>CM059560.1:64971434-66222027 GCA_030386875.1 Morinoia aosen
GTCCAACGCAACGTCGACTCGTGTATTCAGTCGAGCCGCACTGCAGACATCGCTAAAAAAGCTCGCATGAATTAATCAGTGAATACGGAAGCAGGAGGACCGTAACCAACTGCATGAGAAGCGCCAATTAAGACAAGAAAACATAAATTTAGCGTCAACGTGGACAGAAGCACGTAGGAGCCCTGAGCAGGAGCGTTTACTGTCGAGTAGGCAGCACAAAAACATCGCATCAAGGTTGCACAGCGGCGACAATCTGCGTGCGTAATACTGTTCTACGAGCAGCGAAATGTCAGTCGCGTACACCCAACTTTGTGACACGTCACACCTGAGGAACTATGAAATCTTGATCTCGCATATATACACGAAACCCCCTCAATTGAACTCGAAATGACCATGGGGGTAACATGCCATGTGTAGAACAGGATGTGGCAACGTAGCTGACATTCCCATGTCGGTTCTAAAGCAGCCGTACCATGAGAATAAAATAGCATTGCGTACACCACAGTCAGTCCCACTCAAGACTATATCAGTGTTATTCACTAATTTTTGCAAGAGAGCCACTTAGATTAAACGCATTGATTGAGAGCCGCAACTACTGCAAGTTATCGTAACTCAACTAAATTAATTAAGCAGTACTAAGCTGCTAGTGCAATGTAGTGAATGAGAGAAATTGACTAGGGTAGGGATGTTAGAATGTTATCTCTTACTCTGACTTCTTCATCCATCACACCTCATGAAAATATGACTATTACTTGAAAAATTGTGTGTCTACATTCTTTTTATTATTTAATTGGTATATTTTTCGAGAGACACGCAATGAATACCACTGGACTACATCGCCGCCGTCGCGCTACGACACAAAGCTCGGCCGTGGCCTCTCGTGCATTTTTTGGAGACTACGTCATGACACAGGAACTGAACAGATCGTGGAACTTCAATTTGATTTTAATTTTTAGTGCAGTTGTGACCATATCGTTCGAGATACATCTAATAAATAACAGGGATTTTTCAGGGATACGAGCAACACCTGAACTTACTCAAGCGAGATGGACTAGTTGACCACGGACTTCCAAGTATGCCAAATGGTGAGGCGCCGCTTCCAATACCGGCCTGAGAGTGCGTCCGATCGCTCAGTTGGAGATGCCCCACGAATGTAGTAACTATAGCGCTACGGGGTGGTGATCGTATCGTAAACTACAGCTCATAGCCAGTCCAACTTATTTGCCAGGGCATCTATAACTTTAGCCAAATATAGCTTCTGCATAGAATGGCGAAAATTATAGACGCAACAGCGAAAAAGTTAAACTGGAAAAGGCTGCAGAAACCATGAGACGGTCAACTAGTCCAAGTTTAGAATAAAATGAGCCACAGAAATTTCATGATGAGTCAATCATATAGCTTTTT
Organism: Morinoia aosen; assembly: GCA_030386875.1. NCBI lineage: Eukaryota > Metazoa > Arthropoda > Malacostraca > Amphipoda > Talitridae > Morinoia > Morinoia aosen. The sequence continues at coordinate 64,972,839 of CM059560.1, forward strand.
TTAGATAATTTACTTCCTTTGAAAACGATTCGTTTGCAAGACAGATTATTTTTCAGGTCAAAACGCCGGTAGTAACGATTTTTCAAACCGTCAGGTCAATTTAATTTCAAAAATTCTTCCATTCAGTTGCTAAATCCAACACTAACTTTAAGAAATAATCCGTCGACCAAAAATTTACAAACTCGCATTCAAGTCGAAAAAAGCTTTTCCCAACGTAAAATTTCAGTCACATAACTCCATGAAAACTGTACATTCATTTTCGGAGAGCGGACGAAGAAAATACGAAAACCAGAGTTCTATTTCAAGTAGTAGAAAATGGCTTGGGGCCCTACAGTGCATGCTCCATATTTCTGTCCGTTAGGACAAAGTATAAGTTAGGAACCAATCTCCACTTGGCCCAGGTGTATGCAATGGGCACCAGTGGGTGACCGTCGCTACGTCCAGACAATACATAATAAGGCACTTGTAATCGATACAGCATGTACCACCTTGATTACAATAGGTGACAGTCGCTGCGTCCTGACAATAAATAATAAGGCACATGCAATCGACACGACATGCACCAGCTTGATTAGAATAGAGACCATTCCTAAACGCTGAACAGCCTTGGGAGGCACAGGCTTGCAGAGCCCACATTCCAGCTCCACGACCCCTGCGCCTTCAGTGTGAAAGCAGGAAAAAGAAAAATTTGTTCATTTCCAATAAAGTTGATACATGAAATGTATAACCATTGCTTTTTAAAATACCTTACAGTAAGATGCTCAGTTGATACGCACACATGGGTATCGTAATGCACTGTCAGTGGGCTTTTTGGAATGAAATTTGATTATATATGAATGCCGTTCAGCAATTATGCGGGGTCGCCTTTTGCTGAATACTTCATACACTGAAACATGTGAAAGAAAATTTTCAGTGGCCTATTTTGAGGCCTCATTCCTGAAGTTTGAGGTCTTTTGAACGAAATTCGATCATGTGCTCTTCAGCAACTCTGCGGGGACGCCTTTTCCTGAATGCTTCATACATTGAAACATGCGAATAAAGCCTGAACTTGAGGATTTGGCGATCAAAAAAGGCCACTGGCACTCCTAGGTGAGTGCAACCTTTGTCTTCCGGGCTGCATTCCATCCGGGGCAAAGCGTAGCTAGCTCCCGATAACCCAGTTGCTCTACTGGGCTCTTCACACGTTCTTCACGTATTGGGCCACACGTGTACTATCTTTCACGTATCGGTATAAATAAATGACATTTCATTTGTTTTGTAACCTTTTTTCAAAATAACTGTCATCATACAGGGTGAAATGTTATCGTGCAACTGTATCTTTCATATTTCTTAAGATTAAATAAGTCGTTAGTTTTAGCCTTTCTACCCAGCGACAAATGCGATCCAAAGAGAGGAAGGAGGAAGGCACTATATAGTATGGAGTTAAGGAAACGCGGAATCTACGCAGAAAGGCATAGAAACGGTAAGTTTTGAAAGATGGTCATGAAACAAGACCAAAGTTAAAGAAGAAAGTATAGGTGATGAAGAACAGGACAGCAGAGAAACGAAAAAAGGTGGTCCTTAACATAACAAAAACATTTTATTTCAACAAAAAAGAAGGCCTACCTAACTCTCAGCTCGGGCCCTCACATTGTTCCCCTGGGAGCGCTAGTTCCCATAGATACAACAACATACGTGCACTTTTATCGGAATAAAAGTGCAGTCGAGCAGTCGAGTCGAATTCCCAACTCTGCTATTTGCAGCCTAAACAAACTAACCACGAACCACCGGAGAAACTCAGTGAACGTGTTAGCACGTTCCCGGCGTATTTATTGGGCCACATGCGTACCAACATGTAAATTGCCCGTATAATGGATCATATTTTCCTCAGTTTAGCGACCTTTTCTAAGAATGATTTTTACCATATGAGGTAAAATGTTATCATGCAATTGTACTTTTCGTATTTCTTAGGAAGAATAAAAATTTATTCAAGCAGGAAAGACAATATCCAAATTCTGCCACTCACAACCTAACCAAACCAACCGTTAACAGCCGCTGAAACGCGGTGAATGTGTTGAATGGAAAAACATTATCCCAAATATCCCTGCGCGTGTGAAACGCGAGCTCACACTCACTTTATTTCTTTTAATATCAGTACATAAGTGTAGGAAATTTGAAACGAAATGAAAACTCTAGTAACTGCGAAAAAGATACTGTGAACTAAATATGCGCTATATTTACAGGAATGCTCTCACCAATCGATATCGTGACCACACCCGGGCTCAAGCACTCCTACAGATTCATTTCATTTCTTTTAGTTCAAGTACATCAACGCAAAAAAAATTTGAAAAAATACTGTTGGCTAAAAAATGAGCTATTTCGTTTCTTTTAGTCTAAGTACACAAATGCAAAATGATTAAAACGAATGAAAACTCTACTAACTGCGCTAAAGATATCGCACACTAAAAAATGAGCCATATAGTTGCAGGAATTTGCACCACTCGATATCGTGACCACCACGCCCGAGCTCCAGCACTCGCACTGACGCCAGTCCTATGAAACGGAACACACACGTTAAGGTAGAATGGAAATACCGAGCATCATTTCGGGATTTTGAGCTCTTTACACTAGGTTTGACATCATGAGCAAAGAATTTTAGTTAGAGTCGTTCCACCAAATTTGGCGATTCTTAAAATCTGAAAATAGAACATATAAGCCAAACAATTGCTTTCTGACATGAGAATTTAGGTAAGATTTGAAGGAATGTAAACCGAAAGCAATGAAATTACGTTCGTTTTAAAAAGTGGCGATAAGTAAAATTTAACAAATATTTTCACTCACTACATATAAACACGCCAAACCACTCAGAAACGTAGAACACGGTACACAAATTATTTCAGTTACGTATCAAGTAATTAAGTTAAGGTGGCGAAATAACGAATATATTTGCACAGCCCAAAAGGGCTGCAGGAATTCGACATGAAATGCTAGATTAGGTTATTAGTTTAAGCCTCCCCATTCACCACAAAAAAAGGTGATCCAAAGAGAGGAAGAAGGAAGGCACCATTTAGTATGGTATTAAGGGAACGCGGAATCTATGCAGAAAGGGAATAGAAAAAGTAAGTTGAGAAAGAAGATTATTAAACAAGATAAAATTGAAGAAGAGAGTAATAGATGCTGAAAAACAGGGAAGCAGTGAACCAAAAAACGATGGTCCTAAACATAACATAAACATTTTATTTCAACAACAAAAAATAGGCCCCCCTAACCCTCAGCTTGGGCGCTCACACAATTTCCCCTGGGAGCGCTATAGTTCCCAGAGATACAATAGTTGTGTCCCCCTGAGGGGAGCATGAAATGCTACATCAGCGTCCATTGGAGGGGCATGCGGGCTCACTCGTATACTGTTGCCATGGACGCCGTTCTTAACGATGAAATATAAGGGCAAGATCCCCAGAAATAATGAAAGCTTGCTGTAAATTTAGACCTGTAACCAGGGAAACAAGGTGTAAACCTTAGAATGAGCATGTTTTTGCTTTCACGAATGAACGAGCACAAATGATAAACTCGGTACATGAACAATGGGTGATTAAATACGGTTCATTTTTTTCAAAATTGTTTTAAATGATTCCATAATTTAATCTAGTTTAAAATTCTCTCCTCTTTTCAACTAGCACTTTATTCGACTAAAAAAAGGCGGCCACCGCAATCAGAACATTTTGTGAAAATTTCAAGCATTGGCAGGTATGACTAGACACAAAAATTACAGGACTCGTTCAAGGTCAATAGGATGACTGAACACGTTCAGTACGTACGTATTGGTATATATGTATACCACTTGGAAAATTGCTCATTCACGTACCAGTAACAACGGCTACTGTAAAACTGATTTCACTACCTTTTTTGAATTAGACCATAGTGTACAAGTTAAAACGATATCGTGCCATTATATTTTTCTAACTCGTTAGAAAGAATAACAATACCATCAAGAAGCAAAGAACGCTTTTCAATTCTGCCTCTTCTAACCTGATCGAACCGATCGTGGCAACCGAGGAAACGTAGTGAACGAGTTAAAAACGCTCTATGAATGCAAATGGAGAACTATTGCAGCTGTTAATCGTAAATCAAAGCAAACGCCACCTGCATCACCCTCACAAGTGATGAGCAAGTACAACGAGTCATCGATGACACAATTTCCTCTCTCGTACTTACATATACAATTTCTTTACCTAAAACCTGCTTCTGTCTTACCGGATTCTTACGCGAAAGCTGACAAGCCAAGTCCTAGCATCCATTGTCTGCGAAGATCAAACAAGTGGAACAAGCTTATGCGACTACAACTTATCACACAAGTAGACTGTAGAGTAATCATTCGATTATGGAAAGTTAGCATTAACTGCGGCAGGGAGAACTAAAACTTAATATGAGCCTCAAACTTTATTTCAATTGTAGTTAGTAATTTTGATAATGTGTAATGTAAAATTCCACAAAATCCAGTTAAACAAATATAATACAGAACACGGGCACAAACAATGACTCCAAAATGAATACCTTTGAAATTATAACAAGAGATGACAAAAAATTAGAGCATTGCTCAAAATGAGCGCAGATCACAAGCGAGGAATCTGTCTGGCACGTACTCTGGAGACCCCGAATTTATGGGGACAAGTTGTATCCACTTTACTCAAATGCCAACCTATAGTAAATGTAGACCGGCAGTATAACACAAGGGCAAGTCCAGGCATTATGCCCACAAGAGCTCGTTGTACTTCAGCATTGAAGTGAGACGAAGCGAATTCCTTAAAACGCAACAAACATGGATGGAAGGTTATGTCTCGACTTCAAGGCAATATTTGGATCCGTCGCAAGACCTTGAAACTAAACAAAGCACTCGAATTTTAACGTCAAAACGCACATTTTAGAAACACGTTTAGAAACACTTCCATAAATCATTATTCCTCGATTTCTCACGCGAGGGTAATTGCCCGGAGAATACAAACAATGTATACTTTATATACAACAACCTGCAATAAAATGCCAAACCAAAACACTCCATTTCTTATAGGCGGCATCCTACAGTAAGACCTTTTGCAACAAAGCTAAGCGTTCGCAATATATCACACACCAAGAAGGTTGAATCAAAATTGTACACCATAGCGCCTGCTCTCGTGCATGTTGCCTGTGGCACACAGGATCTGCACGCATCTTCACAACAATCGCGCACTGCAGCATTAGTTAGAGCCATAGTTTCCGCACAAATGTTTAGGTATAAATGCTCAACACGTTTTCTGCGATGGGTTAAACTGAAGTTCAATATTCAATTTAAATTTAGAATCAGAAGTTGTTACGAATTTTATAAACGCGAAACAAAACTAGGTCTATTAAATACAGTTAATTTAAAAGCTTGTTCAAATTTTTCAAATGACCCATCAATGGTTCGAAGCGCAAGCAACATGTTTAAACGTTTCCCGCGAACTAAACTGAACTAGGACTAAACTGGGTTAAGCTGGAATTGAATATTAAATTAAAATTTAGAGTAAACTATAGCACGCAATTTCAAAAATAACAAACATTAACGGGATCGTGCCTTCATTTGGCTTACATCAAAAATTTCAAAAAATTGAGTTAGTGACTGCAGGTAGGTCAGCAGCATTAAGAACCCCTCAGTGACCACCGGTATGTCCCTTCGCAGGAAACGTGTTAAATAACTCAAAAAAAAGTTGAAGCGAATCTGTATCTTAACGAAGATAGATTTCTGATGTTCCGAAAAGGTGAATAAATCAAAGCAGTAGCCACACCAGCAAGTTCAAGAACTTAACTTGACAGTAGACAAGTGCCGTAAAACACATATATCGCGGTAAAAATTATTTCTTTATTTAAACACGAATTCCAAAATCATGAACACAATGATTACCAAGTATGAACGTGAGAATATTTACACCAAAGCATTCTTGACAACGCAAACAATGAAGTAGAACTTGGAGAATGGAGAGCCAAAGCATAATAGGGAAGTGGGCACGTGTGACTGCAAACCAAAAGCTGGTTACGAATGTTGTAGTTTTGCGTGCTAACAGGTGGTTACGACTGTAGTATCTTGGCGCGCGTTGTAGGTGTGTGAGTTACTCTCCAAAGGAACCCAAACCTTTGCTTCAGCAGTTTTGGTACATCCAACTTGTCCTCACTCTGTTTATTTACTCCATAATAGTATAACTGTACGTACAGATAATACAAAATGAAAATAAGACTACGCAACATAACATCAGAAATTATTCAATCGTGTACTAACACACATGGCGAACCTCATAGAACCATACGAACTATACCTGTACAAGACTAACGTCGTACTCAGAAAAATTGAAACCATTCCAGACAAGAAGAACGTTCAACTGATGAAAATATAAACAGCACACAAAGCAAGACCATGAGTGTGCATTAAAAACAACCGAAATATTCATAATAAATCTCCCGGTCTCGTTAATTTTCTTGCTCGCTTATTTTACGATTGTTGTAAAAATCCCAGAGTATAACATGACTTGACACAGCGTTAACCGAACTCGCTGTCTTATCTTCTCTACTCGTAAAATCCCAGAGTATAGACTTCACACAACGTTACCAGAAACTCGTAGGTGCCAGCGCGAGATGAAGCAACCCATTGAGCTGTAATGAGAGTATAGCGCCACAGAACTTAACGATCGCGTAATGCGGAAAGGGCCGTGCGCACGCACGCACCGTGGTGTCAAGATCACGCTAATGCCGCTATTTATTTCCGCGTGTCAGGCGAGCCACACAAATTGACCTCAATTTTCCGCCCATACGAGTGTTTTGTTCCATTAAAGCCAAGTCGTAATGAAATTACGTACGAGCAATCATGTTTTGCTGCTTTATAAGATGATATTGTATATTCCCAGCACTGTATGGTAAATAGGACTCTCCAGATTTCATGCGAGATGGCGCTAAAGAGCGAGAATAAATTTACTTAATCCTGCAGCAAGAGGACAAAACAAGGACATACGTAAGAGCTCGGCACAACCAAATACCGTGCAGCCCGCTCGCGTGATTATCAATAAACCCTGCAGCGGCTGCGAATGTCCGGTGTGCTCTTTAAACTACGAATAAGCCCTGCAGCTGCCGTGGATGTCCGGTGACCTCTTTCTATTATCAATAAACCCAGCAGCTGCAGCAAATGTCCGGTGTGCTCTTTAAATTATGAATAAGCCCGCAGCTGCCGCAAATGTCCGGTGAGCTCTTTAAATTATGAATAAACCCGTAGCTGCCGCAAATGTCCGGTGTGCTCTTTAAATTATGAATAAGCCCTGCAGTTTCCGCTAATGTCCGGTGACTTCTTTAAATTACGCATAATAAATAAATCGAAATTTCACAGCCACGTTGGCGCCCTGGCCAGCAAGACACAAAAGTTACTAAAATACAATGCACGTAAATGTTTTAGATTTTAGATTAGATTAGTCGTTATTTTTAGCCTCCCTACCAAGCAACAAATGCGATCCAAAGAGAAGAAGGAGGAAGGCACCGCTTAGTACGGAGTTAAGGAAACGCGGAATCTACGCAGAAAGGCATAGAAACAGTAAGTTGTGAAAGAAGATCATGAAACAAGACCAAAGTTAAAGAGGAAAGTAGTAGGTGATGAAGAACAGGACAGCAGTGAACCGAAAAAAGGTAGTCCTTAACATAACAAAAATACTTTATTTCAACAAAAAGAAGGCCTACCTAACTCTCAGCTCGGGCCCTCACATTGTCCCCCTGGAGCGCTAGTTCCCATAGATACAATAATTGTATCCCCCTGAGGGGAAATATTTTAGAATGTTACGATTAACGCCTGGGTACAATCCTGGACACAAATGACACAGTAATACAATACACGTAAGAATATTAGGAAATGCCACGTTTTGCACTTTGAAACAAATGCTACAGTGAGACAAAGCACGTAAATATTATCTAATATTATCATTCGCATCTCAATACTAATGTTATAGTATGACATGGAACGTAAATATTGTGGAATATTATCGTTTGCTGCCCCTGAAGACAAATGTTACAGTAAGGCAATGCACGTAAATATCGTGGAATATCACCGTTCGCGCTTGAATATAAATGTTACAGTAAGGCAATACGCTTAAATGTTGTGAAATATTATTCTTTTACTTTGATATGCCACCAAGGATACAGATGCCAGTGTGTCAATGCGTGTAAACAATATGGAATAACCACTGCTTGCGCCTTCATGCAAAGCTGAAAACAAATTCTACACAGAGAAAATGCACGCATGTACTGCTGGTAGTTCAGCGATGATGGTAATAATAATTTTGATTTTGCGAAGGCACTAGTTAACCAATTTTGTTCAAATATCAATAACTAAACAGCTATGAGCACAAGTTCTACTGTGAGGCCTTATGTTGCCAACTGCACAGCTACGACGGCATAAATTTGGGTGAAAATTAGGCCTCTGGACCGATGTTTCATTAGAGACTTGAACGTCAATCGCCGAAGGGGACCGTCGACTGAAAGTGAGCCCGAGTTCCCACACTCGCCGCGTATTTGGGTCGAGAACGTGCCAACCAGCGGCAGTGATAACGCGTAACCATTTCATTGTCCTATTGTGGGACGGGCGGGCTGTGTTGCACAACTCTGCGCCGACCCACACCGCGCAACTCGTATTCGGAGCATGACTTGTCAAGGGGCGAGTGGAGATCACCGCGATGCTGTGAGCGCGGCTTGTTAATCGCGCACGCACCGTCAATATATCATTAAACGAAACTCGGGCCTTGAAACACGCTAGTGTGTCGGGGCCGTTCGCCCTCGCAGCGATTGAAAATGGTATGGTGAAATCGGGGCATGTTTCAAAATCATATTCAGTGCTATGATACTCGAGAAATTTTTCAGTGTGAAAAAAGTAACCCTGATCTATGAAATACTCGTGCACAAATTATTGGGATTTTTATCATATTAATGCATTAATCCCCCCCAGCTACGATGCTGATTTTGGCAAGGATTCAACTGATAAGGAGACCTTCACTGTTCACAAAGAACAACCGGGGGAAAAAGACGATCCCAGATGTATGAACAATAGTAATGCGATTAGTTACGAAATTCATGAACAAAAATCAATTTTTGTGAACAAAAAATGATAATAGGATATATCGCTCACAGATTGGAGTAGATGTTAGTTTGAGCATTTCTAACCACAATAAAGGTGTTTTCAAGAGAGGAAAAGAGGGGCTCCTTTAAGTATGGAATTAGGGAACGGGGTATCTTAGCACAAGGTTTGTCCAATTGCCCTGTTCATGGCAATACAAAGATTGACAAATTTTTATAAAATAAGATGAAAGTTGAGGAAAAAAGCAATAGGTGCTGATAGGAAGCGCAGCAGCAGCAAACCGAAAAAAAGATGTTCCGAAACACAATAAAAAACACTTATTTTACTCTAACAAAAGGCAGACCTACCCTACTTTCAAGCCAGAAGCTCACACCTGCTTTGTGAGAGTGGTAATTTCCATGGGTACATTAGATGTATCCCCCTCAGGGGACAAGAATTGACAACGGAGATGAAAATTATTCTAAACTGATCAAACCGGAAGGCACCTTCAACGCCCTCATATTACCTCTTCCGGGACTCGCAAAAAAAGAATTGCCTCGGCAGGCACAATGACAAGAGTATAGGATACGTCATACGTTTTCGTGCACTTGAGAGGGCGTGTGGCGAACGCTTTCCAGAAAACACGACTCCGCTTCCCATTTCCGGCAGGAAATTACACATCGGATAAAAACCAGTTAATGACATGGAGCCGAACCAGCATAGATTTGAATTCATCCATTGCGGTCACAACACAGAGTGCGATTCATATAGATAAATTAACTTTGACTGCGGCAACTAAATATTAATTAAGTTCAACACCATCCTCAAATTCAAAGTCAATAGTTGGAAACTATTTTGAAAATACCAAACATGAACTGGATCTTGTTTTCAAAATAGCTTTGATTAAGTAATTATGAAAATTGAGTTTACGACTACAGGTCGGTCAGCAACATTATGAAAATTACCTCCGTGTACCACCGGTGGCGCACATCGCAGTCAAAGTGTTAAGTACCAGTAAAAGGCATCGCACTCATGCGTAGCAGAAGCGATGATCTGAAAAATTGGTTGTCTAACAAAAATGTATCTCCTATCGAATGAGGCAGATATGTAGTAAGCAACAATAATTGTTATCATTGCCAAAAATGAGAAATTAATAAAAAATTTACTACATCAAGAGCGTCAAAATTTAAGAGCCAAAAGTTTAATCAGTGGGAAAATCGCCATCATTCATTTATCATACCAATGTTGGTGAACACAGAAAACTAACAGATGAATAAAGTTTGAACAGATCCTCGTGAGGAATTCCAAGGACCTCAAGGGCACGAAACAGAAATATAATGATTGATTGATTATCAACAATTTCTGGCCGCCCTTACCACACGAAGACGTTCAAGGAGAGGAAGTCTGAAGGCACCATTTAGTACAGAGTTAAGTGAACGCAGAATCTATGACGTTTTCAATCAGAAAGGCGACTTCGCTACGACACACCCGCGTTATTTTTTCCCTTTCTGGCAGAATTGAAAGACTGCGAACTGACGCATAATTTCCTGAAATATCTTGATCGGCTACAATATCATACACTTCGAAAAATATTCAGGAGAAACAAAGTTCTATTAGTAACACACCCAGAAGGTTTTAAACAAAAAATAAACTTCAAAATAACCAAGAATGTAAAAAATATTCCTAGACAGTGAACACGGAAGAAACATCATTGCAAGCTCTAAGGGTCGTGTCCAAGAAAATAAACAAACGACGTTACACGTATTAGAACCATGGCAACAGGCATGCTTGAAGGAAGAAGCCTACATTGCGAACGACAAATTGACCCATCCTAACCAACTCAATTACTAATAAACAGAGCAAAGAACACGCATTAACAGAGTTCCCAATTTTGCGGTTAGAAGGTGAGGATATAATTAAGTGTTCTAAAACCGCATGAATTAAGGCATGCCACGGTAGAGGGAACGAGGTAGAGTCATTTTTATGGGGAAAATAGGTACACCTCTTCTTGTTCGGCTAGCTAATAGAACGGGTTTATTTCAAACACACTGGTTGACGTCACCACTGCGACATGTCGTTAGGCCAATAGCGGAGCTAGATTTAGGGGCAGCAGTGTTGCCAGATATAAAATGAGCGCTGCTATTGGTTCGTAGCTGTGACGTCAGTATTGTCACACGGTCCCCAAAAGAATACTGGTTTGACCCTACCGTGTTTTTTCTACCGCGAGGCATGCTCACGAGCACAGACGGCATCCAGTGCACACCCGCAACGAATTTCGAAATCAGGCCAAACTTGAGTAACTGTGAGTTCCCAAGGACGATTTCCGCTGAGCACGGAGGGGATTACTGCTTTTATCACCCATTGCTGCTATTGCATAAACGGTTTAAGGAGACCGCCCCAGGCCCTTGACAGATGCTGTCGATTCCATGGTCATTTTGCATGCTTTTGTTGTAAAAGGACCCTTAGGTGGTAGACTATTCGTTCCTAAAATTTTATGGCGCTACGGAATTTCAAAATTTGAATTTCAAAAAAAGCCGAATTTGAGTTTGTTAGAAATGTTCCAAGGGTTCTAAAACTGTCTTTGTTTTTGTTCTAGCATCAAAACTGAAGGAGGAGTTCCAATCTGAAATATCAATAAAAATATACCAAAAACACATTTTTCGTCAAAAAAAAAAAATAATAATGCCTAAATCGAAAAAATGACAGGAGTAAAAAAGGTTTACTTTTACAAAATACATATACTGGCCAACTTTAACGAATCGGACGAAAAAAGTTGAACAGCCGGGACGGTCTCCTTAATCCCCGTTGTCACTTTAGGTGGTTCCAACAGTGAGATTCGTTTACAAGTTATCTTACCTAATAATACTCTCGGTGTGTTTATTTATTCACTTATTTGTTTAGTCCGCTTCTTCGGTCTTACTGTGACGGTCATAAGGATGTTCTATGCCGTATTTGTGATACGAGTTTCACCAGTGTACATGTATACAAGAATATTTTTATCGACGATTCTACCAGAATGGATATTGAATCCCATCATTTTAGACAGGTCGTGTGTACTGGTTCATGTATAAAACCAACTCTAGTAGTTGAAATCGTGTTTCGATAAAATTTTTCGAACAGAAACAGGTCAGTCGGTTCAGCAATCGATACAGAAAAACGAATCTAGTTGGTTTTCCAAGGACAAAACCTTTGTCGACACATGTGTAACCAATAGAGTTCATTAGAAGCATTCATCAGTTTCGAGTGTGCTGACCGTGGTGGGCACCTCTGATAAGAAATAGTCATGTAAAGCCTAATGATGCTTCTGTAAGTTTGTTCAACGTATTTACGAGACAATGCTACAAATTTGGGGGAGACCTCGCTGAACTGTGATGGTTAGATTTAGAAGTTTGTATGAATAAAGGAGTTAAAATTCACCGCAACAGAGATCTTTACCGTGATATTCCTTAGTCACCGCAAGCGATCTTCACCTCTGAATGTGATATTCCTTAGAAAGGTGCTTGATAGCGATAATTATACATTTGACCGTTAATATGATATTCCTTAGAGAGGTGCTTCATGGAGGTAAATATAAAGACGATCACATTTGACTTCATATGATATGCCTTAGAAAGGTGCTTGATGGAGGTAAATATAAAGACGATCAAAAATGACTTCATATGATATTCCTTAGAAAGGTGCTTGATGGAGGCAAGCATAAAGGCGATCACGTATGACTGTTTTGGAAACATAACCACGAGTTAGTATTGTGTATCCCACAGTCTTTAAGACGTGCGAGCGTTATCTCCCAAAACAGGTTCCCCGAATGACCTTCGGTAACGGAGTCACGCGTCTGCTTATTGCTCCTCATTTATCACTTTAGTTATAGGTAGCTTCCCACCGCCGCAGTTTCTTTTGAGTTCCCAAGCATTTAACACGTTGACCACGATTGCGCTGGTCGTAAAGTTGCTTTGGTAAAGTTGTAAAAATCAGATCAGGAAAGTGCAGTTGCTTGCATTGTTTTTAGAGATTTTTTAGCACGTCCCCGTAGGCACCAAAATCCTTTCCAGAAATCGTCCTAACACTTTGACTGCGGCCGGTAATGTAAGAAGTTTTATATTTCACTCAACGTTAGAGTCAATTATCGTAAATAATGTTGGAAATAGCGGACATTAAGTGGCAATGGCTTCATTTAATTTCCATGAAGTACTTATGAAAATTGAGTCTTTGACTACTGGCCGATCAACATTATGAAAATTTCCTCCGTGTACCCCCGGTGGCTCACGTCGCAGTCTAAGAGGTAAGCCAAGCCACCAGCATAAATAACCATTTAGTTCGTGTACAGTGCAGCGCGCTACCCCAATAGCATTCGGAATTTAATTGACGAGGCAAACTCCTAAACTTCATGAAAAGAAAACAAACGTGCACAAAACGCATGCAAAATTTAATAGGACAAATTTTCATCTTGTTAAACACAAAAGAACAGAAAGAACCGATGCTTCGGCCACCGCGAACTAATCAGGGCAGAGCGATATGCACGATCACGAAGGGAGGATTAATGTCACTGGCGCGCCTCTAATCTAAAAAACACCGCTAGGTATGCGTTAACGTAGAAATTTCTCCCAGGTTACATCGATAAAGTCGACGAAAACTCCCAAAAATGATCGCATAACATCAATGCGATTTTTTTTCTTTCTGTATTTGTATAACTCTACAAATTTTCCCAAGCTAATTTTTCTGTGATTTTTTTCTCCCTGTTTCTGTATACCTCTGTAAACTATTCCAAACGAATTTTTCTCTCTCTGTATCTGTATAACCCTGTAAATTATACCAAGCGAATTTTTATACCTAGATATGTGTCTGTACAGTCCTTATAATTCTCTTTCATCGTTTAATTCAAGATGGAGACAAAGCATGAGGGCATAGAAATTATTAGAACAAAATTAGTTCAGTAGTGCCTTCGCACACTTAAAGTTATCATTACTACCATCGTGAAACCACGAGTCAAATTTCATACATGCGGGCACTGATGGACACTAATCAACCTTCCTACGAGCCTCCTCAGCCATGAGCAAAGGAATGTACACAAGTACTATTCTCTTCATGACCCGCCACTCTCAGGAACTATCAGCCGAACGACAACACCCGGAATGCCTCACGACCAGATCACAGCTAGGGGCCACACAACAGGGCACAGAGTGAGACAGACAGACACAGCTCAGCGTCTGTATCTGGAGCGGAAGTGAAGCGCGAGGTGACCCAGTGCTCCCTAGCTCCCTTGATCCTGAAAAAGCAGACAATTCTAATGACAAGGATCGATAGTATGACACTTCCTGTCGCAAGTGACCGTGGGTGGGATCAATGTTTAACGAACGCCGTCGTTTCGAACGTTTGTGTAGTTTAAATAAAAATAATGAAATCTTTGATCGGACTGCAAGTGAATCACGAAGTGTACACTGAGCAGGCAGCAATGGCATTGAACATCTCAAGGGCTACGAAGTAGAGAATGAAGAGAACTATTTAGCTATCATCCGTGGGAAAGAAGGAACGGGTACGCAGACACTGATTTAACGTAACTAAATCCATACAGAACAGTTTACCTTTGAGGTACGTCTAGTCACGAAGAAGATAGGAGGCAGCAACTCCCCTAAGATTAAGCTTATAAGTTAGTTTAAGCATCCCTAACTGCTACAAAAAGGAGCGAATCGAAGAGAAGAAAGAGGAAAGCACCGTTTAGTATGGAGATAAGAAAATAAGGAATCTATACAGAAGGGACATAGAAACAGTAAGTTGAGAAAGAAGTTCATGAAATAAGATAAAAGTTGAAGAAGAAAGTCAGAGGTGCTGAAAAACAGGACAGTAGTGAACCGAAAAAAGGTGGTCATTAAAAAAAACTTTTATTTCAACAAAAAGAAGGCTTGGACACTCACATTTTCTCCCTGTGAGTGCAAATTCTAATAGATATAATAGTTGCCTCCCCCTGAGGGGATCTCCCCTCAGCGTAAGCGCCATTAGTCATGTCCTTAATGGATGATACTAACACTTTGACTGAGGCACGTAAAACTTGAGTTTAATATTCAATTCAAATTTAAAGCCAATTGCAGTAAGCAATTTTGAAAATAGCAAACGTTAACTGGATCGTACCTTCATTAAGTTTTGATTAATTATCTATGAAAATTAAATTTGCGACTACTTGTCAGTCAACAGCATCATGAAAACTTCCCCCGTGCCCCACCGGTGGCTCACGTCGCCGTCTAAGTGTTAAAACAGTTTACAACCGTTCTAAAATCAGCATTTCCAACAGCAAGGGGAAGCTTATAACATAAACCGTTTTCACATATCAGTATCTGTAATATAGTATGTTAACCTCACCAACTTTCACAGAACGCGACATATTTACAGGAATGCTACGGCATAAAAACTAGTACGCATTTGAAAGTGGGTGGCAATTTCAATCGAAGGATTCTCTCTCACTGAACATTGCTGTGTTCAGTGCGTCCTACACTTCCACATCATCTTACGCCAACTTCAATTTACGAACATAAGAAGCGCCAGTTATTTACTTATTAGGATGCTTGTTTGCGTCAAATTATGCAGCCTGGAACAAGATTCAGTCGTTACCCCAACAAGTTGAGGTTCACTCAAGATTTAGTAAGTTCACTTTAGAATTACCAGCAATTACTGAGCGTAAAGTTTACAGTTGGAATTGTGATGCACACGACAAAGAAGCCAAACCACACACACTCTCGCATGCATACACAGCAACACGTGCGTACACTACAGTCTACAGTTGGAATTGTGGTGCACACGACAACGAAGCCAAACCACACACACATACATACACTCTCGCATGCATACACAGCCACGTGCTGTGGCGAGCCGGGCGGGCGTACTATAAAGTTTCTTTGTTGCTCCGATCATAGATGCCAATTGCGCGCTTTCCACTCTTGGACCAGACAATGACACGTTCTATGGCAGCGGTTCTCAAACCTGGGTTCAGCATGGTACGAGTCTGTGCATTAATACAGTACATAAAGTCGCATACATATTATGTTTCGAATTGGAAGACAAAAAAGTACATTTCATTTTTCAAACTACGAAAGGATCCGATGAATGCATGTATGGAACTTGTGGGGTTCAGTACCTCTAACAAGGTTAAGGACCATACTGCTGTAGTGCAGAGGTTCTGAACCAGGGGTAAGTTTACCCCTAGGGGGTAAAAAAAATTATTTCGTCGGGGGTAAAAAATTATTTCGTCGAGGGTAAATAATTGACGTACATGATGATTTAGAAAATAATTCAATGAAATTTAATTTCGCAAAATGAGAAAGAGAATGGAAAGATAGTGTGAGCATGCGTTTCGTATGGGAGTATGGGGTAACTGGAGGAATATATTAAGACGAGGGGGTCAATGATGGAGGAAAGGTTGAGAATGGCTGGTCTAGAGGCAAGAGACCAGACCTATGCAGAACATTAAGTCATGCACCAAAGAGCGCATCCAATTTACGTTCCTAGCTCTCAAGTCGTCCTCAGACACATCAATTATTGAATGCAAGCATAGACACATTCTGTTGAGTGAACACAGAATACTCTGTAGCACTCAAGTACAACTAACGGCTAATGGTGAATTAATTCACGAGGAGTTAGTTTATTAGTTTATTAGTTAGTTTAAGCCTCCCTATCCTCAACAATGAGATGTAAAGAGAGGAAGGAAGAAGGCACCATTTAGTATGGAGTTAAGGGAACGTGGAATCTATGCAGAAAGGGCACAGAAACAGAAAGCTAAGAAAGAAGTTCATGAAACAAGAAAAAGTTGAAGAAGAAAGTAGTAGGCGCTGAAAAACAGGACAGCAGTGAACCGAAAAAAAGATGGTCCGTAACACAACAAAACCTATTCTATTTTAACAAAAGAAAGCCTACCTAACCTTTAGCTCGGGCCCTCACATTGTCCCCCTGGGAGCGCTAGTTCCCATAGATACAATAATTGTATCCCCCTGAGGGGTAATTCACGAGGATGCAGATGGCTGATGCACTGTGTAGATAGGACATTATTTACAAAAGGTGCAAATTTTGGAGGCCAACATCAGACTTAGATTAGATGTTAGTTTAACACTTTGACTGCTGCTTCTTAATATTAAGTTCAGTGCCAAACTCAAATTTAAAGTCAATTGTAGTACACTATTTTCAAAATACCAAACATGAACTGGATCGTGCCTTCATTTAGCTTTGATTAAGTATTTATCGAAATTGAGTCCGCAACTACTGGTCGGTCAGCAGCATTATGAAAATTACCTCCGTGTACCACCGGTGGCACACGTCGCGGTCTAAGTGTTAAGGCTCTCTAGCTGCGCCTATGTTGCGGTTAGGAAGTAGGAACAAAGAAGGAAGGAGGAAGAGAAGAAGGCGCCAGTTAGTATGGCATTAAGGAAACGGGAAATCCCAGCGCATAGAAACCGCACGACTGAAAGAAGTTTGTGAAATTATTTAGAAGTTGAAGAAATAAGCGATAGGCGTTCTTAGTAAAGGACAGCAGTGAACTGAAAAAAAGATGGTCCGAAGCAAAACTTAAAACATATTCTACTGCAACACATGGCCTCTTCAACCTTAATTCAGGACTCCACATCTTTTCCTTTGAGTACTAATTCCTATGGAGTTGTCTCCTCATGAGAGAGGTGTTGTTAGACAAACACAACTAAATTGAACTTCGACAACGGAAGACAATAGCGTTTTTGTCCAATAAAGATTCATCTGGCAGACCAAACAAGCATAAAACATGACATCAGAGTTCCACGAGTGAAGCGCAGGGTTCCAATAGTGTCGATACAGAGAAACACGAAAAAGCATTAAAAAAAAGATATTTCATTCCAATAGGGTCGATACATACCGCATCGTATACTGATTTTTCAGCAGCTCTATAATTAACCAGTTCGTAACGATGACTATGATCGATCGAGGTGGTACCCATTCCTTGCAACCAAGAACCGTGTCAAACTTCATTTTCCCGTCGAGAACAGATAAGCAATGAGGTTCTCCAATTTACCCTTACATGGAAAAGGTGAGCGCTATTAACCACCAATCTACAGAGATTGCAAAACCGTCTAGCTAGACACGAAGATAAATCCTGTTAAAGCACATCAGCATCACTCTCCTAGGAGGAAGTAACCGGATTTTCCCTACTGAACAGAAAAACGAGCAAAAAAGAAGACGCTTCTCGAGGATTTCACGGTCACGAACCAAGCCTCAGGAGCAACAGTGGAGCCAGCACGAGGAAGATGATTTGTCTTCGTTGTAAACTTTCCCTCTCTTGTGAGAAGGAACTGGGACTTCCCTCGAAGCAACACGCGCAAGCCATGTGTCCGTAGCGATCACTTTCTTCTGCGTGGCCTGCGGCGTGTAGCTATCCCACACCCACGCAGCCTGCCTGCTTACACGTAGCGTTGTGTGTGTGATCTGAGAAGCTGCTGCACAACAGATTTCCACTTACTCTCTCTTGGTCACACCGTAGAATGAATGATGCGAGATGCTGGTGTACAACAGATTATCACTTATTCTTTCTTGGTCACACCGTAGTATAAATAATACGAAATGCTGGTGCACAACAGATAATCGCTAATTCTCTCTTGGTCACACCGTAGAATGAATGATCTGAGATGCTGGTGCACAACGGATTTACACTTATTCCCTTTTGGTGACACCGTAGTATGAATAATCTAAGAAACTGGTACTCAACGGATTCTCATTATTCCCTCTAGGTCATACCGTAGTATGACTGATCTGAGAAGCTGATGCTCAAGTCTCAACGGATTCTCACCTATTCTTTCTTGGCCGTAACAGCGACAGATACCAAGAACTTAGAGTAGTAGGTCAGAACAGGGGTACAAGATGGGCTTAGACTGGACAAAATTTAAATTAAGACTATTTTCAAATGAGATTTAAGAACTGCAATACATGGATACCAGATGCTGAGTGTTTTTGACGGCCAAATTTTACAGACAAAAGGTAAAATTTGAGAATTTTGACCATAAAAAATCTAGACCCGCACACTTTTGCTGGAGCACATCGAACGCATAGTTCCTGCATACAATATGCTGAATTGGGTACTAGAGAGGACCAATGGATTTAGATTCGACGTCGTAGACAGCTCTACTTCAGTTAATCTAGCTTTAATTAGGCCTCTGGAGCGAGGAGTTGAAGATAACTGCAAGCCTCTCACTCGATACGATTCTCACAGCTCATTTCATGTGATGAAGACTTGTGAGCCGAGATCGTGACGGGCACAATCAAGTCGTCTACACTAACCCTTACACGAGGTGGTAAATTCAGTGAACAATGATAACTGGAAGCTGGAATAGGTCTGCAAAATGCCAACCAGTCAATTCTAAGGTGGAGACTGTCATGTTATTCGGTGTATCACCTCAGTATCCAGCTGCAAAGAACACGAGTGTTACCTACGGTGTAGTTAAGCATGGTCTATCCCTGCCGCAGTGAGTAACTGATCAGAGAATCATTCTTATTGTCTAAGTCGTTGTTCCTAATGATAAATTCATCCTCGAACAAAGCGAACTCTCATCAATGTTTACAACAGTGAGCTAGTGGTACTCCTTAACGATACACAGGATGCCTACCCAGTTTAGAATCAAGTCAACTCTGTTATTTTTTTCCGTCGATCAAGTGAATGAAGATTGCACTGTACTTAACAAAAGAATTAACATAGAAATCAGCTTTTTATTGTAATCGCAAATTATTTTTCTCAAGATAACAAATAAATTTAGCTTTCATAAAACACACTTCACTGTCGTGATGAATTATAGTCCAGATATAAATGAGATCGCAAACATCGTATGATTCGTAACCTTCCTAACCACTGTATCCCCACACCCTGTACATAAAAACAGCATGATTGAAAGAAGTTATATATAACAAGATTAAAAACGAAGAGAACAGTACAAGGTGCTGAATAAAAGGACAGCAGGGGGTATATGCTGGCCGTAATAACAGATAAACATTTAATAAAAGGTCTACCTACCCAACTTTCAGCTCGGACGCGCCAATTTCCATAAGCATATAGTTGTATCCTCGAGAGAAGCGGATACGAGCACATCGATAGCAAAGCTCTCACACTAACCTCATTTCGAACACAGAAAGAGGATGTCAAAGCAGCGGAGACAACATCGAAAGCCGCTGCACGAGTGTACAGTGAAAGTTCCGCGTGTCCGAGGAAGCAGATATGCAGTAGGGAAACCAGTCTCACAAGATCGCGTGCGCTCAACGCAAGGGAGAAAAACTCGCTTTCTTCACCAGGGAATCCATGAGGTTGGCCAGCCGCAACACTTGGAGAGAAACCTGCACCGACGTGATAGGCCGCCGTAGTGCTCAGGAGCTGTTAACGCTTTGGCTGCGACGTGAGCCATATTTGGTCACTCGGGGAGTTCTCATTATGCTGCTGTTCACTCAATTTTAGACAATAATTAATCCAAACGAAAAGAAAACACGACCCAGTTAATGTTTGGTATTTTCAACATTGCTTACTACAATTGACTTTAAATTTGAATTCATAATTAAACTTCAGTTTTACCTGCCGCTGTTAAAGTGTAAATGCGAGTTTCAAAGGCGTGCTCACACCCAAGTCAAACTGAGTTCTGATCCCACAAAAGTTGATTTCGAGCATGGATGTTAGATGTATGAGAACTCATGCTACCTAAAAAACGTTCCATTCAGCGCGATGCGTCTCATGTTGTTAGAGCGCTAGTACCCTTTGTACTTCTTAATACTTCTACTACTAAAGGCGTCCACATGCGTGGTCACACACAAGTCAACGTGAGTTCTGATCCAAGAAAAGTTTATTTTGAGCATGGTGTTAGACGGATGAGAACTACTGATATCCTGTTAGGTATTTTCAAGTTTGTGAACTTTTAGTCGATATCACAAATACAATGAAACTAGCAATAGCCGCCTAGCTACCACAAAGAATACAGAAGAAGCCCGAGCGTACGTAGGCATGAAGATTAAATTACATTATATATTAGTTTCAGCCTCCCTAGCCACTACACAGGTGTTTTCAAGAAAGAAAGGCGGAAGGCACCTCGAAGTATAGCATCAAGGGACGGAGACATAAACCAACCAAGTAAATCCAGGTACTATAGACGAGAAATGGGTATTTAGAATCAACGCGACCTCATTTAACGACGACGCTCGCTCGTTTCTGTGCTTAGGCCTTAATACGCTAAGTGCAGCGGGTTAAACTGAAGTTCAATATTTAACTCAAATTTAGAGTCAATTGGGGCAAGAAATTTTGAAAATAGCAAACGTTAACTGGATCATGCCCTCATTTAGTATTCATGAAAATGGAGTCAGTGACTGCTTGGTCAGCAACATTATAAAAATTCCCTCAAGGAACACCGGTGGGTTACGCCACACTCACCGTGTTAAACAAGCTACTCCAGAGAGAAGCAATGGAAGATAGGAAAAATTAAACACAATTGCATAGTAGCAGCAACTCCACAAATATTGATGCCCGTGCTGCCTAACATCCAAAATCGGGTACTAACACCCCGGTACTAAACACACTCACGAGGAGTTATCCTGACACAAACAGTAAAGCACCATCCAACTCCGTAAGTTTATCATTGGACTACCAGCAACACTTAAATACAGAAAGATATTTTCTGGCACGCTATGAGAACGATTGAGGGCGACAGGGCAATTGATTTGGATAACGAGAGCAACAGAACGCGTACCTCGTGAAAGCAAATAAGTTGGGAGACCATTTGACTAACGTCAGTGAGCAGCAGCTGCATGATAGAAAGTACTCGAAATTAAATCGACGTACTTGCGACTTACACTAAAAACATTTTATGCCAATAGAGACAGAAGTCGTAAAAATACGAATTCAAGAAAATAAGTCAAAAGAGAATAAAAGGAAGAAATATGCCATGGTATAAAACAACATGTCTGCTGAAATATTAACAACTGAACAGAACTGAGAATGACACGAATGAAAATGAGAAAAAGGCTAAGGAAACTGAACAGCAGAGATTCAAAACGTTCCAGGGAAAGTAAGTACTCAAGTCTTCTATGAAGTTTCCCACTCAAGTAATCGTAAGCATTGGAGAGGAACACTTGGCCAACAGGCGTGAGAAATGAGAGTCAGGCTGCATGACAGCTGACTCAATAATTATAATTGAAAAGTATTGGGAAAACCACAAAGAAAAATGGCTTTGAAAACTGAATAGAAAAGATTTAAGACGTTCCAGAGAAGAGAAGCAATAGAGTAAGCATTTAAGGAACACTTGGCTAACGGAAACGAGAAAAGTGCGTCAAATAGCTCAATAATTATAATAGGGAACAGCACGAAGAAAAATGGCTGTGGAAACTGAACAAAGGACATTTAAGACATCCTAGAGAAGGGAATCAGTCAAGTAAGCGTTGGAGAGGAACGGGCGTGAGAAATGCTCGTCAGGGTCTCAGGAGATTGTATGGGTGGCAGTTGATGGTGAGATCTGAAGATCGCCTCCGTAATGAGCGAACGATTGTGTCACTGAGGTTGGCAAGAGCGAAGACGCCGTAGCTGCCGAGCGTGAAGAAACTGCGGCATTAATGCCGCACATGCGGGAGTCTCGTTAACCTGAAAATCACACGGCGGCGCTTATCCTTGCATACTTTCATTTTAAATGACAGATGAACGGTTTTGTCAAGTTCAATTTCACTCTATGCAAGTTTGTAGTGTTGCATCGCCGGGTCACTAAATGCCACTGCATGTTAGAGATATAATGAATAATTTTCAAGTTTAAATCGAGTTTTACGCTGGTTTAGGATCATATTTCAGCGAAGTTTGCTATGATCATGAGAACGCTTCGTTCAAAAAAGTACATCTAGCTCATGAGTGTAACACGAATATGCAAAAAATCTAGTTCAGTCCCGTAAGACAAATGCAATAACTATCTTGGATATCAGCAGTGAGTTATACTTAATTCGAAAATTGAAAACGCGGTTTCCGCAGTGACAACTTAAATCTGTCCTCATTTTCTATGACAAAAAAATCCGTACAAAATGTTCAATTTTCTTCCGGATAGAGGTACTTTATATTTTTAAAAACTATAACCCGAAGAGAACAGAAGACAATTTTATACGGATCAATTTCAACGATGTACAAGAAGTCTTTCAAAGTACGTATTATATTACCAATACAAAAGTAAATGAAAAGTTGCTAAATAAAAACTAAACAATTACAAAACACAGTAAAATTAGATTTAGCGGTCAAAATTCTTACTGAATACGAATTGCAAGAAGGATCTCGGGAGCACGTTTTCAAAGAGAAAGGCGCCTCCGCTGCGACACACCCGCGTTATTTTTTCCTTTCCTGGCAGAATTGGAAGACTGCGAACTGACGCACAATTTCCTGCTATATCTTGATATGCTACATTATCACACACTTCAAGAAATCTTCACGAGAAATGAAGATCCATTAGTAACACACAGAGGGTTCTAAACAAACAATTAACTTCAACGTATCCACGTGAAATGATGTTCCAAAAGTAACACACACAGAAGGTTCTTGACGGAAAAAATTTCAACATAACCTAAAATGGAAAAAACTATTCTGAACACGGAAGACTTGTAGAACTGAAACGACCAAATTTCCGCTCAAAGTGCGGCAAGCCATCCCGAATTTACGCGTCGCCAAATAATGGGATGAAAGAAACTCGGCGTCGGCGAGACGCAAAATTCCGAAGCGGGACGCGAGCGCTGCAGAGCCAATAAATTGGTTACGGCAGGCCAAGCGCCAGTCGCTGGCTTGGGATCAGCGAGCGGCGTTCGTTTGCCTCACTCACGCTTAAATTCACTTGCACAAAAGACAGCCTCCTTCTAACTAGACTAGATATTTTGCATGGTTTATTTAGGTATTTTGAAGGGTTTATTTAGGTTTTTGTAGGGTTTACTTAGGTTTTTGTAGGGTTTACTTAGGTATTTTGCATGTTTTATTTAGGCATATTGCATGGTTTATTTAGGTATTTTGCATGGTTTATTTAGGTATTTTGCATGGTTTATTTAGGTATTTTGTACGGTTAATTTAGGTATTTTGCATGGCTTCCTAGAAAATGATGTTTTTTACCGTGTTCATGGTCACATACGAGTGTAACTTTCTTGAAATTTTGTGTAATTGAATTTGTTTAAGAATGATGAATTAGGTTTAGTAAAGATCTGAAATGTGTTTCATTCACGTTTTCGAACAGGAGATCGGAAAAATAAAAGGAATTATTGAAAAAACTTGAAATTGTCACGTGGATGTAGTTCAGGTTAGAGTTATACTGAAAACGCATGAAAGTGCCGTAATTTCAGAACTTCTCAGAGCGACTTTCTATTGAGATCAAGATCGTGAGAGACCCTGGTAAAAAGAAATCATGGTATCTCTACAATGTGGCGCGTCACTTGATGCTATTATTAGACCAAGACTGGTCATCGACACGTGGCTGAATCTCGTCTGTGCAACGTAGGTATTGTCGCACAGGTAAATTAACACTTTGACTGCGACGTGCACCACCGGTGGTACACGGAGGTAATTTTCATAATGCTGCTGACCGGCGAGCAGTCGCTAACTCAATTTTCATAAATATTTAATCAAAGCTGAATGAAGGCACGATCATGTTCATGTTTGGTTTTTCCAAAATAGCTTACTACAATTACCATCAAGTTTGAGTTTGGTGTTGTACTTCATATTTAGTAGTCGCAGTCAAAGTATTAATTGAGAAAATATAGAAAATCATTATAGAGTCATATCTAATCAGTTAAATCAGCCAGTACTTCACTGCCAACTTTACGCTGGAGGGGTAAACAATTACGAGAATGGAAAGAAAAATATAAAATATGATGTCATTGATTAGCTTGATCAAAGGCCTACAGGAAATCTAAGCAGTTAAAAACTTAATTTTAATCGACGTTTGAGAGGAGAAGGTTAAATTGCAATAGCACTGAATAGACTAATTTTTTTCTACTGCTACAGGCATGACAAAAATATATAAACTGCGAAGAAAAACATTCCATCATCCATTGAAAATTACACATTTGACATTTTTGTACAAAACTTGACCCCATGGAATTTTTCCCACGACATTAGAACCAGTTCTGCAGACAATGCAAGATGCAATTGGCAACGCGCGAAGATTTATGGAATAAACCTTGCACTGCAAGTCGCCACCGTATGAGACACATCAGGCGCGGGCTCTAGGAACTTCTAATTCTGTGTGCTGTCAGCTAGTCTATATTTCCATCTGGTCGATTCTTAGGGAATCTCATGCGTATGATAAAAAGGAGAACCAATTTAAAAATAAACATTTATTATTTTTCTTCGCAAAAAATACTAAAATACCGGCCAGTTTCGAAATATTACAATACCAGCTAGTTTTGTAATATTAAAACACCAGCTAGTCTAGCGCCAGACGTTTGAGTTAGGATTTTATTGACAGTTGGTCAATAAAATTTGAAATTTTTGCAGTCATGCTCAGCGGGTACCGCTCTTTCCTGCACCCATTTTTTCACCGTTGGTCTCTTCATTCACTATATAATAGTATGCCAGAGGTATAGTCGAAAAAGGTTGATATTTCTCACTAAATTGGGTGCAGCAATATCTTAAGGGTTTTGATCACCAAAACGAAACTTATTTCAATTAAACTAAAACAAATGGTGAAACGCACAAGCCTGCAGCTAAAGCATGGAATCGTGATTCAAGAAAAAACTCACATTTCATCCCTGGGAGAGCTAATTCCCATAAACACAATAGTTGCATCCCTCTCAGGGGCCGACATGATAATAATCATCTATGTTAACATACTATGGAAAATGAACAACTTAATTTAGGCCAACTCTGACAACGCTCAGCGCTTCAAACGAATTTCTTCACATACATCCGTATGATAGAAGAGAATATTTCAAAGCCAATATTTCAGAAAAATTGGTAAACCTAATAGTTCATAAAAAATAGTTCTTATTAACACTTCCCAAAAACACAAACACATACAAACCGTATTTATTTATACGGTGATGATGAAAGTTCTGACAGAGCCAACAATCCTAGGAATTAAAACAATTAAATTAGGAATAACAATCCTTAGGGAATTAACAGGTGCATAATTGGAGACAATCTCATCCAGCAGCAGCCATATGTTTGCACTGGCTGGACGTACGCATGCTAATAAAGATCAACTCATTCAAGGTGAAGCAACTTAAAAGGATGCGTTGAAAAATTCGCTTTAGCGTGTAAATGTTCCCGACAGCTAAACTTGGCAAGCGGAACTGAAAAAAAATCAGGTAAACAAGTTTTACAAGTCGCGAGGGCGGAGTCGCTTAGGCCGGGCAGCAGCAAACGTAGCTCCCGCTAGCTCGGTCTGGTACCCACAACCTTGCTGACCCTTCTTTCCTGGGCACATCTTTATTGGGTCTTCATTAGGTCTTATAAATCTCTTAGGTTCATCCTCATTAGGTCTTGCATATCTCCTGGGTTCATCTTCAGTAGGTCTTGTATCTCTCCTGGGTTCATGTTCATTAGGTCTTGTATATCTCCTGGGTTCATGTTCATTAGGTCTTGTATATCTCCTGGGTTCATCTGCATTAGGTCTTATATATCTCCTGGGCTCATCTTCATTAGGTCTTATATATCTCCTGGGTTCATGTTCATTAGGTCTTGTATATCTCCTGGGTTCATCTTCATTAGGTCTTGTATTTCTCCTGGGTTCATCTGCATTAGGTCTTGTATATCTCCTGGGTTCATTTTCATTAGGTCTTATATATCTCCTGGGCTCATCTTCATTAGGTCTTGTATATCTCCTGGGTTCATCTTCATTAGGTCTCGTATATCTCCTGGGTTCATCTTCATTGGGTCTCGTATATCTCCTGGGTTCATCTTCATTGGGTCTCGTATATCTCCTGGGTTCATCTTCATTGGGTCTTACATGTCTATATTCTTATGCCCCATGCTTCCGCTATTTCAGCTAGAGTCAGCAGTGAAGACCAGACCAAACTTAAATGCACCGTATACAGCCGCCCGTCCAAGTTCGTAAAACAGGGAGGGATGTTTACCACCAAGCCGCGTAAGTTTACGCCCGGATAAAAATAACCCTGAAAATCATGGGACATTTTACAGGGCATGTCCAACAAAAGGGGTTCACGCCAAACATTTAGAGGTTAGAATGTCCAAAGAAGAAGATCCGGATATTTACGAGCAATCGAATAGAATACAATCGCGTGGCTCATGGCAGAGTTTTTCAAACGAGGAAAATTAATAGAACACAGCGTAGAAATCGCGTAGTATCTTACATTACCAGAAGGAGCTTTAGAAAATGTCGAACACGCATCTATTAAGGAGTTGAAATTAAAATGAGTACGCACGTCGACTCGCAAAATATCTCGTTAGCTTCATATTCCGAGTACATAGCGACTACTTTACATTGGTACTAGTTGAAACGTGCCTGGTAAAATTTGGCATATTCCAGTATCGGCTATATCTAATTTTCTTAAAGAAATACCGGTAAATGCAAATATCATTTTCATGGAGAATGTTGTATCAGACAAATGACACATCATAACAGGAATTGAAATCGGGTCATAATATTGATTTCGGTACATCCGTACCTAACACGACTAAATTTAATGAACAAAGAAAAATTTTTAGCTGTTAAATGCATGGTATTCACAGTAATACTTTAAAAAAAGTGCACGATAAAATTAAACCACTAAAACCAAGATATCTTTAGGTGCACAAGATAATTACACGGAATAACTGCAACTTCCACCCGTGGAATACTCAAAGTTTCATGAGAGAAAATTTCCAAGTGAAATTTTACGTTTAGAAACCACCCTCCAGAAAGCCCGATTCAGTAGAGCTTCACATCAATAAATTGAGATTCATTTAAAAACGCACACAAAGAGAGCGAACCTTACGAAACGCGCTATAAAGTACGACGATAAAGCAACGGCTCACAGGGCCCGGCCGCCGGAACACGAGACTAAAACGGGCGATCTTTAGTGATGATCTCTTTCTCAGAAGCGGGGCGGGCTGAGCAACTGGTCTCTTCTTCGGATATGAATCACGGGACACGCAAGTCGGGCCTTGGAATTTCTCTGGTGTAGCAGACACGGGTCGAAGTGAGTTGAATTTCCCGACGCAGGAAAGAAATTGAGGTCACTCTTCGAGAGACAGGTCGATTTATTCCTGTTTAGAATGTCAGTTTCTCTGAGTTGGGTATTTTTCGCTTAACCGTCCCTGAAAGTTTACTGCTAGAGATGCAGCTCTAAAGAAAAATGTTCCAGACGAGTCGCTGTAATTCGTTTTTATCAAGTTAGAAAAGAACAATCAAACGTTGAAATAATATATCAGTGAATGGCTCAAACGTAAGATAGCATGATCATCAATTGTGAACGTTGTGCATATTTTCTACTTATTCAGGCACCTGAACTTATTAATTTCGGAAAAAAAAATTCAGCGAATGATGTGAACTTGAGCTCTGTGGATTTGGAACCTTTCACTTGTTTTGACACTGCACGTGCATGTAGCTCCGTAAACTGCAAAAAAAGACTCCGGACACTAAACTTTTTAGCCAGCCACGCATTACGTTGAGCAACCTCCGAACGTACGTGCACAAACTAAGGAGCACGTCCCTTGATGCTGCTGCGAAATTTACGCATGAAACTTCATGCAACAAAGAGGAAACTAAAATAATACGAAAATATTCGTTGCAGACCACAGGGGCTGTAAACATGATTTCATTGAACGAAAAAATGAAACTGTCATAGCCAGAATGAGATGCAAGTTTAAGCCTCCCTAATTACAACGAAGACGTTCCAAAGAGAGGAAGGCGCCATCTAATATGGAGGAGTCGGGGAACGCGGAATCGATGCACAAAATGTGCTAGCTCTTCTTCTCGAAACATCAAGATGAGACTCCCATCCCTACTCTTTGCATAACTTTGAAAAAAGGAGCACTTGCCAACTTTCCTGAAACATTTCGCTCTTTTCATGCTGCATACCTCAATTTAGGCTTCACAAAGTGGGAAGCCTCTGGTTTCATTGTGCTCATAGTGCACTTACAAATACAAAAAGAAGTTAAGAAGTGA
The DNA here is from genome assembly GCA_030386875.1 of Morinoia aosen. Classification (NCBI taxonomy): domain Eukaryota; kingdom Metazoa; phylum Arthropoda; class Malacostraca; order Amphipoda; family Talitridae; genus Morinoia; species Morinoia aosen. The sequence goes on from CM059560.1 coordinate 65,001,993, forward strand.
TAAAATTTTAATAGCTCTTGCTTGCAACAACAGTAATACATGAAGACAGGATTTCCTCCACACACGTGGCAACCTCATCGCCTGCAGTCTATGATAGCTTTCATTAACTCTATAAATACAGACATCGATTCATAGTGTAATAAAGGAAGTGCTACCACTGCAAAGCAGAAAAAGGGATTTAATACCGGCACAGAGGTTAACCATGATACAAAAATTTGGAAAATAAAGTAACAGACAGACTAGGTAAGTTAGTTTAGCAGTTCCCCGCGTTGTTTGTTTGTTTATGTTTATTAGTTAGTTTAAGCCTCCCTATCCTCAACAATGAGATGTAAAGAGAGGAAGGAAGAAGGCACCATTTAGTATGGAGTTAAGGGAACGTGGAATCTATGCAGAAAGGGCACAGAAACAGAAAGCTAAGAAAGAAGTTCATGAAACAAGAAAAAGTTGAAGAAGATAGTGGTAGGCGGTGAAAAACAGGACAGCAGTGAACCGAAAAAAAGATGGTCCGTAACACAACAAAACCTATTCTATTTTAACAAAAGAAAGCCTACCTAACCTTTAGCTCGGGCCCTCACATGCAGTTCCCCGCGTATTGAGCCATATGTGTACCAATAGGTAAATTGTTCATTCACGTAACGGTTTAAATGAATGACATTTTATCTGTTTCGGGACCTTTTTATAAAATAATTATCATACGAGGGGAAAAGTTATCGTACAATTGTAGTTTCATATTGCTTAGGAAAGATAAAAATAAATATTAAACCTAACCAAACCAAACCTTAGCATCCGCGGAAACACGGTGAACGTGTTAATTAAGTCTCCCTAAACACAACCAAGTTGTTCTAAAGAGAGGAAGAAGGAAGGCACCATTTGATACGGAGTTCAGGGAACGGAGAATATGTGTACAATGTGCGTTATACAAAAATTCTCATGCGCACAGAAGCATAAATTTTTAAGGAAGAATTTTATGAAACAAGATGAAGGTTGAAAAAAAGTAGTAGGTGATGAAAAACAGGACAGCAGTGAACCCCCAAAAATGATCTGTGACAAAACCAAAAACCTGTTCAATTCCCCCCAAAAAAATCCTACCTTCGCTCGAGACCTCACATATTACTCTTAGGAGCGATAGTGAATGAAGATAAAAGATAGTTGTACGAAGGGAAAGCACAAAAACATAATTTCTCGAAAATGCAGGGAGCTAAATTCACGTTAACTCAACTAACAACAAGTCGCTAGATGTAAGCGGTAAGAAAGGTTGGGAACAACAACAGAGCACCGGAGAAGATAAGTGCTAAATTTACCGTTGCTTCTTCTGAAAACAAGGCATCTTCTGAAAACAAGGCATCTTCTGAAAACACGTTTCAAGAACCAGACAACGCTCCTCGCTCGTGTGAAAGAAGCAGCAGCAGCAGCAGTGATGCAGATCCAAGGAAGGCATAGCAGAGCTGCCAAGAAGTTCATTGTTGCTCTGAAGAGCTTCGTGAGAAGAGATGCGGACCAGGGAAGCCTATTGATGATTTCCGCCCCTTCATTGCAGCTCGCACGTACATGTTAGCTCCTTACCAAAACTAAAACGGAATTGGGAATCAAATAAGTTATGCGGGAGCGACTAATTTGAAGTTTTTTTCGATGAAGTTCCTCAGGAATTAAAAAATTATACATTCCTTTCAGTGCAATATTACGAGCAGCCCGAGCTGAATGATAGTTCGCTGCGCGATTTGAAGTGTCGTTTCAATTGAAACGTTTGTCATCAACCTGAGAGTCAATAAGAAACCTTTCATCAGGTTTATACTGATCGTCCTAGCTTTGGAAACTTTGAGTTAAGTTAACTCAATTAAAGTTAAACATTTTGGTAAAATTTTCAGACACGGATAGCCTCTGGACAGCAAAAAAAAATAACATCTCAACATTTCAATGCAGAAGTAACCGTCTTGCATTCAGAAGCAAGTAGCAAACGAGTTCGTTACAGCAATAAAATGTAAGCTAAGGATGTATAAAGACAAGAAATAACTCCTCTATATAGTTTTATTATGAAGCGAGAACTGCTGAAAAAACGAATGCTGGAGACTCCATGAACACGCAAGTCAGGAAGATAAGAGACAAAGGGACATGAAAGCAGCATAAAATAGAGAGTAACTGAAGGTAGAAGCGAAAACGATCTCTTGGTTGTCCCACTCGCGCTTTTCAGACGACGACCTAAGAGCAGTTTTCTAATGAAGTGAGAGCTGCTGAAGAAAAGAATATTGGAAACTCCATGAACACGCAAGTCTGGAAGATAGGATCATGAAACACAGCGACATGAAAGCAGCCTAAAATGCAGAGTAACTGAAGGTAGAAGCGAAAACGACCTCTTGGTTGTCCCACTCTCGATGTACAGACGACGAACCAAAGGCAGCAGCTTCTCGGAAATGCGCAAGAAACGTCTCATCACGGCGGTCTCCGCAGGCTTCAGCCAGCTGTGCCTTTACGTGAGCTTTGTTCGCTCAGGGCGGGCGTCTCGTACACAGGAAATACTGGCGGGTTCTTATGCAGTCGCGGTGCCTCATAATTATTACGGCGGCAGGACGGCGGTGCCGCACTTCATTACGGCGCACAAAGTGCTTTCAGCGCAACAGGCGATGCGCTCCGATCACTCGGGCTACAGAGAAATGACTCGCGCATGAAAGTAAAGAGGGATACGTCGATATGGGATGTGTAAAATGGGGATATGGGATGTGTAAAATGGGGATATGGGATATACAAAAATGGGGATATGGGATATGCAAAAATGAGTATATGGGATTTGCAAAAATGGGGATGTGGGATATGCAAAATGGGGATATGAGATATGTAAAATGGGGATGTGGGATATGCAAAATGGGGATATGAGATATGTAAAATGGGGATGTGGGATATGCAAAATGGGGATATGAGATATGTAAAATGGGGATGTGGGATATGCAAAATGGGGATATGGGATATGTAAAATGGGGATATGGGATATGTAAAATGGGGATATGGGATATGCAAAAATGGGGATGTGGGATATGCAAAATGGGGATATGAGATATGTAAAATGGGGATGTGTCAATATTGGAATAGGGTTCAAAGTTCAAATATCACCATTAACTGCTATAGATGAGGATATAAGACAATATTCATTACTATTGGAAATGTATAAATTAGTACCTACTAACCACCACTGAGCAGAATGGACACCAAAATGGAAAACTCATGTTACTAAAATTATGAACAAAAACATCAAAGTCAATTATGGCACCTGCTTAAAATGGAAAATATCTGATAATGAGATGTAGTTGCTGCTCTCCACAAATTTAAAGGATAATTTTTTATAGCATTATGCATTACAACCATGGATTTTTGGACTTTGGTTTACAGTGAATGACATGAACGTGATTTGCAACATCTCTCACATGAATGTTATATGGTATATAGTTGCAATGAGCACCAAATAACATACACGCACTTCAAAAACTGAGCACCATTTCATCAACGTGTCATTGATTGCTCACACTAAGCTTCACAATCCTTTCCAGTTATTTCCTTTCTATGCTAAGACTTACTCTACAAGATGCGGTATAAATATATGTACCAAAACTTCAATTTCCAGTAAATTTATTATGCCAGAATTTGTCTTAAAATATTATGATGTTTCTTTATGATCATTGAACTTTTTTTGGCAGCAAAATTGAATGAAATTCCCTCTACCAACTTAAATTTCTTAAATTTTAAAATGAAACAAAAACACAGGTAACTGGGTTTACATGGTAAATTAGTTCCCAAGGTGTATAGGTCTAGCTTATAATAAAAGTTGATTCATCTATTTTCAAGAAATATCACATGAGTAGCTACTGCACTCCCAGGAGCAATGAATTGAACGTATGCTTACACTACTCTTCAATGTACGGCAGTGACAATGTAAACCTACAGAGCACTACCAAGATCCCTTACCCAGTGTCTATTGTGGGTGCAAAACTACCTTATAACCCCTTTCCCAACAATTTTTTTACAAATGTTTCTTTTTCAGACTAATTTTTTTATTTTGACGAGAATGCTCGTTTCACACGTAGAATGGCTTACAAAGGCTTAAAATCGATGAGTATATACGTATGTAGCTGGTTTTTGAAAGTAAATTTATAGACGAGTATACTCGTCGACGACTGGAAAAATAACATTTTGTGAAAACGTATATATTCATTTCTGCCAGGGAAGGGGTTAAGGCTATGTTTAGCTTTCTTAGTTTCCCACACTTGGTAAAACTAGAGGCCTCCAAGTTTTAAAAAGTCATTGATCCACCACCAACCAATACATTGTGATTTTGCTATGAGACAGAAGAGTTAGTTTTTTTCTTAAGATTTTAATTAAGTGAGCTAGTGAAGAGATATCACGGACAAATAATTTTTAACTCTTTTTCTACCATACTTTCATCTGGATCTAAATAGAGCACTTCACAAGCATACACACATTTTAACTAGTGATGATGCGAAGCAGGATTGAAGATATTTCAGGGCAATTCACTAATAACATGATCAATCTATGATAGGCAGTTGACAGATTATGTCAGCTAAACATATATGATTGAAATGCTGCACAGTCCAAAGGTTTTCCAATACAGTAACTTACACTCATAAATGTAATAAAATTTAGAATGGAAGTGATGAAAGGTTTTCTTGCACCACAGTGTTTTCCCTTACTTCAATGACAGGATACATTATGTGTTTCACACAAGCAAAGAAATGTCTGTTTCCTTACTTTCAAGGTATTTCATAAATCTGGCATAAAAAGTACCTTTCATAAGTTATGTGTTTGTATGAAAATTAGGATATCCAAGAAAATCTTTATTCAAACTATATTAGCAAAACCTTGCATAGCTAACATGATTCTATTATTTGATAAGCAACAAGGTTATAAAAAATTTTAATTAATTTTAAACAGTATATAAAAAATTAAGATGAATAATAGAGCTTATATCTCTCAACAGATCATCCAACACATATAAACTGAAGCAAGAATAAAATTTTAAACATAATGCATATAGGCCTAATAGATTTTAAGAATCTTTCAGTTAATGAAAGAAGAAAATATAAGCCTGCCTATCAAATAAGTCACTGTATTGGCATAACTAATTTTATTACAGTACATTAACTTGCATAACTAATTTTATTACAGTACATTAACTCCTAGTGACTAAGTGTGGTGATTGTGGCCTGCTGTCGTCTACCCTCCCATAGGGAGGATAAGCCCGGTATATGTACATTAACTTCCTTAGACACAGTGTTCACTGCCTACAAAGTAGTAACATAAATCCAGGAGAAACTTCTAGCACTTTTGAGCAATTTGGAAGAGAGAGTTAAATTTAGATTTGTAATTATTATAAAACTTATGTACTCACTTTAAACTTGAATACTTAATTAAGCAGACATTAGCTGATATGTCAACAGAGACTTAAAAATATATTTACAAATACAAAATACAAATTCAGACTAAGAACACAATGGAAATCAAAATGCCATATGCTAGCTTTTAACTTTTTAAGCTCATGTTGTAGAAAAGTAGGATCAAGAGTTACACTTCCTTAAATTCCAATAGTGTAAGTATCCAGACATCTTCTGACATAATAGGAGACTATTCAATATTGCTCAGGCTCTTGCTTGAAATAATTCACAATCGGAGCAAAAAATTATAGGTCAGATAAAAAATTCATAAAAATTAAATAGAGACTATGAAAAGTGATGGAAGTTTGTTAATTTATTCTTTGTATTTTAAAGCTAAGAACATTTTATAATTTTTACAAATTGCCAAATCTAGTAATAACAATTTACAAAACATGCTTTTATGTTTGAACAGCTGAAAAAAAATTTTGCATACACAAATTTTAACTAGTGATGATGCAAAGCAGAATTGAAGATATTTCAGGGCAATTCACTAATAACCTGATCAATCTGGTTTTTGATAAGTTTTGATGATTTTAACACATTGACTGCGATACGACCCACCGGTGGGTCGTGGTTAGGTTTTTCCTGCTGCGAAACGACCCATCGATGGGTCGTTTTGAAAAATTCTAACAACCTTTCTAAAGTAATGGTATTTAACAGGCCCGGTTAATGTTTGATATTTACAGATTTGGTTATCACTTTTGACTTTAAATTTCATTTGAATATTGAACTTCTGTTTAACCTATCGCAGTTAACGTGTTAAGATAAGCATAAAAATTTAAGTTTTGATTTGAGCTACAGAATGATTGATAATTTTAATGTGTCCTTAAATGTTATTCATAGTTTATAATTTCAAAGCCAGACTGTTGCTGCAAATTATATGAGCTTTTTTGAAGAGAATTAATGATGCCCATCATAAATTTTATGGATAAATAATGCATATTGCAAGCTTTTAAGATTATCTGTATCCATTAACTATGACAATTATCAAGCATTTTTTTGCCCTACCAATATTTTCCTTCTCAAATACAAAAAAATCAGAGTTGTAACTAAGCTGCAGATGTTAAACTCACCAAATAAGCAACAACAAAGTATCAAAAAAGGAGGGTAAATGTCAAGGATTAATCGGGAATCGATTTTCCCCTTTTTGAATCCTAAACATAGTGAATTAGATTGAAATAAACAAATTTTTTTCTATGCACTATTGTCGTAAATGAGTATTTTACTAATTATAGCGGTAGGTTTAGTTTTGTCTTTGATGACGAATGCGCTCGAATAAACAGCTACTCGTTGATTTTCAAATTTTTGCTGCTTGAATCATGGTAATAACATCGAAATGAACTACTTTTCTTTTATACACTTTTCTCGTCAAATGAATATTTTATAAGTTAGCGCGGTAGGTTTAGTTTCGTCTTTGATAACGTATGCGCCAAAAGCGAGACTCCATTGTAGTTGTGCCATTCGCCGGGCTTGATGAATTACTTCCAGCTTTAAAAACACTTCAGTTGCGGCAACTAATTTACTGCTATAACTCGTAAAATACTTATTTATGACGGAAAGTGCATGGAAGAAAACTTGTTTACTGATCTAATTAACGATATTAAGGCCCCGAAAAATCAAATATAATTTCCGGTTAATCCTCAATATTTATCAAAATGAGCTAATGATTTTTAGTTTTGTCAAAACTAAGTTTTTCATCACTAAAATAGTTTAAAGCAAGATACACATTTTTATTTTGTCTAATCTTTACGTAAGGTCATCATTAATGCAAATGAATAAAAAATTACTTTAACAAATCACTAACAAACTTAATAAAAGCTAGGGCCTAAAATATGATAAATATTACAAATTTTTTCAACTAAATTTCCTTTTTCAAAAAATAAATTCATATCCAAACTCAATCTTTTGTATTTATATTTCACATTCAATCTTTCGTATAAAAAATTTGTATATATATTAATAAATTTTATTCAAACTTTGTGTCTTGCTTCATTTCGAATTTAATCACAAGAATAGAATCCAAGATTCAAGGTAAAACTCTAGTTAGTCAGTAGGAATAAATATTATTACATAGGCATTAAGACAGGTATAGAGTTCACAGCCTTCGAATAGCAGGCGGGAGAAGCCCAACAGCGATCAGCTGATTTCAGACAAATTCACTCCCAGAACTCCTCCCTCTAAAAATCGATTATTTCGTAGTTTCCCCGTTTCTGCCAGGTGCAGGAAAGAAATTGGTACTCACTTCGTCTTCCTTTGGGTGGACATGATTGCAGGTGTGCGAGTCGCCCACCGATGTCGGCAAAACTTCTACTGCTATCACAAGCACATAAGACAAGACACGCCACCACCTACCGCACATCTTGCCATTTCAATACTGAACAGTGAACTCTCTCAGTCTCTCTGAGCAGCGTGCTGCCGCCTGCTGCTCTTACATGCGGCAAGTCACACAAGTGCCTACGCTCGCGGCTGTAGTCTGTACGAGTCTATGTGGCCTTGTGTAAAGGTAGTTCGAAAGTTGGTCGTCCGTTGCTTAGCAACGGAATAGCGCGGTCAATTCAAACATTTTCATTTCAATTCCTTAACAAGTAGTTATGCTGTTGGAAGATTTTTTAAAGTGTAACCCAAAATAGCTAATTATATGCTGTTAAAGTCATGATAGTCACCGAAAATGATAAAAAATACCTGCAGAAGTTAAAATTATGGCTAATTTTCATTTCAATGAAGTTGATACACGGTTTATCATACATAGTGGCCTAATGGGGTTTAATGATTAAGCTAACGAATATTGAAAGGTTACATCAGTAGCTCACTGTAATTGGTAATCTACATGATATTATTGCATTATCTCAATAAAAAACTTGTTCCTTACATAGAAAATGCAAGGACACAACGATTCTCCCAGAAAGAACTATAATTCTTTATAAAATATCAAGATTGAGTTGGGCATTGTGGCCAACCTTTTTCCTAGAAATGAAGAAGCACCGAGCTTCCCATGGATCGAACCCAAGACACTGTAGTGATCGCCCTCAGCCGCACTTCAGTCTAAAGTTCAGAAATTATTAAAAACCATCTTCTAAAAATTAAATAAAGTTAACGTAATCATTCTTAAAATTTTAGATCACTATTTTCATTCAACATTACCCTTAAATCTATTAAAATTTGACCAAAGAAATACTTCGACAAGAAAGAACGGCGTTTTTACCTAGAACCATATCGCAAGTTCATCCGTTTCCGGAAAATTCCGGAAACGCTCGTCCGCTCAAAGCACATATAAGGCCGGCTTCCCAGGCAGAGTCGTCATTCTCTTATAGATCCTCCTAGCGCTTGGGCCCCAGAGCGGGCAATTGATCGACGGGACCACACATTCAAGCACTCACAAACACGTATGAAACCAAACCCTAACCTCTTAATTTAAGGAGCTTACCTCCTCCAAGTCCCCTCCAATTTACTGTATGAAACTGGAAGGCCTGCATCCCTGCAGCTAAGCCGCTAAAAAACTCCAGTCGTGACTGCCATTGGGTCGAGAGTCCCATTATTACCGAGTTTTCCCAACCGGTAACAAATCCCATACTCAGCACTCAAAATCACCAATCACTTAGTGTCGGAACCTCCACACTTACACCTTCATAGACTTCACCCTCCAGCACGCGCTTCACAAGCCTGAGCTGAACGAATCGTCTGAAGTCCTCCAACCTCCTCGGACTCTCCCCAAGAAGTCTCGCAACAAGAGTCAAGCCTCGCACGTCGGCGTGCAACCTTCTCCTCAATAAATCCCATACCGGCGAGTGAAACTATTCTCTCATTTTCCCCGGTGTTGGCTTGTGGTAATTTTGTTGTTTTATGGATTATTAGACGCTTGAAATATTGCGTCCGAATACCCCGAACTCCTTCTGAGTCAGGGGCCGGAAATCATTCAATTAGCAATTAAGTGTGCTTGAAAAAGCACTGGTGACCTCGCCATTGTAAAAGAACATCTCCTTGTCACTTGATAAATTCCTCAATATTCTACCTTTAAAAGTCAAATTCAATTAGTTCCCCCCATTTGTGAGGACTTTATACTGGTGACCAGATTTCGTACCAGAGTTGATAAATAATCAAACAACTGGATTGCCGCAGCCATCATTTGGAGGTTTTTGAGCACATGTCGAGGCTGTTGCAGCTGTTGCATGTTGAACCTTGGAGGAGGTAGTGTTCCTTTCCATCCTTTTCCTCTAATTCTCAGTAATCAAACATAGTTTTCCTCTTTAAAACTCTTCCCTAATAATAAGTTATTGCTACTGCAGCCTATTCTAACAAATTCTTCATGTTTTTCCATTGCTACTGAAGCCACCTTTTACAAAACTCTTCATGCATTTCCATTGCTACTGAAGCAAACCATAGGAGACCTTCTAGGATAACTTCCATTGCTACTGAAGCTCCTAACTAACAATCTTCTCAATTTCCATTGCTACTGCAGCACCATTGCTACTGAAGCACAAAAGTAAACAAAAAATGTCTATGTGCGAAACACTACCTTGCCATCCTGAGCAACTTAAATATGTAAAGGAACGGCCGTCTGTACACCGGTTGTCCTTTAATAGTTCTCCGTATCCCATACGGGTACGGAATGCTCAGCGCAAATATTTCACCATCACTTGACTAAGTCTTTCCCGATCTTCCATTTTTTATATTGCCGCCTGGTTGGGTGTTGGTAGCCTTGGGGACGCCTGAGGAGCACGCACGTTGACTAGGGTGGTTGTGCAAACGACTCACGTCGCACAATTGCCGTTATAACCGGCATATGTGTTTTGGAAAGTAAGGAACTGATCTTTCATATTCTTTTGGGGGGCATAATGTCACAAACCCAGACTGCGATTTCGCCTCAGGTCAACACCTGTCGAGCCAACGAATTCGTACTTGTCTTAGTTGATTGAGGTTCCTAAGTCGTGGAAGTCGACCAATTCTAGATTCCCCGTTACACCGTTCAAAGAACGCAGTCGGAATCAGGCAATTCGGGCGCCTCCATTTCGGCGGATACTCTGGCACCGTATGCCCAGTGATGCTAACCTCCCAGATTTTTTTTTATGGTCCCAGTTCGGGATCCGAGCTGAAACTTTCATAGTCCAACAGTTAACCTTCCACTATTTTCATCTATTTTCCTCTGTCAAAGCATCTTTTGGGATCTCTCCTTCGTATTTCTGACTTGCACTTTACAAGTAACAGCTTCACTGTTACCAGACCTTTCGGTCTCCTTTGGGGGGAGGGTAGCTGTAGTGATCGCCCTCAGCCGCACTTCAGTCTAAATTTCAGAAATTATTAAAACCATCTTCTAAAAATTAAATAAAGTTAACGTAATCATTCTTAAAATCTTAGATCACTATTTTCATTCAACATTACCCTTAAATCTATTAAAATTTGACCAAAGAAATACTTCGACAAGAAAGAACGGCGTTTTTACCTAGAACCATATCGCAAGTTCATCCGTTTCCGGAAAATTCCGGAAACGCTCGTCCGCTCAAAGCACATATAAGGCCGGCTTCCCAGGCAGAGTCGTCATTCTCTTATAGATCCTCCTAGCGCTTGGGCCCCAGAGCGGGCAATTGATCGACGGGACCACACATTCAAGCACTCACAAACACGTATGAAACCAAACCCTAACCTCTTAATTTAAGGAGCTTACCTCCTCCAAGTCCCCTCCAATTTACTGTATGAAACTGGAAGGCCTGCATCCCTGCAGCTAAGCCGCTAAAAAACTCCAGTCGTGACTGCCATTGGGTCGAGAGTCCCATTATTACCGAGTTTTCCCAACCGGTAACAAATCCCATACTCAGCACTCAAAATCACCAATCACTTAGTGTCGGAACCTCCACACTTACACCTTCATAGACTTCACCCTCCAGCACGCGCTTCACAAGCCTGAGCTGAACGAATCGTCTGAAGTCCTCCAACCTCCTCGGACTCTCCCCAAGAAGTCTCGCAACAAGAGTCAAGCCTCGCACGTCGGCGTGCAACCTTCTCCTCAATAAATCCCATACCGGCGAGTGAAACTATTCTCTCATTTTCCCCGGTGTTGGCTTGTGGTAATTTTGTTGTTTTATGGATTATTAGACGCTTGAAATGTTGCGTCCGAATACCCCGAACTCCTTCTGAGTCAGAGGCCGGAAATCATTCAATTAGCAATTAAGTGTGCTTGAAAAAGCACTGGTGACCTCGCCATTGTAAAAGAACATCTCCTTGTCACTTGATAAATTCCTCAATATTCTACCTTTAAAAGTCAAATTCAATTAGTTCCCCCCATTTGTGAGGACTTTATAACACTTTTCAAGATTTTCATTACTCTCGGCGAGTACTTATGCCAGCAGCTTACGGTGCTGAGGAACTAGTGATTTACACATGGTGAAAGCTTTTCAACCATATTTTCAATAAAACATCTACACTGAGAGTTTCATTGTACAGTCGCATTTTGTTCGTAACGGCAATGTTTTAAGTTCAGAACCCAATGTGGAGGGAGTGAAGTTCAAGTTCTTCGAGTAGAATGGTATTCCTTATCCTCTCTTCTAATCGTTTTCTATATTCTAATTCCGCAAAGCTAGCTTGCTCTGACTACTAACTGTCTAAATGCGAAATTAAACTAAAGAAATATCTTCTATTGAAGGAAATTTTCAGTTGAAGGTTTAATTACTGAACGAGAAAAAATAAACAAAGATCGAAAGAAGAAACCTCCTCTATGATTTGCTTCATATAAACATAGTGAGCAGTTTTCAAGAAGATATCAAGAGAATCGCATTTGGCTTGTTAAGTTGATGACGGCATGCCAAAGCGTGAGGAAGAGAGAGGGTCTCAGATGAGGTATAAAAAAACCAGTTTATTTCCATTAAAGATTATACAAAAACATCATTAGTTTTTAAAATATCTTAACATATAGGTCGTTAGTTGGTATACAACCATGGGTATTGTAGCACCCATGTCAATAATCGAAACAAATTATAGTGAGAAAAACATGGGAAAATGCATTCCCTCTATTCTAGTCTGCATCCTCGCGCGTATGGAATCTAGTCTGCACCCTCGCACCTCTGGCATCTAGTCAGCAACCTCGCACCACTGGCATCTAGTCAGCACCCTCACACCTCTAGAATCTAGTCTGCACCCTCACACCTCTAGCATCTAGTCAGCACCCTCATACCTCTGGCATCTAGTCAGCACCCTCACACCTCTAGCATCTAGTCAGCACCCTCACACCTCTAGCATCTAGTTTGCAACCTCACACCTCTAGCATCTAGTCAGCACCCTCACACCTCTGGCATCTAGTCAGCACCCTCACACCTCTAGCATCTAGTCAGCACCCTCACACCTCTAGCATCTAGTCTGTACCCTCACACCTCTGGCATCTAGTCAGCACCCTCACACCTCTAGCATCTAGTCTGCACCCTCACACCTCTAGCATCTAGTCTGCACCCTCACACCTCTGGCATCTAGTCAGCACCCTCACGCCTCTGGCATCTAGTCTGCACCCTCACACATCTGGCATCTAGTCTGTACCCTCACACCTCTAGCATCTAGTCTGTACCCTCACACCTCTAGCATCTAGTCTGCACCCTCACACCTCTAGCATCTAGTCGGTACCCTCACACCTCTGGCATCTAGTCTGCACCCTCACACCTCTAGCATCTAGTCTGCACCCTCACACCTCTAGCATCTAGTCTGCACCCTCACACCTCTAGCATCCAGTCTGTACCCTCACACCTCTAGCATCTAGTCTGCACCCTCACACCTCTAGCATCTAGTCTGTACCCTCACACCTCTGGCATCTAGTCTGCACCCTCACACCTCTAGCATCTAGTCTGCACCCTCACACCTCTAGCATCTAGTCTGTACCCTCACACCTCTGGCATCTAGTCAGCACCCTCACACCTCTAGCATCTAGTCTGCACCCTCACACCTCTAGCATCTAGTCTGCACCCTCACACCTCTGGCATCTAGCCAGCACCCTCACGCCTCTGGCATCTAGTCTGCACCCTAACACATCTGGCATCTAGTCTGCACCCTCACACCTCTGGCATCTAGTCTGCACCCTCACACCTCTAGCATCTAGTCTGTACCCTCACACCTCTGGCATCTAGTCTGCACCCTCACACCTCTAGCATCTAGTCTGCACCCTCACACCTCTAGCATCTAGTCTGCACCCTCACACCTCTAGCATCTAGTCTGTACCCTCACACCTCTAGCATCTAGTCTGCACCCTCACACCTCTAGCATCTAGTCTGCACCCTCACACCTCTAGCATCTAGTCTGCACCCTCACACCTCTAGCATCTAGTCTGCACCCTCACACCTCTAGCATCTAGTCTGCACCCTCACACCTCTAGCATCTAGTCTGCACCCTCACACCTCTAGCATCTAGTCTGCACCCTCACACCTCTAGCATCTAGTCTGCACCCTCACACCTCTAGCATCTAGTCTGCACCCTCACACATCTGGCATCTAGTCTGCACCCTCACACCTCTGGCATCTAGTCTGCACCCTCACACCTCTAGCATCTAGTTTGCACCCTCACACCTCTAGCATCTAGTCTGCACCCTCACACCTCTAGCATCTAGTCTGCACCCTCACACCTCTAGCATCTAGTCTGCACCCCCACACCTCTAGCATCTAGTCTGCACCCACACACCTCTAGCATTTAGTCTGCACCCTCACACCTCTAGCATCTAGTCTGTACCCTCACACCTCTAGCATCTAGTCTGCACCCTCACACCTCTGGCATCTAGACGGCACCCTCACACCTCTGGCATCTAGTCTGTACCCTCACCTATTACTGCACGCTGGCTTCTACATCGAAGAGCCTGTGAGCCGCCCTGAAGATGTTAGAACCCTGATTCCTGCACAAACCCAACAACTGCTATTTTATAGACTTTAAAATTTTATATAAATTGAGAAACTTGATCTCTTTTGACGTTTCAAAAGCTCTAATTATTAACTCATGTAGTGAACACTCCTCTGTTGGAAGACTGGTGTAGGTGGGCAGTTGGATTGTGCAATTACCTTGTCAACTCGTGTTCATGGGTATTACGATATCCATGTGAGACAATCAGCTACGGACCTTAATGTCAAGATATTTGAACCCATTTTTTTGTGCTTTTCTCTCAATCATTTGTTTCGACAATTGACCTGGGTAACACGGCACCTATGTGTGAATATAGACCAAGGATCTTAATGTAAGGATTTTTTAAAACCCAATGTTATACATTTCAAATTTCAACTTTATTGGAAACAAACTCGTTCTTTTATTTTCTTTCTTTCTCTCTCTACGTAGGACAATGAGAGGAGTAAAGAACGTGAAATAAAGCTAACCTTTACCACTAATCTAAACGCACAACAGGCTTCTCGTACCCCGTAGGCCCATTTCACACTGAACTAGCAAAGCCGTATCCAGCAAGCACGCATGAGCTATCTAGCAGATGGTCTGCGAGACTGGTAGGTAGGAATAGCACTATTACGAGCCGTTGTATTCACACTGAACTCGATCGTATAATCCAGCATCCAGCACGCGAAGTGAAAATGCTATTCCTACCTACCAGTCTCGCAGATCGTCTGCTAGATAGCTCATGCGAGCTCGCTAGATACGGCTTTGCTAGCTCAGTGTGAAATGGCCTAACTGCTGTCTGCAGTAAGTGTTGCCGATTCAGTGGCGGGCAGCAAGGCAATGAAGAAGGAAAGAAAACTACCTCTAACGGAATAACATTTAATATAAATACATGAAAATCTTCACTCCTCATGTGGATTATTATACACATATTCAAAACAGCTGCTAGGCTAATGCAAATAAAAACAAACATCTTTGGCATTATTTAAATAGATACAATAAGGGAACCGAAGCTTTACACAATAATAAAATAAAAATGCCATCACACACTGCAAGCAAAGGCAATGACACTAAACAATTGCGCAAATATTCAGAGCCGCACACCAAAGCTTGCAATTCAATGACTTATTATACAAAAAATAGCAAGAATTCGACTTCAGGAATGATTTAGTCAAAGAACCCCATATCGGCACACACAACTAACCAATATATGATCCAGAATCTTAGTCAATATCATGTTAAACAATTACCCTCGTTATAATGCGTGTAGACTGCGCATTTTTCCATCTATTGGGAAATTTGTTTACGGATTTTAATGCCTAAATTTGATGCCGAAACTGATTTAGTTGGACGAAAAAAATTCAATCATAAGCCTATCTGAATTCTTGCTGCAATCCCTTGTTCCGTATAATAATCCATGTCAGTTACTATTTCTCTCCTACTGTATCAAGAAGCTCCATCCTCTCGTTTCATTTACCTTTACACTGTTTGATTCAGTATCATACAACTACGGAGCAACAACTTCAAAAACTTTAGTTGCAGTGCGACTCTCTGTCAATCATCACAAATTTAGCCGCTGCAGACACTTGACTTTTGAGAGTAATTTCATTATTCTTCACTACTTAATTAGATAAACAATTTCAGCCCCTATACGAAAAATATTCAATAAGTTATCACGCTAATCACGTCATACGTAGCCAATGAGCAGTACCTTCCTATTAATGTAAACTACATTTTCCTTTAACACAACACATCATTCTTCAATAAGATCATAAAGACAGTTTAAATAAAGATTATAAATATTAAACGCACGAAGGTAATTCATTAGGCTCTCAATTTCTATGTGTTGTCCACGTGCCGTTTCAACATCAGACCGCTACGCTGTTCTCCAAATTTTCATATATATTTTCCATCAAATTCCAAAGCTGTCGCTGTCTATAACTGAACCTTAATCAGTAAGCACCGAGTTACTGTATAGCTCACACACCGATGCGATATTAGGGATATTATTATTTTTTGTGGTTGCTTTTTCACCGGGGTCGCCAGCCAATAGCAAGTGTGGACCCCTTCGCTTTCGCGAAGCAATTAGAAGAAAGACATTAGAGACATGGCATGAAGTCGTCAGGTAGCTGTTTGCATCTATATTCCAGGAATTCCAACACTCCATAAGCTCCGTGGTTGTTGGATAAGCGGTCAAATATAAAGCTAGATTATTATAATTATTATTATTATTATTGTTGATGGTTGCTTTTCCACCGGGGTCACCAGCC
This sequence comes from Morinoia aosen, assembly GCA_030386875.1. Taxonomy (NCBI): domain Eukaryota; kingdom Metazoa; phylum Arthropoda; class Malacostraca; order Amphipoda; family Talitridae; genus Morinoia; species Morinoia aosen. The sequence continues at coordinate 65,018,536 of CM059560.1, forward strand.
AATAGCAAACATGAACCCACTTTGCTTTTGCGAGGCATTTTGAAAGAAATAACATGGATTTAGAGTGGGAGTGCAGCAGAGTTCCCAGGAGTTCCAGCTGCCCACCCTGTTTTAGCCGAGCGCCTTACCCATGCTGCAACCTCTACCAGGCTAACCAAATGAACCAGAAACGAGAAGAGATGCAAGTACAGCACCTCCCCTTACACACTACTTCATCACAGCCTCTAAAAATACATCATTAAGGATTAACACACAAACATGAGCTACATAACTATTGATGATGAGCTACTTCGATAGAATACAAACCATATTAATGATTATTTACAGTTCTTATTTATATGGAAAGTAGAGGTATACAGTAGATATTAACGTGGCTGCTTTATTATAGCCTGAAATCCGCCGAGATGGAAGTCAATTCACGCCATAAAGGCAGTATGACGACGGCAAGTACAAATGCCCTGACGATTTGCAACAGCCCTGATGATGGCGGGTACAAATTTAGTCAAAAGCTTAAAGCTAGAATAAATGTTTTAGTGTATCCTGAGAAGAAAATGATCCTGTGTTGTCATGACGCATGCGTGCTACCAAGTCTCAATTAAGTGCGTGTCACTGTGAGCCAAGACATAAATTGAGCTCTTTTCCAAACAAGCTTTGTTGGAAGTTTAACACGTTGACCACGTTTGTGCGGGTACTACAATTGGCTCGGTTAGGCTGTAAGTAGCAAAATTGAAAAACCAACTGTTCAGCTTAAATCCATTCTTATCCTTTCAAAAAAGTGTGAAAAAATATAATGGCATGATAATATTTACCCCGTATGCTAAAATCAATTTAAAAAAATGCACTAAAATAATTGAAATGCTTTTCATTTATGCCGGTGTGCAAATAATAAATTTACCTCGTGGTACGTACGCACATGTCTTAATACGAAGTCAACGTGTTAACACTTTGACCGCAATTGGTTAAACTGAAGTTCAATATTCAACTCATATTTAAAGTCAGTAATAGTAAGCATTTTCGAAAAGAGCAAACATTAGCTGGACCATACCTTCATTTAGCTTTAATTAAGCATTAATAAAAATTGAGTTAGTGACTACTAGTCGGTCAGCAGCATTATGAAAATCCCTTCCGTGGCCACCGGTGGGTAACGTCACACTTAAAGTGTTAATGAACCCAGTTTATGTTCGGAATTTGTAAAATTGCTATCCGACTTCAAAAATTTCAGCTGAGCATTGAACTTCAGCTTTAACTCATAGCGCTGAACGTAGTAGGAAGCTGCACGACGCCCAATTTACAGCCAATGAGAGGTACTTTAAATTTGAGTCGAACATTGAACTTCTGTTTAAACGATCGCCGTCAACGTGTCAGGTCTCAGTAAGGAGCTGCACGACGAACTTATAGCCGATGAGAGGTACGGGTGACACCGTCCACGGCGGCCTCCACGGCCTCGAGGAAAGATGAGGTGTTGTGCATGTGGGTGCCCCCTATGAGCACCCTCGTGTTGGCAGGCGCCGCACCACCGCTCGAGTTGGCCTGGCTGGCCAGGGAGCTGTTCAGCTGGTGAATCGCCGCCGCTTCTTCGTACGTTGCGCCGCCAATGATGAAAAGGATCACCGTTTGCGGTCTGCGGCGATGAAAAATCATGCACGTTATGACATTCTCGAAACAGTGAAGAGTGCACGGCAAATACAGGATCACCGTTTCTGGTCTGGAGAGATGTGCAAACAGTTGTCATGGTTATTGTGTTATTATTATAGGAACTAGTTATAATAATAATTAGGTGTCAGTTTATAATGTGCAAATTATAAACATTATAACAACCTGGAAGAAGTGAAGAGCGCACGGCAAATTCAGTGAAGTAATGAACGTTGGTCAGCTACTTCATAGGGAAAATTAGGATGAGCCAGACGCAAATCCGAAAAGTCAACTTTTAAATTTAGGAGTAGCACCACTTGAAACAAACAGAACTTGCCCAACTCTAGGACAACCAGAGCCAAAGCAAGGTAAGCACAGAAAATGATGTCCTGAGGACCAGAAGGTTGCAAAGTAGCCTCTCATCTTATTTATATTGAATTCTCTCTCTCCAAGAAACCAGAACCTGAAGTGAAATTTTTGTAGTAGCCTTTCATCTTGTGACAGAACCAAATCTGTAACCTAACCAAACATTTTGTAGTAGCGTTTTATGCTGTGACTGAACCAAATCTGTAACCTAACCAAACATTTCGTAGCAGCCTTTTATGCTGTGACTGAACCAAATCTGTAACCTAACCAAACATTTTGTAGTAGCGTTTTATGCTGTGACTGAACCAAATCTGTAACCTAACCAAACATTTTGTAGAAGCGTTTTAGGCTGTGACTGAACCAAATCGGTAACCTAACCAAACATTTTGTAGTAGCGTTTTATGCTGTGACAACCAAATCTGTAACCTAACCAAACATTTCGTAGTAGCGTTTTATGCTGTGACTGAACCAAATCTGTAACCTAACCAAACATTTTGTAGTAGCCTTTTATGCTGCGACTGAACCAAATCTGTAACCTAACCAAACATTTTGTAGTAGCCTTTTATGCTGTGACTGAACCAAATCTGTAACCTAACCAAACATTTTGTAGTAGCCTTTTATGCTGCGACTGAACCAAATCTGTAACCTAACCAAACATTTTGTAGTAGCCTTTTATGCTGTGACTGAACCAAATCTGTAACCTAACCAAAAATTTTGTAGTAGCCTTTCACGTCACTGAAGTAAATCTGTAACATAATCAAAAACTTAATCTCCTCCCGCCCGTTTGTACCTTTTAAGACCATTGAATGAAGTAAAGAAGAAAATTGAAGACCATTCGTTACTATTCTTAAACATTAGCAACGAAATCAGTGAAACAATTTCATGATGATATGACTCATTCAAACCCATAAGATAAGACAATTTATGGACGATAAAACAAAGATACCATTTGAGGATGATGAAATAAGGACACAATCTGAGAATGTAAAATATGGACCTAATTTGAGGATGATTAAATCAAGACACAATCTGATGATAATAATAAAGGATCAAAAAGGATTATGATGAATCAATTTTTGATTCATCAACACAATTACAAGACGTCGAATTGAGGAAGCGCGTTCTGGCGCTGCCAACACAGCGAGGGAGCAAGCTACCTGCTGTTGGAGTACTGCGGGGCAGTGCCGATGTAGGGGTAGGCGGTATCTTTAAGTCTGCCTTTGGCCGCCTGCGTGGCGGTCTCGAGCACGAGGGGCTTGTGCTGCGTGTACACGTTTTCCACGCCCTTCACACCCTGCCACAGATGAGATTAGATGTTACTGTAATCCTCCCGAACCGCAAAAAAAATTACGAAGAGAGGAAGACATCATTTAGTATGGAGATAAGGCAATGCCTAATCTACGCAGAAAGGACATAGAAATAGTGAGTTCAGAAAAAAGTTCATGAAACAAGATGAAAGTTGAAGAAGAAAGTAGTAGGTGCTGAAACAAGGACAGGAGTGAACCAAAAAAAGGTGGTCCTTAACAAAACAAAAAGCATTTTATTTCTACAAAAAGAAGGCCTACCTAACTCTCAGCTCGGGCCCTCACACATTTCCCCCTGGGAGCGCTAATTCCCATAGAGACAAGAGTTGTATCTACCTGAGGGGCCACCCAGTCGCAGGAAAGCAATCAAAAATGTAGTATAAGCTTCTGATACTACATGGTTCCATGGTGCACGGTCGCATTTGCCACATTTGAAGGGTCAGTTGTTGTGGGAAAAATCCGTTTGTGGAGGGAAATTGTGTTTAATATCCCCATTCCAACATTGCATGAATGGACGTAGTGCTGTGTCAACGGAAAATCCTCTCACCAAAATCGGAACTGCACTCAGCAAAGGCCTAGCGCGTACCCGTCATAATAATCTTGCAGGAGATAATAGCAACTTAAAAGTAACATTTCTAACTAGAAACAAATCACATTTTCAAATACTTCCTCCAAGATGGAAATTTTTCCAATTTTGTTGTATTAAGGATATTCTTGGCATTACGAAGCCATAGAGCAATACAAAACGGCAGTTTTACGACATAACATATTAAGAATAAATCATGCCCCTCTTATACCTCATGGGAAAAAAAGTAAATGCATCATTCAAGCAAATTCTCAACAGGCTGCCCATGACTACAACCGATTAGCCTTTCCAGGGTGACTACTGATACTTCATTTCCAAATTTTACTACTTTTTACTACCTTCAATGACAAAAAATAACTACCTTTTTTTACACAATGAATTTTGTCCAAATGTCCAGATGTAAGTAATCGGCCTATAATGAGCGATTTGAGTCAATACCACAGGTTCAAAAGAAGCTCGAAGTTTCTTAATACTTGAAATACTTAATACTATGTGGAGCAACCGAAGCTTTACTACAAAAAAGTTGTCTAAATTCCTAAGGACCTAAATGGACTCCAACAAAAGTTTGGCGAAGACCTTGTCTTAACATCTTTCAACTATGAGGGCAACAGTTCATCATATAGAAAAAATTAAACTGACTGGAAACTAGTAGACACCAGGAGATTGTCAGATCTCTTTACAGCAGGGTTGAATATCAAGGAATTTCATTATGACCAAACACTATGGCACTTCAGAAATATGAGTTTGTAAACTATTTCTATCGTACCTCAAAATCTAAATCGGCGTCCTAATTACGATCAATAATAACAATTAGGTCATTAACATGTTATATTATTGAACAAATCACGAAAATGCAAATTTCATGTAGCTTATATATATATACGAGTACATATAGTAGAAGAATGAACTTTGATTAGTTGGAGCATCCCCATGCTATGACGATATCCTGGAGGTAACTGAATTGCCATTACTGCCAAAAAGGAACTTCAAAGGAACTAAACTCTCGTTCAAATGATGACACATTGTATTAAAAGAGGATTTTATAGCATAATTCTTTCTGTATTTGGACATAAGTTAACGTCACTGGAAAAAAAAACTTTCAGCTTTACAAAAAGGTAATTAAAAAAAAAACATTTATAGTTTCAGTAAATCATTGTTTCCCCAAATCGAAGTGGACAGAATAAACTCGTCTTTTCAAAGGAAGATAATACTGCTCACAATCAAGCTCAGGTCAAAAAAAAAACACTTTCTGGATATAAATGAACTGCGGAGAAGTTCCTTTGACGTCATTGCAATGTTTCTATCCTGCCGCATCAACTTGGAGTGTGAGAATATTTGTCTTGGAATAAGAATTAGAAGGCTACATCAAGTTTATGATAATCAAGACCTTACCAGCCAAATATATGACTTTGAATTAAATATTATTCATTAGAAGGAATTGAAATGTAATAAGTTTGATTCACAACTTACTCATCTAAAATTGCAGCAGAACTCTCTAAAAGTTAATTGAGAATAATTTTATTTCTGTGCTTACGTTTGTGAATAAAATACTTTAATTTTTGAGTATCAAGTGCACAAAAAGAACAATTGTGCCAACTATGCTATATATCTTACGGGCAACTGCATCCACTAAAGATGAAATCCAATAAAATGTAATAGTTATTTAGTGATAAGTAAAACTACCTATTTGAAAATTTTGGCAAGTTGTTAATGTTTATTCATAAAATTTAAAAGAAAAAGTTTAAAATATGTTTTACATTTAACAAAATCGTAATTCGTAATGAAATAAAAATTATTTTACTTGACAAACATATTTCAATCAAAGCCACTTGATATACTTCCACAAGAAAATACGTAGCTATGCTATTTCATTTTCCCTTGAGATCGTATAACGCATATTTGATACGTAGTAATAAAAGACGTTTATGTCGACCTCATAATCATAAATGCCCAATTTTATAATACTTATTTTATTTTCAATACTAATCCCTGATATCACACATTCCTAAGCTTGTAACTCAGTGTATAAGTGCGCACTAATAGAAGTGTTTTCAACAATGCATCTCCACTGGTGTCAATTTTTTCAAATTTATATTTACACGATTTATGAAACTTCGATTACCGCATCAAAGCAAAAGCCATTTTATTGTTTTCTCTCAATAATTTGTTAATATAACATGGCTCAAATGAACCTTCTATCATAAAACAACTAGATAACTTTCAGATCAAACGGAATGAGAAGAAGAAGTGAACTGTTTTTATTGTTGTTCGCAAAAATTTTTGAACTTTTGGTTTTGTGTGCTTCAATCCTTAAATTACACCCCACTCTACAGGAATATTTTCCATATATACTCTATATAAATATGTAACATTAATTTAAATTTTAAGAGAATTATTCCACTTAACAATTTTTTTACTACCCTGAGACAACTTTTACTACTTATTTTACTACTTTCAAAATTTCAACACTTTTTACTACTTTACTACCTAGTAGACACCCTGCTTTCACCTCACTGTGTACTTTTCCCGCTCCAAATTTAATTTTAATGTGTACTTACTGAAAACATGAAGTAAAATTGTTCAATGGTTAAAAATGAAATACTCTTATTCTAAAAAGCCCAAATATTCATGAAAACCAGCAGTAATAACTCATGAAGCAAGCAAAAATACATACATAGTTCCTAAACTCGCCCACCATAAAAATGAAGATACCCAGAAAAAATGTAAAACCAAAGAAAAATATTTTTAATTTTTACTGAATTTGTGATTTAAGTAAAGTGAGCACCCGTTTTGAAATCACCTTGAAGAGGAGCTTCTTGAAAGCGGACACATCCTGTGGCAGCTGAGAGGAGAACAGCGTGGACTGCCGGGCCGCCTCGCCCCCGTACTCCAGCATAGCCGACACCAGCTGCACACACACAAAACCTTTGGGTGTTGCTTGTGTTGTGACCTACCCTAAGTTTATTGCCAGAACAACTGCCGTGGTACACGGTGAGGCAACACGACTTTCACTTACACTAAGGATTATCGTATAATGACAGCCATGGTATGAAGTCAAGTTTAATTTTGGAATAAAGTCAAATTTTGATTTTTGAAAAAACTACATACATGGTGATGCAACATGACTGTCATCTAAACTAAGACTATCGTATAGTGAAAGCCATTACTATTGTAGATACAAGGTGATAAAATAGTGTCTTTTTTTTGGATCCAGCCTATCATATAACGACTACCATGATAGACACAAGGAGATACCACACAACCTTATGGTACATCCAGCCTATCACGGCAGACGCCCATTCTCATGATACTCAACTTTTTCAGGTCTTGAATGAGATTCAGTTGTGTTCTCCAATGCTCATCATCAAGAACGTTCACTAAAAACATGTATACTGAGGACCCATTTAAGATGACACTTTACTACTGTGTATTTTTTTTAGAAATGACGCATATTTGGAAGATACATGATATATTAGCTTTTCAAAGTTCACAAACATGTCCATGATATTTTATCATATCACAACCTCAAACCTCTCAACAAAAATTCAATTTACTCAACGTATCAGCCAAGTCCGAAAGCAGTGCGTGGAACGTCCAGTGGCCTTCAGGTAGACAATCTCGGCTGTCATGCCTCAGTCGATATGTTGTGAAATGCATGACCTCATAGTCCCATGTCAAAAATTGCACACAGGAAACACCTCAGTCAGACTTTAACGTAACTATGATACCAACGTGAACCACAAATCTTAGCTTAAAACTTATTATGGTCATCATTTTTTAGGAAATGAGATATTGACACATTTAATAAGATTTGAAGACACTTATCGAGATCGACAGAAAATATTACAAATTTTACAAAGAAAGCACAAGTTGCCCACCTTGATGTAGCTGTCCCTAACGTTGCGTTTCCTGAGTGCGGAGATGAGGCCCCTGGTGTCGTTGTTGGTGTGCGACTGGTGCCTGATGGCGTACAGCATGACCAGCACTGCAGCGTCCTCTGCGCTGATCCCAGGATCTCGTACCAGCTCGTGCACGCGCTGCAGCAGCCTAACTCAGTTAGCCTATCGTCTCTTCATAGTATTACAAATAACTGCTTTTGAATGTAGCTGGGCACAGTGTATCAACAGTGATAATGAGTGTAGCTGTGTATAGTGTATCAACAGTGATATTGAGCATAGCTGTATGTAGTGTATCAACAGTGATATTGAGTGTAGCTGTATATGGTGTATCAACAGTGATATTGAACAAAGCTTTATACAGTGTATCAACAGCGCTATTTAACATAGCTTTACACTGTGTATCAGCAGTGATATTGAACATAGCAGTACACAGTGTTTCAACATAGTGCTATTCTACATAGCTGTACACAGTGTATCAAATGCAAATTATATTCAACACCCAGCTGCACAAGTTTACCAGGCATAGGTGTACACTATTCAAACAATGGCTACAGTTAAAAAACAGTCATACACACTTCACCAACATCCAGCAAACATACGTTTGTTGATCACTATTTCAAAATGCTCAAAGTTGTAAGTAATATTCAGATACAACTATCTACCTTGGAGCTTTCGAGAAAAAGCGTTGAGGCTTTAGTGGAAGACACCTAGGTAGTTTTTGCTTGAAACATTAAGGCATTTTCTATCATGCTACTCGGAATGCAGAAACTGTCAAATGAGGAAATCACAAAAAAAAAGGCTTGCAATGAACAATAATCTCACTGCCTGAATCAGGGATCTCCAAACTCTCCAGCCTCAGGGCCGTATTTAATACTCTGGTAAATTTCAAGGGTCAAAACCGTTTTGATTTTCCTGTCATTTTCTGTTTTTCATCCAACTTATCACAGCAACAATATAAGGCATTAGCTTTCGCGGGCCTGATTCATCACACTAGCGGGCAATAATTTGGACACCACCGGTCTAAATCTTACCTAAGTAAAGAGAGCAGAGCACTCAATATACTTCTGCAGCAATCCTTAAGATGTGAGCACAACGCAACGTGTTGTCAAGCTCTCCTAAGCTTGCTCAACAAAGTTGTACATCATACAAACCGTGGCGAGACACGCCACGGTTTGGTAGTATGTATCAGTTATGGAATGGTAGTACCTATAACTGATATGTCATTGAAAATTTCGTACGTTTTTTCATTTGTAACTCAAAGGAGAAACTAATAGTTCTCACTGAGAATAATTGTAGCCCCCAATTTTATATGAAGAGAATATGATAGCTACGGGCCCAAGTCCTACATTCAGTGTACTTGCTTTCACACCCTGCGAGCTGACACCTGAGATTCAATAAAAGTGTCATGTAGTCTGTGAATAAGGCCTCTCAAATGAAATTTTTTTTTTTAATTTTGCATAAACCAATTGAATTATTTCTAACTAAAAAAGGCCGCAAGTCACCGCTTGTCATGGAGTAGAAATATAGTAGCAAATCGTAGAAATAAAGAAGAAGTAATTGAAATATAGTAGAAATATAGTAGAAATCGTAAAAATATAATAGAAATCGTAGGAATATAGTAAATATCGTAGAAATCTTTAAACAATGCAATAAGTTAATGGGGTGCGTCATAAATGGACAAATGAATCTGCAGGAGTTATAGGACATTGTTAGAAAGGACACTGAGCAAGACTTGCCCCCCTCAAGCTACAAAAACAGACGATGTTACAGTGGACCAAGTAAGCTGTTATAGAGGACTGTGAACGTTACAATTGTTGGAGTGGATCACAAAACTCATCTTGAGCCATACTACTTCTCGTGCAGCGAGAATGGATAATTATTTTAAATGTATTCTAGCGGGGTCAAAATAAGTAAAATCCTCTTTAGAGCAGGGGTTCCCAACCTGGGATGCCCTGAGACAATATTCCAGGATGTGAGTGAAATTTTAGGCAAATAATAGGATATTCGCTACATGTTCGCATTTTATTCTAGAAAAATTAATTTTATTCCGTTTTTTTCTGTGTTTTTTTCTTGATGTTCACATTTTCATTGCAAGGTTCAAATGAAATTTCTTCAAGGGTGTGGGGTGAAAAAATTGGGAAGCCCTGCTATAGATAATCACAATATATTACGATGCTCAACACTATCCCAGACGTATTGCAATCTCCTCACCAGAAACAAGTTTAGCTGCAGCTGCTAGCACCAACCTGGAGGTTGAGGGAGTGGCCACACACAAACTTTCAGTAAATTTGTGATACAAGCAAAGCAAACTTAAAACAAGTTCAGCTGGAGGTGTAGTCACCAACCTGGAGGTTGGGTGAGTGGTCCGTGCCGCACACGAGCTCCTGCTGACACTCGGAAACCTGCAGCAGCCGCCGCGCCGACACCACTCTGCTCAGCTCACCCACCACCGTCACGTGCTTGCTCACCGTGCCTGACATTTGCTGCGCCAATGTTCATACGTTACACAAAGTGGTGGCAAATGTTCTAGCAAAGTGGTGGCATGTGTTCCAGCAAAGTGGTGGCATGTGTTCCAGCAAAGTGGTGGCATATGTTCCAGCAAAGTGGTGGCATATGTTCCAGCAAAGTGGTGGCAAATGTTCCAGCAAAGTGGTGCTACACACCAATGTTGATACGTTACAGCAAAGTGGTGCTACACACCAATGTTGATACGTTACGGCAAATTGGTGGTGACTTCAAAAGCCATTTCCTAGCAGCTGAGGATATCTTTCATTTCTACTTTCTTCTTTCTAGTGGATATTGGATTTCTTTCATTTTTACAATGTCACAGAGCTCTAAATATAGGCAGCCGCAATCACGAGGAGTTGTAAATAATACACAGACGAAAATGTGGATATTTGAAAACGAGCTGAACCTAATGGTTTTGCTTAATATCCCTGCAAATATGACTTTCGATGCACAATATTTTAAAATCCAAAGCCAAACTGTCAAGAGCTAAATTATAATTGAAATTCATAAAAAAACGATTAATTCCATATGCCAGCATAATAAAGACGGTAAACGATGGATTCCATATGACAGCATAATAAAGACAGTATCGGGCACAAGTAAAAAAAAGATCCCAAGAGAAGTTCGTGCCTTACTTTGAACTGGGGGTAATTCTGCACGAAGTGCTTCATGTCGGCAATGCTCTCAACTTTCTGCTGCTTGCTCAGCTTCCCCTGATATTCCTCCATGAGCTGCTTGATGGTGTTACCAATCTCGCCGTAGTTCAGATACATACTCTGCACAACAACACACGCAATAACTTCAAAATTTTAACATACTCTCCACAACATACAAAATATCTTCAAAATTTTCATATACTCTGCACAACATACAGAATATCTTCAAAATATTCATATACTCAGCACAACATACAAAATAACTTCAAATTTTTACACACTCTGCACAACATACAAAATATCTTAAAAATTTTCACATACTCTGCACAACATACAAAATGACTTCAAATTTTTACACACTCTGCACAACAACAATCAAAATAACTTTAAAACTTTCACATACTCTGCACAACAACAAACACAATAACTTCAATATTTCCACCAATATCAGTTCTCAACTAGTTGGGAGAGAGTGTATCTGCGCAGTTGCGTAGTTGGGCGTACATATGTTCGTACGTAGGCGAGTTCAAAGCCCTGTTGCAGGGTACCGCAATGCGGACGCTTGGTCAGCAGTTTCGAGGTAGTATATAACAGCATGCGCAGCTCGTGGAGTTGCACTCGGTCTCCTGTATTCTCTATACCAAGTACAACGGAAGCTCTTCACCGCCTTTCACTAACCCCACCGCCGTGATAAGAGCTAGTTCTCACGGGACACATAGCGAGGACGTTATTATACACAGAAACATTCGAAACAGTATTTCCCAAATATTTATTTCATTAGAAACAAGCAATTCAGATATAACCGAATGAGATATTTCTTCAGTATAACCAAAATTATTTTGCAAGGTATGATGTTCATTGTGAGGGGCTAAATAACATCTCTTTTTCCCTGATAGGTTGCGTAAATATTATGCATATACCCTTGATAAACTGATGGCATTTAAAGTGAAGCCAAATTTTTATGCACCCAAATGTAAAATTTTATTTAAGGTATATTCTCGTTTACTCATTATTGCACCTACTTGAAATTTATACTCAGTCTAACACTCCATTTTACACGAGTTATTCTATCCAGCCCCCGCTGCAACTCCCCACGATACACTTATGCATCCCAATTCTTTTTTATGCAGGAAAATATTGAAATCACAAATTAAAAAATGATAAATTAATGCAACAAGAAAGAATACTACACCCTATTTTTTCCCCAGCAAATCGTTTATGAACCCCTGCCCTAACATCCAGGGTCTGAAAAATTGTCAAGCAGCAAAGAGGATGAGAGGAGAGTGAGGCAGAGGTGCAGGCTGTCATCCTGCGTCAGGCGTACATTACCTTAGCATAAAATTCATCATGTGTCATGCGTACATTTCCTTAGCATAAAATTCACCGCGTGACAGGCGTACATTATCTTAGCATAAAATTCACCACGTGACAGGCGTACATTATCTTAGCATAAAATTCACCACGTGACAGGCGTACATTACCTTAGCATAAAATTCATCATGTGTCAGGCGTACATTTCCTTAGCATAAAATTCACCACGTGACAGGCGTACATTACCTTAGCATAAAATTCATCCTGTGTAGGCGTCATGACCACTTCCTTGAGCTCCTCAGATATGCCAGGGACGTTCGCCAGACTCACACGACCTCCGTTCACTCCTAGCAGTTGGTGGACCTGAGAAGTTAAACCCTCAGCATTTCAGGACTAACAAGGAAATGAGCGAAGGACACAGAGAGTTTCTGAGTTTGATGATGTGCCATGCACATTCATTAAGAAATAAAATAACCAACCTCACTGAAGAAATCGAAGCAATGAAACTCGTCACAGTTTTTTAATACCTTGTGGCTTCACTGAATTCACGAAGCTTACATTATGTTCCATCACCTCTAAGCCCAGACAGCTTTTCGTCGTCTTAGCCCAAAAGACTCGAGACTTGAACAGTTGACATCAGACTTCTCAAAAACATACATGAAAATTTTTTATCCTTATAACCCTGAACACGATATTGATAGAGGTATCTCACTCCCAAGTAAACACACATCCTCATTTTGGAATAAGGAGGCACATAACCGAGTAAAGCTAATACCGGTCAATAAAAATCTGAGCTTCACTCAATCATAATGCACTCACAGCATAATAACAAAAATAAATAGTAATCAAACAAAAACTGCCTCTTCATGTGTTTCAGCTCACAGCAACAGGTTAACCGTGCACACGTTTCCCAAGTCATTTTTCATAATAAATAAAATGCTAATCCTCACTTTCCCATCATTTGTCATCACAGTGTCTTTAGAAGCTTACAGTACTGAAAATATTATATTATCATGAATACTTATAAAGCCACAACAAAAACGCTGTTTGTGTGTGAGCATTTCAAGGATGATTTAGTACATGCACCTTCTGAGCCAGAAATGAGACAAGAAGTAAAACATCCCAGATGCAGGCCATGAGACATTTGGGTCACTCCGATAAAAAAAAAAGATAGGCAAACCAAACCTATTCATCTAAAACAGAATTAGATCAAACTCGCTTAATCACTATACAGAATCCATTCAGAATCTGAGAACCATAATATACTTAAAGTACGAGTTAAAATTACATGAATGGTAACCAAATTCAGCATCCCTAGGCAAAACAGGCATTGCTTTACTTAGCTATAGAATTGCAGCATTTCATCACAGACCTACCAATATTAACACATTGAGTGTGATACTCGGGCTACGCACCCGCTGCTCCCCGGTGGGTCGTGCTCAAGTTTTTCTGCTGCAAAGCAACCTATTGATGGGTAGTTTGAAAAAGCTCTAACAATCTTTTTAAATTAATGGTATTTTAGGCACCCAGTAAACATTTGATACTCATAAAATTTCCAACATTTAAGTTCAATACTGAATTTCAGTTCAACCCATCGCAGTCTAAAGACTATTACTCTAGGGCTGCACCCACCATGGCTTCGTACGTCCACTGATGCAGCAAGGGCGTGATTGGGTCGTCTCGTCTGTCAAGTATGATGAGCACACTGGAGGGTATAGCACTGACGCTGGCGGTGCTGTACGTGTTCACAGGGACGCTGTATCTCAAGTTTGTTGTGGCGGAGTTGGCCACTACGGAGCCTTCGACGGTGATCATCATGCGGATCTCGTCTGCCAGCAGGCGGGCAAGCTCAGAGTTCCCCTGATACCTGCAGTTTGAACTCGTGAGTGGTCTCTGGATATCAGTGCAGCTGATCTTAAGTTAAGCAATATCATTTTATACAATCCCCAAATTGAAGATAAAAAAATTGATCCTTGTTGTTCAAGAAATATCAAAATGGTATTAAAACTAAAGAAATTCAAGCCCCTTGTGTCAAACACGGGCCCCACCCACTAATTACTAGCAAAGTTGATACTTTTGAAGCCAAAGAAATACCAGATCTTTTGATATGAACATAGCACAAACTGTTCAACAACTAGCAAATTTGAAATTGATTAAAACCAAATAAACTCAGCACCCACCCACCAATAACTCCCAAAATCAATACTATCACAGCTAAAAAACACCAAATCCTCTGATATGAACATGGCACCCGCTGTTCCACAACAAGTCAAAATTTATTAAAACCAAAGAAATAGGAACTCTCTATGCCGTGAACATGTCACCCACCCCCCAATAACTCACAAAATTGATACTCTTGAAGTCGAAGAAATACCTAATACTTTGATATGAACATGGCACCCTCTGTTCAACAACAAGCAAGTTAAAATTGATTAAAACCGAAGAAATAGGAGATCCCTATGCCGTGAACATGTCACCCACCGCACGTCAGGCAGCAGAGAGAGGGAGAACACGAGGGACGTGAGACCCTGCATGGCGCGCTGCAGGCAGCCACTGGCCCACCGCAAACCTGTCACCAAGTTAAATAGCAGTAGACGGCAATGACTACTAAAATTAATGGGTGCTACTACAGCGTGAGGTCTACCGCCATATATCACCTACCGAGGTGCAGATTGAGATGCACAAATTTAGTGTTTATTGGTAAATTAAATGTATGCTGGCCCACCAACCAATGTCCACTCATCAGTTATTGTTAACGATCCCTATTACGTCAAAGTCAGGGATGCAAAATTGACCTTGTCTACTTAAAATTCTCAAGTTTGAACTTTTTTGTGAAATCTGGCCAAGATAATTTCTCAGCAACTGACACATACCCTGAACTCCAGATACCGAGTGATTTTCACGCAAAAATTTCATTTGAAGAAAGGGTTAGGCTTGAGAACAAAGAACAACCTTACATGAAAACACCATTGCAGGCATGGCAAGAACGGGTATGAAGGATGTTTTGGAAGTATCTCATTTTAAAAAGGAGTACTAAAACTATGCAACTGGAGAGCCTGACCCAAAGTAGCCTCATTGCACAATGCAACTAAGTTCCGAAAATTAAGATACAATACTTTCTAATTCCTTCAGCACACTTAATGTAGGGATTTACTTCTCATCTTCTAATGATACTTTAGCTTCTTCCCATTGAGTGATGGTCAATTGTTGGATTCTTTTATTTTGTCACAAGACTTCCTAAAAAAAAGACTAGATAGATAGACAAGCTGTTTTCAAGAATTCTTGCAGCTCTTCTTAGCATACACCTGCTGATCGACACTATCAATCCTGCTCATTTTGGATCATCTTTATTGGAAATAAACTGATTTTCTTTCTCACACTACGCCAGGATCAAGCACTCACTTTGTGTGACTCGGCATACAAGTAATCAAAAATCAACCACTCCACTAGAGTTTCTCAATGATCTGCTCAAATGGATTCTGGGCTATTATGTGAGACATCCTGTAAATCCTGAAAAGCACACACTGACATGCTGCCCCAGGGTAAGAGAAGAAACCACTGCATTAAGGATTATTGAGAGAAAAAATAATTTGCAACCAAAAATATGCGATACTCCTGTACCTCTCAACATTTTTCCATTCATGATACCAAACAGGTGCGGTAAAAATAAGGTGATTTTGGCTCTAATATTTCTAATAATGAAAATAAAACTCACATTATTAAATGACAAATTATAAATCATGAAACTGTCATGCTTTCTACAATGCCCGTGTTTTAAGATATTGTGCGGAAAAGAATGTACTAGAGTGTGTAGAAAAAAATTTCTTGATGTAAAAGTGTTTTGTAGGTGCCTGGCTCAATGTGATTGGTGTTCACTGGCACAAGATGTTAGTGATGTACCGATACCATTTTTTTGGCCGATACCGATACCCATTTTTTAGCCGATACCGATACTTGAAAATACCGATACTTTGACCGATACCGATACTTTTACAATCATCTAATCTAATAATATCCGTTGTATGTTTGTTTATGTGTTTGTTCGGTGTTCGTTTCTTAAGAAACATAGGATGTCTGAGTTTGCGGTATCATGGATACCGAATTCAATTATTATTATTATTATTATTATATAAGAAAGTTTTAGCCCGAATTCATCAATGTAACCAGGGTTGCGGAGTCGGAGTCGGGAGTCGGAGTCGCCGGAGTCGGATGTTTTAGGGTGGAGTCGGAGTCGGAGTCGCTTCTCTGAAGTGTGGTGGAGTCGGAGTCGGAGTCGCTACTCTGAAGTGTGATGGAGTCGGAGTCGCTACTCTGAAGTGTGATGGAGTCGGAGTCGGAGTCGCTTTTCCGAATGTGGTGGAGTCGGAGTCGGAGTCGTTCATTCGGATGTGGTAGAGTCGTGGTTGGAGTCGCTCTTTTTTGGTGTCTTCGATTCTTATTTTTGCTAAAAATTATTTATAATTATTTAAAACTAAAAGTAAACCAAACAGAGTTAGAATGCTTTGCTGAAAAATCTAAAAAATACGCAATGTTTTTGTTGATTGTTTTGTTCTAAGTATGAAACAGCGTATTTATTCCTATCACCTAATACCGTCATGTTATCTAGTCATTGAGGGTTTGCACAGATATATATGAGAAACCTACGAGTGCGAAATATAATTTTTGTACCCAGCATTGATGTATACTTTGTAGTTAAAAGCAGGAATTAGTAATTGAAAGCATCGCAAATTCATTCTGTATATTTCTGTTTTGTTCATTTTTCCTTCAATTAATACATAGGAACTGGAAAATAGTATTAAATGCGTTGCAAGTTACTTGTAAAACATTTCAGCTGATGCAATACATTGTCCTCACATAAAGAGTGGTAACTCTGTATGCTCAAAATGATGCATTGATTGATAATGATCATAAACATTTCTAGTCTTTAGGTTATGATTCATTGCCAATGAGTAGTCTTTGCCAAAACCTGAAGCTATGGTCTAGTGCACAAAGACTTCTAGTTTTCAAGTCATGTTATCAAAATTGATATGGATTCCGTGTTTTTAAGTCAAGTTAACATGTATTAATAATAAAAATTTCTGCTCATTTCTCAAGTTATTCCTTGAATGTAATTTGGTTCTTTCAGAGTTATATTGTATTTCACTATATCACCATCATGTTTAATTTTTATCTTCGTATCACTCCCCAGTTTCTAAGCAAGTATACGCTGAAATGGAGAATTTTATAATTATCTTGATACATTTTTAAAAACTGAAATAGTATTCGTTTTGTAGCATTACATAATTAATTACTTCTTGTTAAGGAAGATTTGGAAATGTTGTAAGGTTATCTATACCGGCATTGAGACACTTGAAAAAAATTAAAATACGATGTAAACGAGCTGCAATGAAAATAATTACACACACCAGCAAAAACTTCACTTACAGTCACACACACATTGTAACTGAAAACAATGCACTATCTCAGCTGCAATGGTTTTTGCATTTATGCGATAGTACAAATACTCCTGCTGGAAACGTTTCAAATTGCTCCAAAAAACACGAAATGAGAAGAACCTGGGCGTTTATTAAAATAACAAAGTGTCCAATACAAAGTAAAAAGTTAGACGAAAATAAGAGATAGTATCATATTACACGCAAAGAAGCTGGAAGTGACTCTTATTCGTAAAAAAACGCTCCGAAAACGTCAGAACCCTGCGATGAAAGCAGAACAACTTTTGCTTATTATATATAGCCGAAATGTAACATAGAGTTGAGCAATAATATGACACCTTTTCTGCATTGTTACCCGGCATAGTGTAGGTACAGAGAAGAAAAGGCAGTGTGCAAATCTGGCCTACCTTATCTACACGTATACATAATTTTGGGGATTTGAAGCATAGTCATTGAATTAACTATTATAATTTCAATGAATTAGTGCATACTTAGTAATAAAAAACTGTTGATACATATCTATGCTTCTCAGTGTAGACAATGCCTACATTGCCTACTCAGATATCACTTGTCAGTAATATACAGGGTGTTTCAGATTCAGAATAAGAGGCAAAAAATTGCACACCAACTAGAAAATATCCAAATAAAAACTTTTTCTTCTATAAAATTTTCCGAAGAAAGAGACATTGAGATATTAGCAGTTTATTGTTTTTAAGGGTGAAATTTAATGAATGAACTACCTTCAATATTGATTTTGAATTTACGTTGATCCGGCGAAATGTGCTAGTTGCATGACCTCCTAGATCTCCTGACATGACTCCACTCGATTTCAATTTTTGGGACACGTGACGAGCCTTGTCTATGCTACACCCATTGAGTCTCAGGAAGATCTTGTGGCCAGAATTGCAGTGGCTGCAGGTGAGATACCTTAATGCCAGACGTGTTTCCTAATATTCGGCAGCCGTTATTAAGGCTAACATTCGAAAAGTGCATAGATGTAGGTGGAACACATTTTGAACAATTTTTGTAAAGTAAATTCAGAATCAATATCGCGAGTAATTGTGCCATTAAATTTCAACCTTAAAAACAATTTACACCTAATACCTCCCAACCCCGATTTTTTGAGGGAAAATTTCATTGGACAAAAAGTGTTTATTTGGCCATTTTCTACTTGATGTGCAATTTTGTACCTCGTGTTCTGAAACACTCAGTATACATAATTGTGTACACGACTCGTCATAAATGACGGGATTCGATATTGTCTGTATAGAAATCTTTCAGATGTGGACCATAAAGAAATATTTCCATCCTAATAGCACCCGCGATTAAAATATTCTAATACTTGTGCACTTGTGAAACTCGCATCACAGATACAGTAGTTAAGCATCTTTAAGAGCGTGAAAGGGAGACAGATCAACCAACAAAGACGAACAGCCAATTTTGTTTGTTCAATGAAATTTCCTGTAGAATATTTTCCCTATTTCTGATGTCGGCTTTGTGGAAGAAAAAGTTTTCTTCAGTTGGCCTCTCTTAGTTCACAGACAAAAATTTGAAACTGATGAAATGAGATCTTTTTGTTCGTTGTTTTTTGTTTTGCAGCTGCATCTTTTCTTTTCGATTTTTGTGTTTAAATTTAACTTTCTATAATTAAGCACGTTTGCGCTTCTAGCAGACCTGCATTAACCTTAAATAGCTTTAATTAAAATTACTTGTGACGCTTTGGCGTTCACTCATTAAATTATCTTTGAGCTTGCTCTGCTTGGGCAGCACGTCGTCCTTTTAATAAAAGTGGGTCTGGTACCTCTAACTTATTTCTCTTGCGTAAAAAGTAGTCTCTTTCTGCGACTTGAACTCCTCGGCCCTTGCTTTTGCAGCGTCTTGAATAGGCACTTATTATTGAAGGTAATTAATTGTCAATTAATTGTTAAAATCTTAGTGCTATATGCAATCTTGCAATAAGATACGATATTCCCCTAGTCGGCGACCAGACATCTTAATACTCTGTATCTCTCTACTCAGAACGCCTCTAAAATTCCCTACCGGAGTACCGTACTGATGACCGGCCGCGTCCATTGGGTGTCTTCTATTTTTAGCGAGTATCGTTTTAAAAACTAACCTTACGTTAAAGAAGGTCTTCGGTCTCTATTTTAAAGGAATTTAATAATAAAAATATTACAGAGGACGCTGCTGAGCGTACTGTTGGAATCCTCAAGATCTACCTAACTTGGGTACGGTTTCTCTTTTTGCGCAGGAGAAAAGGGAAACCACTTGCTGTTGTTCACTTGAAGTTCTTCTGTATTTGAAATAAATGTTCGAGCAGTTGCCCTTAAGTTTTAAATCCTAAAACTCCATTGTATTAACATAGGAGAGATTACGCTCACGAAATAGCTAAACCTATTTATTAATTTGTTCAAAGGAGACACTTGACCATTTATTGTATAAGAACAATCAATACTATACCGGGTGTCCCACAAAAATGTCCCGGACTTTTTAATTGATAATATCTAAGCTTTAAATTAACATACTTTAATTGTTTTTTATTTACAATTTAGTCAATTTTGTTTCCTTTTGAAATAATTTAAGTTTTTGAAAATCAGTTGAATAAACTTTAAGACGATCGATTTACTGAAAGGGGTAGAAAAATTGTTCGAAAAGAAAGTTTTAAAAACAACACTGGTGTTCTTCTTCATTCCTCAATACCTACTGTTAAGAATAATTTCATAACGATGTATCGTACATACAACTAAGTATTTAAACCCTCTGAGAGGTTTCAAGTTTCAAGTGTTCTCAATAATAGTGTTTCAAGGACTGATAAAAAACGGTGGAATAATGGGTAAAACTCTTCGTTCAATGGTGGCTAGAAGTAATACTTGCCTTGAGAGAAATGGAGGGTATGTCGTTGGATACTAAAATTACCTCATTTATTTAAAGGTTTTATAAGGTAATGATTTGTTACTCCTTAAAATTTTTGTGTGTTCAGTTTTATGGAAACAACAAAATAAGGAAGAATATCAATATTGTTTTAAAAACTTTTCCTCTGAACAATTAATTTTTCTGCTCGTTTCAGTAAATTGGACACTGTACAGTGGTTATTCAACCGATTTTCAAAAATTTAAATTATTCGAAAAGGAAACAAAATTTACTACATTGTGAAAAAAGGCAATTAAAGTATGTTAATTTAAAGCTGAGATATAATTAATTAAAAATCGGGGACATTTTTATAGGACACCCGGTATAATAAAAAGCCAGGTGTCCGTCAATGATAAGTATATGTTCTCGTGTGTAATTTCCCCTATCTCATTACAATGGGAATCTGCTTGCTTGGACAGTATCATAAATACCATCGAAATATGAAAAACCTGGCATCTGCTCACTTATGTTTATAAGTAAAAAACATTGCGTGAAAATCGAATCAACTGTCAAGAAAATGCGACTCGTTGCATTTAAATTTCAAAGGCATTTAAATGCTTAAAAGGTATGGCAAATTTTTTAAAAACCTCTTGCGAACAATAACTTAAATTACAATTCAGGTAGGTATTATGTTATACAATTTGCTTGGTTGTTGTATGCGGCTGTGACGTTTTTAAAGATGCTTAATGACCGTATCTGTGATACGAGTTTTACCATTGCACAAGTATGAGAATACTGTATTTTAATCGCAGGTACTATTACAATGGATATATTTGTTTGCCATTTTTACCTTGAGATTTTTTTAAACGATACCATTGGATCCCGTCATTTTTGACCAATCATGTACACTAGTATCTTGATTATTAACAATCTGTAGTCAATTTAAAAGTCGTTCGCTGATAAAGAATATAATGAACATATGCACAGGTTTCAACACCTGCAACCGTTTACTACTAAGAATGAGTGTCGTGTGTATATTTATACGTTTTGTGTCACGCTGTTAAGAATAATTGATAGGAAAAAAATAGCACTGGCGGTGTTGGTTCCAGTTCACGGTCAATTAATACACTCATTTTCATTGTGCAATAGCTCTGTAATAAGTCACTTTCATCACAATTAGAGCAATCCAGAGCTTTATATACTCAAGTTTGTATCGTGAATACCAAGTTCGGCGGGGTATTGCATATTGAAATATGCTGTATTGTATATTACAATATTATGTATTGCAATGTACTGTACTGCATATTACAATATACATACACAAGTTTGCAGTTGCTTTCAGTAATGCTGAATTTCTGTATCTTGGATACGACACGAATGGCTATAACTACTTCTCTTGCGGCTCAAAAATGCTGTGTTCTGAGTGTTTATTACTCTTATAAGAAAATTAAGTTACCTTTGGAATAAGCTGAAAGCATGGAAACTCCACTCAAACGAAAATTTGTTGAAGAAAGGTATTGAATTTTGTCATTTTTTACGGTCTGTGTACACTAGTTAAGAAATAAAATATTCATCTTATAAATTATGAATAGGTGAAGTTGGAGTCACAAAATTGTGAATAGGCGGAGTCGGTGTTGGTGTTGGAGTCGCTAAATTCTGGAGAAATGGAGTCGGAGTCGGAGTCGCCAAATTCTGAAAAGGTGGAGTCGGAGTCGCCAAATTCTGAAAAGGTGGAGTCGGAGTCGGAGTCGCCAAATTCTGAAAAGGTGGAGTCGGAGTCGCCAAATTCTGGAAAGGTGGAGTCGGAGTCGGAGTCGCAAATTTATTCCACCGACTCCGCAACCCTGAATGTAACATTGAAAGATCGTCTGTACATGCATTGATGTGTTTGAAATTTTATCAGGATAGGTTAATAGTATTGGATAGGTTGTTGTGATCGCCGTAATTTGCGCATTTTTCCTAACCATGTCGCTTCTGTGCAGCTTTCAGGCCATATTGAATAATTAAAAGACATTAAATTAAATATAGTAATTTTGAGAATAGCTGTGCCCGAAATAATCGTTTTTGAGTAATGCATGGTGATTTGTCACCGGAGAGAAAATCCGAGTCAAGAGAGCTTTGTGTGTTCTTGTGCATATGTGCTCGGCATAAACATTTTAAACCTACCTGACTTTCCGTTCCACGTATTGGCAACAGTGGACAACGCGTTAGAGGTCTAGGGCGTACAAGAACTGCAGTTGCTACCTTGTAATGACGATCGCTAGGCCTTCGCGTCGTGAACGTGTTTTGCGGCGGTGCGAGTCACGACATAGAATTAGGATAGCATAAGTTAGATAATGTTGACGGAATTTTTCCATGGGTCCATCTAGCTTAACGACAACATTGTCCTTGGCATTTCCATGGGTCATGCTGCTACCTAATAATACCCTTGCCCTTGGTTTATTTGTTTGGTGTCTGTTTCTTCCATTTCTCTGTCACTCACGCTCATAAGGATAGTTATAATGACTGTATCTGTGATACGAGTTTCACCAGTGCGCAAGTACAAAAACATTTTTCATCACGGGTACTGTTAGGATGGATATACTGTATTTGCTTGTCAGCTACATCTTGAAAATTTGTTCATGGAAGGTATTGAATCCCATTTTTGGCAGGCTGTGCACACTTGTATTAAAATAAAACCATTATAACCCCTACATGGGGGTTATAATAAAATTTTTTTGTTAATATATCTAATGATATCAAAATATTGACAATAAAGTTTCCGATTATGAAAAAATAAAATGCTCTTGCTATGTTAACTATATTATTGAGAAAAATAACGAAATGAAGTCCATTCAATAGATAGTTGTTTCTAATCGTATTGCAACGTAATGTAGACTAGCTATAATAGCAACTGGCTCCAAAAGTGGACCAAAACAATAATTTCTCCAAAAAAA
The DNA here is from genome assembly GCA_030386875.1 of Morinoia aosen. Taxonomy (NCBI): domain Eukaryota; kingdom Metazoa; phylum Arthropoda; class Malacostraca; order Amphipoda; family Talitridae; genus Morinoia; species Morinoia aosen. The sequence goes on from CM059560.1 coordinate 65,042,016, forward strand.
AAAGGATTGTCTTTTTCGTGTTATTAACACCAAATACGAGTACATACTTTGGCGAAAGAAAATAGTAAAATTCGATAAGCCCCGAAACCGAAAATATCAGCAAACACGCAATCATCTTAAAAAAAGAAGCAACCTTAAAATTAAACAATTCCGGTACAAGGATATGCTTTTGATGGAAAAGCGAGCCTTTCTGATTTATTCTTACAGTTGTACAGTTGTGTGCAGTGCACATCATCGTACGTCGGCATGACGGCACAAAATTTTTATATCAGAATGGCCGAACATCAGGGTTGAAGCTTCCGCACGGGGAACCAATTTGCAATATTCGTACATAATCACGCAGTAAAATGCAACGCACCGATATCCTCTGCGGACTTCAAAATCTTAGATTCGGCTTCAACTACATGTGACCTCGGAATTTTAGATTCGTTACATATTTCTAAACGAAAACTGGCCCTCAACAATTCTGACAGTTCCTACCCATTGCAAATTTTAAGTAGATCTTGTCGATTTTATTTTCTCTGGGACATGTTTTGATTTTTTTTGTTTACGTGATTTCCTTTAATGACTGTATCCAACATTTTATTTTTTCTTTTATTTTAGTCATAATGAATTTTACTTCTACGAACTGATGATGGAGCTGGACTCCGAAACGTATTCCTGGTAAATATGATTAAGTTTCTTGGAATTTTCCTCGTTTTTAAATTCATCAAGTTGCGATTAAAGCAATCAACTGACCCGTTCAGATGTATTCAACTATAAGATTGTTCGCGAATTTTTCAAACATCTTAACATAGAAGAAAAATGCAAGATTCGTTATGAACGGCGATATACTTGCTAAATTAAAATAAATTCTTAGCTTCGGAATATTGGACGATTTACAAGCTAAATTAAAATAGATTTTTCAGCTACTTCTATATTATATTCTCAAAAAATTTCATATGCACCTTCAACTTTATTAAATTTGTTTGGTTTTTTTAGCCTGTCACATACTTTAAGATATGGACATCAGGTCAAACTATTTAGGTTTTAGTCGTAAAAGTATAATAATTGTATGTCGCTACAGGGTTTAACTATTCATGCTACATAGCTTTCAGTTATGACCGTGACTCATCGTGAATTCAAAGTAGTGAATTCAGTTAGCGGGCCTGATTAAACGCTATAATTCAACAGTTAGCTAGCTAATTTACTAGGTATGAATAGGTTCTTCATTTGATTACAAGTACACACAGCCCGTCAAAAATGACGGGATTCACTAACTTTCTTGAACAAATTTTCCAAATGTGGTACCCAACGAATGTATCCATCCTAACAGCACCCGTGATGAAAAATATTCTTGTACATGCGCACTGGTGAAACTCGTATCACAGATACGGTCACTATAACTCTCCTGAGCGTGACAAAGAAAATGGAAGAAGCAGACTCCAAATACACCAAGGGTATTATTAGATAGTAGCGGGACCCGTGGAGATTCCATGGACAATGTCATCGTTAAGCTAGGCGGACCCGAGAAAAAATTTTGTCAGTATTACCTAACCTGTGCTAACCTAGCCATCTCTAAGCTAACCTATCCTAATAAAATGTCAAATATTTATATGCATGAAAACGCCATCTTTTAATGTTACACTGAAGAATTCGGTATCCATGATACCGCAAACTCACACAACCTATGTTGAAGCGGACACCAAATAAATATATAACTAAACACACAACGGGTATTATTAGGTTACATACTTTTACTTTCATGATTTATGACCTTCATTTTAATGATAAAATACGTATTATTGGAAAGTATCGGTAAAGTATTGGCCGGATTTTGCCGATACCGATACCACTAAAAATGGCCGATACTGCCGATACCGATACATCGGTACATCACTACAAGATGTGGGGAGAACTCAAAGAGGGGTTGGGTACTTGGCTTGTTTCTGAAGCCATTTCTTATTTTAGTTGATGTGTTCTACATAAACATTTGAAAAAGCATTGCGTGAACTGACATCATGGATAACTTCAAAATAACTGGTATTTTAAAACTCAATGCAAACATTCTAAACTTTCTGTTACTTTGGAAAAGAGATTTCTAAAGTGAGGTCTGCAGCATTATTACTTGTCATTTCAGTTCTTAATACAATAGCAATGTTCTGCTAAGTAGCCACTGATATATTCTCTTTCCATTGTTGATTAGAATTTTTGTCTCTGAAAAAAAGTTAATGAAGTCTCACACTTTTCCTGGCATAAAAATGGACTCATACAAGTCAACTGCTGACTTGCAAGTATGCTCCATTTTGGCATATAAAACATAGGGGCACTCACAACTATATCACTTTGATTGGTGTTCAACAACACACAAACAAATGCTCTGCTTTTTGTTACCACCAGTTTCTACTATCAAAAGCATTTATCATCACCAAAGAGGCAGTACAAAGTTACTTGAGAACATTAGGGAATTTATCTGAGAAAAGCCTTACCAGTGATGGGCTGAGGCATGTTCAGTGTGAACACGTGAGGGGCCAGGGCCATAAAATCTGCATAGATTTCTTGTACTTCCCTCACCAGCTCCTGCTCGTCTGACTCAGCCAACTGCTTCACACTCGATTTACTGACCACATTACTGAAATCTGAAAAATATTATTTTTTTTCTTCAAAATAAGAATAATTTCCTCTGTTTATCATGGGTTTCTCTAAATCTCTAAATAATGAGGAGATACATCACTTGAAAATGCTGAAGTAAAACTATTTGAAAATCAGTTGATGCATAAACAGCATTACTTGTTACTAGCTATAACCATAGAAGCTTTTAATATCAGTGAATTATGTATCAATGATGGCTATAATGAACCTCAAACATTCAACCAAAAATAGCAGAATTTCATGCCTTTGCAGAAACAGAGAATTATCAAGCAATGCACTTCCATATTACAATCCTTTCCAAAGCACAGCAAAGAGGTCAATCCACTTCAATCAGAGATGAAGAAAAAAATAAGCACTCACAAATATAGTAGGCACCATAACGCGGCTGTTGAAGCTCTTGGCAAAGCAGATTGATGTTCTGAGGGGTGGGGCGTACAAACACGACGCACTTGAGGTAGCTCATGTTCTCACCGCTGCTCATCTGCTCAACTTGCTCGAACATGTAGACCTCTTGCTTCATTACCTCACTCATGGCCATCACAAGGCTTACTATGCCAGTCTGTAAGGTTTAAAAATAATTGAAAAAATAATTAAATAACAAAAAAATAATTAACACTCCTCAAATAATTAACTTGTAAATAAAATGGCATACCATTTTTGTTTTACTCCAAAAAAAAAACAGGAATACGGTATAATCTAAGATTCTGAGTACTCTTGCTGGAGGAATATTTGCAACATATAGATACATTTAGCTATTTAAATAATCTGGAGCATGTTGAAATGTTGAGTTATCAAAAGATCTAACCTTCTAATCCTGAGCTCACACAATGCTGAAGATGAATCAGCTAACTTGCATCTTCCACCCTCCTCCCTATCTTAACTACAAAACAAAATCAGCCCCTTACAATACTATGCTAATACAAGCCAATATTTGGGCTACAGCTGATGCACAGCAACAGTAGAAGAAATATATAGACCTAACCCATGAGGAAGCAGTTGCTAGCTTTATCATTTGCCTAGTGTAGAAAAAAAAAGAAGAAACAAATTACATAATGGATTATTATAAGAATGCAAACATGCAAAATAGAACAATAGCACCAAATATTCATGGGCTCTGGTGCTGTGTGCTCACATTCATCTGTACCTGATAATCTCAACATGGCAGTAAATGGTTGTCAACATCACGCATTGGAGACAAATGGACATTTTCATTAGGAACACATAAAAACATCTACACTCTTTTATAAGCAATTATCCTATTCTTAAAATTTTCACTACTTCAACAACTTTTATTAAATAATTTAAGTCCTTTATATATAAAATTTTTAATGTTATTTATACACAATTATCTGCCTGACAACTAATACTTACTGTTTCTTTGTCCATGAGCATAATTTTGTAGCCTGGCTCACTATCCCGAATCATGGTTTCAATGTAACTTTTGATGGCACCAACAGCACCCATTTTGAAGTTTAATGTTAGTCAATCTGAAAAAAACATCAGATCAAAATTGAGTAATTAAAAGTTCATTCCATAAAAAACTAAAAAATTAAATTGAATAATGACACTAATTGCCAATCATTAGATTTACCCCATAAAGGAATGGGAAAATTAGACGTAAAAAACAGTCAATACAGTCCTTAAAGCTAATCACAAACTTAAGAAACACCATACACCTTTTTTTCTCGAATGTTTAAAAAAATTTACTTGCTTTAAATTGAAGCTATACATGTGTTGAACATCCACAATGAGTTTTACAGACCTACAAGCAATAGAATGCTCACTATGGGAGTTGGACGTGGTGAGAGGGAGCTGTTTTTGTTGTAAAAGAATTTTTTATAACAAAACTTTTGGTAAATCTGAAGGATATGTCAGTTATCGATTTTGTAAATTCCGATGCCTAAGCATAGTTAATTAGATCGAAATAAACAAGTTTTCTTCTATGCACTTTCCGTCTCAAATAAGTATTTTATTAGTTATAGTGGTAAATGACTTACCGCAACTCCAGTCTTTGAAGCGGAAAGAAATTCTTTGATCGAGTTGTATGGCAATACTGCAATGGTGTCTCCCTTCCAGCGCTCTGTCTTGAAAGACGAAACCAAACCTACCGCTATACCTCGTTAAATACTCATTTGACGAAAAAAGTGTATTGAATAAAAGTTGTTTATTTCGATGTTATTACCATGTTTCAAGCAACAAAAATTCAAAAATCGATGAGTAGCTGTTTATTCGAGCGCATTCGTCATCAATGACGAAACTAAACTTATCGCTATAAATCGTAAAATACTCAATTAGAGACGAAAAAAGAATAGAAGAAAACTTGTTTATTTTGATTCAATTAATTAGGTTCAGGCACCAAAAAGTGGAAAATCGACAACTGTCATCTCCTTCAGATTTACCTTTTGTTTCTTTGCTTTTAGGAAACCTAAAACTTCTCTAACTTAATGCAAAATGCTACTCCTCAACAGCTCAAATTGAAAAAATATATATTTTTTGAAACTTTTCAAGATCGTTTTTTCCATTCAAAATATCTCTAAAACTAAAACCAGTTTCAAATATTCCTGCCTCAAGGCTCCTTGTAGAGACATATTTTTTACACTCTAGATTACTATTTCCTCAATCCTATGGTAAATGATATCTTTCTCTTTATGTTTCTTACAATGCTTTGTCCAATGGGAAGATTAGATTATAAGTTAGTTTAAGCATCCCTAACCGCTGCAAAAATAGAGCGTATCAAAGAGAGGAAGGAGGAAGGCACCATTTAGTATGGAGATAAGAAAATGAGGAATCTATGTGAGGAAGCTATGCAGAAAGGGCATAGAAACGGTAAGATGGGAAAGAAGTTCATGAAATTAGATAAAAGTTGACGAAGAAAGTCAGAGATGCTGAAAAACAGGACAGTAGTGAACCGAAAAAAGGTGGTCCTTAACATAACAAAAAACATTTTATTTCAACAAAAAGAAGGCCTACCTAACTCTCAGCTCGGGCCCTCACATTTTTCCCCTGGGAGCGCTAATTCCCATAAATACAATAGTTGTATCCCCCTGAGGGGTTGTCCAATGGGAAACTTTTAAATCAATTTATAATCTAATCATATCACTTTTAGATTTATTTGACTCATTGTCTATCACTTATTGTATCTTCTACTACTAGCTTCAACATATTTGAGATTTCTTACAAAATTTTTTGATGCAGTGGCAACATACCAAGTCTATTGCTTGCTATTACTTAAGCATCTTATGTTCACTTTTGTAAGTCAGCAATTAAAAAAAGCCAATGACAGTCAAAGTCTGTTATTACGTATAAATGCTTTTAAATTAACATATAAAAACAAGAGGATGATATCTTTCATCTTTTTCTCTCAGTGCCAGTTGATCAGATTTATTGAAAAAAAAATCCGCAATTGTACAGGGTCAAAAAACTTTGCCAGCTTACATTAACTACAATACACAACACTGTACCCCATACTCGACTACTCAAGTGAGAGGTTGTCGGTGCGAAACACTAACCTAAACTCGAAATTAAGGGCCGACAGCGTCGGGGCCTTTGTAACGGCCTACAATTACCTCCACAATTTTCACACAAAGAGTTCAGCACCTGGTACCAGACTTGTCCACTAAACTACTCAGGATCTACCAATCCTTGTCACAAGCCACCATTGGATGGCATCACTGGGACAACCAGTATGTCAAAACACCATCCCCAGGCACATTGGGTCATTACAGCCCACTCTACCTGACTGGCTCATTCCAGTCACTGTCTCTTACTCCAGACACGCACAAGAAATACTTTCATAGCCTCAATGATACTCGCATTACACTCCTGATCCAATCCAGCAAGATAGCTCATACCGCAATCATCTTCAGCACATCTGGCATTCCACTCATTCTCTCCATACTGCTCAGACACCACATTCATAAAACTCTCTCTCTCTTGCTCATACTTACTACATTCCAGCACAAAATGCTCAATTGTTTCCTCTACTCCACTATTACACTGCTGACATAATCTGTTATTATTCTCATTCCATCTCCATGTACGTCTGTTCACACTCAATGACTTACATCTCACAGCAAACAAGAGTTGACTTCCAAAACTACCATCATAGAACAGCTCAAACTTAGGTGCTTTCTTTTTCATATACTAGTTAAGTGTAGGCTTCCGCATCATGCTAAGCTTCCACTTATTCAATCCATACTCTTTTGTTTGTCTCTCAATCTCTTTCTTCCACCTCTTGCAGTCCCACTCAGGCCCTACACCTCCTACATTTATTAAACTCCAGTCATCCACAGGTCTCCCAATTCTAACATGAATAATCTTTTGCATACTGAGTTTCCTTGCATGCCCCCAACATACTTTCTCCCAATAGCTTACACTCAGATTCCATTCAAAGATACGCCTTACCCACCTGCTATTCTGCATTCTTTCAATTCTCACCTTATAATTCAGCACAGCTTTCATCATTCTTTCTGAAAATAGGCTCCACCCTAGGTCACCTCTAATGGCCTCTATAGCTGTCCATTTCGGAGCACCCAATGCTACACGTCCTACCTTATTTTGTATCACATCCAGCTTTTCAAGATCACTTCCATTCCAAGCAAGAGCACTCATACCATACATGACACTAGGTACAGCAACATACTTCCACATTCCTCTCACACATTCGTACTTGTTTGCTCTGTATCTGGCCACACTACCTAACCGTCCACTCCACTGCATTGCTTTAGCCACTTTCTCACCTTTAGTTCTAGTACATCCATCTTCACTCATCATACAACCTAGATATTTGTATTCTTTTGTTCTACCTGTTCTGATTTCTCCAATATTCCACAGTCTGTCTCTATCAGTCTCATCACTATTTATAACCATGACCTTACTTTTATCGGCACCAAAGTTCATCTTGAAATCTGTACTATATCCATTCACAATGTCAAGCATCCTTTGTAGTTCATGACCACATTCACTAACCACAACCACATCATCAGCATACAACAAACAGCTCAGTCTCTCATTACCAACTTTCAGTCCTAAACCACTCCCTCTCAGTCGAACTGCTAATTCTTCTGTGTACAATCCAAACAACAGGGGGGACAGAGTACAGCCCTGTCTCACTCCTCTAACACTCCTCACTTGCCCTGTTTCCAAATTTTCTAACCTGTAGATAGCACTTGTGTTCTCATACAGACTCTGTACAATGTTCACTATTTTTCTGCTAAAACCAACTTTTCTCAAAATTTCAAACAGCCTAACCTGATCCACTCTGTCATACGCCTTTTCAATATCCAGGAATGCTAAATATACCTTCTTGTTATCCTTCTTCATTCGCTCAATTATTTCACTCACTACAAACAGATTATCCTCCCCCTGTCTATCTTGCCTAAAACCATTCTGTTCTTCTCCCAGGACTCCTAATTCCTCAACTAAATTTTTCATTCTCTCATTCAAAATACCACAAAAGATCTTACATACGGTGTCACCCAGTGTGCAATTGGTCTGTAATTTTTAAGTTCTTTCATACTCTTATGTCCACCCTTATGCAACAGAACTACATTACACTTGTTCCAGTCATCCGGTACTCTTTCACTCTTCCATATCTCATCAAATAAACATTTCAACATACTGACTACACTCTCTCCTCCACATTTATAGAACTCATATGGTATCTTATCAGGGCCACATGCCTTTCCATTTTTCACTTTCTTCAAAAAACTTACGATCTCTTCACAAGTGATTTCGTCTTCCATTTGCAGTTCATGTTCATCTATCAGAAAATTTATTGGTTCATCATCTGTAACCTGCTCATTCATTCCACCAATGTCCTCCCAGTATTCTTCAACTGCTTTCACCATTTGCATCCTATCTTGCACACTGCAACCATTGACTACTAATTCATCAACTTGAACTTCACTACCTCTATCATTACCTTGTATAAACCTATACCAATCTTTTATTCCATCTGGACCTTTCTTTCTTAGATTTTCAACTTGGTGTCTCTCTTCTTTAACCCTAGCCTCATTGATCATTCTCTTTACTATCTTCTGCTGGTCCTTGTACTCATTCCATACACTCTGCCACTCATCCTCAGTAATTCTGCGTCTTTCATACATTTTCCTCATACTGCATTGTTTTTTATTTAAAGTCTTCCTTCTCGTTCGTTCCTCCTTTATCTCACTCGTAAACCACCTAGCATTCCCTGTACTTTTCTTGCATTTCATTCTACCGATCTTTTGCTCTGCCACATCATACAAGATTCTTGCAATCTCCTTATTTAGGTCATTTACATTTCCACACCTGTTCCAGTTACATCTACTCAATTCATTTCTAAATTCTTCCCAGTTTGCCATTTTAATACGCCAATTTTCTCTTACTCTGCTGGCCTTCTGCATCGGCTCCTTTCCACCCCAATTATATTCTAGTACAAGCATTTTATGGTCACTATCAATATCAAAATCATCTTCATCTACAAACATTTCTTTGACACACTCTCTTGCTCTACTATTCACTATCATATAGTCAATTGCAGTTTTACATTCCCTGCTTTGCCATGTATGCAAGCCATTTCCTATTGTTACATTTAGGTTCTCAAGTTCATTCTCATCACAGAAATCAATCAATTTTTGTCCATTTGCATTCACAGGCTCACCAAGTATACCAACATGGCCATTCATGTCCCCCATCACAATCAGAGGGCATCTGCAATGCTCTTGCACAATTCTTGTTAATATTTCATACTTTTTTACATTCTCTTGATGAGCTAAAATACCATCAGTTGTCATATAGCATACAACCACAATAACACATTCTCTGGCATGCATTCTTTCACACTTTATTACTAACAGATCTTCACTCTCAGGTTCATTTCCAACAGGAATTTCTTCTAATTTCCAATTTAGAGCATTTTTTACAATGAGACCAACTCCACCACCTCTTTTTTGCCAACTTACACGCCCTTTTCCAATCATGTAGTGCTTACTCTCCTTACATTTTAAACTGACTCTATCACGCATTTGGGTCTCTACTACACCAACACAATCCAAATCTCCATTCTCAAATTCTGCTACAAGGTCATTTAACTTTCCTGCATTCCATCCACGCACATTTATACATCCAAACCTTACAACACTATTGGACAATTCACAACATTTTTCATTTTTGCTTTGACAGCTTTCCATTCATCCAGTTCCACCTTCCATTACAATATGAGTACACCCAATCCACTGGATGTATCTCCTGGAGAGTCTCATCTCACCTTCTTGAGTAAGGTGGACTCCATCTCCACGAAAACATCCACTCTGGATCAGGTTATCCATATCAAGGAAGCTGGAACCCATTTCCCGCTTTCTCATACTCTCAGCTTTCATACTCATAATCCTTTTATGCACTTCCCTATTCACCTCCTTTCGCACCCTTTCATACTCCTCACCACATGCAGGCCTTCTCAGCAGACTGGTCACAGCCACTCTTACATTCTTCTTTTGCGCCCTTTCAACAACATTCATAATTGCATTCACCGTACGCTCTCTCCCACATTCAAGCAATCCATTGCCACCTCCTTGCAGTACAACCATCCCTTCATCCATTCCATCTATCACTTCCTCAGCATGCCTACAAATCTCATTCACTCCCTTTCCACTCATGCTCGTACATCCACTACGGTCAGTCATACTCACAAACCTATCCACATTCTTCACCATGCTGTCACCACATATTCTAATCGTAGGTCTCACTCTCCCTTTCATACTACTCTTTCGTTCAACTCTTCCACTCACATCACTCTTTCCATCCATCTTCCTTTCATTCACTTCCACTACAGGCGCCTGCACCTCATGTAGCATATCAACAGGTTGCTCCTTCACTCTCTTCCCATTCGTACTTCTTTCATCATGCTCATTCATCCTTCTACTCTCATCTGGCACATTTGCACCACCATTCACTTCATTTATTGCATTCACACTCCTTGCACCATCATCCACTTCATTTGCACTCCTTGCACCATCATCCACATCATTTGCACTCCTTGCACCACCACCATTTACCTCTTCATTCACTGCATTTGCACCATTCTCATTCTTTCCTTCATTCAACTTCCTTTCATCCTTCAAATCAGCCTCTAAAACAACCATCAGAATTTTCAATCTCTCAACCTCCTCTTCCAACTTCTTTCTCTGGTAAATGTTGAGGACTTGACCATAATCAATTTTCCACTTTTTGATCAATAAAGATTGTTGATGAGACCAAAATAAACAAGATTTCTTCAATGCACTTTCCGGCGGAAATGAGTATTTTAAAAGTTATGTCATGAAATGAGTTACCGTAACTCCAGTGTTTGAGGCGGGAAAAATATACCGCGCGGTCCGACGTGAAAGTGAACAGGCGTTCCCGCGCGCCAGCCAAGCCGACGAAGAGAAGCAAACCCCCTATTACAAACGTAAAGAGGTTGGGTTGTGAGGGGTAGCAACAGTTCTTTTAGTGAAAATTATAAAACTAAATGAACTGTGGCTACCCCTCACGACCCAACCTCTTTACGTTCGTAATAGGGTGATGCACACTGGAGTTCTGGTAACTCATTTAACGCCATAACTTTTAAAATACTCATTTCCGCCGGAAATTGCATTGAAGAAAACTTGTATATTTTGGTCTCATCAACAATCTTTATTGATCAAAAAGTGGAAAATCGATTATGGTCAAGTCCTCAACATTTACCCTTTCTCTCGTCATTCAAACATTTCCAGCACGTAAACACAAGATCATTCAACTTCCTCCGACTCATCTCTCTCAAACCTTTGCATGCATCTATATCTACCCACTCTTTACAAGTCATGCACTCAATCTCCTCCACCATTCCACTTGCACCTCCCTTCCTACGACCAGTCCTATTTCTTGCCATCCTCAAACACAGACTTCTATCTCAGTACAAATTTCACAGGCAGAAGAAGTCTTCACTCACCAAATCTACTGAAAATCAAGTTATCAAAAAAAAAAGAAACAAAAACATTTCCTACTACTCACAGTCACTCTCTACAATAGCTTTTGCCACTTTCTCACCCTTAGTTCTATTGCATCCATCTTCACTTATCATACAACCTAGATATTTGTATTCTTTTGTTCTACCTATTCTGATTTCTCCAATATTCCACAGTCTGTCTCTATCAGTCTCATCACTATTTATAACCATAACCTTGCTTTTGTCGGCACCGAAGTTCATCTTGAAATTTGTACTTGAACTTGAACTTGAACTTGAGGGCCGACAGCGTCGGGGCCTTTGTAACGGCCTACAATTCCCTCCACAGTTATCACACAAAGAGTTCAGCGCCTGGTACCAGACTTGTCCACTAAACTACTCAGGATTTACCAATCCTCGTCACAAGCTGCCATTGGATGGCGTCACTGGGATAGCCAGTGCGTCAAAACACCATCCCCCAGGCATATTGGGTCATTACTGACCATTCTACCTGACTGGCTCATTCCAGTCACTGTCTCTTACTCCAGGCACGCACAAGAAACAATTTCATAGCTTCAATGATACTCAAATTGCACTCCTGATCCAATCCAGCAAGACAGCTCATACCGCAATCATCTTCAGCACATCTGGCATACCACTCATTCTCTCCATACTGCTCAAGCACCACATTCATAAAACTTTCTCTCTCTTGCTCATACTTACTACATTCCAGCACAAAATGCTCAATTGTTTCCTCCACTCCACTAATACACTGCCGACATAATCTGTTATTATTCTCATTCCACCTCCATGTACGTCTGTTCACACTCAATGACTTACATCTCACAGCAAACAAGAGTTGACTTCCAAAACTACCATCATAGAACATCTCAAACTTAGGTGCTTCTTTTTTCATATACCAGTCAAGTGTAGGCTTCCGCACCATGCTAAGCCTCCACTTATTCAATCCATACTCTTTTGTTTTCCTCTCAATCTCTTTCTTCCACCTCTTGCAGTCCCACTCAGGCCCTACACCTCCAGGATTTATTAAACTCCAGTCATCCACAGGTCTCCCAATTCTAACATGAATAATCTTTTGCATACTAAGCTTCCTTGCATGCCCCCAACACACTTTCTCCCAATGGCTTACACTCAGATTCCATTCAAAAATTCGCTTTACCCATCTGCTATTCTGCATTCTTTCAATTCTCACCTTATAATTCAGCACTGCCTTCATCATTCTTTCTGAAAATAGGCTCCACCCAAGGTCAACTCTAATGGCTTCTGTAGCTGTCCATTTTGGAGCACCCAATGCTAACCGTCCTACCTTATTTTGTATTACATCCAGCTTTTCAAGATCACTTCCATTCCAGGCAAGAGCACTCATACCATACATGACACTAGGTACAGCAACATAATTCCACATTCCTCTCACACATTCATACTTGTTTGCTCTGTATCTGGCCACGCTACTTAATCGTCCACTCCACTGCATAGCTTTTGCCACTTTCTCACCCTTAGTTCTAGTGCATCCATCTTCACTTATCATACAACCTAGATATTTGTATTCTTTTGTTCTACCTATTCTGATTTCTCCAATATTCCACAGTCTGTCTCTATCAGTCTCATCACTATTTATAACCATAACCTTGCTTTTGTCGGCACCAAAGTTCATCTTGAAATCTGTACTATATCCGTTCACAATGTCAAGCATCCTTTGCAGTTCATGTCCACATCCACTAACCACAACCACATCATCAGCATACAACAAACAGCTCAGTCTCTCATTACCAACTTTCAGTCCTAAACCACTCCCTCTCAGTCGAACTGCTAATTCTTCGGTGTACAATCCAAACAACAGGGGAGACAGAGTACAGCCCTGTCTCACTCCTCTAACACTCCTCACTTGCCCCGTTTCCAAATTTCCTAACCTGTATATAGCGCTTGTGTTCTCATACAGACTTTGTACAATTTTTACTATTTTCCTGCTAAACCCAACTTTTCTCAGAACTTCAAAGAGCCTAACCCGATCCACTCTGTCATACGCTTTTTCAATATCCAGGAATGCTAAATACACCTTCTTATCATCCTTCCTCATTCGCTCAATTATTTCACTCACTACAAACAGATTATCTTCCCCACATCTATCCTGCCTAAAACCATTCTGTTCTTCACCTAGGACTCCTAATTCCTCAACTAAATTTTTCATTCTCTCATTCAAAATACCACAAAATATCTTACATACAGTGTCACCCAGTGCAATTGGTCTGTAATTTTTAAGTTCTTTCATACTCTTATGTCCACCCTTATGCAACAGAACTACATTACACTTGTTCCAGTCATCCGGTACTCTTTCACTCTTCCATATCTCATCAAATAAACATTTCAACATACTGACCACATTCTCTCCTCCAAATTTATAGAACTCATATGGGATCTTATCAGGGCCACATGCCTTTCCATTTTTCACTTTCTTCAAAAAACTTACAATCTCTTCACAAGTGATTTTGTCTTCCATTTGCAGTTCACGTTCATCAATCAGAAAATTTATGGGTGCATCATCTGTACCCTGCTCATTCATTCCACCAATGTCCTCCCAGTATTCTTCAACTGCTTTCACCAGTTGCATCCTATCTTGCACACTGCAACCATTAACTACTAATTCATCAACTTGAACTTCACTACTTCTATCATTACCTTGTATAAACTTATACCAACCTTTTATTCCATCCGGACCTTTCTTTCTTAGATTTTCAACTTGGTGTCTCTCCTCTTTAACTCTAGCCTCATTAATCATTCTCCTTACTTTCTTCTGCTGGTCCTTGTACTCATTCCATGCACTCTGCCATTCATCGTCAGTAATTCTGTTTCTTTCATACATTTTCCTCATACTGCGTTGTTTCTTATTTAAGGTCTTTCTTCTCATTCGTTCTTCCTTTATCTCACTTGTAAACCACCTGGCATTCCCTGTCCCTTTCTTACATTTTATTCTACCAATCTTTTGCTCTGCCACATCATACAAGGTTCTTGCAATCTCAGCATTTAGGTCATTTACATTTCCACATCTGTTCCAGTTATACCTACTCAATTCATTCTTAAATTCTTCCCAGTTTGCCTTTTTTATCTGCCAACTTTCTTTCACACTACTGACCTTTTGCATTGACTCCTTTCTACCCCAGTTATATTCAAGCACAAGCATTTTATGGTCACTATCAATATCAAAATCATCTTCGGTAAATGTAAAGGACTTGACCATAATCGATTTCCCACTTTTTGATCAACAAAGACTGTTAATGAAACCAAAATAAGCAAGTTTTCTTCAATGCACTTTCCGTCAGAAATGAGTATTTTAAAAGTTATGGCATTAAATGAGTTACCGTAACTCCAGTCTTTGAGTCGGGGAAAAATATACCGCGCGGTCCGACGTGAAAGTAAACAGGCGTTCCCGCGCGCCAACCAAGCCGACGAAGAGCAAACCCCCTATTACAAACGTAAAGAGGTTGGGTCGTGAGGGGTAGCAACAGTTCTTTTAGTGAAAATTATAAAACTAAAAGAACTGTGGCTACCCCTCACGACCCAACCTCTTTACGTTTGTAATAGGGTGATGCACAATGGAGTTCCGGTAACTCATTTAATGCCATAACTTTTAAAATACTCATTTCCGACGGAAAGTGCATTGAAGAAAACTTGTTTATTTTGGTCTCATCAACAATATTTGTTGATCAAAAAGTGGAAAATCGATTATGGTCAAGTCCTTTACATTTACCTCATCTTCATCTACAAACATTTCATTGACACACTCTCTTGCTCTACTATTCACAATCATATAGTCAATTGCAGTTTTCCATTCCCTGCTTTGCCATGTATGCAAGCCATTTCCTATTGTGACATTCAGGTTTTCAAGTTCATTCTCATCACAAAAATCTATCAATTTTTGTCCATTTGCATTCACCGGCTCACCAAGTATACCAACATGGCCATTCATGTCACCCATCACAATCAGAGGGCACCTGCAGTGTTCTCGTACAAGCCTTGTTAATATTTCATACTTTTTTACATTCTCTTCATGAGCTAAAATCCCATCAGTTGTCATATAACATACAATCATAACAATACATTCTCTGGCATGCATTCTTTCACACTTAATTGCTAACAAATCTTCACTTTCAGGTTCATTTCCAATAGGAAGTTCCTCTACTTTCCAATTTAGAGCATTCTTTACAATCTATATCCGTTCACAAAGCTTCCAACTCAAAGTTAGGAGAGGAGTGCAACAAAGTTTCTGCGATAACGGAAAATCTTAATAACAGAATCCTATTTAAGTAAACCATTTTATGATCGAACATGCAAAATGATAAACAAAGTAGAAAACTGTTCAGTTAGCACCATGTACAGAAGGGGTTATTATGAGATTCTTATGAACGGATGTGAATAACAATTATTAAAAACTTATTCACGTGAGTTGATAGTGTTTACGTTTTTATTTATTAAAATTTCGTAAAACCAAAATTTGCACTCATTTCAGAGTTCTTAAAATGTTAACGAAGCAAATAGGTAAAAAAAAGTAGAAAAACAAATCCCATATTTTGGAAGCATGAAAACTGACAGCAGTGTGGGCATGGATGGCTTAGTTACGAATGGAACGTGCCAGCTTCGTGTAGATCTCCACAATTACAGCTGACATACGCTGGTATAGCATCTATGACACTCTTTGGAATCTAGGGTGAAATCTTTAGGCTAGATTCCGTTACATTAATTACAGGGCCTCTATGATTGCGCATAACTTCACTATGAATACCGAGGTCATTGAAAAAGGCCATTTAGCGTTTGCCACCTCTCTCTCTACGCACCAGTACGCCCGAAAGTGTCAGTTTTTACGCCATCGGTATAAATTTTAGCGGTGGGGGTGTGTTGAACTGAAACTTACTCTCAACTTTACGTCTTAGGATGTTAAGCGGTATGCACAGTTTTTTAGGTGGTTGATACCTAGGGCAGAACGTGCCAATTGTCTTGCGCCGGTTATTGACGCCATCAAAGAAAAAAGTGCATGATAGCATTAACCTAAAAAGATCCAAGTTCAAGTTAGTTTTAGCTTCCTTTATATGTTCCAAAGAGCAAGGATTGTAGCCCCATTCAGTAGAGAGTTTAGGGAACGAGTTAGGAAGAAAGAACGTGCTACGATATTCAAGTTGAAGAAAATAGTAGATTCAAAAAATATTTTCGAGACCGTGCATTTTCTCCCTGGGAGCGTTAATTCCCGTAGAAAGAATAATTGTATCTTACTGAAGGACCTAGGTAACATAGATACAGGTAGGAACTTACTGAACCAGCTAGGTGCACAGCTCGTCATAGCCGAGAGGCTTTAGGAGCTGCCTCCGTGCGGGCAAACGAGGGTTCGAGTCGCTGGTGGTGATTTTCTCTGTTGGGAATAGGAGAAAAATTCCAAGCACAATACCCCACTTTACCCAGGTGTCTGAAATGGGTACCGTCTTGACCGGTGGAAAGCGTCATGGCGTTCTGGTGTTAGTTATAAGGCATTTGAAAATCCAGTGTACAAGGTGACATGTGTCAGGCTTGAAATTGGAAATAAAGCATTCGTAGATGCCGTTGTTTTTTTGTTTGTTTGTTTGTTTGTAAGATAGGAACAAGGTAACCTAGCTGAATTATTTACGGGTGGAAGATTAGATCATAGATTAGATTATAAGTTAGTTTAAGCCTCCCTAACCGTTGCGAAAATAGAGCGTTTCGAAGAGAGGAAGGAGCAAGGCGCCATTTAGTATGGAGATAAGAAAAGGAGGAATCTATGCAGAAAGGGCATAAAAAAGTAAGATGGGAAAGAAGTTCATGAAATAAGATACAAGTTCAAGAAGAAAGTCAGAGGTGCTGAAAAACAAAACAGTAGTGAACCGAAAAAAGGTGGTCCTTAACATAACAAAAAACATTTTATTTTAACAAAACGAAGGCCTACCTAACTCAGCTCGGGCCGTCACATTTTTCCCCTGGGAGCGCTAATTCCCATAGATACAATAGTTGTATCCCCCTGAGGGGATTTACGGGTGGAAGCCAGATTAACTAGTAAAAAGTGAGAACTGAATACCGGATAAAAAGAAACTAGTTAAACCAGCCACAGATGGGATTGGATAACAAGTTAATTTTTGTCTCTATAATCACAAGCAAGGAATTCCAAAGAGATGAAGGATGAAGGCACCATTATGTATAGAGTTGAGGGAAGGGGAAATTTATGTACGAGGTGTGTTTCCACACAAGGCCCCGTGAGTATAGTAACAGCAAGTTGAAAAATAAGTATATAGAACAAGATAAAAGCTAAACATGAAAATAGCAAGAGCTAAAAAAAAAAACAAGACAGTGGTATACTGAAAAAAACGTTGTCTATAACAAAACAAAATACACTCAATAAAATTAAGGCGTATCATTAAATGATAGTTTAGGCCTCCTTAACTGCAACAAAGACGTTCCAAAGAGAAAGAAGGAGGAAGACACAATTTTGTATGGAGATAAGGGAAGACGGAATCGATGCACAAGGTGCTTGGAAACAGTAAGTTGAAAAAGAAGTTCTTGAAACCAGATAAAAGTTGAAGAAAGTAGTAGGCACTGAAAAACAGGATAGCAGTGAACCGGTGAAAGATGGTCTTTAACATGACAAAAAATAATTCATTTCAACAAAAAGATTAGATTATTAGATTATTAGTTAGTTTAAGCCTCCCTATCCTCAACAAATGAGATCCAAAGAGAGGAAGGAAGAAGGCACCATTTAGTATGGAGTTAAGGGAACGTGGAATCTATGCAGAAAAGGCATAGAAACAGTAAGATGAGAAAGAAGTTCATGAAACAAGGTCAAAGTTGAAGAAGAAAGTAGTAGGTGCTGAAAAAACAGGGCAGCAGTGAACCGAAAAAAGATGGTCCGTAACAAAACAAAAACCTATGCTATTTTAACAAAAAGAAAGCCTACCTAACCTTTAGCTCGGGCCCACACATTATCCCCCTGGGAGCGCCAATTCCCATAGATACATTAATTGTATCCCCCTGAGGGGTTTCAACAAAAAGAAGGCCTGCCAAACTCTCAGCTCGGGACCTGACATTTTCCCTCTGGGAGCTCTAATAATCGTAGGTACAATAGTTGTATTCCCCTGAGAGGTCAAAAGGATACAACTACCTCCTATGTCGACTAAAATTGGGAAAACAACTGCACGCACTTCAGCGTACTATAACTTCAACCAAAGCGGGAAGGTTGAAAAAAATTCCAAACATGAAAAAGAAAACATACTCCAGTAAACAAAATCGTATATTTTCTCCTGTATATAAAAACCTAGTGTGTCCTGGAACAAGAGGCACAGTTGTGTATAAAAGTACTCTAAATTATCACCCAAGTTATTTATTCCAACTACATCAGAAACGAAATAATGGCAACGCAGAAAACAACATGCGAAGAATTGAAATTAATGTCATCCTATGGAAAAAAACAGCACGGACAGTAACCAACATACAATGGAAGCAAGTATTTGGTCTTAGAGATGTGATGATATGCTAAGGCGTGAAAGTTGGCCCTGTACTGACGACGATCACAAGAAAAAACGCGATTCTAATACCGCGTGTTGGCTAACTTTAGTTAAGGATTTTGATCACATTTTCATATATCACATCGAACTGTCATCTGGCCGCAACACCATTTCAACAGCAGTTATGGAAATTTTGCGGCGCTGAGTAGCAACAATAACTCAGAAAACAGTCGTACACGAAGCTGGTCCGACAATACCAAAGTTCTTTTGAAAAAAGACACAGAAACGAGAAGGAAAGTACACTGAATACCTCACACAAACTCACAAATAACTTTGGTAACATGTGTCAAAAAGTTACCATGTACTATCCTTCTATTATTTCAATTTCACAACAGGCACATGCACATGTGTTACCAAGCCTATAACCTGACACTTCCAGCAACGGTCAAGTTTTCCAACTAATGAACGCTAAAATAAGGCTGCTGATCAACGCGGGCATTTCGTTTTACGTTACTCGGCCAACACTTCTGCATCATCGATACAAATAGTAGCCTGGTCGAATAGAGAAGATGTTTGACACAAGTTTCATCACTGGAACCGTATCATACTAACGAGACGCTTGTCATGGTTTAAATCCGGCACTGAGGGCAAATGTTAGCACAAGTGATTAGATTAGATTAGATTAGTCGTTAGTTTTAACCTCCCTAACCGCAGCAACAAATGCGGTCCAAAGAGAGGAAGGAGGAAAGCACCGCTTATTACGGAGTTAAGGAAACGCGGAATCTACGCAGAAAGGGCATAGAAACAGTAAGTTGGAAAAGAATATTATGAAACAAGATAAAAATTGAAGCAGGAAGTAGTAGGTGCTGAAAAACATAACAGCCGTGAACTGAAAAAAGATGGTCCTTAACAGAACAAAAACATTTCATTTAAACAAAAAGAAGGCTACAACTCTCATCTCGGGCCCTTACATTGTCCCCCTGGGAGCGCTAATTCCCATAGATACAATAATTTAACACAAGTGAATTGGTCATCGGCCAACATGAACAACAGGTCTGCCTTCACGTATTTTGAGCTACTTGGAGTCACATTTTCAAAAATTCACGTTGTCGGAGCGGTTAAGCTGGCAGTGAGTTATTTATTTGTTAGATTAGATTAGATTATAAGTTACTTTAAGCCTCCCTAACCGCTACAAAAATAGAGCGTATCGAAGAGAGGAAGGAGGAAGGCACCATTTAGTATGGAGATAAGAAAATGAGGAATCTATGCAGAAAGGGCATAGAAACAGTAAGATAAGAAAGAAGTTCATGAAATAAGATAAAAGTTGAAGAAGAAAGTCAGAGGTGCTGAAAAACAGGACAGTAGTGAACCAAAAAAAGGTGGTCCTTAACATAAAAAAAAAACTTTTATTTCAACAAAAAGAAGGCCTACCTAACTCTCAGCTCGGGCCCTCACATTTTCCCCCTGGGAGCGCTAATTCCCATAGACACAATAGTTGTATCCCCCTGAGGGGTATTTTTTTTGTTAATGCTACGTGCAGGTTTATCCAGCCAAAATCAGTGAATTTTATTCAAAAGTGCTCAAAGTTGAAGATCTGAGCAAAAAAAACTGTACATGTAGCCAACTTACAATGAGAACTTCAGCTACAAGCTGTACCGTTACGACTGAGTATATTGGACAAAAAAAGAACACCTATGCGTAGTCAGCATCAGATCATTACACTGATTATAAAAGAAAAAAGTCAAGCTGTGCAAGAGCAAGAATACATATTAAATGACACGTAAGGTTGCAACTCAATCTAGAGAAGAATAAGAATTTAAAATAAAACTATGCATAATAAAAGCGCAAAACACACAACAGATATATGAAATGAACGCTAGCTTACGTACTTGCGGTGAGCAGTTAGAATTAAGCCAAGCCCCCCGGCCAAAAAAAAGGAACATCTTCCGTAAATTCTGTTCTCGAGTAAGAAAAAAAAGGAATGGAAAAAATAAAAGTCCTTTTCAAGCAAGACGGAAAAAAATTGAAGTCCTTCTCGAGTGTGAAAGAAAAAGAAAGTTCTTCTCGTCCACTTTCATGGCCTAACCTTGCGCAACGTGTTGACTTGGGGTGTCATGCAGGCGCTAGTTCATCATAACAAAAAAACAAAATATAAGTGCTCAGTGGTTGCAAGATCCTGAACAAGTACCTCACTATCATCAGTGTACGCAAGCAAGTTAATCATTTGGCACGACAGTGTTGATGCGACACTGATGAATGCAGGCAAAATAAAGCAACTTTTTAAGTACTGAATATTCTTATTTTATTCAAATTACAAGAACATGGATAAAAAATTTCATAGAATTAAAAAAAATAGAATAACATAACACACTACCTTTCTTCTACAACATGCATAGAAAAGTTTCATAGAATTAAAAAACCGAAATTAAATAACACACAAAATTTCTGTCTTGAAACGTGCAACGATGAAGCTCTAACGAATTACTAATCTACACTATAACAAGAGCCGCGTCCGTCTGTCTGTCCGAAGCCAGCCATAAGAGTGTGATGAGCGTATCTGTGATACAAGCTCGGCCTCCTCAACTCTCGAGAGATTAAATTTTTGATTTCTTACGGCCTTTCTTTCATATCGCCTTCTTTTTCACATCAAATAAAGGGGGGTGGACTAGTATGTTAGTTAAAGCCATGTTAGTTTAAGCCTCCCTAACCGCTTAAAAAAGCGTTTCCAAGAGAGGATGGCATCATTTAGTGTAGAGATGAGGGAACGCGGAATCTATGCAGAAGGGTAATAGAAACAGTAATTTGAGAGAGAAGTTCATGGAACAAGATAAAAATTGAAGAATAAGATAGCAGGTACTGAACAAACAGGGCAGCAGTGAACCAAGAAAAACATTCAATTCAACCATGTTCAGAATAAACTCATACGAAACTGAATTATATCTAGTGGAATTAACAGAAATAAGTATAAAAAAAATCTGAAACGTGCTCCCTAGGTAATATGGCAACTCGGATACATTAGATGAGCTAAAATCTATAAAAACGGACCAGACATACGAGTATTGTGTCAATGTGAGGGGAATCCAATCCGGCAGTGGGGATATTACGGATTACCCAATGGCAAAATGCTTCAAAAATACCATAAGCTACAACAATCTTCATTCAAAAAAAGGTTATATAGAAAACGATTAATCAAAGGCAGACAGTGTAAAAAACTATCTATCAAAAGCAGATTATGTAAAAAACTATACATAAAAAGCAGATTATGTAAAAAAAACGGTACATCAGAAGCAGATTATGTAAAAAAAAACGGTTCATCAAAAGCAGATTAGGTATAAAACTACATATCAAAAGCAGATTATGTAAAAAAAATGGAACATTAAAAGTAGATTGTGTAAAAACTGTCCATCAGAAGCAGATTATATGAATCGTGACGTGATTAATTTAGCGTTCGCATTTTACAGAAATGCGGCAAAATCACTCAATAGGAAATATATGCCATACTTTATCAAGGTTGGTAGAAAGAGTTTTCTTTCAACAATTCTTGCAAATTCAAACTCCCAACTGTACAGCGTCAAGAGGCGCAACTGTATATAATGATGAGGCGTAACTAGATAATGAACAGGTGCAACTGTATACGATCAGGAGACGCAACTGTATATGATCAGGAGGCGCAACTGTATATGATCAGGAGGCGCAACTGTATATGTATATGATCAGGAGGCGCAACTGTATATGTATATGATCAGGAGGCGCAACTGTATATGTATATGATCAGGAGGCGCAACTGTATATGTATATGATCAGGAGGCGCAACTGTATATGATCAGGAGGCGCAACTGTATATGATCAGGAGACGCAACTGTATATGATCAGGAGGCGCAACTGTATATGATCAGGAGGCGCAACTGTATATGATCAGGAGGCGCAACTGTATATGATCAGGAGGCGCAACTGTATATGTATATGATCAGGAGGCGCAACTGTATATGTATATGATCAGGAGGCGCAACTGTATATGTATATGATCAGGAGGCGCAACTGTATATGATCAGGAGGCGCAACTGTATATGATCAGGAGACGCAACTGTATATGGTCAGGAGACGCAACTGTATATGATCAGGAGGCGCAACTGTATATGATCAGGAGGCGCAACTGTATATAATCAGGAGGCGCAACTGTATATGATCAGGAGGCGCAACTGTATATGATCAGGAGGCGCAACTGTATATAATCAGGAGGCGCAACTGTATATGATCAGGAGGCGCAACTGTATATGATCAGGAGGCGCAACTGTATATGATCAGGAGGCGCAACTGAATATGATCAGGAGGCGCAACTGAATATGATCAGGAGGCGCAACTGAATATGATCAGGAGGTGCAACTGCATATGATCAGGAGGTGCAACTGTATATGATCAGGAGGTGCAACTGTATATGATCAGGAGGCGCAACTGAATATGATCAGGAGGTGCAACTGTATATGATCAGGAGGCACAACTCTATATGATCAAGAGGACCAACTGTATATCGTTATGGTAGTCATTCAGCACCTGGTCTTGGTGTGGGAAATTCTTTCTTTAACGTATTTCTCCTATTGTGACAAAAGCTTCTCTTGAGGCATAACCACAAAATCTTCTTGTTCTGGTTGCAGGAAAGAATAACCATGCTCAATTGAAGACGTAACACTTCGAAGCATCTCTTCTAAGCAACAATAACAACGACAAAACTTACTCGACACAGCCCCGACAATGAAAAAACATAGCACACTACATTACGTACAAGTACATGAATGGCTCTAGAGTTATTGTCATTTGACAGTTCTCCCTTTGATGCGATTTGTTGCAAAAAATTGGGTGAACTTTATTTAGTTCGTAGGGAAGCACCAGTAACAGCAAGTCAAAAGTTATAACATTACCAAATGTTCGCTCCATGCTTACATCTAATACATAAAACGTAACGCAAAGATCAGGGACAAACAGCACACACAAAACTAACACCTAAGTACGTCAGACGAAGACTTCATCTATACTATAATAAGAGCCGTGTCCATCTGTCTGTCCAAAGCCAGCCGAAAGTGTGTGGTGAGCGTATCTGTGATACAAGCTTGGCCTCGTCAACTCTTGATTCAATATTTTATTTCTCACGTCCTTTCTTTGATTTCATTTTCTTTCTTATTTCAAATAAAGGGGGGGGGGGGGGTGGTCTAGTTAGGCATAAAATTGCATCAGCGGTCCAGATGATAACTCAAATGAGTAGCACACTCTTTTCAGGCCGAGCTATCGTAAAAAGAACAAAGCACGTGTTGTTTTTCAAAAAGCAAAGGGTGTAAGGACGCTTTTCCGTATAAAGCGCAAAGTGGAACATGATTTCACCTGAAAGTAATGCATTAATGGGTGTATACGCTTACAAGAACTCGATAGCTTACATTTTGAAAAAAACATCCAAAGGCACGGGCATTGTCCAGCTTCAGCTAACGATAAGGACCGGTTGTAGCTGAATTAACTACATAATTGCACTTCCAAATGCACATAGATTTGAACAGGTTTATCGTCAAGTTCGGGCATGTTTTCATACCGAACTAAATAATTCATCAAATTCGCCAATAAGGCAAGTCAGTCGACAGTTTATTAGTTAGTTTAAGCCTCCCTATCCTCAACAAATGAGATCTAAAGAGAGGAAGGAAGAAGGCACCATTTAGTATGGAGTTAAGGAAACGTGGAATCTATGCAGAAAGGGCATAGAAACAGTAAGATGAGAAAGAAGTTCATGAAACAAGATCAAAATGAAAGAAGAAAGTAGTAGGTGCTGAAAAAACAGGACAGCAGTGAACCAAAAAAAGATGGTCCGTAACAAAACAAAAACCTATGTTATTTTTAACAAAAAGGAAGCCTACCTAACCTTTAGCTCGGGCCCTCACATTGTCCCCTGGGAGCGCTAATTCCCATAGATACAATAGTTGTATCCCCCTGAGGGGAGTCAGTCGACATGAAATGCTCTATCTTCACCCTACACACGTTCGCGTCTGCTCGAGACACCTCACATGGATGAAAAAAATGTTTTGGGCATTCCAATTCCTTTCAACATGTATTCTGTTCCAGCGGGAACTTCAATGAACTAATTCAATTCGAAATACTCGAAAATTAGTACGTCAAACACGTCACTCTTTAAGAAACCAAGCTCGCATTGACGCGTGCAATAGTTTGTTGGTATCTCCCTGACAAACTGAAACATTTGGAGACGATAGATCACTATTCGGTTAGGTTTGGGTTAGGTTTTCACTCACTTGATACGTACAACACAAGTCAAATATCCCTGTAACAACTGAACCAGTTTTAAACACTTAAAATTACTCCAAGACTCCCACCCTCAAACAGTAAATATGAAGACACGCCAACAACCGCAGCACAATCATGAGCAAGTAAAATTTGAATTAGATACAACATTGTTTCCTAGAAAATGTACTCATCCTTTGACAGACGTTTACTCGTGTATTTTTGGATGTTTTGTCGCAACTAAATTTTTTAATGACATTTCATTGTCTAAAAATTCTATATTCTTTGGTTTGATTTACACTATTAGACTTATATACATATCAATGAACACCTACATCTATACAAAATACGTGGGTGATTGGCCGTCAAAGCATGAGTACATTTTTTTGGGACACCCTGTACATTCTAACGTGAGCAAAAGCGCGTGCATAAGCACCGATGACAATAAAGGATATCAACGACCGGAGGAGCGCAAGAACTACATTGTGCAAAGCATGCACACATAGAATATTGAAATTGGGCACCTCACAGCAGGTGAGGTCAGAATATTGGGCACCTCACAGCAGGTGAGGTCAGAATATTGGGCACCTCACAGCAAGTGAGGTCAGAATATTGGGCACCTCACAGCAAGTAAGGTCAGAATATTGGGCACCTCACAGCAGGTGAGGTCAGAATATTGGGCACCTCACAGCAGGTGAGGTCAGAATGTTGGGCACCTCACAGCAGGTGAGGTCAGAATATTGGGCACCTCACAGCAGGTGAGGTCAGAATATTGGGCACCTCACAGCAGGTGAGGTCAGAATATTGGGCACCTCAAAGCAGGTGAGGTCAGAATATTGGGCACCTCACAGCAGGTGAGGTCAGAATATTGGGCACCTCACAGCAGGTGAGGTCAGAATATTGGGCACCTCACAGCAGGTGAGGTCAGAATATTGGGCACCTCACGGCAAGTGAGGTCAGAATATTCGGCACCTCACAGCAAGTGAGGTCAGAATATTGGGCACCTCACAGCAAGTGAGGTCAGAATATTGGATACCACAGAGCAGGTGATTTTAGAATATTGGGCACCTCACAGCAGGTGAGTTTGCGTAGTCTCCACAAATCAAATTAGCACAGTGCATTTATACTGCCTGAATAGACGCATCCAGTGCAGCTTGCCAGTAAAAAATATTTACCATTTGGCCTAAGCTACTCGACACCACACACAAAGGTAAATGTAAAAATTGCTCACGTGAAACTCGTGCCGATATGAACGCTTCAACAAGATTTATGGACGCATGCAAACGAGTACAAGATAACAGTCTTTATCTACACATGCTTAATTAACTAAAGCAGGCAGGCAGGAAGGAAGGAAGCAAAGTTATTTCACGAGGAAAACTCAAAACAGCAAAAAGGAGGATCGCAAGAAGCGCAAGTGATCGTGCGCTTTCCTGAATATGAGAGCAAATAAGCCCCTTAATTGAGTACTGACACAATTTTATTCTAAATGGTTTACTTGACAACTATGCATTTCGAGCCATAGAGTTTCGTAGTATAATTGGAAATATGTCAGAGAAACGTTTAATTTACCCAATACAAGAACTTAAAAAAATCTGAGAGCAGTATAATTGAATTCATAGACGAGCCTTCCACCAAAACAAAATTCGAAGCAAACTTTTTTTTCAGTTTTTTACAAACATTATCTCGCCACCACTAATATTGAGTGTAGGGCAAAATTTTCAAGCCATTTCCGCCGTCGTATTGGTACAGCCAGCAGCGCAAGTATTTCTGATCACTTGGCTACGCTATGCTGAGCTTTCACGCATGACCAGTAAAATCAAACTAAAGTCTCACCTTTCTTCAAATAAAATTTGAGCTCAAATTTTGAAAAGTTTGAGCTCAATGATTTTGGCGTGAGAAAAACCGCACATAAAACAGCCACGTTGACAAACGGAGTTGCGCTGCTAGCTGTGCCGCCAAGATGTGGTGAATTATTAGAAAATCTAGCCCCTGCTCCACTGATTTCGAGTTACTGTAATTAGATTAAATGTTAATTTAAGCCTCTCTAACCACTAAAAAAGCCATTCCAAATAGAGGAGGGCACTATTTAGTATGGCGATAAGGGAATGCGGGATCTATGCAGAAGGGACACAGAAACAGAAAGTTGGGAAAGAAGATTATGAAACAAGATAAAAGTTGAAGAAGAAAGTAGTAGGTGCTGAAAAACGGGACAGCAGTGAACCGAAAAAAGGTCATCCTTAACATGACAAAAACATCTTATTTCAACAAAAAGAAGGTCTAGCCAAGTCTCAGGTCGGGCCCTCACACATTTTACCCCTGGGAACACCACAATTTAGAATCTTAGCACCACCCTCAGAATCTACGCAGAAAGGGCATAGAAACAGTAAGTTGAGAAAGAGGTTCATGAAAAAAGATCAAAGTTGAAGAAGTAAGTAGTAGGTGCTGAAAAAAGGAGGCCACTTGAAGCAGCTTATCACCTCATATAAGGCTGGGGTACATCAACACTCTGACTGCAACGGGTTACATTGAAGGTAATTATTTAACTCGAAATAACTTCAACTGAACTGCTCAATTTGAGAAATGGCAACCATTAAATGGCTCATACTAGCATTTAATTTTGATTAGGTATTTATGAAAATTGAGGTGGCGACTACTGGTCAGTCAGCAGCGTTATGAAAATCCCTCCGTGACCACCGGTGGCTCACGTCTCAGGAAAAGTGTTAAACAAGGAGTTTATATTCTTTGTTTGAGCATCCATAATTGTTTGGTAAACTGGAAGTAAGAAGGCTGAGGAGAGCGAGAATAAAATTGAAGAGAGGGCTGAGAAGTAAGAACTAAAATGTAGTCAGGCTCTTCATGTTTCTTGTTTCTTGTTTTCGGTTAGCTAAAAATGCGAAAAAAATGTTTTACAATGGCTAAAAATAAAAACGCACAATGGAGCACTACACTCATAGGCCAAGCTGAAGACTCCACGCTTGAGGGTTATTACTTTAAAAATGTATGGAATATCCCCCGTACAGATACCACAGTGGCCTTTCATCAGTACATTCTATAAGTCGTGGGAAGCAAAAAAAAATGCGGAGGCGGTCTTCCGTTCACCGTGTCTTAATTAGTATTTTTATCATATTTTTTTACACTAAGGTAACCTTTAATAAACGATTTGATTCTTTCGCTTAAATTTTCAAGAACTATTTATGTTATCAAACGGATGCACTTCAGCTAAAAGAATTGTTATTCAGCTTTAAACAAAGTTTAAAATTTGCAAATGGGGTTTCCTTACATGCATGCGTTGCAGTAGCTAGCTTTTCAAAGAAAATCCCTCCATTGATAGAAGTACAAACTGCGCAAACTAGCAAAACATTAGCTATGAACTGAACTTAAGTACACGATGTAAAGGGAATTGCTCAGTCATAAGAAAACCAAACTTAGAAATAAACCTAAAATAAAAAAAAAACATTACACAAAAAACACCCACGTTCCGAAACCAAATACAACAATATCACAAAACATCAAAAATTAAATTGATAATATTGAACAAGACCTAAGCTAATGGAAGATGGGTTCTACCACAAAATAGCCTCAAGGAAGATGAACGCTGACAAATACGACGCATAAAACAACCAGTGATATTGAAAACAACTTCACTCAAAATACAGCAGATAAATCTTTTCGAATGACGTTCACCAATACTTTTCAAGGTAGATTACCAACGCACAACATTAAGTAACATTTAAATATTAAATCTGAAACAAACACATAATTGAATGGGAAGGAACACATTTTGTCCTTGGGCGATTGACGCTTCAACGACGAATAACAAAAGTTATCAAGATATGAGCAGAGCAATGATGTTCCGAGGCAACACACGTTTGTCATTCATTGGTATATCAGTCGTGCGTTTCTCGCAACACATGCATAAAATTCAAGCCTCGTTTTGTCATTGGAAACATGACAATATACCTTCATCACATCCCCCACAAAATCTCTCTTTTGACTTCAGTCCACGTTGAACATAATGCTTCCCCATCACTCTATACTGCCCTTTAAAAATATCCAATAGCACTGTAATCTTACTCAAATCAAAATGTTATCAGGCTTTGCTTGAAGCAGAGGAAGACCTCCAAATGGAAGGGGGTGAGAAGCACGGACGAATTAAGCTCGTCCATTTAAACACACTAAATCACTGAGATATTCAGCACCAAGGTCCAGAACATGCAACAACCAACGTAACGCACCATGAATATATTCATCAATACTAATTTTTGTTCATAAAAATCGTCCATGTTGACGATCAAAACTGCACGGCCGATAACACTTGAGATGTAGAACCTACCGACTTCCAAACGTCACCTCTCTCAAAATCAACAGACAAATAATAACAAGCTCCCAGTACCAGCGGTATTCATTACGGTAGAAGAAACAAGGTAGGGTCAAGCCAGTCTTTTTTTCGTTGACCTTGGGGTAGAGCTGACGTCATGGCAACAAACCAATAGCAGCGCTCATATTGCATCCAGCAACATTGCTAGCACCAAATCAGGCACCACTTTTGGCCTAACGCCATGTCACAATGATGACGTCATAAAATTAGTTTGAAATAAAGCCATTCTATTGGCTAGCCGAACAAGAGGAGGTGTATTTTCCCATAGAAATGACTATCTTGTTTCCTCTACCGTGGTATTCACGCTACAGGAGATCTAAGGCCTGGGAGGGAAAGGCTGAGCTTATTTCTTGTGTTGAGCGAGCTTGTAAGCCTGGTACATGGACCAGATACTGAGGGGGCGCATGTAGCCCACAGCGCGGTAGTGGTTCGGCTCGAACAGCGCCTCGGGCATGTCATAGGCGAGCCCTGTTTCGTAGTAAGTTGTGTTGTAAATACCTTCGCCGATGTGGAAGCCCTCTTCCGCCATACCCTGCAATTAATCGAGGGCAAATTCATCTCGCGCGGATAAACACGACCGAGATAAAAAAATTGCAGCAAAATGGTCGTTCACGCAGGACGTATATTGCACTGTACATATGTCGGTATATGTTTACTGTCAGGGGAACTCTCATTGAAGTTATTCCAAGTGTCAATAAATCATCACGTATTACTCTTATTCTAATTAATATAAGATTCTAATAAAAGCACTGAACATTTTCAAGTCTAGTGTAAGCCGTTACAAGGTAAAGATTACTTTTTATTGAACATCTGTAAAAAGTATTGGCTAATATTATTGAACTCGAAACAGTTTATTACTCAGGTTTAAATATAATAGACTAAATGAAGCAGAGTTTCTAATTTTTGCTCACAAGAAGATTAGTAAAAACACACGAAACATGCCTATGGTCACTTTGCATTGAACATCAAGAAAACATTTTACCACGTTACATGCGTATTTAACACGCTCTCCACGTACCAGTGTAAACGAATGCCATTTCACATGCTTCGACACCTTTTTAAAAAATAACTGCTAGCATACGAGGTCAAATGTTATGCAATTGTATTTTCATACTTCTCAGGAAGGACAAAAATAAACTCCAGCAGTAAAGTTGATTTCCCTTTTCTGCTATTTACGACCTAACCAAACCAACAGATAATAACCGTGGACAAGCGGTGTACGTTCTAAGATTAGCTTAGCATCCATCAGCACACACTATCACCTGGCAGTAGGAAACAGTAAAAGGGATGCCTCACGGGAAGCGGAACAAATTCAATTCATCGACCAAAGAGTGGCGATTGGGAGTGAGCTCATTGCTTAAATTATCGAAACTAATATCTAAAATCTATAGACCAGTAGTGCCCTACCTTAGTTACCCCTCAAATCTCCATTCTAGTCGCGCAACTGTTCAGTAATATTAATATGTCTCAATGTCAATTCATTCAATAAAAAGTTCCAACTCCTCCACTGCGTATCACCGATACCAACCGCAGGAGGAGTATATAAGTAAGGCCGCTGCTTCACTCGCCTCAAACGGAAGTCAATGGCCAAAGCAGCAAAACCTGGCCTTACAATGGTGACCCCAGAAATGAAACTCAATGGCTGAAGCAGCCACATCAGGCCCTACAGACCTTAATTTGGGCGAACTCCAATCCTACTTGGGCAACTGTCCAGTAATGAGGAAATGCAATGAACATTTTGCGGATAAAATTAGAGCAATAGTTCCAACAGCTGAACAATCACAAATTATGAGAAAAAAATCACTATTTATATAGAAACAACAACAGGAGAGCCAGCATACTTCTATTTAATGCATAAATACAACAAATACTGTCATAATTATAAAAAACTAGGCATCACTTCCCAATAAGAGGGTTGAAATCAACAGAAACCATGGTTTGCCTTTTTGTATTGCTGATACAAGGAAGTGGTACAAGCATGCCGTATCTTAATAACGCTGCTACAAGAAAGAAAGAGAGCAGCCACAACACACCTCGTAAATGAAAGTAGCAGCTGGAGATACAAGCATGCCAACTTTTTCTATTGCTGATACAAGGAAGTGGTACAAGCATGCCATATCTTTATAACGCTGCTACAAGTAAAAGAGCAGGCGCAACACACCTCGTAGATGAAAGTGGCCGCGAGCGAGAAGGCAGTGCCAGGCCACATCTCATAGCTCTGCAGGATGTTGTTGTTCAGGCGGCCAGTGGGCAGCATGCCGTTCACGGCCCCCATCTTGCCGCCACGGAACTTCAGCACGTTGTAGTCGTACATCGTTCTCAGGGCCTTCTGGACGTGATCGTCCTTGAACACCTGACCATGACATGAACTTCGTGAATGTTTTACGATACAATACGAATGTCATCAATATAAGAAGTTCACTCAATGGTCTGTTTTGAAAATGTGCTTCATGAAAAATTGAGTGAATATCAGAAGACGAATTTCAAAGCACACTTAAGTGACGTTTTGTATCAGGTTCTACTTAGAACAGAACTTATTAATGACTTTAAAACTGCGAATAAATCAAGCAAGAGTTCAAGCAAATTGTTACGTTGTGTAACAGCTTCCATTTACAACATGAATGACCGGCAATAATCCTGAAGATGCAAATACTCGAAGTTAAAGTTCATGAATTTGTTAATATTGTTTGCCAGCTTTTATTAACAAGATGAATAACCAGTAATAATCAAATCTGAGGAAGTGAATATTTAAAGCCAAAGCTGATGCAAATGGTGACGTTGTATACCAAATCTATACTATAATAAGAGCCTCGTCCGTCCGTCGGTCCGTCCGAAGCCAGCCTGCAGTGTGTGATGAGCGTATCTGTGATACAAGCTCCAGCCCTATATATTTTGACGGGCCGTGTTCATGCGGCCTCATCAACTCTCGAGAGATTGTATTTTTTAATTTCTTATGGCTTTTCTTTCATTTCGCCCTCTTTTTTATTTCAAATAAAGGGGGTGGACTTGTACTTGATAAAACAAAAAAGACCATCTAGAATTTCTCAACTGAAAATATTTAAAAAAATGAGTACATCAAGAACTGAATAACAGTCTTGGTAATTTCACGACAAGAGGGACACCTAGAAGTGCAGGGTTATTCTGAAGTACCTTTCTCTTGTGGCCAGCGAGGGTGAGGTACCAGTGCCCCACCAGCTGGTCAGACATGATGGTTGCATGCTCCGCGTGTTTGCTGCAGTCGAAGTTGAAGTACGCGCCTGCAACACCAAGTGTAACTCGTTGGAGCTCGCTATTGCATTTGAAGCATAAAACTTTGCAGGAAATATGCAATTGTAACTCTTAGGAGCTCAGTATAACATTTTAACTACTGAGTAAAAATTGCTCAAGTATTTAAGTAGAACTTAGATGGAAATTTTTGATTTTTACTTTTAGGAGCTCGACATAACATTTTAACCAGAGAACTATGCTGGAAACATGTAATTATTACTCTCATTATTCCATAAGTAAATAATTTCTACGCACATGTCATATGAAAATACTATATTATCTCATATTTTAATATATTAAAGCTTAGCAAAGAACATCTTTGTTCAAAACAAACAATGAGAAAAGATTTCAAAATTACAAACCACGAGGCAAAAAATTAAAAAACAGAAAATATGCAGAAAAAAGTTTATTTCCAGGTGTGTACTAATCTGTCCATCCTCCATTTTTGCATTTTTTAGCACCTTTTAGCACATTTAAAGATGAAATTTTAGCACACTTTTCCTTCAATAAGCTCCAATGATAACCATATATAAATTCAATAACTATGAAGATAATTGTTATAATACATGTTTATACACTAAATATATAACCAACACTTTCATGACATACGAGGCCTGTCTAAAAAGTATCCGACCTTTGGCCAGAAAAAATATTTCGAATACCTGACGGGGTTGGGACCTTAATCCCCTTCAAAGTAGGCTCCTTGTGCTTCCACACACTTAGCCCACCGATCCTTCCACTGCCGGAAACACCTCTGGAAGTCTTCTTTTGGAATGGTGTTCAGCTCTGTCGTCGCGTTCCGCATTATCTCTTCTCTACTCTCAAAACGGGATCCTTTCAGTGGTGTCTTCAATTTTGGAAACAACCAGAAGTCGCAAGGAGCCAGGTCTGGAGAGTAGGGAGGTTGGCGAACGGTCGTAATTCCATGTTTGGCCAAGAAATTGCGGATCAAATGGGATGAATGTGCGGGCGCGTTGTCGTGATGCAAGTGCCAGTTGTTCGCAGTCCACATGTCTGGTCTTTTGCGCCGAACTGCATCACGAAGTCGCCGGAGAACATCCTGATAGTACTCCTTTGTCACTGTTTGTCCTTCCGGTGCGTATTCGTGATGCACAATTCCACGGACATCAAAGAAAACAGTCAGCATCGAAGGAGTCAAACAGGCAATGCGACGATGGAGCTGAACACCATTCTAAAAAAAAACTACCAGAGGTGTTTCCAGCAGTGGAAGGATCGGTGGGCTAAGTGTGTGCAAGCACAAGGGGCATACTTTGAAGGGGATTAGGGTCCCAACTCCGACAGGTATTCGAAATATTTTTTCTGGCCAAAGGTCGGATACTTTTTAGACAGGCCTCGTATGTCAGGTATCAGACAACAGAGATTTCCAGTAGAAAAAATAAATGTATATTCAGAACGCCTCAATATTTACTATAAAAGGATTTGAGGATGGTTTTGAACAGCAAAGAAAACCTGAAAAATACACAAATTTAGGAATGTAAAATAGTAGTATTTAATATATTTTTTATTTAATAGCCCCTACCAGCCAGTTGAAGAAAGATTATGACTTTTTATGACTATAATAATAAGATATTTGTAATTAAGAATTACGGAATGATTGAAACTTAGATTTCACTTAGATAGAAATCCTGCTCAGGTATGGGGGAATGCAGAAACTTCCCCTATTAGGAATGGCCAGGTACCAATCCTAACCCTTGCATTTATACTTATACATAATAAAATCTAAGCGATTTAACATTTTCATAAATTTTTAGCAACTATCCTTCAATTTTAGCACTTTTAAGCACATTTTATAGCACCTTGCTGGTTTTAGCACTTTTTAGCACCTTTAGCACCCAGTAGACACCGTGAGTTAATTGAAGTAAGTTTCACAATGTGGCCGGAAATTGTTGCTCTCATTTCAATAGGGACTACGTCAGGACTATTAGCCACATATAAATGTTTACAAACGATTACCTTTGATTCACATCAAGTGAATATTTCTGAAACATTTGATGGCTTCTCTTCCACATTTTCATAATCAGCTTTCCATTGCAGTATAATAGTGGCAGGTATATTAAACATTAAGGAATTTTCAGTAGTTCATTAAAATATAATCAAGTTTATAAGAAGGGATTTCATTTTTATTGAGAAATTATTTTGACAAGTTAAAATTGGCTCAAAAGTACAGGTAAACACAGAAACCTGAAAGTTATTTGCACCTTACGAAAAACTACGCTTTTACACCTATTTGATTTAACCAAACTTGAGGGCACTATAGCATGAAGGCTTAAAACAAAAATAAAACGCAAGCGAACAGTACGCGCAACAGGTAACGCACGGTGTACAAGTAGAAAGTGACTATCAATACTTGAGTCATCGGTGCACAAAGTTTACCACTTGTGCGGCACAAACTCTCATCTCTTTCTAACTTTTGACTGGTCCCCTCATTCGTCCGACGTTTGCACCGGCTGCAGCCTCTCACAAGTTCTCAATCTGCGCCTCTCAGTAATATAGGTCAAGTTAAAATTCCAAGCTCACAACCGCATCCACGCAACCGCTGACACAGTGTCGCCGTTGTATTCTATTCAGTATTTGCAAGCCCTGTATGGCTGCCTGATGTTGAAATCTCCTTGCTGTCACACTACACTCACGGCAGCCCAGCACCACCACTCACGGCAGCCCAGCACCACCACTCACGGCAGTCCAGCACCAACGCTCACGGCAGCCAAACCCAACACTTACGGCAGCCCAACATTTACGGCAGCCCAACACCAACGGCAGCCCAACACCAACACTCACCAGTCCAACACCAACACGCCAACACTCACCGTTCCACAGCTTCTCCTCAAAGGAAGCCTGCGCCTTGGCCAGCATCTGAGCGTACTTGGCGCGAGGCTCCTCTCTCTGCAGGATCCCAGCCATCTCTTCCATGGCACTCAAGGAGGCGAGCCTGAATACACAACAGATTAACACGTTGACTGCGATGGGTTAAACTGAAGTTCAATATCCAACTCAAATTTAGAGTCAAACGTACTTAAAAAGTTTATAAATACGAAACATTAACTGGGTATATCAAGTACCATTAATTTTGAAAGATTGTGAAGAATTTTGACCCGACCCATTGATGGGTCGTATTGAAAGCAACGTTGTGATTAGACCTCCCTAATCACAACGGTGATCAAAAAAACGAAAGCACTATTTAGTACCGAGTTAAGCAAGGGGAGTTTATTCACAAAGTGTGCTCTAACACAGGATCCTCTGTGCATAGAAACACTATAGAAACGTGAGTTATTGGAAAGGAAGTTTATGAGATAAGACATATAAGTTAAAGAGAAAGTAGCAAGTGCTAAGAAACAGGCCAGCAGTGAACCAAAAAAAGATGGTCCATAATAAAACAAACAAAATTTCTAGTTCAACTAAACGAGAAGCCGACCTCACACCCTCTCCTGTGAGCGCTAGTCCCAATACATACAAAGTTGTACATCCCTGAGAGGAAACCATATGGAATACAATGCAGAAGGACAGGGCATAGTCTGACAAGAAGACAAGGGATGTGCAGAACCAACAGCAATGTAAAAAATAGGCGCACGCAAAGCAAGGCCACAATGATCATACCAGTAACCAAACAAAAGTCATTAGGTAGGCAAGGAGGTAGGATATGGTGTAGGCAATAGTGGCATGGATGAGGCAAGAACAAAGCAGTCCATGAAACGTAAGAGCGCATGCTCAATGCATGGCTTACAGGGACATAAAGCAAGCAGTGAAGAAGCGAGCACAAAGATGAGGTATCAGAAAGGCTACCAAACCGGTTCAAGTGTCGACACTATTTGGAGGCACAGAATACTTGCGGACTTCATTTGAGTTTCATTTAAACCAGTCACTCTCAGAAGATAATGTACAACGAATAGGCAAAGTCTCACAAGAGCGAGTAAAACAAAAAATTCACATGAACGCAACTTGGAACACCATGAAGCATCAAGACGCAAACCAAGAAAGCGTAACTGTAACCATCACTCAGGAGATAGGTACCATAGCGAGCAGCAGTACGCAGAAGGTCCTTGCATGACCCAGGTGTCGTAAGTTTGGTCAGCGTAGCCGCTGTTCTCGATGAGGCCGTCACCATCAGTGTCGTATTTGGCCGAGACCGCCATGACAGCCTCACAGGTGGGCCACATGTCAGACAGGTACTTCATGTCGTCTCCGAACATCTTGTAGTCGCGGTACACCTGGTTCAAGCAACTCATGTTACAGTAGGAGTACAGACAGCAGAGTACTCAATTCTGTCAACTTGGCTGCACTAAATCTTATTTTTTAAGCAAAATGCGCATGTTTTAGTTTTTACAAATAAAATTTGATTACTAAGCATGTGAAAAAGTGATTTTGCGCACCACAAAGAGTGGAAGATACAAATACACACACAAACACACACACACACACACACACACACACACACACACACACACGCACTCACTCTATATTAACTGCGAGTTACACCCACCATGATGCACAACGCAACACAATATTTTCATAGAGGAAAGAGAAAGAATTCTTTAGTAGGGACTGCGGAAAACATGGAATCTATGCACAAGGTGTGTTCCCACACGATACTCTCTGCATAAAAATTGGAAACTTGGAAGGAAAAGGAAAGGAAAGAAAAAGAAGAGCGTAAAATCTAAATGCACTCGCGCAACATCCATTGCATTTCACACCTACTGTACCTGCAGCACAAATTTCAGGTTCAGGTCCTTCCAGTCATTGACATCGTGGACGATGTAAGCGTTGATCTTCACGAAAGGCTCATCTTCTGTAATGTCACACACGTTTTTAATATTCTCATCTACACCGCATGCATGTAGTTTGGTTAAACTTCTCCTTGCCTAAATTAAAAGGTAAATGATAATGCCTCATCTTTACGTAAAAAAAGCAATGCTATGAAAATATATGTTTATTTACATTGGTAACGCACATAAAAGTCATGCAATCATAAATTTTAAATTAAATAAACTGAAAATCAAATAAACTATTTTAAAACAAAACAAGCTCATAAATGTACGAGGAGTTTGCGAGACTCGAACTCAGGACTAGAAATTACCGCGCCAGCACGCTATCGTACATTTATTTCATTTGAAAAACCTTGTGGAAGCAGTAGCTTCCCGTACCAGATTCATTATCTGTTTTTGGGGGTGACTTGACTTTGAACTCTCAAAACATGCTCATCGTAACACTAACATTGCAATGAATCGCAGAGCACAGCAAACAATCTATGATTTACCTATACATTTCTTCAGGAGAGACCATTACCGCTCATATATGAATTACCTAGGAAAATTCCAAATACATTTTCATTCCTCTTCCTATTAGCAAATTTACAATTTAGGTAATACACTTGCATGGGGAGTCACTTCCATGGTATGCCAGCCTGCGCTTCAAGAGAGAGGTAAAGAATGAAAGATAAGGCCAACCTCACTCTAAATCTAACCCCAAAACAGACTCATGACGAAAATTGAAAGTAGCACGTAGCGACATGAACAGACTTTCTTTTATTTTATTTCATTTTTATTGTTTTACTTGCAATTTTTAATTCAAGTAAATGTATCATACGGTATTTTTAGTTCTCTCCTTTTTACTTGAGATAAGGAAGCCTTCCGATAACTTTTTAGCACAAAACAGACTCCTGCAACAAGTGTTCCTGATTCTTAGTTGTGTCCCTAGGGTTGCCAGCAAAGAGCGTAAAGTCCCCCAAGGTCCCAGCGCACATCAGACAGCTCAGGAATCAGGTAAGGACAAACTAACAGAAGAAGCACAAGTTCCCTAAGGTCCCAGCGCACATCAGACAGCTCAGGAATCAGGTAAGGACTAACTAACAGCAGGAGCACAAGTTCCCCAAGGTCCCAGCGCACATCAGACAGATCAAGAATCAGGTAAGGACAAACTAACAGCAGGAGCACAAGTTTCACAAAGTCCCAGCGCACATCAGACAGCTCAGGAATCAGGTAAGGACTAACTAACAGCAGGAGCACAAGTTTCACAAAGTCCCAGCGCACATTAGACAGCTCAGGAATCACAGCAGGAGCGCAAGTTCCACAATGAAAAAAGACAGGGACCAACCAACAAGATACACTCCCTAAAGACAGGTCAGAACTCCTACACAGATTAGATTATTAGTTAGTTTAAGCCTCCCTATCCGCAACAAATGCTAAATGCTATCCAAAGAGAGGAAGAAGGCAGCCACCATTTAGTATGGAGTTAAGGGAACGTAAAATCTGTGCAGAAAGGCCATAAAACAGTAAGTTGAGAAAAATGTTCATGAAACAAGATCAAAATTGAAGAAGAAAATAGTAGGTACTGAAAAACAGGACAGCAGTGAACCGAAGAAAGGTGGTCCTTAACATAAAAAAATAAAAAACATTTCATTTAAACAAAAAGAAGGCTTACCTAACTCTGAGCTTGGGGCCCTCACACATTTTTCCCCCTGGGATTGCGGACTTCTACACAACCCGCAACGATTAACTGGACATTCCAGTAGAAGGAAACAATCTACAAATTGCACTCGGTCTCCATTAGAATGATGAGAAAGAAAGATTCCATTTCCTCAATTTTCACTATGCTTTTTACTATGTCAAGTTTTACTAAATCTTGCAATTGAAAACTATTATTTAGATCGGCTGGTTTTAAACGTTTTTCTCCCAGAAATACAGAGCATAAAAAACGTACATGAAGCTGTGAGCACTCCAAAAGTAATTCTCCGGAAATCAGTCATTAACAAAACACTTAATTTTGCACTCCAACTGCATTTTTTAGCCGCACTTCGTGACAGAGAACCACAACAATAATGCATCTGAGGTACCAAGAGAGAAAAAATCAAGGCAGCCTCTACCTGGATTCCCAATATCATGGGGCAAAGCGTTGGCAACTTTGAGTGGGCTCTTGACTCCGTTACTGAGGAAGAGCGTGGGAGTGTGGTCCACCTTCCTCGTGTACATGGCCATGTCGTACTGCAGTGAGCGCTGCAGCTCCGGCCACAGCATCGCCAGCCCCCACGAGGCATAGAAGTGAACGTCGTACGTGTTGTACATGCGGTACTCATGCGACTCCAGGTACGCA
This sequence comes from Morinoia aosen, assembly GCA_030386875.1. Classification (NCBI taxonomy): domain Eukaryota; kingdom Metazoa; phylum Arthropoda; class Malacostraca; order Amphipoda; family Talitridae; genus Morinoia; species Morinoia aosen. The sequence continues at coordinate 65,082,127 of CM059560.1, forward strand.
AACCGGCCGTACTCGTGTCTGGGTTAAAACAAATGGCCTATTATTCCTCACCATAGTAATATAGACTACTGTCCTATTATTATAATGCTAAAGGTGTCTTTCACCAAGGACTGTCTTTGTTAAATAAAGAGACAGCTAAGTCATCCTGTGTCTGCAAAAATCACAACCAAATATTATTGTGGTAACTTTGGCTCTCACCGAGGGTCATCCTTGCTGAACGTTGCAGCTTCCTCCTCAGGCACGTCGATCCAGACGGTGCCGCCGTCCGCCACATAGTACACCTGGTTTAGCAAGGCGCTCTTGAACCACGCTGGTAGCTCCCTGATCGAGACAGCAGCAGTGAGCCATGTCAGAACAGTAGTATTAACATAGATTTGCTAGCGCTTCAGTAATTCGGAGTATGTCGCGTCGTAAGTCTCACAGTTCAAAAAATACAAACTTAGCATCACTTCAGCAAAAACATACTACATAATCGTTGTTCAATGCTTGTGACAATGACAATCACGGAACCACAGCAACAGCCATCACAAAAGCCGTTCCAAATGCCACCCACATCATTGCTATGGTCATCATATTAGAGTCCCAGCTGATCTTTGAAAGATCATCGACAGAGCCATGCAAAATCTGAAACCACAGGGCAGCCAAAACCCTGTAGGGGATTACAGCTGCCCACCCATTTATGGCCGGGCGTCTTGCCCACGCGACGTCAGAACAGTGAAGTCACGTTACTGAAAAAGCTCAACACGTTAAATGCCTATTGGGGCTTCAGAGTACGACCAGGTGAATTTCTATTTTACGTATTGGTGTAAATGAACAGCATTACAATTATTTAAACATCATTTTAGAAGAGATTTAAACATACGAGGTAAAATATCATCATGCTATTACATTTTCACACTTCCGAGGAGAGATATAAATTTTCAGAGCAGTGAAGTCGTTTCTTAAACTCTGCTACTTACAACATCACCTTGCAAAAAAATGGCCGCCTTGGCATTGAATGTGTTAAAAATGTTTCAGCTCAAAAAACCATGTGAACAGAATTATGAATTACTTCATACATAACGCACAAAGAAGTCATTATTGATTCCCACACCCATTACTGATTATTGATTCCCACATTACAACCGCTGTATCCCCTTGAGGGAACTGTAAATAAAAAATTTACCTACTATAGAGATGGACAATCCCCTGAACGAGGAGTTTTTTTTAATGGTGAGCATACAACAATACCATTATCAATGCAATCACTACGATATTCAATCAAAAAATATGGTATGGCACATTCAAAATGTGCTTTTTTATTCTTGAAGTTTAAACCATGTGAATATAATTATTTACTGCATTAGTGCAGATATTCAATCAATGAATATGGTATCAAAATATCAACAAACTTTGAATGTGGTACAACGATGCCAAATTCAATCCATATGGTACAACGACACCAAATTCAATCCATGTGGTACAACGATACATCTTCAATCCATATGGTACGATACTATTTTCAATCCATATAATACAATAATGCCAAATTCAATCTATGTGGTACAACGATACCAAATTCAATTGCCAAACTTCTACATACGGATCATCCAGAATGGTGTTTTGCCAGGCCTCAATGCTGTTCTCCCAGTGCCGGTACTGCTTGAAGGCATACTCGGCTATCCGCTCCGCTGCGCCCTCTCCATTGAACCACCGGCTGTAGCGCCTGCACACAACCAAATTTCAGGTGTATGAAGCACATGCTAGCACTAGAGTTCAGTGCTTCTTACTCTTGTTGGACATACTGAACCCCACAAGTTCCATACATGCATTCATTGTAGCTTTCGTAGTAGGAAAAATAAAATGTGCTTTTTTATTCTTGAAGTTTAAACCATGTGAATATAATTATTTACTGCATTAGTGCAGAAACGGTATCATGCCGAACCCAGGGGTTTGATTCACCAAACCCATAGGGTTTGACCCAAGTTAAGAACCACTGTACTAGATTAAATCGTTAACTCATATTAGTTTGCAACTGATAAGCTCAAAAACCAATTAAGGTGAGTTAAGTTGGTTGTGATCACCGAGTTTCACATGCATAACGATAGATGCAGTTGTGACAACATCAAAGAAAATGAGCTGGCACACATAAAGTGACAGTTCTAGCTTGCAACCAGCTTTGTTTGCTTTGAGTACAGAGCTGGAATAGAACTCTTACTGTCGCATGTTTCTATTATACGGCTGAATGAATGGAGATTATTAACATCTCTTGGCTTTGTGAGTAACAAAAACTGGGAACAGTTATTTCTATGAATTCAATAGTTGTACCTCCTGAGAGGCACAACGAACCATTTGTATAGCATCTACATCAACTCTTCACATTTTGTGACCAACTCTCCACCACTCTATGAACTCTAAACATTTTGTGACCAACAAGCACCAAATTACAAATCACTAGTCCACCCCCCTTTATTTGAAATAAGAAAGAAGGCGAAATAAAAGATAGGCCGGAAGAAATAAAAAAATTCAATCTCTCAAGAGTTGATGTGGCAGAGTGCACACAGCCCGTCAAAATGTACAATAGTGTTCCACAAATCACATGACACACGTTCCTATTTCCTAAGAATTCATGTGATATTCATTCCTACTCGAATCTGATGGATTAATACACTGGAAATTGTGGAGTTGATAAAGCTTGTATCACAGATACGCTCATCACACACTGCAGGCTGGCTTCAGACAGACATGTGCAGCTCTTATTATGGTATAGATTTAGGAAGTGACAAAATACATTACAGCAACCAGTTTGCACAGGACCTGCTGGCTAGTGAAGTGGCTTACATTTGGTAAATATTGAACATCTAAAACACTATATAGGAAATGATCTTTTACTAAGCTACAGAATACCAACCATTAAGAAAGTAATAATTTACTAAGCAATAAAACACAAACAATTAAGCAAACAACCATTTATTAAGCAACAAAATACGAATCTTTGAGCTATTGCTTGCTCATAAAGCAATCAAGCAACAAAATACGAATCATTGAGCCCTGACTCATTCATAAAGCAATCAAGCAACAAAATACAAATCATTGAGCCCTCACTCATTCATAAAGCAATCAAGCAACAAAATATGAATCATTAAACCATTGCTCATTCATAAAGCAATCAACAACAAGATACAAATTGCTGAACCACCAATCACTCACACCGGAATATAACAGAACACAACTTATCAAAAAATCAAGCATCGAAACATGACCAGTCTTGTATGCCCGTAGGTTAAGTAAATTAGGTTAAACATAACTGAACACTAAAAATAGCTTTGATGGTAGGATGTCCTAGAAGTTGCTGAACTTATTCGGGCCCACAAGTAGCTTAACTCAAATATGCCCATTGTACTAGACTAAAATATAATCTATTGCTGCACCAGTTGTGGTAAATAAATTGTTCACAACCAACCTTCTGTACTGCATCTGGCGGCCCTTGAAGTGCATGAGAGGCATGTGCCAGACGAGCGCCTGCTCAAAGCTGCATTGCTGTCCTGCTGCCACCTTCACCTGGCAGTTGAGCGCCACTCCCAGCTCTGATGCCGGCTCTGTGGGACAGTGCTTCTGTGAGTGATCTCCGCTCCAGCGTGTGTTGAGCCTCCCATTTCACTGCTGGGTCTTTAGGCTTCATAAAAGGTATGTGAGCTTCATAGCAAATAATTGTTTTGAAGTATATATTATCAAGAGAGCTCCTGTGAGTCATCTCTGCTCCAGCGTGTGTGGTGCAGTGGCTCAAATGTGTCAGGCTGCATTCCTTGCATTTAAATACCATGAACAGTTGTTACAGTAATAACAGTAGAGTACGGTTGTTGCAGCTGTGATTTCTGCTCAGGCATGTGTGGTACAGGGGCTCAAATGTTTAAAGCTACTTAATCGGAATTTAAGTTTTGAAACAATTTAAAAAAATTAGATTAATATGAAGTAGCATACTATAACTGTAAATAGTACCGTTGTTACAGCTGTGATCTGAGCTTTACTGCAGCAGTTGTAGTACAGTGGCTCAAATGCTTCAAGTTGCATTCATTGCATTCAAAAACCTGTAGCGTACCTACAGTAATTGGAACTCTGAACTGAGCTTTAATCGAGTGTATGGAATACAGAGGCTCAAGCTATTCCTGTAGAGCTCTTTGCATTTAACTAACTGTAATGTATAGAAACTTGGTCATAACTCATCACGGTATGATGCCATAATTATTCAATGACTTAGATACAGCCAGTGTAATATACCAATTCAAGTGTGACAGCAGAGAATGTCAGGTTTTTAATAAGAGTACAGTAATGCCCAATTATTCAATGACTTGGACACAGCCAGAATGATGTACCAGTTTAAAAAGAAAATGCATGTGTCTTGATAACTGTTACATTGCCATGACTAAGAAGAAATGAATTGTGCACAAATATCAAGGTTCCATTTTTATCATTTCCATCTTTATCATTGTCGAGAGCCCTCAAATGAAGACCTTTTCTCAGATACAAAAATTCAGATTGACACTTGGAGGAAACTCTGAGTTAAACAAAAATAAATTCATTCTGCTATCTTCTAGTAATGACAACAGTCTGTTTAGAATTAGCTAAAATTTTAAGCTAAAATTTTTTTAGAGAAAACCCTCATTATCACGAAGTTTATGTACAAACAGTGAACATATTTCACCGCCAGAATATACGAGTAGAAAACAACGTTTGTGCTTGCAAGGAAAAATATTATCTCCCATTTCACTACTGGGCCTTTAGGCTTTATAAAAAATATGTGAGCTTCATAGCAAATAATTGTTTTGAAGCACTCAATATCAAGAGAATAAATTGAATTTACATTCCGCCATGGCATGCAGCAAAGTGTTCAAAATTTCAAAATAAATTTGCTTTGTGAACTTAAAATTTCAAAATTTCAAAAACAAAAAAAATGCTTCGTGAACGTAATAAAATTATATCTAAGATTTAAAAATGTAAAAAATATAACTATTCTAAGGTAAAATGGAAAAAATTATCAAGACACACTGATTTCCTAACTAAATTTACTTCTAATGCTGCGTACTATGCCAACTTTCTAATGCTACGTAACAAATGTTCATAATGTACTAAAATACGTTCAATAAGTTTATCATGGTATTTACAAAATAATACTCCAGTTTAAAAAATAAAAAAATTCAAACCATTTGCAATCGATATGAATAAACAAGGAAAAATAACTACTACTGTAAATAAGAAAAAAAGACATTCCATCACTCGTCAGTTTAGAAAAAACAAGAGCTAAATGAACCACAATAATTGTGAGTAGCATGATAAAATTCTTCACAAATTTTGATATTGATTTATTTGCTCAACTTGAAGACAAGTATTAGACCGGAGTAGAGCTGGTGCTGGAGCCTTCCAATAATTAGATTAGATGTTAGTTTCAGCCTTCCTATCCGCTACAAAGGCGATCCAAAGAGAGGAAAGAGGAAGGCACCATTTAGTATGGAGATAAGAGAATGCGGAAACTAATTACAAGCTGCATAGAAACAGTAAATTGAGAAAGAAGTTCATGAAACAAGATAAAAATTGAAGAAGAAAGTAGTTGGTGCTGAAAACAGGTCAGCAGTGAATCAAGAAAAAGGTGGTCCTTGAAATAACAAAAAAAAAAATATTTAAACAAAAAAAAAGGCCTAATTAACTCCCAGCTCAGGACCTCACATTTTGGTCTTCCCATGAACAAACAACGGAACATAGAAGGCATGCAGAAAGGCCAACTACACAGCGATCTCCCGTACAAGACACCAAGTCTAACTTTTTTGCCGGGTTATCTGTGATTTAAACCTTTCAATTACAGCTTCTGCTTAGAGCGGCCAAAACTAACACATTTCCTGCGTATTGGGTCATATGTATAGCATTGGAAAATTGTTCATTCACGGACCAGTATAAATGAATGATATTTGATCTGTTTTGTGACCACTTTAAGAATTGACTGTAATCATACCAGGTGAAACCTATCATGCAATTATAACTCTGATTTCTTAGGAAGGATAAAAATTTATTCAAGCGTTAAGTTGATTTCCCTATTCTGCAATTTACAACCTAACCAAACTAACTGTTTACGACTGCAGGAACGCGGTGAACGTGTTAAATAGCGTGTGAAGAAAAAATACAAAAAAATTACCGAGGCTAGAAAGAACTGTACACTTATTTTAAGAGCTTATCTGCTTCCACATGCAGATTACGTCAAAGAGAAACCTATAAGGGGTCACATCAACTTTTGAGTAGCAAGGAAAATTGAATGCAGTGATCTAAATTGCCTGTAAACTGAGTGATGAGGAAAAAATATCTACCACTGAAAGTGCCTCAGTAGATTTTTGCATACATGGACTTTATCATTACAGGTTGCATCTGATTCAAATAAGAATGGTATGTACATTGACCGTAGTGTTGTACAACTAATTAAATGCAGCAAGACAGTATTACCAAGAATAATATTAGAAGTACAATACAAATTGTATGAAGAAAATACAGTTTTTGAATTAATCATACACTGCGGAGACAGAGTTAAATTGAGAGTAAAATAAAATTACAAGGCAGGAAACAAATTTAGGAGGAATAGACAAGAAAACACGCGATGCTGTACTAGATGTGTATGAAAGGTGTGCACCTGGGGCAAAATTTCAAATAAATTTACATCTTAAAAGTATAACCAAAACCAAAATTTGGCGTCATATTGACAAGGCGATGTGTTTCAAGGCCCAAAACTTCAAATTTGAGCTTTTTGAAAATAAAATTTGAGCATCAAGCAGATTAGATAAGATGTTAGCATAAGCCTCCTTAGCCGCAACAAAGGCGTTTGGAAGAGAGGAAGGCACCATTTAGTGTGGAGATAAAGGAACACGGAATCTGTACACAAGGTGCATAAAAACAGTAAGTTGAGAAAGAAGTTCATGAAACAAGATAAAAGCTGAAGAAGAAAATAGTAGATGTTGAAAAACAAGTCATCAGAAAATTAAAAAAAGATGGTCCTTAACATAAAAAAAATTTCATTTCAACGAAAGAAAGGCCTACCTAACTCTCAACTCGGGGCCTCACATTTTCTTCCCAGGAGGGCTGATTTCCATAGATACAATGGTTGCATCCCCCTGAGAGGAATGTGCGGCATCGATAATAGCAGCTAAGTCTGAATATGGTCTTGTCTTGAAGTCTTGAAGGCCACATGCATGACGCTAACATCAAACAAGTCATTTGATGGAACTAAAATTGTGAATCACTGTTCAGGTACTAAAATATCAAAATCTGCACTATAGATTAAATCAGATTATAATTTAGTTTAGGCCGCCCTAACTGCTAAAAAAAAAGTGAATCGAAGGAGGAAGGCACCATTTAGTATGGAGATAAGAGAATGAGGAATCTATGCAGAAGGGGCACAGAAACAGTAAAGTTGAGAAAGAAGTTCATGGGAAGAGTTGAAGAAGAAAGTCAGAGGTTCTGAAAAACAAGACAGCAGTGAACCAAAAAAGGTGGTCCTTAACATAAAAAAGAACATTTTATTTCAACAAAAAGAAGGCCTACCTAACTTTAAGCTCAGGCCTTCACATTTTTTCCCTGGGAGCGCTAATTCCCATAGATACAATAGTTATACCCCCTTGAGGGGAAATCTGCACCATACGAGTACAGTAGGGAGTTAAATTTTTTCTTATTTCAAAGACAAAGTAAGGTAACCGAAATCTATGTATTTTATTAATGACGAGTTTCAATTATGATGAAAAGTCAGCACAAAGTGAGGAACATTCTCTATGCAACACACAGACACTATGCTGCGCCTATGGAATCCGAGTTTTTTTATGCTGTAATATCTGCAGATGCTGAAATTGGGATTCAAAAAATGACTTCAAAGAGAATTTTCTACTAACATTGAATAGTTCCAGCGTTTTCATCACAGTTTAATTTCACACTATCAAGGAATTTGTATTGGAGGGTTTGATCTCCAAACACATAAGGGATAGTGAATATATGCAAAGAGTAGGCATGAAGTACAAAATACCTGATTAATTTAATTTTTGAAGAAAAAAGTAAAGAAAAATGTTTTTTATTCTGGAGAATAAAAACTACCAAAGAAGCTAATCCAGGTCGAGAAAATAAACTGAATTTTTCAAAAGGAAAGGAAGGACTTCTGAGGATCTAGAAGTGAAGCTAGCCATTCCATAGAAAATAATGACGAGGAAGCAAAAAGTAATAACACAGTACCACAAGATGCTATGTTATCTATTGAGGATCTAGACATACAGCTGACCATTTTTTACAGAAGGAAGAGGATGAGGTAAGAAGTGGTGCTGATTTCATTTCTATGAAGGATCTAAGAGAAAAGTCAGCCATTAGATGACGTGTTAGTAGAAGCCTTCCTTCTCGCAACAAAGGCATTTCAAAGAGAGGAAGGGATCATTTAGTATGGACATGGCACAACGCAGAACTATGCACAAGGTGCATAGAAACAGGAAGCTAACAAAAAAGTGTACGAAACCAAATAAAAGTTGAAGAAGAAAATAGTAGGTACTGAAAAACAGGGCAGCAGTTAATTGAAAAAAAATCTAGCACAAAAAAACTTTTCTAATCCAATAAAAGGCCTACCCAATCTTAAGCTCGGGACCTCACATATTCCCCTTGTAACACCGATTCATAGATACAATAGTTTTACCCACTGAGGGAAGAAAGCCAGGCATTTTATAGAGAATAGGAATGAACATGTTAGAAGTAGTCTTCAAGAATCAAGAAGTACTTTAATATCTACAAAGGATTAGAAGAAAAGCTGACTATTCAATAGAGAAAAAGGATGAGGAAATAAGAAGTATGGCTGAAGAATCAAAATCTATCAAAAAATTAAAAGTAAAGCCAGCCATTTTATTCAGAAGAAGGAAGACGAAGTATGGCTGAAGAATCAAAATCTATCAAAAAATTAAAAGTAAAGCCAGCCATTTTATTCAGAAGAAGGAAGACGAAGTATGGCTGAAGAATTAATATCTACCAAGGAATTAGACAGAAAGTCATTCATTTTAGGGAGAAGAAGAGTGCAGAAAGAAGAACTAAGATGAGGAAAAAAGTAGTGATGAAGAATGAATATCTACCAAAGATCTAGAAGGAAAGTCATTCATTGTACGGAGAAGAAGGAAATAAGAAGCAGCGCTGAAGAGAAGAGAGGAAGGATGAGGTAAGCAGAAGTGAAGAACCCATATCAACCGCGGATCTAGAAGGAAAGTCAATCATTTAAGGTCAGAGTATGAGGTAAGCAGTAGTGGTGAAGAACCAATAATATCTACCAAGAATTTAGGAGGAAAGTCATTCATTTTAGGTAGAAGTTATGAGGTAAGAAGTAGTGGTGATGAAACAATAATATCTACCGCGGATCTAGAAGGTAAGTCATTCATTTTAGGTAGAAGTTATGAGGTAAGAATTAGTGGTGATGAAACAATAATATCTACCGCGGATCTAGAAGGTAAGTCATTCATTTTAGGTAGAAGTTATGAGGTAAGAAGTAGTGGTGATGAAACAATAATATCTACCGCGGATCTAGAAGAATGGCATTCATTTTAGGTAGAAGTTATGAGGTAAGAATTAGTGGTGATAAAACAATAATATCTACCGCGGATCTAGAAGGTAAGTCATTCATTTTAGGTAGAAGTTATGAGGTAAGAAGTAGTGGTGAAGAACCAATAATATCTACCGCGGATCTAGAAGGTAAGTCATTCATTTAAGAAGCAGTGTTGAAGAGAGTGAGGAAGTGCTTTACCGAGCCAGGAGCAACACAACACCAGCACGGCGGGGCTCTAGTGCACGGTCACATCACCGTCTGTCTGGTGCATCCAGTATCAGCAACAGCAACACAGAGAACACACATCCTTAAATATTTAAGTGTTAATTTCAAATACGGTCACATCACCCGAGAACACACATCTTTAGTGTTGCAGCTATGTCATCACCTACGAGAATGTCATCAAACTTCGTGCTAGCATTTCACTCAAAATTCTCTTATTTTAAAATCAAGTAAAAAGTCCCAGAGCTCACAAAATTTGAAGGGTTTATAAAAAATTTTGAACCAATATTAAATGTTGCAGCTATGTCATCACCTACGAGAATGTCATCAAATTTCATGCTAGCATTTCACTCAAAATTATTTTAAAATTATGCAAAATTATTATGCAAAAAGTCCTAAAGTCAACAAAATTTGATGCAATGATAAAAGATTTTGAACCAATGTTAGAATTTATACATCGTCTTAAAATAAAATGAGAGTTCTACATCTATGAGAGCTACAAACCAAGACATTCACCAACATCCATAACAAGAGCCGTAAAATACAAGTATGCAAAGAAGTTGTACAATACATATCTAGCAAAAGCGTGGTCAACTAGCATTTGATGTTTCATTAACGAACAAGGCAAAAAATGTATGCCAATCCTGCTATATTTTGAAGCAATTATGAGCCGAATTTTTCTCCAGTGTCGGACCATTCATCTGATCAACATAACGCTGTGAAGAGAGGATAGCCGTACGATAAGCATTTTTCTGTTGCTATGCTTCTCCTTCGTGAAAATGGAATAAATATGTTATCTAGGTAATCTTTGAAAAATCCTGCCATATCCAAACTATAATAACTGCTGAGACATAAGCACTATTAACGCTTCAGATGGAAGATACAGATGAGTGTACCTTCACTATTTCAGGAAAAGATTAACTCTCAAAACAGTATAAAGTAGCCAAACACCAGCACCGTGCCACTGATGAGCATCACCTTGAATAAACCATAAGAAGCAAAATGAAGAGACTGACAGCATGGAACACAAACAAAACCACACTTGTGAGATGTTTCTTGGGCGACACATTTGCCCCCGCAAAGAAATATAAAAGCAAGACCACACATGCAACTAATGAACCCTTTTAACCCTGAACCACTAAGCGTGGCTTCTATCAAATGTTCTGAAAACCGTGATTGAGTGAAAACACTTGAGAAAATGGAAAGAGCAACTACACCGAACGTTCATCCAGCATGTTAGATGAATACTCTGTGCTACCTTGTTCTCTTGATGTTGTCAGATTCGCTGACCGAACGGAAGCAACGTCCTATCCAAGTGCCCACACCACTGCTCTGCTTGAGTCAACTAATTTTATACTCCCATGAGAGCTATTTGCTATTCGCACCTCAACAACTCGACAAGCCTGATTAGGAAACGAAGATTCAACTTTGATTTGAGAATGAAAGAAATGAACAACATGAACTTACTTTTGACACGCATGTTAAGGCAACACAGAAGTTTATCTGAAACCCGGATGTTCTCAATTTTAGAAGTGCTAAAAATCAACGCAAGAAACTGAGCTTGAGGTAAACTGCAGTAACAGAGGTAGAAATTAGTTTGGAGGAACGATACGCTGAATGCAAACATGTTGCCAAATTTTCAGAGAAGATAAGTACAAATTAGACAATAGAACACAGACCCTGCAATAAGAAGAGGCCAAGATCAGTTCTGCAATGGAAATGAAGCTCAATTTTCATAAAATTAAATATAAAGGAAAGTGATGTAGGATTCAAAGAATTGAAACAAAATTAACAATAACTTCAACACCAAAATAATTAACGATGCTGTAGTGATGGGAACTTCTTTGTGTTACAAAAATTACTTAAAAAGATGCCAAAGACCGAGAACGCGGCCAATTAGAACATTGAACAATTGGACAGTTGACAAGGAAGCTGAAAAAATATTTTAATAACTCTCAACTCGAAGCAAAAGATTAGATTTCAAGTTAGTACAGCCCTTCCTAACCGCAATGAAGGTGTTACCTCCGAAGAGAGAAAGGAGGAAGTCATCACGAGAGAAAATGGAATCCATGCACAATGTGAGTTTCTACACCCTGCGCATTAGAAGCAGTAAGATGGTAAGGAGTTTATGAAACAAAATAGAAGTAAACGAAGAAAGTAATACGGGCTAAAAAGATGGCACCATAAAATAAAACGATTAGTCCTTGATAAGGAGAAAAAACTTCTCTATTTCAACAAAAGGAATGGCTATGTAACCTTCAGCTCATAACCTCACATTGTTCCCAAGGAATCTAGGAAGAAATCCCAAAGGAGCAGATAAAAAGAAGCACGTGAATGAGGTTGATTCAAGGCGAACTATATTACGATGCCAGTAGGTAACTACGTTACTGATGCCCTTTGTATTACATTTAACATAATTCAGTTAAATTCATAATTACCAACGAGTAGAAACGCTTTGAAGTGCCTACTGAGACTACAAGCTGGTGCATCACTGATTGAGAGTGTAGTGCCCTACCTTAATTACCCATCAAACCTTGATTCTAGTCTTTCCGTGTTCAGTAATCTTAAAATGTATCAATGTAAATTTTTGCCATAAGAACTTCCAACTACTCCGCTGCGTATCACCGATACTGACTGCAGAAGTATAAGTTAGACCACTGCTTCATTTGCCACAATGGAACTCAATGGCCGAAGTAGCAACATTAGGTCTTACGTGAGCAAAGGGGAATACACGTGAACCTATAATTTTCGTAACTAGGAAAAACTTAATCTTACGTCCAGGTTCCCATTAATTAATTTACCACTATTTTTTGAACCAATAACGCCTAGTAAGGGTACCGAACCACTCCGAGTAAAATTAGTAACAAGCAAGCTCTACTGCTGCACACATTCCAAATCAATTTCTAGGTAGGACGATAATAGTTATGAATTTAAAATTATATATTTGAAATTGGTTCGGCGGTGCTGTGAGCCATTGCATTCTTAACCCTTTAACGCCCCAGAGGACACCAGTGTCCTCTTTCAAAAATACCCTCAATATATTGTATTTCTTGTTCAATTAGTTCCCTAATGTGTTCTTTGAAGTTCTCTGCCGGGTGGCAGTTCCTATCCCATCTTGATATTGGTGACTGCATGATGCCAGCGCCAGTTTAGTGACGGTGGTTGTGTTAACGGTAATATGAGTACAAAAATTCGGACGTTAAAGGGTTAAATATATGAAACTGAACACTTTTTACTCAAATCAGTTACGTTGAAAAATTATCCTGTACTCACTTTTACTTGCGTGTTAACAACCAAACTCAGTGAGTTATCACAAATAAAGGTGCTGCACTTGAACAATAAACAACTAAACACACCATGAAAAATTTACGCAAGATGAGGCACAGCAAACCATCAACATGTTACACACCCATGCTTCAAATGTGACATTCACTAAAATACAAATCTTGCTAGAAAATCAACACGTACAATGCACTTCACTTATCCAATAAGAGGCTAATTTTTACACGATCAAAAACAGAGGCATTACAACAGGCACACAAGCTTCTAGCACAGGGCTTCTCAACCGGGGGTACATGAGCCCCTAGGGGTACATTTAACATACTTCATACGTTAATATGTACAATATATATGTACATACACCCGTATAAGTATATATAATTATTGATCATTAAGTGTATTTTTTACAGTTTCTTAAACCTTTAACTATGCTGGGGGTACATGAAGATACACCGTTAAGCTAAGGGGGTACACGACAATAAAAACGTTAAGAAGTCCTGTTCTAGCACAAACTCAAGGAATTGAGGGAAATTGGCGTCATTGCAGCTGTACTTTACACATTCTTTGAGTCCTGGAAACAAAGGCAAGAAATGATGGCATGTTCAGAGCAGACGACGATCTTAACACGACTTACTAGGCTTTGGAAGTTCATCCTTTGAGCAAAAGCTGGCGCTGAGTTGGCCGGTGGAGGCAAGGGACTCCCAGAGAGCCTGTCCTGTGCCGTTTGGGTCGAAATTCAAGCAAGCCGACGTCTCCACCCCCGTCTGCAAGATGTACACGCCATCACACACTGTACTGCCATAGTTTAGTCTAACAACTGTTTGGAATATCAGTAACGTGATCAAAAAATCAGATGCAAGCAGTAAAAGGATGCAGTACCTCTTTAATCCCAACAAGAAAGTGAAGCTTAGTGAAAACACCTATTTGGGAGCAGCCAAGCTGTAGGTGACGACTGAATATCGGGTAAAGTGATCATAAGATCAGATAAAATCAACACACCTGTTTGGGAGCAGCCAAGCAGTAGGTGACGTCGGCCTCCCTGTGCTTGTGATGGAGCATCACAGCGTTGGCGTCTCCGCCACTCACCTCACTCCAGCACTGACCTGAAATATTGCAAAATAGTGTACCTGACACGGTAGAAGAAACAAGGTAGGGTCAAACCAGTCTTGTTTTGTCAACCATGTGGCTTTGGTGACGTCATGGCAATGAACCAATAGCAGCACTCATATTGCATCTGGCAACACTGCTGGCCCAAAATCTTGCACCACTATTGGCCTAATGACATGTCGCAATGGTAACGATAAAGTTTGTTTGAAAAAAAGCCGCTCTTTTGGCTAGCCAAACAAGAAGGCGTATTTTCCCCAAATAGACATAACTCTACCATGTTCCCTCTACTGTGGTGTACAGCCAACCAATATATGCATTATTTATTTATCATCACAAGCTTTAACTATCACCAAACACTTCCAAAATGATGTTAGTGTATAGCACACCAATTTATGCTTTGTTTATTGATCATCAGGAGCCTCAACTAACAAAGTAAGTCAACATGAGCACATCTGAGAGCACAACCACATAAAAAGCTTCCAAGAGAGGAAAAAGAAGTGCACCATTTAGTAAGGTGCACTTCATTATGTGGTCAAGCCAGGAAATGACGCGCTCCAAGCCCAGAAATGATGCGGTCAAGCCAAGAAATGACGAGGTCAAATCACCCACCTTTGACATCATCAGAGCCCCCAGTTCCATTCTTGAAGGTGAAGCAGATGGACACACTCAGTGGCCTGGAGCTGTTGTTTTCCACAGACCACACAAACACTCCCACTGGTAATGAAGAGTCCTGGGCAAAGAGAAGGCAACAATAATGTAAGTCGACTTCATTAGCATTTGAAGCACGGTGGGAATTTGGTAGTGATGTCATCGCTCACCAATCCTTCAAAAAATCTATCCAATGCTGCTCTATGAATCATAATGGCAGCATGCAAGAGTGCGGGCAAATATCAAGTGAGCAGTAACATATTTTCAGAGGTTAAGAGCCTTTAATTGCAGACTTTGTAAACAAGCCACAAAACTTATATTAAATGTTCAGGTTCTCAAACCCCCACTGAATAATTCATTCTAAACCATGGAGATAGAGACAAAATTTTCAGTGAATGAATAGAATTCAATCCCACAGTCCCTGTCCATACAAAGCACAACGCAAAATGACATAACTCGCATTCGACATTGCAATCAATTTGCCCGAGAAGCGACTGCTCACTTTATACTCGCCGGGCACAACAGGGGAGACCTGGCGCAACACGAGGCGCAGCTGAAGCTCAGGCACGTCATACACGGTCCAAGAGCGGGGGTACAGCCCGCAGTACCGGCCGCTGATGGCAGCACTACACTCCCAGTCCCACGCTGACAGCTTCCGGCCAGACGGTCGGCTGCACAGGCCCAATGTGTGGTACAGGAGGTAATTGACTTACAAAGGTTGCTTTATTCCACTCAATAAAGGTCACACTAAATGAGGTAAAGAAGGTTCTTGAATTACAAAGGTTGCTATTCCACTCAATGAAGGTCACACTGTATGAAGTACAGAAGGTGCTTGGTTAAAATGGATACTTTATTCCAATCAATCAAGCCTGATACACATCATTTTGTACATTGGTTTCTCAAATGCCCTTTAAATAATATCAGGACGCAGAGACGGTTACTCCCGGTCTACCCATTTCTGCCATCCGGATAGAGTGAAGAACAGTGCTTGAGTTTTCCCTTTGCCCAACTGAGAGATTGCCGACACTTCTTAACCATTTGTTCGTAAACTAGTTTGGTATGTAGGTTGGAACTTAGGCCCATACATCACAGAATTATTCCCTTACCTACGTAAATTATACAAACTAATCATAGGAACGTGTATACAAACCCGTTTGTGCGCCGCATTACTACGTATTCAGCCATGCAAGAAAAAAGCTAATACTCCATGCGGGTCGTAGCTACTAACGGATCACGTAAAGCGGAATATGAATTACAAAAGCTTATTTATAGGCGCTAGTTCTAATGGAGAGTTGCCGTAAGTTGAAATGCCGTAAACTGGGAAGTCCCTGTATGTCTGGTAGCAGTGGTAATGCAGGTACGAGTAAATGAGTAAAGAACAGTAAGTTGATAGAGCTTCACTGACTTGGTGCAAATCAAGCCAGGGTTACAAAGGGTGATAGTTGTGAACCATTTTTTAACTGTCACAAAGTATTTCTTTCAGACCCTACGTAAAAGTTTTCCTATCTGAAACTTTAGGATCTTCAATAAGTTAATCTTGAACGTGTTTAACGATTACCTCTGTCTGTACAGTTTTTTGGCAATCAGATCTACTGCTGAGGGAACTGAGGGGACTTTTCCTCCCCTCAATTTCATATTTCTTCACTTTTCTCCAAATGATCATTTTTGTTGCCAAATTTCTCTCTCTGAAACATTCTTGACGCACCTCTTTAAAGCTCTTTGTTCCAAAATAGTTTGTAGCTAGAAAAGTCCTTTGTTCATGTGTGAACTGCATTTTTTGTTACAAAACTAAAATACACTTGGTAAATTCATTATGGTTTATTATTTCATTAGGAGTACCTTTGACACTTCTAACAAACAATATCACGTTTGTTGAAACTGTATACATATCTTCATTCACCTCAGAGTTATACTCATTTCAAAATGGGTATTGTTTTTTCTGAGACACCCTGTTTTTGCACATGAATTACATTTCAATACTGAAACCTCCAAATGAAAACGTACCCTAAAGTCCTCAATGGAAAAAGAATGCCTGAAAATAATGCACTGGTAAAAAGTCATGGCAATACAGGTCAGACACACATAATGAAAGAACTTATGAATTTGAGAATAAATAGTAAAATTTACTTTGAGAGCCCTACTGAGGTTGAAAAACACAACATCAAGCAATGGTGCATGCATTTCATTGTAGCAGATTAAATTAGGTGTTAGCATAAGCCTTCCAAACCACTTAAAGAAAAGCGTTTCAAAGAGCAAAGGAAGGGAGGCACCATTTAGTACAGAGATAAAGAAATGTGGAATCTATGCAGAAGGGGCATAGAAACAGTAAGTTGAGAAAGAAGTTTATGAAACAAGATAAAACATGAAGAAGAAAGCAATAGGTGCTGAAAAACAGGACAGCAGTGAACCAAAAAGGGGTGGTCCTTAACATAACAAATAACATTTTATTTCAACAAAAAGAAGGCCTACCAAACTTTCAGCCTGGGCCCTCACACATTTTCCCCCTGGGAGCAATAATTCCAATTGAACTGATACAATAGTTATACCCCTGAGGGCATTTCATTGCAGCAAATACAAACATGACATCATAAAAATAAATTTAAAAAAAAGGTGCAATGTAAAACAATTAAATAAACCATTGTATCTCATTCCCACAAAAATACCTACAAACAAGTAACATAAATTCCAACAATATAAAACTATATCGATCAATACCAAATGCAAACTTGCAAGATTTAAGGCAACAAATTAACTACATGAAAAACAACACTGAGTTTTCATAAAAACCCTCACCTGACAGGAGAAAGAACTTTCTGAAGCAGGGTCTTGCCCTCTTCAGATCTGACAGTGAGGATGAACTGGTCAGCTGCTGCGGTGTTGAAGTCCACGGTGCCTGGCGTTATCTGGAAACGGCAGAACTCTCCTCTGAAGCCCCTCCCTATTGTGCCACAGCCAATGCCTCCCACACTAACACCTGATTAAGCAATAAAAAATCAATTCAGTTACATAATGAGGAAATCTAAGGACAAAACAGTTGGTACATCATTATCTCTTAGACAAATTATTTTTCTCAACAAATATAAAAAAAGCAGGAACTCGCATGATTACAGCAAGTGAAACTTTGCTAGAATGACATCTTGGTCAAAAGTCTAAGAGGAAAGGCAGGAAGTAAGGTCTAACTTTTCTCAGCCTGATAAGTAAATTTAGAGTTGATTCTTACCATGAGTAATACTAAAACAGCTGTAGGCAATAAGTTTTATCACAAAATCATCAAGTTCTTGAAAGATAACACCTTGCTCAAACTAGCGGTGTTCACCTGGAGAGGAGGCTATGAACTCTACCAACCTTCATGAATGCAAGGAATAAGATGTAAGAGAAATTCCCTGTTTGAGAAATAAGATTTTGAATGAAATTAGCCCAAGTGGTGTTTAGGGAAGAGCAGGGAGATCTTACCAAATGAAATGAGAGATATCATAAGAAAGATGCTATGGAAAGAACAGAGGAGTGTTACGGTGAGAACAGTGATGTATTTTGGTGAGAACAGCAGGGTGTCATGAAAAGATTAAATTAGATTATAGGTTAGTTTAAGCCTCCCTAACCGCTACAAAAAAAAGAGCGTAATGAGGAGAGGAAGGAGGAAGACATTATTTAGTATGGATATTAGGTAATGCAGAATCTATGCAGAAGGGGCATAGGAACAGTAAGTTGGGAAAGAAGTTCATGAAACAAGATAAAAGTTCAAGAAGAAAGTAGTAGGAGCTGAAAAACAAGACAGCAGTGAACCAAAAAAGGTGGTCCTTAACATAATATAAATATTTTATTTTGACAAAAATAAAACCTACCTAACTCTCAGCTCAGGCCCTCACATTGTCCTTCTGGGAGCGCTAATTCCCATAGATACAATAGTTGTATCCCCCTGAGGGGGTGTCAAGAAAAAAGTAAAGGTATACTTGGAAGAGCAAAAGATGTTATATGAAGAACAAAGAAGGATAATGGAAAAATTCTGAGTGAGAGTAATGAGAAATGAGTACAGACATGAAATTGCAAGCTAAAGAAAGTAATTTTCCTTGGCAGATGTTTAATTTCTTAGAAATGCTTAGAAGAGAGCCCAGATATATCAATGTTGAGTACCAAACGACAAAACTTTCATTTTGAACCATCAGAATTTAAACAAAATAAAGAGAAATATGCTGAGCTATATCTAATCATCTTATAAGTCAAGGCAAAAATCAGCAGCTCAAGACACCAGGGAGAAAAATTATTTTGTTTTGCTACAGCGACAGAATACACGCAGTAAATGTTGAGACTTTGAGTTAGAAATATCACCTTGGACTCAAAATTAGAAAAATATGACAATATAACAGAAGTATTTGAAGTTCAAAAATTATGCATTCACTAAGAAAAAACAATATGAATAAGGAAAATATAGAGTAAAACGGAACTGCTTTTGCCAAAACCAGAACCTACAACTTGCTTAGCTGAATCTGCAACAGCAAATACCACAGGGTGTCTTCTAAACATAATTTATGAGTTTTTATCTTGTATCTAAAAAAATATCTCATTTATTTTCAGCAAATATTACCGATCAGACTCTCATTAGGTCAAAATGGGCAATTAACACATTGACTACATTGTGGGACAAATATGTACCACTAGGTAAATTGCTCATTCATGTACTGATGTAAGTGAATATTTCAAAACATTTTGCAACCTCTTTTTGAAGGAATTTTATCGTGTGAGTAAAATATTAATTTGCACTTATATTTTATACAATTTTTACAAAGGTAGGAAGCTTACTTGAGCTGCCAAATCAATTTTCTTAGTCTGTTTTATAAACCTAACCAAATCAACTTTACGACCCATGCAATAGTAGTCAACGTGTTGAAAATAAAAATTTCACAAAATAGAAATAGCCTATTTTATTTCTTGCTCCATAAATGTGACTAACTCCAGTGATGAAACTCTGATCCAATGTATGGAATTGAATACATTGAATAAAGCCATTTAAAAAAAAAAAAAACAGAAATAGCCTGGCTTATTTCATGCTATATAAATGTGATTATGCTAGAGAAGGTTCAGTATAACTTTTCACAAGATGAAACTCTGATCCAGTGAATGGAATTGATCACATTAAAATTAGGCTATTTAAAAAAAAAAACTGAAATAGCCTCACTCATTTCAAACTGTATGAATGTGATTGTGTTAGAGAAGGTTCAGCATAACTTTTCACAAGAAGCTAAGGACCACAGGAGCCAGACATTGCAGAAACTATAATACTCACCATACATTCTTTTGCTTGTAACAATCCTCATACCATCAATGAATGGCTTCTTGGACTTGAAAACAGATGATATGAAGTGCCCAATGTACCTAAAAATTTACACATAGTTAAATTATAACTGCTTTAAATGAAATATTCTACTTTAAAGCAGGCATATTGTTGAATTTACAAGAAACAAGTAGGTTTTTTATTCCTACAATAACAATAAGGCACTAAGAAGAGAAAAAAATTTTAAAATATTAACAATGCAGAAGTTTTCATGTGACTGAACTTTGAACAAATATCTTTAACATACTTAATATACTTATAATTTGATAATTCTTTCTCATCAGTCTTTGTGAATACAATTATAATATTGCCTTGCTATATTGTTTTTCACATTTTGTAGATTTGGCACAAATTATTTTTAGTCTACAAAACACACTTCATGGTAATTTAGTTGATCAAGAATCACACCATAAAATTATAGAAAAACATAAAAAGTTAGTGTTGCTTTAGTTACTCTGCTTCCAAAATACTGGACAAATTTTCTTTTTAGAAATACTCTATGGTTAAATTTTCTAAATACTTAGTAGGTACATAAAATACTAAGTTGAATTTTAAACTTAGTACATATATCAAATCAGTTTTTCTACTACATTAAAGTTGCACTACTGATGCTATTTTAATATTACGAAATAAGAAAAGAGAACATTTGAAGTTGAATAAATCATATAATACGAGGGCAGAGATTTAGAATATCTTCAAAATTGAAATGTATATAATCTCCATTCATTTACTTACCTGAATGCAAATGGGATGCCACGCATAATCATGCTTAGGGGTAGCATAAAATGAGGGTTCCATTTTTGAGGGAAATCATTATCAAAGTTGACTTTGAACCCATATTTTGGTAAATAGTTATCCAAGGCTGCTGTGGTTGTGCATTTTTTCTGGTCACTGCTGATGTCAACACAAGAATCTCCAGCAGCAGCTGTTTCACTCAAAGACGGAGCAGCGCTGCTCTCAGACACAGCCCCTACACGTGGATCGCAACTGCTTCCACTGACAGAGTTGAGGCTTGTTGAGGAGGCACAGTTGCTTGCATTTGCTGGACTGGCATTTTCTTGAGGCTCTTCAGTTTCATTGGCCATTGAAAACTACTTATTCCAGACTTAAAGAACCTGGGATGGAAGAAAACTTCAATTAAAAAATATATGCAGACAACAATCATTTATGGTTAAATTTTTTCAAGAACCAGACAAAAAATTCAATTTTGCACATTTAGTCAAAGTGTCCAAACTGGGGCAAAACATGAAACAAACTAATAGCTGAGTACAACAAAAAAGGCTAGTCTGTCTTGCTTTGAGCTGTGTTGCTAGATTCAATCAGGAGTGTAATTTGAGTATTATTGCTATAAAAAATTTTCTTGTACATGCCTGGAGTAGGAGACAGGGACTGGAATGAGTTACTAGTTAGTCATGCAGAGTAGGTTGTAGTGACCCTCCATGGCCGAGAGTGGTTTTTGATGTACTGGTTATCCCAATGATGCCGTCCAATGGTAGCTTACAACAAGGATTGGTGGATCCTCAGTAATTTATTGGACAAATCTGACGCACAGACACTGAATTCTTGCATAAATATTGCAAGTAAATTGTAAGCCATTACAAAGATCTCTAACACCGTTGGCTCTTACTTTCAAGTTCAAGTTTGTACACTAATTTTAAAGAATAAGGGATATGATAATTTCAATATAATTGGCCACAATGAGCAATGTGTATTATTAGCAGCTAAAAACTGAGTGTAAATAACAAAAACAAATTTGAAAGATCATCAGGTAAGTAAAAAATTACCAAAAAATGATTGACATTCAATTTCTCTATTAAAGTGCATATGCTCTTTCTTTATGAGAAAATGATGCATGATGAAGTGAAATTCATCTTATACAAAAGAATTTCTTCATGTGATGCTCTGTTAGGATAATTTAACAATTGTCTTTCACTCAAGTACCACATTTATATTGACATCTTAAAATTAAAAACAAATACTATATGCTGAGCCTAATATCCATTTCCCCCATGTTGAGCAATAGGTTAACCCAGAGTGATATTTAGTTTGAAGCATTCAAGTGGAAGATTTACCTATATAAATTAACCAATCATTATATGTCTCATATTTTTAAATTTTATATCTCTTTCATTACTTCAATGTCTTTTTTTCAAGTCTTACTCAAACCCTGGTAAATTTTAAGGAGAGGACAAAAATAACTTTTTATTTTTTGTTCAACTTGAAGGCCAACAGCATTGGGGCCCTTGCAACGGCATAAAATTCCCTTTGCAATACTCACAATATTAACACAAAAGAGTTCAGCAACTGTGTACCAAACATATCCACTGAACTACTCAGGATCCACCAATCCATGTGACAAACTGCCATTGGACGGCATCACTGAGAAAACCAGTACGTCAAAACACCACCTCCAGGCATGGTGGGTCATTACAGCTTATTCCACATGACTGGCTCATTAAATCACTGTCTCTTACTCCAGGCAGGTACAAGAAAAATTTTCATAGCTACAATGATATTCAAATTACATTCCTGATCCAATCCAGCAAGACAGCTCATACCACAATCATCTTCAGCACATCTGGCATACCACTCATTCTCTCCATACTGCTCATACACCACATTAATGAAACTCTCTCTCTTACTCATACTTACTACATTCCAGCACAAAATATTAAATTGTTTCTTCCACTTCTCCATCACACTGCCGACATAAACTATTATTATTCTCATTCCACCTACATATACGGCTTTATACGCCTATTCATGCCCAATGCCTTACACCTCACAGCAAACAAGAGTTGGCTTTCAAACCTACCATTGTAGAATATCTCATACTTAGGCACTTCCTTTCACATATACCAGATTAGTGTAGGCTTTGATATCATGGTATGCATCCATTTATTCAATTCATACTTTTTTGTTTGCCTCTCAATCTCTTTTTTTCACCTTTTGCAATCCTACTCTAATTCTTCAGCACTAACTTTCATTAAAAGCCAGTCATCCACATGGTCTCCCAAATTTTTTTTTATTGACTTTCCTAAATCAATAATGATCTCATTTAAGACATTCATCATTGCAATTTTATTTAAAATTAAAATATGCAGAGAGCCAACTACGTATATATATCCATATCTCCCAATTCTAACACAATAATCTTTTTCATACTTAGTTTCCTTGCATGCTCCCAACAGCTCACACTCATATTCCATTAAAAAAATTGCATAACCTACCTGCATTCTCTCATTTCTTAACTTATAACTCAACACAGCTTTCATCATTCATTCTGAAAATAGGTTCCACCCACGATCACCTCTAATAACTTCTGTAGCTGTCCATATTGGACAGCTAAATAATAATGTTGCTTCTGCAATGGTAATTAGATGTTGCTTCTATAATAGTAATAATCTTAAAATGAATAACTTTTCTTCTATGCACTTTCCATTGCAAATGAGTATTCAGCTAGTTATGGCAGTAACTTAACATAACCTAACTAATCTAACCCAACCTAACCTAATGTGACCTTAACGTAATGTAACATAACCTAACATAATGTAACATAACCTAACGTAATGTAACATAACCTAACGTAATGTAACATAACCTAACATAATGTAACTTAACGTTCATTTGAGTGCATTAGAGCCATTGAAACAGAGATTCTATCATAGTCACCCCTCTGCTTGAATAAGTAAAGTTGTGGTAATTAACCTACCATTATAACTTGCTAAATACTCATTTGCAGTGGAAAGTGCTGAGAAGAATAGTTGTTTATTATAATCTAAATAACATCATACAAACAAAAAAAATTGAAAAATAAATTATTCTCCCATCCTTAACAAATAACCAAGTCTCTCACCTTCGTTGTATTGCCAATTGCATCATCCCCAGGTCTGTCAATTATTCCAACACAAATCATCTTTCAGACAATCAATTTTCTGGCATGCTTTTTGCATATTTTTTCCATTAATATTATTATAATTACTACATAAGAAAGTTATAGCCTCCCTTTATCACAACATGGATAGTTAAAGAGAGGAAGAATAAAGGCACTATTAAGTATGGAGTTGAGGGAATGCAGAATCTATGCATATGGTGCATAGAAAAAGTAAGGTAAGAAAGTAGTTCATGAAACAAAAAAAAGTTGAAGAAGAAAGTAGTAGGTGCTAAAAAAATGGACAGCAGTAAACTAAAAAGATGGTCCAAAACAAAAACCTATTTAATTTCAATAACAAGAAAGCCTACCTAAGCTTTTGCTTGAGCCTCACATAGTCTTATTGGGAGCTCTAATTCCCATAGAGACAATAGTTGTATCCCCTTGAGGGGAGATTTTGTTAAATCTGAAGGAAAAGACAATTATCGATTTCCAAATTTTTGGTGCCTAAACATAATTAATTTAATCAAAATAACCAATTTTTCTTTTATGCACTTTCTGTCTGAAATGATTATATTACGAGTTATAGCGGTAGGTTTAATTTCTTCTTTGATGACAAATGCGCTCGAATAATCAGCTACACATCAATTTTTGAATTTTTGTTGCTTGAATCATGGTTATAACATCGAAATAAACAACTTTTCTTATATACTTTTTTGTCAAATGAGTATTAAATGAGGTATAGCGGTAGGTTTGGTTAGCTTTTGATGATGATTGCACTGGAAGCAAGACTCTATTGCAGTGTTGTTATACCACAGGATTGATGAATTCCTTTTTGCTTCAAACACTGGAGTTGCGGTGTCATCTACCACCATAACTAATAAAATACTCATTTTAGACGGAAAGTGCATAGAAGAAAACTTGTTTATTTTGATCTATTTAACTATGTTACCGCATCAAAATTTACAAAATTGATTCTTTTCTGCTTCAGATTTACCAAAATTTTTCAAATGTTTAATGCTTTTATTTTAGATAAAAGTTTGGCTTATTCATTTATAACTCTTAACACATTCATTGCGGTATGACCCACCGGTGGGTCGTAGTTAGGTTTTTCCTGCTGCGAAACGACCCATCGATGGGTCGTTTTGAAAAATTCTAACAACCTTTCTAAATTAATGGTATTTGACAGGCCCAGCTAATGATTGATTTTTACAAATTTGCTTATAGCTTTTGACTTTAAATTCAAGTTGAATATTGAACTTCAGTTTAACCCATAGCAACTAACGTGTTAATACACAAGTTCTAACCTTGTAATTTGAGACCATCAATATTTGCAAGTACTGATTTCCCTAAATCTCCCATAATTTATTCTAGTTTCTTTCTGTTCTTATGTAAATATGGAACAAAAATTCTAATTTCACTTAACAGTACTGCTAATTTTTCAAGTATCTTCAGCCTCAGGAGTGGTGTCATACCGTGTCAATGTAATGGCATTGACACCACACAGAAGATAGTAATGCAATTGCGCCACATACTTTAATATTCCCTACAACACATTTATACATGTTTTGGTAAATGTTGAGGATTAGCCGGGAATTTTACGAGTTAGCGCGGTAGGTTTAGTTTTGTCTTTGATAACTAACATGGCCAGAAGTGGGACTCCATTGCAGTATTGCCATTTGCCGGGCTTGATGAATTACTTCCCACTTCAAACACTTGAGCTGCAGTAACTAATTTACCGCTATAACTCGTAAAATACTTATTTACGACGGAAAGTGTATAGAAGAAAACTTGTTTATTTCAATCTAATTAACTATGTTAAGGCACCAAAAAATTGAATATAAATTCCTGGTTTATCCTCAACATTTACTCTTGTTTCTCCAAAATTACACTATTCTGCTTAAATTTTCATATCATAGGTTGGTTTTTAAAATCTGCTCACTTTTTGATATTGTGCACTCATTTCCACTTGACCTATGCCCAATGTGTTCTTTGTTTTTTCATATTCAAACTCTTCCAATATTCCTCTGTTTACCATTACCAATATTATTAGCCATTATAATTATATCTTTGCTACCAATTTCCCTTAAAATATCAACTTTCTTCAGCTCAAGTGGATAGTGTTCTGGAAAGTGATCATTATACACAGCCTACCAGCTTCTTCCCACAACTCTTTCAGGCTTCAACCCCTGCAGCATTTTTTTTTATTCTTTGACCTTGATTTCTGTAATAAAGAGTAGATCACAAGACGATCAGCTGCGAAAAATTTCTCGACACTTCACGGCTTTGACATCCATTCGCTTGTCACAAAAATGACAAAATGAAGCAGAAAGTGAATTGAGTCTGCATGTGAATTGAGAAACCCCCAACTCTCCAGCTGTCCAGCAACATGAGTTCTTCACAGCAGGTTCCCCTATATGAACTCATGAAGGGAGGCAGGGCACCAGGATATTTGTAGGCAAGGTTGCCACCATGATATACCATGGTTGACACTTGAATATCGATGACATACGACTGTGAAAGAACTTAAATGACAACTTCTTCGGTTAATTGAGTGGATGTCACGATCAGGGCTGCCACTTTTCTTTGACCAAAATAACCTAGTTTGACATCAAAAAATATCTAGAAACATCTAGATTTGAAAATAGAACATCCAAAAATATATCTAGAACCAAATTAATTATAAATAATAATAAGTTAGTTTAAAAATAGCCAGGGAAGAATTTCAGGGAACTTTTTTATGCCTGAACACAATGGCAAATTGGAACTTGATGTAGCAATTCAGGGAATTTCTGTGAACTATTTTGAAGTACCTTATAATCAAAATTGGCACCATAAATTAAAACAAATATAACTTAAAATTAGTTTATAAAAGGTTTTATCATAAAAATAACTGCTATGATATACATTTTTCCCTTTATACGTGAAAGAATAAATGTAGACTGGATCGAGTGATAGGAGCATCGCACACCTCCTCAGACCATGTTGCGTAATGAACTGATGAGCAGGACCGCGTCGAAGAAAGTATGCGTTCCAAGGAAACGTCATTCATTGTAATAAAATACATTTTTATACCATATATCTTGCTTTAAATGGCTTTCCAGTTATTTCATTGGAAAAAGGAAACTTTCAGCTTTAGGAAAAGGTAAATTTTTTAGTCAAAAACTCCTTCAAAGTTATAGTTATTCATTATTGTTCCCTGTGAACAAGACGGAGAAGAATACCTTAATGCTATTCTTACGAGAATGATTCGCTATTCGGCCTTGTCCGAGACACAAATTGAGCTCGTTCACGAGAAATGAACTTCCGAGAGTTCCATTTGCTCCGGAAAGCTGTTCCTTCTGCGCCGCAGCTGCCTAGCAGTTGTATGCATGGTAGAGTATACTTGCTGTTGAAAAATTAAATGGTTATTCCGTTTTTCCTTTAGAGTGCGTAAATATTCCCATATCATTTTGGTTTGTCTTAGAGTAAGTTGTATGATACTTTTTATATTTTGTTTGTAATTAATCATATCATGAAGTTAAAGAAAACCCATTTCGGAACAAGTCAAGAATGAAAATATCGACTATAAGTGGAATCTGATGCTGATTCCGAATCTGCAATTTGTTTTGACCGCTCTTGATTTTTTCGATTTTTTGTGATTTTTTTTAATTTTAAATTTTTATACATTTTTAATTTTTTTAGGTAAGTTTAGGACAGGTAAGTTTCAGATAACCTAACCTAACCTAAACCTTAACCTTAACCTTAACCTTAAGGACACCGTCTAGGTAAAAAAAAAGTCCCGTTATTTACAGATGGATTTCTCTGAAATTTTCACAGTAGGTGTGAAATAATGCAAATATCATTTGCTATTTTGACAAAATTTTTGTATCTGCACTGAATTTTTTTTTATTTTTGAAAAATATGATAAAATAGGGGTTTTTTAAAATCCTACTGCTTCTACAATTTTGAAGTAACAGAACCAGTACTTCCTTTTTAGATTGCGTAGATGTCTATATAACCACTCGCAATTTTGATGACTTTTTTTTTGGATTTTGGGAATTAAAAAAAAATGAACTTTTTTCATTTACTTTTTTTCATGTCGTGTAATTTTCAAAATAATGAATTTATCAAAAAATGCTATTGCACGAGGATACACCTTGCTGAGCCCTATCGAATGGTATATAAACCATTCTCCTAACTCTAAAATTGTGGAAGAAGTAGCATTTGAGAAACCAATTATCAAGTTTCCAGAAAAACGTGTTTTTTCACAAAAAAAAAAATTTCTTCTTATCTTTTGAACTACAGCGTTTTCTATAATGAACTCTTAAGCGTTTGTAGCTCTTTTCAAGCCCTTTTGATACATACAATTTATATTGCTGTAGCTCTGTAACTCTGGGAAGAAATATACAACAAAAGAGAATAGGTGTCATTCTTGAAAGCAACCAATTTTTTTAATTTTCATTTTTTTTTACCAAAATATGTTTTTTTGTCAAGTCAAATCCTTTGTTTTATAGCTCTTTTCAAGCCCTTTGGATTGGTGTGCTTGCCATAGCTGTAGCTATAATACTGCAGCTGTCATTGAGCTATGAATGAAAGCTGCGGTATCATAGATACGGCAGAACAGCTAAATTCTGAAATTGTCAAAAATTATAAAAAAAGATTTACTCAGCGTTAGAATGTTTTGTTTGAATAATGGAAGCACTTTGAGTAGCCCATTAACGAACTATAATGCCATTCCCGCAGAGAAACACCCTCAATTGACTCCCAATAATGAGGGGGGGGAGGATTCAAGGTCACTCCACTCCCATCGCTTTCCCCCCCTCTGGTGGGCGCACTATTCGGAGTAGACGTAAACGGAAGGAACCAATGGAAGCGCAAGAAAATCCTCTACCTATAAGATGCAAATATAAACAGATAATCAACACATATCCCGATTTCTATCAAGACGGTCTCCTGCTTCATTGTCATAGATACGGCAGAACAGCTAAATTCTGAAATTGTCAAAATTTTACAAAAAATATTTATTCAGCGTTAGAATGTTTCGTTTGAATAATGAAAGCACTTTGAGTAGCCCATGAACGAACTATGTTGCCATTGCCGCAGAGAAACACGCTCAATTGACCCCCAATAATGAGGGGGGTGAGGAGTCAAGGTCACGCCACCCCCATCGCTTCCCCCCCCCCCTCCGGTGGGCGCACTATTCGGAGTAGACGTAAACGGAAAGTACCAATGGAAGCGCAAGAAAATCCTTTGTAAGATGCATATAAAAGCAGAAAATCAACACATATCCTGATTTCTACCTAGACGGTGTCCTTAACCTAAACCTAACCTAACCTAACCTACCTAACCTAATTTCGGATTGCTGGAAGGCATATGATCAACTTAAAAAAGAAGGCTACGAGCATTTGACAGTGAACCATTCCACTGAGTTTGTGGATTCTACAAGTGGAGCCCACACCAATACGATTGAATCGACTTGGAGACATGCCAAACGCTTCATGCCCCACTATAACCAAAGGAAGGCCAATTACCCAGAATATTTGGCCCACTACATGTTCATGAAATGGTGCAAGAGCATGAACGTTGATCCTTTTGAAAAATTCCTTGATGAAGTAATTGAGATCAACTTTGATGCTGACAATGAAGAGCAGTTGGAAACTGAAGAAGAGGAGGATAGTGATTAGTATTTATAAATATTGCATAATTTCTCTCAATCAACTTGAAGTTGTCATAGTGTTGGAATTGCTTTATGGGGGGGTTTTCATTCCAAACAAAATATCTTGAAATTTAAAAAAAAAAATTAAAAAAAAATAAAAAAAATCGAGAGCGGTCAAAACAAATTGCATATTCGGAATCAGCATCAAATTCCAGTTATAACTTATAATCGATATTTTCATTCTCGCTGAGCCCCAATTTCTGCCAATCAATTTGGTGGCTTGAAATCAAATATTAAGCATTAGGGCTAAAAAATGTAATGTGAGCAAAGCGTGACATTTGAAATGACAGTGGGTGTCTTGAACAGGTATTTTGGAATGATTTTCTTTCGTTGTTCACGTTTGCGGATAAAATGCAATTAACGGTTTTTAAGTATAAAATACACAAAGAGAACATCTATGTAAATTAATAAAATCCATCTCACAGATAATTTCAACATTGATAAATGTGATTCATTGTAAATTTAGTAGTTATTTGATAAAATTACTCTACCAAAGTTTTTACTGGATATTTCTTGATGAAGTTAGATGGCAAAAGAAAGAAAGTAAAAACGTTCATTTCCAAAAATTACGATACATGAGATGCCTCACAACATATTGGGGTTTAAAATTTTCCTAATATAAAATGTCCTCAATTGAAATCATAACAATTCCATATATAATAAAATTATGTATCACAATCATCGTAAAACAAAATATTTAACATGACACTCTTGTGTTCAGTAATGCCAGTTGATACATGTAAATTACGATAACATATTTCAATTTTGAATGTTGTACAAAAATTTCCTACATTACAGTTTTTTGTTCTTGATCAATGCCAGAGGAGCAAAATTGTTTGAAAAAATACAATTAATTTCTCTAAACATATTTCGCAAATTGTGGAGACATTGAGTGTTCCATTTGTTGTTGTTGTTGTTTCCGATTTCTTGGAAATTCGGAGAAGATTCCATGCAGCCCCACGCCTTCAAAGTAGTAGATTGATGCTCTGAAGTTCAGCACTCAGGCTGAAAGAAGTCACAGGAATTTTTTCTGTGAAGTGCCACTGGAGGAATTCACTCACTTCTCTGCAATATCACAATTTTAACAAGATTTCAGAATGTTTTAATTTTTCCTATAGATGATAGATAATGTACAACTATATTAACAATTTGCTTTTGAGTAAGTTCCATAAAGGGGCCACCTCCAAGCAAATTTTTCAAGCAAAACGGTACATTAAGTAGGCTCAAGGAATTTTTCATGGAGGTACGTTCTCCAGTGTAGCAACGGCAGTAGAAAAAAAGATGGTCTATATTTTCATCAGCACCACATGAGCAATTTGGATCATCAACAATATTGAAGCAATGTAGATGTGACCGAAGCCCCGTGTGCCCAAGACGCAGACGAGCAAGTGCAGTTTTGATGCAACGGAGCTTGTGTGCAGCCCACGGCCACCTTGCCGTATTTTCTCTGATTTTCAGTAAATGTCGTCCTTTCCCTGTCAGTTGAACCCCTCTCATCCATTCAGTGCTCCACTTTAATTCGAAGGCTTCACATATGAGACTTTCCATTTCTTCATATGAGGTTGGTGTCAGCGTGCGGTACCGAAGCAGATGGGCATCTTTGGCTGCCTCATCAGCAGCCTCATTACCAGGAACACCTTTATGCCCTGGAATGAACTGCAGGTAAGCACCGTGGGAAGAAGCAGTGGTGTACAGCTTGGCTTGTATGTCACATACTAAGGGGAGATAGTTTTTTGGCTTCCTATTCATTATGAGGTACAAGGAGCTCAAGGAGTCACTAAAAATGACATACTTATCCTCCCCATTATTGTTCAACAGTGTCCATCGAAGAGCTTCGTTGATAGCCATTAGTTCACACTCAATGACTTGTGTCTGTGGACGAAGTTTCCAGTTCTTGGTGACTCCTCTTGAAGGGACAACCACTGCAGCAGATGAGGAACAGGTAGGTTCAGCAATGCAGGACCCATCAGTAAATAAAGGGGTGTATCCAGTGAAGGTTGTGTCCATTAATTCATGATACCTTTGAATAACACTTTGATTAGACAGGGAAGATACCGGGGTAGGCAGAAAATCAGTAAGGACGTGGGCTTCTACTTTGAACCAGGGAGGCAGCGGTGAAACCAGTGGTGCTGCATTGTGAGCTGGAATCTGCAGGTTAACACTGGTAAAAAGAGCTCTTGCACGTGATGCCATGGATGGCAAAAGCATAGAAGAAACTAGCTGTGGAGGGAATGGAGCTTGAAGTAAGTTGTTAGCAATTTCACTGGGAAGTTGCTGTAGTTTGCTGTAATACAAACACGTGAGTTGTTCTCTGTGTATTGCCAAAGGGAAGATATTGGTTTCCACCTCCAGTGAAGCTACAGGAGAAGTTTTGCAACATCCAGTAGCAAGGCGCAGGCACTGATTTTGAATGGTGTTTAGTTAAAGGAGATTTGAAGGAGCAGCAGCACCATACAGAGGGGCAGCATAGTCTAGTCGGCTGCAAATGAGAGTTCTATAGAGGTAAAGTAGTAGTTCTCGGTCAGCACCCCAATGCCTATGTGATATAGATTGCAGCAAATTGAGCAATGGCGTGCAAGATTGCTTGAGATATTCTATTTGATGATGCCAACGAAGGCGAGGAGAGTCTAGCATGACTCCCAGATACTTGAGTTGCTGTACAAATTCCAATTGCTGTCCTCCTACAGTGATAGGGAGTGGGTTAATTTTTTTACTTGTGAAAATCATGCACTTGGTTTTGTTCAAATTTATTTTTAGACCCCATTGTTTTGACCAAGTATGAAGTGAATTAAGCTGCTGCTGTAGGGTATCCGTTGCAACATGAAGACTAGGATGTTGCGTGTAGAAAGTGAGATCATCAGCATACTCACAGGAGCAGATCCCTGCCTCCACTGGTACGTCACGCATCATAATGTTGAATAATAAAGGTGAAAGCACTGCTCCCTGTGGTACACCACTCTTTGCTATCTTGACCGAAGAACTGGTACCCTCAATGAACACTTTGAATGGTCTTTCCCTGAGGTAAACTTGCAGCTACCACAGCATTGAGCCACCAACATCACATTGACTCAACTTATACAGGACTCCCATTGGCCACACAGTATCAAATGCACTTGTGAAGTCTACAAAGAGACAGCAAGATAGATTTATTTTTCAGCGCAGCTCGAATTGCAGCTTCCAGCTGGGTAACTTGGTCAATGGCTGACAATCTTTGTGGGTAGCCTCCCTGCGTTTTCCTGAAGACGCTCTTCTGTTCAAGGAAAAATGTGAGGCGGTTGACTATGAGACGTTCCATCAGTTTTTGTAGGCATGACAGCAAGGTGATGGGACGATACAAATCCACCGAAGTTAGTGGCTTATTTGGTTTGGGAAGCGGAATGATGATGGCAGGCTGCCACGATTTGGGAAGCACTCCAGTTTGCAGGCTTTTGTTATACAATTGGAGGAGCCATGTTTTGTAAGTGTCTGGCATGTGCTTCAAGTGTTCATTATGAATGTTCTCATGGCCAGGAGCTGTACTCTTCAAGGAAGTCAGGACTCTGTTCAATTCACGTTTGTTAAAGGGATTGTTAATTACGGAGGGAGCATCATCATTTAAGGCTACAGCAAGAGGAAGCAAAGTGAACAGTGGAAATGGAGATGGAGAAGGGGATGACATTTTTTTTTGATAGTGGTCAGCCAAGGCATTTGCTTTAGAACATGAGTCAGCTATTATTGAATCCCTTGTTAAAAGAGGCTGAGCTTTCCTACAGAATGGGGTCTGCAGATTTTTTATCTTTTTCCAAATTAATAAAACAGAGGTGTCAGTTGTTATCTTACTGCAGAAGGAAATCCAAGATTCCTTTTTTGCCTTTTTTACCTAAAATTTGACTCTAGCCTGAGAGCGTTTGTATGCAATTAGATTTTCTTGAGAAGGTTGATTGATTAGGCTAACTTTTGCATCTTGTTTTGCTTTTACTGCTGCTGCACATTGTGAGTTCCACCATGACTTATTATACTTAGGACAGATATATTCTTTAGTTTGATTGAAAACTTTATGGCTGGCTTTGATCATGTTGTTTGTGAGGTCTGCAAATTCCTGCTCAAGATCTTCCACCTCCAAGAGCTCAGGCTGTTGTAGAGATGCAGTCCAGTCATCCCATGACCCACTCTCAAATTTCCACGTTGGCCGCCTTCGGAACTTCACTGTTGATGGCTCCACTCCAATGCTGATAAGAATGGGATAGTGGTCACTTCCCATATCTTCCTCCGTTGTTACAGATACTGTGGGCTGAAGGCTTGCAGAGACAAAAGCCAAATCAAGTGTAGAAAATGAGTTCTGATAAACGTTATAGTAGGTGGGCAGGGAAGGAGGAGTTATCAATGCTATAGAAGGATCATCTAGCAACAGTTGAGCTATGTTCCGACCAGTAGTGTTGGCCTGTTTTGCAGGTTCCCACATTGGATGGTGCGCATTGAAATCCCCAACCACAATGCGGGCAGGTTCCAGTTGATGCATATAATGTAATATTTCTCTTGTAGTAACAATTTTATTTGGATTGTAGACACAGAGTATAGAAAGAGGAGCATTATTTTGCAAAAAAAATGCTGATTCCCAGAACTTCAAGAGAACTGGGTACAAATTTTATCAACTGAATATCAGTGTAGGTGACATCATTTCAGACCAGAATTGCTACACCTCCACCAGCATGCATATCTATTCTATGCATGTAAACAGCCGAGTACCCAACAAAACGAGGTTCAAAATTTGGTGAAAGCCATGTCTCATAGAGACAGGCAATGTGTGGCTTAAGAGTATATAGTTTAATTTTGAAGTTGCTCAACTTATTGCTTATACTTCTGCAGTTCCACTGAAATATTATTAGTTCTTTTTTTGTTGACATCTTTGTTGTTTGGTGGCATACCCAGCATCAGTAGGATTTTGCAAGGCTTTTATAGTGTTGTGGAGAAATTTTTCTGCTGGTTTTTTTAATTGCATCTCAATGTTGGGCTTAGTTTTTTTGTGTGGGTTGGTTTGTCCAATTACAGGAGAGGGTTTTATTGCCATTTGGGGCATGATCTTTGTAATTTTTTGAAGTTTTCTGGGAAATTATATCAGAACACTCAGATTGTACTATTGGTTGTTGAGGATTTTTGGATGGAGCCTGTAGGGATTGAAGTCGGAAAGTTTCTGCAGCAATTTTGTGTACCATCCCAGATGCATCCATTTGAATATCCTTTTTCTCAGTAGTTGTAAATATCTTTATCAGGAGATCCACCAGTTGGTTGATGGTGACATGTTTTTGAGCAGGCATATCAGGTTCATTGTTAGTTTGGGTGCCAACAGTCTTGGTAATTTTTGGGGCTTCTGTGTTCCTCTGGTAGCCAGAATCTGGTTGACTTCTTGTCAAAGTAGAGATGGCAGGCAGCACAAATTGAGATTGAGTTGGTGGTGTTGCATTTTGTTTAAGAACTTCCTTTACTGCATCTCTGTAGGATAGCTTTTGAAGTTGGCGTGTTTTCTCCACTTCTTTTGCTTGCTGCATTTTTGGACATCCTCCATAATTTGCTGTGTGGTTGCCACCACAGTTGCAACAGTTTTTTGTGGTTGTTGTTGTGCACTCACTATTATTGTGGGGGCCACTACATACTACACAGCAAGGAGCAGATCTGGGTCAATGTGAAGTTTCATGCAATCACGGAAATTGATAATGATATTCCAAACAATCACTAAAGGAACCCATTTAAGAACGTTTTTCAAAAACGACATTCTGCTCGCTGATGCGTTATTTTCGAATTATTGAACTTTGAAGTTTGCCGTCGCGCGCCCAAGGAAGCGAGCGTAATTTAATTAAAAACGGAAGCTAACCCCCTGTTACAAACGTAAAGAGGTTGGGTCGTGAGGGGTAGCCCCAGTTCTTTTAGTGAAAAGTATAAATAAAGCTTCTAAACCACCCATTAGGGTGACGACCGCAATCTTGTTTACATCGGGTCTAACATGGCGACCACCATGGGCGCCGCCATTTTGGACCCGATGTCAACAAGATTGCGGTCGTCACCCTAATGGGTGGGTTAGAAGCTTTATTTATAATTTTCACTAGAAGAACTGTGCCTCCCCCTCACGACCCAACCTCTTTACGTTTGTAATAGCTTCCGTTATTAATTAAATTACGTTTCACGCGCTCGCTTCCTTTGGCGCCAAGGCCAACTTCAAAGTTCAATTATTCGAAAATAACGCATCAGCGAGCAGAATGTCATTCTTGTAAAACGTTCTGAAATGTGTTCCTTTAGTGATTCCTGGGATCGGCATTAATATTTTCCGTGATTGCATGAAACTTCACATTGACCCAGATCTGCAGTAAGCCGCACTGTGCCCAAATCATTGACACTTATAGCACTGCCATGGTTTTTCCAATGAATGTATTGACTCTGTATTGTTGATAGCCAACTCTAACATATGGTGGTAAGGCTTTTGCTTCAAAAATAACTTTGAACATTGATGTTTTGATTTTATCCTTGCCTTTGTATATCCGCTCTGCCACAGCTCCATCAAAATGTGCATCCTTGAGTGCCTCTGTCAGTTCTTCATTAGTGGTGTCCTCTCCAAATGGTCCAATGACTCCCACAGAAGTAGTCTGACTGACTGGCAGCCGACACTTAACTGTCCAGGGGCCTATCTCCGTAGTGTTCAACAGCTCAGAGGGATCCTGATAGTGTTCTTTCATGGTGATAACAAGAAGGCTTCTTCCCAGGTTCCTTGAGATTTTGCCAATGCCTTTGTCCCCAAAAGTTGATGCTGCCAGTGCCTTAGACAGTTTGATTTCATTAGAGAAAAAGCTTTTGTTGATAGGATTCTCTGCTACAGGTTGGACTAATATTACTGTCGGCTGCAAGGGTGTGATGTTGTTTGAGACTGCTTCTCTTGTTCTTTGCCCTGGAGTTATTGGGTTGTCTTCTTCAGAACTAGTATGGAAGCTCCCATTGAAACCCTCAAAATTTGGTATTTCAAATTGATTTCTGCCATAGAACGTACAATTTCTGCTGGTGGAGGATATTGTTGCTGGCTGAATTACTGCTGAAGTCACTATCGGTGCATCCAAATCAAGTTTGCCTCCTTCCTCCTGCAAACCCTCATCATTTGGTGTTTTAGATGAAGACATTAGAAGAGGTTGAGATGAAATTTCAAGAGGAGGCCAGGCTTCATATTCTCCTCCTGAAGAGGAGGTAGAGCCATGTCCCCTCCTATGTCTTTTCTTTGGCATACGAGTTTTTTGAATGGCTTATTATTCACTTTATTTCTTTTACTTGCGAGGCAATTCAAGCAACCGGTTGACACGGTTAACACACGTCCACCTTCAACCGCTTTCCCTCAAAGTCTAGTCAGTAAAACGTGGTAAAGGGAACAGTGAAAATTCCGAGTGTTCTATTTACAACTGCAACCAGTGCTTTGATATTTAAGTGACCAACCCATCCGCAGTCATTTCGCGGACGCGAATTATTTATAAATCGTGTCAGTAAACTTTTGAAGGTTGAAAAGTGTGGGCGCGCTGAAGCGTTTCTACTCACTTTTATTCTGATTCGGTGAGTTTGTAGTGAATCTCTATTCCGCAAACCAGTCGAAATTTCGAAATTCTCAGAATGATCATCTAAAAATCCAGTAAAATTAGTTCGACCATTAGCATAAAATCACATTACGAAATTCACTAATCTCTATCCTCAATTCTATTAAAATTGTGTAACAAACAAATTCAATCTCTAAAAATTCACAATTTCTTCTTAACGAAACCTCTCACGCACGCGCGACAGCAACATCGTATGCGATCTAGCGCTAATTGTTCCAAATCATACAGAGCGTGCATATCTAGGTGTTTGGCTGGATGCTACGAGACACCTTACACTCCATTGCCAACATCACCACCTTGCCAAACTTGGCAAAGGGCAAAAAGACTACCTCCTTACCTTAGTCCTTTTTTTTATCATTCAATATTCACCCAATGACTGGACGGCAAGTGCAAATACTCATTCCTCATCCACCTCACTCCAAACTTAGACCCTTGTAGTGCAGCTAAACCACTTGCTGCTTAACCTACAGTCTAGGTGCAACTCAAATCTGGAAGGAATCGCACTTAACGACCTCTATGATCAGAGATACCATTGCCGTCTCGAACCATTCTCTACCATTGCACACGGCATTTCCACAATTACATTTTCCACATTGCCGACACAGCTGCGTTCCAGAGGCGGGCCCTACTCAAGATCGGACCTCAACATCAGCGCCGTGAAGATACCAAGCTGCCTGGCATCCCACGAATAAAGGCCAGAAAATTCGTAACATATCTCCCTTCTTATCCTTTTCGATGGTCCCAGTCCGAGGTACAAAACAAATAAAATAGAGTATTTTATGTCATGATTAAAGACGCTAGAAATACAGCGTCCGAATAACCTGAAACTCTTTCAGAGTCAGAGGCCGCAATCATTCAATTAGTAAATTAAGTGTGTTCTAGCTGAACACTGGTGACCTCGCACTATTAAATGAACATTTCTTGTACTCGATAACTTCCTTAAAGTAAAGTAAAAACTAATACTTAAAACAAATCACCAAACGTTGAAGTTCACAAGACAAAAGAAAGAACTTCACACTGGTGATAACCCAGAGTAGTTTAATCAGAGATAAATGCTCACCCGGACCACCATCGGAAGGATTAGGAGCGCATGTCTAGTGCTGTTAACTTCTGTGCATGGCTGACCTTGAAGGAGGTAGTCTCTTTCCCTACTCTCAGTAGCTAAACAGAGTATTTCCTCTCCAACTCTTCCCTAATAATAAGTTATTGCTACTGCAGCCTATACTAACAAATTCTTCATGTTTATCCTTTGCTACTGAAGCCATCTTTTACAAAACTCTTCATGCATTTCCGTTGCTACTGAAGCGAAACCGTAGGAGATCTTCTAGGATTATTTCCAGTGCTACTGAAGCTCCTTACTAATAACCTTCACATTTTCCAATGCTACTGCAGCACCATTGCTACTGAAGCACATAAGTAACATAACACTTGTACGAAACAAAAAGCAATCGCAACGCGCGTTATCAATAATTCTTGGGGAACATTAGTAGCGTAATGGCGCCAAACGATGGTAACGAGATTAACGACGGTCAGGTGGTGTCCGTAAAATTAACACCGTTCGCGATACAAAGTTTGGATTCTTGGTTCTTCCAAACCGAAGAACATTTCGAAAGCCTATCCATCGATTCCGAAAAAGTCAAATATTATTCTCTGCTAAGGGCCCTGCCCTCTACTTGCCTAGACGACCTCTCTGAG
Source organism: Morinoia aosen (assembly GCA_030386875.1). NCBI lineage: Eukaryota > Metazoa > Arthropoda > Malacostraca > Amphipoda > Talitridae > Morinoia > Morinoia aosen. The sequence continues at coordinate 65,121,148 of CM059560.1, forward strand.
GTTTGTAACGCTAACTCAGCCGAACCTTATACCACCCTCAAAGAGCATGTTTTAAAACGTTACAGCAAGGATAGAGCCCAGAGAATCCAAGCTTTGACGAGTAATCTTACCACCTACATTAGCCAAACACCTCTAGCGCTACTGAAAGAGATGAGGAAACTGGCGAAGGGCGTTATGGATGACGATACCCTTAAGACATTGTACATCCAACGTTTGCCCTTACGCCTTCAACCATTCCTCCATACACAGGATGCCTCTGTGAAACTGGACGTTCTCGCAGAATTAGCCGAGAAAATTATTGCCTGTGAAAACCAGACTCCGAATACCTCTGTCGCTGCTCCAATGGTCAATCAAACCGGCCCAAACGAAACGGAAAGATTATTGCGCGAGTTAGTTCAGCGAGTTGGAGCACTAGAAGTTGCTACCCAGCAAGCCGAACACGCGGATAGAGTTCATGGGGTTGCACACCAAACAGCGGCGTATCAGCAAGCCGATAATCCCACACACACCGTTCCGTTTGATAGGCACAAAAAGCCTAATCGTTCGTTTAAACAACAAGGGGCCGGTAGTTCCAATACCGCTCAGGGCCAGGATTCACGAGGCCATCTGGAGGAGGAATGGTGTTGGTATCATAGGAAATACTTACACAAGGCTCGTAAATGTGAGTCGCCGAATTGTCCGCTTTATGTACTCTTGTACCCAAAAAACGGGAACAGCGCGGCGTAAATGCGAGTCAAACGTCGGCGCCCACTAAATCAAATTCCACTCGCTGCCTATTCCTTTCTGACCCGACTTCCGGTTTTCGATTTTTGATCGATACCGGGAGTTCGGTGAGCCTAATCCCGGCAACGGCCAAAGACAAACGCGCCACAGGTATTCCAAACTTGCGTGCTGCTAATGGCACTCCTATACTCTGCTACGGCACGCGGTCGTTGTCATGTTCCCTAAATCTCAAACGTACCTTGAGCTTCGAGTTCATAGTGGCTGATGTGGACACACCCATCATTGGTGCCGATTTTCTGCAGAGATTTGCATTGGTGGTGGATGTGAGAAATGGATGCCTTTATGATAGCGAAACCAGAGTGAAAAGACCCCTTAGTGCCGTCGATATGGTGAACGTTACGTCAAGCGTCTCCCCTAACCTAGAGAGTACATGTCCCTACCAACGGGTGTTGCTCGAATTTCCCTCACTCTTTCAACCTAATGTAACGTTGCAAAATACCACGCTGACGCAACACCACATATCGACGAGCGGCCCCCCTGTTTACGCGAAAGTAAGACGTTTGCCCCATGATCGATTGCAGGAAGTAAAAGCCGAGTTTACAAAAATGGTCCAGGAAGGGACAGTTCGCATCTCGAAAAGTCCCTGGGCCAGTCCCTTGTTGATTGTGCCAAAGAGTAACGGCGAGTTGCGTATTTGCGGCGACTATCGCCAATTAAATTCCGTAACTGTACCCGACAGATTCCCCATTCCCCACCTCCACGATTTTACTGCAAATCTGTCTGGGGCAAAAATCTTTTCCACCGTGGATCTGAAGAGAGCTTTCCATCAGATCCCAATGGAGGAAAGCTCTATTCAGAAGACCGCAGTCTGTACGCCGTTTGGTTTGTACGAGTATCTTCGTATGCCGTATGGCTTGCGAAATGCTCCACAGACCTTTCAGCGGCACATGACTGAAGTCCTTTCCGACCTCCCGTTTTTGTATTGTTACCTCGATGATGTGCTTGTGGCTTCGGGGACGCCTGAGGAGCACGTGCATCATTTGAGAGAGCTGTGCAAACGACTAGCGTCGCACGCTCTGCTGATTAACCCAGCAAAGTGTGTACTGGGAAAGAAGGAACTGACTTTTCTAGGTCACCACATCTCAGATAAAGGCATTAGGCCACTTCCCGACAAGGTAGAGGCTATCCGAAATTTCCCGAAACCCTCTACACAGAGAGAGTTGCGCAGGTTCTTGGGATCGGTGAATTTTTACCACCGATTTTTGAGGAACTGTGCGGCGACTCTGGCACCACTCTCCTCACTCATTAGAGCGAAGAAACGAGGGAAGTCTGTACTGATCGAGTGGAACAGTGAGGCTGAGGAGGCATTCACAGTAATTAAAGATGAACTTGCGAATGCGACGGAGTTGGCTTACCCACACCCGAACGCAAAACTTAATCTAGTAGTAGATGCGTCAGACCTTGCTGTCGGCGCGGTACTACAGCAAACCGTGGACAGCAACACGACACCTCTGGCGTTTTTCAGCCGGAAGCTCTCCCCCACCGAACAGCGTTATAGCACGTTCGGGAGAGAGCTCCTGGCGATTTACCTTTCAATCAAACACTTCCGATATACCTTGGAAGCACGTCAGTTCACGGTCTTCACCGACCACAAACCTTTGATCAATGCAATAAGAATGCCTCCTGACCGCCACTCCCCTCGTGAAAGTCGGCACCTGAGTTACATAGCACAGTTCACTAACGATCTCAGACACATTAAGGGGGACGAGAACACGGTCGCCGACTGCTTATCGCGTGTGCACAACGTGGTATTAAACCCGTTGGCGCCCGAGTTCCGACCTTCTGTGCGCATGATTTCGTTGGCTGATATCATCACCGAACAGAAAAACGACACGGAGATCCAATCTTTGATTGAGTCTCCTAGCTCGTCGCTAAAACTGTCACTCAGAGAAGGCGTTTACTGTGACGCTGACCGGCCTAACCGATACTACCTACCTACCACCTTGCGTTTGCCCGCCATCAAACACTATCATGCGCTATCTCATCCTGGGACGGAGAGAACTTTCCGCCTAATTGCGGATCGTTTTGTCTGGCCCGGGATGCGTAGGGTCATAAGAGAGTACGTTCGCAATTGCCCAGATTGCCAAGCTAGCAAAGTAACTCGACACAACAAAGCCGCAATTCAACCTTGTGTTTTCTCTGGAGGTAAATTCGATGCAGTCAATATAGATTTGGTAGGCCCGCTTCCAAACTCTCGCGGGTTCTCGTATTTACTCACTATGATCGACCGCTTCTCTAGGTGGGTCGAGGCTGTCCCCATTGCTAACATAACGGCAGAAACCGTAGCCCGAACCTTCGTAGAGACGTGGATCTCCCGTTTCGGGGTCCCTCTGAGCATCACTCATGATCGTGGGGCTCAATTTACCTCCTCCTTGTGGTTAGAAATCTCCAAAATCCTAGGTAGTTCAAACATCACAACCACCTCTTTTCACCCCCAATCAAATGGACTCATCGAGAGAGTCCACCGCGACCTAAAATCGGCACTTCGCTGCCTTAAATGCCACGACGATTGGGCGGACCGATTGCCGGTCGTATTACTTACCCTACGGAACCTGTTCCGTCAGGATCAAAAGTGCACGTCCTCCGAATTGCTGTACGGGAAGTCCTTAAGATTGCCCGGAGATGTTATTGATCCCGTGTACAAAATTGACGACTCCTTCAGTACAATCACTGATTACGCGGCACGTCTCAAACGCGCCATGCGCGAAGTGGTTTACCACCCGCCTCGCCTGCCTTTACCATCCGAAAGCCTTGATCCATTGTTGAACACGTGCACACATGTTTACGTTCGGGTGGACGGTGTAAAAACCCCCTTACGGCGTCCCTATGATGGCCCCTACAGGGTCCTAAAGAGGACGCCGAAATATTTTGTAATTGAGAGGGGCACCAAAAGCGACAGTGTTAGCATAGATCGACTTAAGGCAGCATATGTGTCCGTCCCTGATGATAGTTCTACCAACACTCATGAGCTGCAACCCAGGGTACAAATTACCCCCAGGTCAACACCTGTCGAGGCCACCGGGTTGCACCTTTCTGTCTTGGCTAGGAACTATCCTCCCACTATGGAGTGTAACGAGTTCGTTGTTCCCTTGAAGACCGTTCAAAGAACGCTGTCGGGACCTCGTAATTCGGGTGCCTCCGATTCGGTTGACCTCCCTGTTGCTGTTGTCCCTCATCACGAAAAAACCTCAGAGACCCGTTCGTTGTCCCAGTTGGGAATCCGAACGTCAACTTTCACAGCTCCACAGCCTAACCCTTCTGTTGCCCCCGAGCGCGTTAGCAGTTTTGGCAGACCTAGTCGTCCGCCAGCTCGCTACGCGCAGACTTAGGGCGGCGACTTCTGTTCTGTCAATATTTTTTTCTTCTATTCTCTCCTGTCAAACCTTCTGTTAGGATTTTCCTTTATGATCATTTCGGGCAATTACAGGTAACAGCTTCACTGTTACCAGACCTTTCGGTCCACATGCGTTGGGGAGTAGCTGTAGTGAATCTCTATTCCGCAAACCAGTCGAAATTTCGAAATTCTCAGAATGATCATCTAAAAATCCAGTAAAATTAGTTCGACCATTAGCATAAAATCACATTACGAAATTCACTAATCTCTATCCTCAATTCTATTAAAATTGTGTAACAAACAAATTCAATCTCTAAAAATTCACAATTTCTTCTTAACGAAACCTCTCACGCACGCGCGACAGCAACATCGTATGCGATCTAGCGCTAATTGTTCCAAATCATACAGAGCGTGCATATCTAGGTGTTTGGCTGGATGCTACGAGACACCTTACACTCCATTGCCAACATCACCACCTTGCCAAACTTGGCAAAGGGCAAAAAGACTACCTCCTTACCTTAGTCCTTTTTTTTATCATTCAATATTCACCCAATGACTGGACGGCAAGTGCAAATACTCATTCCTCATCCACCTCACTCCAAACTTAGACCCTTGTAGTGCAGCTAAACCACTTGCTGCTTAACCTACAGTCTAGGTGCAACTCAAATCTGGAAGGAATCGCACTTAACGACCTCTATGATCAGAGATACCATTGCCGTCTCGAACCATTCTCTACCATTGCACACGGCATTTCCACAATTACATTTTCCACATTGCCGACACAGCTGCGTTCCAGAGGCGGGCCCTACTCAAGATCGGACCTCAACATCAGCGCCGTGAAGATACCAAGCTGCCTGGCATCCCACGAATAAAGGCCAGAAAATTCGTAACATATCTCCCTTCTTATCCTTTTCGATGGTCCCAGTCCGAGGTACAAAACAAATAAAATAGAGTATTTTATGTCATGATTAAAGACGCTAGAAATACAGCGTCCGAATAACCTGAAACTCCTTCAGAGTCAGAGGCCGCAATCATTCAATTAGTAAATTAAGTGTGTTCTAGCTGAACACTGGTGACCTCGCACTATTAAATGAACATTTCTTGTACTCGATAACTTCCTTAAAGTAAAGTAAAAACTAATACTTAAAACAAATCACCAAACGTTGAAGTTCACAAGACAAAAGAAAGAACTTCACAAGTTTGCCAATTGTAGTTTTTTACCTCTTTTATTCGTAAGTAACCAATATTTTAAAGAGATGTTCGGCAGAATGTGCAGCAGTTGTGTAACTAGTTTAAAGATTAGTAGTCTTTATATAAGTAAATACACATGCCGGTGTCTTGCCTAACATTCTGAGGACCGCAAAATTATTATTTATTATTATTATTTTACCGAATACTTACACAATACAAATGAGGTTTTGCTTGCTAGTTATTTCAATTCCTATAAAATATTTTATCAAGATTTGAAGATATATTGTCGCGTAAAGGACCTGTTAGAAAAATACGCAACTAACTCATTATTGTCAGTCGTAGTAGTTTGAGTTATATCGAAACAGCGCTTCATCGTAAGACCATGAATTTTAGAGATATCATATTTTCCATGCTTTCTCTATAGTTTCAATTTGCTACGAGAAGATTAACTGTGCATAAGAGTTTGATTTTTAAAAAGGCAATTTTTGACGTCTGGTACTCAAGAAGCTCTTGTAAGTAACAGCTTATATGTCAATAACACAGTATCAATTTTTTGAAATAAATGCAAATATTTTCAAATTTTATCGTGCTTGTAGCAATCGCTACACAAGCGTAAGAATTATAAATTTTCCCTTTCGCACTTAAATAAATTAATTATTAGCATTAAAAATCCTACTCTAATTTATTATTAATTATTTTCTACTTCTAATTCGTAATCATGGAAGTTTGTGTGTAAATACTTGAGAGATCAAATAATCAATCGACATTTCGAGTTTTAAAGCAGCCCGATTTGGCAACATCCAAGCGCGTCACTTGAACTGAGCGTTACTCACTCTGTCTTGTGGCTTGTTAGCGTGCGAACATCATCTCGTAAGTGCAAGTGAAATTTAAGGTTAAAATAGAAAAGAAACCGGGTAAAGTATATTGTGCCATGTGTTTTTCGCGTGTACTGTGTTTAAACGTAAAGATCTGCTCAGTGTCGGGAGTTAGGAATAAACTCTAAAGTAGCGTAAGATTCTTAGACTAGCATGTGTTGTCTAGAGTGCTCACTCGGCGATATAGAGTGAATATTGCGTGTCATTTCCAAATTCACGTGTTGAGACTTCATACTAGATATTCAGCTAACGTCCTTGCTTTTCTTCATTACTGCAAGTAATATATTGCGGTTGTCTGTATCATATCGAGAATTATTCATAAACTGACTCGTGAACGAACGCAGCTAAATTGCCGGCGTTCTTTGTTGATAGAGTGTCTTTGTGTTCCAAAGGGCGGAGCATACACTGCCGTCCCCTGTCACTACTCCGGACTATAATTGCACTATAAGCATGTGTTATAATAGTATTTTCTTTTTTTTACAAACATACTTGCAGTAGTTTTCTTAGATATGTTCCAACGTGAAATAATAATTAAAAATGGCTCTTAATAATCTTGTCGGGTTTTTAAGCCGTTGGGTGGTTCAGTGTAAATATTAATTTGAACGGCTAAGAAAAACTCGATCAATTCTCGAAATGTTCTCTGGGAAAATTATGAGAGGGATAATAAAAGCGGTTTAGGACTCAGCTCGTTTTTAGGTGGAGTTTATTTGAAGAGGAAACCAGGAAAACTGGCTTCTTGGATCTTGATCTCGGAGAGCTTGTCGAGGTGGGCAATCCTTGCCGGAGGACCAGGCTGGCGTTGACGAAGGCCGGCACGCGATGGAGTAGGCAGGGTGAGTGAAGTGTATTTGGGGAAGTTGAATTAGGTAATTTGAGATGATTGAGCGAGAGTCAATGACGTAGTTCAGGAATAACTAATGACTCCAAAATAAGATGGGTGTGAGTGAGCAAGTAATATCAGGCTCATGTGAGCAGAATCAAGTCGGCACTTTAGCAGGGGAAAGTTAAGTGACGTGCTCGTATCAGTAGGAGCAAGTTTAGTCACTGCTTATGTGAGGATAGCAATCAGCATGGCACTCAGGAAAAAAACCCCAGGGAGATTCAAAGCTGTGAGGGTGTGTGTATGGCGATGATGTAGAGGTCCTGCACAGGAGTCCAAGATGCTGGGTGAAACAATCCAGGAGAGACATCAAGACATTCCACTACTGAAAATCCAACATAATAATGACAACTCTTCCCACACGGAGAAATCCGAGAAACTCCTACAGGTTCGACTCAAGCTATTTTAGGAATCTCACTTTTGGCAAACTCAAAAGAGATAGGACAGATTTTAGGTTGACAGATTTTTAATCAAGAATTAAATTGTTTAATCACTAATGCCTCTGGCTTTAAATTCCGAGTGTTAGGCTAAGAATCTTCGGTAATAAGGATCGTGATTCCTTACAGAGACTACGGGCAAGTAAACACGAGACCTACAGAATATCGTAAAAATATCAAGTGACTGCACTTTTGGCAAGCAGTAAAAACACATAAAAAATCCTAAAGTTCATGGATAAAAAATCCTAGTAAAAAATCCTGGTATATCAATTTGCAATAATAAAGAAATTAAGGAATAATATATATCCCAAATGATAAAGAGGAAAAGGAAAACTAAGCATTGATTTCACAGGCGGAAAATACGCGAAGAAGGAAAACACGAGAGCATGAAGGTTCCGTGCGGCGATTTAGCCGGCGACTTAACGCGTCGGTCTCAGCCAGAGCCGCCAGCAATTTGCACACACTTAAGATAGGCAGATAGTAGTGAGTGTTCTTTGTCACAAGACTGCGATGAGTTAAATTAAATTTCAGTGGTAAGTTTCTCTATTGAGAGAAGAGCATTTACGTAAAGGTTTCCACAAGAGTATGGAATTAAGAAATGGAATTCCAAAATTTATCAAGCATAGGCATGAATATTTTTCGTAATTTAAACTACTGCAAGTCAGTTTGTAAAAAAAGAATAAATGCTACTATACATATGCCTATAGTATTTATAATCACAAAGTAGTGACAAGAGGCGGCGGTGCGAGGTTCCGCCATTACACAAAGACGCTATCGGCTACGAACGCCGGCAAAACTCGCCGCGTTCCTTCCGAGTAGAGATTATCGTAGATTAGTAGATTACCATAGAGAAAAGGAACGAACATGATTATGCTTTGATAATAAAATCATGACACGGAAATATCTGACGCAAAATTCTACGCTAAATCACGTTGAGAAAAAAAAACAAAGCACTGAAGGAGAAACACATGCTACATCGCGATCTCCACGCATAACTACGTATCGTAACACACTGCCTGTCACTTATTAGTACTCACTGAACACGAAAAAATGAACACGACCATTTTCTAACACTGATTACTCACGTGACGAAGAAAGGACACGATTATTTTCTAACACTTTTAAACTCACGAGAATTTGCTGAAACACCGCTAAGTAGGACGCCAGAGTAAGAATGGCTTTTTGAAAGAAGAGACGCGCAACTGCGCAATGTTGCCACCAGAGGGCTTCTCTCTCAAGAAATGTCAAGTTTATTTTTATTATTTCCTGCATTTACACAAAAACTTCAATGATGGTGAATTAGAAGTAGAAAATAATTAATAATAAATTAGAGTAATATTTTTAATGCTACTAATTAATTTATTTAAGTATGAATAGCGAATTTCTAATTTTTACGCTTATGTAGCGGTATGCTACAATCTCGTATGTTTATAAATTACGAAGATTATTCAGGTCGATGCTTGCTAAAGTTTTGAGTTTCAATTTTTATAGTTCATACGCCTTGAACCTTGCGTTTAATCGCACTTATTTCAATTCAAATCATTTGAATGAAAATTTAATTCCATTCTGTTCATTCTTGTGACAAAAATACCCACTACCATTTGCCTTTCGTGAGTGCGTACAAATTATGCCGGCGGCTTGGCGAATGCCGACGTGTAGAGCCGCCGGGTAAATCGCCGCACTGATTTTCATGTTTTCATCTTGAGCATATTTCCTTTCGGTGCGAGCAAAACGTTTAGTGTTTCTTTTTTATATTGGAGATTATTCCTTTAATTTTTTTTAGTATTGCAAATGCTATTTATCAGTGATTTCAGTAGGATTTATATCCATGAAACCTTAGAATTTTTCTCTGTTATTTCTTGTAGAAGTTATAGAGATGTTCTAGAGTACATAAAGGAGCATCAATTTTCCTTCTATGAAATTCTTAATTGCTGGAATCCTTTTCTTTTGCTTCATGAACCATGTCTTGTTAAGTCATGTGTTTTTCCATGGTTCCAAGGATTTGATCCCCGATTATGCTCTTAGATAATCACTAAAAGTATTACGAAAAATTCTTAAATTTTATGCCTTGTATTTAAAAGCAAGAGCAGCTGTATAAGAGTTTCTTAATTGCTTCTGTCCTATCTCTCTACTTTTGAGCTTGACGAGAAAGAGAACAAATGAAATTAACTAGAGTCAAATCTGTAGGATTTCTCGAATTCTGCCGTGTGGGAGTTTTATTAATTGCAATGATGTGGGACTGTCAGTGGTGGAAAGTTCCTTGATGTCTCTTTGGACTGTTCATCCAGCTATTGGACTCTTTGCAGGACTTCAACGTCATCGCCACACACCACTCGCAACAGCCTCCCCTTGGGCCTTGTTTTACCTCAACTTGAGCCGCCTTGCTTTGCCTAAAACTTAAACTTAAACTGGCCGGAACTGGCCCGACCTTAACTGGACGTGACTTAACCAGAATTTACCTGGCTTTGGGCCTCATTTTGGTCTAGCTTGTTTGGGCTTTAATGCTACTTAACTCACCTAAGAATTGCCTCAACTTGAGCCGCCCTGCCTGGCCTCAACTCAATCAAAATCGATCACTCACAACGTCACGGTTTCCTCAAAGTCGACATATTGGCCCCCTTACATCATTTGCAAACCACACACACGCACACGGTCGACTCCAGCACTTCTCCCGGAGCCTTCCGACTGCCCGGACTGCAAACCCTCTTCTAGCCAAGTTCATCGGTGGTTCAAGACTCGGCGGTCTTCTCCGGCTTCCTTCCAATATATACCCAAAAAAAGCTGAGTCCAAAGTGCCTGATTATCCTTCTCACGATTTTCTCCCAGACGCTTGTCGAGGTATTGTAAGGACTGGCTATACCCCTCGGCCAGATCCCAACATGCTTGTAGCATTTGCTACAAAGCGTAAAAACTATAAATTTTCCCATTCGCACTTAAATAAAATAATTATTAGCATTAAAAATCTTACTCTAAGTTATTATTAATTATTTTCTACTTCTAATTCGTAATCATTGAAGTTTTTGTGTAAATGCATGACACAATAAAATAACACTCGACATTTCTCGAGAGGACCCCGTGTATGGCAATACTGCGGAGTGGCGTCTCTTTTCAAAAGTGCACTCTCATATTGGCGTCTTACTCTAGCGGTCTTACTGCAATTCTCGTGAGTAAATCTGTGTTAGAAAATTCTCGTGAGTAAATCTGTGTTAGAAAATTCTCGTGAGTAAATCTGTGTTAGAAAATTATCGTGTTCCTTTCTTCGTGTTCAGTGAGTATAAATAGTGACAGCACTGTGTGTAGCAATCGCTACACAAGCGTAAGAATTATAAATTTTCCCTTTCGCACTTAAATAAATTAATTATTAGCATAAAAAATCTTACTCTAATTTATTATTAATTATTTTCGACTTCTAATTCGTAATCATGGAAGTTTGTGTGTAAATACTTGAGAGATCAAATAATCAATCGACATTTCGAGTTTTAAAGCAGCCCGATTTGGCAACATCCAAGCGCGTCACTTGAACTGAGCGTTACTCACTCTGTCTTGTGGCTTGTTAGCGTGCGAACATCATCTCGACTTCAACGTCATCGCCACACACCACTCGCAACAGCCTCCCCTTGTGCCTTGTTTTACCTCAACTTGAGCCGCCTTGTTTTACCTCAACTTGAGCCGCCTTGTTTTACCTCAACTTGAGCCGCCTTGTTTTACCTCAACTTGAGCCGCCTTGTTTTACCTCAACTTGAGCCGCCTTGTTTTACCTCAACTTGAGCCGCCTTGTTTTACCTCAACTTGAGCCGCCTTGTTTTACCTCAACTTGAGCCGCCTTGTTTTACCTCAACTTGAGCCGCCTTGTTTTACCTCAACTTGAGCCGCCTTGCTTTGCCTAAAATCTTAAACTTAAACTGGCCGGAACTGGCCCGACCTTAACTGGACGTGACTTCACCAGAATTTACCTGGCTTTGGGCCTCATTTTTGGTCTAGCTTGTTTGGGCTTTAATGCTACTTAACTTACCTAAGAATTGCCTCAACTTGAGCCGCCCTGCCTGGCCTCAATTCAATCAAAATCGATCACTCACAACGTCACGGTTTCCTCAAAGTCGACATATTGGCCCCCTTACATCATTTGCAAACCACACACACACACACACGGTCGACTCCAGCACTTCTCCAGGAGCCTTCCGACTGCCCGGACTGCAAACCCTCTTCTAGCCAAGTTCGTCGGTGGTTCAAGACTCGGCGGTTTTCTCCGGCTTCCTTCCAATATATACCCAAAAAAAGCTGAGTCCAAAGTGCCTGATTATCCTTCTCACGATTTTCTCCCAGACGCTTGTCGAGGTATTGTAAGGACTGGCTATACCCCTCGGCCAGATCCTAACACTGGTGACCCCAAAGATAAAAATCACTGGTGAAGACCCCAGTTAAAATAACCCCAAAACTTTCTTTAAAACTTAAAAAAAAAATCTATTCAACTCGATAAGTGTTTGAGAAGTCGTGAGAGAGGTTAATTTTGGTATATCATTGTAGTGATAAATTTCCCATGTCGTAGTCTTTGAGAATTTCTTAGATTTACCGTGTTAATGGTGATTCTCTGAGCAGCTCTAACAAATTTTTTCTTTCAGCGCTATACTGTCCGTTTGTTTTATGTGCCTCAGTAGGTAGGAAAAATATATTTTTTTTCCTATTTCTGTGCTTACGCTTATTACGTTTATTCTGACTAGCGTAAAAATTCGCGTTTACATTCTCTCTTTCCATCCGTTTCTCAAACGTTATTGATCGATTGAGTAGGTAGAAAAATAATTTTTCTCACCTGCTTTATTTTTGTGCCTACGCTAATTGCCGCATACCGCATAAAATTATTTTTTTCTCGTTTCCAATTTCATATTTCCTTTCCTTCTGTTTCAACTTAATTTGAATGATTGTGTAGGTAAAGAAATAACGCAAACCTTTGCCACGCAAATCCCAAGTCATAGGCGTTGATTGCGCAAATTTAAAGAAAGCTGCTAGCATGACTGAATCAGATAATGAAGATCGAGCCCCCACAAAACCCATTAGGCTCCCCCCTTTCATTCCAACAGGTTGAAGCTATGTTTAGGTATCATAAAGTAACTGATAACACCGATCAATTCTACGCCCTTGTTTCCGCAGCTCCCACAAAATTGTTGAATGATTCAAATCAATTGCTCGAAAACCCTCCCGCCTTTGATCCGTACGGCACCTTGAAAAGAAAGATTCTGCAGAAGTTGCAGATGTCCGATGCGGACAAATTTAGGTCTCTTGTAGACGCCTCAGCAATTCCATCTGTCTCTAGCTCTTTCTCTCCCACTTCGTTAGTTAAAGAGCTGCGCAAACTCGCTACGGGTGTTGCCGTAGCTGAGGGATTTCTGAAGGAAGTTTTCATGACTAAGCTTCCTCACAATGTCCGTCCATTTCTATCGCTAGCAGGCCCTGATCAAACGTTGGAAAAGCTCGCGGAGTCCACCGAGACGGTGATGCGCAACATTAATTTGTCACAAGCACCGCAAGTTGCTTCCCTGAATGCAGCTGCTGCGAATTTTAGCCCCGCAAATACTCAGAATCAATCCTCAGCCACAATAGATAAGATGCAGCAAGACATCGCTGAGATAAAGCAAGCTTTACAAAATTGCCAGTTAGGTCAGAGTGGTCAGAGCGTAGCTCACATTCAGCAAGGCCCAGGGAGATTCCAAAGCCACCAAAATGCCTACGACTATCCCTATGACTATCCCTCAAACTATCATCCTTTTCCTCCTCCTCAACGCTTTGATAGAGGTAGATCTTATGATAGGTCAAATCAAGACCGTCGCTTTCGGTCGCGCTCTCGTGATGCTAGTAGCAATTTATGCTGGTACCACACAAAGTATGGTGACCAAGCACGAAAGTGCGGGTCCCGCTTTTGCCCTCGTTATACCGAAATGACCTCGGGAAACGCCAACAGCGACGCATAGTAGCGAGTACTGCGTTGCCTCATTCCCAGACCACTCGCCCTTATCGATCCCACTACCAAGTATCGATTTTTAATAGACACTGGCTCCAGTGTGTCAATTATCCCAGCCACGGCGAAAGACAAAAACAACCCATTGTTGGCGACATTACGCGCCGCAAACGGCACGCCAATTCCTTGTTACGGTGAAAGAGTATTAGAGTGCAGTCTGGGATTGAGGCGAAACTTTCGTTTCACCTTCCTCATCGCGGAAGTCCAAGAGCCTATCATTGGCGCGGATTTTCTAGCCAAGTTTGGCATACTTGTAGATGTTAAAAACCGTAGAATTAGGGACGAGGAGACACAGATCTCAATTCCCGCTTGTAGCATAACTAGAGCTAATGTCTTGCATTCTTTCTCTATCGCCTTAAAGGAAGAGTGCATGTTTGAGCAATTACTAAATGATTTTCCTGCATTGATAAATTCTAACTTAGTTTCTGCAAAAAATGCAGACCAGCACAAAGCACTTCATAGAGACGCAAGGTCCGCCGGTCTACTCCCGAGCAAGGCGACTACCACCTGATCGATTGGCGTTAGCCAAGAAAGAATTTGCGCGCATGCAAGAAAATGGCATTATCCGCAGTTCCAAAAGTCCTTGGGCTAGCCCTCTTTTGCTAGTACCCAAGGCTAACGGGGAATTCAGACCGTGCGGGGATTTCCGCAGGTTGAATGCCGTTACTTTACCTGATCGCTACCCTATTCCTTACTTGCATGATTTCAGCGCAAATTTAGAGGGAGCTCAAATTTTCTCAAAGATAGACCTCAAACACGCCTTTCATCAAATTCCACTTGATGAGAGTGCTATACCTAAGACCGCGGTAATCACTCCGTTTGGTCTCTTTGAGTTCCTCAAAATGCCATACGGCTTGAGGAACGCTCCTCAGACGTTCCAAAGGCACATGGCTGAAATCTTCTCTGACCTCACTTTCGCTTATGTCTATCTAGACGACATCCTAGTGGCATTCACAACCCCGGAGTTGCACAAAGACCACCTTAGGGTCGTTTTTCAAAGATTGTCCGACAATGGACTCCTCGTAAACCCTGCAAAACGTGAGCTCGGAAAGCCATCACTGATTTACTTAGGTCATGAAATCTCTAGCCTAGGTCTAAAACCTTTGCCTTCCAAAGTAGAAGTGATCAAAAACTTTCCTCTTCCACAGACCCAGAAGGAACTAAGAAGGTTCCTAGGTTCTGTTAACTTCTATCATCGTTTCATACGCAACTGTGCTCAAACTCTAGCCCCCTTGTCTGACTTGCTCGAACCGAAACGAAAAGGCAAATCTATTGAGGTAAAATGGACGGAAGATGCGCGCACGGCTTTTGAGGAAATAAAACACAAGTTAGCTTCCGCGACTGAATTATCCTACCCTATTGCTAATGCTGATTTTAGCCTTGTTGTTGACGCATCCAGTACCGCCGTAGGTGCTGTGTTGCAACAACAAGTAGGTACTAACATCTCTCCCCTTGCCTTCTTTTCCAAAAAGCTGTCGCCCACTGAGCGTGCTCATAGCGCGTTCGGTAGGGAACTTCTTGCTATCTACTTGTCTGTAAGACACTTTCGCTATGCTCTAGAGGCAAGGGAGTTTGTGATCTACACAGATCACAAACCTCTGACCTCAGCGATCAAGATGCCTTCTGAGCGGCATTCGCCAAGAGAAGCTCGACACCTGTCATATATTAGCCAATTTACCACTGACATCCGTTTCATAAAAGGGTTGGACAATACTGTCGCTGATTGTCTATCACGCATAAATACTGTCCAAACCAGTGGTAAAATCACTTTCGGCAATATTTCCAAGACTCAGAAGGAGGATCCTGAACTTCAGGACCTTCTCAAATCTTTTAACACTTCCTCTCTGAAATTGACCTTGGTTGACGGCGTGTACCGTGATGCTGAGCGACTTTCTCGTTTGTATCTTCCCGCGACTCTCCGCAGAGTAGCTATCCTCCACTATCATTCCTTCTCTCATCCTGGTATTAACCGTACATTGCGTTTGATTTCTGATCGTTACGTCTGGCCAGCGATGCGTAAGGAGGTCAAGCAAATTGTGCAAAATTGCCATGCATGTCAGAGTAGTAAAGTGGTGAAACATAATCGTGCAGCGCTGCAGAGTTGTGCATTCACAGGTCACAAGTTCGACTCTGTACACCTAGATTTGGTGGGTCCTTTGCCTTTATCGTGCGGTCATTCTTATTTGTTGACCATCATAGATAGGTTCACACGTTGGGTTGAGGCTGTCCCTCTTCCTGATACCCAAACTGAGACTGTAGCGCGCGCTTTCATGTCCAACTGGATCTCTAGATTTGGTGTCCCCTTAAGTGTCACACACGACCGGGGATCACAATTCACCTCCAAATTCTGGAGTGAGCTTAGCACTGCTTTAGGGTGTGAAAACGTAAACACTACTGCTTATCATCCACAGTCAATTGGACTTATTGAGAGAGTCCACAGAGATTTAAAGTCGGCATTACGTTGCCTAAACTGCAGCAATGATTGGACTGACAGACTTCCAGTAGTACTACTTAGCATCCGAAATTTACATAGACAGGATCAGCAATGCACAGCGGCTGAAATACTATATGGTCAGACACTTCGTCTCCCCGGCGACATTGTTGACCCAAAACCTTTGCCTGAATTTTCATCCGCTGACCGTTCCGCATATGTAACCTGTCTAAAAGATTGCATGCGCCAGATCAAGTATGTGGCTCCGCGAATGCCTCAGACTGAGGACAAACTGGATCCTGCTTTGCAGGACTGCACACATGTGTACGTCCGAAACGACGCCATCAAACCTACACTCACGCGTCCTTATGATGGCCCATTCAAAATACTCAAACGCACGCCCAAATACTTCATCCTTGAAAGATCGGGTTCACGCGACCCTGTGAGCATTGATCGATTAAAAGTCGCGTACACTTCCGATCATAGTGTAACTTCTAACTCATCCTTCTCTCCACAGAGTTCTCTTTCCACTGAGACTCGAGCATATCTACCATCTCAGCTTCCTCAGTTGGCTGCCTTGTTGCCTAGTCAACTTGAGTGTAATCCTTTCTATGTGCCTGTACATTCAAACCCTATCTCTAAGCCTGTCGTAGATTCTAATTCTAGCCCTCTTACTGAAACAGCGACAAGTCTGGATAGACCAGACGAGCCCGCTGCAGTAACTCGTGTTCCTAGAACTCTTACCGATCTACATTTGCAGACCCGATTGGTGAAACTTCCCCGCGTAGTAAGATTTTCTGACCGCCAAACCCGGCACGGTCGCGTTGTCAAAACTCCTTCCCGCTACAAATGGTTGCAGCGGGTGGACCTTTCGGTCTGCGCCTTGGGGGGTAATGTAGCAATCGCTACACAAGCGTAAGAATTATAAATTTTCCCTTTCGCACTTAAATAAATTAATTATTAGCATTAAAAATCTTACTCTAATTTATTATTTACTATTTTCTACTTCTAATTCGTAATCATGGAAGTTTGTGTGTAAATACTTGAGAGATCAAATAATCAATCGACATTTCGAGTTTTAAAGCAGCCCGATTTGGCAATATCCAAGCGCGTCACTTGAACTGAGCGTTACTCACTCTGTCTTGTGGCTTGTTAGCGTGCGAACATCATCTCGACTTCAACGTTATCGCCACACACCACTCGCAACAGCCTCCCCTTGCGCCTTGTTTTACCTCAACTTGAGCCGCCTTGTTTTACCTCAACTTGAGCCGCCTTGTTTTACCTCAACTTGAGCCGCCTTGTTTTACCTCAACTTGAGCCGCCTTGTTTTACCTCAACTTGAGCCGCCTTGTTTTACCTCAACTTGAGCCGCCTTGTTTTACCTCAACTTGAGCCGCCTTGCTTTGCCTAAAATATTAAACTTAAACTGGCCGGAACTGGCCCGACCTTAACTGGACGTGACTTCACCAGAATTTACCTGGCTTTGGGCCTCATTTTTGGTCTAGCTTGTTTGGGCTTTAATGCTACTTAACTCACCTAAGAATTGCCTCAACTTGAGCCGCCCTGCCTGGCCTCAACTCAATCAAAATCGATCACTCACAACGTCACGGTTTCTTCAAAGTCGACATATTGGCCCCTTACATCATTTGCAAACCACACACACACACACACGGTCGACTCCAGCACTTCTCCAGGAGCCTTCCGACTGCCCGGACTGCAAACCCTCTTCTAGCCAAGTTCGTCGGTGGTTCAAGACTCGGCGGTTTTCTCCGGCTTCCTTCCAATATATACCCAAAAAAAGCTGAGTCCAAAGTGCCTGATTATCCTTCTCACGATTTTCTCCCAGACGCTTGTCGAGGTATTGTAAGGACTGGCTATACCCCTCGGCCAGATCCTAACATGTGTATTTGGATACGTAGTTATGCGTAGGAATTGTGATGCAGCATGTTTTTCATTCAGAGGATTTCTCAACATGACTTAGCGTGAACTTTTTACGTCATGTGCATTTCGTGTGTGAGTAATTGATATTAAATATTCAACTACGTACTTTCCCCTACTGAAATTCATACCTTTTGCAGCGGTCATATGATATTGGAATTCGTTCGTAGAGTACTTGTGAGCGAGCACGACAGAACTGCTGGCGTCTTTGTTCCCGGTTTCTTTGTTTTCCAAAATGGCGAAGCACTGCTGCCGACTCATGTTATTTAAAATTCGTACTTTTTGTACGCGGGATAGTATTTCTTTTTCACAACATAAAATACAGTAGTTTTCTGAAGTGTGTTTTTTTTACCGTGAATTATTAATTGGGAAATGTCTTTTAATAATTTCGTACGTTTATAAATTACGAAGATTATCCATGCATATGCCGGCTAATGTTTTTAGTTTTATCCTATAGATATTTCATACTCCTTAAATCTTGCGTTTAATCGCATTTATTTCAATATAAATCACTATCAACACATCGAATCAATTTCTCTTGTTCTTGTGGCAAAAATACATACTAGCATCTGCCTCCGTGAATGCGTACGATGTATGTAGCATTTGCTACAAAGCGTAAAAACTATAAATTTTCCCATTCGCACTTAAATAAAATAATTATTAGCATTAAAAATCTTACTCTAAGTTATTATTAATTATTTTCTACTTCTAATTCGTAATCATTGAAGTTTTTGTGTAAATGCATGAGACAATAAAATAACACTCGACATTTCTCGAGAGAGGACCCCCTGTATGGCAATACTGCGGAGTGGCGTCTCTTTTCAAAAGCGCACTCTCATATTGGCGTCTTACTCTAGCGGTCTTACTGCAATTCTCGTGAGTAAATCTGTGTTAGAAAATTCTCGTGAGTAAATCTGTGTTAGAAAATTATCGTGTTTCTTTTCTTCATGTTCAGTGAGTATAAATAGTGACAGCACTGTGTATTTGGATACGTAGTTATGCGTAGGAATTGTGATGTAGCATGTTTTTCATTCAGAGGATTTATCAACATGACTTAGCGTGAACTTTTTACGTCATGTGCATTTCGTGTGTCAGTAATTGATATTAAATATTCAACTACGTACTTTCCCTTACTGAAAGTCATACCTTTTGCAGCGGTCATATGATATTGGAATTCGTTCGTAGAGTACTCGTGAGCGAGCACGACAGAACTGCTGGCGTCTTTGTTCCCGGTTCCTTTGTTTTCCAAAATGGCGAAGCACTGCTGTCGACTCATGTCATTTAAAATTCGTACTTTTTGTACGCGGGATAGTATTTCTTTTTCACAACATAAAGTACAGTAGTTTTCTGAAGTGTGTTTTTAGCGTGAAATTGTTAATTGGGAAATGTCTTTTAATAATTTCGTACGTTTATAAATTACGCAGATTATCCATGCATATGCCTGCTAATGTTTTTTAGTTTTATCCTATAGATATTTCATACTCCTTAAATCTTGCGTTTAATCGCATTTATTTCAATATAAATCACTATCAACACATCGAATCAATTTCTCTTGTTCTTGTGGCAAAAATACATACTAGCATCTGCCTCCGTGAATGTGTACGATGTATGCCGGCGGGGTTAAAAATGGCGACGCGTAAAACCGCCGGGTCATCGTCACCTTGAATTTCATGTTTCGTTTGCGCATATTTTCTTTCTGTGCAAGTGAAACACGTTTAGTGTTTCTTTTCTCAGTGTAGATATTATTCCTTAATTTTGTACCAACGATGCTTGCCAGGTTTTTCAGTAGTATCGATATTAATGAAAGTTAGGATTATCTTTTTCTCTGTTATTTCTCGTACAGTTATAGAGATGTTCTAGAGTACTAAAGAAGCAGTTTTCTCATTCTATGCAAATTTTTTAGTTGCCGTATTTCTTCTCTTTCTGCTTCATGAATCATGTGTTTTCCATAAACTCTATAAATTTAATCACGATATTACTGCCTTAAAAATCACAGGATTTGCTGTCCTGCAGATTCTTGCAAAAGCTGCAGTTATGGATATTTCATGATTTCCGTAGATCTGGTGCTTAATTGCCTGAGGTTTCAGTAATGAATAACGATTTTCATTACCGGAAGTTCTTAAACCTCATGCTCAGATATTAAAGCCAAAGGCATTAGTGAACAGGGTTGCCAGCTAAACAATTTAAACGATTTATTTATTGTTTAAAATCTGTCTACAAAAATCTGTCTTATTTTCTTGAGCTTGACACGAGAGAGATTCTTAAATTAGCTCGTGTCGGATCTGTAGAATTTCTCAGAGAGTTCTACTGTGTGGGAGTTTATCATGTACGATGTGGGGACTGTCAGTGGTAAAATTTTCCGTGATGTCTCCTTGGACTGCTCATCCAGCGTTCATCTTTTTGCAGACCTCATCGTCATCACCAACGCCAACACACCAGTTTCCCCTGGGCCTTTCATGGGATTGCCTTTAATGGGATTGCCTTACTTGGAGTAATTTTGGTCTTTGTTTTGGACCTGGCCTTAACTTAACTGGCCTTTACCTGAACTGGCCTCACCTGAACTGGGCCGCTTTTCGGAGACTTTTCTGGAACTAGTTTTGGGTCCTTCTCTTGTTGGGACTTTGTTTTGGCCTTGTCTGGCATTACCTGAAAAAATACCAGCATCGCCTTAAAATTCAACTCCCTGCTTTCAATACAATAACTATATTCCCCGGCTTGAAAGGCAATAAGCCGATACTTAAATTGAGACTACCGACGTCATGGTCTTTCAAGTCTTATGAATTGGGGCTCCTAGAAAATTCCAAACACACAACCACACTGTCGACTTCGTCACTAGCCGGAGCCTACCGCCCGCACGGACTGCAAATCACCGTCAGCCAAGTTCTTCAGTAACTCAAGCCGCGGCGGTCCTTTTTCGGCTCCTTCAAATTAACCACAAACAAGCTGAGTTTCCACGCCAATCATTATCCTTTCTCATGGTTCACGAACGCTTATCGAGGTACGTTTTGGTTTGGCTATACCCCACGGCCAAAAACCAAACATGTATGCCGGCGTTGTTACAAATGGCGACGCGTAAAACCGCCCGGTCATCGTCACCTTGAATTTCATGTTTCGTTTGCGCATATTTTCTTTCTGTGCAAGTGAAACACGTCTAGTGTTTCTTTTCTCAGTGTAGATATTATTCCTTAATTTTGTACCAACGATGCTTGCCAGTGTTTTTCAGTAGTATCGATATTAATGAGAGTTAGGATTATCTTTTTCTCTGTTATTTCTCGTACAGTTATAGAGATGTTCTAGAGTACTAAAGAAGCAGTAATTCTCATTCTATGCAAATTTTTAGTTGCCGTATGTCTTCTCTTTCTGCTTCATGAATCATGTGTTTTCCATAAACTCTATAAATTTAATCACGATATTACTGCCTTAAAAATCACAGGATTTGCTGTCCTGCAGATTCTTGCAAAAGCTGCAGTTATGGATATTTCATGATTTCTGTAGATCTTGTGCTTAATTGCCTGAGGTTTCGGTAATGAATAACGATTTTTATTACCGGAAGTTCTTAAACCTCATGCTCAGATATTAAAGCCAAAGGCATTAGTGAACAGGTTTGCCAGCTAAACAATTTAAACAATTTATTTATTGTTTAAAATCTGTCTACAAAAAAAATCTGTCTTATTTTCTTGAGCTTGACAAGAGAGAGATTCTTAAATTAGCTCGTGTCGGATCTGTAGAATTTCTCAGAGAGTTCTACTGTGTGGGAGTTTATCATGTACGATGTGGGGACTGTCAGTGGTAAAATTTTCCGTGATGTCTCCTTGGACTGCTCATCCAGCGTTCACCTTTTTGCAGACCTCATCGTCATCACCAACGCCAACACACCAGTTTCCCCTGGGCCTTTCATGGGATTGCCTTTCATGGGATTGCCTTTCATGGGATTGCCTTTCATGGGATTGCCTTTAATGGGATTGCCTTACTTGGATTGATTTTGGTTTTTGTTTTGGACCTGGCCTTAACTTAACTGGCCTTTGCCTGAACTGGCCTCACCTGAACTGGGCCGCTTTTCGGAGACTTTTCTGGAACTAGTTTTGGTTCCTCTCTTTGTTGGGACTTTGTTTTGTCCTTGTCTGGCATTTACAAAAAAACTACCAGCATCACCTTAAAATTCAACTCCCTGCTTTCAATACAATAACTATATTAAAAAAACTTGGCGCCTGCTTAATTCATGCTATAAACCGAATAATAATACTACGAAAACAATTGAGTCCGTCGTTCACGAAAATGTAAAATACCACGAGAAAAAAGATATTGCAACTGTGTTTTACAACTTTTTTGTAAACATAGGAAAAAATATAGCCGATAGTGTCTTCAGTGAACCCAGAGACCACTTGCAATACATGGACCATGTCCGTGAACCTAACTCTTTCTTTTTCACGCCAACTAATCCCTCCGATGTAATTACGTGCATAAACAACTTGAAAAATAAATCAAGTGGATTGAAAAATTTTTCGGCTAAAGTTCTTAAGGCTATAGCTGATATAATAGCACCGTGCATATCTTATATTATCAACCAATCCCTTTCTCAAGGTATCTTCCCCAACTCTTTCAAAATTGCGAGAGTCACCCCTATTTTTAAAAATGGTGATAAAAACTGCGTTAACAATTATAGACCTATCTCTGTACTACCAATTATTAGCAAAATATTCGAGAAAATTGTGTATATAAAAGTGTATTCGTATTTTAAACAAAAATCTTTCCTCTACGACAAACAATACGGTTTTCGTTCTAAGAAATCTACGACACAAGCTGTATTAAATCATTTGCAATACCTTTATTCTAATATAGATGAAGGAAAGCTTGTTTTCTCCGTATTTCTTGACTTTCGAAAAGCATTCGATTGTGTGGACCATAACGTATTACTCTCGAAACTACATTGTTATGGCATTCGAGGGGCCGCCCATGATTGGTTTAGATCATACTTAGCAAATCGGAAACAATACGTTGTCATTGACGACGCAAAATCAGACCCACAGACAATTAGCCATGGGGTTCCACAAGGATCTGTCCTTGGGCCTCTCCTATTTCTAATTTTTATCAATGATATCATTAAATCTACATCATTCTTCAAATTCATACTTTTTGCCGATGACAGTACCCTTTCTGCGGTCCTTCCAGACCAAAATCCCGCTAGGATGGCGGAGCGTATAAATAATGAACTTCATAAGGTTTCATTGTGGCTTAAAGCTAATAAAATAAGCCTTAATATCGATAAAACAAAATATATTACATTCTCATACAAGAAAAATATATCTCTCCCACGCATTCAAATTGGCGAAGGTGAAATCTAAGAAACCAACTCAAGTAAATTCCTCGGCATCATAATAGACAAACATCTAACCTTTAAAGAGCACATCGCTCATATTAGTTCTAAATTATCAAAATCTATCGGAATCCTAAATAAAGTTAAGAATTTCTTGCCTGAAACAGCCTTACAAATGCTCTACCGAACGCTCATTTCACCATACTTGCAATACGGAATAGAAGCATGGCACGGAACTGATAAAAATAAAACCAACAAAATTTTTACCCTACAAAAAAGAGCCATAAGAGCGATAAAGAATCTAGAATATAATGCTCACACAAATGACTCATTCAAAAATTTACGAATACTTAAGCTCTCGGATCTCTACAAAATCTCCATTTGCAATTTCATTTACAAAACATTAACAAATGATGGCGACAATAGCCTAAAACAACTATTAACTACGCAAACTGGTCATCACGACCATTTAACCCGAAATAGAAGTAAATTCATGAGATCCGTGAAAGTAATTCTTATAAGGTATTCAAAAAAAGTCTTGAGTCTCACTTCCTATCAGATTACTAGTCGTGTAAGATCACAGAGTCAAACCTTGTCCCCTACATAACTGGTCCTAATAATGTAATTCGCCTTGATTAATTTCGCCGATCTTCAGTCTGTTCTTGAATCGTTTGTCGAATATGCTGTTAAATCTAGTCCATATGAACTATATTGTGAAATGAAGTATCTAATTTCGAGTTACTTATCTCATTGATCAGTCTAATGCGTCTCTAGTTTAAGTGAATTAGGTTAAACATTATTGTACTCCTAAGACTAACCTTGATGGTAGGATGCCCTAGAAGTCACTGAACTTATTCGGGCCCACAGGTAGCTATACTCAAATTTGACCATTGTACTAGACTTAAGAAACATTTTATCTCTGTATCTCCTGTGGTAAATAAATTGTTTAAATTGTTTAAAAATTGTTTATATTGCCCGGCTTGAAATGAAATAAGCCGATACGTACATTGAGACTACCGACGTCATGGTTTTTCAAGTCGTATAAATTGGAACTCCTAAATTCCAAACACACACCCACACTGTCGACTTCGTCACGAACCGGAGCCTCTTCGCCTGCACGGACTGCGAACCATCGTCAGCCAAGTTCTTCAGTAACTCAAGACTCGGCGGTCCTCTCCGGCTTCCTTCCAATATATACCAAAAGCTGAGTTTCCAGAGTGCCTTATTATCCTTTCTCATGGTTTACTCCAAATGCTTATCGAGGTATGTTGAGGTCTGGCTATACCCACGGCCACAATCCTTACACTGGTGACAACCCAGAGTTTTAAAACCCCAAAACCTTCTTTAAAACTTGAAAACTATTCAACTCGATGAGTGTTTGAGAGATTGTGAGAGAGGTTAATTTTGGCATATCATTGTAGTGATAAATTTCCCATGTCGTAGTCCATGAGAATTTCTATGGATTTCACTGTGCTAACCGTTCTCTGAGCAGCTCTAAAAAAAAAATTTTCTTTTATGCTGTTTCCTGTCTTTGTTTGTTTTATGTGCCTCAGTAGGTAGGAAAAATATTTCTTCACATATATTCGTGCTTTACGCTTATTCTGACTACCGTAAAAATTCTCGTTTCCATTCTCTCTTTCCCTCCGTTTTTTTCAACGTTATTGATCGATTGAGAAGGTAGAAAAATAATTTTTCTCACCTGTTTTTGTGCCTACGCTAATTGCCGCATACCGCATAAAATTTTTCGTTCCCAATTTCACATTTCCTTCCTTCTGTTTCAACTTAATTTGAATGATTGTGTAGGTAAAGAAATAACGCAAATCCTTGCCACTTAAATTCCAAGTCATAGGCGTTGATTACACAAATTGAAAGAAAGCTGCTAGCATGACTGAATCAGATAATGAAGATCGAGCCCCAACAAAACCCCTTAGGCTCCCCCCCTTCATTCCAGGGGACGCTCACACCTGGTTCAATCAGGTAGAAGCCATGTTTAGGTATCATAAAATAAGGGATGAAACTGACAAGTTTTATGCCCTCGTGTCCGCAGCTCCCACGAAATTATTAAATGACTCCAATAACCTGCTAGGAAACCCTCCCGATATCGATCCGTACGGCACCTTGAAAAGATAGATATTGCAGAAGTTGCAGATGTCCGATGCGGACAAATTTAGGAGCCTTGTAGACGCCTCAGCAATTCCATCTGTCTCTGTCTCTTTCTCTCCCACTTCGTTAGTTAAAGAGCTGCGCAAACTCGCAGCGGGTGTTGCCGTAGCTGAGGGATTTCTGAAGGAAGTTTTCATGACTAAGCTTCCTCACAATGTGCGTCCATTTCTATCGCTAGCAGGCCCTGATCAAACTTTAGAGAAGCTTGCAGAGTCCACTGAGACAGTAATGCGCAACCTAAACGTGTCACAAGCACCGCAGGTAGCGTGATTGAACGTAGCAGCTGCAAATTTTAGCCCCTCAAATACTGCTCATAAGCAATCCGCAGCCACAATAGATAAGATGCAGCAAGACATCGCTGAGATAAAGCAAGCTCTCCAGAATTGCCAGTTAGGTCAGAGTGTAGCTCACATTCAGCAAGGCCCAGGGAGATTCCAAAGCCACCAAAATGCCTACGACTATCCCTATGACTATCCCTCCAACTATCATCCTTTTCCTCCTCCTCAACGCTTTGATAGAGGTAGATCTTATGATAGGTCGAATCAAGACCGCCGCTTCAGGTCGCGCTCTCGTGATGCTAGTAGCAATTTATGCTGGTACCACACAAAGTATGGTGACCAAGCACGAAAGTGCGGGTCCCGCTTTTGCCCTCGTTATACCGAAATGACCTCGGGAAACGTCAACAGCGACGCATAGTAGCGAGTACTGCGTTGCCTCATTCCCAGACTACTCGCCTCTTGTTGATTCACGATCCCACTACCAAATATCGATTTCTCATCGACACTGGTTCTAGTGTGTCAATTATCCCAGCCACGGGTAAAGATAAAAAGAACAACCTAGTGGCGACACTACGCGCCGCGAATGGCACTCCAATAGCCTGTTATGGGGAAAGAATTTTAGAGTGCAGTCTGGGATTGAGGAGAAAATTCACATTTACCTTCTTGATAGCTGAGGTACAAGAGCCCATAATAGGTGCTGATTTTCTAGCCAAGTTTGGCATAATTGTAAATGTTAAAAACCGTAGAATTAGGGACGAGGAGACACAGATCTCAATTCCCGCTTGTAGCATAACTAGAGCTAATGTCTTGCATTCCTTCTCTATCGCCTTAAAGGAAGAGTGCATGTTTGAGCAGTTACTAAAAGATTACCCTGCATTGACAAATTCTAACTTAGTTAATAAAACAATGCAGACTAGCACGAAACACCACATCGAAACTACGGGACCGCCCGTCTATTCCCGAGCAAGGCGATTACCGCCTGATCGATTGGCTTTAGCCAAGAAAGAATTCGCTAGGATGCTCGAAAATGGCATTATCCGCAGCTCCAAAAGCCCTTGGGCTAGCCCTCTTTTGCTAGTACCCAAGGCTAACGGTGAATTCAGACCGTGCGGGGATTTCCGCAGATTGAATGCCGTTACTCTACCTGATCGCTACCCTATTCCTTACTTGCATGATTTCAGTGCAAATTTAGAGGGAGCTCAAATTTTCTCAAAGATAGACCTTCAGCATGCCTTCCATCAAATTCCACTTGATGAGAGTGCTATCGCTAAGACCGCGGTAATCACTTCGTTTGGTCTCTTTGAATTTTTAAAAATGCCATACGGCTTGAGGAACGCTCCTCAGACGTTCCAAAGGCACATGGCTGAAATTTTCTCTGATCTGACTTTCGCCTATGTCTATCTAGACGACATTCTAGTGGCATCCACAACCCCGGAGTTGCACACAGACCATCTTAGGGTCGTTTTTCAAAGATTGTCCGACAGTGGACTCCTGGTAAATCCTGCAAAATGTGAGCTCGGAAAGCCATCACTGATTTACTTAGGTCACGAAATCTCTAGCCTAGGTCTAACCTTTGCCTTCCAAAGTAGAAGTGATCAAAAACTTTCCTCTTCCATAGACCCAGAAGGAACTGAGAAGGTTCCTAGGTTCTGTTAACTTCTATCATCGTTTCATACGCAACTGTGCTCAAACTTTAGCCCCCTTATCAGATTTGCTCGAACCAAAACGAAAAGGTAAATCTACTGAGGTAAAATGGACAGACGCAGGACGCGGAGCTTTTGAGGAAATTTAGCACAAGTTAGCTGCCGCGACTGAATTATCCTACCCTATTGCGAATGCTGACTTCAGTCTCGTTGTGGATGCATCCAGTACTGCCGTAGGTGCTGTTTTGCAACAACAAGTAGGTACTAATATCTCTCCTCTTGCCTTCTTTTCCAAAAAGCTGTCGCCTACTGAGCGTGCTTATAGTGCGTTCGGTAGGGAACTCCTTGCTATCTATCTGTCTGTGAGACACTTTCGCTATGCTCTAGAGGCAAGGGAGTTCGTGATCTACACAGACCACAAACCTTTGACCTCAGCGATTAAGATGCCTTCTGAAAGACATTCCCCAAGAGAGGCTCGACATCTGTCCTATATTAGCCAATTCACCACTGACATCCGCTTCATAAAAGGGTTGGACAATACTGCCGCTGACTGTCTTTCCCGAATCAACACTGTCCAAACCGGTGGTGAAATCACTTTTGGCAACATTGAAAACGCGCAGAAGGAGGATCCTGAACTTCAGGACCTTCTCAAACCTTCTAACACTTCCTCTCTAAAATTAACCTTGGTCGACGGCGTGTACCGTGATGCCGAGCGACCTTCTCGTTTGTATCTTCCCGCGACTCTCCGCAGAGTAGCTATCCTCCACTATCATTCCTTCTCTCATCCTGGTATTAACCGTACATTGCGTTTGATTTCCGATCGTTTCGTCTGGCCAGCGATGCGTAAGGAGGTCAAGCAAATTGTGCAAAATTGCCATGCATGTCAGAGTAGTAAAGTGGTGAAACATAATCGTGCAGCGCTGCAGAGTTGTGCATTCACAGGTCACAAGTTCGACTCTGTACACCTAGATTTGGTGGGTCCTTTGCCTTTATCGCGCGGTTATTCTTATTTGTTGACCATCATAGATAGGTTCACACGTTGGGTTGAGGCTGTCCCTCTTCCTGATACCCAAACTGAGACTGTAGCGCGCGCCTTCATGTCCACCTGGATTTCCAGATTTGGAGTTCCCTTAAGTGTCACACATGACCGGGGATCACAATTTACCTCCAAATTTTGGAGTGAGCTCAGCACCGCTTTAGGTTGTTCTAATACCAGCACTACCGCTTATCATCCGCAGTCGAATGGACTTATTGAGAGAGTCCACAGAGACCACAAAGCTGCACTTCGCTGTCTTAATTGCAGTCACGATTGGACTGACAGACTTCCAGTAGTATTATTGAGCATCCGAAATTTGTATCGACAGGATCAGCAGTGCACAGCAGCAGAGATGCTCTATGGGCAAACACTTCGTCTCCCCGGCGACATTGTTGACCCAAACTTTCGCCTGAATTTTCATCCGTTGACCGTTCTGCATATGTAACCTGTCTAAAAGATTGCATGCGTCAGATCAAGTATGTGGCTCCACGAATGCCTCAGACTAAGGACAAACTGGATCCTGCTTTGCAAGACTGCACACATGTGTACGTCCGTAATGACGCCATCAAACCAACACTCACGCGCCCTTATGATGGCCCATTCAAAGTACTCAAACGGACGCCCAAGTATTTCATCCTTGAAAGATCTGGTTCACACGACCCTGTGAGCATTGATCGATTAAAAGTCGCGTACACTTCCGATCATAGTGTAACTTCTAACTCATCACTCTCTCCACAGAATTCCCTTTCCACTGAGACTCGATCATATCTACCATCTCAGCTTCCTCAGTTGGCTGCCTTGTTGCCTAGTCAACTTGAGTGTAATCCTTTCTATGTGCCTGTACATTCAAACCCTATCCCTAAGCCTATCGTAGATTCTAATTCTAGCCCTCTTACTGAAACAGCGACAAGTCTGGATAGACCAGACGAGCCCGCTGCAGTAATTCGTATTCCTAGAACTCTTGCCGATCTGAATTTGCAGACCCGTTTGGTGAAACTTCCCCGCTTAGTAAGATTTTCCGACCGCCATACCCGGCATGGTCGCGTTGTTCGAATTCCTCCCCGCTACAAATGATTGCAGCGGGTGGACCTTTCGGTCTGCGCCTTGGGGGGTAATGTAGCATTTGCTACAAAGCGTAAAAACTATAAATTTTCCCATTCGCACTTAGATAAAATAATTATTAGCATTAAAAATCTTACTCTAAGTTATTAATTATTATTTTCTACTTCTAATTCGTAATCATTGAAGTTTTTGTGTAAATGCATGACACAATAAAATAACACTCGACATTTCTCGAGAGAGGACCCCCTGTATGGCAATACTGCGGAGTGGCGTCTCTTTTCAAAAGTGCACTCTCATATTGGCGTCTTACTCTAGCGGTCTTACTGCAATTCTCGTGAGTAAATCTGTGTTAGAAAATTCTCGTGAGTAAATCTGTGTTAGAAAATTATCGTGTTCCTTTCTTCGTGTTCAGTGAGTATAAATAGTGACAGCACTGTGTATTTGGATACGTAGTTATGCGTAGGAATTGTGATGTAGCATGTTTTTCATTCAGAGGATTTCTCAACATGACTTAGCCTGAACTTTTTACGTCATGTGCATTTCGTGTGTCAGTAATTGATATTAAATATTCAACTACGTACTTTCCCTTACTGAAAGTCATACCTTTTGCAGCGGTCATATGATATTGGAATTCGTTCGTAGAAAGAAAGAAAGAAAGAAAGAAAGAAAAAACTTTATTTCCAATAGAGATTGTACAATATTACAATCATTGGTTTTTAAATATCTTAAAATTAATACACTTAGATGATACACACACACGAGTATTGAAAAAACTCGTGTCACTAGTCGAAAAGATATGATTGAGGGCTACATTTGACAATACATTTCATGATAATTATAAGAGATAACGCAAATTCATGGACGATGCATTTTCATTGTGGGGTGAAAACACTTTTGACAGTTTACATGTACATGACATAAAACTTCGCAATTATTGATGCCAGGAAATAATATATGAATCGTTTGTTTCGGCAAATGTTCAAAAGTGTCATATTAAGGAAGCATGAAAAAAATATATAAATACAAATCCATATACATATATATACGCACATATATATATATATATATACTTACATACACACACACATACAGATATATATATATACATATGTACGCATAAGCATGAGGACCAAGAAGATTATAAGTTTTGAATTTCTAATTCAACAATTTCAAAATAACGGTCGTTAGTTAATAAGTATTTTATTCAAATATAAATGGATGATCGCACAACAAATGTATAAGTTGTACATGAATGCTTTACAATAATAAAGAGATGACGAGTTAGGTAATGTTACAAGTTGAGAGTGAACAGAAAATGACCATTATCTCTAGTAAAATGCTAGTTGTCAGTCTAGTACACACATATGTGCACACATACATGTGAATATATACACATATATGTACACATATGCATGAGGACCAAGAAGATTATAAGTTTTGTATTTCTGATTCAACAATTTTAACATACCGGTCATTAGTTAATAAGCATTTTATTTAAATATAATGGATGATCGCAGAACAAATGTATAGTTTGTACATGAATGCTTTACAATAATAAAGAGATGACGAGTTAGGTAATGTTACAAGTTGAGAGTGCACAGAAAAAAGACCATTTTCTCTAGTAAAATGCTAGTTGTCAGTTTAGTACACACATATGTGCACGTATACATGTAGATATATATACATACGCATGCACAGACATACCCACGCACATACTTACAGCAAACTCGTGAGCATACACCAATGCATTTCTATGCATCGAGGCAATACATACGCATTCTACAGAGTGTCATACGCATAGCGTGCACACGTACACATATATACAAGTAATCATGTGCGCAAATATCAGCATAAACTAGCCATTATAAACCAGAATTCCAATCGAGGGGAACAGAAAAAATATCTTTTATTATAGCATGAATTTTATAAAATTTAGTACTAAAAATAGTGGCACAAGACAGTCTACTTAAGTCAGAAACATGAAATCGATTGTGGGACGTGGATAAGAAAGAAAACATTAATGTCCTATAAAGGTTTCATATTAGAAAACAAATCACATTATCTTTGAAATATGGCGCAAATTGTCGGCAATTCATGAACAAACATAGGTATCACATTATTATAAGCATATAACTATAAGCAGAATCAGCATATTACTGCAGTATAAATGGATGATCACACAACGAATTTATTTTCAATTTTTTTTACATGGATGCTTTACAATTTCAAATTAGAAAAAAAAACACATTATCTTTGTAATATGGTGCAGAATGTCTGCAATTGATAAACACACACACACATAGGTACCATGTTTGCAAATGACAACGTATAGGCGGTCAAATCATAATACCTACGCATACTTCCAAACTGTTGTGTGATGTCTTGAATTATAAAACAATGAGCGAGGGAGATTGTTCAGCAATGGAGATACCAGGCAAATGAGATTCGTCAGTACTCATTCAGTATGTTCTGTAACTAAAAATTATTATTGAGACACAAGATGACGAGTTATTTTGGCTTTAAATTCTCTAGGTCTTTGAGGGACTTTAATATTCAGGGGAAGTTTGTTCCACAGTAAGGCGCCTGATATGGACAGAGCCTTCTGCCCTAAGTGAGATGAACGATAGTTGACTAAGACATTATTGTTTCTGTTCGGTTTTTGATTGGTTACAGTGGGTGGATGGAAACGCACTATCTCAGCATTGCTCTGAGGAAGATATAACGAGGAGAATACGTATTGGGCCTTCTGCAAGAGGAGCCTTTCTTGGATAGGAATCCAGCCGAGTTTATTGAGGAGAGGGGTTACGTGATCACTTCTTTTATAATTACCGTTGCATACCACCTTGGCTGCAAAATTCATGCATTTTTGTAAGTCCCTTTGAAGGTATTGAGGTAAGTCTCCCCATACTAGGCTGCAGTAGTCAATGCGCGATAACACAAGGGATTGAATAGCTAATAATCTGGATTTTTCGTCTAGCATACTTTTTATACGATGAAAAAACATTAAAGTTCCGTAGATTTTGTTGCAAGTAGTCTCAACGTGAGATTTGAAGGACATATTTCTATCGAACCAGATACCTAGATTTTTAACTTTTTCTGATGCATTAATTTTATCATTTCCAACTGCAAGAGTAAGATCTGAAGTTTTTTTAATTGCATCTTTGGATCCAAAAACAATGCATTGTGTTTTATTAGCATTTAATTTGAGACCATTTCGGTCGTACCATGATTTCAGGCTAGTCAGTAAAGTTTCGGCTTTAATTTGCGTCTGTGGTATTTCCGATACTGAACTTGTTATTGCAATTTGAACATCATCTGCATACATTGAGATCCGTGTGTTAGAAGGCATTGGAGGGAAATCATTAATGAAAATAGAAAAGAGTAGCGGACCAAGAATGGATCCTTGGGGAACACCAAAATTGTTTTGAATGAATGGGGACAATTTGTTTTCTATGCGGACTGCATGAGATCGATTTGACAAGTAACTTTCAAACCATTGCGTGTCTATTCCCAAGTTCAGTATTTTACGTAGAAGTCTTTCATGTTGGACGCTATCGAACGCCTTAGAGAGATCAAGTAGCAGCAAGAGTGTTACATTCTTTTGATCGATGTCACTGTATATTTTTTCAGATATATTGAGCAGAGCGTCTTGGGTGCTAGTATTCCTTCTATAGGCATATTGATTTTGGTGGAGTAGATTTGACTCGTCCAGGTGAAATGACAGTTGATTTGTCACCACTTTCTCCAATAGTTTGGACATGACAGGCAAAAGACTGATGGGCCTATAGTTTGATGCTGTATTTAGGTCACCACTTTTGTGCAACGGTCTAATAATGGAGTGTTTCCATTGGTTTGGAAACGTGTTGGTTACTATTGATGTATTAATTATCAGACGAATCCATGGTGCTGTAACAGGGAAACTGTCTTTGATATATTGAAGACTGATACCATCATGTCCAACTGCCTTTGTGTTTTTTAGTGAGTATAAGATGTTTCGTAACTCTGGTAAATCGACAGGGCGTGGTCTCCACTTGACATCAGTCCTCGAGGGTGCAGTGGGGCATGAATTTTCAATTGTCGTTTCATCTGGATTGGTACACACCTCACTGAAAACTTGAGCCCCTACTTTTGAAAAGAATGTGTTGAAATCCGTGGCTGTTGCCAAGGGATTTTCAAAATTACTTATGCGATCTAAATTTTTATATGGGGCTACCTCACTAATGATTTCCCAAGTTCGCTTTGGGTTATTTTTAGCCGTTATCAGTGCCTGGTGGAAGTGAGTTTGTTTCGCTTCAGTGATTTTCTTTCGAAGAATCTTTTCGTGTTCTTTATATCTCTTGTATAAGGTACTGTTTGATCTATTGTTTTTGTACTCTCGCAAGTTAGCTTTCTTTATTCTGCTCATCTCTTTAACTTCGTCAGTGATCCAAACAGTTCGTTTTGGCTTGGTTTTTTTGGTGACGTAAGGTGCACATTCGTCGAGAGCTGCTGTGAAGTTCTCGTTGAAAATTGACACTTGCATATCAACATCGTCAGATTGCATCATTTTCTGGAATTCGGTAGACCTATCGAGTAGTTTTTCTTGAAATAGTTCTGCTGAATAGTGCCTTTTCGAGCGATAGGTCATTAAGCGGTATTTTTGTCTTTCCTTCGCAATATTAATTTCACATTCTATAGAGTGGTGATCGGAAATAGAAGGTGATATTACTGTACTAAGTATTGCGGTGGGATTATTTGTGATTGCTAGATCGAGGAGAGTTGCAGAGATTTTAGTGATGCGAGTCGGTTCTTTGACCATTTGTGATAAGCTTAGTTTATACAATAGTTTGCTTAGCTGATTGTTTTTGTCCGTTAGGTCAACATTGAAATCTCCGAAAGCAAAGAATGATTTTTTTGCCTGAAGGATTTCTTTGAAGGTTTCCTCAATGAAATCTAGTGTTCGATTTAGGGGAGACGATGGGTGCCGGTGTGTGTATGTACTTGTGAGCGAGCACGACAGAACTGCTGGCGTCTTTGTTCCCGGTTTCTTTGTTTTACAAAATGGCGAAGCACTGCTGCCGACTCATGTCATTTAAAATTCGTACTTTTTGTACGCGGGATAGTATTTCTTTTTCACAACACAAAATACAGTAGTTTTCTGAAGTGTGTTTTTTTAGCGTGAAATTATTAATTGGGAAATGTCTTTTAATAATTTCGTACGTTTATAAATTACGAAGATTATCCATGCATATGCCTGCTAATGTTTTTAGTTTTATCCTATAGATATTTCATACTCCTTAAATCTTGCGTTTAATCGCATTTATTTCAATATAAATCACTATCAACACATCGAATCAATTTCTCTTGTTCTTGTGGCAAAAATACATACTAGCATCTGCCTCCGTGAATGCGTACGATGTATGCCGGCGGTGTTACAAATGGCGACGCGTAAAACCGCCCGGTCATCGTCACCTTGAATTTCATGTTTCGTTTGCGCATATTTTCTTTCTGTGCAAGTGAAACACGTTTAGTGTTTCTTTTCTCAGTGTAGATATTATTCCTTAATTTTGTACCAACGATGCTTGCCAGTGTTTTTCAGTAGTATCGATATTAATGAGAGTTAGGATTATCTTTTTCTCTGTTATTTCTCGTACAGTTATAGAGATGTTCTAGAGTACTAAAGAAGCAGTAATTCTCATTCTATGCAAATTTTTAGTTGCCGTATTTCTTCTCTTTCTGCTTCATGAATCATGTGTTTTCCATAAACTCTATAAATTTAATCACGATATTACTGCCTTAAAAATCACAGGATTTGCTGTCCTGCAGATTCTTGCAAAAGCTGCAGTTATGGATATTTCATGATTTCCGTAGATCTTGTGCTTAATTGCCTGAGGTTTCGGTAATGAATAACGATTTTTATTATTGGAAGTTCTTAAACCTCATGCTCAGATATTAAAGCCAAAGGCATTAGTGAACAGGTTTGCCAGCTAAACAATTTAAACAATTTATTTATTGTTTAAAATCTGTCTACAAAAAAAAATCTGTCTTGTTTTCTTGAGCTTGACAAGAGAGAGATTCTTAAATTAGCTCGTGTCGGATCTGTAGAATTTCTCAGAGAGTTCTACTGTGTGGGAGTTTATCATGTACGATGTGGGGACTGTCAGTGGTAAAATTTTCCGTGATGTCTCCTTGGACTGCTCATCCAGCGTTCACCTTTTTGCAGACCTCATCGTCATCACCAACGCCAACACACCAGTTTCCCCTGGGCCTTTCATGGGATTGCCTTTCATGGGATTGCCTTTCATGGGATTGCCTTTAATGGGATTGCCTTACTTGGATTAATTTTGGTTTTTGTTTTGGACCTGGCCTTAACTTAACTGGCCTTTACCTGAACTGGCCTCACCTGAACTGGGCCGCTTTTCGGAGACTTTTCTGGAACTAGTTTTGGTTCCTCCCTTTGTTGGGACTTTGTTTTGTCCTTGTCTGGCATTAACAAAAAAACTACCAGCATCACCTTAAAATTCAACTCCCTGCTTTCAATACAATAACTATATTGCCCGGCTTGAAATGAAATAAGCCGATACGTACATTGAGACTACCGACGTCATGGTTTTTCAAGTCGTATAAATTGGAACTCCTAAATTCCAAACACACACCCACACTGTCGACTTCGTCACGAACCGGAGCCTCTTCGCCTGCACGGACTGCGAACCATCGTCAGCCAAGTTCTTCAGTAACTCAAGACTCGGCGGTCCTCTCCGGCTTCCTTCCAATATATACCAAAAGCTGAGTTTCCAGAGTGCCTTATTATCCTTTCTCATGGTTTACTCCAAATGCTTATCGAGGTATGTTGAGGTCTGGCTATACCCACGGCCACAATCCTTACATGCTTCACACAACGACGAGAGAAAGCTGAGAACTTTTGAAGGATTCGTCCGGATTCGCGAGAAAGACAAAGTTGTACAGTGCACGAAAAGCCCGAGTAATCGAAGAGTTGAGATTCTATCATTATCAGTGCTCTGCAGGTCTCTTCGTTCTAAGATGTTTTTATTTTCCAGAAAATTGTCGTGAAGCTCATAGAACTTAAATGATTGATATTGCTGGAGAAAGATTCGAAATTTTGAGTATTACGTAAATTAGTTTTGAGACTAATTTAGACAAGCACAATAATTTAACCAAGTGCACGGAGGTTAAAAACATTGTTTAAAAAAATATGTTTTCTACACAGGTTTACAATTGGTATTACCAAACATCGTAATAACGAGAAAGAATATCAACAACATGGATGCAAAATAGCTATTTATTGTTTCAGCAGCTAGCTTATGTAGTGAAATTATTTCACAGCGTGTTTTGTACCTTGCAGGTAGTGCTGTACGGTACGTAGCGCTCCATACTGCGACCGCCTGGCTTAAGCCATTCGGAATTTCGGAAGCCAAAGTTAACGTTTGCACTGCTGTTGCGTTAGGACATTCATGCAGTGCACTTGACTACGAGAAGGCTAAATTAAGCTTCTTGCCTGAATTCAGCCTGATGCTTGGTTAGTCTCTATCATGGTACCATGGTCTCTATACCGTGCTTGGGTAACCCTGCGCCCTCTTTTACCATTGTACTTTTGGTGTTTTTATGGGGTGTTTAGTCGGCGGAAGAGCTACGATCTCGTGTAGAGAGACGGCTCTCGCAAGACACGTCCTGAGATTATACGTGTTATGTCTATTATACTTGACATGTTTTAATACATTGTTAATTGTCCATCCCGCACCTCACCCTAGTGTCTGGGCCTAGCTAATTAGCCTGAATAGCTAACCCTTGCCTGGTTGGCATCCTGACAGAACGGCGTCCTAGTGGTGAGACAATTAGTTAGCAGGCTAGTTTCACTACACTTATATTACTTCAAAACTCAACTGAATTCAATACTTGAAAACTTTCAGGAATTGCCAATCATTTACTTTTAGGTACCTGGTAGCCTTATAAATTATACAATGATATTAAAATAACAACTATTGATATTTGAATAACTTCTAAGATTTTTAATGAAATGTGTTGAGATCCAACTTCAGTATATATATTTATTATTATATATGAGTTGACGCAGTCGCCCATTAAATTGCTTCCGTCCCGTTTTCTATGTTGGTGTGGTAACCGCCTTTGTAGAGCGATCGAGTTTCTTCCTTCTCGTTCTTGCCGCCGTACCCGACGGACGTACAGTACATGTAGTTCCCAGATTACTAACTGTGTTTCTCTACCCCACACTCATACTTATAATCGTTGTCGTACTCCATTATTTCAAGATGGAAAGAGGCCTCTCTGGTCTAACAGGTTATGGGCCCAGTAACCTAACTTTTGATGGCAATGATGAAAGGTATGAGTTGTGGGAAGTGAAATTTCGGGCCTACCTAGACTTGAAATCGTTGGGTGCCGTCCTTGAGGGCGAAGAATCAAGTCTGGATGTTGAGAAGAATAAGAAAGTTTTCTCCGAGCTTGTGCAAAGGCTCGATGATAAAAGTTTCTCGTTGATTATCAGAGACGCCTATGGAGATGGAAGAAAACCCATGAAGATTCTGCGTGATCATTACCTCGGCAGCAGTAAACCGAGAATTATTTCTCTGTATTGCGAGTTGGCTGCGCTGAAGATGAAAAATGGCGAGACGGTAACCGACTACTTACTGCGGGCAGAGACAACTGCATCCTACCTGAAGAAAGCCGGCGAAAATATCAGCGATGGACTGATTATCGCCATGATTATCAAAGGATTGCCAGCTGCCTACAACGCTTTTTCTACCGTCATCACGCAAAGTGACAGTAAAGAAATGGACTTCATGAAATTCAAATCGGCTCTCAAGAGTGAAGAGGAAACAAAGAAGACCCGACAAGGCTACAGTGAAAGTGAAGAAAGAATTATGAAAGTGAAAGATTCTAAAATTACTTGTTACTTATGTGGTAAGTCAGGTCACAAGGAATATGAGTGTAAAAGTCACAGTGCAAAGAAAAATCGATGGTGTTTGATTTGTAAAAGTGCATCTCATGATACTAATTTTTGCAGAAAAAGAGATACCGCGAAAGCGATGGCTACTGTTGACAAAGATGTGAAAAGCTCTTATTGTTTTAGAGTGTCAACAGACTCAGAAAGTGCTTCTGTTGTAGACAGAGCAAAGTTACTGGTGGATTGCGGAGCTACTGCTCACATTATTTGTGATAAATCTAAGTTTGTATCTTTAGATGAAAGTTTTGACCCTAGGAATCATTTCATTGAATTAGCAGATGGTTCTAGGATGAACAATATTGTAGAGTGTAAAGGTGATGCAAGAATTACCCTGACTGACGCCAAAAATAGGAAACACAATGTTCTTTTAAAAAATGTTCTTTGTATTCCTAGTTTTAAGCAGAATATTTTCTCTGTCCAGGCTGCTATTGATCAGGGTGCATCATTTAATTTCAGTCAAAACGCCTCAAAGTTGTTTGCTTCAGATGGGAATGCGTTTAATATTAAAAAATGTGGTAAGCTGTATTATTTAAATTCTGTAAGCTCTGTTGATTCTATTAATGCTGTTGGTGAACACACTCTGGAGGAGTGGCACAATATTCTTGGGCATTGTAATGTAAAAGATGTGTTGAGCCTAGAAGGTATTACTAAAGGAATGAAAATTACCAACAAGCATAATTTCGATTGTGAGATCTGTGTCCAGGGTAAAATGTGTCAATATAGGAGCAGAGACCCTGATGAAAAATCAAGGAAACCTTTAGAGCTAGTCCATAGTGACCTAGATGGACCTATAAGCCCTACTTCTTTTGAGAATTCCATGTATGTCATGTCTTTTGTAGATGACTTTTCAGGCCTCATTTTTGTATATTTCCTCAAAAGTAAAAGTGACGCTGTTGGGGCATTTAAGAAATTCTTGGCTGATTCTGCTCCATTTGACTCTGTTAAACGTTTAAGAACAGATAACGGCACTGAGTATTCCTCAAACTTGTTCAAAGCTGTTGTTACGGAGAACAAAATAAAACATGAATTTTCAGCTCCGTACTCTCCCCATCAGAATGGGACTGCTGAGAGATGAAGGCATCTACGGATGCTTTATTTCCAATCAAGCCTGGTACATATATCACCTTTTACATTGGATTTTCAAATGCCTTATAACAAACGCCAGGACACCATAACGCTTTCCCCCGGTCGAGACCGGTACCCATTTCAGACACCTGGGTGGAGTGGGGTATTGTGCTTGGAATTTTCCTCCTATACCCAACAGAGAAAATCGCCACTGCCAGCGCCGAGACTCGATCCCGGGTCCTTGCCGCACGGCGGCAGAACCTATACCACATGGCTATGGCGGCAGATCTTGGAGATCATTGTTTGAGATGGCTAGGTGTTTGTTGCTACATGCAAATTTGCCAAAAGAATTGTGGAATCATGCTGTAAGAACAGCTGCTTACATTAGAAATAGGTGTTTCAACAAAAGGACAGGCAAAACTCCTTTTGAGATGTTCACGGGAAAGAAACCTGACCTTTCCAATATGCACATTTTTGGTTCATAATGTTTTGCCATGGTTCAAGACCCAGGAAAGCTTGACCCTAGGTCAGAGCAGGGTAATTTTGTGGGATGTGACCCGTGCAGCCCTGCTTATATGATTTATTTCCCGGAAACTTATCAAATAAAAAGAGTCAGATGTGTCACATTCTGTGATAAAATTTCTAGAAATGTGGTGGGTGAGGATGAGTTCATTGCTGTAGATAACCCTGCTGAGCTGAAACAAAGTGAGAAGGCTGACAAGGCTGAGGCTAAGTTGAAACCTGGGACTGTCCCAGAAGTGATTCAAAATGAAACTCATTCAGATGCAAAGCCCACTAGAAGATTTCCTTTGAGAGAAAAGAAGCCCCCAGCTTGTTTAAAAGACCATGTTGATCCAGATGAATTGGATATCACTAATAATTTTGTTGATTATTGCTACAGAGTGAGCAGTATCCCTAAGTCTTACTCTGAGGCAATTTCATCCCCAGATTCTGTTGAGTGGAAACAGGCCATGACCACTAAGATGGCTGCACTAGCCGATAATGAGACGTACGAACTTGTTGAAAGGCCAAAAAAAAACCTGTTATTGGGGGACGATGGGTCTGTAAGGCCTGGTGTTGTTGCTGCTTCGGCCATCGAGTTCCGTTTTGTGGCAAGTGAAGCAACGGCCTTACTTTTACTCTCCTCCTGCGGTTTGTATCGGGGATACGCGGTGGAGGAGTTTAAACTTGATTAATTAATTTACATTGGGATGTATTTAAGTTACTGAACATAAATGACTAGAATCAAGGTTTGAGGAGTAACTAAGGTAGAGCACTACAAGTACCCTCCCCCTAGAGAGAAAGGAGTTCGAACGATACAATTTAGTTTACAAAAATAATGATGCTGCAGAGCGTTGATGTCGAGCGAGGAGACCGTGCGATGAGGCGTTGATGAAGCCAAGCTGAAGCCGAGCGATGAAGCCGAGTAATGAAGCCGAGCGATGAAGCCGTGCGCGATGAAGCCGTGCGATGAAGCTGTGCGTAGAGGCCGTGCGTAAGTCCGTGACGCGTAGAGGCCGAGCGATGAGCTGTGCAATGGGGCCGAGCTGTAGGCGTTTTGGCTTGAAACACATAGCGGAAATTGCAATGAAGGCTGGCTCGTTGATTGCAGTCAGAGAGCAGAGATGGGTACTGCTGGGTCACCATTTCTAAGGCCTGGTGTTGTTGTTGCTGCTTCGGCCATCGAGTTCCGATTTATGCAAGTGAAGCAGCGGCCTTACTTATATACTCCTCCTGCGGTTGGTATCGGTGATACGCGATGGAGGAGTTGGAACTTTTTTTTGAACTAATTTACATTGGGATGTATTAAAGTTACTGAACATAAATGACTAGAATCAAGGTTTGAGGAGTAACTAAGGTAGAGCACTACAGGTCTATAGTGTTAAATCAGGACCCAATGATCAGGAAACTTTCAAAGCTCGTTATGTAGCCAAGGGATATTCCCAAGTACCTGATGTAGACTTCACAGAAACCTTTTCTCCAACAGCACGTCTAACTTCTGTTAGAATGCTGATGGATATTGCTGTGCAAAAGTCGTACATTATGCACCAGATGGATGTGTGCACTGCTTATCTTCATGCAAAAATAGACTGATGTTTTTGTAGAACAGCCTGAGGGATTTGTTGAACTTGACAAAAATGGAGAGAAGTTAGTCTGCAAACTCAAAAAATCTTTGTATTGCTTAAAGCAAAGTGGCCGTAACTGGAACAACCTTTTGCATCATTTTCTTGTTGAACAAAATTTTGTTCAATCTCTCAGTGATACTTGTGCCTATGTGAGGGAAAGCGACTCTGGAAAAGTGATTATCATTGTATGGGTTGATGATATAATTTTGGCCTCTTCTAACGCTGTTGTATTGAGTGAAGTAAAGTGTTCGTTGTCAAATAAATTCAAAATGAAAGATCTTGGACAAATTTCATGTTTTCTAGGCATTGAATTTGATGTGAAGCATGACTCAATTGAGATGAAGCAGTCAAAGTATGCTGAGAAAATTTTGTCAAAATTTAGGATGTCTGATTGTAAGCCTAAGTCTATTCCATGTGATCCAAGTGCCAAGAAGCTTGATGTAAGCTCTGATTCTAAGAATTTGTGCGATCCAAAACTGTTCCGTGAGATAGTTGGCAGCCTGATCTACTTGATGACTTGTACTAGGCCTGATATTTGTGTCTGGCCGCACAGGGGTTGTCGAGCCTGTTAGGATCTGGCCGAGGGGTATAGCCAGTCCTTACAATACCTCGACAAGCGTCTGGGAGAAAATCGTGAGAAGGATAATCAGGCACTTTGGACTCAGCTTTTTTTGGGTATATATTGGAAGGAAGCCGGAGAGCACCGCCGAGTCTTGAACCACCGATGAACTTGGCTAGAAGAGGGTTTGCAGTCCGGGCAGTCGGGAGGCTCCTGGAGAAATTTCTGGAGTCGACCGTGAGTGTGTGTGTGGTTTGCAAATGATGTAAGGGGCCAATATGTCGACTTTGAGGAAACCGTGACGTTGGGAGTGATCGATTTTGAGTGAGTTGAGGCCAGGCAGGGCGGCTCAAGTTGAGGCAATTCTTAGGTGAGTTAAGTAGCATTAAAGCCCAAACAAGCGAGACCAAAATGAGGCCCAAGGCCAGGTAAATTCTGGTTAAGTCACGTCCAGTTAAGGTCGGCCAGTTCCGGCCAGTTTAAGTTTAAGTTTTAGGCAAAACAAGGCTGCTCACGTTGAGGCAAAACAAGGCGGCTCAAGTTGAGGTAAAACAAGGCGGCTCAAGTTGAGGTAAAACAAGGCGGCTCAAGTTGAGGTAAAACAAGGCGGCTCAAGTTGAGGTAAAACAAGGCCCAAGGGAGGTTGTTGCGAGTGGTGTGTGGCGATGACGTTGAAGTCCTGCAAAGATTCCAATACGCTGGATGAACAGTCCAAGGAGACATCAAGGAATTTCACCACTGACAGTCCCACAACATCATAATGAATAAAACTCCCACACAGCAGAATTCGAGAAATCCTACAGATTTGACTCTAGTTAATTTCATTTGTTCTCTTTCTCGTCAAGCTCAAAAGTAGAGAGATAGGACAGAATCAATTAAGAAACTCTTATACAGCTGCTCTGGCTTGAAATACAAGGCATAAAATTTAAGAATTTTTAGTAATACTTTTAGTGATTATCTAAGAGCAAAATCGGGGATCAAATCCCTGGAACCATGGAAAAACACATGACTTAACAAGACATGGTTCATGAAGCAAAAGAAAAGAATTACAGCAATTAAGAATTTCATAGAAAGAGAATTAATGCTTCTTTAAGTACTCCAGAACGTCTCTATAACTGTACAAGAAATAACAGAGAAAAATTCCAAGGTTTCATTGATATAAATCCTACTGAAAATCACTGATAAATGTCATTTGCAATACTAAAAAAATTATGGAATAATCTCCACAATAAAAGAAAGAAACACTAAACGTTTTGCTTGCACAGAAAGGAAATATGCGCAAGATGAAAACATGAAAATCAGTGCGGCGATTAACCCGGCGGCTCTACACGTCGGCATTCGCCAAGCCGCCGGCATAATTTGTACGCACTCACGAAAGGCAAATGGTAGTGGGTGTTTTTGTCACAAGAATGAACAGAATGGAATTAAATTTTTATTGAAAATGATTTAAATTGAAATAAGTGCGATTAAACGCGATTTAAGGAGTATGAAATTAAAGAAAAGGAAACTAAAAGAAACTTTAGCAAGCATGTGCATGAATAATTTGCGTACTCTATTAGTTCGTACGAAATTATTGAAAAGGCATTCCCACTTATTACACGTCACACATTTAAGAAAAACTACTACTAGTATGTTTGTAAAGAAGTCTTATTCGAAAATGCGTAAGATACGATTTTTGAATCGCAAAATCCTAACGCGACGGCAATCTGTGCGTCGCCATTTTTAAGAACAAGGAACCGGCACAAAAACGCCAGCGGCTCTGTCGTGCTCTAACGAGTATTTATATGATCGAATTTCAATCTCGACATGAACGCTGCAAGTGTATGACTTTCAGTAAGGGAAAGACTTAGTTTAGTATTTAGTATAAATTACAGACACACGAAATACACATGGCGTAAAAATTCACGCTAAGTCATGTTGAGGAATTCTGAATGAGAACATGCTACATCCATTTCCACGCACAATTACGCCTCTTAATACCAGCACC
Source organism: Morinoia aosen (assembly GCA_030386875.1). Classification (NCBI taxonomy): domain Eukaryota; kingdom Metazoa; phylum Arthropoda; class Malacostraca; order Amphipoda; family Talitridae; genus Morinoia; species Morinoia aosen. The sequence continues at coordinate 65,165,219 of CM059560.1, forward strand.
GTCACTATTTATACTCACTGAACACGACGAAAAGGAACACGATAATTTTCTAACACATTTTTACTCACGAGAATTTGCTGTAACACCGCTAGAGTAAGACGCCAAAGTAAGAGTGGCTTTTTGAAGAAGAGACGCGCAACTGCGCAGTATTGCCACCAGAGGGCTCCTCTCTCGAAAAATGTCGGGTGTTATTTTATTGTTTCATGCATTTACACAGAAACTTCAATGATTACGAATTAGAAGTAGAAAATAAATAATAATAAATTATAGTAAGATTTTTAATGCTAATAATTAATTTATTTAAGTGCGAATGGGAAAATTTATAATTCTTAAGCTTGTGTAGCGATTGCTACATTACCCCCCAAGGCGCAGACCGAAAGGTCCACCCGCTGCAATCATTTGTAGCGGGAAGGAGGTCTAACTACGCGACCCTGCCGGGTTCGGCAGTTGGAAAATGTTACTGAGCGGGGAAGTTTCACCAAACGGGTCTGCAAATTTAGATCGGCAAGAGTTCTAGGAACACGAGTTACTGCAGCGGGCTCGTCTGGTCTATCCAGACTTGTCGCTGTTTCAGTAAGAGGGCTAGAATTAGAATCTACGATAGGCTTAGGGATAGGGTTTGAATGTACAGGCACATAGAAAGGATTACACTCAAGTTGACTAGGCAACAAGGCAGCCAACTGAGGAAGCTGAGATGGTAGATATGATCGAGTCTCAGTGGAAAGAGAATTCTGTGGAGAGAATGATGAGTTAGAAGTTACACTATGATCGGAAGTGTACGCGACTTTTAATCGATCAATGCTCACAGGGTCGCGTGAACCAGATCTTTCAAGGATGAAATACTTGGGCGTGCGTTTGAGTATTTTGAATGGGCCATCATAAGGACGCGTGAGTGTAGGTTTGATGGCGTCGTTTCGGACGTACACATGTGTGCAGTCTTGCAAAGCAGGATCCAGTTTGTCCTCAGTCTGAGGCATTCGCGGAGCCACATACTTGATCTGGCGCATGCAATCTTTTAGACAGGTTACATATGCGGAACGGTCAGCGGATGAAAATTCAGGCTAAGGTTTTGGGTCAACAATGTCGCCGGGGAGACGAAGTGTCTGACCATATAGCATTTCAGCCGCTGTGCATTGCTGATCCTGTCTATGTAAATTTCGGATGCTAAGTAGTACTACTGGAAGTCTGTCAGTCCAATCATTGCTGCAGTTTAGGCAACGTAATGCCGACTTTAAATCTCTGTGGACTCTCTCAATAAGTCCATTTGACTGTGGATGATAAGCAGTAGTGTTTACGTTTTCACACCCTAAAGCAGTGCTAAGCTCACTCCAGAATTTGGAGGTGAATTGTGATCCCCGGTCGTGTGTGACACTTAAGGGGACACCAAATCTAGAGATCCAGTTGGACATGAAAGCGCGCGCTGCAGTCTCAGTTTGGGTATCAGGAAGAGGGACAGCCTCAACCCAACGTGTGAACCTATCTATGATGGTCAACAAATAAGAATGACCGCACGATAAAGGCAAAGGACCCACCAAATCTAAGTGTACAGAGTCGAACTTGTGACCTGTGAATGCACAACTCTGCAGCGCTGCACGATTATGTTTCACCACTTTACTACTCTGACATGCATGGCAATTTTGCACAATTTGCTTGACCTCCTTACGCATCGCTGGCCAGACGTAACGATCAGAAATCAAACGCAATGTACGGTTAATACCAGGATGAGAGAAGGAATGATAGTGGAGGATAGCTACTCTGCGGAGAGTCGCGGGAAGATACAAACGAGAAAGTCGCTCAGCATCACGGTACACGCCGTCAACCAAGGTCAATTTCAGAGAGGAAGTGTTAGAAGATTTGAGAAGGTCCTGAAGTTCAGGATCCTCCTTCTGAGCCTTGGAAATATTGCCGAAAGTGATTTCACCACTGGTTTGGACAGTATTTATGCGTGATAGACAATCAGCGACAGTATTGTCCAACCCTTTTATGAAACGGATGTCAGTGGTAAATTGGCTAATATATGACAGGTGTCGAGCTTCTCTTGGCGAATGCCGCTCAGAAGGCATCTTGATCGCTGAGGTCAGAGGTTTGTGATCTGTGTAGATCACAAACTCCCTTGCCTCTAGAGCATAGCGAAAGTGTCTCACAGACAGATAGATAGCAAGAAGTTCCCTACCGAACGCGCTATAAGCACGCTCAGTGGGCGAAAGCTTTTTGGAAAAGAAGGCAAGAGGAGAGATGTTAGTACCTACTTGTTGTTGCAACACAGCACCTACGGCGGTACTGGATGCGTCAACAACGAGGCTAAAATCAGCATTAGCAATAGGGTAGGATAATTCAGTCGCGGAAGCTAACTTGTGTTTTATTTCCTCAAAAGCCGTGCGCGCTTCTTCCGTCCATTTTACCTCAATAGATTTGCCTTTTCGTTTCGGTTCGAGCAAGTCAGACAAGGGGGCTAGAGTTTGAGCACAGTTGCGTATGAAACGATGATAGAAGTTAACAGAACCTAGGAACCTTCTTAGTTCCTTCTGGGTCTGTGGAAGAGGAAAGTTTTTGATCACTTCTACTTTGGAAGGCAAAGGTTTTAGACCTAGGCTAGAGATTTCATGACCTAAGTAAATCAGTGATGGCTTTCCGAGCTCACATTTTGCAGGGTTTACGAGGAGTCCATTGTCGGACAATCTTTGAAAAACGACCCTAAGATGGTCTTTGTGCAACTCCGGGGTTGTGGATGCCACTAGGATGTCGTCTAGATAGACATAAGCGAAAGTGAGATCAGAGAAAATTTCAGCCATGTGCCTTTGGAACGTCTGAGGAGCGTTCTTCAAGCCGTATGGCATTTTAAGGAATTCAAAGAGACCAAACGGAGTGATTACCGCGGTCTTAGCAATAGCGCTCTCATCAAGTGGAATTTGATGAAAGGCGTGCTGAAGGTCTATCTTTGAGAAAATTTGAGCTCCCTCTAAATTTGCACTGAAAACATGCAAGTAAGGGATAGGGTAGCGATCAGGTAGAGTAACGGCATTCAATCTGCGGAAATCCCTGCACGGTCTGAATTCACCGTTAGCCTTGGGTACTAGCAAGGACTTTTGGAACTGCGGATAATGCCATTTTCTTGCATGCGCGCAAATTCTTTCTTAGCTAACGCCAATCGATCAGGCGGTAGTCGCCTTGCTCGGGAATAGACTGGCGGTCCCGTCGTCTCTATGAAGTGCTTTGTGCATGTCTGCATGTTCTTAGAAGCTAAATTAGGGTTTGTTAATGCAGGAAAATTTTTGAGTACCTGCTCGACAATGCACTCCTCCTTGAAAGCTATGGAGAATGAATGCAAGACATTAGCTCTAGTTATGCTGCAAGCGGGAATTGAGATTTGTGTCTCCTCGTCCCTAATTCTACGGTTTTTAACATCTACAAGTATGCCAAACTTCGCTAAGAAATCCGCGCCAATGATAGGCTCTTGGACTTCCGCGATGAGGAAGGTGAAGAGAAAATTTCGCCTCAATCCCAGACTGCACTCTAATACTCTTTCACCGTAACAAGGAATTGGCGTGCCGTTTGCGGCGCGTAATGTCGCCAACAATGGGTTGTTTTTGTCTTTCACCGTGGCTGGGATAATTGACACACTGGAGCCAGTATCGATGAGAAATCGATACTTGGTAGTGGGATCGTGAATCAACAAGAGGCGAGTAGTCTGGGAATGAGGCAACGCAGTACTCGCTACTATGCGTCGCTGTTGGCGTTTCCCGAGGTCATTTCGGTATAACGAGGGCAAAAGCGGGACCCGCACTTTCGTGCTTGGTCACCATACTTTGTGTGATACCAGCATAAATTGCTACAAGCATCACGAGAGCGCGACCGAAAGCGACGGTCTTGATTTGACCTATCATAAGATCTACCTCTATCAAAACGTTGAGGAAGAGGAAAAGGATGATAGTTTGAGGGATAGTCATAAGGATAGTCGTAGGCATTTTGGTGGCTTTGGAATCTCCCTGGGCCTTGCTGAATGTGAGCTACGCTCTGACCACTCTGACCTAACTGGCAATTCTGGAGAGCTTGCTTTATCTCAGCAATGTCTTGCTGCATCTTATCTATTGTGGCTGAGGATTGATTCTGAGTATTTGCGGGGCTAAAATTTTCAGCAGCTGCATTCAGGGAAGCAACTTGCGGTGCTTGTGACAAATTAATGTTGCGCATCACCGTCTCAGTGGACTCTGCAAGCTTCTCTAAAGTTTGATCAGGGCCTGCTAGCGATAGAAATGGACGGACATTGTGAGGAAGCTTAGTCATGAAAACTTCCTTCAGAAATCCCTCAGCTACGGCAACACCCGTAGCGAGTTTGCGCAGCTCTTTGACTAGCGAAGTGGGAGAGAAAGAGACAGAGACAGATGGAATTGCTGAGGCGTCTACAAGGCTTCTGAATTTGTCCGCATCGGACATCTGAAGCCTTGCTAGAATTTTGCCTTTCAAGATTCCGTAAGGATTTAGAGCTGGAGGGTTTTCTAGCAATTGATTTGAATCATTCAACAATTTGGTGGGAGCTGCGGACACAAGGGCGTAGAATTTGTCATGTTCATCCCTTATTTTGTGATATCTAAACATGGCTTCAACCTGTTGGAACCAGGTCTGAGCATCCCCTGGAATGAAGGGGGGAGCCTAATGGGTTTTGTGGGGGCTCGATCTTCATTATCTGATTCAGTCATGCTAGCAGCTTTCTTTCAATTTGCGTAATCAACGCCTATGACTTGGAATTAAGTGGCAAGGGTTTGCGTTATTTCTTTACCTACACAATCATTCAAATTAAGTTGAAACAGAAGGAAGGAAATATGAAATTGGAAACGAGAAAAAAATTTTATGCGGTATGCGGCAATTAGCGTAGGCACAGAAATAAAGCAGGTGAGAAAAATTATTTTTCTACCTACTCAATCGATCAAGAACGTTGAAGAAACAGAGGGAAAGAGAGAATGGAAACGCGAATTTTTACGGTAGTCAGAATAAACGTAATAAACGTAAGCACAGAATATGGAAAAAAAATATATTTTTTTTTCCTACCTACTGAGGCACATAAAACAAACAAGGACAGGATAACGCTGAAAAAAAATTTTGTTAGAGCTGCTCAGAGAATCACCATTAACACGGTAAATCTAAAAAATTCTCAAAGACTACGACATGGGAAATTTATCACTACAATGATATACCAAAATTAACCTCTCTCACGACTTCTCAAACACTTATCGAGTTGAATAGATTTTTTTAAGTTTTAAAGAAAGTTTTAGGGTTATTTTAACTGGGGTCTTCACCAGTGATTTTTATCTTTGGGGTCACCAGTGTTAGGATTGCCGCCGCGGAGTATAGCCAGTCCTTACAATACCTCGACAAGCGTCTGGGAGAAAATCGTGAGAAGGATAATCAGGCACTTTGGACTCAGCTTTTTTTGGGTATATATTGGAAGGAAGCCGGAGAAGACCGCCGAGTCTTGAACCACCGATGAACTTGGCTAGAAGAGGGTTTGCAGTCCGGGCAGTCGGGAGGCTCCTGGAGAAATTGCTGGAGTCGACCGTGAGTGTGTGTGTGGTTTGCAAATGATGTAAGGGGCCAATATGTCGACTTTGAGGAAACCGTGACGTTGGGAGTGATCGATTTTGATTGAGTTGAGGCCAGGCAGGGCGGCTCAAGTTGAGGCAATTCTTAGGTGAGTTAAGTAGCATTAAAGCCCAAACAAGCGAGACCAAAATGAGGCCCAAGGCCAGGTAAATTCTGGTTAAGTCACGTCTAGTTAAGGTCGGCCAGTTCCGGCCAGTTTAAGTTTAAGTTTTAGGCAAAACAAGGCGGCTCACGTTGAGGCAAAACAAGGCGGCTCAAGTTGAGGTAAAACAAGGCGGCTCAAGTTGAGGTAAAACAAGGCGGCTCAAGTTGAGGTAAAACAAGGCGGCTCAAGTTGAGGTAAAACAAGGCCCAAGGGAGGTTGTTGCGAGTGGTGTGTGGCGATGACGTTGAAGTCCTGCAAAGATTCCAATACGCTGGATGAACAGTCCAAGGAGACATCAAGGAATTTCACCACTGACAGTCCCACAACATCGTAATGAATAAAACTCCCACACAGCAGAATTTGAGAAATCCTACAGATTTGACTCTAGTTAATTTCATTTGTTCTCTTTCTCGTCAAGCTCAAAAGTAGAGAGATAGGACAGAATCAATTAAGAAACTCTTATACAGCTGCTCTGGCTTGAAATACAAGGCATAAAATTTAAGAATTTTTAGTAATACTTTTAGTGATTATCTAAGAGCAAAATCGGGGATCAAATCCCTGGAACCATGGAAAAACACATGACTTAACAAGACATGGTTCATGAAGCAAAAGAAAAGAATTACAGCAATTAAGAATTTCATAGAAAGAGAATTAATGCTTCTTTAAGTACTCCAGAACGTCTCTATAACTGTACAAGAAATAACAGAGAAAAATTCCAAGGTTTCATTGATATAAATCCTACTGAAAATCACTGATAAATGTCATTTGCAATACTAAAAAAATTATGGAATAATCTCCACAATAAAAGAAAGAAACACTAAACGTTTTGCTTGCACAGAAAGGAAATATGCGCAAGATGAAAACATGAAAATCAGTGCGGCGATTAACCCGGCGGCTCTACACGTCGGCATTCGCCAAGCCGCCGGCATAATTTGTACGCACTCACGAAAGGCAAATGGTAGTGGGTGTTTTTGTCACAAGAATGAACAGAATGGAATTAAATTTTTATTGAAAATGATTTAAATTGAAATAAGTGCGATTAAACGCGATTTAAGGAGTATGAAATTAAAGAAAAGGAAACTAAAAGAAACTTTAGCAAGCATGTGCATGAATAATTTGCGTACTCTATTAGTTCGTACGAAATTATTGAAAAGGCATTCCCACTTATTACACGTCACACATTTAAGAAAAACTACTACTAGTATGTTTGTAAAGAAGTCTTATTCGAAAATGCGTAAGATACGATTTTTGAATCGCAAAATCCTAACGCGACGGCAATCTGTGCGTCGCCATTTTTAAGAACAAGGAACCGGCACAAAAACGCCAGCGGCTCTGTCGTGCTCTAACGAGTATTTATATGATCGAATTTCAATCTCGACATGAACGCTGCAAGTGTATGACTTTCAGTAAGGGAAAGACTTAGTTTAGTATTTAGTATAAATTACTGACACACGAAATACACATGGCGTAAAAATTCACGCTAAGTCATGTTGAGGAATTCTGAATGAGAACATGCTACATCCATTTCCACGCACAATTACGCCTCTTAATACCAGCACCGTCACTATTTATACTCACTGAACACGACGAAAAGGAACACGATAATTTTCTAACACATTTTTACTCACGAGAATTTGCTGTAACACCGCTAGAGTAAGACGCCAAAGTAAGAGTGGCTTTTTGAAGAAGAGACGCGCAACTGCGCAGTATTGCCACCAGAGGGCTCCTCTCTCGAAAAATGTCGGGTGTTATTTTATTGTTTCATGCATTTACACAGAAACTTCAATGATTACGAATTAGAAGTAGAAAATAATTAATAATAAATTATAGTAAGATTTTTAATGCTAATAATTAATTTATTTAAGTGCGAATGGGAAAATTTATAATTCTTAAGCTTGTGTAGCGATTGCTACAAGCCTTTTGTGTTAGTTACCCATAATCTCAAGTATTTTCTTCATGTGTCCAGCTCTCTGAACGCCGACTTGTCTATTTCTCCGCGATGATGTTGCGTTTGTGCATTTACTTTAGTTAGCCCTTAAATATCATTTGTATTACATCTCGATATTCCAATGTTTCTTGTGTAATCTAGCTAAATACGACTAATATTTTAAATCCAATTTTGAGTGTTGTACCCTGTTATGCAGTAGCTCACGTCTGTACGCACTATTTTTGCAGTAGAAAATAAATTACTGTCTTTGTTAAAATATATCAGTGTATGTAATAGGAACTTCAAAGAGATTCAACATTTAACAAGTCACACCCTGGGGTCAAAAGAGTTTACTTTCTCCTTGTTGACACCGGCTTTAGTCTCATACGACACCTCGCCTAATAAGGGGTTTAAGGAGCCACCTCGGAAGGACGAACTATTACGCATAGTTGGTCAATTAGGAAGACGCTGTCGCAGTACGGCACTAACAGAATTCCCTTCTGTTGCCCTAGCGGCCTCATACGGCGCAGACAGTTGCTCGTCTTCCTAACGGTACCGCCGTAGTTCGGCACAAAACGGAATTTACTTCTTTTGCCCTAGCGGACTGAATACGGCGCAGGTGGTACCCACACTAACCTCACCCCCACACACAACGGTACCGCCGTAGTTCGGCACTAACAGAATTTACTTCTGTTGCCCTAGCGGACTGATTACGGCGTAGGCGGTACCCACACGAACCTCAGGAAGTGCAGCTGCGAAGAAAAGCTAGCGCCCCGGAAAAAGGTAGCTGCACAGAAGACAGCCCCCTTTTCCACGAACCCTCACGTCGACCGCACGACGGTATCGACAATTTGCTATGTTGTTACATTACTGTCGCAACATTTAACTTGTCCAACAAATGCTCATCTGAACTTGTGTAGATTTGTGTTGAAGTATCTTAAAGGTACTATTTCATATGGTTTGAAATTTGTGAAATCCGAGAACCCCGTGCAAATTACTGGTTTCTCTGACTCTGACTGGGGTGGATCCTCTGACCGGAAGAGCATATCAGGATATGTGTTTGAGTCATCTAGCAACAGTTCACTGATATCTTGGAAGTCCAAGAAACAAAATATTGTTGCTCTTTCAAGCTGCGAAGCTGAGTATGTTGCCCTGACTTATGCTGTGCAGAAGGGAATTTTTCTCAAACAACTACTATGTGATATGGATGAATATGATGAACCTGTTGAAATTTTTGTAGATAATAAAGGCGCTATTGACCTAGCCAAAAACCCTGTTCATCATCAACGCTCGAAACATATAGACATAAGATTTCATTTCATTCGAGCAATTATTCAAGACAATAAAGCAGTTTTGAGCTTTGTTCCTTCAGAGGAAAACATGGCTGACATGTTCCCAAAGCCTGTTACTAGACAGTCGTTGCTTAAATTCAAAGTGTGTGTTTAATTCTAAGTTACTGTGTCTGACATGTTTCCAGTTTAGCTTTGTGTAGACCAATTGAAAGAAAAGGTAGAACTTTCTTGAATACAATACTCATAATGCTATTGCGGGCTATGCATTATTGTGCGGTATATTTTTGTATCGTGCTCAGTGTAATCTGTTGATCTACACTGATGATTTTTTTATGTTGTTTTTCTGCTGTTCAATGTGCAATGAAATATCTGAACGTTAAAATGTTAGCTCTAATTGATTACTATGTGAATTGATGCATAGTGGGATGGAATACTTCAGTTGGAGGGGGTGTGTTGAGATCCAACTTCAGTATATATATTTATTATTATATATGAGTTGTCGCAGTCGCCCATTAAATTGCTTCCGTCCCGTTTTCTATGTTCGTGTGTTAACCGCCTTTGTAGAGCGATCGAGCTCCTTCCTTCTCGTTCTTGCCGCCGTACCCGACGGACGTACAGTACATGTAGTTCCTAGATTACTAACTGTGTTTCTCTACCCCACACTCATACTTATAATCGTTGTCGTACTCCATTATTCCAAGATGGAAAGAGGCCTCTCTGGTCCAACAAAATGAACTATTCTTCATGAATAGATTTTGAAATTTTTCAAAACCAAATAGATACTTGAAAAACGTGAACTATTTTAACGTTTGATCAAAAAAATTTTGAACTTTTTTCTAATTTATGCCCTGCAATTCTGAAATTACACCCTGAAAATAGCACATAAGAATATTTACATCATAAATTGTTTTATAAAAGGCCATTAATCTTTGTTTAAATTATCTAGTATCCTGATACTTATCCTAATAAAGCTTGGTATCCAAATATTCTTCAATTTCACAAGTGTTTCAAGTAGGAAAGACTAATAAGTAGTCCTTCCAAGTGGTAGCAAGTAGTTATCAGCGGTGCAAGTAGGAAGGAGTAAATTAGTAAAAACTCATTTAAGGAACATAGCATTCAATTTAATAAATTTGTCTTATCTACATTTTTATATTGAAATAACTTATTAATTATTTGCACCTCTGTTAAGATCAGTTGCAAAAAAATGATAGTGTAAGATTTTTCACATCAGAATATATTTCAAATAATACATCAGCAGGATAGCAATTTTCCCTTTGCCATGCAGTCTCAAAATGTGTTCATAAATCCAGGCATTGAGCAACAATTTTTTTTACTGCAGGCTGGATAGACAACCATCAAGTTTTGCAAGCTGAAGGAATTTTCAATGGATGTGAACAAATAATAATTGATTCATTAAGTTAATTATATTCGCATCGTCTAAAAAAAATTGCAAACCAATTATAGGTTCCTGCAATCGAAAATTCCTCGTTCCTTGGTAAACATTTATCAGAAGCATAGGACATAGAAAGCTGGAATGAGTGGCTTACACTTCTCATTATTGTTATATATAAATTTTCTTCTTTGAACTTAGCATAAGCTTCATTATTGATGCCAACAATTAATGACAGTTGCATTGTCAGTCTCTATTGCACTGCAATTATCAATGCTCAGGTTCCTACTCATCAAAAATTGTTTTAAGACTGTCACAATAAATAAATAAATAATGAAGGCATCTACGGATGCTTTATTTCCAATCAAGCCTGATACATATCACCTTGTACATTGGATTTTCAAATGCCTTATAACTAACGCCAGGACGCCATGACGCTTTTCCCCCGGTCAAGACCGGTACCCATTTCAGACACCTGGGTAGAGTGGGGTATTGTGCTTGGAATTTTTCTCCTATACCCAACAGAGAAAATCGCCACTGCCTGCGCCGAGTTTCGAACCCGGTTCCCGGCCGCACGGCGGCGGAACCTATAGCACACGGCTATCGCGTTCACAACACTATCTGCATCACTTTTAATAAGTTTGCAATTACTAAGTAAATTGATTCGACTTTATTAGATGCACGACTCTAGTATATAATTGATACAACAAGAAGTTTCATGATTGAAATATCATTGCTTCCATCCAACAATAAACTGAACTCATTGTTGCGAATATCATTGGTCAGTCTTTCGTCAAAATGAGGCCACAAACATTTTTGATAATGCATGTGAATTTTATTCCATGATTTTTGACATCATCACTAGTTTTGCAATTGAAGATAGTGTGCTTTAGCTTATGAACCTGATCACAATTAGAAATTACACTATGGCAGCACAAAACCATTGAAATAGCCGTCTATGTGTGGTTCATAATCTATACATAACATGATCAGAATGTGGTTGGTTCACTATTCAGACAATTTGGTGAAGCAAATTGACAAATATAATAAGACTGAAGTAGAAACCTACCACTAAAGTGAATTCATAATTCGAATTTGCAGAATTCTATCCTATATATAGCTCAATTTTAATTCTAGCTAGAAAATATCTAGCATGCTGAAAACCTATCTAGATTTTACAGCTAATATCAAGGCTCCAAATTTTACATCTAGGCTTACGCAAAAATATCTAGATCTAGATATAAAATATCTAGAGTGGCAGCCCTGGTCACGATCCGCTGTCATTGTTTACTTTGTAGCACGAGTGACCACTGTTGTTGCCCAAAAAATGTATCAGTATATGACAGTTAGGGTGCCTGCACAGTGCACCCCAAAAAACTGAAAGCGAGAAAACAAGCGAGAGAGGCAGATGTCAGGCGAGGTCTTTCTTTCTTTCTTGCGTCGGTTTAGTTGAGGAACCTGGTTCCTGTTGGCCCATGCACCTCAGGTCTCGATTGTTCTTTCGTCACAACGTGCCTGGGAACATAGAAGAATAAACGGGGATGGATACCTATGATAACTTGAAAACGAGCAGAAATGAATTTGGAAGTCACATATTAAAGTGACGCAAAAATAGTTCCTTGAATTGTTAGAGCATGCTTCATGATTAGTGGGTCTACCTAACTGTAAGCACAACATAGAGTCATTGACAGCTGGAGGGCGAATGGTCCAGCCTGGGTGCCGCAACCTGGAGCATCTTAGAAGTACAAGGTTAAGGTTAACATCGGCATCTTTGGGATGCTTTATTTCCAATCAAGCCTGATACATATGATCTTAGCATTGGTTTTTCAAATGTCTTATTACTAACCCTATATATAGGACACCATGACGGTTCCCCCGTAAAGCCGGAACCCATTTCCGACACCTGGGTTGAGTGGGGTATTGTGCTTGAGCTTTCCCTTATACCCAACGGGGAAAATCTCCGCGCCAGCGCCGGGATACGAACCCGCGACTCCAACATACGAGCCCGATCCCTTAACCACTGTACCACGGAGAGCACAAAATACAAAAGACATTAGGGTCATGAAAATAGTCAGGCGAGATCTATCACACACCAAAAGACAGCTAAGGCCCAGTCTCGTGGAGGGAGTATATTATGGAGGGAGCATTGGCGACTGTGAACTTGTGAAGTGAACCGGTTTTTGCGATTTCTCTCATCTCTGTGGGAACCAATAGGGTTCTCGCAACTGTGACGTCAGTTACCTACTAACTACGATGGAGTGCGCACGTGCGCGCTCCATGCTCCTCTAGCTGTTGAGTTAATCGCCCCTGTGCATTTCAACCCAGGTCTTAGTTTTCTCAAGAAATATCTGGGTTTTGATTTTGCGTGAAGGCAAAGTTACCAAATTACGCACTTTTTTCTGGACATAATTCTTCAGCTGATATCTTGAGAGACAAAACTTGATTGTTGAAATTGAAAGCATTTAACAGTCCCAGCAAAGTTCAAAGTCTATGAATGAATTTCGGTGTCAAATTTCAGATCGAAAAAAGTCAACTCCAGGGTTTTGTTCACAGAAATGACAAGTTTGGTAACACTGCTTCAGGGCGTCACCTGGGTTTTTTCATAATTTCGCCAAATACTGAAATCTATTTGACCCAAATTAATTAAAAATTCAAAGGAAATGTGAACAATTAATTTACCACAGGCGATACAGAGGTAGAATTTTTCTTAAGTCTAATACAATGGTTAAATTTTGAGTATAGCTACCTGTGAGCCCGAACACGTTCAGCGACTTCTAGGGCATCCTACCATCAACGTTATTCTAGGGTGCACAATAATGTTAAACCTCATTCACTTAACCTAGTTTCGCATTAAACTGGTCAATGAGATAGTTAACTCGATATTGGATGCTGCATTTAAAAAAAAGTTTATACGAGCATAGACTAGACGTTGACAGCATATCAGTCATGGACCAGTCATGGAGGAGACAAGATTTGACTCGGTGATTTTACACGGCTAGTATTATGATAGAAAATGAGACTAAAAATATCTTTTGAATACCTCGTAAGAATTACTTACACGTATCTCCGCAGGGATTGAGTTCCAAGTTTTAGGTCCAACGAAGAGGATACTGTCCTCTCATTATAGCGCAAGGATTTACTACTTTTTTGTGGAGTACTTTCCGTCAAATTGACATCAAAGGCTAGAAGTAAGGCTCAATCGATTGTTCAAATTCAGCCCTGCGCGCTAAAGAAAAAATTCATGTTACCTCTCTTGGGGAACACTAGCTCCAATCCACTATCGGGAGACTACGCAAGAACGCGATAATTTACTTCCTTGTCTGTCAGATCATTCATTCCATATGAAATCAACCTACAAGCCTAAAATTAGGCTAAACCGAAAGCTTGAAACGCTTATTTTAAAGGGCAATAACACAAAAGTGGAAAGAACATTTTGTACATCATCCACGACACAAGAAAATTATTTAAAGACATACAATTGATTGAAGACGCTGCTAATACATAATTCAGGTGATAGCAAATGCTGAATGGGTAAATAATGAAAAAATAATTGCAGAATAACCAAAGCTGATTGACGTTGATATATTTTCAAGTGGAAAATGTACACACGATAATAAATTATTCTTTCGAACAATAAATTTTGTAGGAATGATTAAATAATAAATCAAGATAGAGACTAGCTTTTCAATTTAATATTAAGACTATTTTCCGTAATGGGGTCAAAATAAATCAAACCTCCAGGACTGTAAGTACCAAGATAATTCAAATAGCATTGAATTTCCTACATATTAATACTAAAAATATTGTAGTAAATGATACTAACAGCATGAAATAATTAATCCGTTTGCTAAACAGTATGAGTAAAAGAGGTGCAGTGTAAATCTCTGTTTTGATAAATAACAAAGCGAACCGGTTTCAGCTCAAAAACAGTTGACTAGTTCAGACAGATATGGTATTCACTAGTTTAGAAAGTTAGGTCAACAAACTTACATCATACATATTTGAAAAACAAACAATAATTTGTAAATAATTAACCGTAAACTGACCTTGGCACAATCGAATGAATGAAATAAGATTATATGAAAACATATGTTTGTTAAAAACCTCCCTATCCACAACAAAGCTGTTCAAAAGAGAGGAAGAATGAAGTAACCCATTGGGGATGGTGATTATGAGGGAACGCGGATTCTATGCACACGGTGTGTTTTTGCACAGAATCCCTTGCACTTAGAAGATTAAGATTAAATATTAAGAAAGGAAATATCAGGAAGGAAATAAAAAGGAATAATGAAGGCTCTATTTAGGACGGTCATTACGGAACTGGATTCTATATGCACAAGGCGTGTTCCCGCACAGGATCCCCTGCGCAGAGAAACAGCAAGTTTAGAAAGAAAGTTGAAAGAAGGAAAAAAGTGAGGAGCTGCAAAACATGACAGCAGTGAACCGGAAAAAAAATGGTCCTTAACAAAACGAAAAGCATACTTTATTTCAGCAAAATGAAGGCCTACCAACCCATCGGATATCGGGCTCATACATTATCTCCCGCGAAGCGCTGATTCCCAGGGATTAAATAATTGTATCCTCTTGAGGGCATTCACTTGAGGGGATGAATGAAATAAAAATACGAATGACTCGAATAAGAGTAAGAATAGTAGTGAGTCTACTTGCGCTTCATAATAAGGACCTATTGATTATATTAGTTCGGTGCACGCATAATGGTACATTTTTGCATTTGTGGAAATGGAAATTTGTGCTATGATGAGTTTCTGCAGAGAAATCGTGGTGCAAAGTTGAAAGAAGGTTCAAAAGAAGAAAAACACGAAACGAGACAGAGAAGTGCACAAAGGATACCAGTGAAACGAATGAAAGATAGTCTTCAACTAACAATATTTCACACTAAACACATTTTTTTTCATGGTAATTGGATATATCATTCAAGAATACACATGCTGCATTTTTATTACTGCTTGCAGCCAAATTGCTGAGAAAAACTGATACAAGCAACCCTCCACTTTGGCTACTGATGGGCTTTTCAACATTACCGTTAACTAACAGGGAGAAATCAAGCAGGATGTGATGAATTATAAGCGTCCCTTCAAAAATATAACTATAAGGAGGATCAATTAGAAGGTCGCCATTGATTTCAATCGAAATGATGACCTATATTTATAATCATGTCTTTTGTGAAATACAGGTCATTGAAAAATTGCAGTAAAAATTGCACATTCTATAGTAAATTTGCTGATGAAATAATGATACCTTAATGTATAAGAAGCACAAAATAAGACTAGATCACTACGGAATTTATCAGGAAACTATGAACCCAAATCTTTGTTCTCAGCCAAGTGCTTGGTCCAATATTTTAATACCAATTAAACAATTAATGCATTTGTATGAGACCATGTGGCCCTTTTCGTGCCGTATACATAACACTCTCTATCATAAACTAAATGCCTACATAACATTGCATCCAATTAGCGGCGGAATAATGAGTTATTACTTAACATTACTTTTACCAAGGATTACCCAACGACTACCCTGTCTCCTTGAACAAAATTTTTATACAGAAGAAACTAGTGATGGAATGTATTTCTGCATATTCCTTAAATTTTTTACGAAATATTTCCTTGACGTCCCAATTCTCCATTGTAAATACAATTTTGAATTTTACAAAACATCCTTCAAAAAGAAATAATATGTACACTTTTAACCATGGTTAAAGTAAAGATGAGAGAAATATTTGTTTACCTAAAAAACAGCCTTATAAAACAATAACATCCTAACTTTAACAGTATTCAAGTGGTGATCACTGACTCGCGAATGAGTGATATACTGCATGAAATCTAATGTTGCCTAAACGTACAATCCGCTGAAAAGGATTAATTTATTTGACATTTGTCTGCTTGAACTATTTTTCGCGATAACCAATTTAGCAGTCATCATTTTGGCAGCATGCGCAACTCTGCATTCCAAATACTTAGCAGGCACGGCTTTGATCAGAAGGCCTATATGATTGCTCAGAGGATCAGTATCCATGGAGTGTTCACGCAAACTTTCGAAGATGGGCATGCCTAGAAGAGACAAAGAGACTAAATTGACTAACTTATTGAAACTTAGGTTTGGAGCAAATGAAGAAATGTTTGCTTTGTACTGCTGCTCTGTAGATAAATAAATAGTAACTACATCTTTGCTGGGATAAATCAGATTCCCTTTTGAAACCAGGTTTAGGAATCTAAAGCATGACTGCTTTTGAAGAGTTTCCGAGCTTTCACTAAGGCACTCACAGCATTTTGAACATTTCAATTTCTTAATAATTTGACGAACCACAAATCCACCAACATAAGACACTACATTCTTATAGTAAGTATCATTTGCTGAAAAATAATATTGAACTTCAGTGTCTACATCGAAATCCAATTCAAACTTTGCTTCCGAGTCATCTACCACGATCTTAGTTTCTGTTAGGCTCTCATTTATTCTACGTACGAGATACGAGCTTAAAGGCATTGGTGTCGTTTTAGATGCACTGGATACGGTAAGTATTGGGACCTTTTCCAATGGGTAGCAGTTGCCTGTAAGGCTATCGGACAAGTCGTTATGTAGCATCAACCGCTTGTAAGCGGCAGCGAAATGCCTTGCAGTTGGGTTGTTATTGCATGCACCATAAGCTCGAATTTTTCCGAAAAAAAGTTCCAGATGGTCCTGACTGAACTTATATGTGCATAAGAAGCTCATATCAAGATCATTCAACTTGTTGTACAGTGCAGACGCAGTGGGAGCAGACGCATGCAAAGAGCATGCAGTGGAAGCCGACGGAATGGGCTCATGGCCTGAATGGATCGGAATGGGATCAGGTATAACTGAAACTTAATAAGAAGGCTCAAATTGTTGATCGTCAAAGAAGCTAGGCACAGCCCCTTCTTTTCGGATGCCTTTCCTGAGACAAGCTGAGAAAGCCCAGTCTTGATCCTTGAAATGATTAGAGCAAACATAAGATGCGTCTGTAACCGGCCTCTTCAATTTATGCCTTCCGATCGCCTCCATCCACTGCTTCTTGGCCGATTCGCTCCTAGGAAACCTTAAAAAGAAATAAATGGATTAGAATAATAAGTGAAGATGAACCGAGAAGTTACAGTACACGGAATTGTTGTTGTTATTACATAATAAAGTTTCAGCTTCCATTTACCACGACAAAGATGTTCCAAGAGAGGAAGGATGAAGGCACCATTTAGTATGGAGTTGAGGGAAAGCGGAATCTATGCACCAGGTGCATAGAAACAGTAAGCTAAGAAAGAATATCAGTAAACCAGAAAAAAATCGAAGAAGAAAGTAGTATGTGCTGAAAAACAGGAGAGCAGTGAACTGAAAATAGATGGTCGGTAACAAAACAAAAACCTATCCTATTTTAAAAAGAAGAGAGCCTACCCAACCTTTAGCTCGGGCCTTCACAACTTGACTCTCTCAAACCCCGTTCCCTGATAACTGAAATGAACTACCTCAAAACTGAAACAGTTCCCTCATTGCACGGCCTTTAGTTTAGGGTACACCATGTTAGGCTCTTTGACTGATTTTGTAAGCAATTCCACGGTTAGTCTTGCTATTCAACATTTGATACTTTTACAATTTTATTAAAATAAAACCAATATAAGCCGTACACGGGTAGAATAATGAAATTGTTTGTTAATATATCTAACAATATATATTTAATACTTACATTAAAGCTTTCGATTAGGGATAATAACACTAATTTTGCTATGTTAATTTTATAATTGATAAAAAATAAACTGAAATCCATTCGATAGATAAGTGTTTATAATCGTATTGCAACGCAATGTAGATTAGCTATAATAACAACAGGTTATGGAAGTGTTCCCAAACAATCTCTCAAATCAATTCAAAACAAAAATAGTTTCAAAATTATCTTTCTCATCAATAATGGTTCCAAAATTGCGGATAAATTACTGGGGAAAAATCAGGCTGAGTCCAGAGTCTCGAGCCTGGAATCCGATCACACACCTCTATTTTAAGAACGACTTTTCTCAGAGATCGTTTTAAGAAGTTCTAACTCTGAAGACATGCTTTTCTTCTTTCGTTTCCTCACAAAATTAGTTGATTGGAGGTTACCATTAAACAATCAAAACAACTAAAGCACTCCTGCACGCATGGATGAATGACCAACGAAATATAAGTTTTCCTATTATTCATGCATCAAAGAAAAAGAAAGAAAGACATTTTATTTCCAATACAGTACAAACATGAAATGTCAATACGTTGGTTTTTAAGACACCTTAACATTAACATCCTCAACTTATAATAACACATTTGTATCGTAACACCCGTGTAAAAAGTTGAATCAAAAAATGATTGACAGAAAAGGACAACAAAAATGAGTTCCCTTTCTTGCCTAATCTGATTTTGATAGTGCATTTAAATATAAAGTAACTAAGAGAACACAATCCTCGTAACGAGGAATGTGCTCGTACAGGTAGAACATGTGGTCGTACAGGTATAAATGTACATGTGCTTTAATTACTCTACTCCTTATATCTATTCCTCTGCTCAACACATTATTACCGACTGAGGAAAAATTTTATTTCATCTCTTAAAACTGTTCACCAAGGAAAAGCGTGGTCTATTCACTAATTACTGGAAACTGAGAAATGCGTTGAATAAGATTTTCAAGCAAGTTATGGACGGCTCCATTTGTGAACGAGGAGGTGAATTTTGGAATTCATGGGATAAAAGGATTAAATTAATATGTGATGTGAAGACCTGTTTTCTTGAATTTCTGAGAATATGTCAATGCACTTAGAGTTCACGTACTAATCTATCAAGTGCTAATTTTCTTCCAAACAGACCTCGAAACACGTATTTGCCTCGTAACACGTCGGTCCATTTTTGTTCGTGTTATAGGATCCGCCAGTAGTGATATGTAGCTACAACCTTAGTCTTCACATACCCGTTCAACAGAGCTTCATTACAGAGCTTTCATTATGAGATGCTTCTGCCATTATCAGAGCAAATGTATTTATTTATTGATGAAGGCAACCGAAGTACTTCCAACATACATCTTGTTTTAACTAGATATCTTTCTAAGATTGTTTAATCTGTTATGGAAAAATCTTCAAAAACCCTTCATGAAAATTTTTAGAGCAATGAACAATCAAGAGTTTCTCGATTGGTCCGCCTACTTAAATGTCTAAAAATTTTCCCTCTAATATTTGAAATCTATTCACTGATCTCACTTTAGACTTGCTTGTTATAGTATATGCAATAATAATTATTTTCTCCCTTTACCTTAATTTTCCAAAAAGATCCAGAACTGAAATTCCAGTACATATTTTTTATAATCCCGTTTTACCGAAAGAGTTTAAGGTGAACAGATATTACGCCTAAGCAGATTTTTTATAATTTCCAGATTTATATTCAAACCACTCATTCATAACGTACGTCGACTAAACTTACTTGAAGAATGCGAGTCCAGGATTCTTTTCTGCTGCAAGCCCACAAATGCAGCAATACCGAGTGCGAACCATTACGGTAACGCTGTACTCGTACACTTTGGGGAGTCAAGTTTAGTAACGTGAGCAATGTCTTGCTGAACAGCTACAATTGACACAAATTTCTTCGGTAACCTGCTGTCTGTAAAACATTTTTGCAATATAAATGATATGAGCATGCACGAGCTTTCATTATGTTATTCTATGTATAAAATATAACAGCTTAGATATTAAGTTTTAACTTACAATACTTTAATGTACTTCATTTATTTATTCAACGAAATTGGCTGTTTTAATTTTTTCTATACTACCGTATCTTATAGTAATAAACATCGTTTCTTTCTTATAACTAGTTAAGAGACGAGATGCATACGCTGGATCTTGATGAAGAGCGTTAAATTATTCCCAACTATATTCCTTAACTCATACGGAGCAGACACTGTCTGCCATGGTATAATGGTGGATGCTGATGTTGACGTTTTCTCATCCAACTGTAACCTATCATAGGCTACATTGCCTCACGCCACTATAAGCTGATGCATAAAAGTCAGTTTAGAACGTAATAACTCCGTTCACAACACGCAGTGTTAGAATTAAAGGCGTTAGGTAGAGTCAATGTCAGCGAAAATTGCATGCAGATGCACTGGTAAATAAGACTTCCCACCAAACAAATATTATCATAAATAGGCACTGGAACTCATTCAACTGGGAAAGTTCACTTCTATCGGATAAATTACTAGGTGGTCATGTTTTCATTATGGTCATTGAGTTACCATGAGTCAAGAAATAGATACTAGAAAGCAATTGAAAATGACTAAATTTAATACAATGGTATAATCGCCTTATAATATGCTAGATTTTTCATTATAACGTTTTTTCCCTGTTTGATGATAGATTCATACGTCATTGCTAAGTTGGCATCACTGCAGTCCAGTGTCATTATTTCATTCGTTTTCCTCACAAAGTATTCCGATTGCGTCATCTTTCCGCTTTATCGTCGTATGATACCGCAATCAGCATACATGAACAAATAAGTATTCACTGTTTAGCAATCTTTATTTGAACTGAAGTTATTATTGGATTAAATTTAATCTTAAATGAAATTTTTCTTCCTTTACAGGCGTAAACTAGTAATATAATGTAGCATTTAGTCTCAGAAATGTCAGCGTGAACGCAAATAGTATACGTATGTACGAACACACAGTGTGCAGGAGAAGCAAACACCGCTCTTTTTGGTTTGGGGGCTATCGAATTTAAATTTTTTTCCGCTAAAGTATGTGTTCTGGTGTTGGAAACCCGAAAATACTAACCATTTTGTGGAACAAATTTTTATTAAGCTTGAAATTTACTTATTCCATTAATGATAATAGTGCGGTTTCTCGATACGTTTCATCCACGCAAACTCACGAGTCTATCATTTGTCGGTGAGTGTCTCCCAGACGTTTGCTCTCAATCATTTCTTTTGACTAGTGACACGAGTTTTTCAATACTCGTGTGTGTGTGTGTGTATCATCTAAATGTATTAATTTTAAGATATTTAAAAACCAATGATAGTACTTTTGTACTATCTCTATTGGAAATAAACCGTTTTTCTTTCTTTTTTTCTTTCTTAAGACTATGCCATACACTCTCAGTAGTGTGTGCGTGCACCTGTTGCAGGATCCACGAAATTTTTACTGTGATTGACAGTGAGGTGTATGAAATTATACCCTTGATTAGGTTAGTAAGACTTAATGAATAATTACTGCACAAAATTGTTATCATTTTCGTGTTTTTCACACCAAAATAGATACTTTGGCGAAAAGAAAACATTAAAATTCGATAGGCCCCGAAACAGAAATGATCCGAAAACACGCAAACTGTGAAATTGTTCGTGAATTTTTCAAACATCTTAAAATAGAAGAAAAATGCAAGATTCGTAATGTACGGCGATTTACATGCTAAATTAAAATAGAATTTTCAGCTACTTCTATTGTAAATTTGCAAAAACTTTAAAATGCACCTTCAACTTTATTTAATTGGTTTGATTTTTGTTAGCCTGTCACATACTTTAAGAAATTGAAATTGGGTCGAACTATATAAGTTTTAGTAGTAATATGATAATAATTTTATGTCGCTACTGTGTTTAATAATTCATGCTACATAGCTTTCCCTGACTGACCGTATGTGACTCATCAGAAATTCTAAGTAGTAAATTCAGTTCGCGGGCCTGATTAAACGCTGTAATTCAACAGTTAGCTAACGAATTTACCAGGCACCAATAGGCTCTTTATTTGATTATACTTTTACTTTCATTATTTATGATCATTTTTATGATAAAATACGTATTATTGAAAAGTATCGGCCAGATTTTGTCTATACCGATACCAGTGAATAAGACCGATACTGCCGATACCGTTACATCACTACAAAATATTCAAGTATTAGTTCACATACATCATTTTATCTCATCAGAGAGTAGTAATGAATAAATGACAAATAATTTAGTATTAAAATGAAGTCAAATCACAATAGGGTTTGAGAAATTAAATACAGATGATGAATAAGGTAATACCTAACAATAAAATTGGTAAGTGAACCGTAAAAATTGAAAACGAAACAAAAACCTAATTTAACAGACTAACAAGAAGTCCGACCTCACCATACTAAGGTCAACAAAATCCTGTGAGAGCGGTCAGCGTTCATACTCCTAACACATGTTAAATGCATTTATTTATTATCTCATTTCGATTCAGCATGCCCATTCGTTATATTAAGACAATCAGCTCCACAGTCACCTTTTAACCTAATTTAATCGCCTTTGCCAAAGTTAGATGACGGCTTTAAAAGTTGAAATACCTTCTAGCCTGAACAAGTAATGAATGCAACAAAAGAGGAACAAAGCGCAAGTAATTGAATACTTCTAAAGCGACATATGAAAGTTCAACTCATTATATTTACATCACTCTTGTTATCAAATGGGAAGAATAATAATGGGACTGTACCTATACGCACGAACTCGATCATCACTCAAGATTCCTCGTAGATACCATGTCAGGCAAAATTATCTGACCCGTATCTAGGTCTAATAATATGCAAATGAAGTAAAGCAACAAAAAAGTGTTTTCAGTTTCAAAAGTGTTTTCGGTTTTAATGCAATTCTGTTCCCATATATTTTAAAAATTAAATCAATCAAAATATCAAAAGGGATCCATTATTTTCCTCGCACAGTCAAAGGCGTTCACGATAGTTGTCTAGATTTACCTACAAATGTGTCGTATGATTTTGCCTAACCCTGTACAAAAACAAGGTTATGAAAATAAATGGAAAAGGTGTTCCATGGAAAACAGTAATTGGATATGGACTATGGCATTCACTTTGCCGAAAATTTCGTTTCTAACTTATACAGAAAGAAGTATGTCGATATTATGCTAAACTTAGGCTGAACGTAACTTATCGATTTGAGATTCTTAGATTTCGAAAGATAATAAATTGTCTTTCCTCACTTGGGGAGACTTGATAATATCAGAATTCCTAACAATGACACCAACAGTTTAAAACAATAAATATTCCAGGCCCTGAAGAAAAAGATAAATATCACAGAGCGATTTTCACGCACACCTCACGCTAAGATTTCTCTTGCAACACTAATGTTGCTTTGGAAAATCGGAGGTGGAGTCGTACAGGAGGTTAGGTTCAAGCGTCTGTGATTGGCTGTGAGGTAGCCACGTATGGGGCCGTGGTTTCACCCCAGTCTCTCAACTTTTGCAGCCAAATTGAGCCCGATCGGAGTGCGCTATGCTCCCTCCATATATCCTAGCTCCATGCCCAGTCTGCTTCTAAATGTCGTGGAGAGAGGTCTATAACAAAAATAAGCAGTATAAATATGTTTGTAACGTTGAGTTTCATTTCTACTTCGTCCCATTGCTTTGACACATGTAATCTGCCAATTTGCTATGGATTTTATGAGTTCCAAATGCACAGTACAGCATAAACTTTGGATATAAGGAGATCTGTCTATGCCGGAAGAATTGAGCAGCGTACCTCTCCCATCGACAAATCACCGTGCACTACCAGAGGCTTCCCGCCGCAGCTTTCAAGCGTGAAACCATCTTCAAGTCGCATTCTTGTTTCAGCCAATCTTCAGTCTTTCTCGCTCGCTGTCAGTGTGCGCACTCCCATAGGAATACATGTTAATCGATTCAAGCTTTCATGCTTACTCGCTTCAAATCTTTTGGTGTGCAGGCACCCTTATAGGGTGCCTGCACATCAAAAAACTGACAGCGAGAAAGCGAGCGAGCTTGAATTGATTAACATGGATTCCTATGGGAGTGCACACACCGCAAGCAGGCAAGTGAGCGAGTGAGAAAGACTAAAGATTAGCTGAAGCGAGAAAGCGACTCGAAGATAGTTTCACGCTTGAAAGCTGCAGTGGAGAAGCCTCTGGCAGTAGCAGCGCTGCGTCTAGCAGTGCGCAGCGAGATGTCGACGGGAGAGGTGTGCTGCACAATTTCTCTAGCATAGACTTGTAGTGAACGCTTCCAGCCTCTTACCAGCCAAAATTTACGAATTATTAAAACGTCCATCTAAAAATCCAAGTATCGCATAATAATCACTCTCATTATTTTTAGAGTAAGAAATTTACTCAACATTACCCATAATCTATTAAAAATGTGTACCAAAAAAATATGTCTGAAGAATTCAGTTTAAAAAAGTAAGAGACCTCTCAGAGACGCACCGTGGCAACACCCGTCGCCAACAAGCTCACTTTTACCAACTCACTCGGTGTGTGTGTCTCACGTGTTCCTTTTCTCCTCGGGTGAGATTCTTAATTACTATGTTCTGTGTTCTCTTGTGCTTTGCGGTTAAATATTGAGCTTTCATGTGTTCCGTGAGTATGCCAGGTTGTCAATACTGTAGTTATGTCATTAGTATGTCACGAGCAGTGTGTTCATTTTTGTTCCTTAGTTATGGCGTCACCTTTCCCGCCTCAACTTCTCGGAAGCCATAATCCTAATGTCATTAATGCCTTGTGTTTTAGGAGCGAGAAGATAGGATTGTATAAAGTCAGGGTATGAAGTCAGATTCATCCCATCTTTGCCGTTGGCATGGCCGAGCGAAAAGAATATATTTAATGTTAAGACTGGATCTTAAATGACACGGGTCGTAAAGTTTGTACCAGCTTTCGTGCTATGGTCTTGGGAAAGATATGAGAGAGACGTTCTCATTACGAAACACTGCCATAGTAAATTTAATAATTGGATGTGCTTGGGCTGCGGCGGTCACTCCGTCATAAAGACGACGCAGGACTCGTAGAGCGCGACCACGTAGATTGGTCAAGGGCACTATAAGTTATTGGAAATATATAAAACGACGGCTAGCTTCGGTCGCGGGACGACGGGCAGAGCGGGAGGGCAATAAGGGCTGAATACGTCATGGTCGGAGAAAGCGGGGCCCCCACCGAGAGCTCACCCCTGCATCCCTTCTCCCCACAAAACCTACCCCCCTTTGTGGGAGGGAGGCGCGAGACCAGGCGAGAGGGGGATGAGAAAAAGGCATTCGGTCGCCGGTCGTTGGAGTGAGCAGTCAAGGGCTCGAGTCGGGAGGTACGAGAGACGGGTAGAGTAAAGTAAATAAAACACGTCGAGCGGAGTTCGGGCAGTAGAGGCTCCCGTAATTGCAGTTCAGAACTTAAGAGCGGCGTTTCCATTAGTGTATTTTCAATACTGTGATTGTGGCGAAGCATATGCGCGACGTTCACCTTTGGATCGTGTCCCTTGGATTGTGTCGGAACGTGTGTTAGACGTTCATTTTGGATCGGGTCCCTTGGATCGTGGTTGAGTGTCTGTACACGCTCAGTGGTTTGGAGTAGGGTGTCTGCTAAACACCCGGTGATATCGTGAGTGAATATATGCAAAATATTCCCTGAGCTCGAGTTGTCGATTTCTTGTTAGCAGTTGTCAATATTTGTCTCCTGAGTATGTCAGTATGTGGGGTTAACCCTCGGGTATTTATGTGGGACTTTCATAATCGCCGCACTCGTGCCGTCCTTCCAGTCTTGCAAAATAAATGAGAAAAGCGTCAGGAGTCGTCTCTTACCTCTCATCTCTCTCGTGAACTATAGCGCCTGAAACACGCGCCTGGCCATACGCCATCGCTACCAAATTGACAGTCAGAATTGATGTAACAAAATCTCTAATTTTAGTCGAGGCTATTTCAAAGCCTCTGGTGGCAGCCCTATCATATCATAATCATTAAAAATCATTAATCATTTAATTAACGTAACTTCATGCTGACTGAGTCTGTTCAGAAAAGAAACAGAAAGGAGAATTTGAAAACTCATAAATATAGAGTGCGGAAGAAAAACCCGACTCATACACTGGTGGCATTATTTGCGGTGGTGGAAGCTAATGGCGAGAGAGAGCCAGAGCAGCGAGCAGCAACGGCGTCCAAGATCAACAAAAAACTGTAAGTAAACACCATTTCATTTCTGTGTATGTTCCATAGGAAGATAAGTAGCACGTGTCTTCAACTGCAAATTTTACTTATTTATCGTTTTTCTGTTCGATGTGTGTCGTGTAAGCGTAGCCCTAACAGATATTGTGCGTATCGCGGCGCAGCCAGGAAGTGTCATTTTCTGTGTGATTAGAAGCGGACCAAGCCATAAAACCTTACAGCCAGTCCTTGAGCGCGAGAAAGCCAAAAGAAAGTGCATTTCAATTTGGTAGGGATCGCTGCACATGTGAAGTAGAGGCATCGAAGATTCTTTAGGAATAGTACCTTTTTTTATGTTATTCGGAAGAAACATTTGATTCTCGGCTCTTTGTGTAAATTAGGTACATATTGGGTAAATATTGTGTTGTGAGCAGGATTGCAAATTTAGGGATTGTTCGTGCAAATCTAGTTTGCAAAGAGATATTATTGTGTCATTCTACTCCGTTATTGGGGGTAAACCAACGATTCGTCTGTAGAAACATCCATTTAAATGTTCGTGTGTTCCCTAGGAAAGAAATAATACGTACCAAGTCCGCATTTTGTCGGTCGCTCCTTATCGGTGTTTGGGGAAGAGATCAACACTCCACATAAAAGTTATTCTGTTGTCCAAAGAAAAGATATAATATTTTTGTGTGTCCTGGGCTGAACTAGAGACAGTTAAAGGGATATGTACGAGTAATATTGCAAATTGAGGAACGATTAACGTAAATATTTACGCAAAAATTGCGCTGGTATATGACTCGTTTTAATTAACGGTATTTGGTAAGGAGATTCCCTCCTGACTTATGATTTGATGCCCTACGCACGAGAGTCCGCATTTCGGTAATTTTTGCCAGTGGGGCCCTCATAATTCCTCTCTTGGATACACCCGAAAATTTTTTTTTTTGTCGTTAGGCTGGGTAACCAGTATTTATCGTAAAAATTAGAGGTTCAGTGTAGTGCGTGTGCGTTGCAACTGCCAATAGACAGATTTAAGAAACAAAAAAAATATATATATATTTGTGCTGATCATCGCCGAGTTCAAGCTGCAAAATGGGAAAGGACGAAGAAAAGTCGAGTAACTCGGGAAGTGCTGCTGCAAATAAACAGGACGCAGGAACCAATCAAACAACGGCAAGCGGGCCAGTGCTGGGCAAGCTTCCAAAATTCGATGGCAAGACCAACGTTGTGAAGTTCCTCAACACAGAGATAACGGTACACAGAAATCGACTGAAGCCCGCGTCATTTAAACCAGAGGAGGCTCTCGTAATACGAGACGAGCGTCCCAGCGGCAAGGGGAGGAGCGTCGAGCACGTCACCGAAGTACGTCACGAAGATAGCGATGCGGAGAGCAGCGATGACGGAATCTACGTAACAAGGCCTGAAGCACCCTCACCCCTACCCACCCCGGCAGCGAGGCGTCCTTACGCCCTTCGATCTGCAGGTCCAGTAGAAGAGTAGAGGAGTAGAGGAGAAGATTGCATGAGCAAAACTACTATGTAACAAGTAGAGAGTAGATAAGCCTACTAATTTCATGTTCCTTTTCAGAATAACCTAGCGAATAAGTGGTAGATAAGCACTAATCTAATTCCTTTACAGAATAAACTAGCAAGTAAATAGTAGATAGGCCTACTAATTCAATGTTCCTTTTCAGAATAACCTAGCGAATAAGTAGTAGATAAGCACGAATCTAATTCCTGTACAGAATAGCTTAGCAACAACTAGGTTGGCAGAAAATTTTCTGAGTAGTTAACTGCTATGTAGGAAATTCCGTGGGAATGTGATCAGCCAGCACGAGCGACTGTGCTCAGAACGGGCACAGGATGAGAGTCATAAAAATCGAAAGAGGCATAAAGGAACTCAGTCCGAGGCTTGGGGGTACGAGTAGAGGTTCGGCAGACGAATAATTGTAAGAGCGTACTAGGCAAAATATATCGTGTTGGCTGCACATTTTTGAATGACGAGAATAAACTTAGATATAATGACTTCACATCGAAATAGGAATTTGAGCGCTGGTCAATGGTTTGAGATGTGTAAGGAATGAGGAGAGATTTCTAAGGAAACTAGCCGTCTAGGCAGAGATGCAATTAGGCAGTAGTAAAATCTCGGTATAGCAGGCCGCAACAGATGTTTCCTTCACATAATACGGCCAGTAGCGAGTACGGCTCTGAATCCTTTCATAACTAGTAGTTCAAAACACCCAATAGGGGTGACGAAATTTTCATTTTTGAGTAGTATTTATAAGTACAGTCTTACTAATAAAAATTGCCTTTCAGGTGTAGATTTGAAAAGTCCGCAACTTCGATGGGAAGTAGAGTTATCCTGATTGTGCATTGTGCTGTTTAGGGTGAAAAATTCCTTGTAAAGGAATTTTCCTGTAAGCGTCGGGGGGGGAAAAATTTAAAAATTTTATTGCTTCAAATGATTTTAAGACAAAGACCAATAGGCACAATGCAGTCGCTCAGAAGAGAGACGGCGAGTTGAAATTATCTGGGGATGAGTCTTGCTCCATTTCGAAGAAGGAAACCTGAGCCGGAACTGATTAGAGACCGATAAAAACGGCTCGAATAGCAGAACCTCTGAGAGTGAGCAGAACTTCTACCGAGACATCTAATAATTAAGTCCCATTACGGACATAGTATAAAGTTGAGCAAATACGGCTCTTTAATAATAACGTAGCTTAGTGTGGAAAGGCAGGCTGGACGAGCACTTGCGAGGCAGAGACTCGAGGCGTAAGCCCACGAGACAAGACAGCCACAGAGGGACCATAAAACTTGAGATGCGTTCCACGCTGGAACTCATGTAATATGAGCGGCGACACGCCGGAGATTAGAGAAGGCAGTCTGAGCAGAGAGAAGCGCACAGCGATTCGTGTGCGATGCTAATTACGAGATAGATGGGAGAACAAAATAAATAGAGATGAGCAAAAAGAATATAGATAACAGAGATGGACGGCTCCTGTGCTGAGAAATCAGAGCGTGAACAGCACCGAACCGACGCTAGAGCTGAAATATTTAATGATAAATGTACTAAGGTTATTTTGAAGATTTTCAGGAAGGCGACAGCGAGCGAGGTGCGGGCGTGTGCGCGGTGCTAAACCAGCACCACAGCGGCCTCCAACGGAGACGGACCGGAACTGCGGTCTACGTAAGAGAGACGGAGAGGCATTCGGCAATGGTAAGATCGGGAATACCCCTGCGCGTAGGAAACACGTGCGTGAACTGTGGAGGGTGTTAAAAATATCTGGTCTGCTGACGAGCGGATAAGGGAGATTGCGGGAAGCATGACCGAGGGATTTTTAAGCATGTCCAGAGATATGTGCGCAATGCTTGAGGCATCGCAGCGGTTACCGATACCATGAGATTTGAAGATTAAAAAGATAAGTCGTGTGCGACTGGTACATGAAATATATATGCAAACGAGGGACGCCTCCGTATCGCACCCATACGAAATTGATGCTTGCTTCTCACGAGAGATTAGCAAATGCCATTCAGTAACAAAAAAAAAAAAACAGTCAGCTGACACGGAAAGAATAGGAAGTAGGAACAATTCTCATCATTTAATCATAAGGACCTGCACCACGAGTGAAAGACAAATGAACAGGAGGTGTGTGTGCTGGCAGAGTATGTGCGGTAACGTGTGCAGGAGTATGTGCTGTATAGTGTGCAGGAGTGTGGGGACTTAGTCATTCAAGTCTGCTAGGACGTGTAGGTTCATGAATCCCAAAATCATATATCATTCATCATGTAACATACGCGCTCATTATGAGGCGAAGAAAGGAAAATTTTTGAAAATAGGCTCTATATTGATATCTAACCCATGTAACAAAATTAATGCCCGACCGTGTGCCGTAGGAAACGGCGACGTACATGCATCGAGGGCGGAGACGGAGGCCGAGCGAAGTGGTGCGCCAGCTCGGGACATACGTCGCAGCGCGCAACTACGAGACGTCGCTGTGGCTACCAGACGGGAGTCTGGAGAGCGTCTCGGAGGATACGGACTGGGCGCGAGCGGCTGCGACCCTGGCGGGGCACCCGCTCATCGTCCACTTCGTCCCGAGGCCGGGAGTACACCTAGCGGGGACGACCCTCAACGAAGTCATCAGACACCTGGTCGTGCCCCGCGATGATGGAGAAATTGAAGCAAGGACGTCAGGCACGCGGATCTCATCCGCATGGGTGTTCCCCTACTACCTTTGGACAGAACAACTGCGACATCAGGAATTCCGACTGATGATCAGTCGCTAACAACGGTTATAGCGCGGAACACTGTAATGCAAGATTCATGGTCGTAGTAGCTGCGAGTCGCTGGGCGTCACCCACGGCTGTAGTAATGTCTCCGCGAGCTAGGCGAAATACTGAAATAGGTGTCTCATGTTAAAGTAGGGTCATTGCAATTTATTGATGTCTTCGTGAAATATTAGGGGCACTCGCGAGTCATATCTTCATTGTCTGTCGTCTTGTTGTTCGGTGTCGTTTCGGGGTGCTTTGTATCAGTGTTCGCCAGTCGTGTAAGAAATGCACTGAGGCCAAGACATAGAAAAAGAAATTATTACATAATTTCTTTTTGCGTTAGTGGGGGAAGGGTGTATAAAGTCAGGGTATGAAGTCAGATTCATCCCATCTTTGCCGTTGGCATGGCCGAGCGAAAAGAATATATTTAATGTTAAGACTGGATCTTAAATGACACGGGTCGTAAAGTTTGTACCAGCTTTCGTGCTATGGTCTTGGGAAAGATATGAGAGAGACGTTCTCATTACGAAACACTGCCATAGTAAATTTAATAATTGGATGTGCTTGGGCTGCGGCGGTCACTCCGTCATAAAGACGACGCAGGACTCGTAGAGCGCGACCACGTAGATTGGTCAAGGGCACTATAAGTTATTGGAAATATATAAAACGACGGCTAGCTTCGGTCGCGGGACGACGGGCAGAGCGGGAGGGCAATAAGGGCTGAATACGTCATGGTCGGAGAAAGCGGGGCCCCCACCGAGAGCTCACCCCTGCATCCCTTCTCCCCACAAAACCTACCCCCCTTTGTGGGAGGGAGGCGCGAGACCAGGCGAGAGGGGGCTGAGAAAAAGGCATTCGGTCGCCGGTCGTTGGAGTGAGCAGTCAAGGGCTCGAGTCGGGAGGTACGAGAGACGGGTAGAGTAAAGTAAATAAAACACGTCGAGCGGAGTTCGGGCAGTAGAGGCTCCCGTAATTGCAGTTCAGAACTTAAGAGCGGCGTTTCCATTAGTGTATTTTCAATACTGTGATTGTGGCGAAGCATATGCGCGACGTTCACCTTTGGATCGTGTCCCTTGGATTGTGTCGGAACGTGTGTTAGACGTTCATTTTGGATCGGGTCCCTTGGATCGTGGTTGAGTGTCTGTACACGCTCAGTGGTTTGGAGTAGGGTGTCTGCTAAACACCCGGTGATATCGTGAGTGAATATATGCAAAATATTCCCTGAGCTCGAGTTGTCGATTTCTTGTTAGCAGTTGTCAATATTTGTCTCCTGAGTATGTCAGTATGTGGGGTTAACCCTCGGGTATTTATGTGGGACTTTCATAATCGCCGCACTCGTGCCGTCCTTCCAGTCTTGCAAAATAAATGAGAAAAGCGTCAGGAGTCGTCTCTTACCTCTCATCTCTCTCGTGAACTATAGCGCCTGAAACACGCGCCTGGCCATACGCCATCGCTACCAAATTGACAGTCAGAATTGATGTAACAAAATCTCTAATTTTAGTCGAGGCTATTTCAAAGCCTCTGGTGGCAGCCCTATCATATCATAATCATTAAAAATCATTAATCATTTAATTAACGTAACTTCATGCTGACTGAGTCTGTTCAGAAAAGAAACAGAAAGGAGAATTTGAAAACTCATAAATATAGAGTGCGGAAGAAAAACCCGACTCATACAGGATTGTTATTCCATTGTGCCTAGTATTATTATTTTTGATAGCTTAAGAAGTATTGAGCAAACTTAGGTGCTGAGACATTTTTGGTCAGGAGTTTTTACCACCACAAAAAAAACAGTGAGATCAAGTTCAACCGGAATTTGGATTCCACCTGGAAATTGTTTTTATTTACTGTCGTACATTTTTTTCACAAAGTTATCCGTTCTCCTTTTCATCCAATTAATGTGACAGTTAAATTTGCTGGTAATATGAGTCGATTTTATTGTGCATTTGTTTTATCTCTTCACTAAGTTATCCGATTCTTCCTTTCATCTAATTAAATTGGACAGTTAAATTTGCTGATAATTTGAATTGATTTTGCCACTAGGAATTGATTTTCAGCGAAAATAATGGTTAGGGAATCCATGTTAAGTCTAGTTATTTGGAACTCAGTTCATGTAGTAACTTAGGAACATTTGCTATTAAATTAGTATTTAGCAAATAAATTTCCTGAGGTTGGAGAAGCAAATTATTCCTGGAAGCCAGAATTAAGCTATCACAGCTCCGTGTTTCTCGAAAGTATTTAGGTGTAAGCTGGACTTCCTTAAGTTTGAATTGCTTCAGTGTGTAGCCTTTCATTTTTACCTTCAGTTGTAAGTTGACTATCACACGCAGTTGTCGTGGTGCTGGCCTAGTGATTCTCGTGGCGCCTAGGAGGGATAACCTTTTAGAAATTGATCTTTTTGGCCCAATTAGACATTGTTGTCAGAGGATATAATAGTAAAAGTATTCAGGAGTAACCTGACTCAGTTGGATTAGGTGATTTGTGTTTTACTTCTGAAAAATTTCTGATTCTAGATTACCAACTCCTCAAATTTTCACTCCAAAAAATACCCTAGTTCCCTGGGTTGGAGTATTAGTTCAACCTGCAAATTCCTGTTGATATTATGTTGCATATTCTCCTCGCACATATGGTCATTTTTAGGGTCGATTGCCAGAAGTGATGTTGTTCAATATAATCAATAGGATGCCAAAATATTCTGCGCCATCCTTGTCATGTGTGTTCCCTTTATCGCGCCCCTTTATCTATGAGTCTATATCTTTAGGGTCGCGACTTCGGAGGGTAGAGTGAATACGCAGGTTACTGTGCGAGTTTAATCGTAGAGAACTTAGTACAGGGTAGAACTCGGTCCAAGTGCCCAGAGGTGGCTCCGCACAAGCCTTATATAGTCCTAACATTGCTGACACAGCAAAGCGCATTGGGGTTAGCCCGCTCTAGTGCGTAGTCTTGAACACGTATGAACATACGCACAGGGAGGATGCGTACTTGTGACGGCATACACCTCCCCCCCATGCCATAACAAGTTACTATTTCCAAAAATCATCAATCTCAGTTAAGAATCGTAATTTATAAATTAATAAAAGAGACTAAAACATCATAGTATAATTATCCCGAAATGAAATTCGCTCTGTGGTCGTAAAACAATTTTCATTTATCAGTGTCAGCAATGCATCGAATTAAATTGGGTTAGTTATCGCGTGAATGAAATCATCAACGATACCCCCTACCACAAAAGTTGAAATCAGTCTTCGCAGTACAACAGCACGATTATAAATTCATGAAAATTTTCTTTCATCAACAAAGTCTCGCACAAAAAATTTCAATATTAGAACAACAATTAATATATCTTATGAAACGACAAAAGAAAATCCGTAAGTATAAAAACGCGTCGAAAACCGAAGTTTACAATACGCAACATTGAAATACCCGTTTACCTTTAAAGGCAGCAAGAACATGTAGCAATAGGAAACAAAAAAAAAAATCCACGGATAAAGGAACAAACATTTAACTATCTTTTCAACAATTCGCAAATAAAACGCAAGCATGAAAGAAAAAGAAATACATTATTAATACTCGCAGTTACCTTATGTAACACTAAATGAACAAGGAAATACATGAAATAAATTTTAATTACTCTTGAAAAAAGTTGAAAAGAAGTATTTATTTATTACGCAAGATACAAAATTTTGAAACAACGCATCAATGTACCTCGTATAGGTACGATAACATATGCCCTGAATACACAAGTATCGCAAATATATTATAGGATTTTTGATAATCATTTCAATTGCTAACTTGGGAAAATCAAAATAGAAAGTAGCAACGTAAGACATGAAAACATGAACCAGAAAAATTTTATTCAAACATAATTAAGAATAGAATATGTATACCTCCCGTGAAAATTGATTAAACAATACATTCGTCAACAATAAAACTAAACTATCACGAAAGTTTTAACGCATTCTTATTGAAATGTAATTATAACCCATTCGTATCGGACCATTTAATGAAATCGGAGATGCATTAATACATACTGTTATACTTTAAAATGTTATTCTTCGTGAACATCA
The DNA here is from genome assembly GCA_030386875.1 of Morinoia aosen. NCBI lineage: Eukaryota > Metazoa > Arthropoda > Malacostraca > Amphipoda > Talitridae > Morinoia > Morinoia aosen. The sequence continues at coordinate 65,199,820 of CM059560.1, forward strand.
TCGCCAATACGGTAAAGTGTATAAAACGCATACAAATAGAAAAGTAGAAAAACAACGCAAAATCTAAAAGTTAATTCCTGAGTATATATTGAAGTTAAACACTAAACATTCCGATTACAAGAAAAGAAACATCGTTGTCGCTAAACGATATTCGAGTGTAACAACATCACCGTCTCACAAACAGTCTACGCGACGCCTACATCTCGCTCGTCGCCTGTGGATGACGTAACGGTGGATCGGCAGTGCTCGACCTGAGCATCTGACGACGGAGCAACGCGTCTTCAGACCGGAACCTTTCTCCAAGCATATTTAGCTCACGACGGAAATAGAATAGACAGACTCCTATCGCTATTGTCGCTGGGAAAAGAAGGAGAAGTCCTAAATCTGTAACGCGGTCAGGCAGGATGTCTACCAACGCGTTCGCAGCGATCCAATCCTTGGAAACACGTCCTTGGTGGTTCTCTAACGCATTGGTGAGCGCTTCCACCGAGATGTGAGTTAATCTGTTCCCCATCGTGAAGGTCAGGAAACGATTCGTGCGCAATCTGAAATTGGAAACAAATACAGATCAAATTAGCATGGCCATTTAATTTAAACAAAGTAAATAAATCATCGTAAAAAAACAAGGAAATGAAAGAATAGTGAACATGAAAAGAAACCAACAGATGTCTGCACGTTACAGACCCTAAACATGTCTACACTCTGCGAGTCTCTCACGGCTCCTCTGCTGCCGGGCGAAGTTCCAAAACAAATCGGAGCTGCCTTCCCAAAACAACTTGGGGTGCCAGAACACGGTCCCGCAACATTGAGCTCCCGTGTTTCTAAACATACGGAGTGTAATGACCCGTGGAATGCCCTCGAGCAGGTGCAAACCTTAGCTGTAAAATCAAATGCGATACAGTTGAATGTGATACTACTTTTAATTCGATACATTTTCAATGTGAAAGAACTTTTAATGTCATAAAACATTTTAATTCGAAATATTTTGAAAGTGAAAGAGCTTTTAAGGCGATAGAACATTGAATGTGATAGAAAAGTGTTCGACATCAATAACCTGAACTTAAACAAATACATATGATTATATAAAGAAACTTCCAAATTAATTGCGACTTAAAATTAACATTGAAACAAAAATCACACAATACTAAAATGTGAACATAGTAAGACCGTCGGTCGTAAGTCGTACAGTTTGGTATTCATTGCTTTTTGCGTAAAGGTAAGACATGATTCTTATTAGACTTAAACGTTTTGTTTCCTATTTTCAACTCTATATAATTTCGATTAATTTTAGTGATAATTCCAGGCCCTTTCCAGGCGAGATCAAGTTTATTTTTTCGGATATGGTTGCGTAACAAAACTCTATCATTCAACTCGAAATGTTTATCTTTAAGACGTACGTTATGATACATGGTACGGTTGCTCGTATTGTTAATTATTAATGCTCTAACGTTTGCCACAATACGCGCAGCTTTTTGAGCTCGAGATTTGATTAAATCGACGTCGGTGTCCGGACTGTAACTAGTTTCGAAAGAGACGGAACTGAAATGGGCACATGTATCTCTATTAAATACGATGTAAGAAGGTGTTTCACCCAATGTAGTATTTAAACTATTGTTAATGGCATTTTCCGTTACGCTAAGACAGTCGTCCCATTCGGTATGGACGAGGGAATTGATGTATAGTTTCAAAAGGTTCGTAATTTTACGATTATTGCGTTCGACGATTGCATTACTATGCGGACTCCAAGGAAGAACTTCCTTTTTTGCAATGCAGTGAATCTGACTAAATTTTTTAACTGCCGCAGATTTGAATTCAAGGGCTTGATCGCTAAGAAGTGTCTTAGGATATCCGAAAGTCGAGAAACAGTTGTCTAGACAAGAGACAACTGTATCTGCTAATCTGTCTGAAGTTGCATAGAGTTTGCAGTAACGCGAAAATAGATCAATAATAATTAGTATATATTTATTTTGCAGACTCGTTACAGGTAAGGGACCTAGGAAATCCATCGACACTACTTCGAAAGGTTCTTTAGCTATAGGTGCATCCAAAATCTTAATAGGAACAGTACTGTTAGCCTTGAGAATCTTACAGACCTCACACATTTGAACAAATTTACGTATAATACTTTTTTCGAGCAAATGGAAAAATCGCAACTTAAATTTAAATAGGGTGTGCGTAGCGTCAGTATGATAAAGTGAATGTATACTCAGTATAGCCTTGTGCATCAACGAAGTCGGCAACACAGAAGTCAATATGGTGCTTTCTCTAGAGTCGATTTGTCTGCGTCGATAAAGAATGTCATTTATAATTAAATATTTCTGTAAGTCAGGGATCGTAGAGCTACTACTATTAAGTAATTCGTCTTTAACCTCGGAACAGAATGGGTCCTGTTGTTGTTCAGTGCGAAATTCGTCTAGAGTCCAAGTCACGTCTCTTGGTTGAGGTACGTAATTAATTAGTCGGGGGGCCCCAGCTGTCGCTGGCGCCACTGCGTCAAGGTTCACGTCGTTTGTTTGGTCGGCGTTTGCTCTCAGAGCTCTACTGCGTGTAGTCACTGAGAGTGCGTCGACCTCTTTGAACTCGGTACACTTTTCAAGATCAGATAGTTAATTTTTCGGTTAATCTGCTTAGACAATCTGCGATGATATTTTGCTTTCCAGGGAAATACTTGACGAGGGGATCAAAATTTTGAACGGTGAGACACCAGCGTGCCATTGCGGAATCCTCAGGGAGCTTCTTAAAAAATAAAGGTTGTAAGGGACGATGATCGGTATAAAGGAAAATAGGATAGCCAAGAATAAGATATTTAAATGCTTTTAATGCGCTCACAATGGCTAGGAACTCTTTTTTCGTAGTTGAATAGCGCTTTTGTGTTGAATTTAGACTTTTACTGTAGTAAGCAATAGCCTTCATAGATTTATTTGAGTCATTATCGTGTTGCAAAAGTACCGCACCGATACCAAAATTAGATGCATCAGTAAATATATGGAAGGGCTTACTGAAATCAGGATGCCGTAAAACGGTATCTGATGTCAAAACAGATTTTATTTTCTCAAAAGCTTTCTGACATTCAGGCGTCCAGATAAATTCAACGTTTTTTCGTAATAACTGATAAAGTGGATATGAAATTGAACCAAACATTGGGATATGCGTCCTAAAGTAGTTTGCTACACCCAAAAAACTTTGCAATTCCTTCACATTTCTTGGAATCGGAAATTTTTGAAGCTTCTCTGATTCTTTGCATCGAATTCCGTCTGCCGACACGATGTGTCCAAGATATTCAATTGAGCTTTTAGGAAATGACATTTTTCAAGTTTTAGGGAAAGGTTACCGCTACGTAATTTCTCTAGTACATTATTTAAATCTTTCAGGTGTTGGTTCATGGTTTTTGAAAAAACTAAAATATCGAGAAAAACAAAGCAAAGTTTACCGATGATATTAGTCAGAACTGATGAAATAATTCTTTGAAATACTGAGGGACTCGAGGTCAACCCGAATGGTAGCCTCGTGAAATGAAATTTTTCGTAGCCGACGCTGAATGCTGTGTATTTACGGCTATTTTCTTCCAACTCAACCTGATGGAAGGCTGAGCGGAGGTCAAGACTTGAAAATATGCTATTCCCTCCAAGCGTAAAAAGGATTTCGTCCACTCTGGGAATCGGATAAGATTCCTTGATAATTATTTTGTTTAATTCACGAAAATCTATGACGGGCCGAATCTCGCCCGACTTCTTTTTCACACATATCAATGGGAAATTGTATTCGGAGCTCGAGGCTTCAATAATACCATGATCCAACATCTGTTTATTGGCTACCACTAATTCATTTTTATATTTATGCGGAATTCGATAGGGTGGGATATTCAATACTGGAGCATTAGGTTTTAATTCGATCTTATGTTTCATAACATTTGTTACTCCAATGTTTTCGCCCTCGAGCGTAATCACATCTCTAAAATCGTTTAATATATTTAACAATAACGGTTTTCCTTCATCATTGTCACAATTGATATCGTCATCGGTCAAGGGACGTCTTTCGTTACTACTCCCTTCTGGTACATCTTCTTTTTGTGCATTAATTCCTAGTTCGTCAACTTGAATATCATTACAATCATGCCCCGTGTTTACAGATAGCAACCCAACGTTTTTATCAGAGATGGCATTGAAACTTTCACCACAAACACTGTCAACCCTGGGTAGATCCGTATTCACGAGCATGTCGCAACCATTAGCTTCTTGTACAGCCTCGTGTACCGTAGACATGTAAATTTCTTCCGCTATGTTGTCTACTTCCTCAATATTGCTAATCATAGTATTTTCACTTACGTATACCACGTCTTCTGAAACGTTTAACAGCATAATAGGGACGAACCCATTCGACCCGACATTTACTACTGACTCGGCCACAAATATCCCATTGGCCAGAATTCTTTTATTCATAATATACTTCCCGGGCTTAGCCTTCTTTACATACCCATTAACAACACGTAAAGAATTACTCGGCATTTCCACTGCCCCACAATGAACAATTATCCCTCGTTGCTTAATATTTCTCACTTTTTTCGCCTTACTCGCTGGCTGTTTACTTTCTCTTACTTTTATCGCTTGATTAGTTTCTCTCTTATTTCGCTCTTTATGCGCTGGGAGTTTAGTTTCCCTTCCATTTTTCCCTGGGGTACCCCACTCTACTGCAGTATTTATCTCTAGGCTATTTCCTTGCCTACCGCCATTTTCTTGGCCTGTAATTCTTGATTCCCTCTGCTTCAGCAGATACTTCTTAATACGCCTCCTACCGGCAAGCACGTCAGACATTAGACATTCCGGATTACTAATAGTGTTATAAAATATCTCCTTTTTACTTTCCCCGTGCACTTCATGCACATCATGAAACGGCACTTTAACTCCGTCAAGGATTATGAATCCTTCTTTAAAATTAATCATGGCATCTTGCAGAACATCCCTGCCAAGGATTACATCATATCGAAATTCGGCGTCCTTTAACATCAAAGCGCTAGTATTAATTTCCTTATTATTTGGCAGAGTAATACAAAGATCAACTTCACCTGTTACATGGCTTTTCGCATTAATTCCCTTTACACTCAATGCGCTAGGCTTAATTTTCTCGTTTAGTCCTTTTAAATTACGATAACTGACTAAACACCTGTCACTTCCGCTATCGATCAGCGCGCTCATCAACTTTTTATCATTTTTCAGTATTATAGTAGGCTTTTTTGATCGCCTCAACGAAAAAATACCCTCGCTTTCCTTTCGCAAACGACCCTCTTTCATAATCGTTGCTGACAAACAAACTTCAATCGGTAATACGGAATTACTTCCTTCATCTAATTCTTTTTCACCTAATAATTCAAATTTGTTGGTACACGTAAATAATGGATCCACCACCTCAGTCGACTTCGTTTCGGTATCTGGTTTCAATGCTACATCATTGATAACGGGGACTGTAGCTATATCCTCGGGCACTTGTGATTCCTGCTCTACCACAACACTCTTTAATTCTTCTACTTTTACTCTAAAAAATCATTACCCTCGGCAAATGCCGCGTAGTGCGCTTCACTTCTCCCTCTACCTCGTCCACGCGAACGGCATTCACGTGCGAAGTGACCGACCTTGCCACATAGGTAGCAGGCATGGCCACGGAAATTGGTTTTACCATTACCTCTTATTTTCGTACATGAAATTTGATTATGCCCTGTGGCATTGCACAATGAACAGAAGGATTTAGACCTATCTACACTAGGATCTTTTTGTTTTTCTACACGCGCTTCGTTGCATTCCATGCTACCTAGCGGCCGATCTCCAAAGTAAGCGTTCTGTCTTCCCCTTGGGAATCTATGCGGTCGCCATCCCTGTCGGAAAAATGGACGCCGTCCCTGAAATCGTCGAGGGTTGTGCTGTGAACTGTAGTATACGTCAGAACACGATTCCGTCTCGTCACAACCAGTCTCTTCAGGTATGGTTGCCAAATAAATTTCTCTTTGCGGATACGAATATTGGGAACTCTGCTTGCGTGCAAGCATTTCTTTGCTTTCGGGATTATTTCGGACAGCAGAAACGAGACGAGCGAGCAGCTCTTCAGATGTTGTAAACGGACGTGAAAAAATCTTTTTGCAAAAATTCTCCTCAAGTAAAGGAATCAATATGGCTGTAGCCAGACTAAAGACTACTAAGTCACCCGCGAATTTTTTCAGTGCGTTTGCGTCCGCGCTCGCGACCACAAACGGATGCCTTTGCAGCGCTACCTCTGCACTGTTAATTATATGGTCACTTAGATTTCTTATTTTTGACAGAGCCGTGACCAATTGTGCAGCCAAACCTTCGTTTCGTAACAATCGTAGTTGACTTAAATCAGAAGCTAATGCGTGGACAGACTTTTCGCCCTTAGCCACGTATATATCATCCAATATTTCTATAACTTGAGCAAATGAATAATTGACAGTGGGATTAACTAATTTCGTAACAATACCGTTAAAGTCGCCTACGCTCTTATGAGCACTTCGCACCAGTAATTCTTTTTTCGCGTCATCGGAACTGACGTCTGGCAACAAGCAAATATAGGATTTTAGGTTGGCCACATGGGTCCGGAAACTTTTTGTTTCGGAAAAGATCGGGTCGTTCACTCTCTGCCTACCTTTAAAAAGAGGAAGCTCAGCACTACTTAAAATTGTACTACCCCTCTGTAAATTCGAGGTCACAGAACCACTTGACATTTGCCCACTAGTGGATGTCATGGTAGTTAAGGGAGGAGCACTAGGCGTACTGAAGGTCACCGTCTGAGTAGTTCTCACTGTCGACACAACTGTCGTTATCACAGGTCTAGACGTACTAGGCGTTTGAAAATGGCCTGGCGTAAATAATGTACCTGGTACCGTACCACTTAAAGGAGGAGCAGAGACCCTGCCACTCCGAGTGATTGTTTCGTGCAAGCGAATAGTTTCAGGTTCGGAATCCGAATCTCCCATGGTAACTTACACTTCCAAAATAATCTCAAAAGAATCCTAAAATTCTAACACATCTACAATACTATTTTCACCGCAAATCACTAAAATTATACCACGAAATTTCCACGAAATTAAAAAAAAATTTCTATAGCACGAAATTAAAGAAATGCACGTCAGTAATGAACACTAAAAAATTATTAAAAACCCGAGCTCTTCGCAGCTTTCCACATTTTCAGCTAAACCATTTACTAAAAAAGAAATTCCACACTCAATGTAAATGAGAGTCTCCACAGCTCAATCGTAATTTGACAAAATAACAATACTGAAAATATACCGAAGTACCTAATTACACTAAAGAAACCAAAAAAATTTACAATTACTGGTTACTTAACTTCAAGATTCTGCCACGCAGTAACAGCGGCCAAGCGAAGAAGTAGGTCAGCGCTCGTACCAGCTGAACTCAGGGTCGTGCGCAAGGCAGTCTGCTCATGCACAGCCAGACGATGTAGCAGATCGTCAAGGTCGCTCTCAGTTCCGTGCTCAGATGCAGGTGCGAAGCGACGGTCAGCAAGCAAGCACACTTTCTATACTCAGCGAGCCAACACTAACACAGTTCCGTAACCTTTCAGTTATTGTCACAGTTAAACACCTTGCGCGTAGCAGGATAGTACGTAGATACTCTATTTAATTGATAGCACTGTTCGGTACCTTATATATTTACTACTTTTACTAACACAACAGTTCTTGTAGAATCAGAAAATACAACTATAGTTCGTAGAGATCTTAGCGAACACAATCACTGATGAATTGAAGATGCAGACGTTCTCGAAGATGTAGACGCTCCCGTTACTTCTTACGATGAAAACTGACGCAGCTCCTTATTACACAATCGTCGCCGTCTTGTTCTAGGTCAATACGCGCGTAGTAAGGCACACCCAGAGGAATGTCCAAGAGTAACCCGCAGGTCCTCTTCATAATTTCTTCCGAAACGCGTTTCGTCGTGAAACGGAAAATATTTTTGTAATCTTCCGGTGCCTCTTCAACCTCTCGGCCTGTTGGTGAAGTCTTTTCCATAATAAATTCGACGAAAAATCCAGCAGAATCTCTTCTTACGATGCGAAGCGTAGACACCAACACGTTGCAAAACTCGAAGTCCGTAGAAACAATATCGATGCAAAATCACCGTCAAATCCTTTTCTCCTGCCTCAAAAATCACAGAGGTCACTCAAGTTATCTCACTTCACCAATACAAGTATAACACGTCGTGGTTCTTTTAAATACTGCGCCCCAATATCGCGCCCCTTTATCTATGAGTCTATATCTTTAGGGTCGCGACTTCGGAGGGTAGAGTGAATACGCAGGTTACTGTGCGAGTTTAATCGTAGAGAACTTAGTACAGGGTAGAACTCGGTCCAAGTGCCCAGAGGTGGCTCCGCACAAGCCTTATATAGTCCTAACATTGCTGACACAGCAAAGCGCATTGGGGTTAGCCCGCTCTAGTGCGTAGTCTTGAACACGTATGAACATACGCACAGGGAGGATGCGTACTTGTGACGGCATACCTTTCCTTGCCTGCTATCTTCTAATTAAGTTTTTATTGTATCCTCAATTATTACGATTTTTGACATTGTGCCTTCAGGTGTTCCTGATTAGCCAGGTAAATTAATTCCCCTCTGGATAACCGAGACCAACCTTATGGTTCTTGTATTACTCAATTATTAGCTTAAGAGTAACACTTAATTCAGGCTTAGATACTCATAATTTAGCTGTTGAAGCTCTGTGGTGCCCATGATATTTTTCAAATGGGATAAGCTAGCATTGATCCAGCTAACCTTAGACTTAGTATGGCTAGTGCAGAAAGTCCATGACTGTTTGCTTAGTGTAAATTGTTCTAATATAACAGCTGCCAATCCTAAGGCACTTGTGTATTCTATTAAGTGTACCCTAGGGTATTTGGCTGCAAAATCCTTGATTTGAATCATCCAAACCCCCCCTATATCGACTTATCCAGTAACGACCCTTAACCTCGAAAGACTGACCTTGCACTCCATGTTGGAGACAGTCGAAAAAGTTATGCCGGGCTCACTTCTAGTAGTACTCTGAGCATAGTCGTGGGTGAGAGAAATGGAAAAATTGCACCTGGGAATTTCATGATTGTCCATACGATTTACTCAATGTTGCGATTGCCTTCGGCCGTATTCGGGCGCCAGAATACGGTTGAGGTACCTGCATAGAGACTCCTCGATCCGAGGCAATCTTGTTAATCAGAAGTAGCTCGCAGCCTGGCTTGTGCAGCGACTGTTCTTCCTCTTTAACTATGCTTGAACAAGTGACCCAACTCCTCTCTCCCATACAGAAGAAGCTACGAAGCCAACACACAAACACAACCACCTAGTCCTCAATCCAAGCCATTGAGCCCAAAAATCTGGACCTTCCTCAGACTCATTTGAGGAGTCCCTCACATTCACTCAGCAACACGGCTCCACACGCAGTAACCCTACAAGGTACTGCCTCTTTTGAGACATCCTAATTAAGCAATACTATCACCCGCATCCGCGGATAAATACACTAACATATACGTCCTCGTCTGGATCCACAACGGATTCCCGCGAGCCACAGCACGCGGCTGGAGTACGTCGCCCTACTGGACCCGGACCTCCTTTCTCAAGAAGCGGATCCACCCCCACGATTGGCCGTAGTCACGGCACCCATAGGCGACCCAATAAACCAGGCGAGAGTTGTCGTTGTATCACTGTCCTTCAGAGGATAAGCTTGTGCAAGTGATCTGGAAAACCACGGTGCCAGTAGAGCACCCGATTACCTACTCCTTCTGAGTCAAAGGGCCATATCAATTCATTGAATTTATTGATGCCTTCCAAGGCATCTGGTGACCCTGTCAAACGTAATAACGTAATTACCTATCATTTGATAATACCAGCACGGCAAACTGGTACACTTGAAACAAACCAGTAAGAATTTGAATTACGCCCACCAGGCAAAACTTCATAGACTGAACTCCCAATATCAGAAGCTTATCCTGTACAGTGCCTTTGGAGCTCAAAAAATCGAAAGCACAGTGACAGATTACATGTTTTAAAGTAATGGGACGAAGTAGGAATAAAACTCAACGTTACAAACACATGCTTGTACCGCTTGTTTTTGTTACAGACCTCTCCGTGACATCCAGGAGCTAACTGGCAGTCTTTTGGTGTGTGATAGATCTCGCCTGACATCTTTCTCTCTCGCTTGCTTTTTCGTTGTCAGTCTTTGGGTGCCTGCACACCAAAAGATTTGAGGCGAGAAAGCGAGCAAGCTTGAATCGATATACATGTATTCCTATGGGAGTGCGCACACCGCAAGCAAGCTAGCGAGCGAGTGAGAGAGACTGAAGATTGGCTGAAGCGAGAAAGCGACTCGAAGATGGTTTCACGCTTGAAAGCTGCAGTGGGAAACGTCTGGCAGTGCGTTGTGAGATGTCGACGAGGAAGGTGTGCTGCTCAATTCTTCCAGCATAGACTGAACTCCTTATATCCAAAGTTTATGCTGTACTGTGCCTTTGGAAGTCAAAAGATCTAAAGCACAGTGACAGATTGCATGTTTCAAAGCAATGGTACGAAGTAGGAATGATACTCAACGTTACAGACACATGCTTGTTCAGCTTATTTTTGTTATAGACCTCTCTCCATGACATTCAGGAGCCAACTGGCTATCTTTTGGTGTGTGATAGATCTCGCCTCACATCTTTCTCTCTCGCTTGCTTTGTTGCTTGCGTCTTTTGGTGTGCAGCTACCCTTTTGGTGTGCAGGCACCCATAGAGTTTATTATACGCTGGGGAAACTTATTTTACATTAAAGCTTTAGAAACTAAAAAAATGAGATTGATTTAGGAAAAATCTTTTCTCTCTTACATTCCTACTAGTATGCCAAATGACGACCTCGGAAAAAATATTTTGCAATCACAAAATTTTTATATTCCCTTCACAAGTGATGCTGGCTTAGAAGAGTTCACCAGAGTCAGAAACATGAAAAAATTACTGATCAACGTTAACCATATGATTTAAAACACAATAGAGCAATTCATAAAATTACTTATTTAAATAATGCTTTAATAATATGCTCACGAGCGTCGATAACGAGAAATTGATCTCGCGGATAACCAAATTACACTACATAAATACGAGAACAAAATACTTAATATTCTATGGAGAAAATACATAAAATTAATTGCATAGTTTTTTGGAGGCCCCGGGATGGTCACCTTAAATTTGTTAATATTTATGAATTAATGTAACAAAATAAACCTAGAAATAAACTTAGTAGGGTGGAAAAATTTTGATAGTTTTGTAATGATTCGGTCATTAACGTTTTCTCGATAGTGTTTTTCGAAATTGTATGAGAGGGATAATAAAGACACCTCATGGGACTACTCAGCTTGTATCTTTTATTGAGGAAAGCCGTGATGAACGATGGCGTGCTTGACTTCGGAAGATCTTCTCTTAGATGGGAAACTCCGTGCAGGCGAGGTCCGGCGAGCGATGACGTTGGCCAGGTGTAAGTACGTGTGTTTTGTGGAGGTTACTTTCAGATTGCGGGCACTTTAACAATCCCGAGAAATTCGTTGGCTTTAGGAATAGGCTTCAATTCTGCTTAATTTTTGCAGGTGAATGAGAAGCAATTTTTGGAACCGTGATTGATGTTGAGATATCGATCTTTAATTTATGTCGGATTTTAAGATCGTTAAACGCTGACGACAAGAGTCCATGGTTGGAGCAGTTAATCTCTTAGCCAGTAATTTGATAATATACCAGGCTGAAATCAGCTCACAAAAACCGAGGCAAATGCAAGGCAATAAGGTCGAGTTAAATGGTGTAACTCGAAGTTTGAATTGCATATAAAATAATAGGCCACGTGAATTTAACTTGTACAGCTCAAGCCCAAGGAATGTGTGTTGTGGCGTTTGGTGCCGTCGAGGGTCTGCAATAGTCGAAAACGCCGAATGAGAAGGTTCTCGAAGAGGCACCAAGGAAAGATTCCACAACTGACAATCCCTACACTGCAATGGATAATTTTCCCATCACGGAGAAAAAACCTGAACTTCTTTCACAGATTTAACTCAAAGCTATTAATTTCTTTAAGGCTCAGGAAGGAAATAGGAAGGTTAGAAACTGGCAATGACTGTTCTCCTTTTGTCGAGCTCATGAAATAGGATAGACTTTTAACAGCTGGCAAGCTCTTTCACTACTGCCCTTGCTTTAAAAATAAGAGCATGAAATTTTCAAGAGTTTTTGGTAATGACATAATTGTTATTCATATTGAAAACTACATGCGATTAAGCACACAATTTATGGAATATAATGAAATATCACACAGCTAAAACTTTTGCAAGAATATGCATGCCTGAATTTCGTACTCCATAATATCTTTATATCCGTCCGAGAAATAAAAAGAAAGTCCTAAATTCATCCATGTCAATCATACTGAAAAAGAAACACTAAACGTATCTCTTGCAGCAAAAGAGAAATATATTCAAAAACATAATACAGTGAACATATAAATGAAATGACACAGCAGTTTTATGCTCCGTCATTTTTCACAAGAACGCCGGCAATCCACCGTACGCTCTCACGAAGTAATTTGATGAGCGAATTTCAATATCATAATGACAGCTGCAAGTATATAATTATTGTTGTAAGGAAATGACATAGTTGAGCATCTTACTATAATCTTGACACAAGAAATGCACATGACACGCAAAATTTACGCTACGTCATGTTGAGATAGCACTTGGAATGCGCCATGCTATGTTACGAACTCTACGACTATTTTCATGTTTATCTATAGCACGATACTGACCAAGATCCTCATACTTAACACAATGCACACTAAAAAATGATATACTGTGTCAATATACTTTACCAGATTTTGCTCTATTTGAACACTTAATTTCTTTCACTTACAAGACGCTGTATGCACCAGCTAAGGACGAACAAGAGGGTGACGCGGACCCAAGCGTCTCGCGCTCAGTGTTGCCAATCATCAGAGGCTTCACTCTCGAAAATGTCGAGCGCTATTTTATCTCTTATGCATTTACACAAAAACTTCAAGGATTACTAATTATAAGTAGAAAATTATTAATAATAATTTAGAGTGAGATTTTTAATGTCAATAATTATTTTATTTAGGTGCGAATGAGAATTTTTATAATTTTACACTTTGTAGCGAATGCTACAGTTTCAACGTACATTGACATATGTAGCATATCGCTACAAAGCGTAAGAATTATGAATTTTCCCTATCGCACTTAAATAAAATTAATCATTAGCATTAAAAATCTTACTATAAATTATTATTAATTACTTTCTACTTCTAATTCGTAATCATTGAAGTTTTTGTGTAAATACATGAGAGATCAAATAATCATTCGACATTTCGAGTTTAAAGCAGCCCGATACGGCAACATCGAAGAGCGTCACTTGAACTAGCTCACTCTTGCTTGTGGCTTTAGCGTGCGAACATTATCTCGTCCTCAACGTCATCACACACACCATTTACAACACTCTCCCTGGGCCGTTTTTGGGACTCTCTACTTGGATTAGATTTGGCTATGTCCTTGGGCCTTTTCGCCTTATATATTCACTAATTACGGGCCTTAATTCTCAACTGCCTAAAATTACGGGCACAATTGAATGAGCCTCTCAATTGCCGAATTCAGCGTGCCTGGATCTTAATTACTATTCAAACCAAGAGTCATCATCGCCATCAGGCTCGGCACCGTGATCAAACTCACCTGCTCCAAAATTAAGCAGGCTTTGCCCACACAAAAGAGCTACGCACCGATTGTTGTGCTTGTTTAAAAATTGCCCTCAGTGAATATAATATTCTGAACACAATACACTTAAAAACCTCATCCACCGGCCGGAGCGACTGCCTCCGGACTGCGAAGTATCTTCAGTCAAGATCTGCAGGATCAAGTCTCGGCGATCTTCCCGGCTTCTTCCAATAAAACCATACACCAAAAGCTGAGTCCAAAGAGCATTATTATCCCTCTCATAATTTTTCCCGGATGCTTGTCGAGGTTTCGTGAGGACTGGCTATACCCCTCGGTCAGATCCAAACACTGGTGACCCCAGTAAAAATAACACTGGCAACCCCAAAGATAAAAATCACTGGTGAAGACCCCAGTTAAAATAACCCCAAAAGCTTTCTTTAAGAACTCGACAAGTATTTGAGAGGTTGTGAGAGAGGTAATTTTGGTATATCATTGTAGTGATAAATTTCCCATGTCGTAGTCTTTGGGAATTTCTTAGATTTACTGTGTTAATGGTGATTCTCTGAGCAGCTCTAACAAAATTTTTTTTTCAGCGCTTTACTGTCCTTTTGTTTTTGTGCCTCAGTAGGTAGGAAAAATAATTTTTTCCTAATTCCGTGCTTTACGTTTTTTTTTCTGACTACCGTAAAACTTCGCGTTTCCATTCTCTCTTTCCCCCCGTTTTTTCTTGAACGTTATTGATCGATTGAGTAGGTAGAAAGATAATTTTTCTCACCTGCTTTATTTTTGTGCCTACGCTAATTGCCGCATACCGCATAAAAATATTTTTTTCTCGTTTCCAATTTCATATTTCCTTTCCTTCTGTTTCCACTTAATTTGAATGATTGTGTAGGAAAAGAAATAACGCAAACCCTTGCCACTTAATTCCAAGTCATAGGCACTGATATCTTAATTGCGCATCCCCAAAGAGATTGCTAGCATGCCTGACTCAGATAATGAAGATCGAGCCCCCACAAAACCCATTAGGCTCCCTCCCTTCATTCCGGAGGACGCCCACACCTGGTTCCAACAGTGTGAGGCAACGTTTAGGTATCATAGAGTTACTAATAACACTGATCAATTCTACGCCCTTGTTTCCGCAGCCCCCACAAAATTGTTGAATGATTCAAATCAATTGCTCGAAAGCCCTCCCGCCGTTGATCCGTACGGCACCTTAAAAAGAAAGATTCTGCAGAAGTTGCAGATGTCCGATGCGGACAAATTTCGTAGTTTGGTAGACGCCTCAGCAATTCCATCTGTCTCTAGTTCTTTCTCTCCCACTTCGCTAGTGAAAGAACTGCGGAAACTCGCTACGGGTGTTGCCGTAGCTGAGGGATTCCTGAAGGAAGTTTTCATGACTAAGCTCCCCCAAAATGTGCGCCCATTTCTATCGCTAGCAGGCCCCGATCAAACGCTGGAAAAGCTAGCGGAGTCCACCGAGACGGTGATGCGCAACATCAATTCGCCACAAGCACCGCAAGTTGCGTCCCTGAATGCAGCTGCTGCAAATTTTAGCCCCGCAAATACTCAGAATCATTCCTCAGCCATAATAGATAGGATGCAGCAAGACATCGCTGAGATAAAGCAAGCTTTACAGAATTGCCAGTTAGGTCAGAGTGGTCAGAGCGTAGCTCACATTCAGCAAGGCCCAGGGAGATTCCAAAGCCACCAAAATGCCTACGACTATCCTTATGACTATCCCTCCAACTATCATCCTTTTCCTCCTCCTCAACGCTTTGATAGAGGTAGATCCTATGATAGGTCAAATCAAGACCGTCGCTTTCGGTCGCGCTCTCGTGATGCTAGTAGCAATTTATGCTGGTATCACACGAAGTATGGTGACCAAGCACGAAAGTGCGGGTCCCGTTTTTGCCCTCGCTATACCGAAATGACTTCGGGAAACGCCAACAGCAACGCATAGTAGCGAGTACTGCGTTGCCTCATTCCCAGACTACTCGCCTCTTGACCATTCACGATCCCGTCACCAAATACCGATTTTTAATAGACACTGGCTCCAGTGTGTCAATTATCCCAGCCACGGTGAAAGACAAAAACAATCCATTGTTGGCGACATTACGCGCCGCAAACGGCACGCCAATTCCTTGTTACGGTGAAAGAGTATTAGAGTGCAGTCTGGGATTGAGGCGAAACTTTCGTTTCACATTCCTGATCGCGGAAGTCCAAGAGCCCATAATAGGTGCTGATTTTCTAGCCAAGTTTGGCATACTTGTAGATGTTAAAAACCGTAGAATTAGGGACGAGGAGACACAGATCTCAAT
The DNA here is from genome assembly GCA_030386875.1 of Morinoia aosen. NCBI lineage: Eukaryota > Metazoa > Arthropoda > Malacostraca > Amphipoda > Talitridae > Morinoia > Morinoia aosen. The sequence goes on from CM059560.1 coordinate 65,215,864, forward strand.
TCCCGCTTGTAGCATAACTAGAGCTAATGTCTTGCATTCTTTCTCTATCGCCTTAAAGGAAGAGTGCATGTTTGAGCAATTACTAAAAGATTTTCCTGCATTGACAAATTCTAATTTAGTTTCTACAAAAATGCAGACCAGCACAAAGCACTTCATAGAGACGACGGGACCGCCGGTTTACTCCCGTGCAAGGCGATTGCCGCCTGACCGATTGGCGTTAGCCAAGAAAGAATTTGCGCGCATGCTCGAAAATGGCATTATCCGCAGTTCCAAAAGCCCTTGGGCTAGCCCTCTTTTGCTAGTACCCAAGGCTAACGGTGAATTCAGACCGTGCGGGGATTTCCGCAGGTTGAACGCCGTTACTCTACCTGATCGCTACCCTATTCCTTACTTGCATGATTTCAGTGCAAATTTAGAGGGAGCTCAAATTTTCTCAAAGATAGACCTTCAGCACGCCTTTCATCAAATCCCACTTGATGAGAGTGCTATACCTAAGACCGCGGTAATCACTCCGTTTGGTCTCTTTGAGTTCCTCAAGATGTCATATGGCTTGAGGAACGCTCCTCAAACGTTCCAAAGGCACATGGCTGAAATTTTCTCTGATCTCACTTTCGCTTATGTCTATCTAGACGACATCCTAGTGGCATCCACAACCCCGGAGTTGCACAAAGACCACCTTAGGGTCGTTTTTCAAAGACTGTCCGACAATGGACTCCTCGTAAATCCTGCAAAATGCGAGCTCGGAAAGCCATCACTGATATACTTAGGTCATGAAATCTCTAGCTTAGGTCTAAAACCGTTGCCTTCCAAAGTAGAAGTGATCAAAAACTTTCCTCTTCCACAGACCCAGAAGGAACTAAGAAGGTTCCTAGGTTCTGTTAACTTCTATCATCGTTTCATACGCAACTGTGCCCAAACTTTAGCGCCCTTGTCTGACCTCCTCGAACCGAAACGAAAAGGCAAATCTATTGAGGTAAAATGGACGGAAGAAGCGCGCAAAGCTTTTGAGGAAATCAAGCACAAGTTAGCTTCCGCGACTGAATTATCCTACCCTATTGCTAATGCTGATTTTAGTCTAGTAGTGGACGCTTCCAGTACCGCCGTAGGTGCTGTGTTGCAACAACAAGTAGGGACTAACATCTCTCCTCTTGCTTTCTTTTCCAAAAAGCTGTCGCCCACTGAGCGTGCTTATAGCGCGTTCGGTAGGGAACTTCTTGCTATCTACTTGTCTGTGAGACACTTTCGCTATGCTCTAGAGGCGAGGGAGTTTGTGATCTACACAGATCACAAACCTCTGACCTCAGCGATCAAGATGCCTTCTGAAAGACATTCCCCGAGAGAAGCGCGACATTTGTCGTTTATAAGTCAGTTTACCACTGACATCCGTTTCATAAAAGGGTTGGACAATACTGTCGCTGATTGCCTATCGCGCATAAATACTGTCCAAACCAGTGGTGAAATCACCTTCGGCAACATTGAAAGCGCGCAGAAGGAGGATCCTGAACTTCGGGACCTTCTCAAACCTTCTAACACTTCTTCTCTGAAGTTAACCTTGGTTGACGGCGTGTACCGTGATGCCGAGCGACTCTCTCGTTTGTATCTTCCCGCGACTCTCCGCAGAGTAGCTGTCCTCCACTATCATTCCTTCTCACATCCAGGTATTAACCGTACATTGCGTTTGATTTCTGATCGTTACGTCTGGCCAGCGATGCGTAAGGAGGTCAAGCAAATTGTGCAAAATTGCCATGCATGTCAGAGTAGTAAAGTGGTGAAACACAACCGTGCAGCGCTGCAGAGAGTTGCATTCACAGGTCACAAGTTCAACTCTGTACACCTAGATTTGATCGGTCCTTTGCCTTTATCGCGCGGTTATTCTTATTTGTTGACCATCATCGATAGGTTCACACGTTGGGTTGAGGCTGTCCCTCTTCCTGATACCCAAACCGAGACTGTAGCGCGCGCTTTCATGTCCAACTGGATCTCTAGATTTGGTGTTCCCTTAAGGGTCACACATGACCGGGGATCACAATTTACCTCCAAATTCTGGAATGAGCTTAGCACTGCTTTAGGGTGTGAAAACGTAAACACCACTGCTTATCATCCACAGTCAAATGGACTTATTGAGAGAGTCCACAGAGATTTAAAGTCGGCATTACGTTGCCTGAACTGCAGCAATGATTGGACTGACAGACTTCCATCAGTATTGTTGAGCATTCGCAATCTGTACCGACAAGATCAGCAGTGCACAGCAGCAGAGATGCTATATGGTCAAACACTCCGTCTCCCCGGCGACATTGTTGACCCAAAACCTTTGCCTGAATTTTCACCCGCTGACCGTTCCGCATATGTAACCTGCCTAAAAGATTGCATGCGCCAGATCAAGTATGTGGCTCCGCGAATGCCTCAGACTGAGGACAAACTGGATCCTGCCTTGCAGGACTGCACACATGTGTACGTCCGAAACGACGCCATCAAACCTACACTCACGCGTCCTTATGATGGCCCATTCAAAATACTCAAACGCACGCCCAAATACTTCATCCTCGAAAGATCGGGTTCACACGACCCCGTGAGCATTGATCGATTAAAGGTCGCGTACACTTCCGATCATAGTGTAACTGCTAAACCATCATTCTCTCCACAGAATTCCCCTTCCACTGAGACTCGTTCATATCTACCATCTCAGCTTCCTCAGTTGGCTGCATTATTGCCTAGTCAACTTGAGTGTAATCCTTTCTATGTGCCTGTACATTCAAACCCTATCTCTAAGCCTGTCGTAGATTCTAATTCTAGCCCTCTTACTGAAACAGCGACAAGTCTGGATAGACCAGACGAGACCGCTGCAGTAACTCGTGTTCCTAGAACTCTTGCCGATCTAAATTTGCAGACCCGTTTGGTGAAACTTCCCCGCTCAGTAACATTTTCCACCTGCCGAACCCGGCAGGGTCGCGTAGTTAGACCTCCGTCCCGCTACAAATGATTGCAGCGGGTGGACCTTTCGGTCTGCGCCTTGGGGGGTAATGTAGCATATCGCTACAAAGCGTGAGAATTATGAATTTTCCCTATCGCACCTAAATAAAATTAATCATTAGCATTAAAATTCTTACTATAAATTATTATTAATTACTTTCTACTTCTAATTCGTAATCATTGAAGTTTTTGTGTAAATACATGAGAGATCAAATAATCATTCGACATTTCGAGTTTAAAGCAGCCCGATACGGCAACATCGAAGAGCGTCACTTGAACTAGCTCACTCTTGCTTGTGGCTTTAGCGTGCGAACATCATCTCGTCCTCAACGTCATCACACACACCATTTACAACACTCTCCCTGGGCCGTTTTTGGGACTCTCTACTTGGATTAGATTTGGCTATGTCCTTGGGCCTTTTCGCCTTATATATTCACTAATTACGGGCCTTAATTCTCAACTGCCTAAAATTACGGGCACAATTGAATGAGCCTCTCAATTGCCGAATTCAGCGTGCCTGGATCTTAATTACTATTCAAACCAAGAGTCATCATCGCCATCAGGCTCGGCACCGTGATCAAACTCACCTGCTCCAAAATTAAGCAGGCTTTGCCCACACAAAAGAGCTACGCACCGATTGTTGTGCTTGTTTAAAAATTGCCCTCAGTGAATATAATATTCTGAACACAATACACTTAAAAACCTCATCCACCGGCCGGAGCGACTGCCTCCGGACTGCGAAGTATCTTCAGTCAAGATCTGCAGGATCAAGTCTCGGCGATCTTCCCGGCTTCTTCCAATAAAACCATACACCAAAAGCTGAGTCCAAAGAGCATTATTATCCCTCTCATAATTTTTCCCGGATGCTTGTCGAGGTTTCGTGAGGACTGGCTATACCTGTAGCATACCGCTACATAAGCGTAAAAATTATAAATTTGCCATTCATACTTAAATAAATTAATTAGTAGCATTAAAAATCTTACTCTAATTTATTATTAATTATTTTCTACTCCTAATTCGTAATCATTGAAGTTTTTGTGTAAATACATGAGACGATAAAATAACATTTCCATTTTTCGAGAGAGAAGCCCTCTGGTGGCAACACTGCGCAGTTGCGCGTCTCTTCTTTCAAAAAGCCACTCTTACTTTGGCGTCCTACCTTAGCGGTGTTACAGCAAATTCTCGTGAGTTTAAAGGTGTTAGAAAATAATCGTGTTCTTTCTTCGTTCTCGTGAGTAATCAGCGTTAGAAAATAATCGTGTTCTTTCTTCGTGTTCAGTGAAGATTAATAGTTGACAGTGCAGTGTTATTAAGATACGTAGTTAGGCGTAGGAATTGATGTAGCATGTTTTCATTCAGTGTTTTTGTTTTGTTTCTCAACGTGATTTAGCGTAAAATATTGCGTCAGATGTGCATTGCATTTCCGTGTCATGATTTTATTATCAAAGCATAATCATGTTCGTTCCTTTTCTTTACGATAATCTACTAATCTACGATAATCTCTACTCGGAATGAACGCGGCGAAATTTGCCAGCGTTCGTTGTCGATAGCGTCTTTGTGTAATGGCGGAACCTCACACCGTCGTCTCTTGTCACTACTCTGTGACTATAAATACCATAGGCATGTGTTATAGTAGCATTTATTCTTTTTTTTACAAACCGACTTGCAGTAGTTTAAATTACGAAAAGTATTCATGCCTATGCTTGATAAATTTTGGAATTTCATTTCTTAATTCCATACTCATGGAAACCTATCGTATACCGCACTTATTTCAATATAAAAACATTTCAATAAAATTTAATTTAACTCATCGCATTCTTGTGACAAAACACCCACTACTATCTGCTTATCCTGAGTGTGTGCAAATTGCTGGCGGCTCTGGCTGAGGCCGACGCGTAAAGTCGCCGGCTAAATCGCCACACGGAATTTTCATGCTTTCGTGTTTTCCTTCTTCGCGTATTTTCCGCCTGTGAAATCAACGCTTAGGTTTTTCCTTTTTCTTTTATCATTGGGGATATATCTTATTCCTTAATTCCTTTATTATTGCAAATGATATCTACCAGGATTTTTTAGTAGGATTTATATCCATGAACTTTAGGATTTTTATGTGTTTTTTACTGCTTTCAAAAGTGCAGTCACTTGATATTTTCACGATATTCTCGTGTTTACTTGCCCGTAGTTTTCTGTAAGGAATCACGATCTTTATTACCGGAAGTTCTTGAACCTAATACTCAGATTTTTAAAGCCAGAGGCATTGGTGAACAGTTGACAGCTAAACAGCTTAAACCATTTATTTATTGTTAAAATCTGTCAACCAAAAATCTGTCCTATCTCTTTTGAGTTTGCCAAAAGGAGAATCCTAAAGTAGCTGGAGTCAAACCTGTAGGAGTTTCTCGGATTTCTCCGTGTGGGAAGAGTTGTCATTATATGTTGGATTGTCAGTGGTGGAATGTCTTGATGTTCTCTCCTGGAACGTTTCATCCAGCGTCTTGGACTCCTGTGCAGGACCTCTACATCATCGCCATACACACAACACTCACAGTTTTGAATCTCCCTGGGTTTCCTGAGTGCCATGCTGATTGCTAAATGCTATTCTCACATAAGCAGTGACTAAACTTGCTACTACTAATCTGAGCAAGTAATTCAACTTGCCCCTGCTAATGTGCCGACTTGATTCTGCTCACATGAGCCTGATTTAACTTGCTCACTCACACCCCACCTTATTTTGGAGTCATTAGTTATTCCTGAACTACGTCATTGACCCTCGCTCAATCATCTCAAATTACCTAATTCAACTTCCCAAATACAACTCACTCACCCTGCCTACTCATCGCGTGCCGGCCTTCGTCAACGCCAGCCTGGTCCTCCGGCAAGGATTGCCCACCTAGACAAGCTCTCCGAGATCAAGAACCAAGCCAGTTTTCCTGGTTTCCTCTTCCAATAAACTCCACCTGAAAAGAGCTGAGTTCCAATCCGTCTTTCATTGTCCCTCTCATAATTTCCTCATATCACCTTCGAGCATTGATCGAGTTTTTTCTTTGCCGTTCAAATTAATATTTACACTCAACCACCCAACGGCGGAAGTAAAAAGCCCGACATACCCCTCGGTCAGATCCAAACACATATGAACTATGAAAATGTAATGGTGTAAAGTAAACCCATTTAAATTCAAAACTAAATAATCAAACTTTTATGAAATGGTGTTTATTGATCATGATAAAAATTCAATAAATTTATGAAAAAAAGGTAGTACATAGATATTAGCTATATATTATGTAAACAAATTCAGTTACTACCGGTATGAAAATACTAAGGTAATCGTAGGGCAGAAAATAATTACAGTTGTGCTTGGCATTCTGTTTATACTTCTATCAAGGAGTAATGGAGAAAATTCCATAGGCTGTAAACTTCACATTTCCAATTGAGACCTGACTCATTCAGTACCCAAAAAATTGCCCTTGTTTAGGTAGTTCTCGTAAATTAAATTTTTTACTGAAAATAGGGATTTTGATTATTCCGTATACTAGGGTAATTTTTGGTACTTCTATCTATTTATTGGAGTGTTGTGTAAAACGAGCCAATAAATTAAAAGCACGAAGATTTTAAGAAAACGTATATATTTTATTTACCAGTTAGGTTTTTAAATCTCATTTTATATTTTCTGTTTATGTAAATAATTAGGTGAGACATCATTAGCACCAGTCTCTCTAGCTCGTCTAAAAGCTTTTCTTTTGTCATATAATATACTGATTGCATTCAAATTCTAATTTCTATAAGCCAATTCACGGGATAATGCCAGAGATACATAGTACATATGACATTATGCGATGGCTTAAGTGAACGCCTATAGTTCAGTAAAATAACCTAATTTAGGGTAATAAATACTCGGTTTGAGTATTAGAAATTTACCGAGCAACTTTTTCAAGGATAAATAACATTTCTATTGCCTCAAAACAAATTACAAACAGTACAACGCCTTCGAACGTTAGTTACTGCGAAATTATGGTTAGGATATTGTTCATGAGTTGGTAAATTTTGAAATCCCATCATGAATTCATTAGGTTCGGTTCGACTCTCATTTTTGTTTACTTTTTGTGTATTACTGCTATGTGTGTCCGGTAAGTTAGTTGATTTTTTAAACTAAGCTGAATGATGATTGCCTGGTGTAATGTTTCCATTACGCACTTTCGTGGAAAAATAAAACCATAACTAAAGAGTCCTAATTGAACACAATTGGAATTTAGTCAGTTTCTAGGTTGTTTCATAATTACTAGAACCTATTAAAAGCGAGGGTTAATTAGACCATAAAAATTGTCTGCTGGCATATTTGTGTATCAATTTTTAATAATATTTACTTATATGGGAGGAATTTTGGTAAATCTGAAGGATATGTCAGTTGTCGATTTTCCACTTTTTGGTGCCTGAACCTAATTAATTGAATCAAAATAAGGTAAATGTTGAGGACTTGACCAAAATTGATTTTCCACTCTTTGACCAATAAAGATTGTTGAAGAGACAAAAATAAACTAGTTTTCTTCAATGCACTTTCCGGCGGAAATGAGTATTTTAAAAGTTATGACATTAAATGAGTTACCGTAACCCCAGTGTTTGAGGCGGGGAAAAATACTCCGCGCGGTCCGACGTGAAAGTAAACAGGCGTTCCCGCGCGCCAACCAAGCCGACGAAGAGCAAACCCCCTATTACAAACGTAAAGAGGTTGGGTCGTGAGGGGTAGCAACAGTTCTTTTAGTGAAAATTATAAAATTAAAAGAACTGTGGCTACCCCTCACGACCCAACCTCTTTACGTTTGTAATAGGGTCATGCACACTGGAGTTCCGGTAACTCATTTAATGCCATAACTTTTAAAATACTCATTTCCGCCGGAAAGTGCATTGAAGAAAACTTGTTTATTTTGGTCTCATCAACAATCTTTGCTGATCAAAAAGTGGAAAATCGATTATGGTCAAGTCCTCAACATTTACCCAAAATAAACAAGTTTTCTTCTATGCACTTTTTGTCTCAAATGAGTATTTTACGATTTATAGCGGTAAGTTTAGTTTTATCTTTGGCGACGGATGCGCTCGAATAAACAGGTGGTCATCAATTTTTGAATTTTTGTTGCTTGAATCATGGTAATAACATCGAAATAAACAACTTTTCTTCCATACACTTTTTTCGTCAAATGAGTATTTAACGAGGTAGGCCTATAGCGGTAGGTTTGGTTTCGTCTTTGATGACGATCGCGCTGGAAGCGAGTGCGCATTGCAGTGTTGCTGTCCGACGTGCTCCTTGAATAACTTGCCGCTTCAAACACTGGAGTTGCGGTAAGTCATTTACCGCTATAACTAATAAAATACTCATTTGAGACGGAAAGTGCATAGAAGAAAACTTGTTTATTTCGATCTAGGGTAATTCATCAAATATCGAACTGAACTGATTATCGAACAACTTTGGAAATATGCGCGTAATAAATTTAGTAAGCATCCAAACTTGCTCAGTGCCAGTGATCTTACATCTAAAACTCCTATTTTAGTGATAAAAACTCATTTCTGTGAGCTGCAAACTGCTACCAGCTGTTGCGAACGTATTTTCTGTACGACCCTTACAAATTAGTCGAATTTTTTTACTCGAAAAATCTTACGCACCTCGGGAAAATTGCGACGGTTTAATTGTTGTTGGGTCACCGTCAACCTCCCGTCATAACTAGAGAGTAGTGTTGTCATATGATGTTCTGTTACTGTATTTTTTTCTTTTCCGCCAAAAACTTGATAAATATTCCATGTTCGACATTCAGTTCCTTTTTCATGTCAGTATTAAATACTGAACAAAGGTGTTCGAATCAAAATTCCTTAAAAATCATGAATTTATGCCTCGAACAAAGCTTTTCGATTCTTAATTCTTTTAAATAACTGAATCGATCTATTGAACGCCTGTTTTATTTCATTAAAATATTGCATTAACGCTTGATAATGACATTGAATAGTTGAAGATGGGAATTCTGGTGAGGGGCTATCAATCATCTGCTGGTGTTCCAAAGCCCTCAAGATCATCAATGATTCGTCTGGCTACATTTACTGATGATCAATCCCTTGCCAAGAAAATTGATGCAAGCATCAATAATAATTCATTGACGAGTGCTTTACACTCTACTCCAAAAAAGGTCACACAGGTTGATGATCACAATGATGGTTCAACAAACACTGCAAATGAAACATCGACATCATATTCAAATTTTGATAACTCTCCATTCAAATGCATCTTGAAAATAAGTAATGAGACAGTTATTTCAAACAAACAAACAAAACAAACATCGGCATCTTTGGGATGCTTTATTTCCAATCAAGCCTGATACAAATGATCTTAAGCATTGGTTTTTCAAATGTCTTATAACTAACACTATATATAGGACACCATGACGGTTCCCCCGTAAAGCCGGTACCCATTTCCGACACCTGGGTCGAGTGGGGTATTGTGCTTGAGCTTTCCCTTATACCCAACGGGGAAAATCGCAGCGCCAGCGCCGGGATACGAACCCGCGACTCCAACATACAAGTCCGATCCCTTAACCGATGTGCCACCGCGAGCACTTCCAAGAAAATCCAGTGCACCAAAGAAAAAAAGAATGAAAGAAAAACGTTTATTTTCCAAGTGGCCACATGAGGTGTACAAATAGATAGACCATACGAGGCATATTAATGGACAAAATATACGAGGCGTACTAATAGACAAACCATACGTGGCGTGCTAATAGTCAAACAAAAGTTCCATACGAAGAGAACTAATTGACAAACCATCCTGTTCGAATCAAAATTCTTGTTTGATTCCTGTTCGATATTGATGAAATTATGTTACTAAAGAATTCGATTTTTAGAACAATAAATACATTTCAATAATCTACGTTGTCTTTCAAGCGACATCACAGAACAAGAAAGCAACTGTTCAAGAATAACCTTGAGGCCCGCAAGAGTTATTCAGAGCAAAAGTTACCGATTTATGAAGGTTGTTTCTAGACACACGTGATTTCTGTTCGATATTTGATGAATTACCCTAATTAACTATGCTAAGGCATCGAAATTTACAAAATCGATAACTGACATATCCTTCAGATTTACCGGAATTTTTTACTAAATTTTAGTGAAATATTAAAATTGGTAAAACACTTCAACAATTACTATAACAATAACAACCTAACGTTTGACTGTATTTCATAGATATGAGGTTTTAATATTGTAGGCATTTTACTATAAATATAGCATTCCATAGATTTATTGTATATGTGTTGATTATGATGCAGTTAATTGATGTGAATATAGTTAACACATTTTTCCAATCAACTAATTTATTATTTTTAGATTAAACATTTGAAATTCATATGCACATTCTGATGTATTTGATGTTAGAGAAAAATTCATTTTTGAAGTCAAGCATGTTACTGAATATGATGAAATATTTATTTATATAGGTAGTTGGTACCAGAATAAGATCATCCCAGAGTTGGGTTGCGTAACTTTGAAAAGAGTAGAGATAACAAGTATTGAAAGCTAGGGTAAATGTAAAGGACTTGACCATAATCGATTTTCCACTTTTTGATCAACAAAGATTGTTGATCAGACCAAAATAAACAATTTTTCTTCAATGCACTTTCCGGCAGAAATGAGTATTTTAAAAGTTATGGCGTTAAATGAGTTACCGGAACTCCAGTGTGCATCGCCCTATTACAAACGTAAAGAGGTTGGGTCGTGAGGGGTAGCCACAGTTCTTTTAGTTTTATAGTTTTCACTAAAAGAACTGTGGCTACCCCTCACGACCCAACCTCTTTACGTTTGTAATAGGGGGTTTGCTCTTCGTCGGCTTGGTTAGCGCGTGGTAACGCCTGTTTACTTTCACGTCGGACCGCTCGGTGTATTTTTCCCAGCCTCAAACACTGGAGTTACGGTAACTCATTTAATGCCATAACTTTTAAAATACTTATTTCCGCCGGAAAGTGCATTGAAGAAAACTTGTTTATTTTGGTCTCGTCAACAATCTTTATCGATCAAAGAGTGGAAAATCGATTATGGTCAATCCTTTACATTTACCAAAGCTAGTACTTTAGTTGTGTAAATTATGTTGCCCATTTTCTATCTGTTTGATATTTACTCTCTGACATTGTGATATTGTTTCATAATGTTGAACAATATAGTTTAATCAACATATATAACATAATTTTTTACGGTAAATCTGAAGGATATGTCAGTTATCGATTTTGTAAATTTTGATGCCCCAGCATAGTTAATTAGATCAAAATAAACAAGTTTTCTTCTATGCACTTTCCATCTCAAATGAGTATTTTATTAGTTATAGCGGTAAATGACTTACCGCAACTCCAGTGTTTGAAGCGGCAAGTTATTCAAGGAGAACGTTGGACAGCAACACTGCAATGCGCACTCGCTTCCAGCGCGATCGTCCTCAAAGATGAAAACCAAACCTACCGCTATACCTTGATAAATACTCATCTGACAAAAAAAGTGTATAGAGGAAAAGTTGTTTATTTCAATGTTATTACCATGATTCAAGCAACAAAAATTCAAAAATCGATGAGTAGCTGTTTATTCGAGCGCATTCATCATCAAAGACGAAACTAAACTTGCCGCTATAAATCGTAAAATACTCATTTGAGACGGAAAATGCATAGAAGAAATCTTGTTTATTTTGATTCAATTAACTAGGTTCAGGCACCAAAAAGTGGAAAATCGACAACTGACATATCCTTCAGATTTACCTATTTTACCTTCATTTTAACATAATTTACTAATTTTTATGACCAATTTTGAAGCAAATTTAGTTTTGACGTTTTTTCTAATATAGACTATATTTTATTATCTGTCAGCAATTTTCAATACTTATGTAGCTTAGGGAATTCCTGAAGTTTAACTACCCCATGTTTGTTTTAATAATTTCTAGAAAACTTGAAAAATACTAGAAGTAAAATGTGTTATAAATTTAATTTTATGTTAAGTGAGCAAGTTACATATGAATCAGACCATATTTGAAAAAAAAAACATAAGCTTACCTAACCCAACCTAACCTAACCCAGAAAACCAATAAACATAACACAATTCACATTGGTCAGAATTGAATTGTAACACTGCAAATTTGCTAATAGCAACACTTAACAATTTAATAAATGCTCAAAATCTAATATACTAATGAACATATTTCTTTTTCATGAAAAATAAAAATTATAAATCACAAAATGTGTTCTAAATTCAATTTAACATATACTTTGCTAGTTTTATATAAAAATTGCACTTTAATTAAAAAATAATGCATGGGATATTTGAAGTCCAGAAATGCCTAGCTTGGCTTTGGATGCTGCTCCTTATAATTTTTTCAAGCTGAAAATACTAACCAAAATTAAATGTTTATCTTATTTGGTAATTTTTCATAAATATTTTTTTAAACAAGCTTTGCAATTTGAGCAGGTGGTGTTGCAGAGTGCGTCATCCCCCGTGTGATCCGAGGCTCATGGTTTAGCTTTGAGACTGGTAGTAATACCATCACTGACCTCGACGATAGCACCATGACAGCTCGTGGTAACTGTGTTGCTATGGACAAAATATCCCATGAGGATATTAAGCTGCTCTTCAAGGATAATGAATGCTACCACTGTGTCCAGTTCTTTGTCAGGACTGTCAACGTCCTCGAAATGAAGACTAGTAAGAATGATTTATTGAAACATTCTACAGTTTAGATTGATGAATTATTTGTCCTATTTCATTGATAAGTAAAAATTATGTAAATTTAGATAATGGAAAAAGAGTATCCTAAAATCAGTAAAGAGGATCTTAAGTTCTTTACAAACTTGTGCAGAAATGAGTTAGTCCTAGATACAAATAATTCTCAGAATTTGAAATCAAAGGATGAAAGAACAGGATTTTGAACTTGATGGTTTCAGTGTATCTAGAAATTAAAAAAAAAAATCATGATGCATAATTTTTTGCTGCAATCATTGCATTAGAAAAGCAGGAGGAATGTTCCAATGATCAAGTACTATGAGCCTTAGAATCTGAATTAAGCCATTTAAAACTTTAGTCTGCTAATACCTATTTAAGTTTAGACCATTCAGAGCAATGATGACCACTTGGTCATTGTTACTATACTGAGGTTTTGTTCTTATTTGGTTAAATAAGGATCTGGCACTTATATTGGTGCATTTTTCAAGTATTTAATATTTTGAATTCATTATTTTATTTTCATTGATAAATTAACATGTTTTGCATAACATGAGTAAATTTGGTGCCAACAATTTTTCACAAATATTGACAATGAGAATCATTTTGGTTTTTCAGTCTTATTTCAATTTCAAATCAGGATTTCTTCATACGTGCATCTTTCATTTAGGCACAAACCGCACAATGTCTGTTCTTATCATGGAAACAAGACATTTGATTTGCAGTACTGAAACCCCTCAGGGGGATACAACTATTGTGTCTATAGGAATAAGTGCTCCCAGGGGGACTATGTGAGGGCCTGAGCTAAAGATTAGGTAGGCTTTCTTTTTGTTAAAAAAGAATAGGTTTTTGTGTTGTTGCGGACCATCTTTATTCGGTTCACTGCTGTCCTGTTTATCAGCACCTACTACTTTCTTCTTCAACTTTTTCTTGTTTCATGATCTTCTTTCTTAGCTTTCTGTTTCTGTACCCTTTCTGCATAGATTCTGCATTTCCTCAACTCCATATTAAATGGTGCCTTCTTCCTTCCTCTCTTTGGATAGCCTTTGTTGCGGATAGGGAGGCTTAAACTAACGAATAATCTAATCTAATCTTGCAGTACTGAACAGCTGAGTGCATGGAAATTTCTGTATATCTTTACTTTTTATTTAGCATATCTTTCTTTACCCTGCATAATGTCTTATCAAAACAAGACGTTAAATTTGTGCTACTGAGTAGCTGGGTTTGTAAAAATTTCTTTATTTTTCATTTAGGCACAATGTGTGTTCTCTTCATGAAAACGAGATGTTGAATTTACGCTACTGAGCAGCTGGGTGCGTAACGTACCGGCCGGACTACACCCCCGCACTGGAGGAGGTGTGCAGTTCCCTCATTCCCGACCAGGCCCTCACAACTCTCTTCAATGAGAACTTCGTCCCCAAGAACTGCAGATCGGTTCTGGAAGGTGTCTGGCATTTTGCTTACCAAAACAAATTCAGGTGAGCACTTCTTATCTAAATTTTGTGAGATGTGAGTGGGAGTATGTAGAGGTAATAAGCATCCCAATACAATTGTGCTACTCTGGATCAGTATTCTCCTCAGTGGTTGACATAATTTTGTGAGATGTGAGAGTATAGAGGTAATAAACATCACAATACAATTAGGCTGCTCTTGATCAGTATTCTCCTTGGTGGTCTTGAAATGGCCACACTTCTCTCATTATTCTTCAATTTTTGCTTGAACAATAGAAGTTAAATTGTTGCCCAGAATAGGCTTAGTGACTTTTTTACACAAACTACTCATGTGACTTTGTGTTGTGTGGCATTATTCCTTGTTTGTATAGGAGGATTCATGTAATTATTCTACTAGAAAAAATGGACTGTTTCATTTTAAATTTCTATTATTTCTCTTGCTGTTAAAATCACTACCAATTTTGAAATGTTTCTCAAGTTTAGTTGATGCAGAATTATCCCTCTGCATGTTGAGTTCCTGCTACATTTCACATTTGTTTTTGCATTGCAGTTTCACTGGTGAATGCAATCACCCTGAAGCTGTGATCCGTTCCTGCCAGGAGCCAGGTAACCAGTTCTTGATTGCAAACCAAAAGTTCAACATAACCTACAAGAAATGCCCTGGGATCAAGGAAAGCTTTGAGGGAGGTGAGCAGTTCAATCCAGCAGAGTTGCCCTCAGAGGGTTACCTCTGCTGTATCTAGGGGATTTAGCATTCCTAGGGAGAAAATGTGAGATTCTGAGCCGAGAGTCAGGTATGCCTGATTTTTACATTCTTTATTAATATAGAATGAAATATCCATGATGAATTGTATTCGTGCAACTTAACTAAAAATGAATGTTGTGTTTAGCCTCTGCTGGTTAAAAGCTGTATTAGATCATGGTATAAGACTTATTTATTTATTGAAAAGTAACTGCATATTTTTTTGTGCTCATTTATTCTATAGTTCTTTGTGTATATTTTATTATTTTTGACTGTGTGATGCAAGTTGAACAGATAAGAATAACAATGGTGGCAGCTCAGTACAAGAATGGTAAAAATTTACCTTAGTAATGGGAGTTGGGAACAATTTAACAAGTATGGGACATTGGCTCTATGTGAACTCAAACCTTGCATCAAAGTAAACTATGCAGCTCATGTATTTATCAAATTCATCCCATATTTAAATGTAACGTAAATTTTTTTGCCAATTTATGAGTTCCTTCATAAAATCGTTGTGGACTTCCCCCAGAAGTTTGTATTACATAATTGCTTGTTGAATTTTGTTTTATGGGCTATCTTTTTTCAGTTCACTGTTCTATTTTTATGCTCGTTCTACTTACTTCTTTGATTTTTTGTCTTTTGAAACTCTTTCTCTATATACTGTTTCTATGCACCTGCTGCATAAATCCTGCATTTCCTGAAGTCCACACAGTAAATGATGTTGTTCTCTCTCTTCTCTTTGGAACGCCCTTGTTGTAGTTAGGGAAGTTCAAACTAACATTTCATCTTCTCTCTAGAGTAGAAATTGCAGTGGGTACTCGAAACAAGTAGTTAGCCAAGTACGTAATATATTCTTTCTTGAATCTTTCTACTAAAATTTCTATCAAAATAATAACAATAGCCAAACAAGAGCACCTGGAGGTATGGAAGGGATCAAGGAAAAGCTGTAAAAATTCATATTTCTTCCCACTGAAGTTTGTTATATATCGTGTTAATATATCTTCCCATTTTGCACTGAAGCTTGCAATGAGTTGTTCGGTTGTGTCCAGTGACGGAGTTCTCGTGCCTGGGCGACTGGCTGGACGGCAAGAACCACTACTTCGCTGCCGCCAACAACAAGGAGTCGCGCAAGGAGGAGAAGTACCGCTGCTTCATCAGGAACAGGGACGACGATCTCTATATGGGCTCCTCCATCACCCCTGAGTGCTCGGTGCTCAAGACTCCTGAGAACAGCCCTGCTAGGTTCAGGATGACTCCAGGTTAGCTACTGAAATGTGCATTTTTGGGCGTGTGTGTAACTTGGCAGGTTGGCTGCTGAAATGTGCATTTTTGGGCATGTGTGTAACTTGGCAGGCTAGCCACTGAAATGTGCATTTTAGGGCATGTGTGTTGTAATGTCGTGCGCTAGCGGAATTTCTATCTTCGCTTCGGCACGCCATTGAACGGAACTCGGTAGGACGCCCAAAGGGAAACGAGGTCTCTTCAGGTTTTTTATTTCTTATCCCGTGGTTCCGTGAATCTGCATAGACAGGTATAGTCAGACTCAGACTAGCGATTGCATGACAGGAGAATTCCTAATCTAGGATCACAGTCGACTGACCAGTTGACGTATACAGCACAGGGTGCGTACAGGCATGGAGAAGCATGGAAAGTAGTTGAATTTCGAAAATAATATTCAAGGCCTCGAAAGTAGTGGAATTTTAAAAATGGTCATTGAAAGTCATGAAATTTTAGGATTTTCGTGAAAAGAAAATTTTACTGTTGAAAATTTTCGTTCCGTTTGGTCCGCGTTGAGCGAGGCGTTGTCGGTAACCTTCGAGTGTTACTTGGGCTCTGATTAGTTGATACAGCTACGTCTTTAGTGTCCGCGATTTTGATTGGTTCTCAGGCGTCACGTGAAACCAAACGCGCTCAGTGTGACTGAAGACACGCGCTCGCTCGGACCATTGTTGACCTGTCGCCACTGTTGAACATTTTCGAGCTGAGTTTTTATCATCGGTCTTGACCATCCCGTGTGTGTGTGACTAGAGTTACGGTGCCGAGACTGAGCTGAGGAATTATCGTCATGCCAGGCAGTTGTTCTTTCAACAACTTGTGGTTGCGAGACAAAGACTTTCAACAATGGGATGATGTGAAGAATTTCCTTGTTGCTGTCATCAAGAAGATTGTTGAGAAGTCACCTTTGAAGTTCGGGTTGGCCCGAAACATGGGCTGGCTGGTGCCAAGTGTCTTTGTGGATCGCACAAAGAGAGAGAAGACCAAGTCCATGCTGAAAAACTGTCTGCAGCTGCTCAGCGATGCTAAGAGGCTACCACAGGGTGACATCGATGAGGTGATGAGCCAGTTTTCAGAGTTCTTTGATGAGGCACAGAGGAAGATCAGCACTTTCAACAGTTTTCAGCAAGACACTGATTGGCTAGATGTCTTCTGGAGCAGCCAGCTGGCCACATCCTCCCTCAAGAAACTGTGGCTGGTTGTGAAGATGCTACTGGTCCTGTCACATGGCCAGGCTTCAGTGGAAAGGGGCTTTTCTGTGAGCAAGCAGCTCATGGAAGTCAACATGGGTGAGAACACCATCGTGGCGCAGAGAGTGGTCATGGACCACATCAAACATGTAGGAGGTATCTCCAAGGTTGACATTTCCAAGAAACTCCTCTTTTCAGCTTCACAGGGCAGACAGCGCTATCAACACTACCTGGATCAAAAGAAGGAAGAGGCAGAGAAGCAGAAGAAGGGAGAGAAGAGGAAGAGAGAACTGGATGAAGTGGAGAACCTGAAGACAAAACGGAAGAGGATGGAGGAGAGTCTGCAAGCGCTGGTGGAGGATGCTGACAGCTTTGCACGGAAGGCAGAGGACAAGAATGATTTGCGCCTACTGGCAAAGTCAAATGCATTGAGGAAATCAGCCAAAGACAAGCAAGAACAACTCAAGGGGCTGAATGCGGAAATTAATGACAAACTTAATGCACTGGCAAATGCATAGCAGATGCTATTGAACTGTCCAGCATGACTGTTTGGTGTTGTGATGATCATTTACACATTTATGAAAACAAGACCTGCAAGTAATGATGAATGTTCTGTGAAGTTTATGACTGAAATACATTTATTGTGCTGCAATTTAACTTTGTGTGACATTATTTTGGGCAGAGAGAGGTAGTGAAAATGTGATTTGGTTGGCATAAAAAGTCATGAAAAAGTAGTGGAATTTTGAACCTCAGAGCCTGTACGCACCCTGACAGCACTACATAACAAGAAAGGAAATTCATGCCTCGAAAGTATATGAGAAGTAGCTGAGTGAGACATGGGAGGCAACTGAATAATTCTAGCACTAGACATGATATTCTAATGACGGAAGGGCGATAAGAGTGGTCGCGAGGCATAGTCCTCGGAACAACATAGCACAATGATATTCCATGACTCAATTATTATCATTATATAGGAAAGTTTTAGCCTCCCTTAACCACGACAAAGATGTTCCAAAAGAGGAAAGAAGAAGGCACCATTTAGTATGAGGTTGAGGGAACGCGGAATCTATGCACAAGGCGCACAGGAGTAGTGAGCTAGGAAAGAAGTTCCTGAAACAAAAGGTTTCTGTTGCATTGACAGGGAAGAAAACAAGTCTCTAGTCGAGGAACACATTGTCAAGAACGCCCTGCCAAAGACACACTGCTAGGAAACACATTAGAAAGAACACGTTTATGATACACGCACACGAGTATTGTAAGACTCGTGTCACTGGTCGAGAGAAATGATTGAGGGCGATGTACTCCTAATCTTGCTCAATCTACACTTGATAATACATGCAATGATAATTACCAGAGACAATACAATTTCATGGACGATGCCTTCTCATTGTGAGGTGAGAACACTCTCGACAGTTTACATGTACATGACATAAACTTTGCAATTCCCGACAACAGGAAATAATACATGAATCGCTTGTTTCGGCCGGTGTTCGAACTGTCTTTTTAAAGAAGCATAAAAAATATATATATGAATATACATCCGTATATATATACACACGCATATGCATTCACACACATGCACGCATGAATACATACACACAAGCATGAGGGCCAAGAAGACTATAAGTTCTGTATCTCTAACCCAACAATTTTAACATAGCGGTCATTAGTTAATAAGCACTTTATCCAAACAAAGGTGGATGATCGCACAACAAATGTATAGTCTTCACATGAACGCTTCACGATAATAAAGAGATGACGAGTTAGGTAGTGTTGTGACCGAGGCATTTCTCACGTTGACCACCTTACTGTAAACACCAGCCTAAGAAGTAGTCTGACTCCAGCGGCAGCCAAGTTTGAGCTGGGAGTCGGTGAGTCAGTCAGGAGTCTTAGAGAGAGCGAGGCAGGGTGCAGACCTTATGGTGTATCGCGCAGGCTAATGCGTGGATTGTTGCCCCTATATGCTCTACTCGTACGCCGTGTTTTCTGAGCAACACGTGCGGTTGTCAGGTTTGACAGTGTTGTCAGCACTTGCGCCTGCGGGCTGCCTCGGTAGCTCTACTTGTGCTGTAAGCTCGTGTGTTTACGCTACCTGAGTCGAGGACTTTCCTAGTCTCAAGTCGTCAAGCCTATTTAAAGTGCGGTCTTTGCCAGTTTTTCACCTTCTAAATCTTTTTAAAACTGTGTCAATAAACATGAACTTTTAATCGCATTGCAAATGCTAGTTAATAAAGTGCAATTCCTTCGGTTAATTTAACCACGTTTTAATAAATTATCAAACTACCGGAACTGTTATTAATATTGGCCTTTCAACTGCATGGAAAAGCGGTAATTTCCGTGGAAAAGGAAAGAATAAAGACTTGGAAATAATTTATTGAACAGCACAGTCCATTGAGTATCGCCTGTCGGCAAATTTATAGTGGTCAGGAATCCTGAAGTCGTAGTTTATCGACCACAAACTTGGTGTCAGGAGTGTGGGATTGTCGAGCTAATTGGACTGTGATTCGTTGTTCCTGTGTTTCTCCTAAGTGCAGTGCAGTGATCTGTGGCAGAAAATTTAGTGTTCGTAAATCGCGTTTTAACTTCAGTGAACTATTAATTTGTTAAAGTGAACATTTTCAACTGAACTTTAAGAATTTAAGATGCCTAGTTCAGGAGCTGCTGGTTCTTCAGCGTCGGACCGCAGTGGAAGTGGCGGTGAGCGTAATTCATCGGATATGGGATTTGTGATGGGTCGTTTGGCGGATGCAATTTCTAATATGAATAGGCGTGTTCAGCCGCCTCCTCCACCTTTCGATCCTTCTTCTCAATCGTGTGACATCAGGGAATTTTTCAGGATTTTCGAAGTGTATGCGTTGCATACGTACGGTCCTGAGGAGACTAACAGTGATGCGTGGCTCATTTCCTTGCGTGCGTTGCTGATGGGTAGTGCTCAGTCTGCGTTGAGTGCCATGGGTGCTAGCAGATTAGGTTATCAGAATGTGAAGAAGAACTTGATCTCTTTGTTCACTCCTCGAGATGCTTTCGACACCGCAAGAATCTCAGCCTTCATGTCTTCACAACGAGGTCCAGGAGAGTCGTTCCTTATCTACGCCATGAGACTAACAGGTCTTGCAGCATCAGCGTTCGGATCCATTCCTGAAAGAGACAAGATGATCATGAGTAAGTTAGTAGAATCGTTACCTATAGATATTAAAGCTCAAGTTAGTATGCAGATGTCAAACCGTGAAAATCCTTCCCTTGATACTATGGTGCAAATAATTTCTGCTTTAGAACCATTTTCTGTGAAGTCTATGCCTGTGCGAGCAATTGCTCTTCAACCTAGTTCTGACGAGTTAGAAGTTTCCGCGTTGAGTAAAAATTCAGTTAGATATCCTAACTTGAGAGAATTTGTTACTGTGCCTCAAACTAAAAAGTGTTTTTCTTGTAATGACCCCGGGTATTTTGCGAGAAATTGTCCAAAGAGAAGGCAGTGTTACTCAGATCGTGTTCCCCGAACTAGAGATAGTGAAATAACGTGTCAATTCTGTAACGGTAAGGGGCATGTGCTGGCTCAGTGTAGACAGTTTAAGCGAGAATTTGGTGCTTGTAGTTGGTGTGGCGAGACGGATCATAAGTCTTTTAACTGTAAAAGTAAGCCAATGTTAAACTGAGTTCCGCTGTTGAAAGTCGGGAACCAACGGTGGATAGCTCTGACCCCGCAAATGTAAACCTTTTGATGAAAACTAAATTTTCCGCTGAAAATAAGTGTTATCATGGAGCAGGAAAAGACAATGTTGTTGCAGATGCGTTGTCTCGAGTTGTGGAATTTCCTATTAGCAGTGAGGATGTGGATAAGAACTATTGCGTCTCTTTGAACGGGCACAAGGTAAAATTAGTTCCTGGTGGCCCAGATTCACTTTTTCAAGCGCTTTCGCTAGGATTGTGTGACAGTTTAGATGAACATGTTACTATTCGCGAAGAGACTGTGGACTTAGTTTTAAAGAACCCTCGTGCATTAGGACTTTCTTGTGACAAGAGTACGATTAGGAAGCTGAAAATTATGCGACAAAGTGGTGTTCTGCCAGAGTGGTTTTTGTTGGACGCTTTTGTGAAAAGGTTTAAAGTGAATGTGAGTGTTCATGAAGACGGCATCGGTGTTGTTAAATTTGAAAGTTCTCCAAGTGATCCTACCATTAATTTACAAAGTTTACGTGGTGTGCACTTCAATTTACTTCTTCCAGACGGAGAGACTATCAGTGAAATATTAATTCAGCATATAGACACTATGATCAAATGAAATGATGACTTACCTGTGCATGAAGTTCAGCCTTCCCAGGTGCTGTACCAGCTTGAGGACGATGGGACAGCAGAGGCTGCAGTGACGCCGTCAGCGCGAATTTCGTGTAAAAGGAGGCCTCAGGATTCTGCAAATTCTAAACAAGCTCCTGTTTCGACAAATAAAAAGGACGTAATTATTGACCAAACATCTCTGCACATTTCTACAGAAGAACTTAAAAAACTACAAGAAGCGGATCCTCTCATTTCGTTGCTCATAAAATTAATAAAGCAACAAACTTCAGAACCTGAAATTAAGAAGAGATTATCAACATTTAAAAACGGACGAACTTTTCTAAAATACTTCGACACGTTGGTGGTGAATGAAGATGTGCTGTATGGAGGTCTTCATCGCGTGCCGGTGATCCCTGCTCGAAATCTTCCCAGCATGGTTAGAGAGTTCCATAAAAAAATCAGGACACATTGGTCGCGATAAAACGGTAGCGGCAATGTTACGACATTTCTTCAGTCCGAGACTCCCACCAATCGTTGCTTACATTATCAGAGAGTGTAACATCTGTCAAAGGTTCAAGGGTAAAGCAAAAGGTGGAGCGCCGCAATATCGACGTATGCCGAAAGCTCCGTATGAAGAATACGCTGTGGATCTCTTGGAACTTCCTCCAGGGCGAGGCAATGCGAAGTACTTGTTGGTTGGCATCGATCTCTACACGAAGTTTGCCAATGCAGTCGTGATTAGAAACAAGAAGTCAGCGACAGTTGCCAGAGCTTTGGAAAACTCCGTTTTTAGCACCCTGGTGAAGCTTCCGGAGACGGTAATCTCGGACAACGGTCCCGAGTTCCGAGGGCGACCCTTCATTTCGATGTTGAGAAGGCACGGAGTTAAACATTTTAGAACAGTGCCGTATTCTCCGCAGTGCAACGGTGCTGTAGAAAGGCTCAACGCAACCCTTAAGAATTTACCAGCTACAGCGTGTGAAGAGAACAAGACGCCATGGACAGATCAACTTACAAGAGTTTTAATTATATATAATAATACGCTTCATTCCAAGACTGGTCATGCTCCAGCTGATTTTTTCAACGAGATCGCAAATAAACTACCTATTCCTTTGTCGCAGCCTTATTGGCGTTTTCCTCATAAGAATTTTAAGTCATACGAAATCGGTCAAAAAGTTGCGAAGAAACTACCTCATTTACCTTCAAGTAATAAATTCTCACCAAAGTTTGACGGTCCATTTATAATTGAAAAGGTGGACAAAAATGGCGTTACTTATAAAATAAAGAAGCTCGATGGTTTTAATTCACAAACGGCTCATTTTAACCAACTTAAACCTTGGTACGGCGAAGAAGACGACGGCACAGTTTTTGGTGCAGACACTCGACATGAGCAGCAGATACGAGACAGACGCAGCAGGCGACGGCTCCAAAAGACGAGCGAGATGGTGGCACAAACCCCGGTTTTACCGGATGAGCGAAGTTCATTCCCAGACTTCACGATGATAGGCGGTGTGGGCTTGTCTCTGTCGAAGTTGGCTGACAAGATTTGCGAAGCAACAGAGGAGCAGCAACGAGCAACTCAGGCTGTCTCAGCTTCACCAACAGACGAAGAATTGAGTCAGACGGACGAGCAACAGAGCTTGGAGTGGGAGAACTTGAGCGATGAAACAACCGAAGTTCCAGCCATGAATGGTTCAAGACTCGATGGTGGGAAAGTAGCTCCAGATCCAGCCCAGTTGAAGCCTCGACGTGACTCTGAGGAAAATAGTCAGTGCTCATCGCAGCATTGGACGAGATTTTTGGCGAGGAAAGCAGCGGAAGCGTTAGTCGGAGCACTGGCTTTGAACAGCGCGAGGCAAGAATTTCCTTGTTTCGGTGCTGACTCTGCGTTCAAGTTCGATACGAAGAAGACGTATCGTGGGTCGACAGGCGACTTCCAGCTTCCAGAAGATATTCGTGACTTCGAGCGAGTTTCTATCTCGGATGGGCCGGACCTTTCCGACCATATTCGTTGCGAGATGAATTCAGAGTCTTCTCGATTTGATTCAGATAGCGATTGTTGAATAGTTTCTAAATTTTAACTCGTTGATTGAATAAATTATCCTTCCTGTGTGTAATAAAGCATAATAAAAATAGTATTCGCATAATAAAATTTTGGCATAATAAGATTATTTTTAAATCAGAGTTTATGGTATTAGCCAGTTATGCTATTGCCTTATCCTTAAATATGTTACGTTGTAAGGTTACAGACCTCCCGCCTTAAATTTGTTGTTAGATGGCGTTGGGGGGTGTGACCGAGGCATTTCTCACGTTGACCACCTTACTGTAAACACCAGCCTAAGAAGTAGTCTGACTCCAGCGGCAGCCAAGTTTGAGCTGGGAGTCGGTGAGTCAGTCAGGAGTCTTAGAGAGAGCGAGGCAGGGTGCAGACCTTATGGTGTATCGCGCAGGCTAATGCGTGGATTGTTGCCCCTATATGCTCTACTCGTACGCCGTGTTTTCTGAGCAACACGTGCGGTTGTCAGGTTTGACAGTGTTGTCAGCACTTGCGCCTGCGGGCTGCCTCGGTAGCTCTACTTGTGCTGTGAGCTCGTGTGTTTACGCTACCTGAGTCGAGGACTTTCCTAGTCTCAAGTCGTCAAGCCTATTTAAAGTGCGGTCTTTGCCAGTTTTTCACCTTCTAAATCTTTTTAAAACTGTGTCAATAAACATGAACTTTTAATCGCATTGCAAATGCTAGTTAATAAAGTGCAATTCCTTCGGTTAATTTAACCACGTTTTTAATAAATTATCAAACTACCAGAACTGTTATTAATATTGGCCTTTCAACTGCATGGAAAAGCGGTAATTTCCGTGGAAAAGGAAAGAATAAAGACTTGGAAATAATTTATTGAACATCACAGTCCATTGAGTATCGCCTGTCGGCAAATTTATAGTGGTCAGGAATCCTGAAGTCGTAGTTTATCGACCACAGTGTTACAAGTTGAGAGAGGATACTCTAAAATACTTACAGACGATGGGGGAAGGTCCCTCACTTTAGACCTGGAACAGCTTATTTTAGCATCTGAAATAAGTGACCACTCAGTCTTTTTCTTTAACCTATCTGTGGAAAAGGGACAGCAAAATTAGGTCTCTAACGCAGGGGGAAGTTACTTAGGTTATCAGATCAGCCATTGTCAACAAATCCTATTACCAAAAAATGAAAGCGGCAAGTACACGTTTATCAACGTCGCTTTGAAAACACAAATCACATGGGCTAGTGGTCTCAAATTTCTGCGCCTATTCTCAGTCTACTGAATGCCGTAACTTTAGGCTTCCACCTTACTGACTGGCGCAACTTGCCCAGCACAGCTCATAGGTAAGAAGCCAATCGACTAAATTTATTTTACTTGCTTCACATTTTTCTATTAATGAATGTTATAGAGAGCGCAATACAAAGACAAGAAAAATCATGTTCCCAAGTTGGTACAAATTTAGCACGATGTGTCATGAATTTTTCAATATCAACAACTGATGTCTAGTCCATGGAAGAACCACCATAGTTTTTATTTTCAGTACACAAATCTTTCAATAGTGAAGCAGTGGTTGATTTGTATTCTTAAATAAATGTAAAATTGTGTTAGTTTTGTGTCCAACTATGAAATGTAATAAACTTAAAATGAATCTTCTGTGTCAATTCGAATGCATTGAAATGTCAGTCTCTACATATTACATTTACTGCCTATGACACTGTTTACAACGCTATATTTACCTTCTATGACAACATAGCTGACATGGCTTGACTATTATGCAAATGTTGCTGAGCAGAAAGAAAAAAAAACATTTGGACATTAATACAAAATTACTTGGAGCAGTGAAATAGAGATAGGAAAGTTCATCAGTTAAATCACACGCTTTTCTTCTAAAGTACTGCCAAAGTGGAACCTGACACTTCCAAACATTACACTGCAGCGCACTTGCCATGAAACGTTATGGCGGCTAGTCTAGCTTAATGTGGGTGGTTCACCAGCGACCGGAAGCATCCTCGAATGCTCTAGAAGCCGGCTGTTTACCGCTATCTAAACACAAATATGTTAAGGCGGTCGACAAATGTAGCCACTAAGTTAACACGTTTAAGTTAAAATAAATTTCTAACACGAATTCACTTTTAAAAGACACAGAAACTTAAGATTATCCGGGAACCTGTTCCTCCCACGAGCACTTCAATTCAAATAACACGCTGCGTCACTCTTGCGGACCAGCGCGGATCCGCAAAATGTTGCCAGAATAAATTGTCAAAATTCTTCAAATTTTTCGCGTCTTGTAAGATGCGACATGTGTAACTTGGCAGGTTAGCTGCTGAAATGTGCATTTTTGGGCGTGTGTGTAACTTGGCAGGTTAGTTGCTGAAATGTGCATTTTTGGGCATGTGTGTAACTTGGCAGGTTAGCCACTGAAATGTGCATTTTGTTCATGTGTGGAATTTGGATCAGTTTTTATTAATAAGTTGGTAATTTTGATCAATTTAATTTTTTTCTTGTCGAGTTTGTAATGAAAATTCTCAGCGTTTTCTGTCCAGTCACTTAGTCTGAAATATCTTTGTCTGCATTATCTGAAATGTCTTGAGTATGCATTATTATTTTTTCCTTTGGACCAGATACACATTTTTCTTGGGGAAAATGTTCGTCTTTAATGTTTTCTTTTTCCTTGAAGTTTTGCCATGGAGATAATATAGTACATAGTGTGCCCTGCAGGGTTGCCAGATGTGGCAGATATTATTTCTCGTTGGTGATATATTTAGGATTCCCTACTGCGTTTCTTTTTAAATGATCAAACAGAAGTGTTTTCAGTTAATTATGAAATTCGCACCTAAATTCTATTCGGAAGAATCTCATTCTCAAGATTTCCAAGTATAATGAAAAAAAAAATAGCTACATTAATAACAATGTCTAAGTGTACAATGGCTGCAATGTTGAAATTTAACGACGTAAAGCTGTCTCATTTGTTCCATGAACCCTCATCTTCACTGCATACTTCTCTATACCTTGAGAATCGTCCTGCAGTTCATCACATGGTGAACACGTACTAACGTATTATGTGTGAGAATAACTCGCTAATATCGTCATTCATTACATTAAATCCATGAACACTTTCTTTTCAGCATGTTCATTGAAGCACGAGGTAACAATATTCATTTCTTGCATGTACAGTAAAGTACGAGTACGTCTACTAACGTATTATCTGTGATAACAACACACTGACATCGTCATTACGTTACATCCGTGATTATTTTCTTTCCTTCATGTACAGTGAGGCACGAGATAACATTATTTCTTGCATGCGCAGTAAAGCACGACAACGTCCAGCCGAGCTGCTTGCTGCCGCAGAACTTCACAGGCCGCTGGATCAACACGGCGCACACGGAGGCTGACATCATCATCAACCAGACGCACATCACCGAAATTTCCTACCCTAACATCGGCCGGTACAGGAAGACTGTCTATGTGTGCAAGGAGCGCCGGGACAACCGCTTTATGATGGCCAGGCTCAACATTGATGGATGGTGAGTGCAGAGGGGGCAAGTAAATTTTTTTTCTGACGAAATTCTCAATTTCAAATAAGCTTTGTTCAAAAATCGTTATCATTGTGAGCAGCTGTTATATCATATGATCAACTGTTGTCATTCTGGGTGGAAAATTGGTGGGTTTGTTTCTTGATGGCAACAATTCGGAATCCACTAGTCTTGCCATCTTTGGTCTCTACTAGTGTAGAATGACGATATTTTTTTTTGTCGAGTGTGCAATGGAAATTCTCATTTCTCTTCTTTTGGGATCTCACAAAATTAAGATGAAGGAAGCACAACTAATGCATTACTAATAAAAAGCTATGCACACTGGTTCCAAAAGGTGTTTACAGACCTCTGTCATACACGTTTGACTGTTACGGATATTCTATCAATAATAGTTTCCAATTCTAATTTTAAATTACCAGTTTAGAAATGTATGCATTGTTTTCAGGCCACCACTTAATCTTTCCTGTTTTGACGTTCGTGATTGCGTCAAGTTTTCTAGATAGGCTAACTATCATAGAGTCAGCAGGTGTAGGAGTGAAGATTAAGTACGTTCGAAAGTTAGATGGTTGCCTGAATATCGTACACATGTGTCGAGTTCATATTATAGCTTGTGACCTTGTAAATGAATACTTCATTTCCCTATGTATGCTTAAATGAAGTATTTTAGCATACATAGAGAAGTATTTAATTGGTAACAGAATTTTTCTAACAAAGTGATTTTCACACTGTAATTACGAGTAAATCCAATCATGAATCAATTATTTCTGCATGTCTGTAGAATAAAATGTAAGTCCTAATACTGCTTGTTCTACCTCCTTTGTTACTTCATGTAAATGTTACGTTTAGAGGAGATAGATGAGATGAGCTGAGCTAGAGTACCTAGTCATATTCTTGAGTATTTCATTATACATTTTAATCTAATAGGCTTTCTTCTTTGCCTCTGGAAGCTCTACACTCTCTCAAAGAATCGCCTAAGTGTTACTGAATACCCTTAAATTATTCTTGGAAACTGGTTAACCCTGTATTGTCCAGCGTCCTTTCTGAAGGACCATAGGATATCTCTGACATTGTTCTTATATTCTAATGGTTTTGATGAGTAGTTCATATTTGTTGGATTTCATGAATAAAAATTCAAGAAAAAGTTCTACAATATTTAGTTCAAGAGCCTAAAAATTTCGTCGTTACTGGGTAAAAGCGACGGTTTGTGTTTTACCGCATGAGAATTCCTCATGTGCGTTAACAAACGGAAAATCAGTTTCAAAGCTGCATAGGATGGTTTTGTTTGTATTCCGTCAAATAAATGTCTGCATGTACAATCAATATCTTCCAGTCAAACTGACTTCGTTTGCTTCGACTTCATACCGCGGCACCACAACGTGATCCGGTTCCGCAAAGGCCTGGAGATGATCATCGAGCAGTTCAGCACTGTGTGCTCCTATATTCAGTTCAAGAGCGGCCGCGAGTGGAGCTACGACCTGCTGCTTGGTGAGTGGGCTAGCTAACTCGCCTTAATTCTCGCTAGAGTCATTTATGTTACTTTTTGGTTTTTGAATCGTTTTCTGCTGCTGGGTGAGTGGGCTGGCTAACTCGCGCCTTGATTCTCGCCAGAGTCATCTATCTTATTTTGTGGTTTTTGAAGCGCTTTCATATCTTTCATTGATTTTAAATGGATGGCTATGCACTTTTTCAAATAATGAGGATTTGACCTAACTCCAGCGCACTGAGGTGAAGTTTTAAGGAAAATTTCACGTTATCTTTGGGTCACAGTCATAATCGAGTTGGGCATATTGACAATTCGTTTTTAAAATCGTCATTGGAAAAACAGTTGTAAAATGAAAAATCATATTTAAAAAGGCATGCACGAAGGTGAGTAAATAGTTCTCATTTGGGTTGTTTTTGGGGCTCTGAGAAAATTGATCAAACAACACGTAATAAGAAATATGCTAGAAAATTTCCAATGTGTTCAGGACAAGGTGAGAATTAGATGTAGGAGAGGAGCGGCCGGCGAGAAAGGTGCGTGTGCTTTATTGCCAGGGTGTACCTCTAACTAAAAGAGCATGATTATAAGTCTCTGAAGATGATAAATGTTCTTCACTAAGTTCAAAGAGCATGTTCTCGAGTGTGGCTTCTCCTCTTCTGAACGTCGTGGTGTGAGAACTGCTACAAACTTACTGCCAAGGTGGTCCAAGATGAACTTCTGTATGTAAGCCAGGTAAAACTCAAGCTGCAAAGACCAACGATGTCTCTCAGACTCGAATTACTTGATTTAAATCAATGATCAGGTTCGTTTTATGCGTAAACCTGCCATGCTCTTAACGGGAAAGTGGGATGAAGTTTGTATGTACACTTACTGCTGGTTTGTCAAATACCTACTACTCTAATTCCAAGTTAGATTTTTATGTAGCTTTTGGGTTTAAACGTTCACTGCGTATTGGGCCACGTGTGTCTCTTGTCCAAGAGGTAAATTGTCCACTTATGTGCCGGTATAAATTAGCGACATTTTATCTGTTTTGCGATGTTTTTACAAAATAATTATCATGCGAGGTTAAATGTTATTGTGCAATTGTATTCTTCATATTCATTAGGAAGAGTTAAAATTTATTCAAGCTGGAAAATTGATTTCCCTATTCTGCTACTTACAACCTAACCAAACCAACCATTAACAACCGCGGAAACGCAGTGAATGTGTTAAAGTCATTGCTGCTTGATGTTTCTTACGCGGTTTTTGTTTTCCATGTCTCAAAGGCGTTTCTTGGCAGAACAGTGCATTCACTCGTAGAGGATAATATTCTCCAAACGTAACCAACAAGTTGCCTTAGAGGTTTTTGGTATAGTAGTACACTCCCTCACAAAGAAAAATATTCTCCAAGCGTAGCTAGCAAATCTCGGTAAAATTAGTACACTCCCTCGTGAACTAAGGGAATACAATGACCTGTGCAGCCAAAGACCCAGTGCCGGTGCAGTGTCCGGTGGCAGGCATGTTTAACTTCACGCAGTCCGGAGACGAGCTCCTGACGACACGCCTGCTGGGCGGCCCTACCTCCGAGCCCTGGGACGGCATCTACTGCAGGCAAAATATTTCTGTCTTCTCTGTGTGCGATGAGGAACAGAAAGAAATTTGGATCGATGCCGTTAAATGCGTCACCGTCAATGCCTATGGCCAAGAAGTGGACATCTACAGTGCGTGCAGAATGGCATTCCGCGAGTTATCTTTGATTTGGTCTCCTGCATGCTAATGTTGCTCTTTCATTTCTTATTTCAGCCACTAACGCGGAACGCTTGGTCTTTTTTCTGTGTATTAAGGTTGCCGTTATTGAGGGGCTTGCGGTGTTTGTGTATATTGAAGTGCTGTCTTTTCCAGCTGCTTTCCAATTCTGCAAGCTTCTTCTAATATACCTGAAATCTCAACTTGGGCTTAGCGGTTTATCTCTCATGTGAAATGTCGTTTAAGAAATATAATCTGGAAATGTTCTAGTTTGACATGACCGTGATTACTTGACCATCCTTCAAAACTTAACTCTTCTTGTTTCTCTGGTTTCAGGTGTGAGTGGAGCTCTGTAAATACTCTTGCATGTGTTAAGTTCACATGGCGAGAAGAGAACACTTATTTCATTGTTTCTGAAGCTCTACGACTGGGACGCGGTGTGAATCGAGACATGTTGACATCGTTGTGTGTTTCCATTCAACTAAACGAGCAGCATTTCATGACATTCTTTGAACATCTCATGACGTCCTTGCAACACTTCGTGACGTCCAATTCATGAGCAACAGATTATGCTGCCCGTTCCATGAACAACAGTTAACATTGTACAACCCATGAGCAACCGGTTATGCCGTCCATTCTGTACGCAATAGTTTATACCATCCATTCCATAAGGAACAGTTTTTACCGTCCATTCCATGCGCAGAAGTTCATTTACAGCTAGTGCCCAGTTTAAGGCATTTCGACCTACGAACGAGCACGCATAAACCCTATTAATTCATGTTCCGCTTTACGGCGATCCGTTCGTAGCTACTATGTACTAGTGCGGGGAGCACCAGTTTTTTTCTCGCGCGGCTGAATACATGGTAATGCGGCGCACAGGCTTAAGTCCGACTTACGCACCAAACTGGTTTACGAATGTCCATAAGAACAGAACTTGTTCGTATGCCGAGGACCTCCTGTACTACAAGAAGCAGTCGTTGTAACGGTCCATTTCTGTGCACGCGGCCAGCTCAGAAGCCGCTGCTAGTGCGGTGCCCCGTGGCCGGCAAGTTTAGCTTCACCCAGCGGGGGGAGGTGCCCATAGAGCCCAGACTGCTGGGGGGCGTCACCAAGGAGCCGTGGCCTGGCTTCACCTGCACACAGAACATATCAGAGTTCTCTGCCTGTGAAGAGTCCCAAAAACTCATCTACATCAAAGTCAACAAATGCGTCTCTCTCGACCCTTACGGCAGGGAGGTTGATATTTATTGTGAGTGCGTTTGGTGTAACTCCCCTCCCTTTTCAAAATTTTCTTTATTTTGATGGAAGAATGATGCACTTGTTTTTTTTTTGTTTTTTAAGGCCTTGTGACTTTTATTTGCGTTTTTCTTGTAGTTTTGATGTGTACGTATTTTGGTGAGTAGTTGAAGTTTCTCCTAAATCTGGTGATTTCTTGATCAACGTATTGGCTGTTGACTCGAGCTTGAAACGCTGGTTCTGTCTGGCATTGGTTTTTTGTTTTGTATTGTCCATGACGTAAATGCTTTACCACGTTGAAATTTAATTTTTTTAAGGAGTTTAGTATGTGTTGTTCTTTTATTCCTTCATTTCAGACGGCTTCACTGAATTTTTGCTTCAAATCTAATTGTTTAATCGTCTTTCTTTTCTGGATAAAAACTAGTGTTAACACATGTTTTTTTGCACTTTTTCTGTTTATGCATTTAATGCTTATTTGTGTGGGCTTCACGAAGCATGTGGGTTTTATCGCGTTTTTGGCTGAGTTATGCTGATTGTCTTTACGCTTTAGTGAGTAAAAAACAAAGATAATGAAGGATTTGATGGCAATAGAAACAATGAATGGGTTGTATTGTGTTTTGGGCCAGTGTTACGTTGGTTTGATTTCTCGCTAATCTTCAGGTATGCATTTTTGTATGACTTTGCTTTAGGGTATTGTAATTTTTTTTATCTCGACTGGTTTGGTCGTTCATTATCTTAAAACTTTAAGATATTTTATGAAAGGTTATAATGTACTCTCCATGTAATAAGTAATTACGTTTTTTTGGCATAGTCTGATTTCTTTAAAAAAAAACTACGTGACCTGAGTTATGCACTATGCAGCTTCAATTCGAGATAGCACCAGCAATCGTCTAGTATTGGCTCAATTTATTGAAACTTGCGAAGTTAAATTTCACCGGAATTTTTTTTATTGGGCAGTGAAGTTCAAATTAGCTAATCTCTGGACACCAGTTTAGAGTAATTTTGAATTTTGTAGTAAGTTTCGTTCAACTTGACAGCGATATTCTTAATTTCAAAAATGCATGTGAGGCGCATTACGCAGCTACTCACCTTAAAAGATTTTAAGTCATACTTGAGGGTTGCCAATGAGCTAAGGGTGTGATTTGAGGTTTTGGGTCATCATGTCCTGTACAATATTGCTTGCTAACATTACTCATTGCCTTTGTTTTCTTCACGAGGCTCCGGAGCTTTTTCGTGTGTGTAGTTAATTGTGTTTTTGATGAGCTTATCTATTGTCACTTTATTTTTTGAGATGCTTGCCGCTACTGTTGAGCTCATTTGTGCTTAGCATCTGTTATAATGCTTGAAAATTTGTTTGTCTATGATCTCTTTCTCTCTGATGCTCACACCCTTTCGTTTGAATGAGTTGTAATCACATGTGCGACTAACAGAATCGAATGGTATACGCCTAATCTTGGGAATAGTAGTTGGAATAATAAAAAATTGTCATAGTGGTAATGAAGAAATGCTTAAATTCTGAGACTAACCATGTATACCGCGCTTCTCCTTGAAAATATTCAAGTCACACTCAAAGCAACACGCACTTCTTTTGCCATCCTACGTCATATAGAATGAATTTAATTTTTATAATGGTTGCATTGTATATTTTTGAATTTATCATTCTGCTTAAAATTTCCAGCTCTGCCCGACTACAAGCTCAAATGTATCGGCTACTGGAAAGAAAATCTGAAGTCTTACTTGATTACATTCGACGAGCGTGACCCCGTGTCGCGGTACCGCTGCTGGGTAAGCAAAAGATAAGGTGCTGGATACGCTATTGAATGAGCTGAAATGATTAACTTGACCTGTGTTAGGTGGGGCACATTCGACGAGCGTGACCGTCTGTCGCGGTACCGCTGCTGGGCAAGCAAAAAATAGATGCTGGCTGTGTTAGTTATGATGAGGTATATTCTAGTAGGTACTACAACAAAAACGGAAAGTCTTAGTATTATGAGCTAAGTTTTTTCATAATTCTTTGTGTGGTGTATTTTAATTCAATAAAACTTTATGTTCTCAACTGGTCATTGTCACGTGAAAGATCAGCAACGTGCTGTGAAATTATTTCCCACATCAAATGTAATTTTGCCCCGAAAATTTGTTTAATTGCGAGAGGAATGTGTTAAATTATATGTTGCTTGTCACCATCGCTTGGTATTTAACACTTTAACCGCAATGGGTTAAACTGAAGTTCAATATTCAACTCAAATTTAAAGTCAATGGTACTAAGAAATTTTGAAAATAGCAATCATTAACTGGACCATGCCTTCATTTGGCGCCAATTAAGTATAATAAAAATTGAGTTTGAGACAACTGGTCGGTCAGCAGCCTTATCAAAATTTTTCCATCCCCCTTTATTTGTAATAAGAAAGAAGGCAAAATGGTAAAAAGGCCGTAAGAACTAAAAAAAATTCAATCACTCGAGAGTTGATGAGGCCGAGTGCACTTGGCACATCAAAAATCTATACTATAATAGGAGCCGTGTCCGTCCGTCCGTCCGTCCGTCCGTCCGTCTGTCTGTCTGAAGCCAGCCTGCAGTGTGTGATGAGCGTATCTGTGATACAAACTTCATCAACTCCACAATTTCCAGTGTATTAATCCGTCAGATTCGAGTAGGAATGAATATCATGTGAATTTTTAGGAAATAGGAACGTGTGTCATGTGATTTGTTGAACATTATTTTACATTTTTGACGGGCCTCGTGCACTCGGCCTCATCAACTCTCAAGAGATTGAATTTTTTTTTATTTCTTACG
This sequence comes from Morinoia aosen, assembly GCA_030386875.1. NCBI lineage: Eukaryota > Metazoa > Arthropoda > Malacostraca > Amphipoda > Talitridae > Morinoia > Morinoia aosen. The sequence goes on from CM059560.1 coordinate 65,250,261, forward strand.
GCCTGTTTTTCATTTCGCCTTCTTTCTCATTTCAAATAAAGGGTGGTGGATTAGTGTATAATAATCTTCAACAAATCACATGACGCACATTTCTATTTCCTAAGAATGCGATTGATATTCATTCATACTCGAATCTGATGGATTAATACACTGGAAATTGTGGAGTTCATGAAGCTTGTATCACAGATACGCACGCTCATCACACACTTTCGGCGGGTTCCAGAGTCAGACGAGACCGTTCTTATCATAGTATAGATTCCCTCCGTGCCCGCCGATGACGCACGTTGCGGTAGTATTTAAAGTTCAGCGATCGCTTGTGTGACAGGTGTACCAGCGGGCAGACCTGAACAGAATCCTGCTGTCCCAGAGCGTCGGCCCCTCCTGCAACCTCCAACAGACCGTGCATGCGCGCAGCATCAAGGAAGGCGCCGCTGTGTCGCTCTCCCTCGTCGAATACGAGAGAGAACGTGAGTTCAGAATTGGTTCAAGTACATGGGTGTGGTGCTTTGTGTAATTTGTAATTTAATTAAGTTAAATTGTTATGTGATTAAACTAAGTTATGTGATGTAAATTATAATTAATTAACCCTTTACCGTCAAAGTGGATTTCAAAATCCACTACCATAATAGCTCTAATATATTTTATTCCTTTTGAAATTTGTGCCCTAATGTGTTCTTCGAAGTTCCTTTTCGAGTGGCAGTCCCTTCCTCGTTGTGATGTCGGTGACTACATGATGCCGGTGCCAGTTTGATGATGGTGGTTGTGATGACGGTAATATGAGTACAAAATGCGGACGTTAAAGGGTTAAGTGCATGGGTGCGGTGCTTTGTGCAACTGGACGTAGACTTGCGTCGGGTGATTGTAACGTAGCTCACAACTCATCTGGGAAGAGGATTGTGCAATGATTAAGAAAGAAATAGAGCCCATTCCGTTTGTGATTTCGAATTTTAGACCTCGGAAACATTAATTACTAATGAAGCTCGTTTTTATTAGTAATTTAGGTTTCCGAAGTCTGTATTACTCAGATTTAATTGTTAAGGCTTCAACCTTCTTTCCTATCCATGGCTTTAACCCTTTAACGCCCACATTTTTATACTCATATTACCGTTATGACAACCACTATCACTAAACCGACACTGGCATTAGGTAGTCACTGTTATCAAGATGGGGAAGGAAGTGCCACTCGGCAGTGCAGTTCAAAAGACACATTAGTGAACAAATTGAATAAGAAATACGATATATTATTGTTATTTTTGAAAGAGGACGAAATAGTCCAGTTGGGCAGTAAAGGGTTAAGCACAAGAAGGCTGTTGGACGATGCAAGCAATCCCCAACATTCCCTTCTTGATTTCTGTTTCTCTTCTCTCCTATTCGTTTCTAGAACTTTATGGTGCGTCTGTAACAGACGAGAGTGGATTTTGTTAACCTAGGCACTGGAACTTGCTTTGTACTGTTTGGCAAATCGAATTTTTTTTAACTAGTATGTATCACGCACAGTGGAAAAGTAGCAAATTTGTAAGTCATTTGCTATGGAAGTTGGTTGTAGATTTCTGCTTCAAAAAATTAAACACACTCTGAAATAATCGGTCATTTAAGTTCAGATGTACTTTCTCATTAGGTTGCGGTTTAGAAACGTAGCTTGACAGTTTCTGCATTAATGGAAAAAATAACCTGTGTTATTAGCATAATTTTCCTCCAATGGTTATTTCAGATTTGATTCATTGTATGTATAATATGTGCGTACATCATAGACGTTAACATTAATTTTTTTTTTCAGACGATCGGTGTCCCATGCGCTTTGATGACGGCACTAACCCGTGGAAAGCTGACAAGAACCAAGTGATCGTGTTCAACGTGCAGGCTGGGGCGTGCGCCTGTACCGCCAGCCTCCTGCTGGTCTTCTTGCTGCTGCAGGCATCATTGATGGCCTAATTGGGCGGTTACCTGGTTGGGTGATGATGTAATGATGGTAGTGACCTTGTTGGGGGTGATGTAATGATGGTGGTGACCTAGTTGGGTGGTGATGTAATGATGGTGGTCACCTAATTAGGTGGTGATGTAATGATGGTGGTCACCTAGTTGGCTGCACTACCTACTGCGTGATGACGCTCTGCACTCTCATCACCTCCTCTACTGGGTTTTTAAATTCCTGATTTCTCATGTACTGGTGAATCTCAATCACATTGTCATAGTTTGTAAACTTCCGCACAATAATTACGATATGAGAAATTTTATGACAAGATTGTTTTATGTTATTCTAGCAGTGCTTGCTCAAAATGTCTCTTTGCTTCGTGTAGCTGTCTGTTAAAGGTTTTCATTCGCTAATGCATTTTCTGAGCAAGTTTATGCCAAGGCACCAGAATGTAAAATTACCTGCACATTCCCATCTTATTTCCGCACGTTAATTTTATGTACTTAATATCAAAATGTAAAGATACCGTGCAAATTTCTGTCTGAGATCTTGCATTCACCTATTATTTTTATGTATTTGATGTCAAACTGTATTTTCCCTCAGCTTGATATTTGCGTATTTACCTTGTGTCCTTATTTAGTTCCGAGTAAACAAACATAACTTTACTAAGATGTCTACCGAGTTTACATTCTGCAGAATTTGTTCATCTCCTGTTTGTTTGGTTGCCATAGAAGCCTCATCGCTCATTTGGCATAGAATCTTAACATTGTTGTTTGTTAGCTTTAATGCCTTTCTTGTAGCAATGTATCATACATGCTTGTGGGAGGTAAATCTTTCAAATATCAGGCTCGAGATCAAGCTGTCTTAGAAATCTCCCTGTGAGACATGCCTCTCGGTCTTTTAGAATATTTGTCACTTTCTGATGTATATTTAAAAAAATAGTATTAAATGCCCAGAAAAGGGCTGCACTGTATCGATCCGTCCAGTTGATTGTTCCTGTTTGTGAGAAAAGTTGTATGAAGCGGTGACTTGTTCGTGCTAAATATTGGAGAAGTTATCTTATGAATAGGTCATCTTGTGACCTATTGAAGTTTACCTGAACTTTGTATGGAGTAGGCTCCACAGCCTATAGAAACAACTGTTTCACTTATAATAAGAAATTGAATTTTTTATGGAACTATTAATCCAGTTATAAGTTTACTTGTAAGGTGTCGCATATTTCGTGGTTGTAAAGATAAACTTGGGCACAGTTACTTACTGTTTTGCTAGCTTAATTTTCTAGGCCTAATTTCCTTATGGTTAACATTTGAATCATTCGCAGCTGTGCTGAAAAAAAAAATTCCTCTTCATGTTCTAGTTTATCATTGTACTCTCCGTGATTGCCAACTGATAGAAAGCAAAACGTGTGCTTGAAAAATTCGTTAGAGAAAACTATCTGCGGTGAAGTGATTTCACTGTATGCCATCGGTTGATACGTTGTTTATTTAGCCATGAGCCAATGCATGATTTGATAACATTTTCGTTTTAGCAAACCTGCACTTCCCTGGCGTGCTCTGTACTGTTGTGACGGAAAATATTTCATCATTGGGCACCATTTTTTCAAAGCCACAATCATTTGCCGATTGCTATGCGGCTCTCCAGGCAGTATCAAGCGTTTTACGCTAGTTACTTGGATGCTCTAGAAGTCAATGCTCCTGATCCTCTCAGCGTTGCTGTGACACGCCACCAAGCACCTTATTTATTTAACACATTGACTATGATGTGTTCAACTGAAGCTCAATGTCTAACTCGAATTTTATAGTCAAAAGTTGTTGAAAATTTCACAAATAGCAAATATTAACTGGGTTAAATAAATACCATTAATTTGAAAAGATTGTTCAAAAATTTTCAAACGACCCACCGATGGGTCGTTTTGCAGGTGGAAGAACTGGAGCACGACCCACCGGTAGGTCGTACCGCAATGAATGTGTTAAAGGATATCATTTCCAAGTTGCTTCTGATTAGTGCATTTCTGTATTTTAAATCGCAGTATAGTTTTTCAATTTTCCAGTTTTGTTATCACCCCTGATGTGCTGATTGTTATAGTATCGAGATGAGATTTTCCTAAAGTTTGTAGTGTATGTATCAATTTTGTTGCATTGTTCATTATGTGAGGTTTGATACTCTATTTGGTATTTGTTGATGTTGGCCAATTTCAGTGTCAGAATGACAAAATTAATTTTTTTCTAATATGAATATAACATTAGTTTTCCTTATGTACGCACACATGTCATCGTCTTGCAGTGCAACGATGTGCACTATATATTTGCTAATTGTAAATTATTTACTGGAGGCTTTTTTTATTTATATTTGAACTCACACATGGTTCTCGCACTCGTGAAATATATTATTATTTCACTTAGATAGCTTCAAGAATATCAAACTGTGCATCTTAACATGTAAACCTATTGACGTGTGGAACTGGTGAGATATTGAAAATTCATCATTGTTACTGAAGAACGTGTTCTTGATCGTATTGTAGAGTTTTAATAAAATGCCAGACTGTGGTAACTAAGACTCCACGTGTGAAAAACGTCAGGCCAAATCTGGGTGTTGCATGAATAATTTTCCACGTAATTATCGAAAGCTATAAAAAAGAACGAAGTAATGTGTTAAGGGTTTGTTGAAATTTAAATTACAGTACAGTTTAATAAAACTGGGTGAATTTTTTGCTTTTCTGCGGTCTTTTACTTATGTAGGTATATTATAAATCCATGTGTAAGTCCTTATGTAGTTTTACAGTATGGCACCCAACAACTTGAGGATATCTTGTGCTTGCAAGTTCAAGGATTCTTTCAGGGTTTCTTTGTCTCTTGATAATGAAATGCAACATGAAAATGCTATTACGATTCTCATATCTGCGTTGCTGCAAAGAACTTTCGATTGAAAAAAGTCAAATGTTGAATAAAATTGAAGTTAATACACAACTACGCGAGCTTTCAAACTCGTGTCTCAGTACAAATGTCTTTTTTTTTTCGCTAGAGTGCCTTTTGGAACTAGATACTTACATTTTAAGAAGTCTTGCGTTTCTGAAGCTCCTCTCAGTAATGTGACGGAGTTCAGTAACCGCCTTCCTTTCTTGTACTATGTCACACTAGCATTCTCCATTGCGGTGCTTGAAGTTGTGCCCTCTTCACCACCTTGCGATCGCATTAGCTTGCTTCGTGTGCTTGAGTAAAGTACGGATAATAGTTCTGTAAAAAAATTCTTTCGGACGAACATACGGAAGGCGAGGTGCCTTTTCATGTAACATTCTGTAGCTTCCTTCATAAGCATTTTTCCGTGTCTGTTTATAGGAGGATGACACTTAATGGCTGAATGTAAAATAAATTGTTCTAGATGAAGTTATTACAGAAGTATTCGTTGTTCTATGGGACCTCTTGAAGTATTTCAAACGTGAAATTTTCAAATTATAAGTGCTGACTTTTGTTTCGCAATAAATTCGATCGCAGACTTGGTACTTAGCAATTAAACGTGCAATGCGCTGATGCAGCACTTGATACAGTGATGCTGTGGTATCGAGTGTGGTCAACTGATATCTGATTCGCATTCAGCAGAAAGCAATGCATGAAACGGATTCCGTCCATTAGTTCTTAAGAGTTAGAAATATACTGCTTGAGGCATGCTTCGTGCCAATGTGTAAATTTTATGGAACAAATAAAATATGATTAATTTGAAGTGTTTTCTTCTTCATCGTTAGATTTTTTTGTCTTCACGTTGGGTGATTTGCCTTGGCTCGCTCATTTCATGATCTAAACACGTCTTCGGCAGGCTTTCGTGAACACATTTTGTTGAACAAAAGCCCTCGTAGGTCTATTACACTTCTCATTTCTGCGTCTATTATTTTCTTAACCAGACGCTCATTACTGCCAATGCGACGTATGTAATATCTCCTTAACTCTTAGCTGGCGAAACGACGTATATGATGATATCTCCTTAACGCTACGATGCGCTCAATCCCTTGAATCTCTACAAACGAGGCATTTCATGAGCTAATGAGCCTACCAAAGAGTAACTCAGGCTCTATTCTCTTTTTCTGACAGCGGTAGAGTTGACGAATCATTTTTGGGAGCGCCATGATCACTCCATCACATATTGTTCAGTTAGGAGGGCATTAAATTTAGATCGCGCCTGATGTAATTTTTCTTAATAAATCCACGAGTTTGATACCTGTGTAAAAATAAGTATTATTCGAAAATTTCCTCATAGTTGATACGCACCATTGCTCAATATAAACCAAACTGTCATTGATATTGTTTCGCTATTGGTATCATCCCTAAAGTAAAATTGTGTAATTCACGACTCGGTTAGAGTAGGTGAGAGTGATTGACACTGACGACAAAAGTACCTTCTTCGGCGGTACATATACTAAAAAATTGGAACGGTACAGAGAAGATTAGCATGGCCTGAAGACAAAGAGGGATGGCTTAGTACAATGGCTTGTTTAATATCATAGGTGTATGTGGCGTGACTTCAGCGCGGCAGCCGTGGAAGGCGGCAGCTAAACTGAGCGATAGTGCGTCGCACAGTTTCTTGAGTCACAAAAGCAGTAGTTAGGCTCGCCGTCCTCTGTTTCCGATGTTTTCAAACAGAATACCCGGGGGGGGGGGGATGGAGGGGAGAACATAGATTTCTGACTAGCTGTAGCGTTGATTGTACTCGGAGTGGTGGCTCCGGCAACTTCGTTTACGGCTCAGCACTTCGAAGGCTGAGCCGTAGGTTGGCTGCAGAGTGTGTTGCGGCTCACGCCAGGTTGTAGAAAGGCTGTACGTGGTGATGGCTGAGCAAGAGACGTAGTACTGACTGCACGGCAGGCGTGAGCTTGGCAAGAGCCGTTGGTGGCAGGTATGCGAGAAGAGCGCTCGTCCTACTACCTAAAGCAGGGTAAAGCGTTGGCCTGCAGTCAGTCGGCGCTTGCTAAGCCCTTGGTAGGGACAATTTAAAAGGACTACTGAGCAATAACGAACGAATGATTTTGTTGTGGCGATGTTGAGTCTAGGTGCGTCTCTAAAATAATCCTTGTCTAGATATACGTGCCAGGAATCCAAGACGCGGCGATGGGTCAGCGTGTGATGCCGACTGGATAGGTGGTATTTGGACGGGTAGCCCACACTCAGTTGAAGTACGGAGGCACTACACCAGAACTTCTACGTTCTCTCGAACTTGGAAGGAAATTTTCTAGAATTTCGCCAACAATCCCCTCCAACGCACAAACATCAATAAAACTCTTGTTTAGGGAGTTGTGAGGAAATTAAGTACTTCGGTGCCTCAGTTACCGCTCATGTTCCTCCGCCATTTTTAACGATTAAAATAGCACAAATAAAACAATAAAATCATGAATTGGTGGCTAATTCCTCTCAATATAATAATGACGAAAATTTTTAGGGAGTATCTTTTCTACGAATGAAAATTTCTTAGGAGGTGTACTAGTCCGTGTCTACACACGTTCTATGAAATGCGTTTTAAGATGTGGAAAATTATTTTGACAGATAAAGCTTATCTTCATCTCACCAGGCCTATGAAAGTGATATTTAGTTCTGTAAATTTCCCTAGTCTTTACCATTAGGAATAAAAACCGTGATGGTAATAATTTTTTGGCACAATTCACTAGATAAAAATTAAATTTCTCATCAAATATAAAAGAAAATAAAAAATGGAATCGCTTCTGTTCCTCTCTGGAGAAGCATCGAAAGGGATTTAACCTTTTTGAACATCTTTCGCCATATATGTACCACATATATTTTTACCAATTGCAGGAAGAGGTCTCTAAAAACGTTATGCAGACAGAGCAAACGAAACGTGTTTTGTAAAAACTTTGTGCAGTATTTATTGCCTCATTGCATAAAATCTTTTACTGTCTGACACAATTAGAACTATACAAGTAAGAAAAATTAGATTTGCCCGGGTAGACTTCCATTATTGTCTACGCTAAAGGGATTTCATTTTCGTTGAATTGGTAGAGAACTCTTCAATTTAATTTCCTCCAAAATTCAAGAGAAACATGTAAACAATGGGGTTTTATAGCACTATTGATGTTTCCCTTCTCGATAAATATCTCCCAGTACCCCTGAACTATGATTTCGTTGTATTCTTAGTCTAAACTATTTGTGAACGTCTATTGAAACGCAAGGTTTGTAGAGATTTATTTAAATTATAAAAGTGCTAAACTTACTCAGATACTTTTGATATCTGTAAGATTCAAACTTAGCTTCAATTTTATTCAGTCTCATTTGTCAAAACGTTCGAAGTAATTATAAATAACATTAAAGAGTTTACATAGAAAGAAGCTAGATGCGACTGGCGCATCGTTTGGAGTAGTTAACTTGATCGTTTAAGTGTTGTAACATGGTCAAATTGGGTAAAATGTATTCGTGAATTAATGGGAAAAATTATCGATGGGATTTTCTTAATTGTTAACATGAATATGTTTGTATTCAAGAATGTTGATCGTCAAATGATCAATGCCAATAATTTTATATTAACCTACTTACATACATGTTTTTATTTGGGGTTTAGAATCGACCATTACTGATCCAGTGACAGTCCCACAGCATGTTACAGCACCTCAAATTCGACGCTCCAACACATATTATTAATGAAAAGCTATTTCATCGACCACAACCAGGGTCGTGGCTCCACCTGTGAGCCATTGGTCTCTTTCTAGAACAGCTGGAATGCTGGATACGGACCATTGCGAGTCCGCATAGCTCATCGACAGCAGGCGCCCGTTACGACGCTCGAGCGAAGTGTTTCTGCAGTGTGGCTTCTGCTGTGCTAGAGTTGAGTCGTTTGCATTTAACGACGTAGTTTTGTGCCTATTTTAAAAAATAAAATTAATGAAAGGCTTTTAAATTTGAGTCGTTGGTTTTTTCTCTGACAAATCTTTACTTTAACGGAACTCGACCCAATTAACGTCCCAACTAGCACACACATCAATCATCTGTGGAACGATACAGAAGCTTTTGGTTTACTAAACCATACAACCACAAACTTCCTTGGTGCTCTGCACGGGTTTTGGATACCCTAAGAATTAAAAGACTCCACATTTCCCCAAATTGATTACGAACACTCAACCGTACAGTAATCCTAATTTGCGCGATTAGTCGATCCAAAATATAGAATTTGCGCAATTAATTCTGTATTGAAATAGCATTATATTTCATAAAATACTTTTATGAAACATGAAACTGAGCAACTTGAAGCAAAGATATGTTAATTTTATGTACCGAATTTTACTAAAAAATATTTTGATGAAACTCAGCGTGCCGTAGCGACGTAGTAGACATGTTGAGTGCAAGTGCAATAATAGATCAAAATTTGGAACATGAAGTCTGTAATGTATATGCTTCATAAGAATTTAAGACTTACCTTTAGAAAACGAAGTTGTTCCAAAGAAAACTATCCACTGTTGTGCATCACGGAGTGGCACGAAAAAAGAAAACTCGTTTAAACGTATTAGCAATTTTGGAAAGCCTCAAGTTACTAAAGTTTTATACGTAGCATTACGTGGTAATGAGTATTTTTCATCACCATCTCGAGAGGTAATAACATTAGTCTTCCAGCATTATGTAGATTAAAAGTGATTAAAACCTGAATAATCCATAGCATTTCTATTGTGGTTAAAAATTATACAAAATCTGAAAGGCTGCTGCAAAATTTACAGTTAAAAGTAAATACTTTAAGAGTTTACTTCAATTAAAAGTTTAATAATTTTTTCTAAATTTGTTCATGTAATAAATATTGAAGGGTTTTACGATGCAGCAGTAATTCTAAAAGTGATCTTTGTTTTACAATAGGATTTTTATTCTGTTAAAATTCGTTTGAAGACAATTTTTCAAAACGTTCAATTTCATCAAATACGACCTACAGCTTTCAGGTAAAAATAATCTGTACTGCGAGTATCTCAAAACCTGCAAACACAAACTGCAAGTACCCTGCCAAAGATGGGATGGAAATTGAAACGTTTTAAAATTACGACAGCAATTGCTCTATTTGTTTACATTGTCATAAATGCAAAATCAAAGCCCTCCAACTTGGAATCTACTCCGAGTGCCATTTCAGTCGATGTCTCCGCCGCTCTACGAACAATTACAGGTAATCTATACTATAATAAGAGCCGCGTCCGTCGGTCGGTCGGTCTGTCCAAAGCCAGCCTGCAGTGTGTGATGAGCGTATCTGTGATACAAGCTCCAGCCCTATATATTTTGACGGGCCGTGTTCACGCGGCCTCATCAACTCTCGAGAGATTGTATTTTTTAATTTCTTACGGCCTTTCTCTCATTTCAGTCTCTTTTTTATTTCAAATAAAGGGAGGTGGACTAGTGCTGATAAATCCGACAGTGACCGTTCTTGTATCAAGTGTGCTTATAATGATGTACGCTGATTTGATTAAAATTTTCAACTCCTCCTGATGAATTGTATTTTTCTTTTATGAAGTGTCGCAAGCAGGGAGAAACCATCTATTAAAATTGTGCAAGAACTCTGCTACGCATTTACCGGCACATTTCTGCCATATGTTGTAAAAAAGAATAGAAGAGTCTTCTGCCATGGTCAAAGATAACGAAATTAAGGCACAACATGTTGTGCATACAGGCACTGCTCTCACCCAGTTCTAGAGTGTTTTCAGCAGCGGGTAAATATTTCAACTAATATAAATATATTTCAAAACTCAAATTGAGCTCAATAGCTATGCTCAATTTTTTACTTACATATTACAGAAATCAAGGTTGAACGGTAACGATGTCTTCCGATCCTTCATATTTACTTTTACTACTACATCTGCCAATAATGCTTGCAAAAATGACAACTTCTCTGCTACGCCGTTTATTTGGGAACAGGCAATCAACTTTCAAATAATTGACCCAATGCACAATTCTTTGTAGGTGTTAATTCTTTGTACACTATTCACGGAAAATTTATAAAAATTTATTTACAGCAATATTAAACCGTTTCATTATTAAGAAATTGGTTACCATAGACCTTTATAAGAACACCCAGTTTGTTTTTTCAATCTTTCTGCATTTGAAGTTTGATAGTTCTTACCGTGACGTTTTTACGAAGATCAGAATGTAGTCCCTTAAAATTGAGGGCTCATGTGGCTAGACTTGATAATCTGAAATCTCATCTCATGGTTAATACTAACAGAAGTCGTCTTAAAGGTCGAAAAGCCTTACTTTCTTGGAGGTATGGCGCGGCACGAGAAGTGCGGCGACTTTAGTTTTCAGGTGGTAATGAGCTATCTTTTTACAGGTAGGATTGCAGCATCACTGATGATATTGGTTGCAACAGGCTAAGGATGCGAGTCTCATTTTTAGTATTTAATGTTAGATATTATCTGTGCAGATCAGTAGACGGCGAGTTACGAGGCTTCCAAGGGGGTGAGATAATACTTACAAAAGGAGCAATGAATTGAGGAGCAATTTATGGAAAATTTCTTCACTGAGCCCTGGCTGCCCACGAAAGAGTAGTTCGTTAAAATGTTAATATTAATAAACAGTGGTCTAGGCCTTTTCCAGTAATCTATATCAACACCATCTCTTTCTAATTGTTTCATGGCCAAAAAGCAAATTAAATTTGCTGGTAAACTAGTGTGGATTAACTTTTTTTGCGTGAAAATGTGCAGATTTTTTTACGATCGCTAGCTGTATGATAATGGAGCCATTGGTCCTTCAAAATTTGAGAAACATTTAACCATATGATGTGCTAACAATATTATTTTTTTTCAGATGGAGCTTCCAATCCGTCATCATTATGGAGAGGAAGAACGGTTTTCCCCGCTGACACCATCAACGTCGTGGTGTTGAGTTCCGGACCAAGAAGTGGCTCCACATTTCTAGGAGAACTGATGGCACTTCCACCAGCAACATTTTATTTTTACGAGCCGCGTCATATGATGTCGGGGGGATCATACAATGAGAAAACGTTGTCGACCGAACTGCATCGATTGTTTACGTGCAATTTTTCAGGGCTTAACTTCACATCGCCAGTACGCGTGTACAGAACTATGCGGCATGGGACAATCGCTAAGTGCTTATTGATCAATGGTAGATGCCCCGCTCCCACAGAGGAACAGATGCAGAAGCTATGCATGAGTGCTAATAACCGAGTTCTGAAAACGGTAAGGATGCCTGTTGGCTGGATGAAGAATATCGTTGAAGATCGTGATGAAAACGTGAAACTCATACACCTCGTGAGGGACCCTCGAGCATCTTTTCCATCAGCTCGAAAGTTAGGATACTCAACGGCACCGGAAGCTTCGCGCTGTTTACTCATAGAGAAGGTTTGTTCACTTGTGTTCAAAAATTAACGCGTAATTTAGTTTGCATTTTTGACAAAACATTTTATTATCAAACATATGATAAAAAGTTCTCAGGAACCTTAGAGTAAACTGTTGGTTTTGCAGGACATTCATATATTTCAATATGTTCTCGGAGACTCGAGAGTAAACTGTTTGTTTTGCAGGACATTCATATATTTCAATATGATCTCAGAGACTCGAGAGTAAACTGTTTGTTTTGCAGGACATTCATATATTTCAATATGTTCTCGGAGACTCGAGAGTAAACTGTTTGTTTTGCAGGACATTCATATATTTCAATATGATCTCAGAGACTCGAGAGTAAACTGTTTGTTTTGCAGGACATTCATATATTTCAATATGATCTCAGAGACTCGAGAGTAAACTGTTTGTTTTGCAGGACATTCATATATTTCAACATGTTCTCAGAGACTCGAGAGTAAACTGTTTGTTTTGCAGGACATTCATATATTTCAATATGATCTCAGAGACTCGAGAGTAAACTGTTTGTGTTGCAGGACATTCATATATTTCAATATGATCTCAGAGACTCGAGAGTAAACTGTTTGTTTTGCAGGACATTCATATATTTCAATATGTTCTCGGAGACTCGAGAGTAAACTATTTGTTTTGCAGGACCTCAATGCGAGTGCCATCCTGGAGAGCAGGCATCCGGACAAAGTCATTCGTGTCACGTAAGTATTTTCTGATCAAGGTCCAGCAATACACGAGGTTATATATTTCATTGGGAAGATCATTTTGCATCAAAATGGAGATCTAAATCAGTTAAGTCATTTTATTTCCCTTATGTACCAGATTATTCCCGTTGCTCACAGTGGCAGAACCAAGGTGAACTGCCTTTTCTGCTACGATGACTAACCTCAAACTCACGTAGCAAAATATTTTCCATACAAAAATTTCTGTAGTACATCGTTTAAAAAACATAAAGGGTGATAAAAAACATGCGGTACTTCAAAATCACTGTATTCTGAAGGCCAAGGTGTCAGATCGAATTCGACTAACTAGACGTATCGAGTAAGTAATTTGTTAGATTTAACAAGCTCCAAACTTATTATATGCGTTCATGATCCCTAGATATGAATTATTACGAATGTGACAAGTAAAAATATAATTGAGATTATAATTTGTGTGTATCTAGGATTTCATACCGTATCAATCTGTTCAATAAGTTTGGACACTTATAAAGGGGAATTATAATTGTTATATTTGTTTATGGAAGATAACTGAAACAAATATCACGTGCATGTATTCGTCATTGTGTGTGTGTTTAAAGTTGTATAAAGTATTTAAATGATATGAATGACTACAGCATTCAAAATTCGTTTCCGTTTCTGTCCTTAGAGAGCAAAGAGCAAAGGAAAAGACTGATCTGGATATTCTATTTTATCATTCTTTAGTTAAAGCTAAACTCTTTAGCTGGCAAAAACAGTTGAAAATTCCTTTCGGAGGATTTTATAACTTCTGAGAAACTTTAGCAGCGATACGAGCACTTATAGATACGAGTATCATTCTGTATTTTGTGAAAATTTAGCTCAATAATTTAGAAACACGAATCTTATATTGTAGTTTGTGCTAAATTTGTGCTAAATGTAGTTTATGCTAAATTTTAGAAACACGAATCTTATACTATAGTTTGTGCTAAATTTGGTTCATCGGTCGAAAGAGGATGAGAATGTGTTGTTTCTTCGCACTATAGGTGCTCACCCATTTTCTCTTAACCCTTCACTGTAAAAATTATTTTTGGAATTTTGAAATGCACTCGTTAGTAACGGCGTTCAAACTGAACTCTACCGCTTGAGTGGTGTAAAGAGAACACGCATCATACATGCGCGTTCATTTTATGTATAGTATGTCCCAATAGCAGTTCAAGTCGTAGAAATGCACCTGTCTGAATTAATTATTTCTATTTACAACAAAATTCGGTATGTGTCATATATGAGACATCTTAATTAATATAGCGAAGGTAATTAGTATTCTCGGTTCTTGTTACAGGTACGAGCAGCTATGCCTCCAGCCTTGGGACATAGCCAGAGAACTTTACCACTTCATACAATACGGTAATAAAGCCGTATGCATCCGACCCCCGACGGAGAAAACTGAAGAATCATTTACGTTCAAAAGAATAGGAGAGAATACAAAAAGAAAATCTACTGAATTAATTTCTTCTTCAAATCACGAAATCGAAACTGCTCAACGAGGAGTTTTTGAACCGTCCCAGATTACAAGGTCATCGAGAAACTTGATTCACGATCCAAGTAGAATTATAGAGTCGAAGAGGAGAATGAATATGAATTTATTGTTTCAAAACCATCAAGCACCAGAAAACCTTACGTATTATACGGACCAAGCTCCTGGAAAATCACTTAACAATGAATCACTCGTAGATAAACTAACAAAGGAGAAAGTTATCAAACGAAGATATCCGACCGAAAACATTTTGCCTCATGCTCAGAAAATGCCAAAACAGGATAAATCCGAACAATCATTCAGCCAGAGATCCGACGGGAAGGTTCGTTATATTTTTCAGAAAGAAATGAATAACAGGTTAGAGCTCCCGTCGTTTGTACACGAACACCTCTTGGTTCATTTGCACCCAAACATCTTGACGTCAAATAAGGGCGACCCACATTCGACAGTCCGAGACCACAAGTCTGTCTACAAGGTGTGGAGGAGGGTGCTTACACTTCCTGACCTGCACGCCTCACAGGATGCATGTCGTGGCGTCATCAGCAAGTTGAACCACGCTTTCTTTGACACTTTGGCAGACCTGAGAAATTACTCCATCGATTATGTGACTGATCAATGGAAGCCAAGGTCGCTGAGTCCTTGTTGAGTTTAGATATATTTAAATAGTTACTGTATATTTCTTATTGATACAGGGTTAAAGCGACATCGCCGAGTTGAACGACGCTTTCTTTGACACTTTGGCAGACCTGAGTAATTACTCCATTGATTATGTGACTGATGAATAGAAGCCAAGGACTCTGAGTCTCTGTTGAGTTTAGGTATATTTAAATAGTCAATGCACATTTCTTATAGGTACTGGGTTAAAGCTTGTCAGTTAGTTCATTGACTTGTTAAAAACTATAAACAGTTTGCAATTATCATTTGCTGAAAATACTCGATGCTGCTTGATCAAATGTGTTGTTTTACTTTTGAGTACGGATTACGGATCATATCTATACAGGAAGAAATTTTTTCCGAACTATTTCAGTGATGATAACTTTTTTTGCTATATTCGAACGTATTTTTCAATTCTCAAATATTAAGAAGTACGCAGAATTTTCACCATTGCTTTTTGCTTTGTTTCAGTCATGTTTAATTATTAGGCCCTTGAATAGATTTAAGGAGAGGATAAATAGTACTTGATTTGCTGAATGCAAATTAACTCAAAATTTCTTGTTCTATAATCGTTCCCTGACCTCCTCGTTCTATGTAAAACCTCACTCAGAATGCTGACATCAGGTTTCATGTTTCACTATAGTCCACCCCCGATTATTTGAAATAAAAAAGAAGAGAAATGAAAGGCCGTAAAATACAAAAATTTAATCTCTCGAGAGTTGATGATACCGAGTGTACACGGCCCATCAAAAATGTACAATAATGTTCGACAAATCACATGACACACGTTCCTATTTCGTAAGAATTCACCTGATATTCATTCGTACTCGAACCTGATGGGTTAATACACTGGAAATTGTGGAGTTGGTGAAGCTTGTATCACAGATACGCTCATCACACACTACAGGCTGTCTCGGACAGACGTACGGACGCGGCTCTTATTATAGTATAGATTTTAAAGATTACCAATACAGGAAGTAAGCGATTCAAAAAAGTATCGAAGACTATTTGAGATTTGTACGAGAATTTTTGGCCTTCCAAGTATGAAAACATATTATAACTTGCACCCTCTTGTGGATACGCAAAGTACTTCTTCCTACACAAAATGTTAAAATAAATGTTTGTGCAAAAATATAGTTAAAATTTTTAAAACATATGAATCCATTCATCATTAAAACTGTTATGAAACATATTTACGTTTCACACCAATTTTACAACTGTCATCTATGGAAAATCTAATCATAAAAATGGAGCTGAATTTTTTGTTACCTTATTACTAAGCTTCAATTCGTCGCTGCTTCCAACTTTAAAGAAATGATAATTTTTTTTAACTTCTGGGATAATAAAATAGGGCTAATTATATCTTTGCATGACTCTTTGGTGAGTTGAATGAAAATAACTAGTACCTTTCTAGCACTTTCATGTTTCGTTTTGGATAGAAAGTATCCCAAGAAAAGAAGGATTTCTCCAAGTGTAATGCACAAATCGATTATCAACGCATGCTTCGCAGAGCTCAACATTGCCAAGAGATTCTCAGTCATTATAGTATTCAGTGTTATCAAAATGCTTTTAATTGTGAGGAGAATTGTTAAGGTAGTCGTTTTAAAACCACTCGTGGAATTATTTTTAGAAACAATCCTGAACGCACACCTCTGTTTTTTTACAATTGAATGGAAAAACTTCAAATTAGGTTTAAAATGAAGCTCACGCAATTCTTTGAATTCTTAAGGTAGTCGTTTTAAAACCACTCGTGGAATTATTTTTAGAAACAATCCTGAACGCACACCTCTGTTTTTTTACAATTGAATGGAAAAACTTCAAATTAGGTTTAAAATGAAGCTCACGCAATTCTTTGAAGCTCCATGTATCAAACGAGTTTTTCGTTTAGCCAAGGGGAGAGAATGAAACTCCCTAGGCTAAACGAGTATTTTCATGCTCAAAGTATTTGCTAACAATTTCGTGGTTTCTAAATGATAATTTTAGGTAATTAAGCCTCACACCAGAGCAAGAAGTCCTATCTGCAGTTATATTCTCTAGTAGATTACAATCAAAGATGAATTTCTAGCCTAGTGATAATTGGGATTGCAAACAACCCTTGGATATAAGAGTATGGGATTTCACAGTTTCTCTCATAAAATAAATCATTTCGTCACAAGTTAGGATTTAACTTTAAGCAATTCCTGTGAGCAAATTAGCACCCACGATTAAAACAGTTTTTTTTATCAATTTCAAGATGAGGCTGCACGCACTGGTATAACTTAAAAAAACAAACTGTGCTTAAAAAAATAGATGAGAGTTGCAGAATGATTCATGAGCGAACGTTCAGGGCTGTGGGTCATTTGAACGACTTGTCAGTTCATGATTCATTTATTTCATCCGTATATTCCATTGACAAACTAATACTTGGAAACCTCAACTCCTCCGCTGCTATTACGAGCATCGTAACGACGTGCTCCTATTGGTCGTGGCAAGAAGTAGGCGGGGCCATTCACAACCATAGTACAAACCTAATCTTCGTCTTTTAACGTTATTCAGTTTTAGATATATGCTGTTATTATGTTCATTGATCATATATTTTAGAATTGAAATTACTTAACATAAGCAGGTAGTAAGATCTAGCGTTTAGTTTTTGTATGAGATAGTGATTTGTGGGCATCGCTTCGACACACAAACGGCTTATTGAGGTATCTCAGAGTCAGTAGTTATCTATATGTTGTTGAGGTAGGGTGTGCGTTGTAAAGCGCTGCGATTTATCTGTGAGAGAACATGTTTTGACGCAGCCTCTCGTGAATACCAACAAAAATACCAAGTGGTGTGATAGTGACTAGAGTGTCGTGCCAGATGTTGTTAGTGTTAAGGAACCTTTGAAGGATTTATCTGCAAAATGTTACGCTCCATGGGATTTATTCAGTGGATGTTGATAGGATGCCTCATCTCCGGTGCCCGTGGTGAGTACTCAGCAGTCCGCCAACTAGCAGTTAACCTTGTGTTTTTTCTCTCTTTACATACATATATGTATTGATTTCATTATTTTCTTGAGAATTGCGTATTTAACACACCAACTGCGGTGGGTTAAACTGAAGTTCAATATGCAACTTAGATTGAGCTGAATTCCAACATGCAACATTTAAAGGGATGAAAGATTGTTTAGAACGTGCCCGTATTTGGTTTGGAGAAGTACGTATAAAAATGCTGTTGCTGACAACCCGTGGGACCCCGCTACACTAAGTTGTAAATTGTCTAGCTAGGGTTGCAACTGGGTTGCTTGAAGTAGGGTTGCTTTAACTCGTTTGTTGAAACATGATTAATACTATTACAGTAATTTTATCTAACTATCCAGAGATAGTTATTATGAAATACACATTTCAACATCAATATAATTTACTTGTTAAGCAATTATTTGCAGCATCTTTAACCCTGATAAAAAATGACCCAAATTTAATCGTGCGCTATGAAAATCACTCCGTCATTTCTAAATTATGGTGCGTCTATTGTGTGATATTATATTTGGTTGATCTTAAAATAATGAGCCTTTGTTGGAAGGAGTTCATTCATTTAATTGGTAATGCATTAGGTGGACTTGCCCGGAAAGAGGAACTTCAGAGGGACAAATTTCTTACAGAAAGTTACTCTCTTATCGTATCCAGTATACATGCGGGTAGTATTAAAGTGTTTTCATCGTTGAAAAAGGGTCCTGACTTCCGGGTGCGTGGTGACGAAATTTTGATCCCCTGCTAGCTGCTACTGATGAGTACCTTCTTAACATTGACTCTTACAATCTGTTGTTATCTAGAAACAATTGCTAGAAGCATTTGTTTTCTAAAGTTATGGAAAAATATTTATTTTTCCTCCGTAAAGATTGCGAGGCAATGATAATTTGTGCGTGTGTGTAGTTTCGATAGTAAACATTTTACTTAATTTTGTGTTAAAAATTTAATGCAGAAGTTCTACTAAGTTGCGAAAAAATAAAGAAAACGAGACGCAATTACTTTTTTTTCATCAAAATGCTCTTACAAAACATTTTGACCTCGTATTGAACGTGAAACGAAAATTTATGGCTGCACAACGTTTTCTAATTAATTTTTATTTCTGATGAATGGCTACGTGAGATTTGTGCAGCCTTGTTAAAGACGGTTGAAGGATAAGAGCCAAATGACAGGGCCTTCTAATCACGTGTAAAAGATCCGTATTAATGTCACTGATCCTTCTTATCAAAATCGCCACTTCCCCAGTGTAACTTTTTCGCCGCCTGCATGCATGTTTTTCGCTGCCCAAGTAATCAAATCGCTTGGGCGGCGAAAAACATGCATGCTGCGGCGAAAAAGTTAGACTGGGTCGGATGATTCGCATGACCAGTATTTATTTGTCGCTCAAAAACTTAAGCACAAATATCACTTGTCACATGCAGTGATGAATATATCTGAATGAGTCCGTAGGTTGCACGAAATGCAACCTTATTAAAAAAGAAAAAATTTCTAAGGAAATTAAAAGAGTCTAATTAAAAAACGTGCCGGATTCTAGCTCCATCATATGTTCACGAAAAAGATCATTATATTTATTAAATATAAGTTCAAACTACAGTGAATACGAGACACAAAAAGATAAATGTTAAGAAACAACGATGATGATGATGATGATGATTGACGCTGCTGGGCCGCGTTGAGTTGACTATTGTATTCAATGAGGTAGGCAACACACAAACAAACTGAGCTTCCCATTCATTACTTGTACACTCAACTTCTATCGATTTATTTTTAATGTTTTTCAAAGAAGCTCGGGTGTTTTATAACAAGAATGTTCAACGAAACTTAAAAATCTAAGTTTTTCAATGTTCATTGGAGGTAATGGACCTAGTTTCGTGAGAATGTTCTAATAGAATGTAAGTTATATCCTACTGGAACCAGTTTCAAAAAGCACCAAGATAACAATATGAAGTCTTTAAAATTATCATTCAATCAATTGGGTCGACGTGCTGCTCGCTTTGATTTAACTCGGTTTTTTACTCGCATTTGGACACGGTTCCCCAATATTTGACATTTTGGCTTGTGAAGATTGGCTTGACATTAGATTGGCTTGTGAAGTCGAATATGCTTGGTTTCTTCTCCGAGTGTTCAATGGTTTTCTTTGTCGAACTCGAAAAAATGTTGAATGGGTTACTCAGGTTTCAATTTCTGCAGTATTAAGAAATTAATGTGAAAATATGAATAATTAAGGTAGTATTTTCTGCTGCCTCAAGAATTATTGACGAAAATCATGAACGATCACTCTTGATCTTGACTCCGCTTTCGGCCCAAATGCAGACAGTATTGCTGACCCGAGTAAAATACGTGCATCAAGCACATGAAACATAGGGTTGGACCGCTCAGTATCTAGATACGCAACAGTCAAGTTTGCCAGCAACTGCAGTCAGCGTATTTCTACCTCCCAAATTATGTCAAAACAAATTCGTTCCGCCGTCAGACTGCCTTTTCAGTTGTTTCTTCATCTCGTCAAAGATCAAAGTGAAAGTCATCCCCCCCAAATGTTTACTCAAGTTATCACCAATTGTTTTTGGTGTTGAGGATTCATTACTTAATCAATTATGTTTCTTACTGTGAGGCATAAAACGATTCTGTGTTTTTTCATAAAACTTAAGCCTGCTTTGCGGTCGTTGGTTACACGGTCTGGAATGCGTTACCTAATGCTGCGGTGCCGTGCCGGTCTACCTGGACACACCTTGACGAACGTGCGTTGGCTGAGCGGAGAGAAGAATTCTGTCTTTTGAGATGGCGAGGGTGGGTAGTGAACAATAGTTCTGGGAGGACAGATTGAATGGAAGAATTTGTTTTTGATGTGTGAGCGCTTCATTTTCATACGATGTTACGGTTCCTTAACTTAATTAACTCCGAGGCCTTCTTTGTGATACAAATGGAGTGTTCGTCATTTTTGTGGGGCATTCACTGTAAAATAGAATAGTTGCGATCAATTGTAAATGATGATTAATTATAATTGAAACCGTTCCCGCTTGTATGAACACTTTCCCTTACCACACATTACTCCATAAACGACTGTTCTCACACCTCACTCGAATACATGTTAGTGTTAACATCCTCTAATATAAGGAGGATAGGTGAGTTCATGACTCCGTTACCTGAGCAAAACTCTATTACGGGCATAAAAGAAAAGACTGACGCGCAAGTTTCGAGTCGTGCCGTGTATGGGCCCGGGAGGGTCCCATCTATATAGCGGGCGGATGGCGTCTCCGACTCATCGCTGTTTCCTGACGACGTGTCGACGTGATGGCGATTCTGCGAAATGTTTGCTAGCCCTTTCTTTGTTGCGATGAGCATTGGTGTCACTGTAAACGCCGAGCCCAAGTGCGCTGACAGCCAGGGATGCCTTGCTTGTCGTGTTCGGTGTTTCTCGCTCTACAGCTTCGATACGTTTTGTGTTCGTTGTTATGGCTTAATTTCTCAGTGTTCATTGTTATTGCTTAATTTCTGTCTGCACCTTTAGTTGATCTCACGTAAACGACGTAGAATGATCAGTTGCAAATTTCGCCCAAAAATTGATTTGCATTGGGGATAAAACGTTAACTGAAGTAGGTTCTGTTCAAGTCTTTACACTCTACGTCGCATAATTTCTTTTTATGTTAATTTTCGTTGTTAGAATTGGATCATTTCCACTTCCATCCTTAGTTCAGGTGCGGCATTAAAATAAACCAAACGCCCCATAGATTGAGTCGGTTTCTCACAAGTGGAACTTCGCTAGCTGCGCCTGCAGTGTGCCCGACCTCACCAGCACATTCGTCGCGCGGCAGAGCCCGCCGAGATAAGATAAGACTCGCACAGATGATCACCAGGCTCTTTTGATCCGTGCCGTGATCGCCGCACTTCTTGAGATCAGACTGATATTACTTCGTGCATGATGTTACGGAGGATGGATATTGCTTCATGTATGAGGTTACGGATGGATGTTATTTTATGCGCGAGGTTCAGGAGGATAGATATTATTTCATGCATGAGGTTACGGAGGATGGATGTTTCTTTTTACATGAGGTTATTACGGAGGATAAATGTTACATCATGCGTGATGTTAATGCATAAGTGGATTTCAAAATCCACTTGCATAAACAGCTCTAATATATTTTATTCCTTGTGAAATGTGTGCCCTAATGTGTTCTTCGAAGTTCGCTGTCGAGTGCCAGTCACTTTCTCGTTGTGATGTCGGTGGTGACTACCTGATGCCGGTGCCAGCTTAAGGATGGTGGTTGTGATAACGGTAATATGAGTAGAAAATGCGGGCGTTTAAGGGTTAAGGAGGATGAACCTTCTACAATTCTGTAACGATTTATGAACTTTCTCATGCCGCAGTAGTGAGCCTTCTGAATAGGTAAGTTCTTTGAGGCCAAGTACCTATTTGTCATGAAGCATATCTTCCTGCTTTGAAGCTAACTTACTTTAGGCGTATGGATCTTCCTTGCCTCCCAGTATTATAAATTTTCTGCTCTCCATGGCTCACTTTGCGACCCTCAAATGTGTCTCTCTACATCAATTTATTATTTTTGATAGTCAAACGCGCATCGATCGTTGTTGAGCTACATCAACTGAAAGGTGGATGTAACCCACCTTTCAAACGTTATGCTTTCAAATTAGGGGAACTGTTGGGGGTCTCTTTAAATTTACGTTTATTGTATCAGTGAATAAAAGCATCTGGGCACTATTCTTCTGTGCCAGTACTCAGATGCACACTTGGTGTGCAGGTGTACGAGCACAGATTCGAGTGCAAAATTTCAACAAATGTCTTGTGCTAAAATAAGTATGTCGTGTACGCAAAAGATTTAAAGAGATCTAGGGAGTAATGTGGTGTTCTTGCAGTCTGGGGAAAGCGTTTTTTTTGCATTTCTGACTTTCGGGAAGGATTTTTTATCGCCGCTTCTGCAAGTTTGTAATGAGCGAGCCTGATTTGAGACTCGCGTGTCCACCAAGATGCTGTTTAAAGGTATATTCATTTCCTGCCGGACGCTAGATCGTACACTTGGTTTTCCTCTCATGTTCATGAATAATAAAATCTACTGGTCCCGAATAATGAAATGAACGTTAGGACTGGTGTATGGTTTATATCCAAAATATGCCTGCAAGTTTTCACCCCGTAATATTCAGTCTTGTGAACAAATTTATTATCCCTTTAGCGGATACAACAATTGTACTTGTGGAAATCAGCGCTCCCAGGGGGAAGATGGGTGGTCTCAAGCTTTATTGCAGTTTTTTAATCGTTGCATTGCTGTTCTCTCGATAGCATCTTTTACTCCCGTCTTTTATCTTCTTTTATGAAGTTCTTCACTCTTTTTAATACGCAAGGAGTGGAGACACGTACACAGATTCCATTCTAAACAATGCTTTCGTCCTCCCTCTTTTGGGAAGACCTTTGTTGTGGCTAGGGAGGCTCAAATCATATCTAAATCATATCTAAATTTAGATATGTAATCATATCTAAAGTGATCTATCAATTTATTCAAAATTATTTTCCATATATTTTCGACTTCGGTACTAAGATTTCAATTTCTTGTGTATTACAATCTATGAATTTTATTCGAATTTGCATTTATGACTATCACTAGTTGTGCCTGTCCACGTGCTCTGTCGTATACTTTAAATGCTTTTGTTTGGATATGAGCGCACTCAGCCGTATAAATATTACAGTCTATCCTCGAGTTATAAATCATCCTAAGGCAACTTTACCTGATGGAATTCAACTAATATCATGCTTGTGAGAGGTTACGAATAACTGGGACTAAATATCAGCTGAATGGGCTGAGGTTCGCATGGCGAGATCTCGTGTAGCTCGAGGAGCTGCTGTATTTCATATTTCTCTTACGATTTAAACTTGCTATTGAAGCTCGCTAACGAATTAATAGTGACAATTTGCGACGATAAATAAAAACGGAAAATCTTTGGGTGTTCTTGAAGTGAGGCGCAGAAATGAACATGGTCATTTCTGATTATTTAGTAACTCGATGCGAATTCTGTCGTCAGCAGACGAAACACGTTTTTCCGCTGCTCGAATTTTCCCGGCATGCGTGGTGGTCGCCTGCCAGATGGCGCCCAGCGCTGCCAACCGTATCGACGCGCACTTTCCCAGGGACATTAAAATTACTCTCAAGACGAACCTTCCAATATATCAGTGAAGATACAGGAAAATATATGACCTCACTTCTATTATTTTCACTTGGAATAAGTTTAGTCACTGTATACTACAGTATGATATACTATGCAAAATGAAGAGTTGTGGTAATGGTTGTGCTAGTGCAGCTGCTCTTTTCGATGCCAGACGCTGCCATCGGGTACAACTATCCTTTTCTTGTCCACTTATGACACTTAAGAGACGTTTATCCTATAAGCTTTGATATCTTACAATATTTATGCCTGCGGTAACGAAGACGAAAACTTCACACTGGACCTCGTTGACGATTAGATTTTTGTGACTGATACCAACTGTTCACGTGTTTTGGGCCTAGCGATGAGCAGGCTTTGGATCTAACGACAAACAACCTTGGATCCCATCGTCCTCGCTTTGAATCCCTTAGCGTCTGTCACTACAGCACGTGCTTTTATCTTCTATGACCTCATGAATTGACTTTACTTTCACGAATAGTGATGTCAAAATACAGATTCAATGAATTATTTCCAAATTCGTTCATCTGGAGAAGCTTACAAACATTGTGCGCTTATATCTCATGTAATTCATGGAAATTAACTTATAATTACGACACAAATACCTATAAAGTTTTAGCCCATATACTTACTAGTCTATGGTGTATTGGTGAATCCTTTTTCCTTCATTTTGAGTACATGAGTTACATGGCTGGATTTTTAAAATCCTCGAGAGCGTAAAAGCATGGCAAATTTTACCATTAACGGCAGGACTAAAAAAAAGTAGCGTTTGAGGCTGTAGAGTGATATCTTTTTAACAATACATTGTGCTTGCAAAACTAATATCAGCTTCAATTTCAAATTTTACTATAATTTTGTAGTTCATAAATTTACAGGTTCTTGTTGAAAACTGCTTGTAAAATGCCAGTTTGGGATCAGCATGTTCATTACAAACTCTGTCCTCTTTTCTTCACCACTGTAGTTTGAGTAGCACAGTTTACATTTTGATTTCACAGTTGGTATCAGAATATGATAAATATTGTAAAGTGCACAATCGTGCGCACTTTAAAAAATGTACTCTACTTCTGGATCAGCAACATATTACCATACTTTTTCGCTGTCGAGGGTCTTAATTATTGATTGAGCTCATATGTTTCCATATGAATTATTATATAGGTAGCGAATGTGGCCAGCTATTATGAAGACGTAGCCTCTAGGTTTAATTCTTGCGTACAAAAGTTTTCTTACGTCATAAAGTTGTTCATGTTCCACGCAAATATGTATTGAACCGAAAAAGCTGTGTATATTAGGCTTCACATTATTATAAGTTTTGAATTACCCTTAGCGCTCTGCAGGCCTAAAATAAATTTTTGCTCGGCATTAAAAAAAATACGACGTTAAATTTTAGTTACCCCTGGAAAAATAACGTTCAATGATCGTTTCATGATGAAATTGAATTCTGCTCAACCGAACGAGCACTGTCCATTACCTCTCCTTAGAACCACTTGGGGAAACTGTCTTCAGACAAAGTTTTCATAACAAGCCATAGCGATGTGTGGGCAGTTTTTACCTCAAACACGAGAGCCCTCTTGAGCACAGCAGCGCCAGATGCGAGTGGCTGAGTGTTTCCGGCGAGTGGCTGTAAAGTTCGTTACGATCGAGAGCAGTTGCGTGGGCCAGCGGAGGTTCTGCCTGCGCCATCCGGCCTCTCCCAGAGAAAGAACGAAAGAAGGAAAAACCATTCATTTCCAAAAGAAGTTGATGCATGAAATGCATTACATACCATTGGATTTTAAAAATTCTTAATATGAAGGTCCTAATATGAAATTTTTAATTTGGTAGACAAACCATACGAGGCGATAGGAAGGCCTTTTTTATCATTTTCAACGTGACCTTGCCCATTTTAGCAGTGAATTTCTTGTTTTCATGATAAATATTTGCGCTTATAACTCAATACTGAATACCACTAACGGTCGCTGTCGATGGAGCAATTTTTGAACTCTCACTCAGCCCTTCGTGTCTGCTCTTCATCTCGTAACGCAGAAGCGCATTTTGTAATTTTATATCTACTCGGACCTTTCTTTTATTTATTTATTTTTTCCACGAGAGGTGATTTCCTTCTCTTTCGTTCAAGTGTTTGCTCAATTCAGCCTCCGCTTCTATAAACTATGTTTTCAAATTGAGGGTTTTTTTAAATAACGTTCGGTGTATCAGTGAATAAAACCATCTGTGTACTATTCTGTGTGCTAGTACGTAAATGCATACGAGCGCACGATCGAGTGCAAAATATAGCGAACGTTATACTTATGGAGATATCTGCAGAAGTCTTGTACAAAAATGAGTGTTTCATGTACGCGAAAGACTTTAATGAAGGGATCTAGGGAGTAACATTTGAAAACGGGTGTCAGAGAAATGGGCGCGAGAGTGAAGCGGATGGCCGGGTGTCAGCGAGTAGAGCAAGCCAAAATGCTATCGCCCGACAGCTGGCAATGGAAGAGGGTAATGCGCTCTGCGGTGAACAAAAGCCTCTGCGAGTGTACGAGGGTAATTTAAGTCCAGTCGTTCAAGATCTGCTCTGACAAAGGCCGAATCTAGTGATAAAACGAGTTGAAAGTATCGTGAGAACATGCGATGATGACGGTGATCCGACGGTGGGACTAAGGGGTGTGTGCGCTGGCGACTGGAATGCTTTGTTCAGCTGTGTGTCTGTGAGCACTTGTGTTCCGTGGCGCCCCGCATCGAAAAAAGTTAATTGCTCTAAATTTGCCTCAGTAGATGGAACGTGGTACGTTCCGGCACGTGGCACGCAGCAAAGCCGAGTTGTGGGAATCTCTGGCGTTTTCTTTTTCAAGTTAGATGGGACTTGCCAGTCATAGTTTACGATGTACATGCTTCAAATATATGCCATCGGAAAGCCGGGTGATTGTCGGATCACGTACTTGTGATTTTTGTTCATGTTTTTTTTCTAACTGTGATTCGTATCCTGTTCATTTTAGATAACCTATGTCTTAGGTTCCATCGCCCAGCAAATTCTCAGAAATTACTTTGGAGTTCTCAAATGTACACTTACAGTAAGTGTTTTGTGGTGGTATTTTTATTGCACTAGTTTCAAA
Source organism: Morinoia aosen (assembly GCA_030386875.1). Taxonomy (NCBI): domain Eukaryota; kingdom Metazoa; phylum Arthropoda; class Malacostraca; order Amphipoda; family Talitridae; genus Morinoia; species Morinoia aosen. The sequence continues at coordinate 65,277,615 of CM059560.1, forward strand.
CGTTGCCTGCTGTTGTTTCGTACGGTACATCAGACGAAAACGACCAGACCAGCCCGCTACGCAACTTGACTCTCACGTCTTCCTTGGATCGGGATTGCTCTGCAGAAAAAGTCGTCGTCTTGCTAATGCATCATATGCTGGCCGTAATGCTGTTAATCATCATCAGCAGACGGTGCTGTGTAATTCACCATCAATCTCAACCCCAGTCCTTTATTATTAACTTGTTCCTACCACTAATCTGACCACGCAGTTTTTGCCCGTGTTCCCAATAAGGCATCCCGCTCAGGGCTGGAGACTCCGTTCTGGACGGTGGGGCCTTGGTCTTATCCAGACCTTGCTGCTGGTGTACACTGGGCTCGGATGCAGCATAAGTTCAACTTAGTAGTATGTACTGACGCTATTTAGGCATTGACGACATAGTAGTATGTACTGACGCTATTTAGGCATTGATGACATAAAAGCATGTACTGACGCCATTTAGACATTTACAAGGGAGTTGTATGTAGTGACGCTATTTAGGCATTTACGACATAGTAGTATGCACTGACGCTATTTAGGCATTTAGAACATAGTAGTATGTACTGACGCTATTTAGGATTTAGAACATAGCATGAAAGTGAGACTACGTTGCTTGTAAATTTCGTTCCTGTTTCGAAAAATAATTTCATTTTTTTAAATGCTTGTAATAAATTGATGAATAACCTTGAAGTTCAAGATTTACCTTTATTTGCCTCAGTTATTAATCTGATTCCTTTTCAATTATTAGTTATAGCTAATTACGTTTCTGAAAGGCTGTAATTTTGTAAGATCTCAATGAGGAGGAGGAGTAGTATGGGATTTTTGAATCTGTTTAATGTGGGAATCAGAATATGCTTTCCATTTTCTGATACGCTAATTGCTATCGCTAACGACTCAGTGTGTAGTAAAAAATATAATGGCTGGTTTACCTGTCATTGTCAAGCGCAGGCGCTTTCAACACATTTTGGAAAAAATGAAATACTCTTTAAACTTCAGAAGAAACGGTGAAGGTAGGAGATGTACCTCGCCGGGAGTTAGTCAAAGTTACAATATCCTCTTAAATCGAGTGTATATATTGGATCTGTTGTAGTTTGTATCCTCATTACAAATAATTTTTCGATATTTCCTTGTTAAACTATAATAAATTTTGTAGAGTTAGCTACGAGAAACTTTTGTGGGACTTATATAGTTCTAGAGTTTCGTAAACCATATTTTTACCTCTCCCTTTTACCTTCCGGAAAGGAGGTCGATTCGGTCTTGTTGCGAACTTCAGCAAAATTGTCTTCCTGTTATTTTTATATTTTTCTCATATCGGGACTTATGGTATTTGTTGGTTCAAAATCTCTTTTTTGCAAGTTACGCCGTAATGTGTTTTAGTGCAAAAACTTTCTATCTACACCTCATGACATGAAGTTCTTTGACATGCCAATATTTCTTCTGTAATTCTCATGATTGATTTTCATGTTCGGTTCGCTTTATTTCTATTAAAGTTTTTATTATTTTTTTTTCCAAATTATATGTGCAGGTTAAAATTGCCGCTTGCTTAATAATTCCTAATTGAGGGAAGCAGAAAAGTGGTCAAAGCGAATGACTTGGCAGTTCTAGGAGTGCCCCCTAGTCTTCGTCCAGTTTGGAGGTGTGTGTGTGTGTGTGTGTGTGTGTCTGTGTGTCTGTGTGTGTGTAAAGGAGGAAGAGGCAGGGGTAGAGGAAGAGACTTAGAGAGAGAGAAGAAAAGAGAGAACTGTGAGCTCGAAGTTAATTAAGTTTTGATTGTAATTGTTGCGTTTCCTAGTTCCTTTTCCTTGCTTCTGCAATCAACGAGCGGCATTCAACATGGCGTTGAAAATTACCTCGATGTTAACTCAATTCGTCTTAGAAATTGAGTTCTCAATTCCCATTCGGAAAATAACGTTTGAAATTACATCATCATGAGTTGTTTTCCCTTGCATTTCTCACGAAAATCACCGAGATCATGTTAGCTCGAGCGCATCTTTCCTGATTTGTTGAGGCAAATAATTTGCCAGGCCCGCCGGCTCATCTCTAGGTAATCTCACGGTGCTGCCTCCTCTCTAATTACGTAATGATCATCGCTGTGATCGTGACCTACGTAGACGATTGATCGTGATCACAGATTTCGTGCGGCGCACATACGAACAAGGTGTTTGTGTGTGCTGGGCTCTTCAGGAAACAGAAAATTTCATTCTGTGGGTGGGTAAAAATACAGCGTGTGGTCTTCGTGGTTCTGATTCCATTTACGAGTGCGATAACTTTGGTAGTTGACGTATAAACAGTGATGTGCTTAAAATATCGAGTTGGAATGTAATTTCTGCCATCCCAGGGTCTATGAGCTGGTCATTTCTTGTAGAAATAGCAGAGCATATGACGCAGAGCGACGAAGTCGTTGAGGAGAGAACCTTCATGAGGAGGATCGAAGAAGAATGCTTGCGTCAGCGCCACCACTCTCACTTCTGCAAGCATGTTTGGGTGAACTCACCTCCATAAGCTAGAACATCACCTCCACCTCCCCTGCTTTCCCTATCCCCGCTGAGGAGGTCGCGACTCTGCTGACCTTCATGCGAGCAGCAGCAGCGACTCATCTTCACTGCAGTCTTGCGCTACTGCTGGCCAGATGCTCCTGCTGCTCTGCACATGGCCGCATCGGGTGGCTTGGATACCACAATTACATTCGTTCCACCAGTGCTCATGACGAGGCAACCGAGCTGTTCCACCGGCTGTTTTTATCAATGAAGTATTTGCAAGCCCGGTTTTTATCAATGAAGTATTTGCAAGCCCAGTTTTCCAGAGTTACTGGCGCAAATTAGTCGTAATTCATTTTGAATCTTGCGCTTAAAATTGGCCCTTGCATGATGTTCTTAGAACCGGATTATGCTCTAGAGGATAAATTATTGGGGAATATACAAGGCATTTCATCGTTAACATAAATTATTATTCTACTAGTGTACAATGCCCGTCAAAAATGACGGGATTTGATATTTTTCTTACATTAGTCTCCCAGATGTGGATGGCAAACGGATTTGTTCATCCTGATAGTACCCGCGATTAAATATTCTTGCACTTGTGCACTGGTGAAACTCGTATCACAGATACGGTCATTAAGCATTGAAAATAGCGTGACACGGAGACAGACCAGCCAAGCAAGCAACAACTCGTGTTCATAATTCTTATTAGCCAATTATTTTTTTGGGAAAATTGTTATACCTTTTTCCTTGCGGTAAATTGTATTTTCTTGGATAATAGATTACAATTGGATAATTTTCATTTCTGTATTATTTTTCGTTTTGAAACAAAAGTGAGCGGATGTCAGGCTTTTATATCATTTGAATTATTGAGAATTTTACAAACAGGAGATGTATGAATGTGTACAGTTCAGCAAATCATTATAGCGGGAATATGGCAGTTCACGCTGTGAAATTGTTCTAGTTATTGTTTCTCGTTTTAGCACCTGAAGTTTTCATGTAATGGACCCTGAAATTGCAATTCGAATCACAAAGCACGTAAGCGACCGCAGTGTTCCTTTAGGCGGTGAGGAATTTGAGTTCTTCCGCGGATGCTTATTTCATTTTGTTCGGTAATCGCAAATTTCCTGCTACGTGTGCGCGGTGTAACTTATCGTTCCATTGAATCTTGAACTCGTATTACTCAATGTTCTTGATTTCAGTGCTCCAATTTTTGACAATTATCATCTTCAATAGAAATCACTCTCAATAAATTGCGAAACTTTTTATCAATAGCTTTTAATTTTCAAAAATGATAATTTTCAGCCCATTTTTAAAATAAGAAACTAATAAATGAGATATGCTGTGTTTCAGAAACGAACATTTTCGGAATATTATTTACAAAAAGTACATGTAAATGAATGCTGTATTTGAATGGAACATTTTCGGCCCATTATTTACATGGAGTACATGTAAATGCGATCTGCCGCGAAGGTAGCTCCGGTGTTGTCTTTCTCCCGCCGTTTGAACACGAGTAGAACGGTCACGTTGATTGCTCGACTGTCAGTTCTCGGCGTGAAGCTGATGACTCGTTAATGACCGAAACCATCAGTTGTTGCCGTGCTCGCTACGGATGTTCTTTTGAGGAATGTTTCTCCCGTCAGGGAGGGGGTGGCGAGTAATGCGATCCTTCTCGGGGGCTGCCTGCTGAGCACCCTGTGCTCTCCTCAACCTCTGGTCAGCGGACGGTGCCTCTGCTGATTAATGTGTTTGACTGACAAGCTAAACCTTGCGCATCGTAAACCGAGACCCAAAATGCTCGACCAAATACTGAGAGTAAACACAGCTTACACCGCGCGGTTGGCTACCGGTAGGCGGTATAGGTTAGCACTTCGTGTAGTGTATTCAAAACTTCATACTTTAAAGTATGTGGCTAATTTTCTGGTAAATGTGTGTAAATTAAAACACTAAGAGTCCAGTTTCTCACTTTTCGATCACTTCCTTTAAACCTTTGACTACCAAGGTTAGAGTTGTGCATAAAATAAAGATGATAGCTTCGGTGCAAATGATGCACTGAGTACTTGAAACTTTGATCGCGATGGGTTCCCAGTCTAACTTTTTCGCCGCCTCTTCGAAAAGTATGCACACGGTTCGCCGAGTCGTATGCTTATTTATGCATGATTATCGTCACCAAGGCGGCGATATATAGCCGACTTTATCGTCGCCAAAGACCTCTTTTGCCGCGATAATTATCGCCGCCTCGAAAGCATAATTGTGCATAAAGTTACATGACAGAAGGCAAATGAAATGCATAAATATGCATGATGTTGTAAACAATACGCATTTTCATAGCACGGTACACATACGTAAATACGTGTATTTCTGTGCGCCATTATTGAAATTCGTGCGTACCGTGAGTATTTTCAGCTATTATGAAGCATTCCCTTTCATTCGAAGTTAAAGCTTCCTCGAAAGCATGATTGTGCATAAAGTTGCATGACAGACGGCAGATGCAATGCATAAGTATACATAATATTGTATACAGTACGCATTTTCATAGCACGGTATACAGATCTGTAAATGAATGTATTTCTGTGCGCCATTATTAAAATCCGTGCGTACCGTGTGTATTTTCTGCTGTTATTAAGCATTTCTTTCCAATAGGAGTTATCGCTGCCTCGAATATATAAATAAGCATAATAAAGCGAAAGGCGGCGAAAATATAGCATAATTATACATTTTTAATAGACTATTGAAATTCATGAGGTTCAAATAAATCAACATCATCACAGATTTTATATATGGTCATCCATTACAAACTGATATCAACAAGTTTCACGAGTTTCACCGAAATATCACAGAGAATTTATAAATTATTTTCTTGTTTATAAGTATCACAGAGTTCGGGTAAAAAAACATCACAGGATACTTCAAAAACTCAAGAAGAAAGTAGTAGGTGCTGAGGTAAAAGATAGTAGTGAACTTACATTTCCTGCGAAGTGACCCACAGGTGGTCAGGTAGGTGATTTTCATAGTGCTGCTGACCCACCTGCAGTCACTAACTCATTTTTTATAAATACTTAATGAAACTTAAATAAAAGCCCAATCCAATTAAAGTTTGCTATTTTTAAAGTTGATTACCACAATTTACTTTTAATTTGAATTCAATATTGAACTTCAGTTTAACCCATCGCAGTTAACGTGTTAAAAAGATGCTCCGTAACAAAATAAACGCATACTATTTTAAAAAAAAGGAGGCTATACACCATTAGTTCGGGCCCTTATTTTGTCCCCCTAGGACAAAATCATTTGAGTAATTTTTATTTTTCAATATTTATCATAGTATGAGTTTCACTGATCACAGCAAGAGTCCCCACAAGAGGAATATTCCAGGGACCATTTAATATAAAGAAGTACACGGGGATTTTATGCTCAAAGTCAAGTTTCGCACAGGACACCCGGTGCTAAGAAAAATAGGAAAGCAATTCCTAAAACAAGAAAAACTTTCAATAAAATATTAAAAGCTACTGAAGAAATAACGGAAACAAAAAAATACTGCGTACCAAAATAAAAGACTTCCTATGTAACAAAAGGAATGCATACTCTTACAGTTCTGATACATTCTCCTTCTGAAAAAACAGGATCGTTGAAAAAATTATACTACTTACTCTACATGAGAATTTTACCGCATTTGCAAAACTCAGTTGCTAATGATAAATATTTGGATTTATGTAATCGAAAAAATCTTACAATGAGAGACAAACATAAGCAGATAAAATTATCAGTTAGTTTAAGCCTCCCTAGCCCCAACAATAGTGTTTCTACGAGAGAAATAATAAAGGGACCAACTGGCATGGACACGAAAACCTGGAATCTATGCACTAGTGTGTTCCCACACAAGATTCCCTGAACATAGAAACAGCATGTCCGGAAGGAAGTTCAAACAATACAAAATTTCAAGAAGAAAGTAGTAGGAGCTGATGTAAAGGATAGCAGTGAACCGAAAATAGATGATCCTTGACAGAACAAAAAATACGTTATTTAAACAAGAAGAAGTCCTACTTAACCTTTAGCTTGGGCACTCACATTGCCTCTCTGCATGGGAATGCTACATCCCAAATATGCAATAGTATCACTCTGAGGGGACAAACCTACCCAGAATGTCGGAATTTAAGCCCCATCCGTTAGTCTAAACGCAACATTAGACACTTATTCACTGTCTGATTCCACAATATTCGACGAAGGCACGAGCTCAGCTGCATCAGTGATGCTCGGTGATGGGACAGTGTCATTAGATTCGGTTGTGGTGATGGTGCTGATACTGGTGGTGGTTGCTATTCCTGCAGTCTCTGTAGCACCTGTTCCACGGTGATGTCTACTTCCATCCCAGTCCACCGATCCACGCAGACCTCGTTGCGTAGCGACTGCGATATCTTTGTGGTTAGTGAACCCACCGGCTGCCAACACTTCTGCAAAATACGAGAACAACTTAGTTCCGTGATGGATAAAGTTGTACCAATACAATAGTGAGTAAACATATATTACATACGAGTCGTAGACTAAAGAATGATTTACTAATGTTCATATCAATGATCACTTTATTATTATGACATAAGAAAGTTTTAGCCTCTCTTAACCATGACAAAGATGTTCCAAGAGAGGAAGGATGAAGACACCATTTAGTATCGAGTTGAGGGAACGCGGAATATATGGAGCAAATGCATAGAAACAGTAAGCTAAGAAAGATCATGAAACGAAAATAACTTGAAGAAGTAGTAGGTGCTGAAAAACAAGACAGCACTGAACCGAAAAAAATGATGGTCCGTGAGAAAGCAAAAATCTATTGTATATAAACAAAAAGAAAACCTACCTAACCTCTAGCTCGAGCCCTCACATAATCCCCCGGGGAGCAATCAATGATCCCTATTTCGAATGGCAAGAGTATTTATGTTCTATCGCAATTGTAACATTACAGATAATATAACAGATATTAGATTATGATACGTGAAGGATAAAGGAATGCCAATCTTCAAGTTTCAGTTCCTTTGTGCTATACAGAATTTATGGCTTTCACAGCTGATTTCACGTGACAATCAACAAGGAAAAGAAAAGCAGATTAATTTTAAAAAGAACTACCTATTTCTGATGCACTGGTATTATTTTTTTTATCTTAAAGAGATTTATTTGAATAGGTTAGTAGTCTACATAAAAATAAGATTATCAGGGAGGGTACGAACATTTCTCAGTAAAAACTGCTTACCATAAATGATGCGCATTGCACTGTGGTCCTTGAAGGCAATTTTCGACTGCTGCCTCCGATGACCAAGTCCTGAGAAGCTGAACTGCATCGCCAGTTCTCTGGTGAACAGGCGCTTCAAAATCCGTCTCACGGACTCAGAAACGCTTACTCGTACGAGACCTTTGAGAGCTACCGGCTGAAAAAAAAAAATTTCATTAGATTCATATTTTACCTAGGTTTTAGTACAGCTTCATATTCACACTTAACCTGGCTTGCACTATAGTCTCGTGACCAAAGACAAATTTAGAAAATGACTACCTGAATGCACCATTGATGTTTCAATTTAATTCAATATTGGTCCATTTCTTATTAAAGCTTAATACTGTTGCAAGGTTATGGGCCTTCATGTGAAATGCCTCTGTATGGCCTTACATAAGAAATTGTTTCTTGGAGGTAATTTAGTAAAAACTTCCATGAACAATTTATCTTAGATATTTCTTATGATGTTTACAATACTTCAGAGATTATAGATTATAGGTTAGTTAAAGCCTCCCTAACCGTTACAAAAAAAACGTATCAAAAAGAGGAAGGAGGAAGGCACCATTTAGTATGGAATATAGGGAATGCAGAATCTATGCAGAAGGGACATAGAAACAGTAAGGTGGGAAAGAAGTTCATGAAAATGTACATTCCTGTGCTGTAACTCATCCAAACAATAAAAATAAACAATGAAATTCATTATTACTTCTTTGATCTAACCTGTATATAAAAAGTAAAGTTATCTGTGCATCTAGGAACAGCAACATCTATGTATGAAATAAAAATAATTCTATTTAACTCACTAGTTCATGTTGCTTCACAAGAATGTCCAGTTCTTCCACTGTCTTGGCTGGTCCAGGTAAGGGCTCGTTGCTTGAAGGTTGGGGCTTTCTCACCTCGTCTAATTTTTGTTCAAAGACAGCCGACCGATGCTCCAACTTCTTGAATTTCTTTGACAGTAAATCTGCAAATTCATCTTGTTGACTGCTGATGCGCTTCAGCCCAGTTTGTAGATCGTTGACATTACTTGCCACTTTGTGTAGCATGCCCATCACTTCAGTTAATGTGCACTCATTCCTGTAGATAACAAAACTTCATCAACTACAGTATGGTATATCTAACTGCCCTGAATTCCAAAGTGATAATGGTTAAACAAGTGGAATACATAACTATTCAATTTCAATACCAGAGAAGTAGTTATGATACGAATTCAGCCTTCCTATATCATGAAGTTTGAAGAAAGGTTATGATAATTAGAAAGTTTGTAAACAATTCAATGTTAATGTGAATGAGGAAAGTCAGGGTAATGGTATCATGCTTCATAGAGGATATCTCACCGTGATGAACTGGGAGGATGGTAACTTTGCACCAGTGATGACACTTGAAACGAGGGAAGCTGTGTGTCGATGGTGGCACATGCAGAATCATCTTCGGTGGCTGAAGAAGGATAACCTCCTAGGTATCCTTTTTCCTCACATCTGGCTTGTGAATCTGGGAGATTGAGAATACATTATGTATGAGAAAAAACATATGAACAAAAACAAAAACATGACAAAACATTGAGAAAAAAATGAGAAAGTTAGATAAAGATGAACAGCAGAACTCCCCTTGCTACAAGCTTACTGCTGAATAGAAAGACGGTAAATATTGATTAAAAATAATAAATATTGTTTTGCCAATTGATGGACAGCACAGAGTGACACAGAGTAGAGCAAATAAATAAACATTTGTTTTCATGGGCCAAGGTGCTAATGATAATTAGTATGCAAGTAGTATAATTATTTTAAACCCAATCTTAATGTAAAATATACCTGTATCTCAGAACAGTTGCCACCTTTGAAAACAGTGTTTGTGGAAACAAAAATCCAAAGCAAACTACTGTACATATCAAAGTATTAATACTAATTAAAGGATGCCTAACACATGATGGAGATTGAAAATTCTTCACTAAAAAAATATATATATGTTTTAAACACTGCTGGAAATCATGAAAAGTGCACAACGTATAAAATAATAATTTAAATGACTTATAAGAGTGAAGGGGTCATCAAGTAGGGACACACGGACACGTTCACCGGAAATCTACGCACCAGTGTATTCCCTCACACCATTCCCTGCACATACAAACAGCTTTCCAGGAAGAAAGATCAGACAAGATAATAGTTCAAGGAGAAACTAGTAAGTGCTGAAAAAACTGATAGCAGTGAGACAAAAATATGGTCTTTACAACAAAAAATATTACAAATATTTCAACAAAAAGAAGGGATACCAAACCATCAGCTCTAGCCCTTACATTCTGTCACAAGGGGAACTACGTCCCATAAATACAATGGTGGCATCCCCTGAGGTAAATAATCCCCTGAGAATTATTTACCGAATAATTTTTAGTGACAAAGTAACTTTATACTCACTTGAAGTAGCAACAATGTTTGTGACCACATAAGTTCTCCAATGTGGTGATGGTGCCACACAGTCTCTTATTTTCAACTCCAAATCTTCTGAAGGCCAATAGCAAAGAGTCTTTTTCTTCTTTTGTATAAGCCAGCTAGATGGCACCGCTCTATTTGAGCTATCACTAAAGGTAACCATAGAAAATTTCTTTTTAGTCAAAGACATCTCTGCACTTGGTTTAATCTGCAACATAGATCACGGCACAGGTTTACACAGATGTTATATTTTTAAATACGAAGAATGTTCATCAGGCTATTTTTTCCAAGTTCATGTAATGAATGCACTCAATATGGCACATTAGACATCTAAAGCAGCAAAATAGCAATATGCATATTTTTCTTCTGGGTATGAGGTAACACCATGACTTTTTTTGAAAATTCTGCTAGGGTCACAACTTTTTCTTTTCTTCTCCCAGACACTCGATAAATACCTAATGAATTTGACTCTACAGGTTGTTGAAAAAAGTTCTGGCTAGTAGAAAATGCTTGAAAAGAAAAATAAATCTTAGAATTTTTTTGCAGTATCTTCCTAACAATTCCAATCTCACCAGATTGAAGCATCACACAATTATCACGGCTTGGTACTGTTCCAGCACTTAATTTTGTATCATTGACGCGTATGTTTTTATAGAGATTAAAATCATCTTCCTCGCCAATTTTTTTAAGAAGTCTAGGTAAATTTCCACTAGAAATTTTTTCACATGTCTTACTATTCAGCACACTCACTCTTTCTGAAATTTGGTGCAGAGGCTTGTAGCCGGATCTGACGCTTCTCTTAATATGACTTCCAAGATATGATTCATAAGGGAAACATGAAATTGTTTCTAGATTTCCATACTTTAGATAGTCTTGAGGAAGATGTATGATACTATGAATATTGTATGACACAAAATCAACCCCATACAACTGAGCACTTTGCTCTACAAATAGTTTGAGCATTTTTGTAACTTCATTCATGTTGCACTGCATGTTATCTGTTAAGAGATATCTCATTGAAGCTGATAATAGTAAGAAATTGTAAAATTTCTCTTTTGATATTATTGATTCATGAGAGAAAATTACTATGCCGGCATACAGAAGAAATGTTCTGAATTCAGTAGCTTTCCACCTTGAAAGATTTTTAAAGCCACCTTCAAATTTCCTTGAAAAGTCAGATGGGATGCAATTTGATATTGAATTCAGCTGTTCCTCAAATAAGGCTTTTTGGTGCACACTTAAATGACTTTTCTTGGTTTGGTTTGCACTGCTGGAAAATAACCTCTTAAGTATTCTTTTCATGACACCAATTGTACACATATGCATATAATCAAGCACAAATCCTGACACCATTGGAAAATGCAATTCTGACTGCAGTGGCGAGAGCGAATCTATTTTATGATGGCTGATATCTGTTCTTTCGTTGAATGAAACATCAGAGCGAAGAGGAGCGTTGGTATCCAGTAACGTTACATGCCCTCCATGGTACTGACCTGCTTGGGAACAGCGCTCACAACTATTGTAAGCTGTGTGAGTCACTATATTTTTCAGGTACGATCGCATGGGTGCATCACAGACAAATGGCCCTATGTTCAAATCTAGATTTAAGCTGTTTTTTACATTTTGTGTAAATTGCTTAAGTTCTTCAATGAAGATATCAAGGAAGACTTTGGGGGCTGGCAATTGTTTATTAGTGGAATTTGTGGTGAAAATCCCCACTGTCACAATTTGTTTTGGGCATTCTTGAATTCTGGAAAGAATGGGATAAGTTGAGTAAAGTCTGGAGTTGGCATATACTGGGATGCCATCAATATTTACAGCCATGTTAACACGTTCCAAATTTGGATTTTGGACTTTGAGATTTTTCAAAATTTTTGTGAAAGAGATCTGCCAATTCAAAAGCATGGAATATTCCCCAGAATTCATTTTTACTATTTCATATTTCTGACATTCTTTCAGTCCTTTACTAGTTTTAGGTAGTTCTGGGAAATCCTTCGATAGTTTATGGAGGAGCCGAGTAATGCAATCATTTGGAATGCTTTCTTCATCATTAGCCCATTCTTGAAGGCACCTTTTCAGCTTCAGTGAGCACAAATTTCCACACTGCTGAGTCTGAGTTGAACTAAGCATTTTGCACTCTAGTTCAGGCTTAGTAGTTGAACTGTCAGACTTGCTTGCATCAGATTTTCTGGAATCATCTGACTTGCATACATCAGAGCTGTTTGAATCGGAAGTAACATTTGGGTCATATGGAGCAATTGATATCCCACCCATGGAGCTTGCATCACCAATGTCAAGATTTTCTTGGCACTCACTAGCAGCATTTTCAGCATTATGCTCATTAAATTCAACACATTCAGGAAGTGCCACTTTTTGCTTTTCTGAATTGAGAAGAGCTCCAATTCGCCTTCTTCTTTGTCTGATTTTCAATTCACTGAAGGTTTTTCGAAGCATACTGGACACAGTCAAGACTTTCCAATTTAGTGAAAGATAGTTCCTACTTTTTCTGAATAAAATGATACAAATATGATGAAATAATATAAGAGAAAAATGTAACTTTAAAACTTTCAATAAGAATCAGCTGGTTTTAAGTAAAAGCTCCTGCACTGTGAAAAGAATTTTTTACACACATCATGTTTAGTGTAGTACTGAAAAGATTACACACACAAAGAAATATGGCTCAACCATATAAATACTTAACATGCATATTTCTCTCCAAAAAATGTAGATTTACCATAGGAGTATTAATTCAATTAGAAAACATTTTGATATGTAATGAGTGGCAGCTTCTGTATAAAATACTATTACTTGATAGAAAAACATTATATTGTGAGCCTGTACAAAAAATTGCCAAAATATAAAATAGAATAAATAGAATAGAAATATAAAATATTTCTCTGAAATGATCCTCAGTCAATGTTTTTTACAATTATTGTTTAACACAACACAGCAACAATTTAGCAGCAAAATTATTGCCTTGCAAGTAAAAACCTTATTCACCCATTGTTTGAATTATTAGATAGACTTGTTCCAAATTTTAAAAAAAATATTTTACTATGATACAGTTTAAAAAGAATTACTAACAGAACAGAAAATTTTTAATATAGTTATAACACTTACATACTGCAAGTGACACAGTAATGCACAAAAAAATTAAGAAGGGCTATGTCTTAAATGTGTGATAAAAGCCATTCAAAAAACAACCAACTGAGTAATTGCCCTTTTCGTAGATTTTTCCCATTTTGTTATTCTCAAGCGGCTTCATTGTTAACCTAACCTAACGTGATACCACTCAGATCCCAGGCAAAGAAGCTCACATTGAGCAAAAATGGCAACAAGAAAAGCAAATACATGTAAATGAGATTTATCAAATTTATTTTACGCAAGAAAAATTCAAATCTAAAGTAACTTCACACAAAGCAAGCATAATTCAAGTTTCTGTATTACATGAGTCAATTTAACTGTTTGAAATGTTGCTTGATACATATATTTAACACTATGTTTACTTGTGCATCAAAAATTTCTTAAAATTAGAATAATTTATCCACATCTTTTGAAAAATAACACCATAGAACTTCAATTATACTTTTGCTTGAATTTTCCAAATGCAGGGGAAGTACTACTTATCTGAACGACGTTTGCAGAACACAGAATTCAAAACATGCCGTACATTATTCAAGCTGCGTACTTGTACACCACCGTCTCATGATTTTAAACGTCAAGTTCATGGCAGGCTGTAAATCACGAAACATTTGCTTACAGAAGCACTTCGTTTTTTGGTCAATGCACCTGTCACCCCAGCACAAATGAAACGATTCAACTGAAAGTAACATTTCTAGCTTTTTCTATTATTTACGATCAAATGTTACCCAATCACACAATATACTGTTTTTAACCACAGCCCAAGCTACACATCACCAAATACCAACTGCAATCGCAAGAATTATTAAATGTCACCCGTCTTCGCGCCAATTTTCACAAATACCAACCTTCGAAAATGTAACAAAAGTCAATCAGAGCAGCCAACAGAATAATCAAAAGATAGCTTGCAATTCCAGTAGTTTCATTTATGAATCATAAGTACAGTGAAATAACCTAAAAGAATGTATTTTTATGGGATATTGAACTTTAATTAAAGAAACGTAGCACTTGAATGAGCTCTGTAACATTCTTTTTCATGATTTAGGTAGACTTTCATCATATGTGTTCCTTATTTTAATTTTTCCTCTCTTTCTCAACTTGGAAGCAGCGTATTTAACAATAATTTCAAATATAATGTAGTATCTTGGAATTTCAGCAAGATATAAGGTTTTCTGTACAGAACTTGAAGATCGATTTGCCTAGCCGTAAACCAGGCAAGAAGAGGATAGCAAAACGAACAGCAGGACAACTGGTATTGTACTGATCTCTAGTTCACACAGCTTGCTCTTAAGTCTAGTTTTAACAATGAGCTTCCGCCATATATCCGGCGCTCGTAAATACCAGACGCGCATCGTCTGTTCCACCGGAATCTCTATCTATACATATGTGACCGTGCCGAGCGAGCGAGACTCATAAATCTCCGCAGCCGGAACCACCATAAATAGCAATGCAGCATAAATAGCAATACACAAGTGTGTGCAATATTTTGAAATGAATGTTAAAATTTAAGCAGCGCAGTCGCACTTGTAGTTTGAATTTTTTTTGCATTTTTATGCAAAATGTTGTATAAAAATTTTTACATTGAGCGGCGATATAGATCGATAAGTAGAATAGCCGCCTTTTCGGCGATAAAATCGCTTGAGTGGACAAACACAGACAATTTTTGCATTTTTATGCAAAATTTTGTGTAAAAATGCATACATTGAACGGCGATAAAAATCGATAAGTAAAATAGCCGCCTCTTCGGCGATAAAATCGCTTGGGCGGCGATAAACATGCATGCTCCGGCGAAAAGGTTAGACTGGGTTTAACTGAAGTTTAATATTCAACTCAAATTTAAAGTCATTTGTAGTATGTAATTTTGAAAAAAATACACATCAATTAGAACGTGCCGTCCTTTAGCTTTGATTATTCATTAAATTTGAGTTTGCGACTACTGGTCGGTGAGCAGCATTATGAAAATTCTCTGCGTGTGGACTGGCGGCTCACATCGCGTCCAATGTGTTAAGTATCCTGCGCAGTCAACCGCGTGTTCCAACGTCGGTAGAAGAAACAAGGTAGGGTCAAACCAGTCTTTTTTCGTCGGCCGTGTGGCAACACTGACGTCAGGGCAACGAACCTATAGCAGCGCTCATATTATATACACTGCTTTCCCCAAATCTGGCACCACTATTGGGGTAACGACATGTCGCAATGGTGACGTCATAAAGTTTGCTTGATATAAAACCATTCTATTGGCTAGCTGAGCAAGAAGAGATGTATTCTCCCCCATAGAAATGACCTTACCTTGTTTCCTCTACCATGGCTCCAACCAAGGACATGTCGAAGCGAAGGGAACCCGCGCGTGTTCGGTCGGGCCTGTACGGTTGACCGCACGGTGCCTCGCGAGTAGTTTTACCCTTCGTAAAGTCGCCTCTTCGAGTAATTAGCAAATTCCCGAAAGTTAATGGCGCTGCACTCATGAGTAGCAATTTTATGCTGGGCATCTAACGCAAATTTTATGTTTGCTCTCTTCTTTGAAAATTGTTATTTCATGACTGTGTAAAACTTGATGTTAGTGGGTTGGCAGGATGCAAAACGCGAACAGCTGCGTATGTCGATGGATGGAAAAATGTTTGTGTTTGAAACCCGCGTTCAGTGTTAAAAAATAGAGTTGATTTACGACGATAGAAAATTAGTAAGTCCACGTCCTATAAGACATGTGTCGTTTACTGTAAACACGGCAGAGCACAACAGTGTAGTTCTACTAGCGGAAACATGGGATTGACAATAACACACTTTTCGGACGTACGACTGTTGTTTATGTGGAAATTAATGCTCCCAGAGGGAAAGGTGTGTACTGCTGAGCTGAAGATTAGGTAGGCTTTCCTTTAGTAGAAATGGGATAGATTTTTTTTTGCTTTTATTACGGACCATATTTTTTTTGTCCGGTTCATGGCTGTTTTTTCGGCACTTATAGCTTTTTTCACCTTTGATCTGGCTTTATAAACTTCTTTCAATCAATCTGTTCTAACCCAGGGTGTGGGGGACACACCTCGTGCATTGATTACTCGTTCCCTTGATGCCATGGTAAATGGTACTTACCTCCTTTCCCTTTTGGGAAACTTTTGTTATGGTTAAAAGAAACTAACTAATAGTCTGATGTTATGTCATTAACAAGTAAAGGAATATGGTGGGGAGCATGGAGTGAAGAAGAACGTTCTAAATTGGTTTAGGGGGGGATGTACATATAATTTTTCCAAGTTGCATTTCAAATTGTGAGAGCAATTACCGGATGTTTTTTGAAAAACAGTTTTTTATGACCACCAAATTAGCCGGCGCACTTGTGAATCTATTTACTTGTGTACATATCTATTATAGGAATTTATCTTTTGATGATTTTTTTAACTTGCCGTGTGCTCTGCAGTAATACATATGCATGCTAAAATATAGCATGGTGCGCATTACACCGACATTGAAATAATTGAATGTTAAGGATATGATTGCGCAAGGGATAGTGTTATATATTTCTTTGGGTAGCCAAAAATTGAAATGCGCTCACACCAGACGTTTGCTTGAGTTATTCTTGTGAGATTTGAAACGATTTTCGTAAGTCGTTCTCTAAAGTACGTAGAAGGTAGCCTAACACAACCTGAATGCTACGGCTGGTTGAGCGAATTCGTACCATCTCATTTCAAGTTCTTCATTCTGCTTATGAGAAAGCCCCTCGCTAGGTTGCTGTCATAAGTTCTCTATCTTTGCTCTCATCGAAGAGTCTGGCAAGGTGCTTTCTCATGGTCGACGGAGCAGTTTCCTCATCCTCTCGTCGCCTTCCTATCCGGTCCCACCAAATCGTCGACTGTGTTGAAGTGTGTTCCCATTTCAAAGAGCCCATGCACCATCGTCGTTTTTCTTTTCTTTACTGAATTTTACCAATGACGCCCGCGCGTGTGTGTGTGTGTGTGAAAGGCTTGACATTTGGCTCACCCTGAGAACTACGAGATGATGCCGCACAACACAGCTCGTGCTACGTAAGATCCAGCGCTCACGATTGCGAGCGATCATGCGAGTAAAGCACGGGCGAACAAAGGGCGTCCCACAACGGCTGCTTTGGTTCCTGCCTGCCTGCCATTTCCTTCCTTATTGTGCTCATCGTTCTAGCATGACTCTTGTGCAGTTGTCGACTAAATTTGAGTTGGAAATTGTTGTTTAGGTCTTTATCGAGTCTGTTTTAGTTCGTAGGTCAACCGAGTTCAATTCTTATTTTAGTTTTATTTCCGTCTAGTTTAACTTTTATTTCAGTCTAGTTTAACCCGTAATTCGGTCTAGTTTAACCCGTAATTCAGCCTATTTTTGTTCGTATTGTAGTCTAGTTGAGGTTTAAATTTCATTTAAGTTCTTACATCAGTCTAGTTTTCTTAATTTATTCGTTCAAAGACTTAACAGGATTTCTAAAACTGTTGTTCATTTTTTCCAAGGTATTGCACTGTTTAATTAAAGAGAAGGGGAAAGTTTGATCATTACAAAGTGCATATGTATATCGTACCAAATTCTTTAGTAATGAAAAAAATCTGTAAAATATTAGTACGCTCAGTGAGTCTGCTCACAACGATTGACTTCTGACCGTGAATGTTCTCTTCCTGATGGGAATTTTACTTTGATCTTTAAAATTGAAGGTGATTAGCATACGTAAACAGCATAAATTCAAATAAATTCTCATTGTACGCTGGTATTTGTTACTGCTGTACACTGGGCGATGTTTATGCTGTGCAGTGGTATAGGTTGCTGCTGCATATTGGGTGATGTTGCTGTACACTGGGTGAAGTCGGTGCTGCGATGTGATATTCAGGTAAAACCACTCCGATATGACGGGAAAGTCTTGCGTGAAGCATATCCTCGCTATTGAATTTCCCATAAACTTTGAAGTGTTTCGTTGGAAATCCTAGTCAACATCTTTGGTAGGATCCCACTCTTGACTCGACAATACTGCCCCACAGTCTCAAAGACAGCCTGAATGCACGATTATGGATAGACTTGGCGGTTTAACATGTCAATGAATTATAGACTTTGCTGCACGATTTAAATCTGCTTTTGCTTGTTGGGAGTGGAGGAAAACTGGTCTGTGAGTCTCAGGGAACTGTGGGGAGGATCCTGATATTCGGTGCGAGTTGGCGTAATTTTTCACGATCGTGCCGAGTCTGGCCTTGGGGGTGCGAGGAAAGGATGAGGGGGGGATGGGGGAGGGAGAGGGTCAAGAGGGGGGTGGGGGGGCATGCTGGAATAGCTCGTCCGTTACCACTCTTGCACGACCGTCCTGTCCTGCTTCGCCGTGTGTGCACACGGCTCGTGCCTGACTGCCTTCGCTTTTTGGTGGCCAAATCCCCGGAATATTGCCTGCGCTGGCGCAGGAATTTGTTATATTTGAATGTTCTCGCGCATGTTCTTGCGTTTTTAGTTTGGAAATTATAGGCGGGCTTGTCTGTTGAGATTTTAAAGTCCATCTCGGGGACGGTGTGTAGTGGTGCAGACGTACTCAAGAGTCTCTGGCGTATATGCCACTCGCGACAAGCTATAGAATCCTATGGCCCATCTGATAGTGCAGGTGATAGGTACTTCTCTCAACATTCCGCACGAGACGCTAGGGCTAGTCTCGGGCTTACCAGCACCAGTAACGCTTTAGCCGCAACTTTCGAGTGGTAGACTACTCGTGTGCTTCTTGCTTGAAAAACTCGTATGCTTCTTACTTGTCGAGTAAAAATGTTCGATGTTTGACCAACGTGAGGAGCGTATTGCTTCAATTGCTTAAGTAAATTGATTTTGAGACGCATAGATCCATTACACTCAAATGTCCCCTCAGGGGGATACAACTATTGTATTTATGATGACAATTAACGCTCCTGGGAGGATTATGAGAGGTTCTGAGCTAAAAGTTAGGTAGGCCTTCTTTTTGTTGAAATAAAATAGGTTTTTGGTTTTGTTAGGACCATCTTTTTTCTCTTCACTGCTGTCCTGTTTTTCAGCACCTACTACTTTCTTCGTCAAATTTCATCTTGTTTCATGAACTTCTTTCTAAGCTTTCTGTTTTTATGCACTTTGTGCGTAAATTCTACGTTCCCTTAACACGTTCACTGCCTATTGGGCCACATGTGTACCAAGAGGTAAATTGCCCACTCACGTGCCGGTATAAATTAGCGACATTTTATCTGTTTCGCGATGTTTTTGCAAAATAATTATCATGCAAGGTAAAATGTTATCGTGCAATTGCATTCTTCATATTCATTAGGAAGAATTAAAATTTATTCAAGCTGGAAAATCGATTTCCCTATTCTGCTACCTACAACCTAACCAAACCAACCGTTAACAACCGCGGAAACGTAGTGAACGTGTTAACTTCATACTAAATGGTGCCTTCATCATTCCTCTCTTTGAACACCATTGTTGTGGTGAAGGGGAGGCTAAAACTTTCTTATAATCAATCTATAATCAATCACACTCAAATGTACTTTGCTCAGTACTTTCTTACCATTTTAAAATAGAGTTAACTGTTGAGCAAGAATAAGATAATTTTATCAATGTATAAGTGTATGTGCCATCTATGGCTGAGAATAGCTTTTAGGTCGAGTTCAGTTGAACCCGGAAAATTGTGGATAAAAACCTCAGGCTGCTTGTCTTCGCGTCACTACTAGTGATGAGTATTTACTGGCTAAGTTCTGCGAATCATATTTGTAAAACGAAGAGTAGAAATTTTCTAACCACGATTTCATTCTATGACAAACCGGAAGTTTTAGGCTCATACCGTATTATTTGTCCGAAAATGATATTGAGGTGTAAGAAATTTTTGCGTATGAAGTTACGGGATGTTTTCGTCACGATCGACGGTACGAATAAATATGAGGATCACTTAGAGCTGTCTTAATTAAGTTTTCGCATACTCGTCTGGGCTCAATATTTTGAAAGAAAAGCGGAGTGCACATTTTCATGTGAGGGATGAAGTTTGAAATGAGTCCGTCACTGCTTGTGTTCAGTGTGTGTAACTGCTTATTTTTAACCATAGTATGTGGAGCTCCTGAGTGGCAAACGTTGAAGACTGGTCGGAGAGGGTAAGGAAAAAACTCTTCTACTCTTGACCTTGTACTTCTCAGTTTCTACCTCCCCTAAAGTTAAAGCTGAAAATAATTTTGGGACACAATTGCACCAATTTAGCGCTCAGTAAAATTGTTCCCTTTAACGCCCCGGAGGACTTCTCGGTCTACTTTTGAAAATGGCCTCAACATAATGTTTTCTTTCTTTAATTTGTTCCTTAGAGTGTTCTTTGGAGTTCACTGCGGAGTGGCAGCTCCTTTTTCATGTG
Organism: Morinoia aosen; assembly: GCA_030386875.1. NCBI lineage: Eukaryota > Metazoa > Arthropoda > Malacostraca > Amphipoda > Talitridae > Morinoia > Morinoia aosen. Next base: position 65,298,264 of record CM059560.1, read on the forward strand.
TCGGTCACTACCTGGTGCTAGAGTAAGTCTAATGATGCTTATAATAACGGTAATATGAGTAGAAATATGGTGACGTTAAAGGATTAAGATGTTTGTGCCGTGTTGAATGGCTGGGTTTGCCATCTGTGATGTATCGCGTGGTCGCGAAGACGGTACTGAGTTGCCCGCGCGGCGAGTGTGAGGAGGAGGGAGAGCAGAGAGCCTCCATCATCCCTGGTAAAAGTTGCCTTGCGAGGGAACGGGTTGCGTTGACCCTGCGTGACCCTCAGCTCACCCCCGCCTCAATCATCCCCTCCCTGATAATCCCGTCTCATCTCCCTCCCCCGCGTCCGTCCCCTCACCTGGGGAGTGTTCTGCTTTTTCCCTCGTTCGCCTTGGTTGCTAGCGCGCCTGCCCGAGAAAGTCCGTAGTGTGGGAGACACCTTTGTGGGGCCTGATTGCTAACGCTAATTCTTGAGGAATGAGTAGGCTTCTCGGCAATAGTGTTTGCGTTTCTCTGAGTTCTTAATTCTCCTAGAAATAAGTAGGATTCTCGGCAATAGTTTTTGCTCTTCTCTGAGTTTTGAACGAAATGGTGCCTGTTCCTTGGCATTCTATCATCATAAGTGTTGACTCACAGTTGAGAAAAGAGTTTAATGTCAGCATGGACTGCGAGGAAGACGTTAGGACTTTCACGCTTAGTGTATTCATATTCAGGGAAAGGGCATTAATTAAGATGAAATCAAATCTTCATCTAAAATTGGTTCAATTGAGATTCACAGAGGTGAAAAGGAGTGTCGAACTTAAGTTTTGAATAGTTGACATATTGAGAGCTGACCTCGTAATAACTCGTAGCTTGCCTATTGAAATGAAATTATGTTACGATTGGCGCCGACGGAAAAATGTCAATGAATCTGATGTGAGGTGTCGACTTGAATATTTGGTTAAAATAATGACGTGTCCCTGCCGAGAAAAGCATAAAAGCGGTCTCACTTGGCCAAGGTCTCGCGCACTCCGGATGTTCACAGTCGCTCGTTCTTCGCGCCTCTTGTTATTGCAACGCTTTCACACCGGCGCCCAAACGTAATATTGTAAATGAACCGCGACTTGATTTCGGAAATTTTATGCTCGAGAACACAGCTCATATTGGTCCCTCACCCCTAGATCGCCATTGCCACAAGCACAGCCTGTCTTGGCAGTGCTCCCAGCGGTAGACTGCATGGCGGCCTGTCCGTCGTGTTGTTGCTACTCGATGTCCCTCTTGATTCCTCCAATATGTCGAATTATTGTCGCTCCTAAGCATTCACTTGTCAGCTGAGTATTCAATCTAGTATTAAACACCCTCTCCACTGTTGAAAATGAAGCATTCACTTAGCTTATAGGGTGTATTTCGCTGATGAAAATTCCCTTTGTTTGGAGAACTTCAATTCTACTGATAATGAATTGAACTAGCCAGTTTAAATATCCTTAGATGCGCGGCGCTCCCACATGCTTGAAAATTCATCTTTGTTTGGAGAACTGTAATTCTGCTGTAAATAAATTGAATGAGCTGGCACAAATATACCTCAAGGCGCGGCGTTCTCAAATGCTTGAGCCCCATGCTCCCACATGCTCGTAAATTCCCTTTGTTTGAAGGAATTTGATCATACCGTGAATAAATTTAGATTATATACTAAGAATGTATGCTACTACACTAATTAAGAATGAATACTTCTAGGCGCGGCGCTCTCAGATGCTTGAGCACACCCCGACCGCTGCTCGCCGCCTCCAGTTGTGCACCGGAAGCCTCAGCCAATATCCTGGCCTGAGTGTTCTCACTATCCGGCCTCTTCGCTGCCAGCTGTTTGCTTTTGCCTCCCTCTGAAGCCAATGTTCAGCTTCCAATGACACGTCAAACTCACAATTACATCTCAGTAATGGTAATTGTAAGTTTGTAACTTACAAGTACATTTCAGTAATGGTAGTTGTAAGTTTGTAACTTACAATTACATTTCAGTAATGGTAGTTGTAAGTTTGACGTGCGAAAATTTTAATCACATTTCAGTAGCTTGTGCTAAGCGTGCACTACTGTTTAATTTTGAAAAAGATGCACATTTCGGTAGCTTGTGCTGAGTATTCACTTTCGTTTTAATTTTGAAAGAGGAGGTTACATCATTTCTGTCAACACTATTTTGGACCATGCTGCTATGATAAGAATGAGCGAGAAAACTTCAAGTCTGTGTCACGATTTTGCATTTTGATTGATCGATGATTTTGATAGAAGCTGTCTCTGTGTCGCCGTTGTGAACACTTGAAATTCTTATGATGGCAACAGTTCTTCAGTGAACTACGCTCGAGTGCAAGTTTTTTAATTACAGCATTGGTACCCTGCGAAAAATAATGATATACTAGTCGGACACCGGTGGGCTATTAGAGGATTCTTATGAGCTGCGGTCAAGCTTTGAACTCTTCAGCTTTTTTGCTATTCTCGCTTAAATATTGGTTTTCAGTTTGACGTTGTGGAAATATTTCGCCAACTTGACATTTTCGATACGTTGTTTTATTTTTTGGTGATTTACAATAATATTGTGCTGTAGGGATGGTGCTGAGTTGCGGCGATGGTGTTGTGTTGCTGCAATAATATTGTGTTGCCGTGATGGTGTGGTGTTGCGGCGATGTTTTTATGTTGCAGCAATAATATGGTGTTGCTGCGATGGTGTTGTGCTGCATCAGTAGTGCTGTGTTGCAGGAATGGTACTTTATTACATTGGTGGTAGTGTTGCGCAGTGTGTAGCAACAATAGTACTTTATTACATCGGTGTAGCAGCAGCGGTGCGGTGTTGCAGCAATAGTACTTTTTACATTGGGGGCGCAGTGTTGCGCTGTGTAGCAGCAGTGGCGCTGCGTTGCAGCAGTGTTGCGCAGCGTTGCAGCAGTGTTGCGCAGCGTTGCAGAAGCAGAGCGCAGGCCGGCGCAGCGGTGCAGACAGAGCAGGTGGCAGGCAGGAAGGCCGCGCGTGGGAACAGCAAATCGAGGCAGGCAGGACAGGGTGGGGGCGGCGGGCCAGGCCGGGGGCTGCTTGTGTCCGTATCACTGATGCGCAATCTGACGCTCTGTTTTTTATTGGCTCGAATTGAACTCAGGATCGATGCCAATTCTTTTTTATTAGTCCAATAATGGTTCAATGAACGCAGTTCCCGCACTTACGTAGCGTCTGCTGGTGCTCGTCAGTGTGCAGTCACTGCACTGAAGTGTTGCTGTAGATGCTCGCCACGAGTACAACTGATCGTATTTGAATGTGAATTCTCTCACGTCGGTTGGTGAGTCGGTCTCGGATATTTGCTCTGGTTCAGCATTGATCAACAAGTAAGCAATTGTTTGCAGATTATCCGTAAACATTGATTGTTCTATATTTATTTCCTCCTCCGCGAGTATGCGTGGGTGGTTAAGTACATTTACCAATAATTTTCTTTCACTTTTAACTCATATTTCATACAAAATTGGAATACTTTTATAATTTAACAGATCATTACGAGTTGATGAAAGTTCGAACTTTATAATTTACCGATATGTTATTTCTAAGTTAAATCGCTACGGTCTCGGTAGAATACGGCCTCGTGCAGGCAAGTCAAAGGCTATTTTCTGATAGAATTCGAACATAACGGAAATTACTATCCAAATAATCATTCGAATACTTTTCTGTGAAAATTTAGAAACTGTATGTAACACGCATACGGTCTGCAGCTTTGAGTAAGTAAAGTAGGTTGGCCAAATGTTAAAATAAACTTGAACTGTTTAAAAATTATAAAAATTGGTTGTTGGGGGAAAAATAGTTGCGAGTACCCGCTACTATACAAATTTTTACATGAAAAAATCGCATATGCTGGTTAAAATCGCCGTAATTTAGCGCGTCTGATAGACAAAGCCTGCTCCCTGTTGAGTCCTTCATCAAATTAGGAGTTTGTGAAGAGGGGGCGGGCTGAGAGGGAGCAGCGAGCCCGCATCCGGCGCGTGTTGCGCGTGTGTGTGCCGCGCTTGTCCGACCTGCCGGAAGGGAGCTCGAGAGACTGCAAGTGTGCGTGCATTCTTGCCTCACTTTTAATTTTTGCTGGAGTGGGTAACGCACTGTGTGACGTTGGTGTGCTGTTTCAGATATTTTCTTATTTGCGTGCATTCTTGCCGCATTTATAATTTTTGCTGAAGTTGGTAATGCCGAGTGTGACGTTGATGTGCTGTTCCAGATATTTTCTTATGGGTTGTACATGCATTCTTGCCGCACTTGTAATTTTTACTGGGAATACAGAGTGTGACGTTGATATACTATTTTAGATATTTTCATCTGTGCGTGCATTCTTGCCGCTCTTGTAATTTTTCCTGGACCTTGTAATCCAGAGCGTGACATTGATGTACTGTTTCAGATAATATCTGAGGAAAATATCCGAGTATCTAATATCAGAAAATATCTGAAGAACGTGCGAATATATTATATTCGTAGCGAATCACTTGGGATTTCTCGAGCGGAACATTGTATTTTTTCTCGATTTGTACCAATTCTCGAATAGTACTATGTACTGTTATAGATATATTTGTAAAATCTTTTGCCTTGCAAATTCTTGGGTTAGGAGCAGTGAAACTTTTTGGTGAGTCGCTCAGCCTGAACTTTTCAGTCAAACTTTTTTGCCGGAGCATGCATGTTTTTCGCCGCCTGAGCGATTTAATTACTTGGCTGGCGAAAAACATGCATGCAGGCGGCAAAAAAGTTAGACTGGGATGTGAGCCATAGCGGCATGACAGCTGATCAGTTGACAGTTGATCAGGTGTGGTTCAATTGATCATGAACTGATCAGTTCATGATAGGAATATGGGATCAGTTGCAGTAACACAATGACTGCAATACGACCCACTAGAGGGCCGTGCTTAGGTTTTCAGGAAATACCTGCTGAAACCCCTCTGCGGAACGACCCATCGATGGGTTGCGTGTAAAATTTTTAACTATTTTTTTTTAAATTGATAGTATTTAATATACCTAGTTGATGGTTGCTATTAATGAAATTTGTAACAACTTTTGACTTTAAATTTCAATTGAATATTAAACTTGAGTTTAACCCATTACAGTCAATGTGTTCATTGTTCACAACATGAAAGGTGCGCTTTGAAGCCGCCCATTGAGTGACCGTTGTGGTGACCAGCATGCAGTAAAGCTGGGTCTGTGAATCCATAAACGAATAATGTTTTCATGTATACATAAATTATATTGTGGTGAACTTACACCTAATATTAGGCTAGAACACTTTTAGAATCGTTGCTGTTCTGTTATGTTCTTGTACTACGTATTGTGCTGTCACTACAGTTTTTGTTTTTAGGCGAGCCAAATTACTCGCTCATTATTGCAATTCTGACGTTATCTCTTCTTCAAATTCTTCGAGTCCAATTTTCGTGCATTAACTCGTCGCTCATAATGACTTCATCATGGGTCAGCGATACTCATTCGTCCGATGCCAAAACAACACGAGTTTATACATGGACTCAAGATCGTTTTTTACGCGCGTTCCTGATGTAATTCCAGCCTTTCTCCTCTTCCTCTGGAGAATCTCTTGTGCGAGGAGAATCTTGCCTTTCCCTGCCGCTACGCCCCCTCGACTGCCCGACTTGCGCACCCGTGGCTTCGCTCCTCTCTTTTGCTCGTAGTTATACCGGTTTTTTCTTTCCTTCCTTTCTTACTTTTTTCCTTTCGTCTTTCTTTCCTTCCCTTCTTCCTTCTTTCCTTTCTTCCTGTTTTCCTATCTTTTTTCTTCCTTCCTTATTCCTTTCTTCCTTTTTTCCTATCTTTTTTCTTTCTTCCCTTATTACTTCCTTCCTTTCTTCCTTTTTTCCTTTCTTTTTTCTTCCTTCTTTCCTTCCTTCTTTCCTCCGTTTTTTCATTCTTTTCTTCTTGTCGTTCACTTGTGGTAGATACTTGTGCTGCATTCGTGCTCATCGTTTTATATAAATCATTTCTTTCACTTTTGTTGTTTGACGTAAAATTCTTATCTGGAACCGAGCATTTGCTACGATGATAAAATGTTATTTCTTCTACAAGCTTATGCGCATTAAAATACATCCACGTGTCCTTAATCTCTTTCCTCATTGGACGTTATGTAGCTTTATTGTCCACTAAATCTCTGATGTGTCGCTGGTTAAAGATGCCTGTTTTGGCGGGCTTGTCTAGCCTACATCAACCATGCAGGACATTCGCTTCATTTTCCAATGGTAATGAAATCTACAGCAATAATGCGCGGTTTGGCCCTTAATCATTTGAACGCATGTTAGCGATTGTTCGTTGTTTGCTGAGCTACTGAGTTGTTAATTGCGATGGTTACCGCCACTTCTTCAAAAAGCGGACACCTTGGCGTTGTGGTTTGAGTGCTTGCGTTTCGTGATGAGGTCCAGCATTGCGAGTCAGGAGTTTCTTTCGATTGGGAAAAAGAAAAAGTTAATTTCACTCGACCCAGGTGAATGAAATGGGTCACTTCGACCACGAGTAACCGTCATTACGTCCTGACGGTAATTGCAAGGCATATAGGAAAAACAACATGTGTAGTAACTGTTATTAAGTCCTGACGTTAATTGAGAGGCATATGGGAAAACCAACATGTGTGGTAAATTTGACCTTGATTGGAGTGAATTTTTTTATGCTGTGAAGCTCTTGCAGCGCATGCCGCGTCCCAGGAGCGCACGCTCAGGCCCCCTTCTGAGTCCATCAGCGGTCTCATCATCTCCAAGATCTCTATCACCCTCCAGTGATAGCGAGGGACTCCTCCGCACGAATAATTCTTAATTGTTAATCAGCGAGTTGGTCGTGCCTGTTGAGAGCCTAATTGTTTATCTGGAGGGCCGATTTATCAGTCGTTCATGTGCCGAGAAATACTGACTTTCGCCCTCCTGAGACAGGTTGTTGACGAAGCCATTTGTTTTGAGGTTGCAAGGGCGTCTTCTATTCCGTCATGGGCGTCTGTCTATGCGTGAATCTTGGTTGCTCGTTCTGCTCCCTGGCGAAGTTTTGTTTGTTAATGTATGTTAATGAGCTGCTGTTTGGGTCCTGCCAAAGCAGAACCTGTGCCGCCAACGTATAGTTTATACCCTAGAAGTGATTCGGTTTTGTGTTTGTTTTTGCCTGCATGTTCTTGTAAAACTATTAATTCTCTCTGTTGGCATTCGTTTCTTTCAGAATCTTCATTGATGTTCTATTGTGCGATTGTAACCGTAACCCCAGCATGCTATTTAACATGCATTAGTTGTTATAGCGTTGACAACTGGAGAAACCTCTTCAATTGTGATTAGGAATTTCATGTCTACCGGCTTCTTCGCAATTCTAGGCATGACCTATTCTTGTTTGCTCTACGTATTTTACACGCAGCCCATGTTTAGTTTAGGTCTTACCAGTTCTACCGGTCTGGTGTGTTCACAGCTTCAGTTAAAGGCTCCTTGATAGTAATTAATGTACTTAACAGAATTCAATAATTTAGTTTGTCACGCAAACTAAAAATGTCACGGAAGTTCCATAGGAATGGACGTCTAGAACTGCTTTGCTGTGCTCGTTATCTGCGACGTGCAAAAAGTTAGTTTGGTCACCTGTACTCGATGGATAATTCTTCGTGTATTCGACGACAAATGACTGGAAACGTAATGAAGGGGAGGCATCTCCGTGTCTGACTAGCAAGCCAAACATGTTGGCAACCACCGTGTCGCTCGCCCTGTTGTACCCATGGTGGCCAGTCGCAATTATTGGGCAATTCAAAGAATAAGTTGGGCAATGCAGCGTCCCAGCAGCTGCAGCCAAACGGAACGATTTATGTTACGAGTTCGTTAAGGAATTCCTGCGTGTGATTAGGATGCTGCTCCTGCACTTTCTGGTGAGCGGATTACTTAACATGTCACTTCTCCTGCACCATACACAGGCTCTCCAGAATGTGGCTACCACTTTCCATAAGTTCAGGTATTAAAATCGGCCAATACCGCTCAGGCATTTTATCATTGCAAATTGTATACATTTCCTGTTTTGTAACAAGATAATTCGGTCGTAAAGGTGTGTTCTTAACAAGCTGCTTTCGACATTTAGATTCAGTTGTCAACTTCAACCTGAAAATTTGTGTGGATCTCCGACTCTTTGGCGCTCGTCAGGCTCGAGATGAGCTTAGCTTCTCGAGGGAAGGCTCATCTTACAAGAATATTTCTGGCCGTTTCTCTTTTGAATAAAAATGTCGAGATTCCGGCAAATTGTTCTTGGCGTGTATTTTTGGTGATGCAATCGTCATAAAATATACTCTTGATTTCGTGACAGAGCGGTTTTACCAACTGCAGAAAGTCTTCAAGCTCTCAAATTCTGAGATCTGACGTAACAGATTTACTTGCATCAAAGAAAATTTTTTCAACTTTCAGTTTTATTCACTTAGATCGTTTCGTTGCGTAATGTGTGGCATGTGGGCAGTAGATAGAGATCGTTTTCGTCATGGCTGCCACGTAGAAGTGAAGGGCATTTCGCACTTTACTGAACTAGTGATGTTTATTGTTTACCCTCTTGGCTTTTGTGGGAAAGTTTAGGCCTTGAGTGAGAGGCTCTCCAGTTTCCCCGCCCCCGCAGTGGGGAGGCAGCGGCATCATCTCTGAAATCCTCGGGGATTTTGCGCAACCCACCGACCTTCGTGGGGGATTACTGAGAGCTGGGAGCAGCTTTGGTGGGGGTGCTGTGGGTGTTGAAACTTGTGCAGGAGAGGGGATTTACGTGTGGAGTTTGGCTGGGTTTCGCTGTATTACTGTTGAATTTTACTACATGAGGAGCTTGGCTGGGTCTCGCTGTGTTACATTTTTCATAATGCTGCTGACCGACTAGTAGTCACACACTCAATTTTCATAAATACTCAATTATATATAAAGCTACGTGAAGGCATGATCCGGTTATTGTTCACTGTTGTTTTCAAAATCGCTAAGCGCAATTGACTTTATACTTGAGTTGAATATTGAACATCAGTTCAACCCATGGCGGTCAAAGCGTCAAGTGGTAAACAAGTTAGGCCATACAGTATACGGTTAGTTTGATAATGCTTCTCTAGGAGCAGCCTGCGGCAGTGAGGTGCGACGGGTACTGCATGCTTGTTGAGATTCGCCCAGCGAAGTACTGGCGAGAACGCCAGGTTCGCTGCTAAGACTTAAAACAGTTGTATTCATTGCGCGGCTCGCGATGATTGAATTCACGGCTCTCAAAAAATATGTATATAAATTAATTAATTAATTAATATATAATCTACAGTATATAGTATACGCTAACTTGCGGTAGCTGCGGCTCTGTCAATCAATGCGTTTAACCGAAGTGGCTCTCTTGCAAAAATTAGTGAATAACACTGTCTTAGAAGGATGTGTTTACCTTTCCTAATAAAGGATAGTTCTATTTTTCATTGAAGTCCTGTGAGTTTCTGCCGTAGCTGAAATTGGAATCAAATCATTCTACGTGAACTGTGACTGGTCAAGTTCATCGTTCTTCGTTTGCGAGATTATTACAACTTTCTACGACGGGATTAGTCAGGCATTGTGAAATATCAGCGCTTGCATTTATTTTGTGCGTGATAACTTCAATATTGTGTGGTAATAGTGCATTGAACAGCTAGTCAACTGAAGGTACCAAGTTGAAAAACGTTCTTGTTATTTTATCTACAGAACATCGATGGACCGCCATCGGGTGTGTGAACGAGTGTGTGTGTGTGTGTGTGTGTGTTGAATTCACGTTTGTGAAATCTAGTTTATTTCTTGCATTTTGTACACAAAATATATCATACCTCTCCCTAATACACGAACAGTAAAATTATTCCTCCCAAATTTAGGGAATAAATGAGATTCCAGGTCTCCATTTCCATTAAAATCGGACACGTCGTGCAGCGAAGACCACTCCAAGCCTTCGCTAACTTTGCGAGAGACGAAAGACTCTCCAAGCCTTCGCTAACTTTGCGAGAGACGAAAGACTCTCCAAGCCTTCGCTAACTTTGCGAGAGACGAAAGACTCTCCAAGCCTTTGCCAACTTTGCGAGAGACGAAAGACTCTCGGGATTGCGCCAATCTCGCCTTCATTACTTCGAGATAAAGACCTCATTATGCGATGAAGAGTTTATTTATAGCTAGTTCATATTTGGAAGCTGAACAACTAGTTTCTGACAGCACAGTTAGGACGGTCGTGTCGAGACTGCGAAAGCGAGCGCTCGGTGCCTTCTCTCACACCTAAGATCCGCGGTTGGTGTCGTGCTGGGGTAGAAGGTGCCAGAGCGCTGCAGATATCTTGTCCTGGTCAGAGAGGGCCGTCATTTTAGAGCATGTTTACAAGCACAGCGACTGCGGATTCGCCCTACAAGGTTCGATGAACGTCGACGATATTAGCTCATGTCGAGATTCAGAGCCATGGATAATTAAGGAAAAGAAGTGGCGGCAGGTTGTGCTGCAGCGAGCTGTCGTCGAGAATTTAAGCTCTGCTTTAAACATCATGAAGGAGTTATTGTTTTTTTGTAAAAAATGACCGGCGATAATTCAGTAATTTGCATCGTCTCCTGATTTGAACTTTTGGACTGCAGCGTACGATCTGGGAAAGGAAAGTGGGTATCGTGTCTTAATAAGTGTTCTACTTTGATTTTATGAATGATTTCAATACGTTGAATTTTTTATATCTTATGGTTTTGTAGTTCCCTATAACGTGAAATACGTGCTACAATTTTTTTTCACTGCTTTTAATTTCTGAAAGTCGTTTATGTTTCAGTTATAGTTAATGCCAATTCTCATTATTTCCATACCAATTCTTTCGATCGGCACTCTGAAAATGTCATACTTCAACACGTTAACTGCGATGGGTTAAACTGAAGTTCAATATTCAATTCAAATTTAAAGTTAATTGTGGTAATCAGCTTTGAAAATAGCAAACCTTAGCTGGATCAGGTATTAATAAAAATATCAGGTATTAATAAAAATGAGTTAGTAGCTGCAGGTGGGTCAGCAGCCCTATGAAAATCCCCTTAGTGACCACCGTTGGGTCACTTCGCAGGAAATGTGTTCATCAGTCTCGATTACCGTACTATTACCGAAAACTCTGAAGTACCGGTAACCAATTCTGTTCATTATTAGAAATCAGTTTCTTGAAACTGCTTATGATACCACGTCTCCGACTCATTTCTAATTTTGGCATTTCTGTTCAATTACACCAAAACACGAATAGTTTTATATTTTTCATGCTTCACTTGGGATATATTGGTGATATTTCAAGCAAATCGTTAATCCTAAAGTCGTGTTGTGGGAGTCTGAAGGTATTTAGGATGCCTGAAATCGGAGATAAATTCATAAAAATGAGCGAGTCGAGTTGACCTGCCCCTGCCCTCCAATAGATTCGAGAAGTGTGTGTACAGACTCTCTAGCCCTGGATATAACCCTAGACTTGACCCCTCAGCTTGGTTGGTTGCTAGCTGATGCCACAACTTGCATTTTCTCTCATGTCTCTGAGACGTTCCTTAAGTTTTTTATAGCTGAGAAAATTCTAGTACATTGCAACTCCGGGGCTAGGGAATCAAGGCAGAGGTCATTTCATTTTTGCTGTCAATCACGGTGTTCATTTGCAACATTCGACATAATCATTCAATATTAAATAGAAAATGTTGATAGATAAGCTTTCTTAATTTGATGTTCATTTGTCTTCACTTGCTGACACTGTGTGTCACCTGAGGTATTACGGCTCTGATAAAATAGGAAAGTGCTTACAAGCATTCACCTGCCATGGGTGAAAACGTGTGTTGAACGGTAGATTACTTTATAATCCTAAACGATCATCTACTGTACAGGTCTAAAAAGTATTACAATTTTTTCGAAAATATCTTCGACAGTGCTTGGATGTTTTTAGTGACATATGTACTTGAAGATAATTTAAATCGTATACCTAAATATATCTTGGCTTTCATTGGGTTCTCTAGATATGGGATCAAGAGATGAACTAAGAACTCTTACGCCTCTGCTACTTTCGCCTCGTGTGTGTCTCAGCCTTATTAATACAGTCGATGCTCGAGTTCTACGACGTACGCGAACCTCATCGAAAGCAGATGTAATCTAATCTCAGTTATACTTAACTTGAATATTTCAGAAGGTCGTAGCATTACTGGGTCGGATTTTTATCCGTGTGAGTTGAAGTTCAGATTGTGTGTAATTTTTATCCGTGTGAGTTGAGGTTTGCACTGGGTTTTTTAATTTTTAACTTTTATATGGTTAGTTAAAATCCTCCGTTTTGGGTTTAATTTTAATCAGCGCGGGTTGAGATTCGCACAAGAAGATGCCTAACTCGAGGACCGTTTTGACCTCCTGTTTGGACGTTTCTCGTGATGACGTCACGGCTGGTCTGCATTCACCGCTTTCGCTCTCGCGTGCCGCATGCAAGTCAGCGCTGCTAATGGCGTCCGTCAGCTGACGGGCTGTCAGCGACAGCATCACAATACCTCCGCAATTGCGCATCTTCTTCTTTCATTGATATTTTTTAGGCTGATCGTGGGACTCTTCCATGCCAATCATGCCGCGCGGGATGCTTGGACAAAGCAGCATCTTTCGCGGCTCCTCATTATAGTCAGCCTTCATAATCAGCGCTTGTTTGTTTGTTTCTTTGATGAATGATGGTGAATGGTTTGTCTGATTTTGCCGGATAGAGTAATGATATTAATGACTACCAATCGTTCAAGCCATTGTTTTGCACGGAATTAGCGGAAAATTGGCAGAAGTTTTTTGAAAGTTTAATTTTTTTGTGGTAATTTATTGATGTTTTTCCCCTGGAAGACATGGGAACGTATTTCAATCCTTGCCTTGGCGCTTTTGTTGCGCACACGCCGACTTGTGAGCGGCGTTGCGTTCCCATGTCATTTCTCTCATTTTACGGGGCTAGATTACCTCTCCATAATAGGCATCCCCATAAAGGACGCGGCGTACTAATTGCATTCGAGTGCATCGTAATTGACAATTTTTCCAACGGGTCTTTGATTTGTTCGTATTGCTAAGGCTGCATCGTACTTTACGGAACTTTATGACTACAGGAATTGCCTTTCATCTGAATTGGTTACGATTGCCAGATCTCCCCCTTCCCGCTGAAATGGGTGTAGTGAAAGTGCAGCCGAGTCCGGGCCCAGACAAACCTGGGCCCGAGCTTACGATTAACCTTGGCCTCCTCGAATTGAACGAAACCATGGCTCGCCACCAGTGCTGCATTTTGGGTTGGACGCGAGTTTGGTTGAAATTCATGTATAAATTTGAATTTTTTCAAGTCTCCACATGTACTGCATTTTGGGTTGGTCGTGGGTTTCGTCGAAATTCATGTACAAATTTGTAGTTTTTCAAGTCTCCACAAGTACTGCATTTTGCGCTGAAATTCGTGTGAGAATTTGGATTTTTCAAGTTTCTGTTTTAGTCGCTGTGATTGACATGTTCGCTGTTATTAGGGAGAAGCGATGTTTGGTGGTCCTATTCTTTCACTTAATTTTTCTCTGACGACCATGCAGAGCCTTAATACGCTTTAAAAGCTCTTTATTTAACCCCAGTTTATGGTATCTATAACTGCAATTTGTTTTAGGTACGCATGAATTCCTAATCCGAAATTTAAAAGTGGTTCTAAAACAATGAAAAAAATTATTGCCTGCTCTCCGGGACAATAAAATTAATATATTGTTCGATGACTTGAGGAATTTATGATTCAGTTCTTCAAAACTGCAGTAATTAAATCCTTTTTGACAACGTGAAACGCCACGAAGCATCAATCTGGAGGTTAAATTTTCCTAGTACCCTATTCAAATTACTTCAGTCTGTCCTAAACGTAGTACATTTTTTCGAGACGCTTGTCCATTTACTTTAACTCGTTGAGCATCTTACGTATGCGAAGTATTTTTGATGCCCTAGCGCACTAGAGTTCCGTTTAATTGTTAGGGGCTGCTGTCATGTACGGCATAGCTGGGCTGACCAGCTCTGGAGAGCTGAACCCATTCCCGTCTTCTATTTTTAGGATGGCGACATTTTTTACGGGTTTACTTGCACGTTCGGTGATATTTTTGGCTGGAAACGTCAGTACCTTTTGTTGCGTGTAGTCTCTGTCTCCCACTGTGAAGTGCTTTGTATGCGGCTATAAATGCTTGAGATACCAGTAGCTTGTCCATCTGTCCCTTTCTGCTCGATCAACAATCCTGTCGCCAATAAGATACGTTGAAAAGCACCCAATGTGAGACAGGTGTGAACTTTGAAATCGGCAAGATCTTCCAGCGCTCTTATATCCGATGAGAAGGAATAAAGTGTTCAGAAACCCGTTTCGAAAATCTTTAATTTTATATTTTGCATGCTTTCAAGGGTTTAAAAGGTTGTGCGTTTTCTGTGAGACGTGGGAGCACGATAAAAAAGAGACGGTGATGCAGTGGCATGAATGAGGCTCACTTAAGGCACGAGTGAGAGAACATTACAGATGCTGGTCTTAAAAAGCTGTCGTCTAAAGGATTTCGACGTAAACTTCGTCAAACTTTTTACTCTTATGTAATGTTTTGTGCAGTAATTTCTCTTCAGGGAGATAAAGCTGTTGAATATATGGGCGTCAGCGCTCCTCGGAGGAAGATGTCAGAGTAATCGACTGGACCGTTCTGGCGAGTTTCTCAATTAACTTCGTATGGACCCTATACGTCCATTCAGAGCGAATTTAGTGTATGATTTCTTTCTTCTCAAATTTTTTGTCTTCTCAAATTTTTTGTTGTTGCTCGTGACAAATCGAGTAGGGGTGGGATGATGAGCGGAGTAACTCGCCTTGGTCCTAGTAAAGTTGACAAATTTTGTGCTGTCTCGCCGTTGTGAGCCTGCACAGCTTAGTCGTTGTGACACTTCAGGGCAAAGACAACCCATAGTATTTGTTGTTCTTGATCTGAGTTGTCTTTCTACCTTGAAAGATTTCATTCAATTTGAAGCGATAGAAACACGATGAGCTGTTCTCCGAGCGAGGCTGTTGGCGGGAATATCAGTCGTGCAATTCCGTTCGAGATAAAAGTCCCAAACTAGAGCACAAGGATGCAGTGGCAGTCGGACACGCCGAACAGCCGTCGTCGCGTTGGCAGCCGCAGTGGGAACGCCAGCCTGGAACGCAGCGTCAGGACTGGAACGTCTGGAATGTGCGGCGCTGCTCTGGCACGTGTGTCGTCCATGTCGTGCAACCATTCTCTCGTCCCTCCTCCCCGCCCTCTTCACGCTGCTACCGTCTCCTGCAATTATTGTAGCATTTTGTGCGCTTATGAAGAGGAGGCCATTTGTTGTCCTCCCCGCCCTCTTCACGCTGCTACCGTCTCCTGCAATTATTGTAGCATTTTTGTACGCAGGACTAGGAAGAAGAAGTCGTTTGTTGTGGACGGTGCTGGGTATGGATTTTGGAACAGCTTTAGATTACGATTCGGCATTGTAGGCCATTTTTGTGGGCAGATTCATTGTTTTTCCTGCTGAGCTCCACAAAATGTTGCTAATGTTTAGAATAAACTATATTGGGTTCACTTTTACATTGACGTTGGTTCAGCAGGAGAACATGTAACAACCGACTTCCGTTGTGTTTAGTGCACAATATTCATTCATTATAAAACTTTGTAGAACTCGTATATAGTATCGCCATTATTATTTTGAGGTTTTCTGGAATTTGTATTCAACAATACTTTGAATTGAATATGCTTACTCGAAATTTTCTTTCATGGTTTGGTATATTTTTGTAGTTGCAAACATTACTTGTGCTAATATTTTTGTCAAGCGGGCTTCTACTATTGAAGGTAATATCGGTACTCTTTTTACCCTCAGGGGGATTCAACTATTGTGTCTATGGGAATTAGCACTTCCAGGAGGAAAATGTGTGAGGGCCCGAGCTGAGAGTTAGGTAGGCCTTCTTTTTGTTGAATTAAAATATATATATATTTTTGCTATGTTAAGGACCACCTTTTTTCGGTTCACTGCAGTCCTGTTTTTCAGCACCTACTACTTTCTTCCCCAACTTTTACCTTGTTTCATGAACTTCTTTCTCAACTTACTGTTTCTATGCACCTTCTGCACAGATTCCGCATTTCCTCATATCCGTACTAAATGGTGCCTTCCTCCCTCTCTTCGATACGCTCTTTTTTTAGCGGTTAGGGAGGCTTAAAACTAACAGATAATCTAATCCAATCGGTACTCTTTTTTCTATTAATAGTAGATACTTGATTCAGAGCTCTTTCCCGGTCATCAATCAGGTGATTTAGCCTCCCAATTCTTCTCCACGAGCGTTACTTGTCCTTGCAGTTTTCAAGCATTAATCTTATATTCTATATGTTTAGGTATCATACATTAATTAAGTGCTTTATTTTTCCAGGTTTCAGATCTTGCTCGCCGAGCCCGTGTAAGAACGGCGGCCTCTGCGTCTCCAACTCCAGGGGGGAGTCCTATTGCGAGTGAGTACAGACTATGTGTGGCTGGTGTTGGTGCATGCAGTATGTTGGTGTTGGTGCACTGTGTAATGTGTTGCTGGTGACAGTGCACGTGTGTAATGTGTTGGTGGTGTAAGTGCTCAAATGTATTATGTTATTGTGTTAGTACACTTACACATGTGTACCAGTTAGTGCGCACGTGCAGGGACAGAAAAACAACTGTTGTCATTCAAAGGGAGCTGAAGAAGCACCGAGTAGTTTAGCTGGCACTGTGTGTACTACGAGATGCTGGCACCAACGGGCACATGTGTTGAGGCGGAAAGGAAGTGCGTTGCACGAGCAGAGATAGCACTATCGGTGCATCCCGAACGTGTTCGTAAACAATTTTGGCGTTAATGTTTTTAACGTTTGACAGTATCAGTCGTTTTTTTGGGATAATAAATAATAATCCATCAATTTTATCAATCAAATTTACCGATCCTCTAAATTCGCAATCTTTTATGCGTTGTAAGATAGCGATCATGCGAACAAACTGGTTAACAAAGTAGTTTTAATTTTTTTGCGTTGATTTGTGAAAGAATTTGCTATGATGAGATTATTACTTAGTTAACTTCATTCAAAACGAAATGGCGGCAAAGAACGAGTGCGCAGTATGATCTGCCCCTCAGACGGGCATGTGTGAAAGCTGTGTTCCAGGGGCCCAGTATCGATCCGTCGAGGCTGTGGTGCCCTCTGATGAGATTCCATTGGTATTTTGTTCTATATAGAACGAGAGGCCACATCGATCGCAACTTGCCTGCCTCCCAGTTCTTCGTCCCGCTCGTCGCCAGTTTTTGGCGTGGTATTCTGACGAATGCGCACGTAATCAATGAGTAGTAACTTGATGCTTGCTGCTTTGTCTCTCAGAATTTGGGTGTTTGCGAAATTTTTGTAGGGTTGACTTTCTTGAAAAACAGTATTACGTTTTGGGAAGCACGCAGTAATGTTGGGTGGGCCGCAAACCCTCACTCGGATATAATTTTCGTCAGTATCGCTGGTACCCTCTTCCTCCCAATCATATAAATCGCATGAATTTATTCATCACGGAGTTATTGGGATTTAATATCAGAGCTCGGGATTTTGTGACCTACACTGTTTAGGTTACTGTATCCATGCTACTGACTACTCGGAGGGAGGATACAACTATTGCATCCATCGAGGTTAGTGCTCTCACGAGGAACATGTGAGGTTCCGAGGTGAATATAAGGTAGTCTTCTTCTATGTTGAAATAAACAATGTTTTTTTAGATGTTACGCATATCTTTTTCCGGTTTACAGGTGTCTTTTTTACTTCCTATTACTCTTTTTGATTCTCATTTTGTTTCACAATCTTCATTCAATTTTGCGGTTTCTACCTACACAAAGGATGTGACGACACACCTTTGTGTATAGGTACACCGTCCCCTCAATTCTGTACTAAATGGTGCTCACCTCCTTTCTCTTTTTGATACACCTTTGTTGTGGTTAGGGAGGCATGGACTTACTCATGATTTGGTCTAATCTGTGCTATTCAATTCTGCAAACAAAATGTAGGTGACATGCTAAAAACAGCCGCTGCAGATCAGTAGTGCGTTTGTGCAAGGTATGGGGATGTTAAATTAGTACTTTTATTTGAAAATTTCAAAATTCGATTATAAATGCGCCAACTTTGGCAGCATTTCTTGGTAAAATTTTTCAAAAATTTAGTATTTCAGTGCTAAAGTTTCCAAATTCAAGTATAAATACACCCACTTTGACAGTATATCTAGGTAAAATATTCCAAAATACAGTGCACAAGTGTATGAAAACCTTGCCCTGTCACGCCGCGCTGCACCATGTGTGCGAGGGACAGGCGGGCGCGACAACTCGCTCACGTGGGAACGTTTACGTTGGCTACAATAACAAGGTCTACAACTTGTGCGGGGTCGTAGCAGTGTGGGTCGCAGGCACGGGGTTGTGTTTCGTTGCGTTACTTTATGTTGCGTTACGCTTTTAGAATTTGGTTGGATTCAAGTTTTATGTACAACTTGTGCAGGGGTCGCCACGTGTGGGTAGCAGGCACGGGGTTATCTTACGTAACGCTTCTCGAATTTGGTGATAAGGATTCAAATTTCTCTTTGTTGGAAATACGGGGTTGTGTTGCGTTACGCTTTTCGAATTTGGTGATGATTCTAATTTTGCTTAGGTGGAATCAATTATTATTTTTGTCTCGTAGTTTTCTCGTGAATAATTTTCTTAGGCAATTGATCATTATTCCCAAGTATTTCGCGAGTTATATTACGAGAAAATCGATTAGGTACGTCTGAGACGAAGTGTTCGTATACTTCGTCGTGCATTTTAATTGCATAGACCTGTGAAATTCTTCGCAAATGAAGATTAATAACTTGAGTTTTAGAGGCTGGCAGCTTCGGAAAGCATTAGGTAGATGCGTTTACCCATCGCAGTTAACCATTTTACCCATCGCAGTTAAGCTATTGTAAAAACCAATGATGTATTTTGTATCACCTTAATTGGAAATAAACTGTTTTTTCCTTTTTTTCTCTTTTTCGCATTTGTCCTGGTGTTTACTGTGTTTAATCGTTGGTGTGTGTGTTGCTTTTTAATGACATCGCCCTCCTTGTGTTCTGTGACGCGTGGTTCAGGACTGTCAACACGGCGGGGTTGCTACGCGCGGGGTGTGTGTGTGTACGAGGCCTGTCGAAAAAGTATCCGACCTTTGGCCAGAAAAAATACTTCAACAACCTGACGGGGTTGGGACCCTAATCCCCTTCAAAGTAGGCTCCTTGTGCTTCCACACACTTAGCCCACCGATCCTTCCACTGCCGGAAACACCTCTGGAAGTCTTCTTTTGGAATGGTGTTCAGCTCTGTCGTCGCGTTCCGCATTATCTCTTCTCTACTCTCAAAACGGGATCCTTTCAGTGGTGTCTTCAATTTTGGAAACAACCAGAAGTCGCAAGGAGCCAGGTCTGGAGAGTAGGGAGGTTGGCGAACGGTCGTAATTCCATGTTTGGCCAAGAAATTGCGGATCAAATGGGATGAATGTGCGGGCGCGTTGTCGTGATGCAAGTGCCAGTTGTTCGCAGTCCACATGTCTGGTCTTTTGCGCCGAACTGCATCACGAAGTCGCCGGAGAACATCCTGATAGTACTCCTTTGTCACTGTTTGTCCTTCCGGTGCGTATTCGTGATGCACAATTCCACGGACATCAAAGAAAACAGTCAGCATCACCTTGATTTTGCTTCGCACCTGCCGCGCTTTCTTCGGCCTTGGAGACTCGGGATGCTTCCATTGGGATGACTGTCTTTTTGTTTCTGGGTTTTGTGTTACACCCATAGCATCTTCCCCAAACACCTGCTGAATCTTACGAATTGTTTCAATTTTAGAATCACCAAGCTTTTGACAAAATTTGATGCAGTGTCTTTGCTCAATTCGTTCAGTCATCTTGCAAGAAAACTAAATCCGACAAACACTTAGAACAGCACCTTACTTGGCGACCACCAGCCAGTGACTGGCCCAAGTGAATGCGGTGAAAAAAGTCAAGCATGCGCATTAAGATTCCTCCTTCCACCGTGCACAGTGGCGCCGCCTTAGAATCACTACTTTGCGCGGGAAAAATTAAGGTCGGATACTTTTTCGACAGGCCTCGTATGTGTGGGAAGACGATGATATCCTCGCTGTGTACACGTCCGGTATACAAGCACATGTATTCAGGCGCACTAGAAGCATTCGTGCAGCTTCATTAATGTTCGCCTGGCCATAGCGTGTAAACGCTTGTATGTACAAGACTCGCTAATTCGTGTTTATGTGCAGTAGGTGCGCTTTCACGGGACTCCGCATGACATGGGCCTCTCAGATTACGGCAGTGAACGTCTCTTGCGCTGGCGTGTTTACGCATCTACCGCAGCCGAGGCGATAGCTGCCAAATTATTATTCCGGAATGACCTTAATTCGGATAATTTTAATTTTTTATTCATTGTGCGGGTTTGTAAATTAGAGCTTTACTGGATTCATTATTGGGTCTTGCAGTTTTCTTGTCGCGTTATTTGAAACGTTTGAAGTTTTTCGCAATAGTGTGAACAAACGCGGAAGTTGACTAGTCTTTCAGTATTGCTGTAAATTATTCTTGTTAAAGTCAATAAAAGTAGAGATGTGTTAGTTACTAACGCAGGAGAGTAAAATAAGGCGCTTTTGCGTGCCTGTAATGTGGCTGTTGTATGGGTATGCCAACGTAATTAAGATCTCGTAAATCTAGCAAAATTCCTCGTAGAACAGAAAATAATAGTTTGCAGGAATTTCTGCGAATTTTAATGGATTTCTAAATTGCCTCACTTCTATAAAATATGATTGGAAAACTTCTTAATTCCTTCGTTTAGTTTTATTTTCAACGGTATTTTTGCCGTGTTTGTAATTGCCGTAGAAATTAATTATGCTGTAAATTTTAGTTAGAGAAATACATTGTGAGGCTTGGGCCACCAACAAAATAGAATAAAAAAACTTGCACTATTTTTTCTGTCGCTGCTAAGGTAAAGCGAACGTTTTTATACCATTAGATCTGGTAGTCGAACAGTTTGTCCACTGTCAAATTACACCTTTTCTTCATTTCTCATCGTTAATTTTGTGTTGTTTTGTTATGTATAATTGTTTTTGTCAGCAATTATCCAACCTTTTTTCTGGAATATCTTTAATAAGTTATTGGTTGTCTCTGTAATACGGGTTCTATATACTACCGAAAGAATACAAAAAATCGTTCAAATCACGGCTGTTATTAGGATGTATATGTAGTTTTGTTTAGTCTCCACTTCTGGAGTACTGATGGAGAAAATTTTAGGAGATAGTGAAGCGTGTGTTACAAACACTTTCATTGTACACTTCCAGCCATTCAAGTAATTAGAGAGTAATGCTATTTTATTCAACCGATTTTTTTAAATGGATAACGTTGCTAAGAGAACATTATTGATTGCCTACATTTTCAAGCGGGCGCTTGAAACGATAGTATTACGATAAATAATGGGTGTTCAGCGCTGCGAGCATCCTTTCCGCCTCAACACATATGCCCATTGGTACTAGCATCCCGAAGTACGCAAAACGTATCTCTCAAATACCTCCAGAACGAACATCTGATCAAACACATGTGTGCTTAGTCAAGACCAGTGTTCGATATCGTGGTACCAAGAACTCCCCAAATTTTTAGCAGGGACCGTATTTAGGATACCTCCAGAAGCGTGCTCCCTACCTTCCTACTTTTACCCGCTCCCACTTTACCCGTAACCTCAAATTTTTAGAAGGGACATATTTAGGATACCTCCAGAAGCGTGCTCCCTATACTTTCCTACTTTTACCCGCTCCCACTCTACCCATAACCACAAATTTTTAGCAGGGACCTATTTAGGATACCTCCACAAGCGTGCTTCCTATACTTTCCTACTTTTACCCGCTCCCACTCTACCCATAACCGCAAATTTTTAGCAGGGTTCGTATTTAGGATACCTCCAGAAGCGTGCTCCCTACCTTCCCACTTTTGCCCGCTCCCACTCTACTCGTAACCGCCTTGTCTTATCGTGCCCATGAATGGAGTCTCTGTTTAGTTACGTGCTGCAGAGTCTCTCTCTCTCTCTTCCACCCTCCCCCTCCCTGCTCTTCTCCTTAAACCTTTATTCGACTTCGTTAGGTCCTTACGACACTTTTATTACTCTGCGTGTTCGCTCATTACGTTGCTCTTTTATTTAGCGTTCAATACACTCCTTGCTTTTGTTTATAGTATTTTAGTGCTTTTCTGCTCATGTCTGTATTTTGCGCTCAAATCATGCTTTTGTTCGCAATGTTCCGATCTTTTATGTATTTTTCTCTTTTTCATTGTTTTATCATCATCAGCTATATAATTGGGATTTACATGGTTGCTCGTTGTTATTATAATTTTATTCTGAAAATAATTCAAACAATGAACGGAGCGCTAACGGGAAAATTGCTAAAAGATTTTATTTTAGAAGTGCCACATAACATAAAATTTCGCCGTTTAACTTGATACATGGCGCAAAAAGTGTAGTGTAGATATGAGGTACGGTATAGTCGTGGGAAAATAGTTAGACTCAACAACGAAGCATCATGAGTAAGAGGTTGGTTGTGTGGGATACCGGTTTTCTTCAAAAGGGAGCTATGGTTGACTGTGAGATCTGCCTATAAATTTATGCGAAGTTTTTCTGTATTTATAGTAATTTATATTATTTAGGAGTGTTAATGTTGGCGCATAGACTCTTTGATATAGACAATATCGACATGCCTCGATCCGACTAAGATATCCTAGTCATTCTCTCCAGCTATCTCCTATTCTGGTTCCCGTTAAGAGAAATGAGTTAAGAAATGTTCCCGTGTAGCACCTACCTAGTCTAACTTTTTCGCCGTCTGCATGCATGTTTTTCGCCGCCCAAATAATTAAATCGCTCGGGCGGTAAAAAACATGCATGCTCCGGCGAAAAAATTAAACTGGGTATGTCTCCTCATTCAGTTACTTGAGTATCTGGCCCTGGAGGCTGTCGCCAGACACTAAGCTCTAGCACGCGACGCGGCAGAAATGGAAAGTTCTTGTCGTGTGGCCGACTCCTGGTTTGTGCGAGCACTATCTACTCAGTTAAAATTGAAGACAGTCGTTCTACTTCCGAAGTTACACTTACCTTTCTCTCGGGCGTGCTATATGAGTTTCAAGTTTCTAAAACTCATTTGAAGTTTCTTAAACTTTTTTCAAATTTCTAAAATTTATTTCAAGTTTCTAAAATTCATTTGAAGTTTCTAAAACTTTTTCGCTCCCAGGGGGACAATGTGAGGGCCCGAGCTAAAGGATAGGTAGGCTTTCTTTTTGTTAAAATAACATAGGTTTTTGTTTTGTTACGGACCAACTTTTTTTCGGTTCGCTGCTGTCCTGTTTTTTCAACACCTACTACTTTCTTCTTCAACTTTGATCTTGTTTCATGAACTTCTTTCTCATCTTACTGTTTCTATGCCCTTTCTGCATAGATTCCACGTTCCCTTGACTCCATACTACATGGTGCCTTCTTCCTTCCTCTCTTTGGATCTCATTTGTTGAGGATAGGGAGGCTTAAACTAACTAATAATCTAATCTAATCTTCTAAAACTTTTTTCAAGTTTCTAAAACTCTTTTCAAGTTTCTAAAACTCATTTCATGTTTCTAAAACTCACTTCATGTTTCTAAAGGAGTTTCAACTTGGGACATCAATATTTTGTATGTGCACATTAGACGTGAATAATCGTTGTAAATTGTTAAAGGTGCGCAGGAACTTAAACTGAACATTTTACTCACTCTATGTTTTTGTTATTGTTGCCTTTCCGTTGCTCATGTTACGATTGCGGTTATTTACTCGCATGTGCTTTTATTTTACGTTAAAATTTTCTTGTTAGCAGCATCTTATCTTGTTTACAGTTATTCGAATTGAGTTTCGAAGTTTTCTTATCGTTGCGAAAACCTCATCCTCAATTACGCTCTCCCACATTTACTATCACTCTGTGAGTTATTGATGCTTGTCACAGCGTGATTGAAGACGAAAACGGCAATAACCCTTTGGGATCTCAACGGAATAATCCCCGAGTGTAACTCCTCCTGGTCGATGCTTGTGTATTTATTCAGCTTCTGTACCCGCTGTCATCGAGTTACCTCGCTTGCTGCTGCTCCATTTTTGCGGCGAACCCTCACCCTCTCCTCTCCGTAGCAGTTCCCATAGACCGTTCTTTCAAAGATCTCCAAAGCACATATGCACCATCCATCTCTCGCCTTCTCTCCCCGGCCCTACTGAGCTCTCGAGGGCCCTTGCATATGGTGACCGTATGACACTCCACTTCGCTATGGCATCACTGCGTCCGGCTGGTGCGTAAACGACAGGGTTGCGAGACTCGCTTTTTTCTGAACAATAACTTCAAGTTTGTGTATTTATTTGAATAAAATTTAATCATGGACATTATTCAACATCTGACAACCCTACATAGTTATCGAATTGAGAGCGGAGTTTAAGGTTTAATTTCATATCGAGAAAACCCAAACTTAGAAATTTTGGCTTGAAAAAGGCCAATCTGAGAACCCCGCTACGAAGTATGTCACAAGCTCCTCTTACAGGAGTTGTGAGGAGGCTGCTAGCAAGGGAGCATATACGAAATTCTACAAGAGTTGTTCATGCCGTAGATTGGATACATTCTGTGAAGAGAGCGAAGAGCCCCGATGATGAGATTAAGTTGTGTGGGTGAAAACTAAGAGCCATACTTCCTATGTGAGAACATTTCAAAATATTTCTTCATGGGAACTCATGATATGCTCATGCATGTCATTGCGTTGTATGTACGAATACTTCCTTTTGTTGAGCTGGAACGCTTGCCCAACTTCCCTTGATTTAAACCTTATTGATAAAAAAGAAACGTGTAGTACATGCAACTCGTTTTTCGTCGCCTAATTTATGCTCAGCTCAGACTGGTCTTTTCAGTCTTTAACGCCGTTTCATTCAAATAGCATGAGTGCTTTTGTTATGCCAATTGTCACTCAACATGTTGATTTGTTAGGCCTAAGCGTTGCGCAGCTTTCTGCAAGCCCAATCAGTTACGATTGTTTCCAGTTTTTGCGTCAGTTTCACCCTTTTCAATTCTACCCGAGTGTCAATTCTCGCCGGGCCGCTAGTGGTGTGGTAACAGTACGGCGAAAAGTTGACGCTGTCTTTTTCAAAACGACTTATGCTACAGTCTTCTTGTATCATGATCATGATACAATTCATGATCGGCTCGTTGGATGAAACCAATAATTTTTATTTGATAGAGCGGAAATCACTAGGAAGTAGATATTAATTTTTAGCTTCTTTGTCAGTTTTATTGCGTCAGTCTCTGGTGTCACGACCTGTTCCTCGTTCCTTCCACGTTGATTCTTGATTATGGCAGTAAAAAGAATTAATCCAACATGGATCTTTGCTATAGCTGTTGCTATACAACCGATTCCAAATGCCGCTGAATTATATTTTTCTCCTACGCAAAAGCTTGTGTAAACCCTCGCTGGGACGTTGCTACACGATACTCTTTGGTGCGATAGACGCCTTCTTATTTGATCCAGATACCCCATTGCCTCATATTTGGCTGCACTGTGGTCTTCGAGCACTCATTGTTCAGACACAATGCACAATTGCGTGGCCGGTTCCTTTGCCATCGATCGCTCAACTTGAGAAAAAAAATTAGCTCTTCTCTGTGTGCCGAGCGTCGGACAAGCTTGCCCTTCCGTGGTCGCCTTGATACCAACCAGTTGGCTCTGATTTTACCCTTCCCGAGATCTGTTTCTGTACTGAAAGGATGTTTATTTTCTGCTTATGCTTAGTTCTGATTCCCGAGTAAATAATTTTGTATCTTTTCCTAAAAGAAAAGAGTAGCATTTAATGAAGAAAAGAGTAGCATTTAATAAAGAAAAGAGTAGCATTTAATAAAGAAAAGAGTAGCATTCAATAAAGAGAAGAGTAGCATTTAATAAAGAAAAGAATAACACTCAATAAAGAAAAGAATGACATTTAATTTGTGTGCGTTCTCCGTGCTCGTTTATGGATACAATACCTGGACAAAAGTATTCGAACAACTCTATCCATGATGTAATTCTAAAATTTTTTAGCCATGGTTTGAGCTAAAGAGTATAGGTAGTTCAGAGAATAAATTTTTACCAAAAATAAACTTTTTGCCATAAACGAGAACTGAAATTTTCGAATTACGTCAAAAATAGAGTTTTGCCAATGATACTCGAGTCGAGGCAATGCACGTTATTTTTTGTTCAGTTTTATTCATGCTAGAATTTATAGACCTCGCTTCAACGGTGGATTTTCTAAGCAACAGAATAACTGTCCTCGAGAAAAACCTCAACTTCATCCGATACTGGAAGCAAATTCTGCAGGAGGACACCCGACATGTTGCGGACAAAACGACTGATACTGGCTCTATTGTTCACGTTATTTCACGAGTTCGATGAGAAGAGCAAGTGTAATAAACGATGAAGGTCAATTGTGCATTCTTCAGAACTGCTTCTTGGATATGTTCTATTGTTGAATTTACTCCAGCTCTGCCAGGAACGCGGAAAACAGAATTTATGGCAGGAAGGGTTAACAGTCCGCTTTCTCACGCTTGGAAATAATATTCTTGCCAGATTTTCTTGCGCTGTTTTGTTGAGAGCAATTTTTGTGCAAATTTAACTGTGTTTTCAGAGTCACGTGCGCCTCTCCGCCTCATAACCGCGCGTGTGGGACCAGCCACATCTGCGGACGTGTTCTCTGTGTCAGAAAACGTGGCTTCTGCTCGAATATCGGCGCACGAGAGGCAGAAATTTGAACGATGTAAAGCGTGGTGAGGGATGGCAGGGCGGAGTGAAAATGTTTACTTGAAAAATGGTTTCTTTATCCATTGAGCTTGTACCGTAATGAAGATCAATTTCACTACGAAAATCACGCAGTTTATGCCATGTTTCTATTTCATGGAAACTAGAACGATTCGTTCGAAAATTGTGAACGGATCTCTGACGATGCTCCTAGGTGTTAATGACTTGGAGCTGAATTTAAGTTGTTTTGCAACCTCAAGATGGCTTCTAATTCCAATCATGAATTTAACTTGTATTTTTTTTTGTAGTTAGCGTTCCTGTTTGCGTTTGTTTAGCTGACGTGCAAGCACCTTGTCGCTGATTGCTAATGCAGGCTGCTGCGCTGACGTTGCATTCTTGATGTTCTCGTATTGGTCTCACGGTCGCAGCTAGGTTGATTAGCGTGCGCAGTTGCTTGCGCGTGTGTGTCTTTTGCCTTCTTCTTTCTGATACATCCCTAGAAAATTGGAATTGTCATTTTTGAATACTTGGTTACTCCGATGTTAATTATTTGTACTTAGTTTTTCGTACATTCGAATTTTTATCAATGTTTCATGGATGTGATATGGCGGAGTTCCTGAATGCTGCCGATTTGCGAGTTCAAATGAATTGATCATTGATTCAAAGTTTTTAATTATGAACATAAATTCGAATAAACCGCCTGGTTTCATGCATTGATTGTAACATTAAATTGGGTTATATTATACAGCGAGAGAGAGAGAGGGAGGGAGAAGACAGTCTCACATAGGCTTTTCGACCTCACGTTTGTCTATTCCTGCATTTCTTACACCTTGCATTCGTCGGATGAAGAGAAGCTCTTGTAGAGTAGGAGTTTTTACTCTGCTGAGGGCCATTGGTTGTTCTGCTAGGTGGTCATTATATTTTTAAGAAGTTCGCGTGGCGATGGAGTGTTTGGGTGCGGTGCATTGGAGTGTTGCAACACGTCCATCTGCACGCCACTTGGTCCCTTGGTCTGGGTGTGTACATCGAACACTTGTGCGTCGGAGTGCGCTTCGCAAATTGAAATTGTCCACAACTTTCTTCCTGCTCAATGTTCAGCGTGTTGAACTTATCGAACTGATTGCTAGTGCACGAGCTCGGCTTGATGAGCTTCTTTTGAATCGTTCACCTGAAGTTTTTTGAGCTCCCAATTGCGTAGAAAGTGAAAAGAAATTTTATGAATTTGGTGAAGATTGCCTCATGATGTTGAAAAAATGTAATCCAATGTGATGGTTTCACTGCACTGAAGCTTGTGGACGAGCGTCATTTTTCTTAACTTTTTAAGCAGTTTAGAAGAAAAATCATGGCGGAATATTCATATATTTTCATTTGCGTAGGTGTGGGCCTTATGAAACCAGTTTCAGGTGCTCGTCTACGACATCCGGAAAATGTAAATTTCACTGAGTCAGTATTTCATAAAGTTTCAGAACGTAATGTACGTACGTACATGTGCATATGTTTAGACTCATACTGCGGTCACATACAGGTTGTTCAACATTTCAGTTAAATCATTACTCAAGGCTAAAACTATTACAAGAATTTTTTATTTGATTACCTCAGTAGGCTTTTTAAATTGCTTACTCCAACACATGTGTCTCCTTCCTCTCTTTGGAACGCCACTGTGCGGTTAGGGAGGCTTAAACTAACATCTATTCTAATCGATCACATGTGTGGTCAGCATTTTCTTAGGATTCCTCTCTATCGGGCGTTAAAATCCCCACAGTTTGGGATCAAAGTCCCCTCAGGGGGATACAACTATTGTATTCTTAAGAATAAGCGCTCTCTGAAAACGTCGAGGGACCCGAGCTGAGAGTTGGGTAGGCCTTCTTTTTGTTGAAACAAAATGTTTATGTTATGTTAAGGACCATCTTTTTTCGGTTCATTGCTGTCCTGTTTTTCAGCACCTACTACTTTCATCTTCGACTTTGATCTTGTTTCACGTTTCATAATATTCTTTCTCAACTTACTGTTCTATGCCCTTCCTGCACACATTTCGCATTCCCTTAACTCCATACTAAATGCTACCTTCTTCTCTTTGGATCGCCTTTGTGGCGAATAGGGAGGGTTAAACTAACTAATAATCTAATCTAATCTTGGGATCAAAGTTTATCTTGTGCTGATTGGACGATACTTTTCCTGTACTCACCACAAAGAATTTCTTATGCACATTTAATCCATAAGCTGTGCAGATAGTGTTGAGCATAACTTTGACGTGTGTTATTCCGTCACGGCTTAGCTTATTTTAATATCACAATTAATATTTAAAATTCTTTTCAAGGTGTTGAGTTAACGAAAAATCTACTGCGCGGATGTTATTCTTTAAATAAAATTCAATTTAATGTTATACCGTAAAATTTCATCACAGCGCAAACGTTGTAAGAAAACATTTACTCAAGCAAAAATCTCCCAAATTCTAAATTTTTAAACGGCCTTAAGTCGTAGTACTCTTGGTTCGCACCTAGCGGTCGTCGTGCGTGTCGGGGGAGGTGGAGGCGCGTCTTTTTAGCCCCACAAGCAGGGGCGGGTGGATCTTGGGTGCTGTTGTTGGCCTCTCCTTTATGATTGTGCCCCTCCTCCCCGCCCCGCCTCTCATCCCCTGCTGAGCAAACGTGACCTCCTCATGCCGCACCAGAGCTTCTTCTCTCTCGCTCTCTGCGTCGTCCTTCCTCCTCATGCCGCACCAGAGCTTCTTCTCTCTCGCTCTCTCTGCGTCGTCCTTCCTCCTCATGCCGCACCAGAGCTTCTTCTCTCATTCTCTGCGTCTTCTTTCCTCCTCATGCCGCACCAGAGCTTCTTCTTTATTCGCCTTCCTACCTCCTCTTCAGTGCCGACACATCTTTTGCCTTCTTATTCCTCCCTGCCTATGTTGATTTTTCTCGTCTTCCAAAACATGTACCGTCCCATTTTCATCTTCCCTCACTTTCATGTTTACTTCTTTCGTCATGTTCCGTTGAGTTACCCTTAGATGTTTCCCTGACTTTCCTGCCAGGTTTCTCCGTTCCCATTGACCATGGGTCGTCTCATCTTCTGCTTTCCTGTTTCAGGTTTTCCATTCTCGTATAGATGGCCTCCCAGCCTCTCTCTATTTTTCCACTCAGTTTAGTCAAGTTATTTATGAGCTGACAACCGACTAAAAATATAGTCACGACTGTATCAGATACGCGTGTGTGGTTAAACCATTTTTGCATTATAGCTTGAAACATTTCACAAAACTTGAATAAAGTTTTTCCTACAAATCCAAAGAAGCTGCTTTTTGTGTAATAACTCGGTTGCGGAGATTTTGAAATCACCTTTAATTTTGCTTTATGTTTGTAAAGAGCATGTTTTAATCTTTTTACTACTGCTTCTCGAAAGTTGCGTTGTTGATTTCTTTTGCGAAATGAGGAGGAAAGTTTATGTCATTTCTCCACGAAAATAAACGTTGAGCAATTCTTCAAAAATGTTATTCCAGATTGTTGTTCACTGTCTGTGAACAGTCTGTTTTCCCCATTAGCTGTGACTATCTTCCCCATTTCCTGGGAACTTTCATCTCATTTTTCACTGCACTGCATGGCACCATCCGAGTGGGTACGCTCATTTTTCCGTGAAAAATTCTTTAAAATGTCCGTGATGTTCAGTTGCTATCGCGTCAGGTGCTCGATTCCCTGCAATACACTCACGTACTTTGAGACGAAATCAACTATTGTCCTCTTAGATTTCAATCCACCGATAAATCTGGATTTCATTATAGCATTGGTTACCGTAAGAATGAAGGTATCATTACTTTTTTATTACTCTCTCTTTTGCTATTCACAAGTGTGGCTCTGTGTTATGGTAGCTAATTGTTCCTGTACGTCTTCGATCCGCTTCATTACTCTTCGCTATTATACTTTAAATCTCAACATCATCATCGTTATCTATTTTCAATACCTATGAAAATGATTCATAACTTATGATTTGTTTTTATGCTTTCAAGTGGTAGTGAGTTAGGACACCTGCAAATGTTACTGCCCTTGTCTGTAAGAGCACAGGAAAATATTTCTCAAGCTTTTAATTGCAAAATTGCTGTCACATAATGTCTCGATTTTCATTTTTCTCTCACAGTTCCTAGTTTTTACCACCTTGGTACACATCACAGAGTTAGGATACGTTTAAAGTTTTTTCATCTTGGGGCACAGTTTTTCCACCCTCATAAGCGCACATTCATTCTTCGCGTCTTTCCTCTCTTATCTAACGAGGATTTATTTTTTAATACTTTGACTGCGACGTGCGCCACCGGTGGTACACTGAGGTAATTTCCATAAATCTGCTGACCGAACAGTAGTTGCATATTCAATTTTCATAGATACTTAATCAAACCTAAACACTACATCGTATCGGACACTACATGTTTTTCCTCATTGGGGCAGAATTTTCCACCCTCATACGCGCACATTCATTCTTCGCGTCTTTTCTCTCTTATCTAACGAGGATTCATTTTTTAGGCACCCAAAAATCTGTGCAGAACTCACACTCTCGTTCGTATTGGACACTCTCTCGATGCCGGCGGTATGCGCAGAGCAAAGCAGGCAGGCACAACTGCGTCGCCCACCTGTTCCTTTGTACCCAACATAGGCCTAAGCAGCTTTAAGGCAGGCAGTCTTTCCGCCCTCCTTTTATTTCGAGCCGCGAACATCTCCTGGGTCAGGCCGCACATCTCTGCTCCTCTGGTTGCTGGTGTCGCAGTGGAAGGAATTTGTCGAATCTATTGATGCCAAATTGAGACGTTGGGTATCTTCTTATCCAAAGTTCTCTGGCATCAGAGTTCGAATGCGAATTCGAATCCCATTCATTCGCGCCATATTACCTGAAATTTGAAGGAATTTTCCTCTTAGTAAACCATTGATTCAAGTCACGTCCATCGATTTAAAAGCTCATGACATCTATCAGTTGTGCAAAAAATAAAATTGTAGCGCTTCGTTCTCGGCTCCGTGCATGCTGTGGCCAATAGACAAAGGAAGCGCCTGCTATTTCCCCAACGAATGAGATTGTGGTTGTAAGGGGGTGGTCAATCGCAAATTTAATTCTATTTGACTTTGCGGTAATTGTGTGTCATATTAGCCGGTTTCTGTGGGAGCTCAATTTGTAAGCCCTGTTGTCATTCTCATGCTTCGCGACGTGATCTTGAATACTTCGGGAAGCTTATTACTGAATGTACTTTCCTGTAAAACCGTGAGCAAAGTTCGTAGAAAATGTAACATTTGTTTCAAAATTCAGCATTGCAGTAGTTATTTCCAAGTACAGCATTGCAGTAGCGAATAACAGCATTGCTCAGTATTTGTTTTCAAATACAGTATTGCAGTAGTGAATAGCAGCATTGCAGTTTTTGTTTCCAAGTACAGTATTGTAGTAGTGAATAGCAGCATTGCGCAGTATTTGTTTTCAAATACAGTACTGTAGTAGCGAATAGCAGCATTGCAGTATTCGTTTCCAAGTACAGTATTGCAGTAGCGAATAACAGCATTGAGCAGTATTTGTTTTCAAATACAGTATTGCAGTAGTGAATAGCAGCATTGCAGTTTTTGTTTCCAAGTACAGTATTGCAGTAGTGAATAGCAGCATTGCGCAGTATTTGTTTTCAAATACAGTATTGCAGTAGTGAATAGCAGTTTTGGTATTTGTTTAAATTATTAACGAATTACTGTTTTTGGTTTTATCAGAGATTGTGTCTACTATTCAGTGAGTTCTTCATTTCAACATGAGCGGCAGCAGTCGTGAAACTGCAACTATCTATTTGAGACGCAGCGACCGCTCGAGTTGACTGTTTTCCGTCACCTCGTTTCTGAATGCCAGCTGCCCGCTTGAAAAGCTTAGACGCTTCTTCTACTCATCTCAAAATATCCTGGTTCTTATGTAAATATTCTTACGGCTGTGCTCTCTACCTGTGCTCTAACTTCACTTGAAATGTGTGATTACCATTCGGTCACTTTAATTTGAATGAACAGTTGAAATGTTTGAGATTGAAGTAAACGCAAAACGCGACGCTTTATTGTGATATCCAATACTTAATTTAACATTAATAAAGATGTAAAATACAGTAATTGAGAAAATTCATCGGTGTTAACCCGATACGTTTTTTGTCGTGGGATTTGCTTAAAACTTGAAACTGATTGTACTACGTAGGTTACCTTTGGGCCATTGAACAAATTTTAAATCTAATGTGTAGATGATGAGTTCGTCGAGCTTTCTGGAGAAATTCCTTAGAAGTCGTCTGCTCTGTTTTTGGTTCAAGTATGGAATTTTGATGACGATACCGCATGATTTTCTTCCCGTTTGTTGATGTTCGTCAGCAGAATTGATTGCGGCGGAGTATAATCATTGCGTTTTTATGTCGCTCGATACATTAAATACTAATAAGACTGCATTCACCTGTCATTCTGCCGCAGTTTCGGTTATTTACTGGAATTCCATCACCCCAATTAATACCTCTTATTTGTTTCCTCAACGAATTCCGCTACTGTAGTGGAGATGGAGGCATGTGGGCCG
Organism: Morinoia aosen; assembly: GCA_030386875.1. Taxonomy (NCBI): domain Eukaryota; kingdom Metazoa; phylum Arthropoda; class Malacostraca; order Amphipoda; family Talitridae; genus Morinoia; species Morinoia aosen. The sequence goes on from CM059560.1 coordinate 65,331,553, forward strand.
ACGGTAATTGAAAGAACTCGCGTCATTGCTGTTGTGCTGCCCGCTGGTGCACGTCGGATATGTTCATTCCTGTGCTGGATAATGGCAAAATTTAGGCTATTTAGAACGACTAAGGGTAAGTTTTGTTTATTATTTCTCTTCTAGAAATATTGACCAACTTACCAGGTCGCGAAACAGCAATTTGCACATCTTGAGGATACATGCGGCATGATGTTAAGTCTGGGACGGCTGTTGCTCCTAGATTGATGACAAATTTAGAGAGCTGTGATATACATATCTCTGCAGATGGTAGAAAAATCGAACTCCCAAAACTTCGTAAGATGAAATTGTCCGTTTAAATTCTTGCGCGCAATTATTTACCAAAATACGGGCTTCTCTATTGTAATTAGTTGAAGAAAGAAACTGCACACAAGTGGACATATCAGATCATCCTAGCTTTTACAGAGTCAATGAGTAGAAGAGATGCCTCCAACTGTTCCATGAATTGCTTTTGCAGTAAGGAAATGACCGTTTGTCTCTCTCATGTCTTTTCACGATAGGTGAACAAATGGCGTGGCGTATCTCTATTGATAAGTAGCGATGCGCGAGTTTTCTTGAAGAGCTGGTCTTGTTGTAGTGCACCGGGCGTTACGTGATCCTTCGTTTCCACGTGGCCGGCTCCAGAGAGGCGAATTCGGACGGATTTTCTGTGGGGCTGCCCTGGTTGCTGGAGAGTTCTCTCGTAGCTCACTGGTGTTGTGGTCACTGCCATCACAATTGGTTCCGGTCTCTTCGATTCTTTAGAGCTTGTTATACATCGGAAAAATTCCAAAGGTTGTACTTGTTGGGGGATTAGAAGCTTTCCTTTTGCGTGTCTTTTCATGTGTGCAAGAATTGGTAATTTTTGAGTTGTTTAAGTATCGATGCAGTGGAATTATTGAATCTCTAGACCTTTATATTTAAACAGCTGCGCTAATTGACAAATATGTAGACATATTCGGGATTATCTCAGTCTCTCAACGCTCTCCATAAGTCAGCGGACTTGCGTTTGCGCACGCCATCTTGAAGAACAACCAAATAAAGAGTCTGAGTCTACTTGGGATCTGCGATCATTTATTTGCACCAGTAGTTCAGAATCCGAATATCTATATTCTAAAACATTGGGCTACTAAAAGCTGGATTTCTTAGTATGATAGTACTTTGTATAGGTGGGGCTCATAATGTCTGCGCTTATTGTAGTAAGGCATTCCAATATAACTGGCGATTCTAAATGAATAGGAAACCCAAGGTAAGAAATCATTAGTTGTTTGAAATTGTCAAAGCACGAATGTACGCACCTGTACAGTTACTCGCTCGAATAAGTTATCGCTATTGCATGATTAGAACGATCAGTAATCCGTATTGAGCGAAGATTTACGCATCGAAATTATTATACACTTAATTGGTTGAAATTATCTCTGTAATGGATCAGTGTGCTTTCCCAGGTATGCAAATTGAAATAGAAAAATTTCAAGCATTTCATATTATTACACAATTAATTGGTTGAAATTTTCTCTGTAATGGATCAAGGTACGTGCACAAATATGCAAATTGAAATAGAAAAATTTTAAGAGGATAATTTTAGTAATGTGAATTTCAGTAACGCAGACCAGTAGGCTACCTAATATTTAGGGATGGATAGACGCACTGAACTAAGTTGGGAACTTTGGACAAATGCTTTGGACATTGCCTTGGAGTTCACTTATACTTCCCTGGCACATCATAGACTCAACCTGAGCTACACCTTACGTGAACACTGTGTGTTTTGCTGGTATTAGGTTCCCTTCAGTACTGGTTCTTTGGCTGATGAATTTATTGGCGGTGCGAATGACATCAGCGACGCTCATTGTCTTGCCTCACCAATGTAGTGAGACTGTGGTATTCGAGACGCTCCACAAAATTCGGAGGATGCCTAATCATGTTTGCTTTGGAACTTAAACAGAGAAGTAAAATTCGGGTCGCGATGTGTCATCATTGTTATCTCTGGAACTTAAACAGAGAAGTAAAATTCGGGTCGCGATGTGTCATCATTGTTATCTCTGGAACTTAAACAGAGAAGTAAAATTCGGGTCGCGATGTGTCATCATTGTTATTTTTGGAACTTAAACAGAGAAGCGAAATTCGGGTCGCGATGTGTCATCATTGTTATCTTTGGAACTTAAACAGAGAACCAAAATTCGGGGGATGCCTAATCATTGTTCGCTTTGAGAATTATAACTTAACAACGAAGCTAAATTCGTAAGAGACCATATTAAATGTTTTCAGCATTTTTGTGTGCGTGGAAAAAAATTGGCTTGTGGATGCATGTAGGAATTGTTTGGTGGTTGTCCATGGTTATCTGAGTGTAGGAAATACATCAGTTTAGTTTGTTTAGTATTGTGAAAATTTGTACGGTCACGAAAACATTCGTGTTATTAATATGGAAGGCGTTAGTTTTTTGACTGCTCGATAAAACTATTCAAACTATTACTGCAATATATTGTGTTAACCCGGAAAACTTTTAAGAAAAAATGTACCTTGCTCGTGGTATTCTACTTCAAAATATGATATCTTCTCTGAAATCCACTTTTTCCTGACTTGAAGTATTTTTTGATCGATAGCTTGAAAACTACTTCAAATCTACACTTTTGACATGAAGAAAATTATACATCGCATTTCTCATTTCATTTCGTATATATCTTAGCGCATCTCAAATTTCGTTCCGTACATTTTGCAACGGACCCTAGCGCACCTCTAATTTCATTACGTACATATTGCAACAGACCCTAGCGCACCTCTAATTTCTTTACGTACACATTGTAACAGACCAACAGACCCTAGCGCACCTCTAATTTCTTTACGTACATATTGCAACAGACCCTAGCGCACCTCTAATTTCTTTACGTACATTTTGCAACAGACCCTAGCGCACCTCTAATTTCTTTACGTACATATTGCAACAGACTCTAGCGCACCTCTAATTTCTTTACGTACATTTTGCAACAGACCCTAGCGCACCTCTAATTTCTTTACGTACATATTGCAACTGACCCTAGCGCACCTCTAATTTCTTTACGTACATTTTACAACTGACTCTAGCGCACCTCTAATTTCTTTACGTACATATTGCAACAGACCCTAGCGCACCTCTAATTTCTTTACGTACATTTGCAACAGACCCTAGCGCACCTCTAATTTCTTTACGTACATATTGCAACAGACCCTAGCGCACCTCTAATTTCTTTACGTACATTTTGCAACAGACCCTAGCGCACCTCTAATTTCTTTACGTACATTTTGCAACAGACCCTAGCGCACCTCTAATTTCTTTACGTACATATTGCAACTGACCCTAGCGCACCTCTAATTTCTTTACGTACATTTTACAACTGACTCTAGCGCACCTCTAATTTCTTTACGTACATATTGCAACAGACCCTAGCGCACCTCTAATTTCTTTACGTACATATTGCAACAGACCCTAGCGCACCTCTAATTTCTTTACGTACATTTTGCAACAGACCCTAGCGCACCTCTAATTTCTTTACGTACATATTGCAACAGACCCTAGCGCACCTCTAATTTTTTTACGTACATATTGCAACTGACCCTAGCGCACCTCTAATTTCTTTACGTACATATTGCAACAGACCCTAGCGCACCTCTAATATCTTTACGTACATATTGCAACAGACCCTAGCGCACCTCTAATTTCTTTACGTACATTTTGCAACAGACCCTAGCGCACCTCTAATTTCTTTACGTACATATTGCAACAGACTCTAGCGCACCTCTAATTTCTTTACGTACATTTTGCAACAGACCCTAGCGCACCTCTAATTTCTTTACGTACATTTTGCAACAGACCCTAGCGCACCTCTAATTTCATTACGTACATTTTGCAACAGACCCTAGCGCACCTCTAATTTCTTTACGTACATTTTGCGACAGACCCTAGCGCACCTCTAATTTCTTTACGTACATTTTGCAACAGACCCTAGCGCACCTCTAATTTCTTTACGTACATTTTGCAACAGACCCTAGCGCACCTCTAATTTCATTACGTACGTATTGCAACAGACCCTAGCGCACCTCTAATTTCATTACGTACGTATTGCAACAGACCCTAGCGCACCTCTAATTTCATTACGTACGTATTGCAACAGACCCTAGCGCACCTCTAATTTCATTACGTACGTATTGCAACAAACCCTAGCGCACCTCTAATTTCATTACGTACATATTGCAACAAACCCTAGCGCACCTCTGAAAGCTGTCGAATTTTTTTCCTCTCTAGTCTGTTGCGCGTCTTTTTAAGCGTCAAAATTTATTCACATATCTTTTATTATTCAGTATATTTATCTTACCTGTCCATGTGACATTCTTCTGTTCTAGAAATAATGAAAGGAAGAAAAATAAACTTTTGGACGAGCTAGATTGTTTCGCTTGTTTATGACAAATTACTGAATTTTTTATGAGAAAATACGATCTAATGCAGCCTATGCTGCATTTCGACACCTTATGATAAATTGAAAGAAAAACGTTCAATCGAGAAAGTTTCAAGTGGATCTCGTTCATTTCGTTGCAAGTTCTTGTGTAAATTTCGTGCAGGGCAGCCTCTGCGACGAGCACTAGCTAAATTAATTCTTTTTCTGTTAGAACGAAGGCAATCCTCGAATCGCTCGACTCAGATTCAACGAACAAATATCTAATTCCAGAAACCTTTAAAAATCATGACTGGAGCAAACTGCTTATGCGTTCAATCTGCGCCACCCAATAGGCGTACATAATGTGGTGATAAATTGTAGTTCATTCAATTGTTTGGCAGATGTGGCTTTCCACTCGAAAATAACTAATAATGCCACCTTCGCATTTTGTCTGCGACGGCGCGTCCTAACCTGGATCTTATTTTCTAAATCTTATTTTTCTCGGTCTCCCTGGAGACCACCGTCTACTCTCATGCTTTATGATCTGTGCGATATTTTATTATCTGCTTGGCCATCGCATGGTAGGCTGATTTATGACTCTACTTGCCGTGAATGATCTCTACCCAATTATTTTATGAACTATTCGACCGTAAAACTTTGACGTACAGTACATTTTACACGGTTGATGTTGTGATTGTGAGCTTTGTCGCTATACATACATATAATTATAATTTAATAGACATTACCAGCAGTGAAGAAGAAACGATTATTTGAAATTCCTTATTGTAAATCGGAGAATCTTTTTTTTTTCTTTTGGAATACAACTTTACAATGAAGCGTGTCACATACTTTCTTGTTAATCGCTTACGGTCGTTGACTAACAGGGAACGTGTAAATAGGTCGTGATTATAGAAAATAATATTGCAATAAGCGTATTTTAAGTTTCATTTCGTTCTTAGCATCTGTTAACATACTGTTGGATGTGTGATGAGCTTGACGATGCTGCTTTTGAGGTGTCAAGCACCAGTGCTTAGTTTGCCTAAAATTACATTTTTTGAAACGCTTCTCTGATTCAGGAATTCAAAGGTTAGTTTAATTAATGATGTTCATTTTTAAATTTAAAAAAATATTTCGAATTGTTTATTTAACCCGAGACGTTTTAGAAGCCTAACTTTTTATCTGAACATATTTGGTCTAAATCCAACTAAGACTGTTACTTTGGATTATGACAGACGTCATGCCCACCGATGCAAGTGTTTTCAATTCTTGCATAAAATGATCCAAACCTCGCGCATCAAAGACTATTTCACCTCAAGGGATTTTCTCAGCCACTGATTTTTTCGGAAGCAAGATGGTAGGTAGTGCTGTGTCCTTCCACGTCACACCCTTGTAGTCTTAAAAGTGTGTGTGTTTGAGTTTGCTTAGCTTTGTAGTGCAGAAGTGGTGCAAGTTGACGAAACTCCTCCATTTTTAAACAACTAGTTGAAGGCGTCCGAAATTTCGGAATTTAAGAAGGGCTCTCAGCATAATTAATTTTATTTAATTACTGTGAATATTAAATTATCAATAATAAAATTGATAATAAGAAATTGTAATTAATTATTTATTCATTAATTCATTTTATTCTTAACAAAAAAATGTCGAAATCGGGACCGTCTCGTTAGGGAATGAAGGAGAGAGGAGACGACAGAAAGGGGAAGACCTGCATGTTGTGTGCGAGTGTGGGGGGAGACACTGGGGGCAGGAAAGGGGGCACACCTGCGGCCATCTCGGCCTGGGAACTGCGGCGCCCAGCTCTGCCCACTCTGCTGACGGTGTGCTGTGGCTGACGGTGTGCTGTGGCTGACGGTGTGCTGTGGCTGACGGTGTACTGTGGCTGACGGTGTGCTGTGGCTGACGGTGTGCTGTGGCTGACTGTGTGCTGTGGCTGACTGTGTGCTGTGGCTGACTGTGTGCTGTGGCTGACTGTGTGCTGTGGCTGACTGTGTGCTGTGGCTGACTGTGTGCTGTGGCTGACTCTGTGCTGTGGCTGACGCTGAATTACCTGATGAGTGTACCGGTGGTTCCGAATTTCACGCACGCCACTTGTCTTGGGAATGAATTTTATTCTCACTGCTTGTATTGGGAGTGAATTTTATGCTCATTTCTTTGGGAGTGAACTTTATGCTCATTGCTTGCATTGGGAGTGAATTTTATGCTAACTGCTTGTATTGGAAGTGAATTTTATGCTCATTACTTGTATTGGGAGTACTGTGTGAAGGACCAAGTGCTGTCAGTAGCTTCTTGGTGTTCTGCCCGGGCTTTGCATTGCTTGAAGAGAGTAAACAGAAAAATAGTATTTATTAGAAGAAGAGTAATGTGCATTACAAAAAAACTCTTCACTCGGTGTAGACGGCCTTTCATGCTTTGTCAGATGTCTGCTGTAACTTGGCTTCCCTTGCCGTGTCGAGTGCGTGATTTCGGTGATGCTCCGGTGCAACAAAATTTTCATGTGTGGGTGGTGGAGTATATTGTGTAACACTGCAAATTACTCCTTCAGGAGGGCAGCCATTCCCAGTTATTAGCATCAGGTTGGTTGTTTTTCGTACTCTGTTTCGTACAGTGTGACTCGTTTATTCTATTAAATCGAGTAAGAACTCGGTTATCACGTTGAAGATAATTTCGTTTCTTGTGAGTTTACAGCCAAATTTTTTAGTCACACCGGATAACAAAAATAGCTCTCAAATGTCATTCCTTGTTTCGACCTTGCCACTGTATGCGTTCTTCTACGCTACAATCAATGGAATTTAGCATCGTTTCCTGAGCAAATTGAACAGTTGTGGTGAAGTTGCCAACGCACACTTTTGCTGCAGAGTAGCACTTTTGGAACAACTTTTGGAACACTTTTGGAACAACTCTTTTCCTTTAGTTTTTTCTACTTCCGTGATACTAGTTACTATGCTTATGTAGAACATTGCGACTTACGAGGGCTTCATTTTCATGTAATGCAAGGAATTCTCGACGTTTTAGCCCTAAGGTGTTAGGGTGTAAGTTTTACCCTCGTTTACATTTTGCTCATCCTTGCACCTAGAACTTGAACTTCATCTGAACTTGAAAGCGCTGACCAAGTTCCCGTGTTTGATGTCCACGGCAACCACGTTTTCATGTGTGACCACGTTTTCATGTGCGATGGTAGGGCGGCACCCAGTGTAGTGTCCGGCCGTGATCGCTGAGCGAACCATCCAAGGAGGTTTTGTTTACTCGAGACTTCCTCCGGCCGCCGCACTGTTGGATCGGACGCGCTCCTCTGACTCTCCTCCGTGTCTTCGTTGCGTGCGTGAAGCCGTGCAGTCCATCTTTCTTACTTCTACTGCCCCGTACAATTTTCATTTTTTGTTCTGGGCTGCTCGTCATAGTTGATAATACGTCGTCATTTCTTCTTACTATCTCTGTTATGTTATCCTTGACGTCATCATTTCTTCTCAACGACCTCCGTTATACCTGACGTCGTCATTTCTTCTTAATATCTTTGTTATACTTTACGTTGTCATTTCTTCTTACTGTCTCTGTTATAGTTGAAGTCGTCATTTCTTCTGACTATTTCTATTATACTTGTTTTATAAGCTTTCCTAACAGTGTTGTTGAGTCAAGCCTCATTTTGTGCCTAGCTGCCTTTCTTACTACTGCGTATTGTGCGTTAAATTTTGTTTTAGATTTTGCTGTGGAGGCCAGACGTAAATTTATTATTTTCACGCGTTCAAGGATGTTGGCGCAGAATCTGAAATTGATAACGTCGGTGCATCATGTTCGACGTGAGACATCAAGACGGGCGTCGCAAATCATTTCACGGTCTGAGTTAATATCGCATGCGTTTGCACCTCCAGCTTAACAAGTGCTGACCGATTATTGTATCTTGATAACAAACACCTGTGCGATTTTAGAGTGCCACGAGCCTATTTTTGACCGTTGTGATGAACGTGAGGTTCGTAGTAAATAAAGATTACCCGTTATTTTTGTCATATAATGTCAAATTCTATTGTTGATGGAAGAACTATTTCAGCCGAGGAAGATATTCCGCGAATTCGACCTCGAATTCAGTTTTTCTCCGATCGAAAAGAAGGAGCTCATTCGCAGCTGAAAGGATTAATTAACTTTCAATATAGCCGCCGTGGGAGACTGGAAATGAAGAGTTACACGCGAGCGCGGCTGCGGGTGCCCTCCTTTGAAGATGGCATTCCTGATTTCGGCCGCTCTGATGAGGCGCGCTCTCGTTCCGAGATACTCGTGAAATCGACTCTTCGCTTTAACGCGTTAACTGCGATGGGTTAAAGTGACTCTTAAGCTAAAGTTCAGTGTTCAACTCAAATTTACGGTCAAAAGTTGTTAGCAATTTGATAAATACCAAACATTAAGTGGGTTCATTAAATACCATTCATTTTAAAAGATTGTTGAAGTTTTTCAAACGATCAATTTATGGGTCGTATCGCAAGCGACGTGTTAACGCAGCCTTGGGTCATCGGGCCCTGTAATGACCATCTGAGTTTTTGGTCAACTTTTTCCGCTCGGTGGAGGAAAATTTCGTTCTCGTTGTGAAATCTTGACTAACTCACGGCAAGTGCATCTTAAGTTGGTATTTGTTCTACATTCGAGTAATATGCTATGATTTTTATGCATAAATTTGTCATCCAAGCCCTGTGACGAAATGGTAGTTTATAAAGTGTTGGGATTGCAGTAAAAGCGAGTTATATGCTCATCGCAAAATTGAGAGAACACAGTGACGAGATCAGAGATAACGAGTTTTCGGCAAGTGTATCTAAGTTGACATTTGTTCTACAATCGAATATAATACTATGATTTAAAAAAATGTATTTGTTTTCGAAGCCCCATGTTGAAATGGTATTTTGTAAAGTGTTGTGATTGTTGTAAATGCGAGATATACTGTATGCTTATCGAAAAATTGAGAGATGACAGTGAGCGCGTTCGTGCGTGCCGGTAGACCTGGTTGCTGAGCTCTGCAAGGAGAACTGCCTTGATTATTTTGAGAAGATTCCCACTCAATGGGCGAGCGCAGTCGCTTCCGGGTCTTGCGTTCTGGTGTCGTGAGAAGCGAAAAGAGCCAAATCGTTATGGTTTCGGTGAGCGGGTTTTTTGTGCTACCTCAAGGTCGTGTTCAATTGCTGCGAGATGATTATCGGATGAGTGAAATATTTTTATTCAGTTAGCTATTGAATTGTCACGAAATCGTGCGGCTTTCAGTAAGAACAATACTTGACGAACCAAGTGTTTTGACAAGTAGTTGCGAGATCGTGGTTATTTTAGTGAAAACAGATATTTTGGCGGGCTAGGTGATGTTGAGTCGCTGCTCACTTAGTTGCCGGACCCTCATGTATAACGCTGACAACTCTTACAACCACGCAGAACTGCAACAAAGTTTACTCGCTGATGTGCGGTGGGTTACCTGCTATACGTGTCTGCTCTCAGCTCCCACTTCCCCCGTCCTATCACCCGCCAAACAACAACCCTTAAGAGCAAATGAGCGCAATTTGCTCACACTGCGGCCGCCGTATTGACTGACGCGTCCATCGTGCCTCGCCGAGCGGCGGTCGTGAGCTGCGCTCTCATGCTCCGCCGCAGGCTGGCCATCTCAGACACTCGCAGGGCGGCGCAACATTGAAAGGAGCGCAACATTATGTACTTTGCCAGATTGTATCGTTTAAAAGTGATTTATATTCTCTTGCGCGTGTTTTACAAGCGTATTTTTAATTTTATTCAATCGTTACGTTTTGTTCATTTGGAGATTGTGTCGTATGAAAATGATTTATGTTCTCTTGCGCGTATTTTACAAGCGGATTTTCAATTTTATTCAGTCGTTATATTTTGTGTGCACCAGATTGTATCGAATGAAAGTGATTTATATTCTCTTGCGCTTGTTTTACAAACATATTTTCAATTTTATATAAGCGTTACATTTTGTTTGGGGGAAGATCGTTGCGAGTGAAAGTTATTAATATTCTCTTGCGTATGTTCTACTCGCTATTTTCTAAATTTTGTACAAGCGTTACGTTTTGTGAGTTACGAGATTGTATCGTATTGAAGCGAAAAATATTCTCTCACTTGGCTTTTTTTTACCTGCGTATTAGAATCAACACGCTGACTGCGATGGGTGAAACTGGTAAAAAGCCAGTAAGAAATTTTGGAAACAGCAAGCATTAATCGGGCCCGTTGAATAACATTACAGGTAACTCGATTTATCCTTATCTCGATTAGTCCCTCTCTCGATTCATATAGTTTTGTTTGCCTCCGTTAGTCCTCTCCATCTCTCCATCATCGTCATGTATTCTGTAATATTTCATGTTAGAAAAAATCGATATGACATTTTGTAAGCAAAGGCTGTTCTTTCATCTGTTACTCTGTTCAATATGTGTTGGTTCAATATATGGGCCAATATGACAACCCCTATGAGTTCAAGTAAAAGTTTAATGTACCTATGAAAGTAAAAACCAGAAAAACCAGAAACAAGAGCATTGAACAATTCATTTCTTTGAATATTTTCGTTGTATTTACTCCTATACCACAAGATGCTAGGATAATTCGTATGCCGCATAAAGTTTCCCTAAAAGAACAGGTTCACTTTTTCTTTTAAACCAAATATGGTACCTCGATTTATCCGCCATCTCCATTTATCCAGTCCCATCCCAGGAGACAAATCGAGAGTTACCTGTAATTTTAAAATATTGTTAAAAATTTTTCAAACAACCCATCGCACCAGGTATAGGACCTGAACACGACCCGTCGATGGGTCGTATCACCAGCAACGTGTCAAACAAACTTGGGCCCAACGTGCCGAGCTCTGTGCATCCTTCACTTCAGGTCTGTGCGCTGTACTTTCCTGATGACTTGTGCAAGTCTCAATTGCTGGTGTGGTGACCGCAGTCTCGTTTCTGATGCTCTCAGCTGCCCAGCATCATCATTGTTGCTGTGCGACTCATTTCTATCGTTGCGCAACGACGCAATTCTCTGTTCAAGGACTACGCATTTTCAGCGCTGGTCGATCGTCAAAATTATTCTCACAGTTTTGCATCTTCATGCCTTCCTTGAAGAAGCGCGCTTACTTCCTCACGAAACATCGTGTCTTCTATCATCGTCATTTGTACTTGTTAGGTTTATTACTATCAGGTCATCCTTTAGGGGGATACAACTATTGTACTCATGAAAATTGGCGCTCCTAGAGAGAAGATTTGAAGTCCTTATCTAAAGATCGCGTATAACTTCCTTTTCATGATACTCTGTGGGTTTTTGTTTTGTAAGTTTTTTTCGTAGTGCTGTGATTTTTAAAGCCCCTCGGACTTACTTTTTCTTCCTGTTTATCTTGTTTCTTAAACTTCTTTCCTTGCTGGCTACTTCTGTTCTAGTGTGGGAACTCACCTTGTGTATAGATTCCCATTCCCTCAACTGCATAACTAATTGTGCCTTCCTCCATTATATCTTTGGAACACTTTCCTTGTAGTTAGAGAGACTCAAACTAACTCATCTAATATATAAACCATCAGATTATCATAATCATATCAACTGATTTCAGACATAGAACATTCATGTAAGCAGGACGGATGCGTGGCGTATGCTGCACCGCAAATCATAATCCTCATACTCATATTGCATGCTTCTCCCTCCCTACCCAACTTCCTCCACGACTGATTGAGGGTCACACGAGCGAGCTGCATAGCCACCACTCGGTTCCGGCCACGCTGTGATGACCGGTCGTTTCGTCACCCGTCCAAGGTGATCGGGATCCGCCGCCGGTCTCGTATCCGTGATACCCCTGCGCCTGCATCTCGCTCTGATGATACTTTGGTTCCGCTTGCCACTTTGGATGTTGCTTCTTTGGATCGGGATCCGCTGCCGGACTCGTATCCGTGATACCCCTGTGCCTGCATCTCGCTCTGATGTTACTTTGGCTCCGCTTGCCCCTTTGTTGCCACTTTGGATCGGGATCGCTGCCGGTATCGTATCTGGGGTACTCCTGCGCCTGCATCTCGCTCTGATGTTACTATGGCGTTCCTGTGATGTCTCTTTCTCCCTTCATTTGCCAACTTGTTCAAAAAATACGCAAACTGTGCAGGAAATTAATTTTACATTTCGTTTTATGCTTAAAAAATCGACTGCCCTGACACCATCGCTATTAATTTTGGATTTGAGTTGCTATCCAATGTAAAATAACTGTTCATTCACTCAGTATTCATTATATCTATTTTAGTTTACCCCTAATGAAGAAGAAACATTAGTAAATCTGCATTTTGTTCGTCAGCTAAGCCTTTTTCCCAGTAGTTCTATGATTCTCAGCCGCGTGTATTAACTCTGAAGTTAAGTAGTCTTACGTGAAGTTTTCCAACTTAACATCTTTGATGCTGACCCTTCGCACTTGCGTCTAACGTGCGCAGTGGAGGTTGAGAGCAAAGTAATTTTATTCTCTGTAGTGTTGAATTTGACTTTAATATTTCTTATGAACTTCACTCAACTTCTTTGTAGCTTTTCTATTTCATTTGAGTTTTTTGAGCATCACAATAAGCTTCGGTTGAAGAAAATAATCCACAAGTGACTTCAGGATCATTTTACTATTTCGGGCTGTAATCACGAGGGCAATAGGGCAATTCAACGAAGGCATTAGGTTTAGGTTAGTTGATTTGTCTATCTTTTTGATCATCTTGTACAAAGAAGATTGACATTTCTTCCAAGAATCTGTTAGATTACTCCAGTTAAGGATAGGTCTCCTGGACTCTTGTCTTTCGTGCACACTTGGCGTCTTTATTGTCATGCTTTCTGACTATCCCTTCTTGGTTTATTCTTCCTCTTCCTTCCTAACTTGCTATTTCTATGCGCACGGTATTGCTTGTGGGAAAACACCTTGTACATGGATTCGCCATTCTCTACAGCCCATACTAAATGGTATCTTTACTCGCTCTCTTGAGGTCGCCTTTGTTTTGGACAAGGGAGTCTTAAACTAGCTAATATAATACTGATAATAACAGTATACATGATGCATTGCGTGTAGGGTTTAAAACTGGAGCGAGGTTTGTGAGGTTCTGATCAACGCTATGTCAGCCTGCGAGATCGGGCATGACACTTCCATCTCCACTTACGTCCGCTCTCAGTGACCGCTACTCAGTTTTGCCAGCGTCTGCCATCGCATGTTCCATCATCTAGCTGTGGCGCAGGCCTGACACGATGTTTGGTCTATCATCATTACCTCTGCATCGACCTTCGCGGCAGTGCCCAAAATGGGGGCGTCTAAATATTCTTACAGAGCGTACTGCCGAGATCAGCTACTTAATAGGGTTTGCTATGGAAAATGTCTCCCCTTAATGAACAAGCATCGATCGATATTAATTACGAATTTTCCTTATAAGTTGCAAATATCGCGAACTTCTAATTATCTCTGTTGTCTCTCTCTTTTCTTGCCGTGCGCACTCTGTCAGGCTATACCGAACTTGAGGAATTTATTCCAAGTTTTGACAGTATTAATTTTCTTAACGGGGTCTCACTCGTTACGGTAATTATTTGCCGTAATTACAAAAGTGTGGTTGGGAGGTGCTTCACCCTCCGCCTCAATGCTCTTGCTGTGAAGGCCGTCTGCCTTTTGTTCGCATCCGTGCTACGCGCAGGTCGCGTCTCCAAAGAGCTGGGCAGGTTCTGGCTGGGGACTTGTGTTCACATCCGTGCTACGCGCAGGTCGCGTCTCCGAAGAGCTGAGCAGGTTCTGGCTGGGGACTTGTGTTCGCATCCGTGCTACGCGCAGGTCGCGTCTCCGAAGAGCTGGGCAGGTTCTGGCTGGGGACTTGTGTTCGCATCCGTGCTACGCGCAGGTCGCGTCTCCAACGAGCTGGCAAGTTCTGGCTGTGGGGACAGAGCAGCACAGTTCTCGGGGCGTCAGAGTAGATCTCGCTGTCAGCGTAGAAAGATTCTTTATGTCTTAATTTGTAAGTTTTACAATTCTGTGAGGAACTTTTAAAGGATATTGACTTAGCTTTCTGCTCACTGCAATCGAGCAATTCTCAAAGTGAAAATCAAGAAAAAGCCAGTTTAGTTAGTTGTTAAGTGTGTATGATACTCACTAGAATAAATTTTTTCTAGCTGTATTAGAATTTTTTTAATTTAAGGGGCATTTCATGAATTCAATGAGTGTTGTATATTTGTAACTTGCTCTTAGTTTCTCCTAAAAACTTATTCAATTTCAGTGAGCAAAAGATAGCTAGGCCAGTATAAACTATAAAGAATCCTATGAGAGCTTTTAAGCGTACAACTAATAATGAAACCAATTCGCTATTTGTTCTATTAAAAGTATCGTTATTATTCTCTCCATTTTTGTAATCGAGTTGTGGTTGATATTCTTTACCAGCTTCATAACAACCTAAGAGAAATAGAGTGAAGAGCGAGCGCAAAGAACTGAAGAGTATAACTATAACGTCGTCCACCCAACTAGGCTCATTTCCTTACGCCTGCTCTCATACTGTGCTGCTTCAGCACGCAAAGATGTAACTTGTATACTATCACGTTCACATTCTTCGACACAATTTCGTGAGTAGTGTTTCATTCAGAATATGGTGTCAATTTTTGGATAGAATTTCCTGGAACATGAAATATTTCTCAGTGATTGATTATTGGATGCAAATAGTTAATCTGTCTCTCAGTGAGTTTTAGTCCTTATTGTATTATTTCCATGACACATCGCGATCCGTCTCAGCGGAGCTGACCCGAAGCTTACCAAATGATGTTCGTTGTACGAGGGAACTGTGTGAAATAACAGCATGAATTTATCATTGTTATTGAAATTTTTCGATTGTGCATGGCGCTAGACGAGATAACTGTACAAACTTTGATATCCTTTGTGTGATAAAAAGGAGATTTCCGCTGTGACTAAATCATACCCACTGTGTTTTTACTTCTTTATGGTCTCTATACTGGCCTGTTTTCCCTAATCTTCGTGCACTCTTTTACTCTCTGACCTTCTCACTACTTTGATATCGAATGACTGCTAGTGTTAGTTTTAGTATAACTGGAGTCGTAAGGCAACCGTACTCATCTCCGTAAAAGAACTTCAGTTCATTTCGGCTTCTGTAAAATCTATAAATTGAGTGCGTCGTTCATTTGCGGCACTTTGCTACACGCGACACTTCTTTTCTCCCACCCGCATCGTGGTTTTGGGCTTCTACAGATAAATCACGGGACACATAATATACGAATAAACTAGATCTTCCATTTCACTGAAGGTTTTGGTTACTTTAATAATAAGGACGCGGTGAAAAAAGTGAGTAATTTTATAACGTAAGCCAATCCGGTGAGGATCCTGTGCTCACGGCCGCACACAGCGTTACCTGGACGACTGCACACTCTGCACCTTTGTTCAAGTCGGATCAGCTGTCCGTCAAGCGGTATGGTGCTCTGTGTCTGCCAGTTCCTGATTGGCTGGCAACCGAAGACGGCGAAAACGCAGGACCTGCTCTTCTATTAGCCGATGTCTTTGTTTGACGGCTACGAGAGATTTATTTTCTCAGCAGGATTGACTGGTCTGTCTCACTTGAATTGCGTTTCAGCGTTTTCTACGCTGTTCTCCAACGCTTGAAATTTGATCTGTATACTTGGACCAGGAACGCAAGTTACACGCAAGCTCGCTTCCTCTTATTTCTGCGTTGAGAATGATCGCTCGACGAAAAATTCTCGCGATATTTGCTGTCGTTCCTGGCTTCCCTCCCCAGTCTAATTTTTTCGCCGGAGCATGCATATTTTTCGCCGCCTAAGCGATTTAATTACATGAGCGGCGAAATATATGCATGCAGGCGGCGAAATAGTTAGACGGGCACAGCAGCGAGACCTTGTACAAGTGCGACTACGAAGCGCACGTGTAACACAACTGATAACCTTTCTGAAAATTATCTGAAAAAGAATGATCCAACGAGAGTAGCTCTACTGAACATGAGCAATAATTAATTTGTCTCTTCAGGACAAAAAATCTGCACAAGTTTAAATTTTGCGGTAGTAAGAACCGTAACTTTTAAAGTGACGCAAACTTCAAGTTACGGAAACAGCAACAACTGCTGTTAAAAAAACAGCAACTAGAACATCAACAATAACGGTAGCTGCATCAAGAACAGAAGTAAAACCATGGCAAAAACAGTAATAGCGGCAGTATCAAGAACCACAGCAGGAGCATCAGTAACAAGAACAGCATCAGTAACAATGAGGCATCAAAAACCACAGCAGCATCATCAGTAACTACAGAGTATCAAGAACAGTAGCTATACCATCAGTAACAACGTCGTATCTAGAACAGCAGCATCATCAGGAACAACTGAGTATCAAGAACAACAGCAGCAGCATCAGTAACAACTGAGTATCAAGAACAACAGCAGCAGCATCAGTAACAACTGAGTATCAAGAAAAACAGCAGCAGCATCAGTAACAAGAGCATCAATTGTATTGGAAGAGGCGCAAAAAATGAAGCTGCGATGGCTGTCATCTGGCGACCGAGCGAGGCAGCTCGGCTCCGTGGCTGCTGAGGCGTCCTTGTGGCCGACCAGCCAAGTTTGGTGAGCAGAACGGGCCCATGGTGCTCCCGTGCATCGGCGTCGCTCTTTGGAGCAACGAGGGCCGCTGGTGTTGAGTCTTCGTACGTCTTTATCTCCTCCTGCTAAACGTACGTTGTGTCGAAGGAACGAGGGCCGGTTGTGGTGTGTGCGCGCCTTTCTTTATTTCCCTTCTGCTGACCGTACGTTGCGTTCTCGTTCTACTCGGAGTTTACCAGTTCATCTTCCTACACTTTGGAGTGTTTAATACGTGTCCAAATTTTGCTTCTGTAATGTCGAATAAGTTTTAATAGTCTTGTGAAGCGTAATATTTTATATCTTAAGAGTCTGGTGCCATCATGGTAGCGCAAGGTTCATCAACTGAAATCCTTTCCAACAAGATGAGCGATTTTGGGCAACTTTTTTTGATTCTCATTCGCCACGTCGTTGCTTCCAACTCATTGTATTTTCGCATTCTTTAGCGTTTTTCAACGATAATTTTGTGTAATTAAAGCTGAAGAACTTTTTCGTTAGTCAGATTTGACCTAAAGGAATAGATGGAAATGTAATTGTTCTGGCGATCAGGTATGAATATGTGAGAATTTCTATATCGTTTGAAAATTCTCTATCAGGAATGGCTTCTAAATGAACTATGGTGTAAGTCTTCACGGTTTGTTTTTCTTAATTTTCATCGGTTAACGTTAAATTATTTGTCTCGAGTATTCTCCGCTTAGCAGCTTCTAAATGAACTATGGTGTAACTCTTCGTTGTTTGGTTACCCTAATTTTCATCAGTTGGCGTCATATATGTCATCTGAAGTATTCTCTTCTTGCACTGTCTAGAGTCCCTCCCTTTCCGTTCACTTACCGGCAGGTTTTTCAGTTTGTGGATTGTTCGCCATTCGCTCCGGTTGCACTCATTGTCGCGGCGCTTCTTCGCCTCGGATGGAAATGAAGAAAAAAGTTCTGTAACTTGTGCTGCCGAAAGGCGTGTGGTTGAGAGTGGTTAAAAGGATGTTTTAGGGGTACTGTTGGATTTACCATGGTTACTGAAACCGGTGAGTTGTGCGTAATTGATTGTAAGATTGTAAGCTGGCGACACTGTCCACTTGATTTTCTTTGCGTTGACCAGATGATGGTAACAGTGACGGGTTACTGGTGTACTGACTAGTCGATGCTGGTAACGCTGTCATTTTAAGGGTAATACCCCTCAGGGGGATACAATTATTGTATCTATGGGAACTAGCGCTCCCAGGGGGACAATGTGAGGGCCCGAGCTGAAGGTTAGGTAGGCTTTCTTTTTGTTAAAATAGAATAGGTTTTGTTGTGTTACGGAACATCTTTTTTCGGTTCGCTGCTGTCCTGTTTTTCACCGCCTACTACTTTCTTCTTCAACTTTTTCTTGTTTCGTGATCTTCTTTCTTAGCTTTCTGTTTCTGTGCCCTTTCTGCATAGATTCCACGTTCCCTTAACTCCATACTAAATGGTGCCTTCTTCCTTCCTCTCTTTACATCTCATTGTTGAGGATAGGGAGGCTTAAACTAACTAATAAACTAAACTAAACTTTAAGGGTAATAATTGCCTCGCATGGGTTAACAACTAGTCATTTGAAGTTCGTTATTACTCAATTGATGTTCATATTGACTGCTTAGATTACGCAGGGAGGTGCCCAGTTTTGTTGGTTGTATAACCAACCCGGTTCAGATGAACACCTGCCTTCTGATGTGATTTGTTAATAAACATTTATTGTAACTTCCCAGCTTTGGTCACAATGCTCCAGTTGTCAAAAATTGCCTATTTTAGGTTAGAAGCCCCTCAAGTTGGTGAGCGTAGCAGTGCGTAATTCAGATAATAACACTGAAGAGTACATGGTCAACTCTACTGGTGAAGTTAGTGAAATAACTGAAATTACGATATAATCGTTGGTATCAATCTCCAGTTTAGGTTGGTTACTCGGCACAGATGAGATTGGCGGCCGTCCACTCATGTTATTCATTTCTATTTCTTTAAAGCGTTCACATTCTGCGTATTTGCTACGTTTTACTCTGAAAATCACTTCGTCATGGTAGAAGAGCGGAAACATCTATTCATTTAGCATGATTCTTTTTTAGCGTCTCGTAAATCCAAATTTGTGTGTACTATTTACTGCTACCTTACGGCAAGTAACTCGAGAGCGTGATCGTATGTGTTTGCTCTCAAGAACGTGATAAGATAGAGAGGGAGACTAGGTTTATCGACACTACAATCCTTAGGTTTGTAGCCGCTCCTCACGTTCGGTGTTGAGGCGTTCATAGATTTCGTGTGCCACCTTTGTGTCGATCGGTAATTGTTAAAGAAAAAAGACGTAAAACTGAAGAATTAACAAAGATTTTGGCTCTGACCTAACCTGCTGGGCTTACCTGGACTTGAGCCCAAGACGCGCCAAAAGTCCGTACAGTACCCAGGTTAACTTTTTCGCCGGAGCATGCTTGTTCTTCGCCGCCCAAGTGATTCATTTACTTGGGCGGTGAAAAAACATGCATGCCGGTGGCGAAAAAGTTAGACTGGGTAGAACAGCATTGCCTGGAAGAAATCATGATCATCACTGCCTTGTTTACCGTGTTTAAATTCCGTGGTCTAATTTTTTCTTATTCTAAGTCTTGATTTTTTGCCCCTGTTTCTTGCCAGGAATGCCTGTGTAATAGCAAACTCATTTTGCATTTCTGCTTCTTGTATTGTACCAATGAGAGTTCCGTTCGCGGCGTCTCTAATGTAATTCTCCAGGAACTGACAAAGAACAAAAATTTTGAAGACTTTTCTGTTCATGGGCACATTGTTACCACTTGAAAGTATATACCAAAGAAGGAAAAACGATGCAAATTCCCTAGAACACGATCATCAAAACTGACGATATCTATTGACGGATATATTTGAAAAATATCAGTTCCTCGGGAGGTGTTTAGTAATAAGTACGAACTAGATCAATCTTTGATTGCCGTACATTTTCATTCATGGTTTATGATGAAGACAATGCAATTCTTGAGCTGATAATGGCACCTATAGAACTTATTGATTTTATCGACTTGTGTCAGAAGATGTAGAAACAAAACGCTTTAAATTTAAATATTTAAATTACATACAATTACGTTCTTATGTCACTCTGCTCGCAGTTCCGCCTTCCCTTCTCTGTCACTGGGGTCACCCAAATCGTTGGCATCGTTAGAGACAAAAGGAATGAAACTGAAAAAATACAGAGATTCTGGCTCAGGCCTGACCTGCTTGGCTTACCTGGACTTGAGCCCAGGTAAGTCCGTGCAGTAGAACAGCATTGTCTGGAAGAAACTGATTTCACCTTTTTTATGAGACACTCATCACGTTTGCCAATTAATGACTGTCCGTGAATACATGATTTCTTTTTAATCACCCTTTATTTCTCGTATACAACGTACGACCGTTACAGGGTCATTACGCCAGTCACACATAATGCAGGTGTGCGTGTGAGACGCATTAGTGTTTTTGGCCTTCAACGCAAATTGGAGCCGCCTCAGTGCTGATGTAAAGCCTCACGTAAGAGGAGCTTATCCTTCAAAAGCCCGATTTCGAAACCCTATCCAAGCGCTTTATCTTCCTCTCAACTGGTCAGTTCTGCGACCAATCCTGTGGCAGAGATTGATGATGCGAAGCTGTGAGTCGGCACAGGCGTCGGGCACGCGGGTGTGCGCCGTCTTCAAGGGTGTCTCAAGCATGCGGCCGTGCCTCTTCTGCGACGGGAACAATTCTGAACAAATATTTCAATCTTGCGCCGATAAGATAACCGCGATTTTCGTTTTCATTCTCCAAGAGTGTGTTTATGGTGTTTTCAAGTACGTTTTTACGTTGGAATTATCTACTTGGTATTTTAAATAAATTTTTTTGCAATTAAATTACCTGCTACTGGATCTTTCTGATGTTTACTGAATAGAGCGAATGAAATGAAGCATAATTAAGATTTCTTTTATGTGTGTATGTTCCAGGCTATAAATTTCAGTAACAGCTGCAATTTAGGACAGTAAGTTGTGGTAAAATGCCTTTTGCTAAGCTCAAGTTATCAATTGCCTAAAGCCGCAAACAGATTTAAAACTTAATATTTTTCTTTTGTCTTCTTTTTACCTTGATTCTGTAGTGTACATAGGATCATAGTCCAACCCTTTCGCCGGAGCATGCATGTTTTTCGCCGCCCAAGCGATTAAATTTCTAGGGTGCCGAAAAACATGCATGCAGGCGGCAAAAAAGTTAGACTGGGATAACTGTAGCTGATATCAGTTTTTCAATTTTTCTATTGAGCGCGTCAGGTTAAAGGTGGGTATATTTATGCCAAAACTTCCTCACAACACAGCGGTGAAAGCTACCAAGATGCCCGCTACGGAGACTCACTCGAACTGGCGTGTTCTACAGTCCATGCAACGCTTTTCTCTTTTTTATTCCAAGCGAAATATAAACGTTCGCGTAATACCTATGGTTCAAAATTAACGTATTTTCATTTTATTTCACAAGGTTGAAAAATTTTTTCAGGCGTTCAAAGCTCCGCTGCAACAGACGACCTTTTCCAGATTGTAGGGTGGCGCAAATGGCCAACGCGGCTGAGTAATACGTACTGCTGGCTCGAAAATGTTTGTGATGACCTCATGCAGGTGTCCATAATAAGGGAAGCCTGGTTGGCTAGTTCGTACATATCGTGCGAGGCGCGGCGTGTACATAATTACAGTGTCGGGCTGGCAGTCTTACCCAGAACTTGAGGTGCTTTCTGTGACTAACGCAGCGCGGCTGACCTCGGCTTGACCCGCGGTGACACGCGTCCGGGGCCCCTCTGCCTTCTCCATCCTCCTGCCGCTCTCGCTTGAGCTCCTCGCCTCCTCGTATTCCTGTTGCTGCTGTTCACTCGTGCTTATTTTGTTGCTCACTCTTGTTCGTGTTGTTGCTCACTCTTGTTCGTGTTGGTGCTCACTCTTGTTCGTGTTGGTGCTCACTCTTGTTCGTGTTGTTGCTCACTCTTGTTCGTGTTGTTGCTCACTCTTGTTCGTGTTGTTGCTCACTCTTGTTCGTGTTGTTGCTCACTCTTGTTCGTGTTGTTGCTCACTCTTGCTTGTGTTGTTGCTCACTTATGGTCATGCTGCTGCTCACGCTTGCTCATGTTGTTGCTCACGCGCACTTTGCAGTGTTACTGTTATGCTCCTGGTGTTACTACTATCATTATCAGTGCTATTATCATATCTCGATCTTTGAAATATTTCTAATGGCCCCTCATTAAATGATGAAATATTTGGTCTTGTTGAAGTAGCATATGGAGCAGCTCCGTATCGATGAAAAATAGTTTCACATATTCATCTATTTTATTTCTGTTCAAATGACACTTATATTTGGCTTCATTTTTTTTTGTTTCAATGGTGTATTCACCTTTTTGAGTTCGGTTCGACATTTTAAGCTTTTTTACATGAAAACTGAATTAGGCAACCTCATTTTAGTTTAGCAGGTTCATTGCTGAGAATTATTCACTTAGCTTATACAAAATAGGCTGCCGACGATCGTAAGATGATTAAGACATTAAATTATTGTTACTGGAATAAGTCGTATTTCGAAAGAAGTATTGCTGTGAAGCATTACAGGAGTTCGTATATGAGCAGAGTAGCTAACAGCGATACTACCCAAGTTACCCTATGTTTGAAAAATTTTGTATCTAATTCAAATGAGAACCGATCACTGCTGGGGTTAACGGAAAAGCTGTAGCGGCACGAGACGTTGTATGGACTCGGCTTCAACACATCGGCCAGGAATTTATCGGAGTATGCAAATTAGCTTTATGGGTCTCTGCCCCAAACGAGGCCGGCGATCATCGTGTATAGATGGTCTCACTTCACTGCGGGTGGGTCACGACTTGAGCTCCGCTCGCTCGGTGTCGCTCCTTCATGTCTTTGTCTGCCGGCTGTGCGCTATGGCTGCTGCCGGAGCTGTGCTCAGCAATGCTTCGGGTGAGCAAATGCTTCGGGTGAGCAAATGCTTCAGGTGAGCAAATGCAGCGTGCAGTGAGGGCTCTAGTGCACCTTGTGTGCTCTGCACAGCGGGCAGTGAGGGCACATGTGCGCAGTGTGTTCAACTTCGTTTTCTTGCTCCTACCAGCTTAAGTGTACCAGAAATTATACGTAGTAATAAATTGCGCTGGCTCCTCATATTTTGGTGGTTGAGGGCAACGGGACTGCGAGTATTCCCACTATAATAATTGAAACATAATTTTACCTATTTTAGTTTCGGGAGATTGGGATTGTGCGGGAATGGGATTATGTTGGTCATTGTACTGCTCTGTTGCTCTGGGAGGATCGTATCTTGATAGTTTTCTGTGCCATCAGTGTTATCCTTTCACATGTTATCCTGTCAATGCTTGTTTCAGCTCACCAGTTTTTTTTATGAAAGTTATTACTGGAATTGTTAGCCGGACTTGAGAGTTTAAGGGTATCCACTATATAGCTAACATAATTATGACATCCTCGTGAGAAAACGCGCTTCTTGTTACGATGGACTGGAGTGTCCGAGTGATTAAGTGCCGCTAGTTTAAGTGGCTGCACGTGTAGTGCTTAATACTCTGACTGTGAAGTGAGCCACTGGTGGTCACTTGGGGAATTTTCGTAATGCTGCTGATCGACCAGTAGTCAAATTCAATTTTCATGAATACGCAATCAAAACTAAAATCTTGTTTATTCTTCCTATTTTTAACATTGCTTACTTCAATTGACTTTAAATTTGAATTGAACATTAATTTTCAACTTTACCTGGCGCACTCCAAGTGTTAAGATGCTGTTAACATAGACTGAAGACAGAATTCAATTCTAGCCCATGTAAAATCTGAGTTGAATTTTAAACTTGAATTTCACCTGGCGCGGTCAAAGTGTTAAGACGCTGCTAACACAAGACGGAATGTACGACGAGATTTTTTAAATTAACATGGAGTGAAGACGAAATGTACTACGAGACTCTTTCAATTTTGGCTCACGAGCTGGAAGCGGCGGCCCAATATCGGCAGGGAGGAAGCTCCCTGTCATTAGGACTGGGGAGAGCGTGTATGAGAGAGCGCCCCGAGCGCATCGTGCGACGCCGCACGCCAACGCTGCCGGTCTTGCCGCTCCAGCACCGGACATTCCAGGGCTGGTCCTTCTTTCCAGACCTTGCCGGGCGCCTCTGCGTAACTCGAGTCCAAATTCTGTGTGAGTAATGAGGGCTGCATCCTGCGTAATTTGTATTGGCATTTTCTTATGCGTGAGTAATGTGTACTGCATTTGTTACAATGAAATTTTCTGAAATATCCAGCCAGTCCTTTCCAGACCTTGCCGGGCGCCTCTGCGTAACTTCAGTGGAAATTCTTTCATGCTGGAAATGAGTGCTGCATCCTGCGTAACTCGTGTTGAAATTCTCCTATGTATGAGTAATGTGTGCTGCATTCGTTATGAGAATTTTTTAAGATAGGAAATCAGCTGAAATATCCAGACCTTGCTGAACGCTTTTGCCTAACTCGAGTCGAAATTCTTTTATGCGTGAGTAATAAGCGCTGCATTCGTTTCAAGGAATTCTAAGACATGGAAATCAGCTGGAACATCCCACTTTTTATAGCATTCATTCCATGGTCTTGAACTTTTGTACAGTTTCGCAAGTTCAGCGTATTTCAGCATGACTTCGACATGTGTTGGCTCGTTACGGAAGTGAGTCATGCGTGCCATTTATTTCGAGACGCGAAGGAATACATGTAGGCCAATTAGTAATCTAATGATCTTTGTGTCGTATCGCTGGGGAGATGAGAATGTTACTGTGAGTTCCAAATTTTTCGTACTCCCGAGGGCGTCTTAGTGATTCTAAAAGTCGAGTCACTGTTGACGTGATTGTCTAACTATCAAGAATATCTTTACTAGCAAGAATATTTATTTAACGTCTTAGGCCATCAATTTTTGCAACCAGTTCTATGGGTAGACAGTTTTTTTTGGAGTTTCTGTTTAGTTCTAAATCACGATTGCCGTTTCATAAGGAAAACCTAAGCTTTAGCGACGCTGTTGTCATTTACTTCTTAAAAGATTTCGTCATTTTATACTATAGCTTGCTTTTCCAAAATCTTCCAATTATCATTCATGGTGCGTACAGTTTTACAAAGGAGGTAGCATAATTGTGCTAGCAAGTTAAATTATTTAGCTTCAAAATGCATAATCTCAGGTTCTTTCATTTATAAATTTCTCAGAACTGAAATGAGAGAAACTCGTGTGAGCAGGGTAAAAATGGAGCCAGTTTACCATGACCACGTTGAGCCATCAGCATGCGATAAGCATCAGAAGGCAATCCACCCGCTGCTACAGCTTTGTTGGCCGGAACCTCCCTCATCCATATCGTGTAATAGCTACCCATCCGCACTCCATATATCTGCTGCCCGTACTCCATTTCGTTCTCTCTGTGACCTCACACTTGTATGCGTGTACGTCATGGCGTGCTTGACCTCCTGAACTTACACAGACCTTATTTTTTTCGTTGGGTTTGTGCTGTACTTCGATATTACGGTCTCCGATTGTCCAGTGTCGCGAGTTTCTGGAGTCGTGCGTTATCAGGGTCGAAGTCGAATTCAATGCACGTGCGTGGCTTGATCTCATGAGTCTCAGAAAATGGCGCTTTTTCATTGAGTTGTCTTATGACGATAAATGATCAATTTTCATGCTCTTTTTTTTTTGTTATGATGTCGCTTCGTTTTTAACGGTAATAACATTCGCTGTGTAGAATTCAAGTAATGTAAGTTCTCGGAAAGGGGATTAATGGCCGTGCTTGAAAATGAATGCTTTTTACGTTGTATATATTTGTACTATGAATTACTCACAAGAACTAGCAACGGGCATTTGTAGTGGTGTGATGTCAAACTGTACTGAGGAGTATACCAAAATTTTACACAATGGGCGATACTGTTCAACACCACCTATGAGCTCAAAAATGTAGAGGTGTAATTTCAGCGCTGTGTTCCCAGAAACCCATGACGCAACACTCGTAGTGGCTGATTCTTGTCCATCTAAGTGAGGGCTCACTTCTTCATTCCCAGAAACGTCCATTTCTGAAGACTGTAGTCCCAGAAACGCATTCATCAGATACCCCTTGACGCAACAATCGTGCTAGCTGAAACAAGTCCAGCTAAGTGAGGGCTCATTTTTGTACTTGAAGAAATATTCATTTCTATAGAAGACCGTACCCCAAGAAACGCATTCATCAGATACCCCTTGACGCAACAATCGTAGTAGCTGAAACAAGTCCAGTTAAGTGAGGGCTCATTTCTGTACTCCCAGAAACGTTCATTTCTGAAGACAGTATTCCCAGAAATATGGTCATCAGATACTCCCTGACGCAAGAGTCGTAGAGGCTGCTACAAGTCCTGCTGAGCGCCTGCCAACAGGTCAATAAGCGTCATTCCTATGATCTTGTTACGGCTCCCCTCATCGCCCGCGTTCTCATGAATGTTCATAGGGTGCCCCACTGCTGCATCGACCTCTCATCCGTCTATCCGTTCCCACATGTTCTCCGCCACTTCGTAATCTATGGGAAGTCGTTTCTTCTACCGACGCCAGAGAAAATGAAGCGTATACTTTTCTTTTATCTGTCGGACGTATGCTGATATTGAGTCTTCCTGTATGGGGCGAGTCGTTTTGGGCTCAGTTGTTTTCTTGTAAATCTTGAGGAATTGCATTATGATAAGTTTCATTCTGTCCATGTAATTCTATGTAGTATCCGTGTATTATAACCATAAACATCTACTTTCTTCATTTCATTTTTTATGCACAATTGGCATGGCAAGCGAATCATTACAAAATAATTGAATGTGGAATTATGGTCAAATTTAAAAACGATAATTTGTCATTGTGAGCTGTTGCTCATTGAGGAAAATGCCTAATCATTTATTCTGTAAGAATGGATGATCAGTAATTGTACATAAATTATCTTAAAGTCAGTGACAAGAAATAATGATGTGATGTAGTTACCGATGGTAGAATTACATAGAGCGCAACTTTAAAAGTATTTACGTAACACGTGATAATGCTGATAGATATATCAACTGAAGAAAAAGTTGTGCTAAAATAATGGACACAAAATAATGATTTATTATAGTAACCGATGATGGGACTACATAGAGCGCAACTTAAAAAGTATTAGCGTTACATGTCCTGCTGCTGATAGATAGACCAATTGTAAATAAATATCGTTGTTGAGCCTGGTCAACATAACATAGTTCGAGCTGAACGGGGATGAATTCTGATAACTCGGCTCGGTGTTTTTATATTGCTGCGTACACTGCTCTGAAATTGCGCCGCTGCGTGAGTGCGTGCTGTTGATCTTCTAACGTTTGTGGTGCTTTCTTAAAAATAACGTAGTATATTAGTTGAATTTTTCTTGAGTTATGAAAAATGCCAGAACAAAAAATATCTGCATGATATTATTAAAATGTATGCATGCATGTGTGGGGGAGTTTTTTTAGTTCAAGGTGAGTGAGAAATATTGAGAAATAATTAACTTGCGTAGTTTTAGCTTTAGGATTTCGAGTACATTTTCCTTGAACTTCACGTGCGCGAATGAAATGTAAGATTATTTGGTCTTCACTGTGAAAACATCCGAGATTCGCTAACATATTATTTTCGTTCAAAAAGAACCATAACGATTTTTTAGGCCATTATTTTTCACGCATTGTTTAGTCTGCCTAATCTCACGGACCGCACGACATCCGGAAGTGGTGTCCAGCAATAGAGCGCTTGGTTATGCTTTGAATCCATCCAATATTATTCCTTGCCAAACTTGGTAGCACAGAAACTCACGCCTGCCAAAACTGGTGTGGTGCCCGGGCTGGCGAAACCAACCAAGTGGTGGCCACAACACCGGATTGGGTTGCATTCCCGACAGCTAGTGGGGAGAAAGCTCCTCATGGATGCTGCCCCTCTCACACACCATCCATAAGTTTTTGTGGAGGTGCCATGATGCTCGTAAAGTTCGGTGGGCGCAGCGTTCCCGCATGCTGTGCACGTACGCCGCATCTCTGCGTCTCGTGCATGGGTGCGGGGTGCTGCATTCGCTCGTCTTCTCGCCAAAATTATCAACTGTAATCCATCTTACTGTAAAGTTTTGCCAAAATTGTCAAGTTAAGTTTATGATGCAATAATATTTGGCCAAAATTATCAAGTTAAGTCAATCATACAATAAAATTTGCCCAAAATTATCAAGTTAACTCCATCATACTATAAAATTTAGACAAAATACCCGTATTTGATACGATATAATTCGGCTAGAATGACCACTCGTGAAGGGTCTTCAATGAGCTTTATTATTTTGGCTAAAGGATTAATTTGATGACTTTTGGCCAAAACAAAGTATAAATTGTTTTGAGAACAGGATAAATTTGATGACTTTTGGCCAAAACAAAAGCTAAATTGTTTTGAGAAAAGGATAAATTTTTTGACTTTAGGCCAAAAAAAGTGTGAATTGTTTTGAGAACAGGATAAATTTGATGCCTTTTGGCCAGAACAAAGCCAATTTAGTGTTGTGCTCACTCCCGAGCCTGAGGCCGCTGGTGCAGCACAGTCGGGCACGCCAGGGTTATCACATTCGCAGGAAAAAAGATTCTTGTTGTGTGACTCTATTGAAGATTATACATATTCATGGTTTGTTCATTCGCAAATACGTATTTTATTCATACCGTGAACTTATTTATTCGTACTGCCTGAATATTCTTTTGTTTGTTAATTATTTTACCGTTCACCCTTCTTTTGATTTTCAATCCCGCGAACTGTGCCGGAATTTTCCTTTACAGGATAAAAGCCACGCTGAATTATACTATGAATTTTCTTCAGTCTTTGTACACAATTTTGAGAAAAAGATTAAGTGGTAGCTTTCAAAAATAAAAAGCAAGTTATAGAAGAAATTTTCACGGTAGATGCGGATACCATCACAGTGCGTCTATTTTTCTCAACCAGCCAGGCGCAGTACCTGTGTGATTTTCTTCAGCTTTTTTTAGTGTCTGCTGAAGTGGTGTGCAATTAATATTCGCGTGGTCTCTGTTGAGTGTCTACTTTATTCATGTTTCTGCTTTACGTCGAGTGATCATCTTCACTGTGGCGCTGATAAGGCTTGCCAGGAATACAAGCGACTCGCTGGACAAAGGAATCTGTGAGTACGACGCTGTTGGTATATACTCAGGTCCGGTGTTCTTTTAAGGAGATGAACTTCTCGACTTCTTGCGCAAACTCTGCTGCATAAAATGAAAACCATTACCTCAAGATTTATTACGCTTTCTCTCTCGTGGTTTGGTCGGGAAGAAATAGTTGCATGAAGCTCATAATTATGCCTTCAGTAGTAAAAATTAACGTCTTATGTGAAATTACGAAATTTGAGTTCTTTGTTGAATAGATGCATTTTCACTGCGTGCTGTCTACGAGAGAATTAAAAAAACCCAAGCGCACTACAGTTGAATATGCGTAGTGGATTAGATTCTAGTCTCGTCTAAAAGCTTCAAATTCTTCAAAAAGCAAAACTTTTTTGCTGCGGCTTAAAAATTTTTCCATGGAAATAATAACAATTGGGCCTACCAAAAGAGTATAATATATCTTTATTAAACTCAGAACAGAACCCTCTGTAGTTCTTTAGTGATTGTTGTGGAACACTAGCGTTGATCTTACTGATGTATGAAGCTTAACGCGCCTTATTGACTGTAACTGTCGAACCGTAGCTTAAGGAAACAATGGAAATATGCCGTCAGTGACCATCCACACCACCGTCACATGTTAAGGTGTGGCAGTTAGTATTGCGCTCAACTCAAATTTCAATTTTACCGTTGTTGATGTGGCAGATCGATGTTTTCAGCCACGAAACGTATGGTAATACATGTATTTATTTTGCAAATGATCTGCTCAACTCTATATTCAACTTGCAGATCGATGTTTTCAGTCACGAAACCTATGGTTTTACGTGTATTCCTTGAAAATGAGCTGCTCAATTTGATGTTCGCAATTTTCGTATTTTTTGCTTCAATTGCCCGAGCTGCACAACTTGCTGTCGGACTGCCTCTTCCACGCACCTTCATTTCGTAGCAATGTTTGTATGCTCTGCGCTCGGCTCATGTACAGGTGTCAACAAACTCGTATTTTTACTTCTCCTGGTTATTTTTTGCATCGACCAAGGTTGGCCGTACTTTTACTATGTTTGAATGGGTATCGAGATCTGTTACAATTTTGAGTTCAGTAATTCACTCTTATCCGTCTGGACCAATCGGCGTTCCATCATTATCTGACGAAGCAGTGATAATTGAAATGAAAATAAGCTGCTATTACCACGTCGATCTAGAATCATGTCGCGCCAGTATTGCTGCGCTCAATGAGTTGAGTAACACGGGATGAATGTCAGATGTCTCAAAAAACGGGATGAATGTCAGATGTCTCAATGCATTCTTCTACTGTTTGTCAAGAAAAATGAAAAGGAGTTCGCTTTCGTTGAGTGCGGTAGTCTCACGATACGAATCCATTGGCTCACAAACTTTACTTTTGCTGTTGAGGGAAGCACCTTATATGTGTCTCAGTGATGGATAGGTTATGTAGTGCACGATGAGGAGGAAAACGCGACTCGCTACGTGTCAAATGCGTTATTCAGTACCCGCTTAATCTTTTACGGTACCCTCAGCGCAGTGGCGAGCTGCTTGGGCGTTAGGGAAGCCAGATGGCCCGGTGTTGGGTGTCTGTTTACTGCACCCACACCCTGGGATGTGTGGCTGCTGCTGGCTGGTGGTGTTCCTTGTCCTGATGGGCCTTAGCAGGTGCAGTGCCTTGTGACGCTTCTCCTCATACATCGTGACAGGTGCTCTGCTTCTCCTTATACATCGTAACAGGTGCTCTGCTTCTCCTTATATATCGAAAAGAGGGACTAAGTTCTTTTTTATACACCGAAAAGAGATTATGGTTCTTATACACCGAAAAGAGGCTACGGTTCTTACACCGAAAATAGGGCTACGGTTCTTATACACTAGAACAGGTGCTTTAGTTCTTTCTATACACTAGAACAGGTGCTTTAGTTTTTCTTATACACCGGAACAGGTGCTGGTGATGGTAGTGGTCCTCCTTATACATCGGAAGAGGTGCTTATACAGGTGCTTGTGATACACCGGAGCAGGTACTAGTGGTTCTCTTCATATTCCGTGACTGGTTTGAATGGGTTGATTGTTTTCT
The DNA here is from genome assembly GCA_030386875.1 of Morinoia aosen. NCBI lineage: Eukaryota > Metazoa > Arthropoda > Malacostraca > Amphipoda > Talitridae > Morinoia > Morinoia aosen. Next base: position 65,362,734 of record CM059560.1, read on the forward strand.
CCACGCGGTAACAGGAGCTGTTGGCTGTAGGTGTCATGAAATCCTTTCATTACCAGGTTTGTATAGCATTGGTCGCATTAAATTTAGGCTTGTAATAGCCGTTATTCTTGATTGATTGTCGCTCTGCGCGTTTTTCTTGAGAATTTGATGCAAACGGCTAATGCTAGCATGATAATTGTTCAACAATCTTGCTCAAGACTTACTGTTTTTTTTTTCTTCTGAAAAAGTGTACCTTGAACTCGTATATTTCAATCGAAAACTGTATTATTTTGCGCCGTTTTTCTCTACATTCAAAAATGAGTGATTTTAAATCCTAAACCTCTGATGGTGACTTTCATACATAGATTGTAAAATTTCCAAGCTCACTGACGGAGTACGACTTTTTTTTGCCACGACTGCTAAAAATGTGCTATCATTAAAGCTGCATGTTGATAAAATATTTTGTGATATCTGTCCTCGATGTCCATCATGTTCTCGAGGTTTGACAGGCTGCCAAGTTGCTGTTGGCCGTAACGAATTTGATCGATTTTTACGTTGATTTGACTAGTGAAGCAGTTTACCATTCTCAACTCCTGGCAACATCCTAGTCCATCCTCCTGGCCTGACTGAGTTTATTTTTCCAAGGAAATATTAGCTATCTCAGTTATTCGACCATAGCAATAGCCTTATTACCACGTCAAGAAGTAAACAAATTACGCTACTTCTGCAGACTCGTGACGCCCTTTGAAATGATTTTAGCTATGCTCAGCCTGTCCACTGTATCGAGTACAATGCATCAGTGGTGGTTGAGCGCATAGTTCAGAGTTGGCACTAGGGCTGCGGAGTCGGAGTCGGGAGTCGGAGTCGCATGTTTTAGGATGGAGTAGTAGTCGTCAAATTCTGAAAAGGCGGAGTCGGAGTCGGAAAATTCTGAAAAGGGGGAGTCGGAGTCGCCAATTTATTCCTCGGACTCGCAACCCTGGTCGGAATACATGCGTGGTGCTTGGGACCGCACGACCGGCTGTCTCTCACACCCTCTCAGCTCTTAGCCGCCGGGTTCGAATTTTTGTGCCTCGTCCGCCTCGTTATTTATTTTGGAAGGAGATGAAGTCAATGGAGTATCAATTAAGGACTCGTAAAACTGCACTGTATTAGTGAGAGGGCCGTTTAATATCCATAAAGAGCTGGGCTGCACGGTCTTCAGCGCAGGCTGCTTGCAAGGAGGCCACGGTTCCCTGCCGAGATACCGTTCTCTAAGTTAATATTTTAAACCAGTTATCCATCCTCATTTACGAATGATTTCGACCTGCACCATATCTCACCTATGAAGTTAGCGTGCTTGTGTCGCTAACGAATTCCTTCTCTCCAATAATTCGTGTGTAACAACCTTGTGGATTTCGTAGTTTACGATGCACTTGAAAATGAAAATCTAATTATCGGAATAATTGTTTTTCGTAATGCATTCTTCTTTTGGTCAAACAAGACAAGTTTCATAAATCATTTTGTTAATGTTTGCCCGCTGATCGCTATGGAAGATATGCTCAGTATAAGAAAAAGAGTTTTGACGTTTTGCCTCAAGTTGACATACATTCGATAACAATCCAAAATATGAAGGACTTTGGTTTACGTTGTGTATTAATAGCAATTTGGTCTTAGAGCATCAATACTTATGCACTGAATGTATTTGAATTTTTCATTCACGTTTGCCTAATGAATAGATGTTTTAGACTCATTTTGATACTAAATAATTTTCTCCTGTCTGCGCAATCTCGTTCATGCCGTAGTAAATGTGTTTAATTTTTCACGGTTTTCAGGAAGTTTAATACAAGAAGGAACTGCTCGATGTCTTGGTAGAAACGTTCGAGCTCTTTTTTTGAATCAGAAATCCCCAAAGAACAATGAACTTGCGAAGCTATCGCTCAATCACTAATCAATTTAAAAAAATGTTTCCTGATCTTCCGAAACAGTGAGTATCCCTTCAGAGCTCTTTAGCCAGCTGAAAGTTGATGTTCAGCTGAGAAGTTTAATTACATGGAAACCTGAAGATGGCTTTAATTTGCCATAAGTTAACTGAATTGTCTCTTTCTAACTGTGCTAGTTTGGATAACTGGCAGACGCTCGCTAGTCAAGCAGGCGTGTCCTAACAGCTCCTAATCATAGCGCTGTTCCTTGCATCTAAGGGATTATTGGGGCATTAATTACTTCAGCTCTTCAGTATTTACCTGGTGCTCGTAAATTTGAGCCTGTTTTCTAATCGTATGATACGCTGGGCAGTAATGTTCTGGGAAATGGCCAGCGTTGTCGTCTCAACTTTGCCGAATGCAACCAGTTTTTTTGCAGGGATCTCTTTTCTGGACCTCTGCCAGAAACTCCATCTAGGTTCTAATCTTTTGGCTTGATTTGAGCTCTGTTCGACGCTTTTAATTATACAAGAGATTTTTAGTTGGTGTTTCTTTGGTCTTTTGTGTGCTTGTAGTTTTGTGTTATAGTCTGTTTATTTACCCATAAAATTTCTCGTAAAATTAACGTGGTGTGTTCGACAGTTGGAGTGTTACGCGTATTTATTTCTATGGTGAAACAGTTTCGAAATAAGCTTTTTATCTTGATGAGGCGCACGACTCAAAAACCAAATTATTTTTCAAAATCGCTCCTCAAAAAATAACAAATTACTATTTTCTCAAAAAATTTCCCTGTCTCAGTTGCACGCACCCATTTTTATGAATTTCGAAAAACGTACGAACATTTATGAACTGCCCAAGAACTGTAGGCTGCCTCAATACGAGGCCCCTAAAATCACACGGTACCAAGCGCTTATACATCAAGCGAAAACAAGTTCTGTATACTGCTGTCATCTCCAAACTTTACTTTGTCTGCAGAGTTAGTCGTAGTTACAGGAAGATAGCTACAAAATCTCGAATACCTCTATAAATTTCTGAGATGCGATAGTTTCTAAGTCACCAAACTTTGATGCCGTTTTCTGACGTGTTCAAAAAGCGGCGCTTGGTACTGTATGCTTGTAAGGGCCTCAATGTGTTCGAGACTGCGTGCACGGCATCTTTTTGCAAGCCTGCATGCGTGTGTGTGTAGCCCGTGTCCCGCGCTCGTTGATCACGAGCAGCTCGCGTCGAGACGCACCGACCCGTGACCTGAGAGATGAGGTGGTGGTGGTGGGTCCGAGGACACGATAGCTACGTGATCACCGCGTCCAAAAAACTGCAGGAGTGAGTAAACACGCTCGCCTCGAAGTGCTTCGCAGGCCCCTCTGGCCAAAGAGGCTGCATTTAGACGTGTGAAATTCCGGCCTCTCATGTGCGAAATTCTTTGATCTCATTCAGCGTTTGGTGAGGTGTCGAGCTGCAGTTACTTCAGCCACGCTGTAAATGACGAACAATTGGGCGCTAAACCTCGAACTTTACGTGTTGACTAGAGGTATGCGGTTGGTAGTAGAGAGTTTTCCTGAATTTTCAAATAATTTGGTCAGCAATAATTGCGCTTCATCTTCCTCCGGCGCGTCGTGGGAAAAATTAGAGGTACGTACCTGCAGGGGCAGGGGAAAGTGCGCATGTGAAGAGAGGCTGCGCGAGATGATGAAAGTGTTCATTTCGCGCCTTCTTCAGTGCCGACTGTTTGCGCATTTTTGCTGATGATGGTGCACATTGTGGCACTCAACGAAGAAGCAGTATCCTTGAACGCTGCGGGAAAACTGACCAGGTTTTAGCTTTAATTTTAAGAGAGTGTACGGATGATGTTGCGATGAAGCTTGCACAACTTATGCTTGCTCCATAAGAAATATTTTGTATAGTATTTGTCATCTCTTTGCACCTGAATAGTGTGTGTCGTGTCCTCTATTGTGGATACCAGTGATTCTGATTTGAAAGTTTCTCATTCTCTGAAGACATTGCCTAAGTCTTAGTTTCTCAAACTTTATTTAAAATATACCCCCGTTAAGTCCAATCATTATCTGGCTATTCTATTCTTCATAGTTGAACGCGAGCAATGAGAACTTCTTGTGCTAAAATTGAAGTACATATCTTCAGGTATGGATGCTACAGCAATGAACGCGTCCTGTTTCTTGTCCGCAGGCTGCAGTAGCTGAATTTAGTGAGTTAATTGAGAGCTTCTTCATCACGGAGCTCTCAGTTTGGCGTAAAGCTCCGTTAGTGGGTGCAGTTGCGCAAATATTCTCACGCTCTCCCAGCAGCGTTTGCTGATTTCTGCTCGCCTTTGTTGTTTTATTATAATTTCCTAGATTTTGCTCGCTTGTTCTCTTTGTTTGATCTTCTTTGGTTTCTTATCGTTTCTCCTACTTCTGTAATTTTATTATTAGATCGTCGATGCTCTGTTTCAATTTATTTCCTGACTATGCATCATGTCAACTTTCTTATCCTAGTTGAAGTTATTTAGTTCAACTTAATTTTACGAAATTATAATTTTTACCGACAGTTATTATTGTTACTACAAACGCTCCTTGACTCATTAAGCGCAACTAAAACTGCCAGGAATTTGGAGCAGGCCATTAATGTTTAGGCTAAAGTATATGCGTTAATCTGCCGTTCTCAGGTGTTGGTTTGGCCGTGCCCACATCTCAAACCTGCTCCACGGCCGTCCTGATCACGTCTTCCAGCGTGGGACCGAACTGCTCATCACACTTCATGTGGTTTTTCTTATCGAGCGATATTAATGTTTCTTTTGGTCTGGCCAGGAAGTGAAAATGCGATCAACCGATCGATAAAATGCAGACCGCAACGTCGGGGCAAAGCTGCACTTGTTTATGTTCGAGCCACGAATGCTGCTGTTAAACACTTCAAGCGGTGTAATCAGGAGCTGTGACTCGATTATAATTTATATATTTTTTTTGAGCTTCTAAACTGTTCATTGTAAAGTAAAATATGTTTCGAACTTTGTGTTTCATTCCAAATTTTCTTTTACGAATTTTTAAACTTCATGATCTTTCATACTCCAAAGTTCCTCTCATGAGTTGGGAAATCATTCTTTCAAGTTAAACCAAGCACTCGTTTTTGCTCTGAGCATCAGCTTCTTTGATCTTATGCAGCGCCTTCATAAGTCCAGACCGTACGAAGTGTCGATTTTAAGCTATTTCCCATGGTGTCTCTGCTCTGATTATGCATCGTGGCTTTTGTTGCTGTTGCTGGTGCCACTTATAGGAGAGCTGCGGCCGCCCTTCGTCATTTTCCTCATTATGTTGATCTGTGAGGGATAAGAATCTGCACAGCCTGTTCTCAGCGGCCTGCGGGCCAGTCCCCTGTTTTGTAAATGGCATGCGAGCCTCTGAATATGGGACAAAATTCTCTCAATGCTGCCCGCGACACATCTTGTCTTCTGTTACCGCAGGTGTTCTCCCTGGAATGCATCGCCTCGGCCGACCATTTGCATTCGTTATTTGATATCTCGTCAGTTTGGACTCGCTTGATTGAGAGGTTATTGAGGTAGTTGTGCAGGGGGCATGGAACGTTCACGTTATCAATTGTGAGATCATCTCCATGCTTCTTGGCTGACCGTCCACGCACTAGTAAAATTTATCGAAATCACATAGTGCTGCTCAGGCTCTCGATATTGCACGGTACTCGATATTTTCATTCATCACACCGTACGTGAACCATGCATGATAAATGATCATGGCACTTACAAAACTAGGTTCCTACAGCGTATTATCATCTCCCAGAATGTTTTTTGATCAACGCAAACGTTGTAGCACACAGAAGCGCCGACGCAATTCAGCGCGTCAGTTTTTCGCGGAAATTAACAACTGCTAATTGAAGAGTTAGTCCGTCGCCTCGAATTATTTTGCACCTTAGGCTACGCGTGTGGATTCAGATCGATCAAATTTTGAGCGCCTTTCGAACTTTAAGTTTCTTCGGATGTTAAATTTAGCATCACTGTGAAGTTTTGTGGCGAGTGAAACTATGTGTTAAACTTTTTATCTGTTTAAATATCCTTTACTCTGGTGGAAACACTTTTTGTTTGGAGGGCAGTTTTAAAATTGTCAGATTGAAGAAAATGAGGGAAAGTCATTGATTCAGGTACACTTAATCTGACGAAATTTATCGGTTTTTTTAATGGAATGAGGTTTCATAAAATTGAATTTGTAACTGGTCAATAGTCATTTGCGCGTTGAGAAAGGTGTTGTAAATGTAGCACAAGAAATAGCACTGAGCCCCCTGTACTTATTTTCCGTGGGATATTTGCATTAGTACAGCGACACGCAGAGACTCTCTTAATAATTCCTCGACTATTCAGAGAAACTCAGCCAATGCCTTACGTTTGTATTAGGTAGCATGAACCATATCCACCACAGATGTCCTGCGTGGAATGCTGCCCTGCACAACTCATTAGCATAGACTTTACGTGGCCGGTCCCAAAATGAGATCTAACGACCTGTCTTTCGAGATCGTAGAATTCTTAATATTTTTTGCTAAGCTCGTCTGAGGTCTTTCGACGTGCGGATTATTGGGCGTCCGTATATGTACCGGAGGTAGGATTAACTTGCTTTATTTGACATCGGAATTGCTAACCACCAAAATGAAAACTTGCTGAAAACAGGTCGCAGCGTGTGTATTCCGTGGGGCGTCCTGGCATGGGTGCAGGGCTACAGCTCAATTGAGGTCCTATTATGGCCGCTGTAAATCCCTCTGGTCTTAAATAAAATCACGAGCAATGTTAAACTTGAGAGAAGGGAAGTTCTGGATGATGAGTTTTGGAAGATGAGTTTTGGAAGATGAGTTTTGGAAGATGAGTTTTGGAAGATGAGTTTTGGAAGGTGAGTTTTGGAAGGTGAGTTTTAGAAGATTAGTTTTAGAAGATTAGTTTTAGAAGATTAGTTTTAGAAGATGAGTTTTGGAAGTCGAGTTTTGGAAGGTGAGTTTTAGAAAATGAGCTTTGGAAAGTGAGTTTTTAAAGATGAGTTTCTTCAATTTTAATATAATTTTAATTTGTAACTTAATTTATGTGAACATTGTGTTTGAAATGGTACTCAGTTGGACGCTTATATTAATTCTTGCTAAACTTATTTCCTATCTATTTCATGGGATTTATTTATCACATTATTGTTTACTATTCCTTAGCGCCGGATCATATTCATATGAACTCTATGCTGGAAGTGCAGCAGAATATTTCTCGCCGAAGTGGTTAATTTAATAATAAAAATGAAAAAAATGATGTTTACCAGATCTAGCTACTTCCGTAGTGAAGCCCAACATACGTATTAAATTTTTGAGAGGGTATGTGATCGACGTTATGCGTTTTAAGACATTTTACAAAGTTTTGGTAGCGAATTAGGCGACATACTTCTTGAGCACTCATGCGCTACTTTAACAGATATAAAGGAGTTAAAAGATATTATGATATCTTTAATTACTCGTCCTTCCGGGGGGTTGAGTCCACGGAATATTTTTGAGATATAGTTTAGTGAAGCAACTTCAACATTATTAATTTGATAGCTGCGTTAAAGTGACCAAAACGGATTATAGTTATTATTACTACTATTGTTAGTGTAATTATGATTATATGCGACGTTTCACCACTGAAGATGCTACAGAGGCGTCTTTGATCTAGAGGTGACTAGTAGCGAAACTAGCGCGTAAGTCACTATTCGTTCATCTAGAGCGACTTTCAAATCATTCCGAAGATGAGTCTAAGCTGCGCTCAGTGATGAACTCGAGCAATTTAATGAAGAGTGTAACCTTTGTAATGGTTGTGGACGAGTACAAGGAAACCGAGTGATGCGCAGCAACCCTTTCTATCTTTTCTCTTCAAATGGAGGCGTCATTCAAAAAGTTTTAAAAGTGCCTAGTCACTCACGTCCTCGCTCGCTTCGCTGCGCGGCTTGTGAAGGCAGAGGCGGTCGCTCGGTAAATCAATTAAGTTGAGGTCTTCGCGGCTATCACCTGCCTGGCCATTGCGCTTATTTGCCCTCCATTACGACTGTGGCTCTTAAAACCCAGCGCTGACGTATGCTCTACGTACTTCTTCTGTTCGCGGTGTGGAGCCCTGCCGATCTCTCGTAGGATTGAAACCAGTCTTTGTGTCATTTCAACCTTGGGTTCTTCTAAGTTCTTCTAATCTCTAATCTTCTAAGTTCTTCTAATCTCTAATCTTCTAAGTTTGGTGATGCGTGAGGTTCTATTATGGTGTGCTCTACTCGTTTTGTTAAAGATCCATCGTTGACGTCCCCTCTATACTTCTCCCGTACGCAGTTTGGAGCCTTGCTGATCTCTGGTAGTGTTGAACTATTGTCATCTCAACTTTGGTTCTTCTGATCGAGTTTGGTGGTTTGTGAGGTTCTAATATGGTGTGTTCTCGTTTTGTTTAAAATCCATCGCTGACGCCTGCTCTACTTCTCTTTGGAGCACTGCTCATTAATCTCTAGTAGGGTTGAACCAAGTCATTATCATTTCAACATTGGTTCTCCTAAGTTCTTCTAATCTTCCAAGTTGGATGATGTGTGAGGTTTTAATCTGGTGTGCTCTACTCGTTTTGTTTCACCCTACACGAATGTGTGTGTTGTATCTTTTGGTGTTTTAGTCGTTTCCACTCGTCACCGAGGGTAGCCGCGCATATGCCTGTCCCGTTTTCCGAAAGGTAATGTCGGTTCATAAAAGTAACGCAAAAAGCGATGGTTATTTACAGAATAGTAATTTGGCCTGAAACGGTAAAATAAATTGTTGGTTAAATTAATATCTGACGAATAATGAAGATGATGGGATATCGTAATAATTTTGATAATACAATTATTTGGATTGTGTGAGTTTGTTGTGCACTTGTTGTGACTATTCAAACGTTGCCTACATGCTGCCGTGAAATCATGTGATGACTCTGTATGCTCTTAAATGCATGAAAGAAGTTGTTTAAAATGGATACGCTGCTACGTAGTTGAACACCGACCAATAAAGTTCTCTGAACTTGAATTTCGTTTAGATCATTCATTTTATGCATTTTATACGATTTTGAGTAAGTTCATTCTCGACTCCCTCTTTCGTCTTTACGTTACGAAGTCTTTTATTTCTATTTTAACATTTTATTTTGACTACTCGTTCCAGTGGTAGCTCCCTTTTCATCTTTTGTAACACATTTCACGTCGCTGCAAATCTTTCCTCGTTTTTTGTTGCCTGCGAGTGCGGGCAAAGAGTGTCCCTTGGAGCGTGTCCTGAGATGCCTGTGTTGGAGTGAGCTGGTGAGGGGGAGGTCTACTTAGGTGGTCCTTTTCCCTGCAGCTCCCCTATTTTCCCCTTATAGTTCCCCTATTTTCCATTATAGTTCTATTTTCCTCTTATAATTCTCCTATTTTCCCCCTTATAGTTCCCCTATTTTCCCCTGATAGTTCACCTATTTTCCCCCTATAGTTCCCCTATTTTCTCCTTATAGTTCCCCTATTTTTCCCTAATAGTTCCCCTATTTTTCCCTAATATTTCTCCTATTTTCCCTTATAGTTCTATTTTCCCCTTATAATTCCCCTATTTTCCCTTATAGTTCTATTTTCCCCTTATAATTCCCCTATTTTCCCCTTATAGTTCTCCTATTTTCCCCTTATAGTTCCCCTATTTTTCCCTAATAGTTCCCCTATTTTTCCCTAATAGTTCTCCTATTTTCCCTTATAGTTCTATTTTCCCCTTATAATTCCCCTATTTTCCCCTTATAGTTCTCCTATTTTCCCCTTATAGTTCCCCTATTTTTCCCTAATAGTTCCCCTATTTTTCCCTAATAGTTCTCCTATTTTCCCTTATAGTTCTATTTTCCCCTTATAATTCCCCTATTTTCCCCTTATAGTTCTCCTATTTTCCCCTTATAGTTCCCCTATTTTTCCCTAATAGTTCCCCTATTTTTCCCTAATAGTTCTCCTATTTTCCCTTATAGTTCTATTTTCCCCTTATAATTCTCCTATTTTTCCCTTATAGTTCCCCTCTTTTTTCCTGTAGCTCCCCTTCTTTTTCCTGTAGCTTCCCTATTTTCCTTTTATAGTTCCCCTATTTTTTCCTGTAGCTCTCCTATTTTTTCGTTATAGTTCTCCTATTTTCTCCTTATAGTACCCCTACTTTTCCCTAATAGTTCCCGTATTTTCCTAATATAGTTCCCTTATTTTTTCCTGTAGCTCTCCTATTTTTCTCCGCATAGTTCCTCTATTTCCCCTTGTAGTTCTGCGATTTTCCCCTCATAGTTCCCCTAGTTTCCCCTTATAGTTCCCCCTATTTTTCCTGTAACTCCCTATTTTTATTCTGTAGCTCTCATATTTTTCTCTTAGAGATTCCCGATTTATCCCCTTATTTTTCCCATACAGTTCCTCTTTTGTCCCTCCCCTCGTACGCTTCCCTCTGCTGAGATCTGCTGCCACCGCTGATACATCAAGTAGCAATGTGCTCTCCGCAGCTCGTTCGTTATTGGTAGCCCGTTCCATTATGACCGAGCGTATTGAATAAATCAGGTTATCGCGGGGCCGATCTTTGTGGTATTTAGCGCGCCCTAAAACTTATCACACATGACAATATAATTTGCAGCAGCGTTAATGAAGACGAAGGACGCTATTTTACATGGTGCGTAGCGTGGGCGCGCACGGCAGCACTGCAGAAGAAACATCTCTTGCGGCGCCCCTACGGCAGGCAGCGTGCGCTAATTTCCATCCTCAGCTTCTTTGTTCTGCCAAAGTCGGCGTGCGCTGCTGGTGCTGCCTCATCTGCTGGTGAGTGGCGTGTGTGTGTGTGGTGGGTCATGCCTTCTTGCTTTTGTGTCTTGCGCTGCTACTTTGGACTTGTGTCTGTTGTATCGGGTACTTTTGTGTCTTGCGCTGCTACTTTGGACTTCTGTGTGTCGTTTCAAGGTACTTTTGTGTCTATAACATATAATAACATATCAATGGGCGCATTGATATGTTGTTTTTCTAGATGCTTTAATATCTTTTTACGTGCGTGTGACGTTATGGTGTATATATTTGAACTGTTGTACTTGTGTAAAAGACTAGGACTAACTTTGTTATTTTTGTATTGAGGCAGAATTTACCTCCTCTCTAATTTACTTGTTGGTGGTAATATGGTATTTTCTTTGTTTTCTTTATTTGTTGGCAGTGACATCCGTAGAAATGTGGAACGGATGCGTGTTTTTGCTGATATTTATGGCTTTTAAGTACATACCTATTGCTAAAATAACTCACTTTATTCAGGCGTACATTTCAATCCTTTACAAACACAACATCTCAGATATAAATCGTGGTTATCTTGTTGTGATAACTTACTGAGTAATAATGTAGTTCCTGCTCGTGGGTCAAATTTCGTTTCATTAAAGTCTGATGTGCTATCAGTAATGTCCCATCCTATTGATTCTGTATAAATTGGCCATTTGATAATGGTTTTTGTGCGTTTTCCTGGAGGTTATCGCATGCTTTACAACTTTTGTTGGCTCCGCGCAGCCAACAAAAAGCCTGGCATTGAAGAAATAAGCGCGTATTTATTACTGAGACATTTCGGTAATCCTCGTCCATGGATTTCAACCCTAAATTTGGAGGCGATGCAGGGCTGACGCAATGCTCTCGCCTCGCTACCCCAAAGTGTGCGTGCGACCCAAGTCCCAGCTCGGGCATTACTTCCCTCGCGTAATCGCTCGCGAGTATCTTGCGATGATGCTCCTTAAATATAGTGTTATTGACAGTAAATTGTCCCTTTTGGTGATAAAGATTGAATGGGCTGTCACACAGCGCGCTTGAGGAGATCGAATAGTCTCTCATTGTTTGATCGCTCGATAAGATAAAGGCAGATACGAGGGCTGCCCGAGCGTCACCAGCGCATGGGAACGGACGGCTAACTCTTCTTTGTCGTCTTGGAGGGCCTCTGTGACAGCCTTTGTTGGGCCACTTTGATTCCTTGCTGAAGCACCCATGGGTCATAACGGCTTTTGTTTTAGTCCTTGTGCCGTTTTACGTAAAAAACATTTTTAACACTATGGTGCAACTTCGATTTCTTGCTAAAGCACCCATGGGTCACAACGGCCTTTGTTTTAGTCCTTATGCCGTTTTACGCAAAAAACGTTTATAACACTTTCCTGCCACTTTGAGCCAATAGTAATAAAGCATTTCTATTGGCTAGCCGAACAAGAAGAGGTGTATTTTCTCCCATAGAAATGACCCTGCCTTGTTTCCTCTACCGTGATATTTGTTTTCTATTTGCCTTTAAATCCTTTACCCTCGGTTTTTGCTCGGGTTACCTGTATTACAACCACCATCTTTGGACTGGCACTGGTATCAGGTTGTCGTCAAACTCCAAAAATACCTCAGGGCACAAATCCGTCATGAACGAAAGTACAAATAATGGATATATGATATAAAATAATGGATACAGTGAATACGTACACTGGGTACAAAAAATGTATCCACTGACCGATGTGTGTAAATATGATACCAAAATGAAACTGCTGTGTGGTTCCGGTATCAAATATTCATATATATATATCTCGGTCAGTGGATACCTCCTTTTTTGGTGGAGACCCTGTATATACATGTATATATAATGCCCTTTTTTATCGAGTGCTCCGTATTTATCGTGAAATGTGTTGAGAGGTACATTATCATTGTGTTATTGGCGATCGAACGAAGGCACACGCAAATGCAAAATTTTCAAATTTTCAAATTATTAATTTTATGACTTCTGCAGATGCTTTGGTAAGCAAAGCATCAAATTTTCCGAGTCGGCGTTCAAGAAAAACGAACAATTATATGTTTTGTTTCTCGTACTTATTTTGTTGTTAAGTCTTCGCCATCATATACACTAATCGATACTGCATAAGATCACCGTACCTCAGATAAGAGTCCGCGATTTTATTAGTTTCAGATAAGAGTGCGCAATTTAATTAGTTTCTGTTCTTGTAACCCCTGATTTGAGGCATCATATGTTGAGTTGATTATGATGCTTATCTGCTTCAGGCCCGTGTAAGGACACCGCTTCTTTAGTGTCCGGGGGTGGCGTTCTGGCCATCTGGGAAATGCTGGCTATTTTGCTCCCATCTCCCAGGAGGCTGCCGATCGTCCTATTTCGACAAAACCAAAGTCTACCTAATCTTCAACTAAGGATCTCACATTTCTCCCCTGTATGAGAGTACTAATCCCGGTAGTTACAATAGTTTCATTCCCTCAGGGAGTATAAATCCCGATAGTTACAATAGTTTCATTCCCTCAGGGAGTATAAATCCCGATAGTTACAATAGTTTCATTCCCTCAGGGAGTATAAATCCCGATAGTTACAATAGTTTCATTCCCTCAAGGAGTATAAATCCCGATAGTTAAAATAGTTTCATTCCCTCAGGGAGTATGAATCCCGATAGTTAAAATAGTTTCATTCCCTCAGGGAGTATAAATCCCGATAGTTACAATAGTTTCATTCCCTCAGGGAGTACTAATCCCGATAGTTACAATAGTTTCATTCCCTCAGGGAGTACTAATCCCGATAGTTACAATAGTTTCATTCCCTCAGGGAGTACTAATCCCGATAGTTACAATAGTTTCATTCCCTCAGGGAGTACTAATCCCGATAGTTACAATAGTTTCATTCCCTCAGGGAGTGCTAATCCCGATAGTTACAATAGTTTCATTCCCTCAGGGAGTACTAATCCCGATAGTTACAATAGTTTCATTCCCTCAGGGAGTACTAATCCCGATAGTAACAATAGTTTCATTCCCTCAGGGAGTACTAATCCCGATAGTTACTATAGTTTCATTCCCTCAGGGAGTATAAATCCCGATAGTTACGATAGTTTCATTCCCTCAGGGAGTACTAATCCCGATAGTTACAATAGTTTCATTCCCTCAGGGAGTACTAATCCCGATAGTTACAATAGTTTCATTCCCTCAGGGAGTATAAATCCCGATAGTTACAATAGTTTCATTCCCTCAGGGAGTATAAATCCCGATAGTTACAATAGTTTCATTCCCTCAGGGATTATAAATCCCGATAGTTACAATAGTTTCATTCCCTCAGGGAGTACTAATCCTGATAGTTACAATAGTTTCATTCCCTCAGGGAGTATAAATCCCGATAGTTACAATAGTTTCATTCCCTCAGGGTGTCCGAATCCCGATAGTTACAATAGTTTCATTCCCTCAGGGAGTACTAATCCTGATAGTTACAATAGTTTCATTCCCTCAGGGAGTATAAATCCCGATAGTTACAATAGTTTCATTCCCTCAGGGAGTCCGAATCCCGATAGTTACAATAGTTTCATTCCCTCAGGGAGTACTAATCCTGATAGTTACGACAGTTTTATTCCCCCATGGAGTATTAATCCCGATAGTTACAATAGTTTTATCCCCTCATAGAGCAGAACTATAAATAAATTGACATCCTAATCCAAAGAATTAGTTGTATGCTATGCAAAATTATTGTCTCTTGCGTGCCGAACGAGGTTACGTCGCTTGATCTTCGATCGTCAAGGATTGCCGTCCATTAGTGGACGGTTCGGTGATCGGTTGATGTTATGTCATATAATATTCAGTTCATTTGCTGTGCATCTTAATACTGCATTTGTTAACTACTTATGTTAATTATAATTTCAACAACCTTGGAGGCAGAAACTACCATTTGCTCCTGTCTGCATGATTTGATATTTTCGGCACAAGGTGACCTAATAGCTTCAAATTACTTATTGGTAGCTGATTTGTGTTGTCTTAGCGTTTGTGTAACGCTCACCATCGCTTATAATTTGGTTGCGGTGTTCAGGATCATTTTTAGCGAATGAACGATTTCTTCACGTTCTGCTGAATAGATCGTTCTTTTGCCGTTTCCATTATCCTTGCTATTTAAATTTACTCGTTAATGTTACCTTTCGCCATTTCCTGAAAGAGGTTCCTCGTTATTTTAATTTCCTCGTTAATGTTGCCTTTCGCCATTTCCTGAAAGAGGCTCCTGGTTATTTGAATTTCATCGTTAATGTTACCTTTCGCCATTTCCTGAAAGAGTTTTCTTGTTATTTTAATTTCCTCGTTAATGTTACCTGCAAAGTTATCTCGCTTACATGCATTAGAGATTCTTATTCCCGTTAAGATACGCCGTCGTTCGGAGCATAACCTAACATAACATGCGCGATCCACCTCCGTCACAAACTCGCCTATCTCACACAGCAGTCTTTCCCGTGCGTCTGTCTGTCTGGTGTTCGGATTGTGTGCCAAACTATTGGTGTTTGTAATCATTCCCGCGGTGTTACAGGATTTCTAGAGCTAAAGATTTGTTGCGCTTTCACTGTTCATTAATTACATTCATGTGCCACATTTTCATACCCTTCAACACCCGTGAATAGCCGCAAATTTCTTTTCCTTCCCATGCCATTAGCAATTTATCTCTCGGAGCGTTTCTCAATTTAGCGGCTGAGTTTTGTCGGAATTTTTGTGTTGTGGTCGATAATTGAATTTGGGGGCGTCGATGTACAGCTTCTCGACCGGAGTTTCCTTTGTGTTGAAGCCTCCAAAAATGTTCAGAAATAGCGGACGGGCGAGAGGTGCGGGAGGGACCGTGTGTGAGGTGCAGCAGGGGACGGAGTCTGGCGGCAATCGTGCCAGGTTTTCTCTTACATGAACTTCTATATTATGCTCTGAACATCTGTATTATGGCGTGAACATTTGTATAATGGCGTGAACATTTGTATAATGGCGTGAACATTTGTATAATGGCGTGAACATCTGTATAATGGCGTGAACATCTGTTTAATGGCGTGAACATCTGTTTAATGGCGTTAACATCTGTATTATGTGAACATCTGTATTATGGGAATGAACATCTGTATTATGTGAACATCTGTATTATGGTCTGAACATCTGTATTATGGGAGTGAACATCCATTCGGAATTTGGTATCTGATTTAAAGTACATGGGTAATTCTTCTAGCATCCATTTTTTCAGTGAACCTTAGTTTGTTTAGTTCTGGTAAAGCACATTTTCTTACTTGTATCTAAAACGCCTCATCCAGGCACGCAGGGATCTTCTGCCCGTAAAGTGTTATGGAGGATCCTCAGGGGTATTTGGTATTTCCATTGTTCTGCGGCGACATCAGGGCACCTTGTGTTTTCAACATGTTCTTGATGATAATGCGGCTTGTGCCTCCCAACATAGCGGAAACGCCACGGTGCCTTGGTCCCATAGTTGCCAGTGACGCCACGGCGCCTTGGTCCCATAGTTGCCAGTGACGCCACGGCGCCTCGGTCCCATAGTGGCCAATGACGCCACAGCGCCTTGGTCCCATAGTTGCCAGTGACGCCACAGCGCCTTGGTCCCATAGTTGCCAGTGACGCCACAACGCCTTGGTCTTATAATTGCCAATGACGCCACAACGCCTTGATCCCATAATTGCCAGTGACGCCACAACGCCTTGGTCCCACACTTGCCAGTGATGCCACAGCGCCTTTCTCCCATAATTGTCAGTGACGCCACAGCGCCTTGGTCCTATAATTGCCAGTGACGCCACAACGCCTTGGTCCCATAATTGCCAGTGACGCCACAACGCCTTGGTCCCACACTTGCCAGTGATGCCACAGCGCCTTGGTCCCATAATTGTCAGTGATGCCACAGCGCCTTGGTCCTATAATTGCCAGTGACGCCACAACGCCTTGGTCCCATAATTGCCAGTGACGCCACAACGCCTTGGTCCCACACTTGCCAGTGACGCCACAGCGCCTTGGTCCCGTAATTGCCAGTGACGCCACAGCGCCTTGGTCCCATAATTGCCAGTGGCGCCACAGCGCCTTGGTCCCATAATTGCCAGCTTGGGTTTCTGACGTGCCCGCTATAGGCCGGCGCAGGGAATGTCTTCAAGGTTCAATCGCCAGTTACTGGAGCTATTTGCATTCCTGCCGCTGCATCTCTCGCTTGCCGTGCTGCCCTGTGGGCTATGCGGACGGGCTTTCTCGTGTTGCTTTACTATGCTTGTCATGCTACCACTTATGCTGGCCATGCAGCCTCAGCTATTCCAGGCATTCCCATCATGCACACTTGACGTGCCTCGTAAACATGTCACGAATTCCCATCCCTAATGTTGCCTTTCTCTTTTTTTTTTGCAGGTGAGTATTGCAGTCATGACTCCGCTGGACTGGCTCCATACATGAGATGAGTACATGTGTGAGATGAGTACAAGTATGAGATGAGTACAAGTATGAGATGAGTACAAGTATGAAATGAGTACATGTGTGAGATGAATGCGTGTATGAGATGAGTACATACATGAGATGAGTACATGTGTGGGATAACATATATGAGATGAGTAAATGTATGAGATGAGTACATGTATGAGATGAGTACATGCATGAGATGAGTACATGTATGAGGCGTGGACACACTTAAAGCAACCCTGCATATGTGTTGATCGTCCTTCGTTAATTAGTATTACGCAGTTTTACTCTCTTATACGGCAGTACATGTATGAGTGTCTTCTTTCAACATGTAGTGTGTCTTCTTTCAACTTTTTCAGGATATCCCGTGCTTTACTTTGACTGCTGCACTTAGTCGAAGTCTCGTGGTTTTTCTTGGACTGCATTAAATGTGGCTGGTATTTCCTTGTGATTTCTGAGTCTTCTCGTCATGCTCTCGACAATTTTGCAAACAGGTGACATCGGTTGATCAAGTTGTATTATTTGCTAGTGTAGTATATGGTACTTCTTGTAAATATACACTATTTATAAACGTAATTTTTTGTCGGCTTAGAAAATTGACGTGCGTTTTTGTGCACGGAACCTCTCTTGAGTTGAGGATAAAGTGTCATTTTCGTGCCCAGCTGGAGCTGAGGTGCTGCAGAACCGTGAGTGCAGTTGATCGACGTTCTGAGTGACGTCACAGTTCACTGAAGAAAGCGACGCATCGCCGGAATCAAATATATGAAAGCAGTACAAAAAAGATTATCTCACAGAAGTTCGCATTTCTGTTCTCGAGTTATTTTTGACTGAATCACGTTGACTTCCGTGCTTTTCACAATGTAAATTTTTTGTCGTTTTTTACAGCTTTAATACTCGTTTATGTCTGTGTAAACTAATGCTTGCAGTTTTAGGCTTTCTAATGATGTAGATAGTGCTTACATAGTATTTTAGTAGATAGTGCTTATATAGTATTTTTGTAGATAGTGCTTACATAGTATTTTAGTAGATAGTGATAATATAGTATTTCTGTAGACAGTGCTTACATAGTATTTTAGTAGATAGTGCTTATATAGTATTTCTGTAGATAGTGCTTACATAGTATTTTAGTAGGTAGTGCTTATAAAGTATTTCTGTAGATAGTGCTTACATAGTATTTTAGTAGATAGTGCTAATATAGTATTTCTGTAGATAGTGCTTACATAGTATTTTAGTAGATAGTGCTTATTTAGTATTTCTGTAGATAGTGCTTATATAGTAATCTTAGATGGGTACCTCAGTAAGTCGGCTTGTGATATGTGTCTCATATCTTTTTTATATTCCACACGATCTTTCCAACTCTCAGTGACTGCATAGTAAGATTCGAGTAAGGAAGTCCACGTCTTTAAAATTGGTGAACTGCCAAGAGGAGGTGTCGTGGGATAGCCCGCTAAGACGCATTGCAGTCTCCCGCGTGCGTTGAGTGATACCGTACCGCGGCCAAGCAGCTTCGAAGTATTTATTTCAAACCTTTTCTATTTGTTGTGACAGCAAATATGTTCGTTGTTTATGGACGCTGTATTGGTGTTTTTGTGTTGTGGTCGATAATTGAATTTTGTTTTTTGTTTATGTTCTTCGTTAATGAAAGTTGTATTGGTGTGTCTTCTTTCAATTGCTATTGCGTAGCGAAATTTGTGAGAAGTTTTAAATTTGTTTGGAATCGATGCTGATTGTACGTACATTCCTTGACTTTCTTGTGGCAAAGACTATTAAAACATGGTTGGAATCTTGACAATTTTTGGCATTATGTCTGTTGCATTTAATTTCTATCTGGCATTTTATGATGTCGGGTTGTGTGAACCTAAAGAGATTTCATATGGCTTTAATGGAGACGTCTTTATTAAAAAGATGATTGTTCCGAAATGTAAGTGATGACGCTAAGAAGAACCAGCGTCGGTTCTTACCAGCACCAGTAATTACTTCTTGTCATTCATTTTAGTTCAAAAATACCGCGTGAAGCAAATGTTTCGAGAAATATTTACCTTGAAATTGGAAGAGTTGGCTAGTCATTCACTCGTGTTGCTGTTTTATTCAGTTTCATAGTTTTGAGTAGCACGTACATGTAAAAGTCAAATTTTCGAACTAGAGATTTTCAATTCTCCGTGGTATGGTCAGTGGGAGTAGATCATGGTATAATAGCACAGAAAAATAAACCTATTCCTTTGCGACCAAGTTAAAGAATTGTCAGCATCACTAATGGCTTAATTTTTTTTACGCATCTTTGCGTGTTTACCATCACAGTTGAGGTATGGTGTAATTCGGTGGATCAGAACACAACTTAGTGGCCTGAAATCAGTGTATTTGAAAGCGCGTACCGACGGCATGACACGATGCAGCTGGCCCATAAAGATTCACAGGGTCGCGTTGACAAAGCAGCATGCTACGCGGTAGCCCTGCGCACGGGTGTCACCAGAGCGGCGAGCGTAGCACGGGAGCTCGGCGTGTCTATTGATGGTCATGCTCTTATGGAGCACCGGCCTCGGGCTACGGTTCTCTTTTTCTGGCCAAAATTAAGGCTCTAGTTTAACTTTTTCTATTTAAAATAAGATCTCAGATCGAAAAATCATTCAGCGTTCGCGTAGTTAGATACTGACGGATTTTCTGTGGCTATATTTAATGTAAAAATGGCCAAGCTTGAACATTTCGGCTAGAAGAAAGACCAATCTGGCAACCCTGCCTCGGGCGCGTGCCTAACCTGATCGCCGCCAGGTCGTTGTAGGGAGCGGGATGGATCAGGGGTTGCTTTTGGACCTGGTAAATCTGGACAGTAGCTAACGGTATGGATGTGGGTACTAAGGCCCGACAATGTACGCAATGATTGAGTTGCTAGAGTTATAAGAAGGTTGAGTGAATTCGCGTGAGGTCTTTGATTGCTAGCAAATCTGAACAGTAGCTAATGGTATAGATATGAGTACGATGGCCCGACGCAGTGAGTGAATTGTTTAAGAGTTGGAGAAGGTTGACTGAATACGAGTGAGGGCTTTGATTGCTTAGACTGTGCATGACGCAGTCTGTGCATGATACCGCCTCTGCGCTAGGCAGTTAAAATCACGGAGGAACATAAGTATTTATCAGTTAGCTCTTAAGTGAACTTGCTACTATGAAAATCTTCGAGTTGCACTTTGAAAAATTGCTGAAAGGGAAACCTGCGGAGAAACAAAATTTGAAGAAGGTGAATATTTGAATAAAGAATGGATATTTGAAATTTCCAAGTACAATAGTGGCTTAGCTGAAAATAGATGGTCAAATTGTTATTAAAGCCCAGTTAGAAAAAATACTCCGAGAGAACTATCCATGTTCACCAAGCGAGCCGATATCACTTTGATCATGAATCCATTGCTCATTTGAAACTCTATTGCTCGTATGAAACTATCTATCACTCTTATGAAACTCTCTATTACTCTTATGAAACTCTCTATTACTCTTATAAAACTCTCTATTACTCTTATAAAACTCTCTATTACTCTTATGAAACTCTATCACTCTTATGAAACATTCCTTGATGCTTCAGGGAACAACCAAGCTTTCCGAACGCCCTAGTCTGAAGTAGCTTCTGATAAGAAACTCTGTTGGTTGCATTAGTGTTACTTTTTCAGAACGCACGGGTGCCATTGCGCTTCATTGTTTGCCTGATGAAAAGCTTTTAATGCACTTGCGTTATCGCTGCATCTTATGACCAGCTAAGCGAGCCGAGACAGTTTCATCGGACTTCTCCTGTTCGTGGTGATCAGATACCGTCATTTAGCACAGCAGGCTTCACTCTTCACATTAGCGAGGCTTGCAAAACTTCAAGTCTACACCTGCCTGCATCAGTTCTCAGAAGCGAGTAACTTCTTCACTCCAGTGTCGCTTCCTGGAAAAGCCTTGCGAAACTCTCAAATCGCTGGATCGTGAATTTCAGGGTGTTCATGCGTTCAGTTTTGATCGTTATCTTGGTTATCATACGGGACCCAAAAGATGCTCATCTGGAATATTCCGAAACGCCTTGTCTTCCAATTATGTGTTGTCCTTCGAACTGAAAAGCTTTGAACGACGACGTTCTTTCCAAGCAGCTGCTGTTGAGTAAAAGATAAGCTGGTGTGCATTTTGTGATTATCTTTGGTCTCCGTGCCGCGTTTGGATCCCGTCCGTGTTCTGCTCGTCCACCACCAGCCCCGTTCACCGTGTAAACACGGTTCGTGTACTTCTGCTCGTCTACCATAATTCCTAGTGCCGTGCTAATAAGGGTCGTATGCTTCTGCTCGTCCACCATAATTACGAAATTTCGAGTGCCGTGCTAACAATGGTCGTATGCTTCTGCTCGTCCACCATAAGGCCGAGTGCCGTGTTGGTGTAGGCTGTCTGGACTCATTGGAGGACCGTCCTACTCATGCAAATGCGAAGTCCCTGAAGCCACTCGATGTTCGCGTGTCAACCTCAGTTCGCAGACCGGTGGCTCGAATGACCTCTCGACGCATGCAAATTTCGCCTCTCTAAAGACCATCCAAGATGCACTGATCCTAGAGTGTCTTCGCTTGTGTTTCTGGCCGTGTGGATCTTGATTTTTGCATTCACGTTTAAAAATTTTCCAGGCTTCGGAGCTCAACAAAGGCTCCATTGCGGAAGGATCGCAGCAGTGTAAGCTATTGAGAGAACAAACATGCTTTGCAATTCTACGCGTTCCCGAACAGTCAGAGGTAGCAGTTATTTTTCGACTATTGAAGTGAATTATCATCAGAAATTTCGTTGAATGCAACTTAGATGGTGTATTTTTGCTTTTGTAAATTGTACACTGCACTTCATGGTTTAGAACCCGCAAAAGTTTTATTTCTGGCTTGGGATTTTTGATAGATTGAAAAATTCGTTTGAGCGGCCTGAAGCCCACTTTTTGCAGAGAGTGGTAGCGTGCCGTGTCGTTGAAATTATTCGCCTTTAGAGGAATGTTTGCTGAGTAACTCTTTTGGTCGCAGAATTTATTCGGTAAAAATTTGTGATCAGTTTTAGCTTCATTTTACATTAGCTTTTCAAATCAAAGACCCATGCTTCATTCAGGAATGGACGTTTGTTGAAAGTCTTTCACTCTCATCGCCCCTTTACAAACCAGTAATGTTCAGAACTTTAAAATTTCATGCAAGTATAAATCGAATTCTAAAATTCACATTATAAGTTCTCGCTTTGTTGACGATGCGTGTGGCTGATAAAAATCCATTTTCTTATACACGAAAACCACGTTTTGATGAACAAACACGGAGCAGCGATCGCGGGACTTTGAATACGAGGACAAGAGCGCAATAATTTCGTCAGCACAAATTGCGCTGGCGCGGGCAACCGCGTCCAGGCGTGATCTGCGTTCGAGTTCCTCGCGCTGTGATTGGTCGGAGCGCGGCGCGTGTCGGAAGTGGTGGCCGGACGTGCGGGGTGCGCGTGCGCCAGCGCGGCGGCGGCGGCAGGGACAGGCGCACACGTGCATACTTGTTTGTTCGTCTTTTGTCTGACACAAGCTTTGTAGCTATTGGTCATCTATTGAATTAAATAAATATTTTGTGTTTTACGTTGTTGCCTCTTTGTTTGAGTTCGATCAATATTTGCTGTTGTACGCTTTAAACGTTTGCTTGTTACCTGTTTGTTCATCTATTTTATGACAGAGGCTTTGCATCTACTTGTCATCATTGAATTCGGTCATTATTGTTTTACGCTGTAAATGTTTGTTTGTTGCCTGTTTGTCCATCCCTTTCTTGACCCAAGTTGTTCATCAATCCGCCACTCTTGAATTCGATCTATTTTTACAGAATGTAGGATCTTCAAATGACGTTTCAAATTTTTTTGTTGATAATTTACGGGTCTTCTTTGTTTGAATTTTAATTTGCTATGTTTTTTATAGAATAAAATGATCTACACATTGCTACTGCTTTTCTCGTATTAAGGAGATCTAGTAGACGACGTTTATAAAATGAGTTATTGTGCTACTAGTTAAGTAACATAACTGTTTTGTTCTGAATGGTTTATCCTCAAGACATTGCTGTCCGAGATCACACGACAGTTTAAATATTTCCCCAAATGTAAAGATAAATTTAAAGCTCCCAGTCAGATGTTTTGAAATGCTTGTATGTGCTCAAGGGATACCAGCTCTGTGTTAAGTGGTATTGCAAGAGTACGTGTTCAGCAATAATCTTGCTCGCGATGCTGGTGTGCTTTGAGAAGAAGTGTGTATGTACAATAATGTTACCCGCATGGCTGGAACAAATTTCCCATTTTCGCTGCCCATCATCGACAAAACTGTAGTATGAAACAGCGTAAGATTCTCGACTTGGCCGCTTGCGCATCGCCTCCTTCTGTGGGCCTGGTGTGTATATGACCATGCTGTGAGCCATCGATGACGCGGAGTTCATAATTTTCAAGGTATTATTTCCGGCAAAAATATTCTTATTTAGATACATCTCTGTTTTTCCTCATAGAAACCAGCTAGTAGTAGAATATTTCATGGATAATATATTACTGAATTTGAGTCATCGTAACAGTCAACTTATCTTGACATCTTTGATGAAATCTCCACGTACGTACGTCGTCATTTTCCGATGCTCGTAGAAGCCAATAATTTCATAGTACTACTGTCATTTTTTGTGCCCACATCATTCCTTCGCACTGTTATATTTTCGTGTACATTTGCTTCATTTCCTATATAACTTTAATCGAAATAAAAAAATTCTCTTCCTCTTGCTACTGTGGGTCACAACGTCACTTTTGCGTTCGGTGACTGCTAATCTCACGCGTTACTCACTCTGTTCGATCTCACAATCGCTCGTGAAGATGACTCGATCTTCATCGATAACAATTAGACTTTGTTTCCGCTGATCGATTAAACTCGTCCGACTTGTTTACTCGGAAGTTAATGTTCTGGAAGTTTACATTTCGTGTTCAGGCGACATGAATAACCGCTAAAATATTGACGTAGACGTCTTTTAAAAATTATAACAAAAAATTAAATTTACGATTACGTTTCACCTCGAAGTTCACCGGACGCTGAACTCAAGTTAGCGACGTCCAAAGTACAGACCGTGATCATTAAGCATAAAATATTATTGCTTCCGTGAATCGTGATGCCCTGAAAGACTTCCAATTATTGTATCTTGGGGAATTAGCGCTGCAAGGGGAAGACGTGAGTTCCCCTCGGGCTGAAGTTTGGGTAACCTGCCTTTTGTTGAAATAAAGCTCTTTTTCGTGACGGGTCGTCATTTCCTGTCCACTCGGCTCTATTTTCAACACATATGCCGTTCTTATTCAACTTTTACGATTTCTTAAACTTATTTCAATCTTGCTGCTCCTTTGCGTAGGATGTGGGGACCCACCTTGAGCATAGATTCCTCGTTTCCTTAATTTCATATGGAATGTCGCATTTCTGCTTCCCCTCTTTGAAACACTTAATTATAGTTAAGAAAGTTTCAACTAACGTAAAATGTAATCTATTGGTACTCTGATTTACTTCTGGTTGAAATTTAATTGTCATCTTCATACTGATCTACTGACTCTCCTTGTAACTCAATGAATTGTGAAGAATTTAAGATAATTTTACTACTGCAACGCACATGTCCATTGCTCCGGACTTTCATTTGACGCTTGTCTC
The DNA here is from genome assembly GCA_030386875.1 of Morinoia aosen. Lineage (NCBI taxonomy): Eukaryota > Metazoa > Arthropoda > Malacostraca > Amphipoda > Talitridae > Morinoia > Morinoia aosen. Next base: position 65,387,456 of record CM059560.1, read on the forward strand.
TTTGTCATTGCCATTTTTTTAAATTTATTTATTGTACACCCACTCGTGCTAGCAGCGCTTGCAGTTCCTCTGAGTCAGTGCAGTCGTGGTTCATGTTAGCACTTTCCTTGCGATAGACAAGGCTGTCGTTTTTTAATCCTTTAACGTCAGTAATTTTTTACTCATATTTCCGTTATTATAACCACCATCGTCAGACTTACTATGGCGTCAGGTAGTGGCAGACTTTAGAATGAGGAAGGAGCTGCCACTCGGCAGTGAACTCCAAAGAACACACTATGGGAACAAATTTAACGAAAAATACAGTGTTGATTGAGGCTATTTCAAAAAGTGGTCCGAAAAGTCCAAAAGCTAAAAGGACGGAAAAGTCCAAAAGTTAAAAGGTTAAGTCAAATATTGCATTTCTTCGGACTGCAGTTGGTCCAGTCCTCAAACCAAGCGCCGAGAGAGATTCTCTCAGGAGAAGTATGATTGTCGAGGGTTTTCCAGTGAGGAGCGCAGACAGCGATTGTCTGCAGGTGCCTTCAGTATATTTTTTTCTGAGATGTTCCTATAGCTTTCGTCATGTACATCATCCTGAGTTGTTGGCTTGTCGTTAGCTAGGAATTGAAAGAAGGTTAGTGACCTCTGCTCTCGTCTTTTGTCTTGTGTTTGAATAGACCGTCAGTCGTACCGTTGAGCAGACTTCGACAGTATTTTTATTTTTTCAGTTTTAGTCTCATGTTACTCACTGTCTTGGTGTTGAAACACTTCTAGACAATTTATCTCCTCTTAATCTAACTGGAGTAGCTCACTTCAAAGGCCTGAACTCAAACCTAGGGGTTTTGCAGCTCATCGCCTCCGCCTTAAATGCAAGTAGTGATGATGATTGCAAGTTCAACCGGATGCGCCTCGTCGCACGCCGGGAACCGTACGAAATGTAGGTTGTATTGGATAATGCGTCTTACTTCTGTGTACAATCAATGAAGGTATGCAGAAGTAAGTTACATGGGATAATGCGTCTTACTTCTGTGTACAATCAATAAAGATATACAGAAGTTGCATTGGATAATGCGTCTTACTTCTGTGTACAATCAATAAAGATATACAGAAGTTGCATTGGATAATGCGTCTTACTTATGTGTAAAATCAGTAAAGATATACAGAAGTAAGTTGGATTGGATAATGCTTCTTACTTCTGTATATCTTCGGTGATTGTAGCTCTGTTGCGTGCAGAATTGAGCTCCTGCGAAAGGGTTGTATGTATTTGTATTCGTAATTATGGTGTCGAAATGAGCGATGACCAATGAAAACGTTAGAACCTGTTTCCCGGCGAGTTTTCTCACAATAATTTGAACTAATACATTGAAATGAAGAAGCTTGAATGACACTGGCTTGAGTAACGTTCAAGTTAGAGATAACAAGCAAAATTAACTGTTCTATTTCCGAGTAAAACTTTGGAACACGGAAGTCAAGTAACAATTTATTGTCCAGCAAGAATCTTCGTCATGAAGTGAAGCAGAGAAATAGCGAGAGGCAGGAAACTGCGAACTGAACTCTAGCCAAAGTTGTAAACTGTGAAGAGTATTGAGTTGCAGCTCTCTGGTGACCTGAGTGCCGTTGGTGGAAGTGTTATGGAGTGGCGGTGGATGGAAGGTTACGGAGTGGTGGTGGAGGGGAGGGTTACGGAGTGGCGGTGGAGAGGAGGGTTATGGAGTAGCGGTGGAGGGGAGAGTTATGGAGTGGTGGTGCAGAGGAGGGTTATGGAGCGGCGGTGGAAGGGAGGGTTGTGGAGTGGTGGTGGAGGGGAGAGGTATGGAGTGGCAGTGGATGGAAGTGTTGTGGAGTGGCGGTGGAGGGGAGAGGTATGGAGTGGCGGTGGATGGAAGGTTACGGAGTGGCGATGGAGGGAAGAGGTATGGAGTGGCGGTGGAGGGGAGAGGTATGGAGTGGCGTGGATGGAAGTGTTGTGGAGTGGCGGTGGAGGGGAGAGGCATGGAGTGGCGGTAGAGAGGAGAGTGGAGGGGTGGAGGGAGGCACCACACCGTGAGAACCTCCTCTGCAGCGCATCCTCTGCGCTGTGTGCCTCCACCGCGGTGGCGTGCGCTCGTGTGTGTAGTCTTCAGCGTGTGATGGATTGCGGGCGTGGTGAGTGGGTAGTGCGTCCTGGGTGTGGTGTGTCATGGTATGGTGAGTGGGTGTGTGTCATGGGTGTGGTGGTTGAGTGGTCTATAACGGGTGTGGTGGGCGAGTGATGTAAAACGGGCGTAATGGTTGAGTGAGTTTTAACGGGTGTGGGTTAATAACGGGTGGTCAATATTCTGGTGTTCCTCAGTGGTCAATAACGGGTGTGGTGGTTGAGTGGTGTGGAATATTGGTGGTGGTTGAGTGGGTATTACGGGTGTGGTGGTTGGGTGATGTATCACGAGTGTGGTGTATCATAGGTGTGGTTGTTGAGTGGTGTAGTACGTTGGTTAGATGGCCACACTTTGTTCACTACAGTTTAAGACATGCACGCGCGATCTGATTTGGGCTTAGCTTCTGGTTTATAAATTGTTGGTAGCGTGTTGTAGTGTTTGTTGCGTGTCGTGATATTTTTCGTCGAGTTTGTCATAGATGGTACTTGAAACCTGATATTATCATAGATGTTTGTAGATGATACCTCAAAAGCCACTTTCTTCTTCAAAGTTTACCTCGTTTCATAAACTTTTTTCTATCTTATTCCTCGGCCAAGAGTGGTGTGGACACACTTTGTGGGCAAAATTTACACCATTTCCTTACAAACAGAGATAAATAAAACCCTTTTAGATATTTTGATATCCGTTTCTGCGTAGCAAATGCAAGGTAAAGTTTCTTTCGTGACAGTAGTCTGACCAGCCATTAACTCGGGCAATCATACGCGGTGTCATGTGTTGCACGAGACCCTCAGGGGGATACAACTATTGTCTCTATTGGGAATTAGCACTCACAGGAGGAAAATGTGAGGTTGCGAGCTGGAATTAGGTACAGGGCTTCTATATGTTGAGATAAAATGTTTCTTGTTTCGTTAATGACTATCTTTCTTCGGTTCATTGCTGTCCTCTTTTTCAGGGCCTACGACTTTCTTCTTCAACTTTAATTTTATTTTACAAACTTCCTTTTCAACTTTCTGTTTTTATGCACCTTGTGAATAGGTTCGGCTTTCCCTTAACTCCATACTAAATGGTGCCTTGTTCCTTCCTCGCTTTGGAATTTCTTCGTTGCGTTAAGGAAGGTTTAAACTAACACATCTAATCTAATCTGCGTTTCACAAGGCGCTGATGCTCTATTAAAGCAAGTCATTTACCGCTCCCATTTGCCCTAATTTCATTGATGACTGTGCGGTGTGCATGCTTCAACCATTACCATGCCGTCCATGCGTGCATTAGAAGTTTATGATTTTCGCTTGAAGTGAAAGTTTTAATTTCTCGCCTCTTACTGTCAGGTGAAATGTTTCATTTCACCGGCGAAGAAGTGAAATGCTGCATTTCATCTGAGATAAGGAAAAACGATAAGAAACGATTTCATCTCAACTAAGATGAAATTGTTTCGTATCATTTTCATATCTAAATGTTTCATATCACGTGAAATAAAATGCTTCATTTCATTTTTTATTTCATTTTTTAGTGATTTTTTATCCGTGTCTAGTGTTTCATTTCTACTGTGGCGATGTGAAATATTTAATTTCCTTTGCGATGATGAGTTATGCTAAATTTTATTCGGGAAGATGCGGAACGTGTCATTTTAGGTTACTTAAATGCAGGGGAGTTGAATTTTCTGCTATAATTATAGATGGTCGCCGATGCAGCGAAACGCGCTATTTCATGTCACTGACCAGTAAAATTATCTACATAGGATCTTGACTAAGACACGAAAGTTCGACGTGCAGCCAGCGAGATGAAATACAGACGGTTTCATAACTTTCCTGCCTCGTCACAGCGCAGCCTCAGTGGAATCACTGTCGCAATTTTTTGATAACGAAGGTACGATGCATTTTTTCGCTATGAGTTACACAACGCGGCTTTTGAAATTCCACGGAAAAGCCTAGTGTGCGACCGGGCTTTTATTTGAGACCCACTAGCACTTTTACGCATATTGTGCTTCTTCTGAAACGTCGTTTTCAATCCTTCATTTATATTTTTTTAAAATAATAATTTGTTCATGAAGTTTTGCGAGAAACGCTGTTACGAATAACTGCTTCCTTGTGGAGCTCAATGCTCGGGTAACCCGACACTCTTCCCCTCGTAAAATTTTGACGTCCCTACTCTTGCCTTCGCTACCATGCATGTCTTCACTTCTCTGTGGGGGAATTCATGAGTCCTAAAAGACCGTTGGGGAATGCGGGTGCCAGGTGCAAGAGGGAAAAGTTCGAGGCATGAAGAGGGGGAGTCTGCGTGACGGATTTCGGTGTCGTTACTTGGAGATGAAACATGACGAAGGTGGAGGTGTGCGTTTGCTCTGCCTTTTTACCCACATACAAATTAACATTAAACTGAAACTGTTAGAGCTTACTCGAGCGAATTCTGCTTTATGTTCACGAGTGAGAATTTAGTTAACAATTCCGATGTACACCATTTCTAGTGCTGTTACACTGATGAACACCAGACTTGAGTAAGCAAATTAACAATTCTGCCTCACGTCCACAAGGAGACTTGAAGAGTTTCACTCATTTTTGATTTTTGAATCAATGAGACTAATCATCGTGCACTCTTCCCGTTATTTGTCGAACCTCATAAATTTTTGCAATGTATTTACCCTCAAATAATACAAGTTGTGTCATGCGCTTCTATTGTTTGATGTATTATTGCCAGCAGCATTTTAATTGAGCGTGAACTTTTCTGTTCATCTTGCTATGATGGAATACGAATATTAATTCATGTTGATGAGATCATACGAGCTCTTGAGTTATGTTCAATGAAAATAATTGTAAATAAAATAAGACTGATTATTTTGATCACCTATTTGAAGTGCACAGTTGTGTACTTGTGGCGTATACCTTCAGCGAAATGATTTGTTTTCCAGTCATGCTTGTACGATACGCAGGTTACGGGACTGAGTTTGTCCTACCATCACAGTTTTCATTAAAAGCACAGAAAAAACAACTAGAAATCCCAAAAGAAATCCATCCTTGTACTGGGGTCTCTTCACCAGTGTTCAGAAATTACTTGGGTGCAATTCCTGTATTTTCTTGTGCGTGTGTTGAGTTTTCATGATTTTTTGTTTATCTTGTGTGTGCCTTTTTGCGTTTACTTATTAGTGCGTACTCTGGTGCGAGGTACGATGCCCGAGTTTCCACCTCCTTCCTCTCTTTTGGAACACCTTTGTTATGCTCAGAGAGGCTTGAAGTGACTTATGATCTGCATGAGAGCGGTATATCGCGCATTTTAATCTTGTCTGACTAGATTTCACTGCAGTTTGAATTAGTTCTTTGGTTGAGCTGTCATGATTTAACTTTATACAGCACTGTTTTGAGAGAAATTACGTCCATTGGTGTTACGGTAGGAATCTAAACCATCTATTACTTCACATATTAAATCTAATGGATCATCTATTACTTTGACTACTTTTACACTTGTTTTGAAGCCATTTGTCTACTTTTACGCTTGTTTTGAAGCCATTTTTTTGTGCGTGTGTTGAGTTCTCGGGATTTATTTTGGGAGCTTCATGCGTACATTTCTGTGTTTATTTTTTAGTGTGTGCGTACCCCGGTGCGAGGTGTGATGGCCGAGCGCGATACGTGCTCGTCCATTTGACACCATAACGCTGGGCACCTTCCCGCATCCCTCCCCTCGCTTGATTGCACATCACAATCGTTACTTTATGGACGTCTTAAGTCAGAGTCTTAGCATCTCCCCAGCCTTATCGGCCGTGCTTTATGGCGCCTCTGCTGCCGCGTCTCTTTCAGTGGCCGCGTCTCCGAACCCAAAACCCGCACGTGTGATGCTGCTCTTTGTTGGGTGCCAGTATACTGTCTACCAGTGCTCGTTTGGACGGCGTCTCAAGGAGTGCCCTCAATTTTGTCATCGGTTATTTTATTTTGGCTCTTTGAGATACCCTGCAGTGCTCGTTTTGACGTCATTCCAAGCTTTCATGGAGTGTCCTCAAAATTTGTCCATTTGTCCTCGGGTATTTTTCGGTCAGGTATTTTTCGGCTCTTTGAAGTTTGACGTCTCGTTCAACGAGAATTTGATTGGATGTCTGACGAGAATTGCGTTAGGAATCTCGATACCCATAAGACATGAGGCTTCTATCTCGTTTCCCCCACCCTGACTCGTGATAACCCTGCTCTCTCTTGCGAGCGTGAAAACTTATCTGACCGGTTTGTTTGTAGGAATAGTCTTTTCGGTACAAAGCTTTTAAGTGGTGCCATGATTACTTCTGCCCAAATTTGCGACCGCTCAACTCTTAACTGGTCTGTTACTCACTCGCTTTACGTCTGTTGTGCAAGTGGTAACATGTGCTAGAATTCGTAATATACTGTCGAGCCCTTCACCTGTTTTTAATGTGTATCGCAGTATGAACCTTGAATATACGAGTAGAACGCCGGCGCTCATCCATTATAGCTTTGGTGGCAGATCACATCCCTGGGCGCATAAAGTTGAGGGTGTCCGCTGGGCCAGGCCGCATTTGACACGCTTGGTTGTGTGTGTAGCTTCATCTCTTCTCTGTAGGTCGTGATTCACTTCTCGTAATCCTGTAGGATCGATCGCCGGCGTCCTGCTGCGACCTTTGCTGCTTGGGCCTCGTGCCTGGCGTACGACATGCCGAACCCAGGCGCAGTATGACAATTGTGGTCGTGGTCAGCCAAACCCAGGCGCAGTATGACAATTATTGTGGTCGTGGTCAGCCAAACCCAGGCGCAGTATGACAATTGTGATACACTTCGTGAACACCACCGATTGCAAAACCCTTGATGAATCACATTCAGATAACTTGGTTGGTAATTATTGGCCAACCTCGAAAGGCGCGTAGCTGTATTAATATACATACATAGTTAGCGTTGCGTGTGGCTGTTTAGCACGTGATTGTGTTTCAACACAGGAATGGTCAGTCTATGAAAAGGGGAAATTTGTGCACCCCTTCCCTCCCCTGTGCTGCTTCTCGTACAAATTATGTATATGTTATGAGTAGAATTTTAGCGTGATAAATATATTCAGTGCGAAACAATATGATGCAATGCGTCACTTCAAATAATGCAGTGCGCCATATACTAATATGAAATTTAAATAATATGAAATTTCAATTTAAATAGGCTATTGGAGGATGAGACGTAGTCTTACTTCCGATTGTTCCGTACGAAACGTTTCCTTTCTCCTTCCTCTCTTTGGAACGCTTTTGTTGTGCTCGGGGAGGCTTGAAGTAGCTCATAATCTGCATGAGAGCGCTATCGAGCATTTCAATCTTGTCTGGTTAGACTTTCCTGCAGTTTGAAGTACTTCTTTAGTTGAGCTATCATCATTTAACTTTATACTCTACTGTTTCGAGAGAAATTACGTTCTTTGATTTTACGGCAGAAATCGGACATTTTTTTAGGATTTGCTTGGCAGCGGTAATACTATTCCAGTCCTTAAGTGGGTGTGGGTCTACCAAATTATTCTAGTAGGTCATAAATTACTTCGTCTACTTTTGAGCTTGTTTTGAAGTCATTAATTGATGATTATACGAGTATTCTCCTGATTTCCAATACTTTCCATCTTCCTAAAAAGACGAAGTCGCCGAGAAAGAGACCATAGACCAAGTTCCAATGCTAGTGTACAGCATCTCCCTCTGATGATGACATATTGTGAGTTGCTTTGACATTAACGAAATGAAGGGTGGGAGTTTCGTGGTCGCATGAGCTTGTGGCCTTTGATTGCAATCCTACTAACTTATTATTGTTCGGACTTGTTTAGAAATTTCCTTTCCTTTTCTCCTACCTAAAGTTCGATTATTTTTGCAATTCGTTGCCTTCCCTACCTCCGATCAGTTTTACCAGCGTAAAAAAATTAAAAGCATGCTGGAAATATCCACGTCATTACTCGCTTTTGTACGTAGTTGGCGGGGAATTATGTTCCGTAGTGCCTGCAGTGAGGAGGAACAGGAATCAAGGTTCCAAACATTCCCGTTGCTTGCTACACTAGACGGTCGGGTATTCCTGTGCGAGCAACCTTCACCTGGCCCGCGGTGTCGAGGGCAGAGGGGGCTGGGTGCGTCGCACCGTCTTTTTCTTTTGTCATCCTCGCCAAGAACGAGTCTCGCAAATAAAAAAAATGTCATCAAAGTTGGCCTAGGAAATGCTGGTAAATAAAGCAATCAGTGCCGATCATACAGGTACTCATTGCTTTATTTGCCTGCATTTCGAAGGCCGACTTCAATGGCTTTTTTTGAGACTCATTCTCGCATTCAGCAATAATTGTTGTAATTTCGTTCTTCGCGACACCATTTCTTGTATTCACCAATGGGTAATCTATGTATTTCCGTTCTTCGCTACACTCTTTCTCTTGTATTTAGCAATGGTCTTGGATCCAACAATGGTTTTTCTATGTATTTCCGTTCTTCGCGACACTCTTTCTTTTATTCAGCAATAATTATCCCCTTTCCGTTCTCCGCCCGCCTGCTCGCTAGATCAGACGCCCGGGATGAGTAATGCGTACATAGCTGTTGGTGAAGTACGACTTCTCTGACCTGCGCTCGCGCTCAGTAGGGATGATGATCCGCATTACGCTAAGTACGCAGCGTTGTGGGGACCGTGGGGGTCCTGCTTAGACCCCGTGTCTTCCTTTGACAGCGCAATGGATGGACTTAAGTTGCCTCTCCAAACAAGGGTGTCCGATGGTTAGCCTGATCTACTCTCTGAGTGTTGACCCCTCGATATACATCATTAACCTGACGATCTCACCTTGGGATCCTCTTAAACTCTAACGACTTTTGCTCCTGCTAGCTTCCCAGAAGCTCGGTGGTCGTCATTAATATGCAGGAGTACCCTTGCTCTCCGTAAACTTAGAGGGTCGGCAGTTACGGCTGTCCAGCACTTCTCGTGGTCGGAAATTTACGTATGCAATGAGAAAAAAAGAGATGAGTTTTAGGATCGTGGTTCGGTTTTTTTGCGACTTGAAGGTGTGATGCTGAATTGCATTAAAAGTGGTTGTTTGAACCATTATTGTTGAATCATTTTCAATTTAAGGGGGCAGCATACTTTGCATTTCTGTTGGTCTAAGAGTTTTACAGGATAATATCGATACTGAATGTACCGATATATCTATGCTTAGTGTTGGTAGAATATTGGTGGATATCGGTTCAGCTATACGAATCTTTTTATCAGCTCTTTCCGTTTACCGGTCTGTGAAGCTCGATTAGCCATTCATCAGGACACTGTTCTACCAATCATCCCCTCAGGAGGATACAAATATACTGTCTATGAAAATTAGCGGTCCTAGAAAAGATGTGAGGTTCTAAGCTGAAGGTTAGGTAGGCCAATTTTTTCTTAAAATAGAACAAGTTTTCTCTTGTTACGGGCCATCTTTCACTGCGGTAATTTTTCCGCGTCTATTGCTTTTTTATTTAATTTATTTTTTGTTTCATAAAATTCTTTCAAATTTGTTGTTTCTATGCGCAGGGTGTAATGAAACACCCTTGTGCATAGATTCCCGTTCCCTTAGTTCCATACCTAGTAGTGCCTTCCTCTTCTCTTCTTAAGAATACCTTTGGTGTAATTAAGAAGGCTTAAACTAACTGATAACCTAATCCATCAACCCTGTGCGATTGTGACGCTTAAGCTGAGTGAGACTTTTGCCCTATTTTTTTAAACGAAGCGATGTCGAATTCTTGTCTTGACATTAGCTTTAATTGGCGACTGGCTTATCTATGAGCGTCCGGAGCGTCTATTTGAACTTCAGGCAGAGTTGTCTTGAGAGACCAGTTCTTAATGGTGCTGTTACACTGATGTACAACAGTTGTGCTGCTGCTACACTGATGTACACCAGTTGTGGTGCTGCTACACTGATGTACACCAGTTGTGGTGCTGCTACACTGATGTACACCAGTTATGGTGCTACTACACTTATATAAAGCAGTATTCGTATCAGGATATTTATATATATTTGCTAGAAAATCTTGTACATTTTTGTTGTCATTCCTTATGAGTGAGGAATGCAAAATTTTCTGATAAATTTTTTGAAATTAGGGACAAATATTTTCTGGAAAAAAGTCAAATTGATTAAAACTTTTGCTACAATCGGCTCTTGTTACATTGACGAGTCGCGTCACCCGAGTGAAGCGAGATGCGACGGTCCCGAAGACTTGGTGCCAGTTCTGCTTTGTAATCAAGGGACGCACATGACGTAATATCTTGTTTATGAAATATCTGAATTGATAGGCTTAACATTCTTGAGTGATGTTTCATTCATAGTTGCTATTTATTTCCGTCTCGTATAAAGGTGTTAACGGTACTCTGCCCACATCCGTACGGTGATGCTCACGAGTCTGAGTTAGAAGCTCCCGACATAGTGCAGCTGTTCAAGCTAATTTTCGTTAAGTTGAATTATCTTTAATTAAAGTTATTTAAGATTAATACGAGCCACTCGTGGGTTTGACCCACGACCAGCTAACTTGAAAGCAGCAAACCAGAAGATTCATGGCCGTAGCAGGTATGCGTGCTGTTCTGACGCGTTCTGTTTTGTCAGCATAACATTCTTATAGAGGTAAAGCGCTATGTCTTACTCTTCCACTTGAAAATTTGGGCGCTCGTTTGTTACTAAGTATTCATCTACCTAACTCAACTCTACTCGGACCATACTGTAATGAATTTAACTTACGCAGTTTAATGATTCTTCTTACGGATCAAGCTTTTATTTTATTTTAATATGACGCACCTTTTAACGGTACTTTCTAGATCTTTTAGAGGTAAGTATCCTTGTAATCTAACCTTCACCAGTAGGTCTTGGTAGATAGGTAGGTTGGTACTTGATAGGTTGGTATTAGATAGGTAGATGGGTTGTTGTTTGATAGGTAGATAGGTTGACGTTTCATAGGTAGATAGGTTGATGATATTGGTTTTATTTAATAGGTAGATAGATTAGTGTTTGCTAGGTAGGTAGGTTATTGTATGATCGGTTGGTTAGATTCAATAGGTAGATAGATTGGTAGGTAGACGCAGCACACCGAACTAGAGTACCAGTAAAGTTCAGGCAGCGCAGGTTCACCGGAGCTGCGTGGGAACCTCTCGCTCTCTCGCCACCGTCTGGTGCGCCGCGAGCGTTTTTGCGCTGCTGTTGCGACGCCACTTTTTGCCGCTTCGCAAGATCGTTTACTGTACGTTCGTATTTCGACTTGATTCCATTGGCTGTGGCGCTATGCTCCTCAACGGACTGGTTGCTTCGTTCGCACTCACAAATTAATCCCCGTTCCGATATCACCGAACTTGTCCGTCTTGTGAGCTAGGTCTCTCGTCGAAGAAACTTGATTGTCAAGATTTCTTACCCATCCTGCGTGTCTGCCACCACGGGCACGGAGGGGTGACGCCAGTTGCGTGCTCCTCGCCAAGTTTTCAGCTTTCACGCGTGTCAAGATAAATTAGTTTTTTCCAAGTCTTTGTAGAGACTAAAAATTTCGTTCGTATTTTTGATGAAGTACTATGAGAGAATGTTTAATTCACCCGACGCTTGCAGTGTTGAGTATAGTAGGAAATTTGGGGCGTGGATTATTTTTTAATTTATTGCCGAGACAGCTGTTGAATGTTGTCTCTAGGATTCTTGTAAAATTAAATGCAACGCGAGTGTTTTAATTACTGTAAATTGTTTGTGAGAGAAACGGCTCGTAATCTGCTGACAATATTCAAAAGAATGGCAACTGCCATAGCCGTCACTGACATTTTATTTTGAATTACGACCACAGCTGTGATGTCAAAAATGGCTGAATGGCTGATTGCTCCAGAAACCGAAGGCCCAGTCAGCATATCTTGGAGTTTATCGCTAGTGTACTAATTCTCATCGGGCTAATAATATTCAACAGGTTAATCGCGAAAGACTCACAAAAAATTGAGTGAAGTACATCTTCAACATCCGTTATAATGTCTTCAGTTTGGTTTCCGGTTTCACTCGCAAAATGTTTCATTTTATCCCGTTTTTCTAAAAATATCGACTTCGATTATTAGTGCATACCACTCCGCGTACTAGATGATAATTCCTTTCTCACAAAACTAACAAACATTTGTTGCTAGGAGTGTTCATAAGAGAGAGAGAGAGACGCCTTGCCGTTTTTTACCTGCCTTGCTTTCCAGTGACCAAAAGCAAGACAGGTCTTAACTTCGGTTCACGCTGCTCTGAGGATCTGCTGAAGATGAGATTATTCATACGATGAGAGTATTGGATGATGAAGGAAGCTCAAAAGTTAGTTCACAGTTGAGGCTGCAGAGCGTGGAGCTCATTACAGATAAGGCCTCACAGACGCTGTTACAGCACCATCTTAGGTGCGTCTACTGCTTTGATCGATTGTATTTGCGGTGGTCTCGGGAGCTTCTTCAAATTTACAGCCTTTTCATGTTTGCAGCCGCTCAAAACTCGTCCATCACTCGCGAGTTCAGAGATAAGTTTTGTCCGACGAACGTGAGGGATTATTCATCGCTCCTCGCGACGGCACAACGCGGGTTCTCTTTGAAATAAAAATGAATGTTGTGTTCGCGTCAGTTGCTAATGTATGTAGAATGGTGTACTATTATGTATATGGTAGGATGAATAGGCATGTTCTAGTGTAACTTTATGGTTGATTTGTAGGTTATTTTCAGTCTGTTACTGTACAATGTACAAAAAATTATGGCAAATCGAACTATTCTCTATATATATTTTGTATTACCTCTCGTAGGGATACAATTATTATATCTATGAAAATAAACGCTCTCTGGGGAGAGGTCGTGTAAGGCTTCTAGCTTAAAGTTAGCTAGATCTTCATTTTGCTGAAATAGAATAGGTTTTCTTTTTTGTTGCAGACCATCTTTTTTCGCTTCACTGCTTTCTTTTTTCAGTAATCACTTTCATCATCAATTTTTTTCTTGTTCCACAAATTTTCTTCAATTTTACTGTGTTTATGCTCAGGTTTCGAGGTTCAAATGTTCAAAAATTGAACATTTATCCTCTTTATATCATGGCTAATGATATGAAACCCTCGATGCAAAAATGTAAAAATCGAGAGAATAATGAAGTCTTGAAAATTTTGAATTGTGACCTATACGAATGAAGGATACTCTTTTGTTGCTCTTGTCGTTTGCTTCACTTCGCTTTTGAGTGCAGTAACCAAAATTTTGCATGGCTCTCTTTCGCGTCGTTGATATAACGCCTTTCAAATTTTAGTGTGCGATTTTAACATTTATCGGTGACAAACTTGTAACCACAGTTCAGCATTTAGGACTGTGAAATTTTATTCCGTGATTTTAATATTGCTCATCTTATATGTCAAATTAAACAAGAAGCACATTGTTGCTCTAAGATTGATTGATAGTCTATTTCGTGATCTGGTGGTGACGTAGTAAAAGAGTATAATTTTAATGTACAGGAAACATATTGTTGCTTCAATGTAGGTAGACATTTTATTTAGAGATCGCTGGTGAAGTAGTAAAAGAGTATAATTTTAATGTATCTACTCTTAATTTTTTTCTGTAAGTTTGTTTCAGTGCCTCTCAGTTGGGATTTATTCTCCTAGTTTGAATGTGGTGTGCGCCAGTATTGGCAAGCCTTACGGCATGGCAGAAGTTCTATGTCATTTCCTGTGGAAACGAGAGTGCGCATCGCATCGCTTTATCTTGCCCTGCTTTTTGTGAATTTAAACGGGTTCCCATTATACAGCTTTGCATACGGTACCTGTGGTTTTTACCTGGAGTTGACCAAATCTGTGACTAGAGTTGACCAAATCTGTGACTAGAGTTGACCAAATTTGTGACTAGAGTTGACCAAATCTGTGACTAGAGTTGACCAAATCTGTGACTAGAGTTGACCAAATCTGTGACTAAAGTTGACCAAATCGATAACTAGATTTGAAAAAATCGACGACTGGAGTTGACCAAATCTGTGATTAGAGTTTACAAAATCTGTGACTGAAGTTAACCAAATCTGTGACTAGAGTTAACCAAATCTGTGACTACAGTTAACAAAATCCGTGACTAGAGTTAACAGAATCTGTGACTAGAGTTAACAAAATCTGTGACTCAGAGTTTTCACACTGACTACAAACAAAGGCCTTGGAAGTTTCATGTAACCATTCCACACCCTGGCTGTCACAATTCCCTCTCGTAGTGTAGTGACGCGGTCGCAAAAATCCCGTTATTTTTTACAAGACTTGTAACCCTACAAGTGTGCGTCTCACTTGCACTGAGAGCTTCTCACGGTGCTGCCCTTCCTCACTCACCCATCGTGAGTACCTACATCCCGCGCCTCTGTGTTGCTTAACACTTTGACCGCAGCGTGCGCCACTGGTGGCCACGGACGGGATTTTCGTAACGCTGCTGACCGACCAGTAGTCACAAACTCAGTTTTCATAAATACTTAATTGAAGCTAAATGAAAGCATGATCCAGTGTATATTTGCTTTTTTCAAAATTTCTCCCAAAAATTAAATTTAAAGTGGAATCGAATATTGAACTTCAGTTAAACCCATCGCGGTCAAAGTGTCAAAACTGCGTCGAATGATTTGAAGTTCGTTACGCGGCGATGAGTTCTGAACCGCGTCGCCTCATCAGTCATCGTTCGGCCAATGGGCTGTCAAGTCCAGCCGATCTGTGTCCCGAGAATGCCATTGTCTGGTGCTACTGTTTGTGGAGTCCTTCTTCTTCCAATCAATGCAGGTCTAATCCTTGACGAACCCCCGTCTGGCCCGTCCGTTCGTTCTTTACGTGGGTCACACTAACCGTTAGCCTCTCTTCCCATGAGTTTCCTATCGCACTGCATCAGTTTGTCAATAAATTTTCCAAGACGAACAGACGAATCACAAATATTGTAAATTATTACATTGTAAATTATTGTATTATTATATTAATTATACAATTATTGTAAATTCATTATAGCTGTAGTTCTATCACAATGCATACTTTTTATTAGATGGCTTAGGGTAATTCTCATTTGACCTTCGGTATACAGGATTCATTATAATTTACATAATGGATCCCAGCCTTAAATTTAGGTACATGATAGCTATATTATGTATTTTCTGGCCTGAGTTTATTATTGGGATACATTTTTGCGCAAGGAAGGAATGTTTCGTTGTATTTATTTTAGTTGGTCTGTGTCTCGAATTTGTCGTATTGGCGTTCCCTTCTATATTTCTGAAGAAAGGTGATTGATCTACTTGTACTCAGTTTTTTAGAAATAATTTGACGAGCATCTGTGCTCCTAAAATGCCACAACGATCTCCTTTCCTTTCCACAAAGAGGTAAAAAGACAAAATCGGCCAGCTTCTGTCATTATATGTATTTTACATTTTCATTATTGAACGAAGCGCACTGCAGCTAGCAACGTTGCAATCTTGCTCATTGGAATCCACTAATTTTACTCCTTCCTCGCGCTGCAGCCTGGTGTGTTGTTGCTGAAGGCATTCGTCGCTGCTCAGAATCTCGCTCTAATGGAGCGCTTGTTTGAAAACATCGGGCACACATAAGAGCTCACAGGGACGTGAATCTTTGGAAATCATGTTTCGATACTCGTGATTTTATTACCACTCCACTGTATGATTAACTGCGTAGGCACGACCATGTTTCGTTCCACACTTGCACCTCATAAGTTTTCATGCAAAGAATTTCACTGCAGTTTCTTTGTGTCTTCTCATTTGTTTATGAACTTTCCTATTACCATTCTACTGTATGCTTACCTGTGTAGGCACGACGATGTTTCGTTCTACATTTGTACCCCATAAGTTCTCATGCAAAGAATTTCACTGCAGTTTCTTTGTGTCTTCTCATTTGTTCATGAACTCTCCATGATAAGTCTTGTTCTTGCTTTTCTCAGATTGTACTCCGTAGTGTTTTCAACAAGTTGCTGACTCTGCGCTTTGCATCCGAGAATGAGTGCACTTAATACGACCGGAGAAATAGGCTCGATCATTTTTGAGACGTTGCAACAGTTGGTAACGGCTCAAATATTGCAGCTTCCGATGAGTTTGACTTCTAGTGTTCTACATCCATGTGTCTTCAATACACAGTAGTTGGCACTAAATCCGCACTCAATTGTGTGCACTAAATCCGTACTCAATTGTAATACGTTGTCCACAAATTAGATAACTTATAATGAATGTTAAAATTGCTGAATATGTTCCGATTTTCATTGTAGAATAGCGGGCTCTCCATCCGTATTCAATCGTAAGTTATCCACGAATTGGATAATAGATAAATAAATATTGAATATTGAAAGTGATAAATATGTTTCAAACCTTACAATATGACCGTGTGATGCCCCTTCAATCTCATGTGCGAAAGAACTAGGAAGCCTCACTTCTTGGAACGGTTATATTCATTCCCTCATCTGCGGCGGGAGAAAAAGTGCGCAAAAATGTTATCCTAATTGTGCGTATGTTTTTATCAAGTTACCGATTTTCAACTTGAACAGTAAAATAATAATAATAATTATCTTCCGATCCAATTTTAGAATTTTGCATGAGACCTAACTTCATCAACGATCAGGTGGAAACAACTTTGGCTCTATCTCCATCGCTCTAAATTATCCATATGTGTAAAGAAGCCCTTATTAGATGCAGAAGAATAAATGGATGGAGTAGTCGCATTGAAATTCAGAGTTTTGTACAGTTCCTGCGATGAATCGTTTTTTGATTTGTACTTGCCATTCAATTTTGTTATCGGTAATAATACTGAAAAATTGAACTATTCTTCTCACAAACCTTACTGTAGATACGCTTTGAGGATATGCTGCGTGAAGTTTTTTCTCATGTATGTTCAATGAAGGGATTTTTCGACATTTATTTAAGCATACTCCTGATCATCAGTCAGAAATAGTGTTATGTGACTTATGAGGCTTTTACTGTATTAAATGTTTCATTGCTTATATCCTTAATTTTGTATATTTATATCATCTTTCTCAAGAGGATACAGCGATTGTATCTATGGGAATCAGACCTCATATGGGGAAGGTGTAAAGTTCTGAGGCGAAAGTTGGGTAGGCCTCTTTTGGCTGAAATAGAATAGTATTTTTTTTTGTTCAGTTACTGACCATTTATTTTCGGTTCACTGCTGTCGTATTTGAGCACCTTAGGCTTAAACTAACTTATAATTCAGTCTAACCTTTGTGTATTCATAGGGTCATGAATAGCAGTCTCAGGTTGTAATGTAAGTGCTTGGTTATTTATTTTAATTTAATGGAATTTCGAGCTTTTGTTTACAATCTTTTTCATTCTGCCACATATGCAGTTCTGTGGTGCACGACCATACCCTGTCGAAGTGAACTACAAAGTGAAGAAATATTAATTCTTTACCTAGTCATCAGAAGTTAAGTCGTATTTACAATTTACTCATTGTTTTTTTTTGTCATTCTTTTGCTGTAAGCAACGGCATCTTGGAATAGCTTGCTCTTTTGCTCTTATAGCACTGCAAGCATGCGTTGCGTCTGCAGCGATCACCATCTTGCCCACGATCTTCTCCAAGCTCATCTCATGAAACTTGTGAGCTTCGCCTGATAGGCGCACTAAACCCAACTCCCTGCGAGTTCAAGTAGCGTTTCCTCGAGTTTAGATAAGAACAAACGCTGCTGTGCAGGAGCAGCGAACATGAACCTTAGTTTTGATCTTGTATGTCACTTTTGGGTGACTCGCGTACCTACCTGTCTGAGGCAGTGCAACGGTCATCGTTTGGTACTAGGAAAATTTTATGGAGATGTGGGAAAGATGGGTCTTCAATGTGTGGAAATCCTCGACTCAGCTACCATACGTGGTTTGTAATGTGGTGAGGAAAAGATGGATCGTCCACATATTACCCGCCTCGACGCAGCTACCATACGTGGTTTGTAATGTGGGGAAAAGATGGGTCTTCAATGTGTTCAAGTCCTCGACACTGCCATCAGCGTGGTTTGTGTTGGTGGGGAAAAGATGGGTCTTCCACATATTACCCTCGACACGGCTACCCTACGTGGTTTGTAATGTGGGGAAAAGATGGGTCTTGCATGTGTTGCCATCCTCGACTCTACCGCCGTACGTGCTCGTGACGGGAGCAAGTGCGCTGTGTTCACACTCCGGCTACTATATAAACATATGAGTCAGAGAGCACCGACAGAGCTCGTTCGAGGACATGTTTGTCTTCATTGAGTAAGGCGATACCTCACGGCTGTGTTAGGACCTCTCACGCACACTCGGACTGTATGTAGGAGCACAGCCGTGATAAACATGCTAATTTACGCTTTGTTGTTCGCTTCTTATCTTCTTGTCCTTGTGTTTTCATTGCTGCTTTGCTAAACTCTGTGGTCCGGCATTACATTGGTTGACTTTTTTATTTGGTCGTAGTTGTGATGGGAGTTGAATGGTTATTTTGTTATCCGGTGCAGTTATGAAGTCACTGCTTCTATAACCCCCCTGTTTAAATAATAGGTAACTAAAGAAGTACACCTTTCGTTCATATTTTTGTGATTATTTATTGATTTACCAGTGCTCTCGCTTCATACGCGAAAGTGTGCAAACCTTGACCGTTAGTTGTGGGTACCTTGTATCTAAATTGGATGTTGGCGTCTGACAAATTCTTCAACACTTCAACAAAAAACCTGGTGTCATTCAGGCTTTTTGAATAATGGTACTTTCAAAAAATGTATAATTTCCGATTTAGAAAATAGTGCTGCGAATTTTGTGCCATTATCATGCCGTAGAACACTGGGTTCCGATATGGATATAAATGGTATGCCTTTTGCTACTTTTAATTATAAATAAAAGTGCAAAGAAACACGTCTTTAACGATATCACTATCTTATTTAAGAAATTCGAAATTCAATGAATAAAATATTAAAAAAATATATAAATATATTAAAAATATTATGAAGAATACAATACATATAGTATATTAAAAATATTTTCATTCATTGACCCCTCAGGGAGATACAACTATTGTATCTATGGGAATTGGCGCTCCCAGGGGAACCATGTGAGGGCCTGAGCTAAAGGTTAGGTAGGCTTCCTTTTTGTTGTAATAAAATAGGTTTTTGTTTTGTTACGGACCATCTTTTTTCGTTTCACTGCTGTCCTGTTTTTCAGCACCTACTACTTTCTTCTTCAACTTTTTTCTTGTTTCATGAACTTTTTTCCTAGCTCACTGTTTCTGTGCACCTTGTCCATAGATTCCGCGTTCCCTCAACTCCATACTAAATGGTGTCTTCCTCTTTCCTCTCTTGGAACATCTTTGTCGTGGTTAAGGGAGGCTAAAACTTTCTTATATAATAATAATAATAATAATAATAATAATAATAATAATAATAATTTCATTCATTGACTACCTTTAATGAAACAACGATCTCATTAAAGGCTTGTTTCTTTGCGCTTTTATTTACAATACTGGGTTCCACCACGCATTTTCGATCGTGTGGAACAACGTTCTTCGTACGGGCTCATCGCAGCACGCAGAGTTGTGGCGTGTGTCTCTGGCGCGTGTCCGTGCTTTTTTGTGGGTGAAGAGAAACTTGTCGGTTCCTTATCCAGCTCTGTGAGACCATACCCTGTGGCTCCAGTCGTGAGCCTGGGCACTGGGAATTCTGGAATGGAAGGTGTGCGAGCTATGGATGGAGGAGGGTGAAGTGCGATGGAGGGTGTAGTGCGATGGAGGGTGGAGTGGGATGGAGGGTGGGGTTAGACCAGTGTTATTCACCAATTTTTGCGAGAGAGCCACTTCGAGAGCTGCATTGATTGGCTCTGAGAGCTGCGCTACTGCAATTGGTAAATGATTGAGAGAGCCGCAGCGACTGCAAGATAGCGTATATTATATAAATTTTATATTAATTATTTATTTTATATATTTTAAAATGAACACGCAATTAAAACCACTGAGTTAGACCGTGTGCGGTGCTGCGTCTGTGGGGAGTTGGGTGTGGTGGCGGTGTTATGCTCGTCGGGTATATGGGGGGTGCGAACGTTAATCATTATCGCTCATGTGTGTTTTTGGTGCATTTTATTAGTTTTTTATGCGTCTTGTTGACATATTTTGTTTTTTGGTGTGTTGTTGATGCATTTTGTTAGTTTTTTGGTGTTGCTGTTGCTGTATTTTGTTAGTTTTTTGGTGTGTTGTTGATGCATTTTGTTAGTTTTTTGGTGTGTTGTTGCTGCATTTTGTTTCAGTTTTATGCGTGTTGTTTGTGCATTTTGTTAGTGTTTTATGCGTGTTGTTGGTACGTTTTATTAGTTTTTTGGTGTGTTGTTGGTGCATTTTGTTAGTTTTTTGTGTGTTGTTGGTGCATTTTGTTATGGTTTTTATGCGGGCTTCTGGAGTATTTGGTTAGTGCTTTATGTGTGTTGTTGGTGTATTTTGTTTGCCTGGTGTTGTTGGTGTTCGGCGTGTGTAGAGATGCAATATCAGAAAGCTGGTTGAAAATATTGAAATTTTTAGTTAGTTGCAAGAAATGGAGCCTCAAACTACTGCACTAGACTACACAGCACTACAGCCACTTGAAAACATCTCTCAACTACGAACTCTTAGGGGAATAAAAAAATGAATCACTAATTACCTCGTCAGATTGTTCTACGATGCGGTTTCTTGTACTTAAAAGTCCACTTGTCAAAAACAAATCTACCTGCAAAAGGGATGGGAATTTTAGATTTTCTGATTTCCTATTGAGTTATTAATTAAAGCCTTGAAAGACTTTTATTAAAGCCTTGTCTTCTTATGCTAAAGTATGCAAATCTTGACCGTTAGTTGGTCTTGTTGGCAATTGAATAGAATTCAATCTCAGTTAAATGTTAGCGTCTGATCAATTCTCCAGCACCTCAACAAAAAACTACCGTCACCCAAACGAAAGCGATTGGAATGGTAGATTTCGTGATTTTGTATCAATTTGTTTACGTCTTCGCTCCATAAGCGAAATTGTGCGCCATGTCTTGTCTTGCATCTCATGTAAACTTTGGCGTCTGATCAATTCTCCACCACCTCGATACAAAACTGGCGTCACCCGAACGAAACTGATTGGAACGGTAGAAGCTACAGAGACAAAACTGATTGGAACGGTAAAAACAACGGAGACAAAAGTGATTGGACCGATAGAAGCAAGAGAGACAAAACTGATTGGAACGGTAGAAGGAACAGAGACAAAACTGATTGGAACGGTAGAAGGAACAGAGACAAAACTGATTGGAACGGTAGAAGGAACAGAGACAAAACTGATTGGAACAGTAGAAGCGAGAGAGACAAAACTGATTGGACCGGTAGAAGCAAGAGAGACGCAGAAGCAGCACCCGTACGAGGGCGCGTCCGACGAGCCTGCCCGTTGTTTACTCTGCCGCTGGAAAGTCAGGAGACTTGGGGTGGTCGTGGAGCAGGGTGGAGTCAGCACGAAGCTTGGCCGTACTTGTGATGGTCGTGACCGTGGCATCGGGTGGGGGTGACATTAGGAGAGGTTGGGTGAGAGGGGTCTGACCCCTGGGTCGCCGGCCCTTATCGCTCATGACCGCTCTTATCGACTCCTAAGTCTTCTCCATCATCTTTTTGAAGTTTACGAATAAATGGACGTTGGATGTTTTGGTATTCGTTTGTTTTCTGAATTTGTAAAAATGATTGCAGGGATTTCTGCTAGTCTTGTTGGATGAGAATTTTTGTGTTTTGGCCTGCCGTGATCATCAGTGAGAAAACTGCGCGCCTTTCGTTGACGTCATTGATATGTCCTCGCGTTCTGAATTGTTCAAATCAACTTCCGCTTCAAGGATGGCTTCAGTTCTAGTATTTCTGTTCTAGTAGTTGAAATTCATAATGAAGAACCAATTCAAGTGCGAACTTTCGCTGTATTTAATACAATGCTCATAGTGCCGTTGCGTTATAGTCACGCAGTCCCTTGATTAACTTTTAAGTGCATTTTATGCGAGGCTTTTAATAAAAAATAATAAATTAACGGGCGTTACGGATTTGTGATACGGGCTTGAATTTTTAGTTTTTAATTGCTTGATTTCTTTACGCGTACGTTTTAAATGCCATTAACAGACCGGTTTTTACTAAAAATAAATTTTTTTTCGCAGAAATAGGCTTATATATCAAGCCAATAATGTTTTGAACAAAAACCATGTGGCATTGGTACGATTGTTTTTTTTTTGCTTAACCCTTTAACGCCCAAGTGGACTGTAAGGTCCTCTTTCAAAAATAACAATAATATATTATATTTCTTATTCAATTTGTTCACTAATGTGTCCTTTGAACTTTACTGCCGAGTGGCAGTTCCTTCCCCATCTAAATAACAGTAACTACCTAATGCCAGTGTCGGTTTAGTGATAGTGGTTGTTATAACGGTAATATGAGTATAAAAATATGGGCGTTAAAGGGTTAAGTTTTGTGTTCGAGAAACCTCATTATTTTCATCACGTCTGTCTCACATGCATTCCCCAGAACAGTTTTTTGAAGTTACTCTCAAGTTTTGTGATTTTCAAGTTACTCCCAAGTCTTATGATCGACAAACCCCATTAATCTCACACGAGTTCTCCACTCAATATTGCTGTTTCGGCGCACTGTGCCAGCTTCCGTGCCTCCCACCTTTTCCTGGTCCCCCCGTCGCCTGCCCTCGTCCTAATTTGGTACAGCCGGCACCCAAATGAGTTGCGTACGATGAACGTCACTTTTGTGTCTTGCTTTCATATTTGGGAACGCGTGGCTAATACGTTCAATGCTGCCCCCTCTCTTTTTATGAATTTTTCCCTTCTCTCTCTCGACTTGGAGCGAGTGCCCTGGTGTTGCTAAGTTTTCTTGCCTCGTGATGAGTTCTTTGTCTGAGCTCTCCCACGCCACCACGTGTGCGCTTAGCCCTCTGCTCCCTCGTCCTGGTCTCCGGTGTTGAATATGTACTTCTGCGACTCCTTCCACACTTCAACTCAGGTTTTGTATTTAACTCAAATTCAACTCAAAAATATGCCCGAGAATTTGCTGAACTTATTTGGGCCCACAGGTAGCTATACTCAAATTTGACCATTGCACTAGAAACAATTTACTTTAGTATCGCATCCCGTGAATGAATTGTTTAAATTGTTTAAACTCTGTTACAATATAAAACACTGAACCCATCTTAGTCTCGGTTGTTGAATCTTTATTTCACCTACTCCATTTAAACTTCAACTACAGGGATAGGCTGAGGTTTTGTATTCGACTCAAATTATACTCTGTTGCAATACTGAACACTGAAATGAACTAAAGATTTCTTGAAACGTGTCTTCATTTGGTTTTAATTCACTGCGAACAAAAACCTGTTTGTGAACACCGTTGTTCTACTTTACTTGCTTGTGGGAGGAATTCCTTCGGTGACCCCCGTCAGTGACGAAGCAGTTAATGTGTTGAGTGTATTCTCCTTCGAATATTATTTATTTATGAGAAGATCTACTGAAGTCTAAACGTATTCTAATCCTCTCATGCGCAATCACACGCGACTAAACACATTCCAATTTTTTCTGTTGTGAGAGGTAGGTAGGCCTACTTTTTTTAAATAAAATGTTTTTTGTTTTGTTATGAATCATCTTTTTTCGGTTCACTGCTGTCCTGTTTTTCAGTACTTACTACAACTTTCATCTTGTTTCATAATCTTCATCTTATCTTACTGTTTCTATGCGCACGAGATCCTTTGCAAGAATATTCTTTGAGCATAGATTCCACATTCCCTTAACTCCATACTAAATGGTGCCTTCAACCTTCCTCTCTTTGAACATCTTTGTCGGGGTTAGGGAGGCTAAAGTTTTCTTATAATCAATCAGTCAATCAATCATGTTCTAATTTTCGTATACTCCATCTCACATGTTTTAAACGGAATTTACGAGTGACTAATGCTATAAATATTTATATGCTGCTATTTTTGCTACTTTGTATAATTTTTTTCGATAAATCTCTTCTACCTTTTTACAGTCGTAGTTCTCGTTTCTCCAAAAAAGAAAAAAGTGTAAAATATATAAAATATATTTCTTCTTCCACCAGAAGTATTGACAGTCAACAGGCCGCTTTGTACAGCGTAGTGGCCTCTGTGGTTCTTAACAATGGGTGACATTTCCAGCTGCCCAAAATGTTTGTGCTTTCGCGCACGTTATGCTTCAATAGAGTTATTCCTTATTCTGACATCTGAGTTACGGATAATTCTTGCACTTCACGCTTCCTGACACCAGTTCCTCCGCAAGTGCCTAGAAGAAATTGTTTGAGGGCGATGGCATCATCGTGCACGAAGTGTTAAGTTTGTGTCTCCGCCTCATGTTTAGCCATGATACAACATCACTGGCCGATTCTCAGAAAGCTTGGCTACGAGTGTTGCTTTTAGCTATGAGAATTCTCTCCACCCCTTTTTTTGCAGGGCTTCAGACTGGTCCTAGCCTGTATACGATCGCCGTATTTTTACCATTTACCAGAGTCCGTTATATGCACACGCGTTGGCCCGGTCATGTTTGCGTGTTTGTGTTCTTGCCGAGTTTGGTCGACAAGGTTTTCTCAGTCGTGTTTGCCGGGAGGATGTTGACGGGCGAGAATGCATGAACCTCGCACAGGACTCGGACCTCTTCCTCCTTCTTCTCTTCAATCTCCCACGACGAAGTCTTCTCTGCCCTCTCCTTGCCCTCTAACCCTGCCTTGCTCACTCGAAAGAATAAGAGTCACTCGATTGGATCCGCTAATTGGGGAACGCGTTAACCACAGAACTCCTCACATTCGATTCCTCTTTGTTGGAAATGATTTCACTTCGGCAGAGTTTTATTTTGCAGCCCTAGTGAGTGTTGCATTTGTTGTCTTAGGTTGACTGTCAGGATCGCTTGTATAAAATGTCTCAGAATCATCAATTATTTTACGATACGATAAATCCTGCTGTCCAATTGAACTTGTAGATATTGTTTTCGATACCGTTTAGAGTTCTAGATATTTTTTAATCGAAAGGAGTGACGGGATTTTTTTCTGCCAGCAAATATTTTAATAGAGAGCCTGACCGAATGCAATAAAAGTATATTAATTGTATGAGAACGATCCATAAAGGTGTGTACCATATCGAGAATTAAAATACTTTAATTGTAGGGATAATTTTGAGATTATTTCTGATTAATTTTTTGTTGACTGCTTCTTGTTAGTCATGTGGAATCCTAATTCCAATTTAACAATATGGTTCAATTTATTAGCGTGGAGTAAAATCAACGCGATAAACATTTACGCTAGTTAATCATGTTTGACGCAGCTGAGGTTCGCGATTTCGATTACAGGCATGCTGATTGGAGCACAAACCTTCTGCGAGGCTCCACTGTGAATGTATCTTTATCTCTTTTGGTTGAGAATTATTCACTTGAAATTTTCTTGACTTTCAGGAAGTTTACCAGCTATCATTGTGCGTCATGTCAGTGCCGAGACCAACATTTGAAAAAAAACAGAATGTGTGATCGCAAATGTCCAGCTTTTCTGTTTTCAAATTGTTCAGGCCAAACTTTACTCTTTTGTTGACACCGTTAATTTACCATGGACGAAAATATAGCTATTTTTTCCTCGAGCAAGATATGAAGTCTTGAGCTGAAAATAAGGTAGACCTTCGCTTTGTTGGAATAGAATAGTTTTTTGTGTTA
The DNA here is from genome assembly GCA_030386875.1 of Morinoia aosen. Classification (NCBI taxonomy): domain Eukaryota; kingdom Metazoa; phylum Arthropoda; class Malacostraca; order Amphipoda; family Talitridae; genus Morinoia; species Morinoia aosen. The sequence goes on from CM059560.1 coordinate 65,413,147, forward strand.
CCCACCATCTTTTTCTTACCGACCTGTGTTACCGACGTGTGCTGTATTTTTATCAGCAGCATTACTTTCTTCTTCGACTTTTATCTTGTTTCATAAACTTCTCTTAAGCTTGTTTCCATGCGGAGGGTTTGGGAGCATACCTTACACATAGATTCCCGTTTCCTAAATTTTATATTAAATGAAGCCTTCCTCCTCCCACTCTTGGGAACACCTTTACTGTGGTAGAGAAGGCTTAAGATAACTTATCTTACATTTAAAGCAATATTTTCGTGACGTTATTCTACTTCGTATTCAATTTAATTTTACTCTGATATCTTTGTTTTCATTGCATGAAAACCTCGAATGTATAATACCAGCGGTCCATCTGCGAAACTCTCCAAAAATTTAAAAATTACTTTCCTGTTTTTATTGTCACGTTTCCATTATCCCCGTTACTCATCATTTTCAGCACTCAGGAACTTAGATCCATATCCACCTTTCCTCGAAGTCCTCTCTTGTGCAAAATTAAACTCATGTTTTATCGATTACGTTCTTTTTATGGACGCTGTTTCTGCCATCTGTACGCGTGCTGTTGTGCGACCGTTACACGCTCTCTTTGTGACTTTTTGAGATCCCTTCATCGCTGTTCTCACTCCCCCCCACCGTGTGAAGCAACACGTGTGTCGCACCGGTGTAGGGCAGCGCTGACTGCTGCAAGCCTGCTATTTTTCGGTAATTCTGTGCAGCCATACTGTGTCATATCGGTCTCGTGCAGTGCTGCTGGCCGCGGGACCAATGTTCACAGTAGAAAATGCTACCCTCTTTGGGCACTTGCTGTGTCATATCGTCCTGTCGTGCAGTGCTGCTGGCCGCGGGACCAATGTTCACAGTAGAAAATGCTACCCTCTTTGGGCACTTGCTGTGTCATATCGTCCTGTCGTGCAGTGCTGCTGGCCGCGGGACCAATGTTCACAGTAGAAAATGCTACCCTCTTTGGGCACTTGCTGTGTCATATCGTCCTGTCGTGCAGTGCTGCTGGCCGCGGGACCAATGTTCACAGTAGAAAATGCTACCCTCTTTGGGCACTTGCTGTGTCATATCGTCCTGTCGTGCAGTGCTGCTGGCCGCGGGACCAGTGTTCACAGTAGAAAATGCTACCCTCTTTGGGCACTTGCTGTGTCATATCGTCCTGTCGTGCAGTGCTGCTGGCCGCGGGACCAATGTTCACAGTAGAAAATGCTACCCTCTTTGGGCACTTGCTGTGTCATATCGTCCTGTCGTGCAGTGCTGCTGGCCGCGGGACCAATGTTCACAGTAGAAAATGCTACCCTCTTTGGGCACTTGCTGTGTCATATCGTCCTGTCGTGCAGTGCTGCTGGCCGCGGGACCAATGTTCACAGTAGAAAATGCTACCCTCTTTGGGCACTTGCTGTGTCATATCGTCCTGTCGTGCAGTGCTGCTGGCCGCGGGACCAATGTTCACAGTAGAAAATGCTACCCTCTTTGGGCACTTGCTGTGTCATATCGTCCTGTCGTGCAGTGCTGCTGGCCGCGGGACCAATGTTCACAGTAGAAAATGCTACCCTCTTTGGGCACTTGCTGTGTCATATCGTCCTGTCGTGCAGTGCTGCTGGCCGCGGGACCAATGTTCACAGTAGAAAATGCTACCCTCTTTGGGCACTTGCTGTGTCATATCGTCCTGTCGTGCAGTGCTGCTGGCCGCGGGACCAATGTTCACAGTAGAAAATGCTACCCTCTTTGGGCACTTGCTGTGTCATATCGTCCTGTCGTGCAGTGCTGCTGGCCGCGGGACCAGTGTTCACAGTAGAAAATGCTACCCTCTTTGGGCACTTGCTGTGTCATATCGTCCTGTCGTGCAGTGCTGCTGGCCGCGGGACCAATGTTCACAGTAGAAAATGCTACCCTCTTTGGGCACTTGCTGTGTCATATCGTCCTGTCGTGCAGTGCTGCTGGCCGCGGGACCAATGTTCACAGTAGAAAATGCTACCCTCTTTGGGCACTTGCTGTGTCATATCGTCCTGTCGTGCAGTGCTGCTGGCCGCGGGACCAATGTTCACAGTAGAAAATGCTACCCTCTTTGGGCACTTGCTGTGTCATATCGTCCTGTCGTGCAGTGCTGCTGGCCGCGGGACCAGTGTTCACACTAGAAAATGCTACCCTCTTTGGGCACTTGCTGTGTCATATCGTCCTGTCGTGCAGTGCTGCTGGCCGCGGGACCAATGTTCACAGTAGAAAATGCTACCCTCTTTGGGCACTTGCTGTGTCATATCGTCCTGTCGTGCATTGCTGCTTGCCGCAGGCCAAATGTTCACTCTAGAGAATGCTGAGCTTCATCAAGTTAGATGTTGAAATTCACTAGCGCGTTAATATTTCACGAGAACTTGCGTTTTCTTGGGAACATTTTCCTGTAATTTGTTCTTGAAGAGGTGCCTTTGATATCACTAATATCTCTGAGAAAGGCTCCTGTACAAGTGAACTGATAACCTCGTTTGAAATTGCTTCTCATGGGCATAGGATGGGCAATAGGTTCAGCAAAATTTCCATTATTCGACTAAAGAAAATTCATCACTTTGGATTGTAAAAAAATTCTTGGGACAAAAATCCTTGAATCCAGTCGTAGTAAATACCACAATAAGTATTACGGTAAGTTAGGTTTACAAAGCCCTGGGGAGTGAAGCCTCGGCTACTGATAAGCCTTCGGGGCTTCTTTCCTTCGTGCCCCATTTGCTTCATCCAGTTTCCGTGCCTTTTTCGCCATCTGCTCATTGTCTTTCCATGCTCTTCCTCCATACTTTGCTGTTTCTATGCGTGGGATTTCCTTTGTGGGAACACACGTAGTGCATAGATTCCCTGTTTCGACGCTAAATGGTCCCTTTTCTTCGCTTTGTTTAGATCGCATTTCTCAGAGTATCGAACTAGTTCTAGTTATAAAAATCATAGAAAGAAATATAATATCCTCGTTTGAAAATCCTTGTAGTGTGTGAATGGAAGCCTGTTTTAGTGAATTATTATTTAAAATATTCACCAGCCAACAGTGACCCCCCTCCCTCCCCAACCCTCTACCCCCTTTTGGTTCCCCCGTGTTTCCCTGATCTCTTCCTGTTGAACTTAGCAGCTCAACTTCAGATGTTTGACTTGACGTGTTGTAGGTTGTAAGCATAAATTACTCTTGGCATTTTAACGATGATGTAACTGTATTGTGAGTAGCGTAATAAATTCCAAAGTAATGACATCCACTGTAGAACTTGCTGTATCATGACGGTAAGTTCGAACCCTGAATCTTGTTGGTTGGGGACATTTCAAATCAAATAATTTGCGCGAGTTCTTTCCTATCGTTTACCCTGTTGACGTCATTAATTTCCATGTTGATATGTTAATATCTTACAGTTTCAATTTTCAATGAGAAAATGGTTCAACCATGTAAACCTTCATACCAAAAAATAGAGACATCCTATTTTATTTCATATATCTTAGCGAAATATATGTTATATATTATATATGTTAGTGAAATCGCGGTTTCATAAGGCAATTAGCCGTCCTCAAGGCTTATTACAAGATATCGCAGCTCGTCTGGAAAACTGTCACGAGAGGATCACAGTTTTTAGGATTATATTTTAAAATAGAGCTAGAGATTATTGCAGTCACGCTTCTCATCGCACAGAATAACAAATAACAGCCCACCGCAATTGGGTCGTGATCGAAACCTACGTCGTGATTGTTACCAGTTGGTAGGACGGAGGTGCCGGGGGCTTTCTCTATGCGGGACACCGGGCAATTGGCAGAGCACGCACGGCTGCTGCGAACTTCATTGCTACTTGATAAAAGGGGCCACAAAAAGACGTCTCGGGCTCGGTGATCTGCGAGCGATGTGGGAGCGGAAGCGGAGTTGCCCTGTGGCGAGTATGTGTCCCGCTACCCTGCCTCTCCAGCCCTCCTCCTCGCCCCTCCTCCCTTCTTCTAATTTAGCCCTCCCTCCTCCCTTCTAATTTAGCCCTCCCTCCTCCCTTCTTCTAATTTAGCCCTCCCTCCTCCCTTCTTCTAATTTAGCCCTCCCTCCTCACTTCTTCTAATTTAGCCCTCCCTCCTCCCTTCTTCTAATTTAGCCCTCCCTCCTCCCTTCTTCTAATTTAGCCCTCCCTCCTCACTTCTTCTAATTTAGCCCTCCATCCTCCCTTCTTCTAATTTAGCCCTCCCTCCTCCCTTCATCTAATTTAGCCCTCCCTCCTCTCTTCTAAGTAAGCCCTCCCTCCTCCCGTGGCCTCTTTGGCTGGACGCATGTGAACTCTCAACTTTCTTTGCTTTTGAAAAACACGAAGGGTAATTGCCATGAGAGGTCCCCTATCATTTGAGATCCCATGGTTTTGCTGCCGCCGGTCGAGTACGGAGGTATATCCGAAGCTCATTTAGAGCACAGTGGAATATTTACCGTTATGTTGTTGGACTTGGTGACTTATTTGGTGAAGTTGTGTGCTCTGCACAGGATTTTAGGTTTCTGCGCTGCAAAAGGCTGACGTCGGGCACATATTTGCTGTTTAGTTTCATTCTGAAGCTTTTCATTTATGAACTCCTTATTTATTGTGTGAAAATAACCTCTATACTTCATTAAGAAAGAATGATTCCAGATTTTCAATAACGTAGCATTTATGCGTGGGTCAGTTATGGTGGATACATGCAGGTACAAGAGATGTAGTGTGGACAGTTCATCAAACACCTTTGTCGAAATTTTTTATTGCATTTGCTTTAGTGAATGAATCTATGTACTTAGGAAAATTAATGACGTAACATAATTGCAAAAATCCCTCGCCTCTCTGTTGTTCTCATCGATGCGTATTGGGTCAGAGTGTCAAACCCTGACACGGAGCAGGGCGTTATTGGTCAGGACTTTCTTTTGAATGTGGCTATGTAGTCTTGTTTAGCACCACTTACTTTCATCATAGTTTGCGTGTCTCCCTGCTGTACTTTCGATCTGTTCCTTTCAGTCCGTGGCGCCGACTGTGGCTAATGACCTAATGGTTTCGAAAGGGACTCGTTCGGATGAGACAATTGGGCACTTCCTCTGACATCACCTCGATCACCCGCTGATTTTGGTCAAGCTTCGGCGGCCTCATCACGTTCATTGAGGAGTTTCTCAGCTCTAAGCTGATTCATTTCGTCATTGTTCTCTTGCTATGATATGAACCACAGTATCATGAGATGTGCCACGGTATTATAATATGAACCAAGGACCAAAGAAGTTTTCCTTCCAGCCTTTGTCAGCCCTAACTGTATCAGTGATACATGGAAATCATGATATGAACCAAGGATCAAAGTTGTTTTCGTTTCAGCCCTTGTCAGCCCTGGCTGTATCAATGATACATGAAAATCATGATATGAACCAAGGACCAAAGTTGTATTCCTTTCATTGTCAGCCCTGACTGTATCAATGATTCATGAAAAATTGGATCAAGTAAGACACATCTCGTGATGTCGAGAGAAAGCTTCGGACTCAACGTGGGAAATTGGCATCTCGCATTCTGCAAAACGATGCTGAGAATAAAAAGGATTCTTCGTGCTATTGCTCATTTTGAACATGTTTTTGTTTTCTATTTATCTTGTACGACAAGAATTTTATAACATTTGCTTCTACAATTTAAGTCTGTAATTGTGCTTCGGGAAATTAAAATTATGCTAGAGTTATTTACAGTGGTATCAAGCTTTGATTTTATAAATCTTCGAGTACACAGTGAATAGGTTACACAGTGTGTAGTCCTAAAAATTCCCAACACAGTACGTAGAGCACACAACGCGTAGAGTACACAGCGCGTAAAGTACACAGTGTGTAGTCCTAAAAATGCTACACAGCATGTAGAGTACACAGCACGCGGAGTACACAGCGTTCAGAGTACACAACGTGCAGAGCATACAGCGTGCAGAGTACACAGCGTGCAGAGTACACAGCGTGCAGAGTACACAGCGTGCAGAGTACACAGCGTGCAGAGCACAGAGCGTGCAGAGCACAGAGCGTGCAGAGTACACGGCGCGCAGAGTACACGGCGCGCAGAGTACACGGCGCGCAGAGTACACGGCGCGCAGAGTACACGGCGCGCAGAGTACTCGGCGCGCAGAGTACACGGCGCGCAGAGTACACGGCGCGCAGAGTACACGGCGCGCAGAGTACACGGCGCGCAGAGTACACGGCGCGCAGAGTACACGGCGCACAGAGTACACGGCGCGTAGAGTACACAGCGCGTAGAGTACACAGCGTGTAGAGTACACAGCGCGTAGAGTACACAGCGTGTAGAGTACACAGCGCGTAGAGTACACAGCACGCGGAGTACACAGCGTACAGAGTACACAGCACGCGGAGTACACAGCACGCAGAGTACACAGCACGCAGAGTACACAGCACGCAGAGTACACAGCACGCAGAGTACACAGCACGCAGAGTACACAGCACGCAGAGTACACAGCACGCAGAGTACACAGCACGCAGAGTACACAGCACGCAGAGTACACAGCACGCAGAGTACACAGCACGCAGAGTACACAGCGTGCAAAGCACACAGCGCACAGTCCCAGAAGTGCAGCACGCAGCAGCCCCGCGCACCGATGCTGCCTCCGTGCGCCGCCCGCTCGGTACCCCTATCACCACCACAACCACCAGACTTACGCTCATACGCCGAGATCATACTGAGCTCTGCATTACCCGTGGCTAATGCCTAACTACAGGTCCCTACGGCCCTGCTACTGATGGGTGTGCTGCGAGTTTTGAATTTATCCCAGCAACACATGCCAGAAAGTAATGCGTGGTGTTGTAGGCTGTCCGGTGAGTTCTTCGCAGACGTGTGAAGTAAATCTAACTTGCTTGGAACCATAAAAGTTATCAGGTAGCAGTAGCAAACGTAATAGAAATGAAAGAGCAAGACAAGCCACTTTAATCACTTAAGACGTAGATTCCAGTGAAACCTAATTTTAAACGTTTTGGTCACAGGCCATTAGGAGTGGTAAGAATTCTGAAAAAACATAAAGTAAAAATAAACTAGTTTCGAATGACAAATCTAGAAACGAGATATAAAATTAGGTTAATTACGATCATCTATTTACCTAGAAATTTAATTTATTTGCCTATTTACCTAGATATGGCTAAAAATCTATTTACCATGCTAATTTACTCGAGCTTTGAACCCGTAGTTTGCTTTCAACATTTTACAAATGTATAAACTGAAAGAAAAACTCATGTACCTCTTCACGAATGATATGTAGATACTCGTGAAGTTTGCGTTGGCGCTCACACGCACATGCGCACCGCACACCGCCTAGGGACCTCTCACCTCTCCCCACGCTCCCCCTACGCTCCCCCGGGCGCAGTCACACGCATCGCTCAGGGCACTGGAGGAGTGGGCACATCCTGGCAGCTGCTGCCCCTCGTGTCATCCTGCCCCTCCCTCCCTCCTGCGTCCTCCCTTCTTTCGCAGGGCACCTCGTTCTTAAAGTAAAACAGTGCGCCTCGTTTTTTAACTCAACTCCCGCTTTCAAACTCCCGACGATCACAGTGTGGCTCGATCTTCAATTCAACTCCCGCTTTCAAACTCCCGACGATCACAGTGTGGCTCGATCTTTAACTCAACTCCCGCTTTCAAACTACCGACGATCACTGTGTGGCTCGATCTTTAACTCAACTCCCGCTTTCAAACTCCCGACGATCACAGTGTGGCTCGATCTTCAATTCAACTCCCGCTTTCAAACTCCCGACGATCACAGTGTGGCTCGATCTTTAACTCAACTCCCGCTTTCAAACTCCCGACGATCACATTGTGGCTCGATCTTTAACTCAACTCCCGCTTTCAAACTCCCGACCATCACAGTGCACCTCGATCTTTAACTCAACTCCCGCTTTCAAACTCCCGACGATCACAGTGTAACTCGATCTTTAACTCAACTCCCGCTTTCAAACTCCCGACGGTCACAGTGCACCTCGATCTTTAACTCAAATCCCGCTTTCAAACTCCCGATGATCACAGTGTGGCTCGTTCTTTAACTCAACTCCCGCTTTCAAACTCCCAACAAAACAGGATCCCGCCGCACACGTCATTTCTTCGTTCTTCTCAGTAGGCCTCGTTCTTTAACACGTTGAACGCGATGGGTTAAACTGAAGTTTAATCTTCAACTCAAATTTAAAGTTAAAAGTTGTTGGTAATTTTATACATGCCAAACATAAACTGCGCCCATTAAATAGCATTAATTTTAAAAGTTTGCCAAAAATTTTCAAGCGAACCATCGATGGGCCGCATCGCAAGCAACGTGTTAATAAACTCCCTCTTTTGAACTTATTCCCTACGATACAGGAACACTTCAATACCGATATTATAGGCATCGTAACACAGATACCATCGATAAATTCCTTGTACGCCTGTTATTTATGCTTCTGTTGGCTCTCTGACCAACGCAGGAGCTCACTGCCAGTTAACCAAAGTTATTGATTGAACGATCTTGATACTGCGATAAAATACTGCTACTGTGATACGGGCACTTGCAACCAAACGCAAACGCAACTTGGAAACGTCGCAGAGCTGCCAACTCAAGATAGATTTTGCCAATCCTGTGTGTGCTCATCTGCGCGTAGTTTTTTTATACCTAGTGTGAACACTCCTTCTACTGCCTCGAGCAATTTATCAATGAGATTAAATGCGCACCAGAAGTTTTACTTTTATATGTACCAACTTAAATTTGTCTGAGGAAAAATGCTGAGCGAAGGGCTCTCGCGAGAAAATTACATTGTAATTCACAGGCAATTAATATTCAATTTACGCGGTTCAAGCTCTTCTTTCGCTGCTGCAGTTGAAGCTCATTCAGCATCGTATATGACAGCAAGGCGTTTGGCAGCGCAGAAGATGACTGCCAAATATGATGGCTTTCTCACGACGAAATTTGGCCATCTGCTGCCCCTGCGCTATCAGGAAGATGGTGCGCTTTTGCCGCAATATCATTGATGAGTTGTAGTGCTCAATTACGGCTTCCTTCGGGCGGCGCTGGCCACCCAGGCCGGTGTGGCCGCCTCTCACGCTCGGTAGGCAACCGCGTCTCTCAGTAGGCAACCGCGTCTCTCAGTCCACTTGGGTTCGTAGCCAGAGTTTTTTGGCACATTGTACGCCTCTGGGTGGACTTGTAAACCATTACCTTTAGTTCATGCATGGATTTTTTTGACATATTTTACAGTGGCGTCTCAGGCTTGACTGGACTAATTAATTACCTCTAATTCATGACGCGAAATTTTCAACATATTCCATGTTGTCGTAGTGGTGCAGCCAACAGCTTCATTTCTTTTGTCAATTGCTCTTAAGTAAAAATGTTGCTCTTCAGAAGGAACTTATTCTTTCCACAGCAATTGTGTAACCTGCTCCTGCATTTTAAAATATTTCTCGAGCATAAAGTTAATGTGATCGTTTTTAGCGCAAATTTCTCAGGTGGTAAAATACTGTTAGCTTTACGTATGGTAAAAAATCTTTGATTTCTTTCCTACTTAGGATGTCTGAATTAAAAACATCACCATTTGGAGAACTTTATGTTCTGTTTCTCGTCATTATGCTCAGTCATCTCTCATCTGTTTTTTTTTTTTATTTTTGGCTTCCGGTAGTGGTCTGCCTCTTCACTCTGCCGACTGCTCTGTGAACGATGCCAAACTTTCATTCTTAAGCAATGGAGGAAGTTAATCGTTTTGCTGCGCGAAATGCATTATGGTATCCTTTATTTTTAGTATAAATATATCTCTAAAATTGCTGTCTCTGTTATATATATCATCCCAACCACCACAAACTTTTTGCCCTCCATGTAGCATCTCAAAAACATCAGCTGTTTTTATCTATTATCCCAACAAACACAGACTTCTAGCTTCCATGTGGCATCTCAAAAACGTCTTCTGTTGTTTTTATCTATTTTCTCGACAACTACAGACTTTTTTGGCTCCCATGCCGCATCTCAAAACCCGCTGGATGTAACTCTTCAATGCAGTTTCTCTAAATCGCTCGCAGTTTTGACGTTGCCTCCTTTCCATGCCGCACCTTAACACCACCTCATTTATTCCTGAGCAGATGCACGGACCAGTACGTGGGCGAGTACTGCCAGCACCTGAACCCCTGCCTGACGGGACCAGGACCCCGGTGCCAAAACGGAGGCACGTGCCAAGTTGTGCTCACGCCCTCAGGAGCCAAGTTTGAGTGCCACTGTCCTGTCGGCTACAACGCATCACTTTGCGAGATCGTCGTGCCTAACATCTGCGACTCGAAGCCTTGCATGAATGGTGCCACCTGCCAGCTGCTCACACTCAACGAGTACGTGTGTCAGTGCCCCGTGGGGTACAGAGGGGATCGATGCCAGCTTGCTGACTACTGCGCGCGTCAACCGTGTAGAAACGGCGGTACCTGCTTTTCTGGAACGTCTTCCTACTCCTGTACCTGCCCTCCTGGATTTGCTGGACCCACATGCACGTCTGATTTGGATGAGTGTAGCAGACGTCCCTGCAAGCACGGGCATTGCAGGAACACCTTCGGTTCTTACAAGTAAGTGTGCACCCATCTTCTATATGGGATAGAACTATTGTATTTATGGGAATTGGCTCTCCTTGGAAAAGTTGTAGGATTCTGAGCTGAAAATTAAGTAAGACTCCTAACAGTTTAAATAGAGTAGGTTTTTGGTTTTGTTACGGACCATTTTTTTCCAGATACATTGCTGCCTTTTTTTATTATCTAATACTTTCTTGCGCCGCCTGCATGCATACTTTTTCGCCGCCTGCATGCATACTTTTTCGCCGCCTGTATGCATACTTTTTTCGCCGCCTGTATGCATACTTTTTTCGCCGCCTGCATGCATGTTTTTACGCCACCTAAGCGATTTAATCACTTAAATCGTTTCGGCGACGAAAAACATGCATGCGATTTAAGCGATTAAATCACTTAGGCGGCGAAAAACATGCATGGAGGCGGCGAAAAATTTAGACTGAGAATAACATTGCTAAGCGAATGCGCGTCTTGTGCAGGTGCGCGTGTGACGCAGGCTTCACGGGTGCCAACTGTGAGAGTCGCTACGTGCCGTGCCACCCGTCGCCCTGCCGCAACGGGGGCATCTGCACCTCCCAGGACCCCCTCTCGTATTCCTGCTCCTGCCCTAAAGGTAGGCAACCACGTGCCGTACCATGCAGAGCTGAGTTCAGTATGTGAGACAATGCTGTCTCTCCAGTCCCCTGGCAAGTTCAGTATATGAGACAATACGGTCTCTTTTGTCCCGAAGGTAACCACGTGCTCTACCGTAGCAAAGTTCAAAAGTTGCTCATGTGCGATTTTTTTCCATGCTGCTAATAGCTTGATGTTGGCTGAGAATGTGCAATTTTTTTGTAGTTTAGCAGAATGTAAACATTTTTCTTTTATATGCTCGAGCAGAGGAGTTTGGGGTTTTGTTTATACGTGCATCATTTCGAAATTGTGCGTCCTGATACAGCCAGAGCGTGCTGTTCAATGTGTCGCCCACCCATTGTCAAACTTTTTCACCGGAGCATGCACGTTTTTCGCCGCCTAATCGAATTAATTACTTGGGCGGCGAAAAACATGCATGCAGGAGGCGAAAAAAAGTTTGACTGGGTATGAGTCTTGAATTGACGTTGGCTGGAGCTCGTAATTTATGATGCTATCATCAGTGTAGTTCGATACTGATAGATGCGGATGTACAATTGTGCGAGAGCTGAAGTTGGTAGCATGCAGTTGACCTCATGTTGGTAGCATGCAGTTGGTAGCATGAAGTTGGTAGCATGCAGTTGACCTCATGTATAGAGTGAGCGGGTGGATATAGCGTACCCGGAGGTCTCATTGTTTGGCATGAACTGGTAATTCACTACAGCAAGTGTAGCCAGTATAGTATATAGTAACATATGATAGTTTTTGTTGCTAAATATCGCACTTCATTAACATGAACAGGTGAGATAGACGTCTTTGTTAGAAAGGGGTAATCGCCGGTTCCAGATCGCAGGTGTGAGGATTTGTCCAGCAAGTGTGCGAGTTTCTACAGACGTGCGAGACTAGCTGATTGCGCGTGAGAAACAAACAACAAGTGACTTGTATACCGTAACTCTGAGTGCTAATAGCATTTAAGTATTTCTAATGCATAATTTTTTATTCCTTTGTTTTGTTTTTTGTTCGTATAGTTTCACAGTAACGCTGGTTGGGGGTCACTTGTGCATCTCTGTTAACGATGCTGATGATCTTATTCGTTTCCTCATTGTTTTTTATGCTATAGTTTGTTTTTGTACATAAATGCATTAGCTTTCGATTCAAACAACTTTGTTGCATAGGTAATTTACTAATTTCCGTCCGTAGGAGAATAACTCTGTGCTGCTGAATAACATTGTTGGCTAGAACTCCAAGGACGTTGACACCCTGTTTTCAAATACCTTCAGTATGTGTGTCCTGTTCAAGTATCCCTTTCTAAGTTTAATTGTTTCTAGCTCATGAGAATTGCTTCTATATTTTCGAGCTTAATCTTCGTCCTTTCTCTCTTTGAACATCTTTGTTGTGGTAAAGGGAAGCTAAAATTTTCTTAAAATCTTATAACAGCTCCCAAACACCCATAGGAGCGCTTTAGATGGTGTCTTGTTCCACAATTTCAACACATGGTGTGCATCCCAAGTGTATTCACTGATTTGATGGTACAATATTATTCCATCACATTTATGAAGCTACATTTTAAAGGGACATTAATTTACTGTACGGTATTATAGATACGTAATACTATTAATGTTTAACGTCAATGGTAATATTTTTCTCAGACTCTATTATACGGCATCGTATCTTGTCTACCATCTGTACCTCTTTGAAGGTGCAACATATACGACTCATATAACATACAACTCAATATATACATACACGACTCACACATACTACATTCATCATACAACATATACGACTGCTCGGTCTATCTGTTTCGCCGTTGCATCTGTTATTTTGGCCGCCCTTTGAAGAAGCCATACTTGGACGGCTAAAATCATAGACGCCCCAGCGAGAAAAAGTTAGACTGGGTTGGAGTGATGATACCATAGCTTTCATTCCCACGTCGTCGTGCGAGACCCGTGAAACAGTTGGTGGCTGGTGTCTCATAGCGGGAGGAAAAAAACATTCGTTTAACCTTATCACGTGAATTTGTCGTCTGCCACAAAGAAGTGCCACAAATTGACCCCAATTGCCTAGGCTCGTGAGCTCAATTGGACGCGTTTCTTTATACCCTGCCAGCAATTGGCGTCCTCCTGTGCGCCTTACCGTGACTCATACCTCCTGTAGCCTTGATGGTCATGTAAATGAGGATACTGTATTCTATTTGTTAATGTATGTGACCGAGAAATTTGACTCTTCTCAAATGCGAACTTTTTACTAGACTTAAGACATAATCTACTTTTTTATCTCTTGTGGTAAATAAATTATTTTAAATGGTTTTTAATGTCAAAAACGGGTTTCGTGCTTAAAATGAACAAATGCCCATCATTTGCTAATTTAAAAACTATGCTTTGCATGTACTACAAACAAGTATAACATGCTCTGCTGTGTCCAGGTTTTGAGGGCCCCAATTGCGAGATCAACATCGACGACTGCCACAACCACCTGTGCCAGAACGGAGCGACGTGCGTTGACGGCATCAACTCGTACACCTGCACCTGCCCCGCCTCCTTCACCGGCCGCTACTGCGCCGCTGACGTCGACGAGTGTCTCCAGCAGCCCTTTGTGTGCAAGGTGTGTGGAGTGGTGATGGTAGTCGTGTTTTTTGTGTGTGAAATGGTTGTTAGTAGTTGTGCTTCATTTGAAAAATGGTGGTGGTAGTCGTATTTTGTTTATGTTTATCGTGTGCAAGGTATGCGAAATAGTGGTGGTAGCCGTGCTTTATTTATGCTCAATGACAGTGGTAGTCGTGTTTTATTTATGCTCAATGACAGTGGTAGTCGTGTTTTATTTATGCTCAATGATGGTGGTAGTCGTGTTTTATTTATGCTCAATGATGGTGGTAGTCGTGTTTTATTTATGCTCAATGATGGTGGTAGTCGTGTTTTATTTATGCTCAATGATGGTGGTAGTCGTGTTTTATTTATGCTCAATGATGGTGGTAGTCGTGTTTTATTTATGCTCAATGACAGTGGTAGTCGTGTTTTATTTATTCTCAATGATGGTGGTAGTCGTGCTTTGTTTATCATGTGCAAGGTATGCTAAATGGTAGTGGTAGTCGTGCTGTATTTATACGTGTTGAAGAGTGGAGGGAAAATCTACAGTTATAGGAACAACTAAAAAGTCTATTAAAAAGTTCTCTATTATTTCACGACTACGAGTGGTAGTCGTGCTGTATTTATCGTGTACAAGGTAGGCTCAATGACAGTGGTAGTCGTGCTTTGTTTATCTGCGTGAAATAATGGAGATCCTGCATTTTTGAGAGGGCTGTATGAGCCTAAAATTCAGCATTGACTGCTGCACCCCGTATTGTGCACTGTGCGAGCCCTCATGAGTCATGCATGGCAGGCCGCGCTCTGTAAACTTCCCATAAACATTATGGTTGCTTCAGACGTGGAGAGACAGCGTCTGAGCTAGCTAATTGAATGTGCGGTGCTGTGTCTACTTGGTAGCCTGTGCTGAAGCCACGATTTTTCCTATAATTTCCTAGCAATTTTTCACGTCATTGATCATAAAATGTCTAAATCCTTATAATTTAGGACTCGCCACAACTATGTTTTTTTTTGTCATTGTAAATAAACAAAATAATTGAACCCTCATAATTTAGGACTGACAACAACTGTTTTTTGTCATAGTAAATAAACATAAAATATCTAAACCCTCACAATTTAGGACTGAAAACAAGTTTTTTGTCATAGTAAATTAACTTATAATATCTAAACCCCCAAAATTTGGGAACGAAAACAACCATGTTTTTGAAATAAAAAATGAACATAAAATATCTAAACCCTCACAATTTAGGCCTGACAACCACCGTTTTTTTTTTGTTATGGTAAATACTACCGTCTGATGTACGTTTGGTTATTGGGGGCTTTGAGCGGCGAAGAGACCGCGTGGTTGAAATAGACTCACCTCCAGCTGACTGGGTGGTAAAGTTCACGCGTTTTGGTGCACAGCTTATGCACTTTGAGTTTTTAGAACATTGTAAACGATAGTTAATTAAAGCTACTGAAATTTTAGTTTGCTGTTTAACTTCAAAGGGCTTTCTGAGCGTATTTTCATTTAAGTTTTTAGAACATTGTAAGCGATAGTTTATTAAAGCTACTGGATAACGCTGACGTTAAATTTGGTCTTATAGTTGATTCTACTTTTATGCAAGTAATGTATAGAACTACTAAAGGAAGAAGATCATTCATGCTCAAAGCTTATTGAAAATGATGGCGTTAAATTTGTGCATATATGTAGTTCATTCTACTTCTATGTAACTAATTTAAAGAATCACTTCGTTAATTCTACTTCGATGTAAGTAATGTATATAACTACGAAGGGAAGGAGAACATTCATACTCAAAGCTACATCCTGAGTATGACACTGGTGTGTTTTTTTCGTTCAGAACGGCGCGACTTGCAGCAACAGCCACGGCTCGTACTCCTGCATCTGCGTGAACGGCTGGACGGGCCGTGACTGCTCCGAGAACATCGATGACTGCACGCAGGCGACGTGCTTCAACGGGGCTACCTGCATCGATAAAGTCGGCACCTACGTCTGCCAGTGCATGCCCGGCACTGTGAGTACTGGCTAGCTTAAGGAATGTTCTTTTTAGGAAAATGCTGACCATGTTCTGGTCATGTGATGTAGGTACGGTGTTGTATCCTATGACGCCCAGTGTTGGACACTATAGCTCACAGTTTTGGATCCTGTGACGCACAGTGTTTGATTCTGTAACACACATTGTTTGATTCTGCGACGCAGATTTTGATTCTGTGAGACAATTTTGAGTCCTGTGGCGTCCAATCCTATGCTAATCCTATGCCTTTGACGTTATAAAAGTTTTAGCTTACATCGTAACAAGAAATTTTGTGTTTTCTCCCTGCTTGTTATCTGATCACGTTGCTGATGGCGTGAATTTCTGTCTGAGATCACGGTGAAGTGTTGATTGTATAAGATTTGCCTGCTTCATATTGGCGTGACATCATCACAATTCCTTTGTACATGTTTGGCTCAAAAAATTCATCTCTATCAATCTCATTCTCTGTCAAATATTCGTATTTTTCAACATGTTTCCAACTTCAAGCTGATCTCATGGCGAACACATATCTCGCTCGCAGTCAAATGTTCATATTTTGCAACATGTCTTAGCTCCAAGTTATTCTGTTGGCGGGTCACACAACATTGCCCAGTTTCAGGAGGACATTTTTTCTGATTGTGGTCTTGGATTTTCGATGCTATGTAGACTGGCCTGCTCTGCCACCTGGAGGACGCGTGCGCGAGCAACCCTTGCCACGAGGGTGCCATGTGCGACACGTCTCCTATCGACGGCGGCTACATCTGCACCTGCCCCGCTGGCTACACGGGCACCGACTGCACTGACGACGTCGACGAGTGCAACGTCGGGCCCATATGTGAACACAACGGCACCTGCGTCAACACGCCCGGGTCTTTCAGGTGAGGCAACTCGACTGCTCTGCCATCATTGTCGCCATAGTATTGGGCTGCTTTGCTGTCATTGTCACCATAGTATCGTGCTGCTTTGCTGTCATTGTCGCTATAGTATCGCGCTGCTTTGCTGTCATTGTCACCATAGTCTCGTGCTGCTTTGCTGTCATTGTCACCATAGTCTCGTGCTGCTTTGCTGTCATTGTCACCATAGTCTCGTGCTGCTTTGCTGTCATTGTCACCATAGTCTCGTGCTGCTTTGCTGTCATTGTCACCATAGTCTCGTGCTGCTTTGCTGTCATTGTCACCATAGTCTCGTGCTGCTTTGCTGTCATTGTCACCATAGTCTCGTGCTGCTTTGCTGTCATTGTCACCATAGTCTCGTGCTGTTTTGCTGTCATTGTCACCATAGTATCGTGCTGCTTTGCTGTCATTGTCACCATAGTATCGTGCTGCTTTGCTGTCATTGTCACCATAGTCTCGTGCTGCTTTGCTGTCATTGTCACCATAGTCTCGTGCTGCTTTGCTGTCATTGTCACCATAGTATCGTGCTGCTTTGCCATCATTGTCACCATAGTATCGTGCTGCTTTGCTGTCATTGTCACCATAGTATCGTGCTGCTTTGCTGTCATTGTCACCATAGTATCGTGCTGCTTTGCTGTCATTGTCACCATAGTATCGTAGTATCGTGCTGCTTTGCTGTCATTGTCACCATAGTATCGTGCTGCTTTGCTGTCATTGTCACCATAGTATCGTGCTGCTTTGCTGTCATTGTCACCATAGTATCGTGCTGCTTTGCCATCATTGTCACCATAGTTTCGTTCGCGTGGTTGGTATCCAATTAACTCATATTATTTTATACCAACCATGCGAACGATACTATGGTGTCAATGATGGTGCAGTTTGCATAGTTCTCATGACATTCATATCATAATCTTCAAGGAAGAGATCCAGCTACTTTACCATCATTGTCACCATAGTATCTTTCCCGTGATTGGTGTGAGATAATATTGGCAGTGAGATAATTTTGATAAAATTGAAAAACAAGTTATGCGAAGATGCTTTAGTGTGGCTTGTAAGTTGCGGTCAAGTCTTTAATGCATAGCTTGATGTCTTAACCCAACGACTACTTGGGTACTTGTCTTTGTTACTATTTTAGTGACTTTTCTATTTCTTAGGGTAGATGAGTTCTTAAGATTTGTCATAATGCACATTCAAATCTCCTGGTTTGTCCGTGTCCTGATCGTAGTTTTTCTAAATATTTTACATACTTCCAAAATTATGATTCATTAATTTATAGGATAAAATTGAAGTTTCTTTAATCTAATTTTTCAGCGATCAAAATTTGCAAGCGTGTGGCATTTTTCTTTTCGATTCTACGCGTAAAGTCACGACAAGCATTGAATAAATTCCATTACCCGTTAATCCATCACCAACAAAACACAACTGCTTCCATGTAACGTTGAACTTTGGAAGATTTTCATCCTCTGAATACCAGCAAAAAACCTCCGTTTGTCAAAATTTTACAGTATAGTAAACCATTGGAAAATGTTACGAACTAGAGTCCTGGTGTCGAGCAGGTGCGACTGCTCGAAGGGCTTCATGGGCCCGCGCTGCGAGATCAACATCAACGAGTGCGAGAGCAACCCGTGCCTCAACCAGGGTACCTGTTTGGACGAGCGGGGCGCCTTCAGATGTGTCTGCATGCCAGGTAGCTACTGAGCTTGTAAACGCCGACGTCTTGTTGGTACTGGGGAACCATGCCTTTAGATGTGTCTGCATGCCAAGTAGCTACGTCTTGTTGGCACTAGGCAACCAGTGAGCAGAGTTCAGCTCTTTTTCCTTGTTTTGATCAAAACACAGATGTTCTCCGCTGGCATTCTATAAGGGGTATTGAAACCTTTGTGATTTTCTAGCAAAACACTTATCAGTTTGTTATTGTTTCAAATGTCTTTTATGGTGTTGTTTCAAGTTGAGCACTGAATGATTGCGTGCCTTCAATATGTAATTGTTTCGATTCAAGTAATAAAAGATGGCGTATTGTTAGCAAAAATTAAAATTTTCTCGGAAAATTGACTCCACTAAAAAACAATTCCTTCTACACTTTTGTGTCTTGCATTTACACATTCTAATTTTTTTACCGAAAATTTGTTCCACTTGCTACTCACAGCTTTTTTTTATTCATTCTTAAACTGAACGATGACAATAATTTTTTGTGTAAAAAACACGAAGTGCACATTTCCCAGGAACTCGCTTTTGTGTCCAGGTTACACGGGCGTGAACTGCGAAGTTGACATCGACGAATGCGCCAGCAACCCGTGCATGAACAGAGCACTCTGCGATGACCGCATCGACGAGTACCACTGCAACTGCTTCCCGGGGTACACGGGACGGCGCTGCGAAATAGACGTGGACGACTGCATCTCCCAGCCGTGCGAGAACGGAGCCACTTGTGCAGACCGCGTCAACGGCTACGCCTGCATGTGTTTGCCTGGCTTCACTGGCAGGAACTGTGAAACCAACATCAACGATTGCTTGTCTTCCCCTTGCCGCCACGGCCAGTGCAGAGACGGCAATAATTCCTACACCTGTGAGTGCCATCCCGGCTACACCGGCTTGCTCTGCCAGACTGAAATAGACGAGTGCGCCTTGAAACCCTGCCAGAACGGCGGAGTTTGTAAGAACCTCATCAACGGGTACGAGTGCGACTGCCCGACTGGCACTGCTGGAGTTAACTGCGAGTATGACATCAACGAATGCTTCAGTAACCCTTGCCGCAATGGAGCCACTTGCATCAACGACATAAATCGGTACTCGTGTAAATGTGCGCCTGGCTTCTCTGGTCAGCATTGTGAGATCAATGTTGATGAATGCGCGTCCCAACCATGTGCTAACGGAGGTGAATGTGTAGACTTGGTGAATGGTTACAGATGTCGCTGTCCTTCTGGGTATTTCGATGCTCACTGCCTTTCTAATGTGAACGAGTGTGCTAGCAGTCCATGCCGGAATGGTGGTACGTGTTACGATGACGTCAACAGGTTCATCTGCAAATGTCCTCCTGGTTACACTGGCCACCGTTGCGACATGGAAATTGACGAGTGCCAGTCAAACCCTTGTCAGCACGGAGGTACCTGCCGCGACGCCCTCAACGCCTACTATTGCACTTGCCCGCCCGGCTTCAGTGGTCGGAACTGCGAAGCCAACATTGACGACTGTCTGAGCAGGCCGTGCTACAACGGCGGCACTTGCATTGACCTCGTCGACTCGTACAAGTGTGTCTGCGACTTGCCCTACACTGGCCACAACTGTGAGGTGCGCATGGATCCTTGTTCCCCCAACAAGTGCAGGCATGGAGCCAAGTGCAACGCCATCGCTAATTATGTCGACTTCTTTTGCGATTGCAAACTCGGCTACACAGGTCGTCTTTGTGACGAAGACATCAATGAGTGCACTTACTCGCCGTCTCCGTGCAAGAACGGAGCCACGTGTCGCAACACGAACGGCTCATACACGTGCGAATGTGCCCTGGGGTACGAAGGGCGCGAGTGCACCATTAACACAAACGACTGCGCGGAGAGACCTTGTCTCAATGGCGGCACGTGTCTAGACGGTGTTGGACACTACACTTGTCTGTGTGTTGACGGCTTTGGTGGCGTCAACTGCCAACACGATCTGGACGAATGCTCCTCAAATCCCTGCCAGAATGGTGCGACTTGTCACGATTACGTCAACTCCTTCACGTGCCAGTGTCCCTTGGGTTTCTCTGGAACGAACTGTGAAGTTAACGATGAAGACTGCACGAGGTCCTCATGCATGAACAACGGCACTTGCAAAGATGGCATTAACACTTACAACTGTGAATGCCTACCAGGGTTTACTGGCTCCCATTGCCAGCACCATGTTAATGAGTGCGACTCAAACCCTTGCCAGAATAACGGACACTGTATTGACCAAGTTGGGTACTACACTTGCCACTGCCCGTACGGCTACACGGGCAAACATTGCGAGCAATACGTCGATTGGTGCGCAACTCGGCCCTGTGATAACGGTGGCAAATGCGTTCAGACTCGGAATACATTCCAGTGTGAGTGCCTTCAGAAGTGGACTGGAGCGCTCTGCGATGTGGCCACGGTGTCTTGTGCAGTCGCTGCTTCGAACAACAACGTTCCTGTGTCCCAAGTATGTCTCAATGGGGGTAAATGTTACGATAAAGGCAACTCTCACGAGTGTCGCTGCTTGACTGGGTACGAGGGATCGTACTGTCAGCATGAGATCAACGAGTGCGACTCGCAGCCGTGCAAGAACGGAGCTACGTGCAACGATCATGTGGGCTCTTACACCTGTACTTGCTTGCCTGGATTTCAAGGGTTTGACTGCGAGTACAATATTGATGACTGTACTCCAAACCCCTGTCGTAATGGAGGAGTGTGTCATGACCTCGTGAATGACGTACAGTGCTCGTGTCCACACGGCACTGTCGGTAAAATGTGCGAAATTAACCCTAATGACTGCTATGAGGGCGCTTGTCATAATGGAGGCACATGTATCGATAAAGTGGGTGGCATAGAGTGTCGCTGTCGTCCAGGATTTGTTGGTGCCCAATGCGAAGGAGATGTCAATGAATGCTTGTCTAATCCATGCAACAAAAAAGGAACTTCCGACTGTATACAGCTGGTCAATAACTTCAGGTGTAGCTGCAAACCAGGCCATATGGGCAGGCTTTGTGATTCCAAGATCGCATTTGACGTCTGCAGTGACTCCCCTTGCCGTAATGGAGGCATTTGCGACTATTCCCTTGGCCATGATGAGAACTTCTGTATCTGCGCCTCAGGCTTTACTGGCAAATATTGCGAGTTTCCTGTGGATGTATGTAGTAATAATACCTGTCGTCCCTGGGAAGTTTGTCGCCCGTACGAAAAAGGCTACCAGTGTGACGGCCTCAAATCGAGCACTAATTTCTGTGCTTCGAACCCCTGCAACGGTGGCATTTGTAAGGAGCTCAGTAACAGCTATAAATGTATCTGCCCTCCCGGGTTTGCTGGTCACGATTGTCTGTCAAAAGACAAAAAGGCATTGCAAGTTCGCTGCCTTATGAACAACTGTGAAGCAAAGAAGAACAACAAAATTTGTGACCCTGAGTGTAACAATATTGAGTGCAACTTCGATGGCTATGAGTGCTCTTTAGGTCGTAACCCTTGGGCAAACTGTGATGCGAGCATCGACTGCTGGGAAGTGTTTGCTGATGGCCGCTGCAACGCTGAATGTAACAATGCGAACTGCCTTTACGATGGACTGGATTGTCGCCAGACGAGTAAAGGTTCTTGCAACGACATCTACGATGCTTACTGCTCCAAGAACTACGCTAATGGCTTTTGCGACCAGGGCTGCAATAACGCTGAATGTGGATGGGATGGACTAGACTGCGACAGCGAACCTCCGAAATTGCTCAAAGGCTCCCTCGAGGTGATCGTGCGCATGTCGCCCTCTGAATTTAGAGAAAATAAGAAAAAGTTCTTACGGTATTTGAGTACTGTTTTGGATTCCCATATTATCATCCGCCCTGAAAATGCTGGCAATGAAATGATTTATCCGTACGAGAAGGATAATGTTACTGGGTCGATTGTTTTCTTGCAAGTGGATGTCCGGAAATGCCAGGAGTCTAGCTCGTGTTACGAAAATGTTGCTAGCGTTGCAAATTATCTTGCTGCTTATGAACGAACCAACAGTGCGTCTGAATTTCCCTTCCACACCGTAATTGATCAAATTGAGTCACCGCCTGGGAGCTATGCGTATATCATCATTGGGCTCGTGTGTGTCCTCATCGTTTGTGGAATTTTATTCATGGTTATCACCTCGAACAATCGCAAAAGAGCGAGAGGAGTAACTTGGTTCCCTGAGGGATTTTTCACTAAGTATTCTGCAGCAAATCCTCCCATTGCCGACTCCCCTCACCTCAAAAGTTCCGACGGCGGCCAGGAAATGCACAATTTTGGTCAACTGCCGAACCAGCTGCCAGAACTCGACATCACAACGGACAGCTGCGGGGACATTGCATTGCCATGCGACTTCAAAGACTGGAGCGACGACGACAGCGAACTGCCGCCTACCAAGAGGTCTCGGAAAGACGGCTCGTTCATCGACGTGCCCGGTGTCAGATCCGAATACGACGATAACGACCCACGCCAGTGGACAAAACAGCACTTGGACGCTGCGGATATCAAACACCCTGATGGCATAGAGTTGACTCCTCCCCAAGTCGAGCAAGAAGATCCCACTACTACTTCTAATGGCGTGGACCCCAAAGGGCCTATGGGATTAACGCCTTTGATGATTGCTTCGTTCCGAGGTGGCGGCATGGAGGGATACACCATCAAGGAAGACGAAGACAGCTCCGCTGCTGTCATACAAGAGCTCATAGAGCAAGGGGCGAAGCTCAACGCTACCATGGACCGAACTGGAGAAACATCTCTGCACTTGGCCGCCAGGTGGGAATGCCTTTAGGATTCACCGATCTGTGTTTGCCTTGATACTAATTCGAATTGCTGTTGAATGTTTAGTTTGTTTAATGAATTACCTTTAGGAATCTCTGATATGTGCTTGAAATTAATTCGAACTCCTGTTAAATTATTTGAAAATTCTACTGCAAGTATGCCGGTGCTGACAGCGCTAAGAAGTTTAGGGACTCGAATTCGAGTTACGTACGTGATTACTCACGTAATTCAAATTACTTCTGTAATTCAAATTACTTATGTAATTACCCGCGTAATTCAAATTACGTACGTAATTACTCACGTAATTCGGATTGCTGTTGAATTATTTGTGTATTCTGGTGCAGGTACGCCCGCGCTGACGCTGCCAAGAAGTTACTCGACGCGAAGGCCGACGTCAACGCCCAGGACGCGACCGGCCGCACGCCGCTCCACGCAGCCGTCGCCGCCGACGCTCAGGGCGTCTTCCAGGTAGTCATACTGTCATACTATCTTACGCTCATACTCTCGTGCTAGTGTATGAAATTGTTTAATGTTTGATGACTGGGCTCGAAGATAATTCATCAAAAATCATAGCACTCGTATTCTCATGCTAGTGTCCATATTATTGTGCACTGGTTTTCATTACACTCGTGCTCTGCTAGTGACCATAATTGTGCACTGGTTTTTATTATGCCCATACTATCATGCTAATATATGAAATTGATTAATGTTCGATGCGTAGACTGGAAAAGAATTAATTGAAGGTTACCCTTTACTGAATTGGTTGATTGTACCTTCTTCTGTTCAATTTCCCTTTCTGAAGCAGCGCCTTGCGAGTAGCTCTGAAGAAAGGTGACGTTTTCATATTTTACCAACGCAGAGCAGGGACACAATTTTTGCTGTTCATCGCCGAGCATGTATGTCACTCAATGTAGTTTACAGGATAGCCCAAGAATCCACTTGAAAATGGTATATGGAACTCATAGATGCCTTATATTTAGTTACAAAGGTATGCAACGAGAAAATAAATTTTTTGTGTCTTTCTGCATATGCTCTCATTATGTCACTCTGCCATTTTTAATGCAAGTGCCTAAGTTACATTGGTTTCGTTTTTTCCGTAGATTTTGCTTCGTAACCGTGACACGAAGCTCGACACGAAGACGAACGACGGCACGACGCCTTTGATCCTGGCGTGTCGCCTCGCCATTGAAGGCATGGTGGAGGACCTCATCAACGCAGAGGCGGACATCAACGCCACGGATGATGCCGGCAAGACGGCCTTGCATTGGGCAGCTTCCGTTAACAACGTCGAGGCTGTACAGATCCTTCTCAAGCATGGCGCAAACATAGACATTCAGGACAACAAGGTACGAGGTCTTCAACTTATGTGTGCTTGTTGTGTCTTCTTACACTTACGCTTTCTTGTTGTGTCTTCTTACACTTACGCTTTCTTGTTGTGTCTTCTTACACTTACGCTTTCTTGTTGTGTCTTTTTACACTTACGCTTTCTTGTTGTGTCTTCTTACACTTACGCTTTCTTGTTGTGTCTTCTTACACTTACGCTTTCTTGTTGTGTCTTCTTTCACTTGCGCTTTCTTGTTGTGTCTTCTTACACTTACGCTTTCTTGTTGTATTTTCTTCTCAAACTTACACTCTCTTGTTGTGTCTTCCTCTTAAACTTCTGCTCTCTTGTTGTGTCATCTTCTTAAACTTTCGCTCTCTTGTTGTGTCTTCTTCTTAAACTTATGCTCTCTTGTGTCTTTTTCTTAAATTTACACTCTTTTGTTGTGTCTTCTTTCATTTGTACTTAGTCGCTCTCTTAACCTTCCTTTGCTACGATTTTAGCAAAATAGCGATGGCAAGTTTGAGATAGCTCTAGGATTGTCTTCTTTTTAAAATTCACTTATTTGTTAATGTATTTGCATACTATATCAGGAAAATTTATTGCTATTATGAAATCAAGAGTTCCTTCCTACAGGACTTGTCCACAATGGAACACACATCTAATGCATATTGAGCAAACTCTGAATTTATTCAAAGCGCTTGAATCATATTTTCTTATGTACCCACATTTATGGCTATGATAAAATATTTGTGTGCCTCGCGGATGATACATATTTATTTATAACATATTTATATATTTATATGTGTATAATAAAAAATAATTTGTGTGTCCCCGCAGGACGAGACACCGCTATTCCTCGCTGCCAGAGAAGGAAGTTACGAAGCCTGCCGACTGTTATTGGACCATTTTGCGAACCGTGACATTACGGACAACATGGAGCGACTACCTGAAGACATGGCAGTCGAGCGCTACCACCACGACATCGTGAAGCTCTTGAGAGAGCACCATCCCAGGTCTCCACAGCTGCAGCCACTGTCCCATCCTCCTCCCAGTTTGTCCCAGCACCACAGCCACATGGCTGGTCAGCATCCAGCGGTGGCTTCTCAAGTGATAGCTCACCGCTCCAACACGGCACCTCGCAGCAAAGCCAAGCGCCCCAAGTCCCAGGTGATGGCTCCTCCTCTCAACCCCAGCGACCTCAGCCCTGAAAATTCCAGTGGGCTCAAGCGCAGCAGTAGCGTGAAGAAAAAGAGAGATCCGCCCCCTCTGCCGGTCTCATCCATGGAAATGCCTACCAATTCTTTGGATGCCCGTCACATGATTTTCAAAGCAGAGAGACCCATGAATCCTGAGTTCTCTGGTCCAATAAGCATGCCTCAATTCAACGAGTTGTCTCTCAAGCAGTCTAATCCCTCATTTCTTGGCTGCATGACAACAGTAACATCTTCGGGCAACATCGTGCAGCAGCAGCAGCAGCAGCAGCAGCAACTACAGCAACAACAACAACAACAACAACAACAACAACATCAGCAGCAGCAGCAGCAGCAGCAGCAACAACAACAGCAGCAGCAACAGTCCATTGACGCAAGTGACCCGTTTAATTTCGTTCAGCTTCTGAACAGCGGAGGATCGCCTCCAGCGTCCCTGGCGTCTCAGCCCATTGTGCACCAGAGACAGCAGTCAATGCCAGCTTCCTTCCCTCCCGTCACTAGTCAGAGCTTCAACCCTCAGCAGCACCAGCTGCACCACACTCACGTGTCTCCTCCGCCTCCCCGAGGTGCCCATTCAGCCCACACTTCACCTCAGTCCCAGTCTATACCCCCTTACGCAATGCACCTTCAAAACCCCTCGAACCCAACATCTCCCAATAAACTGAGACCTCCGTTGCCTACCTCACCTACACACTTAGCTGTTCTTAGATTAGCGACTGCGTCTTCAGGTTTCGAGTTTCCTTCAACTTCTTCGTCACAAGGCCATCAACAACATGACGAGAGACACCAGCAAAGTGTTGTCCAGCAACGGCATAACACCCAACAACAGCCTCCTAACTCGAGCTTTTACCCTCACTACCCTACGCCCCCGTCCCATCACTCGGGAATAGAGGGGACTCCTCAACACCCTCCAAACTCCTCGAGCCATGACAGTTTCCCTACACCGTCTCCTGAGTCTCCAAGCCAGTGGTCCAATGCCTCTCCTCACAGCCAAGGAGATTGGACCGAGAGCGTTAGATCGCCCCCTGTGAGTCACCTCGCATTGTCTCAGCAGCAGCAGCAACAGCAACAACAACAGCACGTATACCAAGTTAATACATTAATGCACCCCCGACAAACGTTAGGCCTGCCTCCTCAACCGCCAGGACAGCCACCTTCTTCTTCTCAGCCCACGCAGAGCTCTATTTATATCTGAACATAATACAGTAATGTTTAAGATATTCTTGTTGATTCTCAGCGGCGCTGCTTAACGTTGTTGGTCCAACAAACGCCATTTTGTAAATTTTATGGATGCGATTCTTGTACATATACATTTAATTTCGCTTTGGCTGGTGTGCCTGGCCTCTGATTGTGGAATTTCATTGTCAAAAAGGAACGAAACAACTCGTTTCGTTGGGTGTTCCCTCGGCAATTACTGTACCATTTAAGTGTTCATATTAGGGGTCATCCAAACTGTTATTTTTTGACAGCATATATGTTGACGTGCCGGTCCAAACTATCGAAGATATGTAGGAGCTGTTAAAACGCAATCTTTTAATGAACATGTCTATTACCACCCCTAGAAATGCGCGTTGATGTGATAAATTGTTCATATCGGTCGAGTAAGTTCCACGACATCTTCTGACAAGTACCTTCATTTGTATTATAAAAGTTATTGTTTATGATTTACGATCTCGTTTATAATTAGTTTTAGAATACTCAGTTTAATTTAAGTTTCACCGACACTTTTGAGTACATTTTAAACATAATGGTTTTTACTGACGAAATGCTCTTTACAAATTATTTTATCGAGACACTGGACCTCAGTTTCCCGAGTGGAATTATCGATTTTGCCCGTGATTAATTTTTACTCTTCATGACTTATATCTCATTTTCTTATTCGTTGTATAACAAAAGAAGAGTTTTAATTTTTATTCATGCTGCGCAAAGTGGTTCCCAAGATTTTAGTTAGCTTGATTTAATGAAGAGCTCTGTTTTATGTGTACATGATTTATAGCGTGACTTACGAGTGGAATAGGGTGGGATAATTTGTTTTGTGTTAGTGTCTTGCATATTTTTCGATTGTTTCATAGATTTCTGTTCTATTTTTCTAGATTCACATTCCATTGCATTGTGTGCAAATTGGCATGTAATATTCCATAAATAACTATAATGAACGTCCTAATTTTAAAAATTATAGACTACATGGAAGTTAGAAGCGCATTTCTGTGGCTCGTGATCAAGGTGTACTGTTCACCTGATGGCCATACACTTACGTCTGCCTTGCCGCTCTCTTATAATATTAAGTGTTCAATCGTGCGAATGAATGATAAACTGTATTTACTGCATTGTTCACTTGTGCCTTTTGCACCCATGGGGCTACTACTTTCAAGTCGCTTTTTCATTACAGGGATTTTGGGATTTAAATCTTGTGGGGAATCGTGTTTCTCTCTTCGGAGAGGCGTCTGTGTTTGTTAGTTGATTACGCCTTCTTTGGGTTATCCGTAGAGAAGCTCTACAGAGTCCCTGAGCTGAAAGTTAGGTAGGCCTTCTTTTTGTTGAAATGAAAAGTTTTTGTCTTGTTCAGGACCATTTTTCGGTTTGCTTCTGACCTGTTTTTTAGCACCTTTGACTTTCTTCAACTTTTATCTTGTTTCCTAACCTTCCTTCGTAACTTACTGTTCCCATGCGCACGGGACTCTGTGCGGAAACACCCTTTGTGCATAGATTCCACGTGCCCTTAACTCGATACTAGATGGTGCCTTCATTCTTCCTCTCTTTGAATATCTTTGTTGTGGTAAGGGTTGCTGAAACTAATTTATAATCAGCCAAGCTCTACAGAGACAACTTCGAAAGTTTATAAATATGTTCAGCTGTTTCTGGGGTTAGATAGACGCTACAGAGATGCTATTTCCTCTCACTTGAGAACGGCATCTACATCTCCTTCCGCGTTCTAAAGCTATTTTTTCATTTTCGAATTTTTTACATTGAGGTTTTACGTGCTTCTAATGAAGCACCTCATGAACGGCTTCTTTAGTAAAAAATTGATCTTCGTATGTACCGTCACTTAGGGCATAATTCTGTTCTGCTTGAGTGTGAAGTTAAATGTAGTTGGTTGTTATACGTCTGTGCGTTGTGAACGTTCTGGTTACAGTCACACTCGGATGGAATCTGTTCGTTTTCCAGTGATGCATGGCTCAAAGCGTGTAAACTTGTCAGAACCGGTAAACTTGGAGTTCTATTCTAAGTAAAAAAAGGAACTTCAGAGATGATTTTTCTCATTTTTTATGCAGGGACAATTTTTATATCAACAAGGAATACATTACTTTAGCATGTTTTCAATCCTCAATTCCTGTTCATTTTATATTTGCCATGACACGATTATCGAATAACTTATTATGTACAATTGTAAAATAACTGTTGATACCCTTCTACTAGTTAGATTTTGATGTCCCTTTAGAGACAGTAATTTCTTTAATGCAAAACAATTTTTCCTTTACGACTTGATTCTCGAAATTTTGCATGTTCTGAGTTGCCAATTGTAATGCTCCAGCCGTACTCTAGATGGCTGGTTTTAGCTCAATATTTTTGTACTTCTGCACTTTTCTATATTTTCTACTTATCAAAGGTTACAAATGTTTGTTCAATTGTAGAAATTGAATAAATACCTACGAAAAATTATGCATTTTAATCATCCTTCATCATAGCAAACGAGTTTACTAACACTTCAAACGTCTGGTGTTTAATGTAATAACTACAGATTGGGAACTATTTTATTTTTCAGGCTAAATAAAACATAAGCTTGAAATTTAATTTTTTCGTTTTTCTTTTTTGTAGAACCGCCGTATTGATTGAATTACATCAATATATATTTCAGTTCTTTTATCTAAAAAGAAGAGCATGATGTTAACAAATTTTACCGAAGAAATTGTGATCGTATTTCATTTAAAACACGTGCAAATGTGAGTAATAAACCATAAATATTAATGTATTTGCGTTGTTCCTAGATTAAAAGACATATTTTTTCAAGTTATAGAAAAAATTGCTATGTCCATAATTAGGAGAAAAAAGAATTTGTATTGACATTGTATTGACGGCAAAGCAAATAAAATAACCAGTGGAAAACTATTGAGCATATTCTTTTTTCTGAGAAAGACTATGAACACTTTCTTCGAAAAATTCATTAGATGAGTTATACTAAGATAGTAACATATTAAAAATGTTGTAATAAAATATTGTTGATTACACACTCACACGTACACATATATGTAATTAAAAACATATATATCAATCATATACGTACTGAATGTTTTACTTATTTGCTCTTATGGATGAACATACTAATTGAATTGCTAAATTTGTGCATTTTTATTAGTTTGCATAAATTTTAAAATATTCAAATGATTATAAAGAATAAAAACAAACGAACTTAACAAGCGCTCTATTTTCCGCAACTCCGTCTCCGGATTTGAAGCCGGGTGACCTTCGAGAACACTGCAGGTGCCCTCTGATTGTGATGGGTGACATGAATGGCCATGTTGGTATACTTGGTGAGCCGGTGAATGCAAATGGACAAAAATTGATAGATTTTTGTGATGAGAATGAACTTGAAAACCTGAATGTAACAATAGGAAATGGCTTGCATACATGGCAAAGCAGGGAATGGAAAACTGCAATTGACTATATGATTGTGAATAGTAGAGCAAGAGAGTGTGTCAATGAAATGTTTGTAGATGAAGATGATTTTGATATTGATAGTGACCATAAAATGCTTGTGCTTGAATATAACTGGGGTAGAAAGGAGTCAATGCAAAAGGTCAGTAGTGTGAAAGAAAGTTGGCAGATAAAAAAGGCAAACTGGGAAGAATTTAAGAATGAATTGAGTAGGTATAACTGGAACAGGTGTGGAAATGTAAATGACCTAAATGGTGAGATTGCAAGAACCTTGTATGATGTGGCAGAGCAAAAGATTGGTAGAATAAAATGTAGGAAAGGGACAGGGAATGCCAGGTGGTTTACAAGTGAGATAAAGGAAGAACGAATGAGAAGAAAGACTTTAAATAAGAAACAACGCAGTATGAGGAAAATGTATGAAAGAAACAGAATTACTGAGGATGAATGGCAGAGTGCATGGAATGAGTACAAGGACCAGCAGAAGAAAGTAAGGAGAATGATTAATGAGGCTAGAGTTAAAGAGGAGAGACACCAAGTTGAAAATCTAAGAAAGAAAGGTCCGGATGGAATAAAAGATTGGTATAAGTTTATACAAGGTAATGATAGAAGTAGTGAAGTTCAAGTTGATGAATTAGTAGTTAATGGTTGCAGTGTGCAAGATAGGATGCAACTGGTGAAAGCAGTTGAAGAATACTGGGAGGACATTGGTGGAATGAATGAGCAGGTTACAGATAATGCACCCATAAATTTTCTGATTGATGAACGTGAACTGCAAATGGAAGACGAAATCACTTGTGAAGAGATTGTAAGTTTTTTGAAGAAAGTGAAAAATGGAAAGGCATGTGGCCCTGATAAGATCCCATATGAGTTTTATAAATTTGGAGGAGAGAGTGTGGTCAGTATGTTGAAATGTTTATTTGATGAGATATGGAAGAGTGAAAGAGTACCGGATGACTGGAACAAGTGTAATGTAGTTCTGTTGCATAAGGGTGGACATAAGAGTATGAAAGAACTTAAAAATTACAGACCAATTGCACTGGGTGACACTGTATGTAAGATATTTTGTGGTATTTTGAATGAGAGAATGAAAAATTTAGTTGAGAAATTAGGAGTCCTAGGTGAAGAACAGAATGGTTTTAGGCAGGATAGACGTGGGGAAGATAATCTGTTTGTAGTGAGTGAAATAATTGAGCGAATGAGGAAGGATGATAAGAAGGTGTATTTAGCATTCCTGGATATTGAAAAAGCGTATGACAGAGTGGATCGGGTTAGGCTCTTTGAAGTTCTGAGAAAAGTTGGGTTTAGCAGAAAAATAGTAAAAATTGTACAAAGTCTGTATGAGAACACAAGCGCTATATACAGGTTAGGAAATTTGGAAACGGGGCAAGTGAGGAGTGTTAGAGGAGTGAGACAGGGCTGTACTCTGTCTCCCCTGTTGTTTGGATTGTACACAGAAGAATTAGCAGTTCGACTGAGAAGGAGTGGCTTAGGACTGAAAGTTGGTAATGAGAGACTGAGCTGTTTGTTGTATGCTGATGATGTGGTTGTGGTTAGTGGATGTGGACATGAACTGCAAAGGATGCTTGACATTGTGAACGGATATAGTACAGATTTCAAGATGAACTTCGGTGCCGACAAAAGCAAGGTTATGGTTATAAATAGTGATGAGACTGATAGAGACAGACTGTGGAATATTGGAGAAATCAGAATATGTAGAACAAAAGAATACAAATATCTAGGTTGTATGATAAGTGAAGATGGATGCACTAGAACTAAGGGTGAGAAAGTGGCAAAAGCTATGCAGTGGAGTGGACGATTAAGTAGCGTGGCCAGATACAGAGCAAACAAGTATGAATGTGTGAGAGGAATGTGGAAGTATGTTGCTGTACCTAGTGTCATGTATGGTATGAGTGCTCTTGCCTGGAATGGAAGTGATCTTGAAAAGCTGGATGTAATACAAAATAAGGTAGGACGGTTAGCATTGGGTGCTCCGAAATGGACAGCTACAGAAGCCATTAGAGGTGACCTTGGGTGGAGCCTATTTTCAGAAAGAATGATGAAGGCGGTGCTGAATTATAAGGTGAGAATTGAAAGAATGCAGAATAGCAGATGGGTAAAGCGAATTTTTGAATGGAATCTGAGTGTAAGCTATTGGGAGAAAGTGTGTTGGGGGCATGCAAGGAAGCTTAGTATGCAAAAGATTATTCATGTTAGAATTGGGAGACCTGTGGATGACTGGAGTTTAATAAATCCTGGAGGTGTAGGGCCTGAGTGGGACTGCAAGAGGTGGAAGAAAGAGATTGAGAGGAAAACAAAAGAGTATGGATTGAATAAGTGGAGGCTTAGCATGGTGCGGAAGCCTACACTTGACTGGTATATGAAAAAAGAAGCACCTAAGTTTGAGATGTTCTATGATGGTAGTTTTGGAAGTCAACTCCTGTTTGCTGTGAGATGTAAGTCATTGAGTGTGAACAGACGTACATGGAGGTGGAATGAGAATAATAACAGATTATGTCGGCAGTGTATTAGTGGAGTGGAGGAAACAATTGAGCATTTTGTGCTGGAATGTAGTAAGTATGAGCAAGAGAGAGAAAGTTTTATGAATGTGGTGCTTGAGCAGTATGGAGAGAATGAGTGGTATGCCAGATGTGCTGAAGATGATTGCGGTATGAGCTGTCTTGCTGGATTGGATCAGGAGTGCAATTTGAGTATCATTGAAGCTATGAAATTGTTTCTTGTGCGTGCCTGGAGTAAGAGACAGTGACTGGAATGAGCCAGTCAGGTACAATGGTCAGTAATGACCCAAAATGCCTGGGGATGGTGTTTTGACGCACTGGCTATCCCAGTGACGCCATCCAATGGCAGCTTGTGACAAGGATTGGTAAATCCTGAGTAGTTTAGTGGACAAGTCTGGTACCAGGCGCTGAACTCTTTGTGTGATAACTGTGGAGGGAATTGTAGGCCGTTACAAAGGCCCCGACGCTGTCGGCCCTCAATTTCAAGTTCA
Source organism: Morinoia aosen (assembly GCA_030386875.1). Taxonomy (NCBI): domain Eukaryota; kingdom Metazoa; phylum Arthropoda; class Malacostraca; order Amphipoda; family Talitridae; genus Morinoia; species Morinoia aosen. The sequence continues at coordinate 65,446,440 of CM059560.1, forward strand.
AGTTCAAGTTCTTCTAAGTGTCTTGTGCCTACGACGGGTACGATACGGTGTGCACGTCCGACGGGTACGATACGGTGTGCACGTGCGTCCAATTCTCCGACGAAAATTGTGGTGAATTAAAGTGAAGTTGCTGAAAAACTGGTATAGTTTGTATATTCACGTGAGTACAGTGTGTGACTTTGTATGGAGTGCTCGTGAGAGTAGTTTTTTTTGTTGCGTGAGAGTTGAGACTGAGCATTGGACTTTGGTGTGGTGACTTGCAATTTTTGACTGAGGTATTTTGACTGGTAAGCTTTCTTTGCATATAAAGAGTATAGTGTGTGACATTGTAGAGAGTGACTGTGAGAGTAGTAGGAAACGTTTTTGTTTCTTTTGGTTTGATAACTTGATTTTCAGTAGATTTGGTGAGTGAAGACTTCTTCTGCCTGTGAAATTTGTACTGAGAGAGAAGTCTGTGTTTGAGGATGGCAAGAAATAGGACTGGTCGTAGGAAGGGAGGTGCAAGTGGAATGGATGAGGAGATTGAGTGCATGACTTGTAAAGAGTGGATAGATATAGATGCATGCAAAGGTTTGAGAGAAATGAGTCGGAGAAAGTTGAGTGATCTTGTGTTTACGTGCTGGAAATGTTTGAATGATGAGAGTAAGAAGTTGAAAGAGGAGGTTGAGAGATTGACAATTTTGATGGTTGCTTTAGAGGCTGACTTGAAGGATGAAAGGAAGCTGAACGAAGGAAAGAATGAGAATGAGGCAAATGCAGTGAATGAAGAGGTAAATGGTGGTGCAAGGAGTGCAAATGAAGTGGATGATAATGCAAATGATGGTGCAAGGAGTGTGAATGAAGCAAATGATGGTGCAAATGTGACAGATGAGAGTAGAAGGATGAATGAGCATGATGAAAGAGGTAAAAATGGAAAGAGAGTGAATGAGCCACCTGTTGTGGTGCCACATGAGGTGCAGGAGCCTGTAGTGGAAGCAAATGAAAGGAAGATGAATGGAAAGAATGATCTGAGTGAAAGAAGTGAGCAAAAGAGTAGCATGAAAGGGAGAGTAAGACCTATGATTAGAATATGTGGAGATAGCATGGTGAAGAATGTTGATAGGTTTGTATGTATGAGTGACAGTAGTGGATGTATGAGCATGAGAGGGAAAGGAGTGGAGGAGATTTGTAGGCATGCTGAGAGAGTGATAGATGGAATGGATGAAGGAATGGTTGTACTGCAAGGAGGTGGCAATGGGTTGCTTGAATGTGGGAGAGAACGTACGGTGAATGCAATTATGAAAGTTGTTGATAGGGCACGGAAGAAGAATGTTAGAGTGGCGGTGACTAGCCTCCTAAGAAGGCCTGCGTGTGATGAGGAGTATGAAAGGGTGCGAAAGGAGGTGAATAGAGAGTTGCATGAAAGGATTATGAGTATGAGAGCTGAGAGTGTGAGAAAGCGTGAGCTGGGTTCCAGCTTCCTTGACATGGATAGCGTGATCCAGGATGGGTGTTTTCTTGGAGATGGAGTCCATCTTACAAAAGAAGGTGAGATGAAACTCTCCAAGAAATATATCCGGTGGATCAGGGCTACTCATGTCATAATGGAAGCTGGAACTGGATGAATGAAAATCCGTCAGACCAAAAGTGAGGAACGTCTGGAATTGTCCAATTGTGTTGTAAGGTTTGGAAGTATAAATGTGCGTGGATGGAATGCAGGAAAGTTAGATGACCTCGTAGTAGAATTTGAGAATGGAAAATTGGATTGTGTTGGTGTAGTAGAGACCCAAATGCGTGATAGAGTCAGTTTAACATGTAAGGAGAATAAGTATCATATGATAGGAAAAGGGCGTGTAAATTGGCAAAAAAGAGGTGGTGGAGTTGGTTTGATTGTAAAGAATGCTCTAAATTGGAAATTAGAAGAACTTCCTGTTGGAAATGAACCTGAAAGTGAAGATTTGTTAGCAATTAAGTGTGAAAGAATGCATGCCAGAGAATGTATTGTTGTGATTGTATGTTATATGACAACTGATGGGATTTTAGCTCATGAAGAGAATGTAAAAAAGTATGAAATATTAACAAGGATTGTACGAGAACACTGCAGGTGCCCTCTGATTGTGATGGGTGACATGAATGGCCATGTTGGTATACTTGGTGAGCCGGTGAATGCAAATGGACAAAAATTGATAGATTTTTGTGATGAGAATGAACTTGAAAACCTGAATGTAACAATAGGAAATGGCTTGCATACATGGCAAAGCAGGGAATGGAAAACTGCAATTGACTATATGATTGTGAATAGTAGAGCAAGAGAGTGTGTCAATGAAATGTTTGTAGATGAAGATGATTTTGATATTGATAGTGACCATAAAATGCTTGTGCTTGAATATAACTGGGGTAGAAAGGAGTCAATGCAAAAGGTCAGTAGTGTGAAAGAAAGTTGGCAGATAAAAAAGGCAAACTGGGAAGAATTTAAGAATGAATTGAGTAGGTATAACTGGAACAGGTGTGGAAATGTAAATGACCTAAATGGTGAGATTGCAAGAACCTTGTATGATGTGGCAGAGCAAAAGATTGGTAGAATAAAATGTAGGAAAGGGACAGGGAATGCCAGGTGGTTTACAAGTGAGATAAAGGAAGAACGAATGAGAAGAAAGACTTTAAATAAGAAACAACGCAGTATGAGGAAAATGTATGAAAGAAACAGAATTACTGAGGATGAATGGCAGAGTGCATGGAATGAGTACAAGGAACAGCAGAAGAAAGTAAGGAGAATGATTAATGAGGCTAGAGTTGAAGAGGAGAGACACCAAGTTGAAAATCTAAGAAAGAAAGGTCCGGATGGAATAAAAGATTGGTATAAGTTTATACAAGGTAATGATAGAAGTAGTGAAGTTCAAGTTGATGAATTAGTAGTTAATGGTTGCAGTGTGCAAGATAGGATGCAACTGGTGAAAGCAGTTGAAGAATACTGGGAGGACATTGGTGGAATGAATGAGCAGGTTACAGATAATGCACCCATAAATTTTCTGATTGATGAACGTGAACTGCAAATGGAAGACGAAATCACTTGTGAAGAGATTGTAAGTTTTTTGAAGAAAGTGAAAAATGGAAAGGCATGTGGCCCTGATAAGATCCCATATGAGTTCTATAAATTTGGAGGAGAGAGTGTGGTCAGTATGTTGAAATGTTTATTTGATGAGATATGGAAGAGTGAAAGAGTACCGGATGACTGGAACAAGTGTAATGTAGTTCTGTTGCATAAGGGTGGACATAAGAGTATGAAAGAACTTAAAAATTACAGACCAATTGCACTGGGTGACACTGTATGTAAGATATTTTGTGGTATTTTGAATGAGAGAATGAAAAATTTAGTTGAGGAATTAGGAGTCCTAGGTGAAGAACAGAATGGTTTTAGGCAGGATAGACGTGGGGAAGATAATCTGTTTGTAGTGAGTGAAATAATTGAGCGAATGAGGAAGGATGATAAGAAGGTGTATTTAGCATTCCTGGATATTGAAAAAGCGTATGACAGAGTGGATCGGGTTAGGCTCTTTGAAGTTCTGAGAAAAGTTGGGTTTAGCAGAAAAATAGTAAAAATTGTACAAAGTCTGTATGAGAACACAAGCGCTATATACAGGTTAGGAAATTTGGAAACGGGGCAAGTGAGGAGTGTTAGAGGAGTGAGACAGGGCTGTACTCTGTCTCCCCTGTTGTTTGGATTGTACACAGAAGAATTAGCAGTTCGACTGAGAAGGAGTGGCTTAGGACTGAAAGTTGGTAATGAGAGACTGAGCTGTTTGTTGTATGCTGATGATGTGGTTGTGGTTAGTGGATGTGGACATGAACTGCAAAGGATGCTTGACATTGTGAATGGATATAGTACAGATTTCAAGATGAACTTTGGTGCCGACAAAAGCAAGGTTATGGTTATAAATAGTGATGAGACTGATAGAGACAGACTGTGGAATATTGGAGAAATCAGAATAGGTAGAACAAAAGAATACAAATATCTAGGTTGTATGATAAGTGAAGATGGATGCACTAGAACTAAGGGTGAGAAAGTGGCAAAAGCTATGCAGTGGAGTGGACGATTAAGTAGCGTGGCCAGATACAGAGCAAACAAGTATGAATGTGTGAGAGGAATGTGGAAGTATGTTGCTGTACCTAGTGTCATGTATGGTATGAGTGCTCTTGCCTGGAATGGAAGTGATCTTGAAAAGCTGGATGTAATACAAAATAAGGTAGGACGGTTAGCATTGGGTGCTCCAAAATGGACAGCTACAGAAGCCATTAGAGGTGACCTTGGGTGGAGCCTATTTTCAGAAAGAATGATGAAGGCGGTGCTGAATTATAAGGTGAGAATTGAAAGAATGCAGAATAGCAGATGGGTAAAGCGAATTTTTGAATGGAATCTGAGTGTAAGCTATTGGGAGAAAGTGTGTTGGGGGCATGCAAGGAAGCTTAGTATGCAAAAGATTATTCATGTTAGAATTGGGAGACCTGTGGATGACTGGAGTTTAATAAATCCTGGAGGTGTAGGGCCTGAGTGGGACTGCAAGAGGTGGAAGAAAGAGATTGAGAGGAAAACAAAAGAGTATGGATTGAATAAGTGGAGGCTTAGCATGGTGCGGAAGCCTACACTTGACTGGTATATGAAAAAAGAAGCACCTAAGTTTGAGATGTTCTATGATGGTAGTTTTGGAAGTCAACTCTTGTTTGCTGTGAGATGTAAGTCATTGAGTGTGAACAGACGTACATGGAGGTGGAATGAGAATAATAACAGATTATGTTGGCAGTGTATTAGTGGAGTGGAGGAAACAATTGAGCATTTTGTGCTGGAATGTAGTAAGTATGAGCAAGAGAGAGAAAGTTTTATGAATGTGGTGCTTGAGCAGTATGGAGAGAATGAGTGGTATGCCAGATGTGCTGAAGATGATTGCGGTATGAGCTGTCTTGCTGGATTGGATCAGGAGTGCAATTTGAGTATCATTGAAGCTATGAAATTGTTTCTTGTGCGTGCCTGGAGTAAGAGACAGTGACTGGAATGAGCCAGGCAGGTAGAATGGTCAGTAATGACCCAATATGCCTGGGGATGGTGTTTTGACGCACTGGCTATCCCAGTGACGCCATCCAATGGCAGCTTGTGACAAGGATTGGTAAATCCTGAGTAGTTTAGTGGACAAGTCTGGTACCAGGCGCTGAACCCTTCGTGTGATAACTGTGGAGGGAATTGTAGGCCGTTACAAAGGCCCCGACGCTGTCGGCCCTCAATTTCAAGTTCAAGTTCAAGTTCAAGCCTCCCAAGTTGCACCCAACTGTTTGTTGAAATTCTGCAAAGATGAATGTGCTTAAAAATATTTTTAAATTATCAAATTTACCAAAAATCAGATCGAGCGTAATTTTCAATAAGCGACTTGATCGTCTTATTCATATTTCACCTTTTGTAAATGGTAAGTGCTCGATATTGTATTTCGAATTATGTAGGATAACTTACGTTCTGGCAGTGTTCTTAGGAACGATGAAAAAAAAAAACTTTATTTCCAATAGAGATTGTACAATATTACAATCATTGGTTTTTAAATATCTTAAAGTTAATACACTTGAATGATACACACACATGAGTCTTGTAATACCCATGTCACTAGTCGAAAAGAAATGATTGAGGGCAATGTACTCCTAATCTTGCTTAATCTACATTTGATAATACATGTAATGATAATTATAAGAGATAACACAATTTCTTGGACGATGCATTTTCATTGTGGGGTGAAAACACTTTTGACAGTTTACATGTACATGACATAAAACTTTGCAATTATTGATGCCAGGAAATAATATATGAATCATTTGTATCGGCCAATGACAACGTTATGTAATGATGAATACTTAAAGATATATTAGTAAGGTTCTATGTGATATGTAGAATAAAACATGCAAGTTCTAATAGGATCATTGGTCAAAGTTTTTCATTACATTGAATCCTTCTTTGATGTTGAACCAGATGTTTTGGCTATCTAAATATTCAAGAAAATTAACTATGTTGCATGGGAAATTTGTATAATACTTCTGTTAGGCAGCTTAAAAGGCATCAATATGAAAGGCTAGCCAAAATTATAATTGAAATTATTTTTTATGCAACTTTGAAATGAAATAATATTCCTAGAAGAAACAATACTAATATATTTAGGCTTCAAGTTTAAATGAGTACCCCTCAAGTTGCTGGGCATAAGTTCTTTCTTTGAGAAATCAACAGTAGCCTTGTTGTATTATGTTGATCTCTTTTTGGCAAAATGCTTGTTTTGTATGTTAAATTTAAATGCAATTATTTTACTTTAAGAAGCCATTATGAATTGATTTTGGTCAATATTGAGTTTAGGTGATCCACCAAAATTAAACATTAAGTGTCTAAGAATAACTAAAGGAGCCCATTTAAAAAGGTTTTACATAAATTACATTTTAGGCACTGATGCATTATTTTTGGTCAATGTGAAGTTTAATGCAATCACGGAAATTGATAATTATATTCCAAACAATCACTAAAGGAACCCATTTAAGAACGTTTTTCATGAACGACATTCTGCTCGCTGATGCGTTATTTTTGAATTATTGAACTTTGAAGTTGGCCGTCGCGCGCCCAAGGAAGCGAGCGTAATTTAATTGAGAACGGAAGCTAACCCCCTATTACAAACGTAAAGAGGTTGGGTCGTGTGGGGTAGCCACAGTTCTTTTAGTGAAAAGTATAAATAAAGCTTCTAAACCACCCATTAGGGTGACGACCGCAATCTTGTTTACATCGGGTCTAACATGGCGACCACCATGGGCGCCGCCATCTTAGACCCGATGTCAACAAGATTGCGGTCGTCACCCTAATGGGTGGTTTAGAAGCTTTATTTATACTTTTCACTAAAAGAACTGTGGCTACTCCTCACGACCCAACCTCTTTACGTTTGTAATAGCTTCCGTTATTAATTAAATTCCGTTTCACGTGCTCGCTTCCTTTGGCGCCAAGGCCAACTTCAAAGTTCAATTATTCGAAAATAACGCATCAGCGAGCAGAATGTTATTCTTGTAAAACGTTCTTAAATGGGTTCCTATAGTGATTCCTAAGATCGGAATTCTTATTTTCCGTGATTGCATTAAACTTCACATTGACCTTATTTTTGAGTTATAGCGGTATATTAGTTACCGCAACTCAAGTGTTTGAAGCGGGAAGTAATTCAGTTGGTGCGTGCGTATGGCAACATTGTCATGGACGCTCTCTTCCCGCGCTCGAGTGATCGAGCGCATTTGCGCCATTTATGATGAAAGTTAATATACTGCTATAACTTGTTATTTTTGGGTGATAATTTCTATTGTGTTATTAACCCGTCGCCACGTCCTGGACTCTTAGAAGGTCGGCAAAGCTAGCACATGTTTCACATCAGCAAACCTAGGGTTGCCATATATGGTCTTAAGCGTCTCGTTGAGCGCTATTCATTGGTGTAAGGTAAAATTAGGTGGGAAAAACAGAGAAGAAGAAGTATCAAGCTCAAATCTGTATGAATTCTTCTGCTCAGTCTGGAGTGTAGCTACCGGCGCTGCACAACCTCTTAGAAGGCCAGGAGTGTAGCTGAGGCATACCAGCACACACTCTGCCTCTAAGAAGGTCGCCATCATTTTTATTTTCTTATGTTTTTTGTTCCACAAATGGGAGTCCAAATCCACAGATTTACTCCTAGGCAAAAAATAACACCACCATTGTATTCGAGAGGAAAAGCTCTATGCATATCAAACTCTTTACAAACAATGAAACTGCTTGATAACAGCCTATACACAAAATGAACTAAAAAATAAAAACTGTGTTTTACATATAGTGCACATAACTCCGGAACTATTGGACCTGAAAAAAAAATTCGCATACCACAAGATTCAGCAACTCAGAATCTATGAAAATGCATCATAAAAAAACATAAAAGTGCAATAAATAAAAAATGGCCAGTGATTTTCTGATTTCTGTTTTTTATATTTTACCGAAATAAAAACTCAAATTTCGTAGATTTTCATTGGGGTAGCAGTATTTTTTCCCCACTGACAGAAAGAGCAACTCTCTCTCTTTACAATGAACCCCCAATGAAACTTCTAACATGATTAATGAATGTACAGTAAGTTGCACAGTTGACCCATTTTCTTCAAACCTCTTGGTATGTCGACCATGTGGAGACGGGTTAACTAAACGATCCTAAAAGTGGGTCAAGGGTCCACGGGACCGGCAAATAATAAATTACAAAGTACTTTAACATTGCGCTAAAAATAAAACCTACCAAAAATAACGCATCAGCGCCTAGAATGTCAGTCATGTAAAACGTTTTTAAATGGGATCCTTTAGTGATTCCTGAAAACGGAATGTTTAATTTCGGTGGATCACCTAAACTCAATATTGTCCATGATTTTTTTAATGATTAGGCCTTTATAGATTATTGAACCTGCAAATTAGTTCTCTGTAGTTGCTTTTAAATTTAAAATGCAGCAAATAATATGCTGATATACCCGGTTAAGTTGAGCATAGAGCATAGTTGGTATATGGTAAATGTTTTCTGTAATTGGTTAATTATTCATGGAAGCATCCTCTATGTAATCATGTCTAAGAAATTAATTTTTTTTGTATTGCAAAACCTCAAAGCAATTACAGCAATCATTTTCAAACTTTTTTGAAATATTTTAGGTAAATGTTGAGGACAACATACCAGTCAATTTCCAAACTTTTTTTATTTGAATAATGGTAATGAAAGCAAAATAAACAACTCTTCTTTTATGCACTTTTGGTCAATATGCAGGTTAATGCACTCACAAATTAAAAATTTCGTTTCAAAAAATCACTTAAGGAACACGTTTAAAGATGTTTTACCAGAATGACATTCTACTCGCTGATACATTATTTTTCAGTTATTCAAGTTTTGAATTTTTGTCCTACATAGCAGTTGCCTTGCGCGCTAAAGCCGTTGAAATTTTTGTTTTCCATAGTAGTTCTAGTCATTTGTGCGCTTGAACTGGAGCTGTTAAAGTACGCTTGGGTACTTTGTAATTTATTATTAGCCAACCCTGTGGAGCCTGAACTCACTTCTAGGATGTTTTAGTTAATAATACAATAAGGGTTATCATTCAAAAATATTAGCAGGACTGGGCTAGTGAATACTGAAATCAATATGCCGTTGACATCAGTTTCAATATGGCGGCCATCACAGAACATTAGCAAAACCGTAGGAGTAAATACCGTAGATTTAAGTGTTCACTATTCCAGTCCCGCTCATATGTTTGGGTAATAACCCTTATTGTGTTATTAATTAAAACATCCTAGAAATGGGTTCAGGCTCCGCAGGGTTGGCTAATAATAAATTACAAAGTACCCAAACATACTTTGACAGCTCCAGTTTAAGCGCACAAACAGCGCAAATGACTAGATAGACTATTATGGAACACAAAAATTTCAAAGTAGAATAACTCAAAAATAACACATTAGCAAGCAGAATGTCATTCGTGTAAAACGTTTTTAAATGTGTTCCTCTAGTGATTCTTTGGAATGGAATTTATAATTTCTGTGAGCGCATTAAGCTGCATATTGACCGCACTTTCTTATGCAGACGAGTATTTAACAAGTTATAGTAATGATCCTACTTAACTTAACTGATCTAATGTAATGTGACCTAACATAACTTAACCTAACCTAATGTAACCTAACGTTGGCATTAGAGCGGTCAGAACATATTTTATGGAAGCGCAACAATTTTTTCCGCTTGATAGACTAGAATTGCGGTAATTAACCTACCACTAAAACTTGTTGAATGCTGATTTGCGACTGAAAGTGCATAGAAGAAAAGTTGTTTATTTTAGTGTAACTAATCTAATTTCAGCAACAAAAATTTGAAAATCAACTAGTGTGTTGTCCTCAACAAATACCATATTTTACACTGAAGTTTTCAAAACTTTTATAAGGATATGTTTTGATCTTCTTCTCTAATAATTGTGATACAAATGTTTCTGCAAATATTTATGTGAAAATAATTGCAAATATTTCTGTTACCAGCTGAGGGAATAGCTATCAAAATGCCATCCCTGTCACCAACCATGATGGAAGGCAAAATTGTCAAATGGTTCAAGCAGGAAGGAGACCCAGTGGAGCCCGGTGATGTTCTCTGTGATATTGAAACTGATAAAGCTGTTGTGTCTTTTGAAACAGAGGAAGAAGGCACATTGGCAAAAATTTTGGTGAGTGATTACTTAACAAGATATAACATGATTTTACTTAACAATTCATTTCCAGTAGAATATTTCCAAAAAACATTTATATAATTTTAAACTTATTTTTTACCCCTGTGTTTTTTAATTACACCAAAACTGGTATTTTCAATTTAACGAAGTAACTAATCCATTAGAAATTCTGAAATGCAATTAAGGGGAGCGTCTGCACAGAAAAGGCGGAAATTTAAGGGAAAATAGATTTTAGCTGCTATAGGATAGGAAAGGGGTCAGGCACATTCTGTAAAAAAAAGAATATCGTAAGTTCGCTCGTTTGCCCGCTACAGGGGTTTGAAGAATGGTAGGGAGGGGAGGGGGAAATGGCATTTTATCATGTTACACTTCCCCCTTGGCTCTTTCTTCACGGCGAAACGTTGCTATGTCATCTTCTATGTCTATTTATCACTGTATAATGATTTCAAGGATCCTGGTTGGCCCCATAAATAATAACAAAGAAAAATTGAGATTGTTTATGTTTACCTAATTTACCTTTTTTTGCAGTTTTAGAATGTGGGGTTTCAAAATGCATCTCCTACAGTTTTTAAGCTACAGCAATGATTTTAGTATTATCGGATGCAGAAAAGCGTGGAAAATAAAGGATACTAAAAATAACTTTTTTAATTTGTTGCAAACAAAAGTTGCGACATCACAAATGAAAATCCCCCCCCCCCTCCCCCCAAAAATGGAACCTAAAAAATTGAAAATTTTTCTTTAGTGTGATTTTAGGTATATTTTTTTTTAGTATCCTGTAATGTCCACAATATTCTGCATCTAATGACATCAAAATCATCACTCTAGCTTGAAAACTGTAGGAGGAGATGCATTTTGAACCACCCCCCCCCCCCCTCAAACTCCGTTTTCTACGAATATACCATTTTCTTTGAAAAAAATCGCATATTTTCATGGAAGACGAATGATTCCAAATTGCATTTCATATCAGTATACCGAATTTCATTGCTCTAGGTTCAATAATAAAAATATCCGTATGGGGGACGCTGTCCTTAAGGTTTTATTTACTGCTGTGGTAAAGTATGCCATACTTAATTTATCTTTGTGTTAGATGTTTTGCAGGGCTAGCAATAAATATTGTATAATAATAGCCATTAAAATCAAATAATGTCACTAGTTTTTTTCTTTCTTTGAGTGTTTTTCTATGCATTTTAATGCCAACCTTGGTGTTAGGGCTAAGAAATTAAAATGTCTTCCCTCAGGGGGATTGAACTATTGTATCTACGGGAATTAGTATATCACATCAAAAGAAGCAGATAGGTACTTCTAACTATATTTGCTTTTGATACTTCTAGACCTAGGTGATGACATAAGACAAGAAGTTCCAAAAAATTAATTGCCATTCCCTTCATGAATGGACGTATGCTTCTCTACCGCAGGTTGATCAAACAGCAGACACAATAAAAATTGGGACCCTGATTGCTGTGTTAGCTCCTGAAGGTGAAGATTGGAAGGCTATTGAAATTCCTGTGGACTCAGAGGCACCTGCTCCTACTGCTGCTGCTGCTGCTGCTGCCTCCACATCTGCTGCTGGTCCTGCAGCTGTGCCTGCAGGGGTTTCTGCTTCTTCAGATCTGAGGTATCTTACCTGAGAACAATGTTATTGATACCTGTTGTGTGAGAGCAACTGATTCATTTTTAAATGAACAAAAATTAGTGATTGGTAATGTTTTCTAGATATTTGATCAATCAATGAATTACATTAATTAATCTATACTATCATAAGAGCTGCCTCCGTCGGTCGGCCGGTTGGTCTGTCCGAATCCAGCCGAAAGTGATGAGCGTATCTGTGGTACAAGCTCCAGCCCTATATGTTTTGACGGGCTGTGTTCATGCGGCCTTATCAACTCTCGAGAGATTGTATTTTTTTAATTTCTTATGGCCTTTTTCCCATTTAGCCCTCTTTTTTATTTCAAATAAAGGAGGGTAGACTAGTTTATACTATAAGCAAAGCCTGACATGGGGTAGAGGGTGGTTTTGTTGAATATATAGGTTCACATTGCAAAACTAAACCTATTTTACTCTTTGAATATATTTATGTACAGAATTGAAGTCAGTGGTTTTTTGATGCACCATTTAATAGCAGTGGTGTGATTATATTCATTATCCATGTCTTGCATTACAGGAAGTATGGCCCATCAGTGCGTCTGCTGCTACAGGAATATGGCATAGCAGCAGGGCAAGTGGCTGGCACAGGCCCTCACGGAGAGCTGCTGAAAGGGGATGTTCTCAAGTACATCCAGCTTGGTGGACTCAAGAAAGTGCAACAGAAAGGTGAGTCTAGTAATGTCCAAAGGTTCAGTTCTCATAGAAAGAAATCTTAGGATTGCATGTAGAGGTTAATTCACTAATTCAAGGAAGAATGTAATAGTGTCCTTTTCATTACAACAATTATAATTTGAGTTGCAAGGCAAATATTTCTTTAACAATAAAAATGGTTCTTAATTAATAAAAAAATGTGGAATATCTTTTTAGTGGTAATTGTAGTGAGAATCAAATGCATTTCAAGCTTCAAAGTAGGTGTCAAGCTATGCATCATTGTTGGTAACCTTAGTAAGTAAACCTCAACACACATTATTTGAAGCCTACATGGAGGTTTTCTGATTCAAATTAACTCTTCATGGAAGTTCTCATGACATCAATAAAAGTAAAGCTAAGTTCAGATCAGAAGCTAGTTACAATAATTTCATCCTTTGAGAGTATTCATCCTTCCTTTTTTTGAGAGTTATAAAGATGTACTTAAACTCTGAAAAATTAAGAGCATTATTAAATTGTGTATGAGTAGGTAGTATCTGTGTTTTGTTGGATCAAGAATGACAGGATATGTTTGTTTTCGTTAGCTGAGGCAAACAGTGCATAAGTTAATTTGTGTTTGGGAAGATAGTATCCATGTTTTATTGGATCAAGAATGACAGGATATGTTTGTTTTCATTAGCTGAGGCAAACAGTGCATAAGTTAATTTGTGTATGGGAAGATAGTATCCATGTTTTATTGGATCAAGAATGACAGGATATGTTTGTTTTCATTAGCTGAGGCAAACAGTGCATAATTTAACTTGTGTATGGGAAGATAGTATCCATGTTTTATTGGATCAAGAATGACAGGATATGTTTGTTTTCATTAGCTGAGGCAAACAGTGCATAAGTTAATTTGTGTATGGGAAGATAGTATCCATGTTTTATTGGATCAAGAATGACAGGATATGTTTGTTTTCATTAGCTGAGGCAAACAGTGCATAATTTAACTTGTGTATGGGAAGATAGTATCCATGTTTTATTGGATCAAGAATGACGGGATATGTTTGTTTTCGTTAGCTGAGGCTCCTCCCAAAGCTAAGACACCATTAGCTGCCGCCGCTCCCAAGTCAGCAACTAAGGCACCTGGCGCTCCCACCACTGCCACCTATGATGACGTGGAAATCAGCAACATGAGACGTGCCATTGCTAAGAGGCTGCTGCAGTCTAAAGTGAGCTGTGTCTTACCGTTGAATTGACGATATGATATGTATGATTTATGCATTGTGTGCAGCAGTGATGTGATATGAATGATTTATGCATTGTAATCCAGTGTGCACTAGTGATGACTGACTGAAGTTTATTGAAATTATCAACTTAATGCGTATTAGGCGTCCTTAAACTGCAGTAGTTTCTTGTTTTTCATGTCAGAAAGCTCACAGTGTGAAAGTAAGTTTATCAAATGAAACTTGTTCATAGACTTGTGATTTCGTATGTGTGTGTTTTATATAGACCTGGGCTCTCTACTTTAAAGTGCGCAACTGCATAAATAAGGGTATGACAGAGAAGAGGTCATGGTGTGGCGGTTTTGTACTATCATATATTTCAGTGACCGTGGCGCAGCGTTGATTTTAATTAAACTCCGTTAGATATTGTTTAATGCGTTTCATACTTATGAAAATGGGTTGGTCATGTTGTGCTTTCTTTATTGGTGTACTGAGAAAATATGTTTTAATAAGGACGTGGATGTTTTATTATTCTGAGAAGTTAGCTTTTGGGAGAAAAATATTTTTCAGTAATATATTTTTGTCTAGAAATTATTAGTTTAATGAAATGACTTGTTCTAATCCATCTGGCTATTTCCTTAGAGTGACTACTTATACAATATCATGTTTCATTTATCTGGTCTCTGTAGAAAAAATGCTGTAAGTAGGCTCTGACACTGGGTTTGCTTTTTTTTTGGGGGTGATGTGAGTAACTCGCTGCTGTTTAATTTACTCATTCACACTTTAAAAAAATTAAATTTATTCATTCATTGACGGTTTGACTGGCAGAGCGGTACTGCTCACAGCTACGCAACTGTGGAGTGCCGCCTGGACGCAGTGTTGGAGCTACGCAAGAAATTCAAAAAGGACGGCGTTGCACTCAGCGTAAACGATTTCATGGTGAAAGCCGTGGCCACCTCGCTGCAAAGTCACCCTGCGCTCAACCAGGTGTGGCGCGGTGGTCAAGCCGTCTTGGCTCCCTCAATTGACATCAGCGTCGCCGTCGCCACCTCCTCTGGCCTCATCACGCCCATCGTGCGGGATGCTGACCGTCTGGGCGTAAAGGACATTTCCAACACCATCAGAGAGCTCGCTGCTAGAGCCAAAGTCAACAAGCTCAAACCAGAAGAATTTGAGGGAGGATCTTTCTCGTACGTGCTTTCAGTTTTGATGCCTTTGTTGTTAGTTAACTTTTTTTTACTTTGCGTTAGAAACATGATGAAATTCAAATTGGTGCGTTCAAGTTAAAAATTCGTTAAAACATCAATTGTTTGATGCATGAAATTTATTATTTAAATTTTAGGCTACCTCCTTACGTGTTACTGTTCTATTCTTCTTAATTCATAACTTTTCCGCGAAAATTGTGTGGTTGAGTCTAATTAATCCAAAACAGGGTTAAATTATAGTGCCTAATAATGCATTACTTCATGTGGTTGCTGTTTATACAGAAGATAGTGCAATGTGTGGCTGCTGTTGATGGAAGATGTGCAGTCAATGAGGGATTTGCAAAAAAAATTCAAACTGGAAATTCATATTCCCAGTTCCATCCATTGTTCAATACTTAACCATCACGTCAGAGCATTCGTGCCTCTCCCAACATACACCACTACAGTTGTGCAATGCTTCTTCCGAAGTCCATAAAGGGTTTGCGTCAATTTCGTTATGTATGGGCGAGGCCTGTAGTTAGAGATGTGATCAGAGGTCGTATGATGGGATTATGTCTGAGTTTCCTAGAGTAAGAGTGTCTCGAAAATACCCTTTGACAGATTAAATTTTTTACTGTAAATAAAAGCTTGCAGGATCTTTGTTTAATGGCTTCATAACCGTTTCAGGATTTCGAACCTCGGCATGTTCGGCATCCGCGAGTTCACAGCTGTGATCAATCCTCCGCAGTGCGCCATCCTGGCTGTTGGAGGAAGCACTGCTGTGCTTGGTTAGTTTATAGAACCTTACTATATCCTAGCTGTAAATAAGAAAAATAATATAAAGTAAGGGTAAAAACGTATAGGATGAAATTGTCTGTTTTCGTACAAATGCCCAGGTAGACTAGGCGAAAATTTTCAAGTCTCCCAACAGACTTTCCTTGTATTGAACGACTCAAAAAATTTTTAAAAAGGTGTTTGCATTACACCTATGAATACTTACGTGCTCTAACGTAGCGATCAATAATTGGCTTAGCTTGGCATATGAACTGAGTTGGGGCACTGTTTGTGTCTAAATGCTCTAGAAAAAAAAATTACCTCAGATGTTTAATATCGACATTATGGTCCTTTTTTTCATTTAGTTATTCGCAGTCATAAAATGGTTTCATATTTGGCTTACTGCTGTCCTATATTCTCATTTGTTTGTTGCGCATGACTACACTTGTGCTGCAGGTGAAGATGGGACACCAGAGACGCGCATGCGCGCGACGCTTTCGTATGATCGCCTTGTGATCGACGATTCAGAAGCAGCAGATTTCCTGTCGACACTTGGTGAGCTGGTGGAGCAGCCGGTGCAGGTGTTGCTTGGCAGCCGGGACTTGCAGGCCAGGCAAAACCTCCCCTGAATCACTTGCCTAATAACGAATGGTGAGCCTCAGGAAATATATCTTGAATGGTTTATTAGGTTTGTGACTTCAACAAATGGCTAATACTATCTGTCGTTATTAGGTAAAAATCAATCACCCAATAACAAAAGGTGAGCCAGAGGAAATTTATTTTGATCGGTTTGTTATGTTTGTGACTCTACAAGTTGCTAATACTATCTTTCGTTATTAGATAAAGCCATTCTTTGTGCTCAAGAAGTTTTTTGACGGTCTTGCTTCTGTATTGGTTTGAAGATCATGATCACTTTCGGTTGTAATCATCTGAGAATGGGATTCGCACTTGAGAGTCAACACAGCTGTTGCTTATGATTCATTTTCTATTTTTTTGTGACCAAGAAATTATCGCATTCATACGATATGTTGAAATGCAAAAGCGCTCAAGCACTAGCAGTTATAAATCCTTGTAAAATTTTTTGGCGTTTCATAATTGACGTGTCTGCATTTTGCATGTGCAAACATACTTTACACCTCGTTTATAAATAATGACTATTTTATATCTTACCATTACTCTTTGCATAGACTGTTATTATTCTTTAAGCGAGCGATAGTAGGTAAAGACAAAATATTGTATTATAGTCGATAAAATTAATTTCAGACACGTCAGTGAAATTCAGCCTAAGCTTTTTTTCATGTAAATATTTTTCCTGTTATTGGTTTCCTATTAGAATTGAAGTGTAAAACTTCACGATGAACCTTTTGCATATACTTAAATTTTGCCAGTGTAGGCTGGGTGTAAATTTCAAATGGCTGCTGTCATTTTCTTTTCTCTTCAATCTACTTTTTTATAAATATGATTTTTATATTTCTGATAATTTACAGTTTTTGTTTGTAAACTACTCTTCATGAGGGAAAAATATTATGAAGCCGTACTTCTAATATGACACCAGTCTGGATTCTTTATTGCGGTTTGTTACAGTTTGTGTTCTTTCATTTGACTGCAGCTTGCCTGCTGATTTTTTGGAAGTTATTACTTGTGCTTATGTATATAGAATATTGTTGGTTGCGTTTTGTCAAGCTTTTGTCTCTTAGAATTAGTGTAGCGCTACTTCCATTTCGGAGTGAGCGTACCACCCACTGTGTTCTGTACATAAAACATTCGACGCACGCCTCCCATTTGTAGAGGTGTTGAATTGTCGTCCGCATTGTGTTGTTACTTTGTGAGAAAATGGTCGTTCTTGTTGCGGTAAGCTGGATGTCAAATAACGAAATCTATGTGAAGATAAGTTTGATTGAAAGAGTCTACACTTTTAAGCTTGATAACTTGCTGTTTACAAATCCGAGACTGTTAATTACTTTAAGATACATTAAGCTTGATGTCATTTACGACTTGTTTAATATTGGAAGAGTTAGTGCTTCTGCTACGAAAAAATTTTCACTTGCCCTAGTCATTCAAATTTATATAGAAATCTGATCTGTGCAATATTAGGCTAAGACCAGAATGAGATATGTTTTTGTTTTGGAAAATTTGAAAATTATTTTAATATTCAGATTTGCCTTCCTCTTGATACGATATTTTTTTTTAGAGCCTAGAGTATTGCATCTGTCGCTCCGCGCTATGAAAATGTAAGCATCTAAATTAACAAATTACCTCTAAAAAAAGCCTCTCGTAGCAATGGCCCATTAAAATTACGGAGCTAACTTTTCATCTCTGATTTTTCATTGTTTCTGCTTTATTAACGATGGTGACTTAGTTTTCTCTGGCTTTAACATGTGGACAGGCTGATGGGTCTTGAGGAAATATTTTTTTGGAGTTCACTAGACTGCATAATTGATCAATCATTTCTACTCTGTTGTTGTTTAACTCTCTGGTAAATTTAATTCATGTGGAATAGGATTGTTCAGATCTTCTGTTTTAAATTACAAACTTTTCATTGCCAGTGGTAAAGATACCGAGATGTTTAGTATATATTTTGATAATTCATTATAAACCCGTGTGATGAAGGAGTGCAGACTTTGCTCTCATTCCCCGTCCTGAGTGTATTATCTCAATAACCATTTTAGTTAACGCATATCTTGGCCAGTCTTCTCACGGATATAATTACACATCTCATATTTTACTCCTCTTGGGAGAACAACTCTGTCAACAACTCGGATCATCCCGGGCTGAGAGTTAGATAGGCAAAGATTATCAAAGCTACAAGTTCATTGAACTCATTGGAATATTTCTATCTTACCGAGAGAAGTTGTTGCTGCTAAATAGCGATGTTAACGGGAAATCTTTGATATTTCTTACGTTGAATTTTCATAATTTTACGTACTTGAAGTGAACTAGAAAATATTTTCTTAAGAGCTGTCATCAGCATACGAATTTACTTGTGTGATCATAAATATATACGTCAAACGTGTCATGTAATATATTTCTTTTGAATGTTCGCTTTTACTTTCCTGTCATTCACTATTTCAAATTAAGATTATGAACTCCATAATGACGTACGCTAACAAGGACAAAATTCAAATACTAGCTGGCATTCATGTTGATACGAGTCGCAGTACAATAAGGAGAATACAAAAACAGGTGTGGTCTTACAGCGTATTTTCCAAATTCTCATGTTTCAAGGAAAATATTTCCCATAAGGTTGTCCCCTTAGGCTTTTATACACATATGAGTGAAAATATGTAATATTTTTTTCTGCGAAAAGAGTGGCGTACTAAATAAGCAGACATTGCACGCTATCTTCATAACTGTGCAAAATTTCTAGAAACAACTCACGGACACTTGCCGTAATAAATTCTATCTGCTGCATTAATCCATGAATCGCATCCAAGAATATTGTTCTGAATAAAATACTTGAAGGTGTATGGGTTGATGTTGGCGGCTTCAAGCTCTTGCCTCTTCTCTTTTTTGAACGCCATAATTTCAGCCGAAGTGGCTTCCGCTGCACATGGCATGTTGTGTGCAACCAACCGGAGAATGGGTTCCGCCTGTCACACAAGCACATTTCTTAACGAATGTCTGGGGTAAATTTTAAACTACAATAACATGAGGGAGAGGATCTACCTTCATGAGGGTGATATATACAAGACCGACATGTTACTACTTGGATCACAGAGGGTGGCAATGTTAACTAAATATCGATCCCGTCCCAACGACGACTAATCATCTAACTATAAATCCTCATTTTTGAATGAAGATGACTAAGGTTCAGCTGCAAAAGCTGCTGCATTTCTAATCAAACAGCACCCAATTAGAACGATGGAAAATTTTGTGTCACACGTTTGAGATCGGCACGAAAAGCAATAAAATTCCAATTTTTGTCACAAGATTTTCTTGAAAAATATTGCAAGTTTGCTCTGGCACAATATCCAACAAAACTCTAAGAACTGAGGCGTTTTCTTAAATGAGAGCTTGAATATTTATTCATCAACCAAATTTTTAACTATTTAATAATGTATTTATTTTTCAAGCAAAATTTTTCCATAAGGCTAAACTCTTAGGCTTCTATACGAACAAGTCGTTATGAAAAATAATAAAAATTCTTATTAATTTCGATCATTAAACGAGTTGAACGTACTCCACGTGTTATAGTATGATAAAACTCAATTTTTTTTATTAAAAAAATTCCCTTAAAAAATATTGCAATTTTGCTTAGGCAGAATTTTCTATCCAACTTGAAATTCGTTAGCAGTGTACAGAATTCTTCACTGCAATTGACTAGCAGAACATTAAATATCTGCATACAAAAGTCTTAGCATACAGAGAAATGAGACAGACTTTCACAATAAGAAAATATGATAGTGAAAAATCACTTTCTCTGAAGGTAAATGCACGTTAATAAATATAAAATATCAATATAAAATTCGAAACCTTCCAACAAAAACTAACAAGAAGAAACATACCTCCTCGAACGAAATCTTTCCTCCAATTTCTATAACGATGCGGTCTTGCTTGATAGGAGAGACGTATCTGTCAATGGAAGGCCTTCCACCACCCATGCGCTTGCCAATGCTTTTTTTCGTCCGCGGTAACCAGGGCGGGTCAATCCGCCACACGGCAAACATGTTGCGAGTGTCGAGTTTCCTGTTGACCGAGTTACGAATCATCTCGATGTGACCCCACTCCAAGAACGCTCCACCTTTGGCCTAGCAGCACACAAAAATGATTTTTATTAGAGAATGTTGTACAGAAGAATTTAGTCTTATGTGTTCTTTATTCTTATTATTTATTTTACATAAGAATTTATTAAAGAACATTGTACAGCCTTACGACCGAATAGTAGCAAAACAAAATGAAGTCAAATATGCAAGTGAAAAGCGAACTCCTGAAGGCAAGAACTCGTTTGTAGTGTCATTATTAGGACTCAAATATAGTAATTCTGCTTCATTAGTTCAATGGTACACTTGCTATGGTATATGAAGTGTAAGATCACTCAGAAGTCATTTAATTTGAGCAAACTTTGAGTGTAGGATCAATTCAGCATCAAATTTTATATTTTATATTCTGGACCAAGTACAACCATCAAAATTCAAATTTTTATACAAAAATGTTACGTGGATAACACTGTCAGAAAATTCTTGTGTAATTTTGAAATAGAAATGTTGACTTATTGTTAACAAAGCATAAGCTAATGCTGCGAGTGTTTTTTTAAATGCTCGAAGCAGGGGTTTGATGTCATCAATGAACTGAAATGAGAACCATATCATCAAGTTTCCATATACGATACTAATGAGAAGATCCAAAACAATTACGACAAGTTTGTTAATATTTAACATATTCTGAGCACTAACTCACCACAATACCATACTGATTGTAAAGAAGTTCATTGTGCATACGCTCCAGTCCTCGGATGAGGTCGATGCGGCGAGTATACTTGGGAGCCCTGCCGACGAACTGGGGAGTTTTAGGGAGGAATTGCAACTTGCGGTCCTCCAACTCCGGCATCACAATATCTAGCACCAAGGAAAAAGCAACTGATGTTCATTTTGTGTGATCAATTTTTAATTTATTTTCAGCACATCACTTTTAACAACGGCGATCCTAAACAGTCTTTGACAAAAGCAATTTTTATACTTCACTTTGATTGAAGATGATTCAACAGTTCTTGGCACATATTCCCGAAGACAAAGATAGGAACTGCATTTAATCGCCTTTGTTAAAGGTGATGTATTGAAAATGGTCTTCATCAAAGGCGATTCTTAAACTCCACCTTGACTGAAGACGATTTAAAAGTTCTCAGCTCATTCTCTCAAAGACGTGAAGGCAGGAACAGCATATATTACATTATATCAAACTGACTCCCGAGCCAAGAGACTGAAAGCCTTTACGATTCAGAGATTATTTGTGTTAAATGAAAGCAGATGTCAGACACAATATAACTAGCAAGTAATTTTTCATCTCCATTTACATACATTTGTTTACATTTCAGCATTTTTACATAAAAAAGATGAACTGCTCATCGAAGTTCGAAATGGTAAACAAATCATTTTCAAAGTAACATTTAACATTTGTACTATGGTTTTAATCTAGCTCTCCACAATTGATTCAATGTCAATACATCTCAAGAAAAATAGGAAGTGTATTTGTAAAACAATAGACATCGTCGAGCATGGTGTTCTCAAGATTCCGTTTAAGATCTCTAAAAACTTTTAGTGATCTAAGAAAGGCTCAACAATTCGACCTGGCTTTGAATTCTTGGGGTACCCTGAAACTTATACAACACGGAGAATGCACTCGAAATTGAATGAAATGAAGATTGATTATAAAATAGCTCCTCCTTAATACAACAAAGATCTTCAAACAGAAGAAGGATGAAGGCACCATTTAGTATGGACTTAAGGAAACGTGGAATCTAAGCGCAAAGGGTGTTCCCGCATGGGATCCCATGCGCATAGAAACAGTAAGAAAGACGGAAAGTTATGAAATAAGATAAAACTTGAAGAAGGAAGTCCGAGGTGCTGAAAACGGGACAGCAATGACCCAGAAAACGATGCTCCTTAACAAAACAAAAACATTTTATTTCAACAAAAAGAAGGCCCACATAACTCTCAGCTCAAGACCTCCAATTTTTCCCTGATTAAATAAAGATACCAAGTGAGTCCCTTAAGTACATAGTTAATGATACTAAATCTCAACCATTGTTAAGCGATCATGAATTACCACTGGGTAACAATTATGAATTAATTGGACTACATGCTAGCTAAATAAACATTGCTGTTAAGTTCCTATTGTGTTCGAAAAAAAGCAGAGTTATTTAAAAAAAATTGAACAATAAATGAGATCAATTAAATGAATTGATTTTATTTTAACAAAAGGCCTGTAAATAACTTTGCATAAAAAGGTTCACAAATATCTAACTAAACATTAATTGAAAACGAACGATCTCCATGAGTCATATTTACCTGCAAAATAATTTAAAAATTAGTTCAATGTAGTAGTGTCTGTCTTTTCTCACGTTTAATTCATTATTATGGCAGCTAATGATACTGGTGAGAAATCCCCACAGATATCTGTTTATAAAGAGAAATTAATTGAGACAAACTAAAGCTGTTCTAATATTCATGACCTCTCAATGAAGAAATGTTCGAGTACAAGTCAAGTTCGGTCACGTAATGACACACAGAAATGTCATTACGGTAGGGATTGTAAAGCTGCAGTTATTAAAACCCAAGCTTTGTAGGTTCACTGTAACATAAAACCAGGTCTCACCTCAGTACCCTAACTCTGTCAGTGCACAGGCCAGGCAGCATTACGGCTACACTTTTATAAGTTAACTAAACATAGTCGTATAACTAAACATAGACTCTATACTTACCACGGGGGAAAATGATGAGAGCTAATCACTTGAGCCTTTAACATCACAGAGCACTATACAAGCCTCTTTCAAAAATATCCTCACTGTTTTGAATTTCAGATTAAATTTGTCTCCTAACGTGTTCTTTGAAGTTCACAGACAAAGGGCAGTTCTTGCTTCATCCTGATACTGATGAGTACCTGATGTCAGTAAGTCTTTTGATGGCGATATGAATATAAAAGGCAGACTTAAAAGGGCTGAGTTCAAGTAAAATAAATTCTATGAACAATCAGCCTTACTTAAAAATAATAATTATCAGCCATTTAGGGTTGCACAGAAAATAAGTTTCCATGCGTAAGTTCCTCCGAGAGGGTGTATTTCAATATAAACAAGTATAATAATTTATACATAGATGTCATACAATAGCAAACACATGACCTAAAAGACAGTCACTTACGAGAATAACTCGGAGGGGCTCTTATATTCCTGAAGCCTGCAGTGAAGATCAAGGGGACAGTTCCTGAAAGAAATCACACATTAAATTTTGTAAAAAAGTTGAAAAACACTCAATTGGAATTAATAGTCAAAATAAATAAATAAGAAAATGATATAATAATTTAAACCTGATAATTAGTAGATAACACTTGAAAAAGTAGTAAAATGGAATAGTGAAAATTAAACTATATAAACAATATAGGAACTAAGTAAACCAAAAATTAGAGACCGTTGCTTGGCAAAAAATATAGAATCTACCAGATGGACTTGGCTGAGAAAGCCTGTGCAATAGCAGTTTTAGGTAAGAAATATAGTCCAGTTCTTTCTGAGTATGAATGAAAAAATATGCTTGAGATATCCATGCAGGCAAATGATTAAGAATATTCATAATGAAACAAGTATGGAAATGTCTTTACTGTAAACTGCTAATGGATTTAGGCGTTCCTCAGGAGAAGATGCTAAAATAATACAAAAAAAATAATTGTGAACAGAAGTTTGTGTAGACACTTTCCTAAATGTGCAGAACCCACTAAAAATTGGCGAAAAAGTACACATCGGCCAGTACAGCGATGAATAATGCATGGGAATTCCTTCTTCATCAAGTTCAGGTAACTTACTAAAGCGTAGTATGTTATTGGGAAACAGTGGAATGAAAAGGGCTCTAGTATAAGTCATAAGTGGCTTCCATAATTTTCCAATAGCAAGAACTCAACTTAAATTGATCAGACAGAAAATTTTACTAAATAGATTTTTAAAATGTGGATTTTCTTGCCATAATAAAGTTAAACCCAGGTTCATGCTACAAAATGGATAGGATAATAAAATTAAGGATCATTTCATTCCAACAACCATGTTCAAGTTAAACATGTACAATGAGTCATTTACTAATCTTCAAAGAATAAATGCAACACACAATTGTACTTAATTGTCCCAGAAGGCTTGACATCAAATCGCCTATAGTAAAGTTAGACTTTCTGCTAACCAAGTTGATTTTTACTTGGCTCAAAGCCTCAAACATTCTATATTCACAGTAAAACCTAAAATGGAACCTAAGAGATACACAATGTAAGAAAATATGAGTATTTTAATGTCATGCAATGTGAATAATAAATAATCATCAAGCGGTAAAGCAACTCGAATCAACTATGACAAAATTTTAACAATAACTGATAGTATTCTTGTGTACAAGTACTTCTGGCATAAATATAATGCAAATTTTATTTACAACTTGGACAATTTACAGCTATTGTTATAGGACTTACCATTCCTTACGGGACTTACTGTATGATGATGAGTTAAACATTTTTTTGTTTTCTAGATTGTATAGGTGGACAAGTTAGTTTATGTCTCTCTAGTCTATTTAAGTCAACAAAGCAAGTCCAAAAAAAAGAAAGGAGGATGGCACCATTTAGTATAGATTTTAGAGAGCAAAGAATCTAAGAACAATGTTTGTTCCTAAACAAGATCCCCTGTGTATGAAACAGTTAGTCAAGCAGAAGGTTAATGAAATAAGATAAAACTTGGAAGAAGAAAAGATTGGAAGCTGAAAAACCAGACAGTATTGAACAAAAAAGAAAAAAAGGTCCGTAGCATAACAAAAACCTTTCCAATTTCAACAATAAAAAAACCTACCTACCTATCAACTCGGGATGTCACATTTTCCCGCAGGGACCGCCAATTTCCATACATGCAATGGTTGTACTAGATCAACCCATCCTCAACCCTGAGTAGGCATAGATCAACACAAACGAGAATAATTTTTTATACTTGTCATCCCACAACAAACAAATAACCTAAAACACAGTAACTAGAAGTTTCTACAGCATTGAACTTTGTAATTAAAAATGCTTTTTAAATCTTTTTAATTCTGATGCTGATCCAAACATGAGTTTATTGAAGACTAGACCATTTCCTAATATGAATAATCAAATAACTCAGAAAATATTCTCCTAAATCATTTAAAAATAGTATTACATGTTAGAAAAATGTCACACTTCTTTATTTTATCAATATAGTAGAGAAAACTTCACTAACTCGGCCAGATAAATTTAGCAACCTTGAAAAAAACAATATGAGAGAGAATATGCAAATGAGTTAAAAAATGTGCTTAATTGTTGCAACTTCCTTTCATTCCAGATTAGATTAGTCTTTAGTTTTAGCCTCCCTACCCAGCAACAATTGCAATACAAAATAGAGGAAGGAGGAAGGCATCATTTAGTATAGAGTTAAGGGAACGCGGAATCTACGCAGAAAGGCATAGAAACGGTAAGTTGTGAAAGAAGTTCATGAAACAAGACCAAAGTTGAAAAGGAAAGTAGTAGGTGCTGAAGAACAGGACAGCAGTGAACCAAAAAAAAAATGGTCCTTAACATAACAAAAACATTGTACTTCAACAAAAAATAAGGCCTACTTAACTCTCAGCTCGGGCCCTGACATTGTCCCCCCTGGGAGCGCTAGTTCCCATAGATACAATAATTGTATTCCCCTGAGGGGACCCTTTCTTCCAACAGCTGATATAAAAAAATATGAAATTAAACAGAATATGAACATGAAGTGAAAGGAATCAATTTTGAATCGTGTTACATTCCAAACAAATGTCAAAACTAGGTGCAGCTTACCAAGTTTGACAATCAATGACAAAAACAATATATATGACCCAGCCTCAGACATATCCAACAAACAACATTCTCATAGGTAGATTTCCTAGAAATCAGCCTATTCCATGTACAACATCATTAGTGATGATACTCCAGGTCTAAACAATGTAAATGTTTATAATGGTGAGATCATGAAAAACTGAACTTCTATATTCATAGAAAAATCAGCAAAAATGCACACTAACAATGTGAAAATCAATTTTTGAATGTTCCGCAAATATAAATAAAATTTGCTACTGGTTTCTGTTTGTCCATTTCTTTGCCACCAGAAACATAGTAATTCAAGGCACACGATTTTTCCCATCAATGGTAGATTAGTAAAAGCACCTACAAAAATACCATAAAATCAATAACAAAGAACCTAACTTAAAATCTTTGATAAATTAATTCAACTACTGCATTCATAAGAATCCTAAAATGAACACTTGTAAAAATTCATCTATCAAGCCAGAGTTGACTTACAAGTATTTCTCCTATGACCATTTGTCTACTTTGTCTCAACTCTAAAGATTATTTATTCTATTTTCATCCCTGAAACTCAAGTAAACTGCATTTCTGCGTATAATTAAGCTGGCAAGTGCTATTTGACAAGTTTTTTGTAGAGCAGAATGAGTGCATCACACGCGTTTCCCGGCGTGACATGGCCATTTATGACTTTCCTCTCCATATCTGCCAGAGCCTCTGACATTCCAGAAGTGTTCTTGAATGCCATGAGCACGGCATCTTGCAAGTGGGAGTGGAGCCATGTTTTCTGCTGGTCCCGTCGTCTCTGTAGAAACTGACCAGATGACAACATGTGGCCCTTGAACTGAGTCATGGTGGACCACAAGTCCTCTAGTCCTTCTCCTGTTAGGGATGATACTCTCTTCACAGGCACACGCCAGCCACGCCATCTTGGCTGCGCATACTTTAGGCTTGATAGATAGTCTGATTGTGTGCGCATGGCCGCAGCAGCCAAATCCCCATCAGATTTGTTGACAATTACCATATCACACATTTCTACAATACCCTTCTTCAATCCTTGCAGTTCATCACCCCCTCCTGGAGCAATAACAAGGCCAAACAGATCTACCATATCCGCTACAGAGACTTCGCTCTGACCCACGCCCACAGTTTCTATGATGATGATGTCATAACCAGCTGCCTCGCACAACACTACAGCCTCATTGGTAGATCTAGTAACTCCACCAAGGTGGCCTCGAGCAGGTGATGGACGAATGAATGCAGCAGGGTCAACAGTGAGTTCAGGCATACGAGTTTTGTCCCCTAAAATGGATCCCCCAGTAGTAGCTGAAGAAGGGTCAACTGCTAACACAGCAACTCTGTGTCCAGCACTGGTGAGATGCTTCCCCAACTTTTCAATGAATGTTGATTTTCCAGCTCCAGGGGGTCCTGATAATCCAAGACGCAGTGACAAAGAGCTGGGACCTCTGTGAGCAAAATTTTCTGCAGCATCTTTCAAGAGGGAGTCTAAGAGAGAAGCAGCCATTTTCTTTTTGATTGGATGTGTGGTTTCTATAAGAGTGATGGCCTGAGCCAAAGCTGCCCTGTGTTGCTGCTTGAGGCCCATCCTCAGCTCTTGTGCGTAGTCCGTAGTCGCGCCTGTCCAACACACCGTGCATCAGTGGCGTGCATCGTAGTAAGCTTTTAGGTTCATAGCTAATTTTTTCTGAAGTGACTTTTGCTGCAACAGTAAGTGGTGCCTGTTTATGTAGCTGATACTTTAACTGCTGGCACTGACAGTCCTTCATACAATACATGCGAGGCCTCAAACTTTTCCCAAAGTCAAGTCAATTTTATTTATTTAATAATCAAATATTTGAATGACAAATTTGACATAATGCATGTAGGATAAAACAGTTCTTATGAAGTTTCAACATAATTGTAGCTAGTGAGCAACACAAGTTGTCAACCAGCTGCATTGCTATGAGCTCAAAGCATCAGAATCTACTATCAGCTGTGATTAGATCATGAGCAAGTTTAAGACTCCTTAATCACAACAAATATATACCCACAAGGAGAAAAAGGAAGGCACTATTTAGTATGGAATAAAGAAATGGGGAATCTATGCACAAAATGCATCTCTGAAGCCTACACATCAAAATGATAAGATTGAAAGATGTTTAGGAAACAAGATTGAAAGCTGAAAAGGAAAGTAAGCCTTAGATGCTGAAAAAAACAGTAATAAACTGAGAAATTAGTTTGCAACATAACAAAAACCCTTTCCTATTTCAACTAGAAGAAAGGTTACCTAATCTTCACCTCAGGGTTTCACACCTTCCCTCCTGGGAGCACTAATTCCCAGATATATAATAGCTGTATTCAACTCAGAGGACCAAGAACTCGGAAATGAACCAATCTTACCATTAGAAATATTGCTGAGTAGTCTGAAGCTCCGCAGACTCTGCTGAGTTATTAACTTCAGATGAGATGCCATAACATTTAAATATGAGAGGATTTCATAAAGGGAGAGAGAACACGCCTGGCTGTTGAGCAAATTTCTCTGAAAAAAGTACCAAAAGAATTAGGTATTTTACCATACAAAATTTGGAGGGCAAATATGGAGAGTGACCTAACCCACAAAACACAGAATTTTAGGATTCTCAAGTTAGAGGCGTGGTGTTCAGTGCAGGGTTGCCTAACTGGCTCTTCCTAGCCAAGTTACTAACTAGGAACTAGGCCACTTTGCCTGAAAGACATCTACATCAATGAGGACATTGGCATCAAAGGCATCAATGATGTGAAATTATCTCTTAATCCACTCTGCCAGTTTTGACCTCTGATTTGTGGGTTAGGACACTCTGCATCCTTGCCCTCCAATTATAACACAAGCAAGGCATAAATACTGCACTTAAAAATCATTTTCAAAAGAAATTATAAAAATAAAGTCAGGGTTTGAATAAGGCAACTTATCATCCAGCAGCAATGCACACAATATTATAACTTCTAAGGACTATTATGATTAGCTAAATTTTCAGAAGAAACTATCAATAACATGAATCTAAAAAATGGCAATAACTTCAAGAATTGAGGTAGTAGTGTTGACTGGAGTAGCTTGCCAACAAAATTTGAGATACCAGATCAGATGTTACTACCCATAACTATTCATTATTACCAAACAGGTTTTCCAGATAGGAAAGCAAATGAGGCTGAATGGGCAACGCTGGTGAGTCGTGGGACCTTAAACGCACATCTTCTTAGGAATCCCTAGCTGCTGCTAGGAGGCTCCCTAGGGGACCTATGGGTGTTAGCAGGTACAGGGTGAGCCATTTCCTTGCATTCTTGATTGAAGAGTTGTATTCCAAATAAGAATGATGGAGGGTGGGAAGAGGGGTTTGAGGTGCCTCCTTCTTGGGTCAATGTGGGGGGTCAAATTTCTGAGAATGGGAGAAACTAGAATGTTGCCAGCAGTTGGTGTTTTAGACAACACAATGTGTGGGAAATTGTCTCATAATGTCATTCCAGGCTAGGCTAAAGCAGTAGTGAGTCTGGAGGGATGAGTCAAAAATTGTTGGCCTTGTGGCAAAGCACAGAAAGGACACCAGTTAGAGGAGTGGGAGTCAGATTCCTTCCTGTCTCTAGACCTCTGGTTAACCGTTGGTGCTGGAATAGGTAAGAGCAATCAGCTAGGCAAAAGAAGTGTGGCATTGGTGATGTTGTAGTTAAGATTTGGGGGGAATGGTGTCACTGGGGTTACAAAAACTTGCTTATGTGATTTTTGAAAATAAGAGCAGGAGAAAAAACATCCTTCCAAGAAGGGTACTGAAATGCACAGGTGCAAGTGCAGTTTGTACAATTTCACAACTTGCACATAGACAATGCAGTGGGTCGTGTTGCATGATCACAGTGATGATTTCTGCAGAAATAGGTAGAGTGAGCATATTAAGCTATTTGCTAAATACGACTTTCATTGGTTCACATTGGAAGGCATTCAGATGTGGGAGTGGTGTCTACAGCAACGTTGTTTTCTGGTGTGGCCTAATTCTTCACCATAATATACACTAGACGGAATTAAAGAAATAAGGTTCACCATATCCCAGGGAAAACTCACACAGTTGTACAAAAAACAAAGGGGATGTGTGATTCCAGACAAAGACACATCAGTTAGAGAGTGGCAGTTTATCATCACCGAATTTTCTGTTGCACTACACTCTGCCCCTGTAGGGCCTCAAATATGTTAGAAAATTTGTGGCTGTATTTGGTCTCAATAGGACAGCTAAATGGACAGTCTCTTGCAAGATAAATGGGTGCTACCATAGTGTAAAGTCTACCACCATATACGAGTACCTCACCTTATAGTACTAGCTAGAGGTAGATCTCCAGCTATAGTATAGTGGACCTCATGCTATAGTAGCACCAATAAATGTTTCCTCTCCACAATCCTTCCTCTTGATGGCAAGAAAGCTTGCACACTGCAATAAGGTTGGGGCAATACCAACATAGCTTCAGCCCTAGACCCCCAGTAGGACCAACTATGACAGGCTGGCTCAACTAGAGCATTCTGATTAAAGAAGGGCCATGTAAAGTGTTTCATTTGTAAAATGTTAAACTGGTACCCAACAATTATGAACTATGAAGACTCATTGCCTCAGACGTACACAGGGATGGGATTTCCACAGGTTGGGGCCAACAATGGGAGGTTTTTTACTTCAAATTCCAACATAAAACTAGCCAGATATCTTCAAACCTAAGTAAGACGGCACTACAAATACTCTAACCAAAGTAGCACTGCTTAGGTTAAGTTAGTAGAGAAATAGCACTGATTTTAGTAACTGTCAATCAAACAAAACTTGATTGTTGCCACTGTTTCAAATATAATTATGCCTTACATTCCTACATAAAGACTATCCAGGATCTCAATACTAAGCACTTTAAGAGGTAGGGCATATGTGAACTATTTCTAATAAAGAAATAACTACACACATAGCAGTGATCACTCCTATACAATAGATGAAATAAAATTGAAGTTCATCATCTATGCTACAATAAGAGCTGCTTTCTGTCAGTTATGCTTTGAAAACATTACAAAAGTAGGAGCATACCACAGATTCAGCTATAATTTCTATTACTTGTAGATGGGTTCACTAAGAGACCTAGTTTGAAATGAATTTCATTTGGAAAAATTGTGAAAGTTCAGTTTTTATTCAAAAATTGTGAAAGTTCAGTTTTTATGATCCCTCAATTTATTTTTTTGAAAGATTAGGGTTTTTCCGTAGATTTTTCAATGTAACTAAAAAATTACTGTCAATTTCATATTTATTCTCCGTCCAGCCATGCAGCTACTTTTTGCGCATTCAATCAGGTCTAAATCAGAGACAATAATAACTTCTGGAGGAGATAGATTTTGAAAATACCCTATTTTCCCATTTTCAACTCTTCAGGGAGAACATTTTTCCAAATATTTTCATTTTTTCATTTGCAAGCTATATTGCTTAGCAAAATTGACGCGGTTGATGTTCTAAACGCTATCAGAACATATGAATATCTTTTCTTGTGAGTTTTTTGTTGTTCCTTAAAGGAATTTGTACCACAGGTATCAAGAGACGTTTGGAACGGGAATCATAGATATGTTTACCGCTCAAGAAGCGCACGTGCTTCTCCCCTTCCCGCCTTCGGTTCCCCCTCTTACGGAGCAAAGAACGTTGTGTAGCTTTGCTAGATTGTAAACTAAGGAGTTATTTGTCAAATAGACCAACACAACATAATCCAGATATTTCTGGTTCATGTCTAATGTGGTGACTGTCTGGCGCTACCAGTTACATACATTCGAATCAACCCCCTTCCCCCTTTGTTCCCCCTCTCACAAAGCACAGAACGTTCTGAACCTTTACCAGCTTGTAAAATAAGGATTTCTGTTTTGAATAGAGCGATAAAAACCACAAAATAGAACTTTCAGGGGCGTGGCACATGCCCTTACTGGTCAGCGCTGGCTGCTGATTGAACCCCTCCCCCACTTCTCAACCCAATTTCACCCACTTACAATGCTCAGATTGTTCTGCAAATTCAACACCTGGTGAGGTAAGCATGTCTCTGATGATTAAAGTATTAAAATGTAATAAAAATAAATTGTTGGGATTCTGGGTAGACGTTTCTTGTAAGTAATATGAGCTAAAAACATCATTTACAACAGAACATGAAGACCATATGGTATTAACTTATAACAAGCTGAACCATTGACATGTTATTAGGTTGCAGTATATCTTCCTAAAAGATGGACCTAAATTTAGGACTGCAGTAGACTTGCAAATATCTTAACATTATCCAGATTTTGCTGCATATTTAAATTGAAGTATCTTGCCAAATAATGTAAAATTAGACTTGACATAACCAATGCATTTTATTTTCCTATACTTATTTATTTGAACTATTCAAAGCTAATTTAATGAACAATAAGTTGACCAATATTACAGACAACTTTATAAGCTTTATTAACTGTATTCTGATTTAGCCTTACCTACTCATTACCAAGGATTAGATAACTTATGAAATGATGGTAAATTTTATGCACAAAAGCATTTCTACATGATAATCTTGGGTCAATTTTTACTTTAATGTTGTCAACGATTTTCATAATTTTGTTGCCAATAATCAATGAAGGAACACATTTAAAAACGCTTTATATGAATGACATTCTGCTCGCTGATGCGTTATTTTCAAATTATTCAACTTTGAAGTTGGCTTGTGCGCACCAGGGAAGCCAGCGTGCCAAGCGTAATTTAATTAATAACGGAAGCTAACCCATATTACAAACGTAAAGAGGTTGGGTTGTGAGGGGTAGCCACAGTTCTTCTGGTGAAAATTATAAATGTTTCTAGCAACATCCGTTTACATCAGCTCCAATGACGGTCACCCAGTCCCCAAGATGGCGTCCGCCATCTTGAAGCCGATTTAAACGGACGTCACTAGAAACTTTTGTTTATAATTTTCACTAGAAGAACTGTGGCTACCCCTCACGACTCAACCTCTTTACGTTTGTAATAGGGGTTAGCTTCCGGTTCAACTCTGAAATTGCGCAAAAGAGGCTATTTAGGAGTGCCGCTTGTATAACTTCAAACTTAAATAACTCAAAACTAAGCATTTGCAAGCATATTATCATTCTTGTAAAACGTCTTAAAATTGCCTAGGTATATTACCTATCTATGGCAACAAAACTATGAAATGAAAATTGTTAACAACATTTAAGTAAAGGTAAATCTGAAGGATATGACAGTTATCGATTTTCCACTTTTTGGTGCCTGAACCTATTTAATTGAATCAAAATAAACAAGTTTTTTTCGATGCACTTTCCATCTCAAATGAATATTTTACGATTTATAGCGGTAAGTTTAGTTTCGTCTTTGATTACGAATGCGCTCGAATAAACAGCAACTCATTGATTTTCGAATTTTTGTTGCTTGAATCCTGTTAAAAACATCGAAATAAACCACTTTTCTTCTATACACTTTTTTCTTCAAATGAGTATTTAACGAGGTAAAGCGGTAGGTTTGGTTTTGTCTTTGATGACGATCGCGTTGAAAGCGAGAGCGCATTGCAGTGTTGCTGTCCGACGTGCTCCTTGAATTACTTGCCGCTTCAAACACTGGAGTTGCGGTAAGTCATTTACCGCTATAACTAATAAAATACTCATTTGAGACGGAAAGTGCATAGAAGAAAACTTGTTTATTTTGATCTAATTAACTATGCTTAAACATTGAAATTTACAAAATCGAAAACTGACATATCCTTCAGATTTACCAAAGTAAAAATTGACCTAATCTTGAACACAGAAAAAGCAAAATTGATACAAATTTATAGACCTTACCTTTTACTTAGATTCTGCATATAGGGTAATTCATCAAATATCGAACAGAAACCACGTGTGTCTAGAAACAACCTTCATAAATCGGTAACTTTTGCTCTGAATAACTGTTGCGGACCTCAAGATTATTCTTGAACAGTTGCCTTTTTGTTCTGTGATGTCGCTTTAAAGACAACGTAGATTGTTGGAATTTATTCATTGTTCTAAAAATCGAACTGTTTAATAACATAATTTCATCAATATCGAACATGAATCGAACAAGAATTTTGATCCAAACAGGTTTTTTGTTCAAATTTTGAATCCGAACACAACTTACTAAAAACTATATAGGCCTATCTAGGATTAGGGAAAAAGGCTGTGAGATACCCTATATCAATATATTTAAGGAGCGCCTTTTTCTTTATACTACAGTACATTTTCTAGATCTTAGATTTACGATTATGGTTAAGTACTGCAACGTAGCCTATATCGTCTGGGGAGGTAGACCCAGCTTGTATACAGTTAAGACGGAGATATTATATTTTACTTATTTTTGTAACAAATATATTCTTCTGTAATTAAATTGACTTTTTATTGACCTTTGACCCGTATAATACATTTTGTAATGTTAAGCACGTCCGTATATATTGCCATAGGCTAATCGACACAAGATAAATTCCTTTTTAACTCAATGGACTTCCGCGCAACTAGATATGTCTCAAGACTATAGCCAATTATACTTACAGTAAACCCCCCGCACAACGGACTTCCGCACAACAGAGAAAACTGATGAAAGTTCGTTGTGCAGAGGGGATTATCAATTGTGCCGAGGGGGGATTCCCCCCCAGCACAACGGACCCTCTGTACAACAAACAAGGCGTTCCTCCCAAGAGGTCCTTGTGCGGGGGTTTGCTGCAAGCTCCAACTTATTTCTTCCGCTTAATACAAATCGTTTGCCTCTCACACGCTAAACAAACAAAATTGAAATGTTCGCTTTCTTCTTCGGTCATGTTCCCAACTTCTTCAGAAACAAAATCCCTGTGCAACCACGCATCACAGGTGTTGCATCCAATCCATGCCGTGTTGTCTTCCCACCTGTCTTTCCCACCATAGGCTTGGCAAGCAGCTCTAGATTCTTCATCTTCACTCTCGCTGGAACTTTCCTTACGAATCCTTGTAGACTTTCCTTTAGCTTGTTTCAGTACCTTCTTTATTGCTCTCTCTTTCTTCCTTTGATTCTTTTCACCTATTGCATCAGCTTTCTTCTTCTCTGCCAGTTTTAATGTCTCATTGTACATCTTCCCTATAATAGCGCTAGGTGTAACTGGCTTTGGTGCACTGGATTTTCTTGAAATAACTGTCTCATTACTTATTTTCAGGAAGCATTTGAATGGAGAGTTATCAAAATTTGAATATGATGTTGATGTTTCATTTGCAGTGCTTGTTGAACCATGATTGTGATCATCAACCTGTGTGACCATTTTTGGAGTATAGTGTAGAGCACTCGTCAATGAATTATTATTGATGCTTGCATCAATTTTCTTGGCAGGGGATTGATCATCAGTAAATGTAGCCAGACAAATCACTGATGATCTTGAGGGCCTTGGAACACCAGCAGATGATTGGTTGCCATCTTCAACTACTTCAATGTTATTATTAAGCATTAATACAATATTTTAAGGAAATGAAACCGGCGTTCAATAGATCAATTCAGTTATTTAAAAGAATTAAGAATCAAAAAGCCTTGTTTGAGGCATAAATTCATGATTTTTGAGGAATTTCGATTCGAACACCTTTGTTCAGTATTTAATATGGACATGAAATAGGAACTGAATGTTGAACATGGAATAATTATCAAGGTTTTAGCCGGAAAGAAAAAAATACAGCAACAGAACATCATATGACAACCCTACTCTCTAGTTATGACGGGAGGTTGACGTTGGCACAACAGTTAAACCGTCGCAATTTTCTCAAGGTGCGTAAGATTTTTCAAGTGGAAAAATATGACCAATTTGTAGGGGTCGTACAGAAAATGCGTTCGCAACAGCTGGTAGCAGTTTGCAGCTCACAGAAATGAGTTCTTATCACTAAAATAGGAGTTTTAGATGTAAGATCACCGGCACTGAGCAAGTTTGGATGCTTACTAAATTTATTACGCGCATATTTTCAAAGTTGTTCGAAAATCAGTCCAGTTTGATATTTGATGAATTACCCTACCTCCTTTGAGTAAAATTTGCATAAAATAAAGCTATAATACACTTTTAGAATGTCCTTAGCCCAAGATTGGTGAGCAAATATTTCACCAAATTTTGTAATCGGCTATAAAGATAATTGGTCAATGTTTATTTTACCTTCGGCAGGGAAATTAAAGATGTCGTTGCGGTCAATATTGAATATAATGTTGTCAACAAATTTCATAATTTCGTAGGTATAGATGGGTAATTTAGTCAATTTTAAGACGTTTTACATGAATGACAATGTGCCCGGAAATGCTTAGTTTTCGAGTTATTTAAGTTTGAAGTTATACCAACGGCGCTCCTGAATGGCCCTTATAACGCAAAAACAGTCATTGTTTTAGCAATGAAAATGGAAGCTAACCCCTATTACAAACGTA
Organism: Morinoia aosen; assembly: GCA_030386875.1. Lineage (NCBI taxonomy): Eukaryota > Metazoa > Arthropoda > Malacostraca > Amphipoda > Talitridae > Morinoia > Morinoia aosen. The sequence goes on from CM059560.1 coordinate 65,483,061, forward strand.
AAGAGGTTGGGTCGTGAGGGGTAGCAACAGTTCTTTTAGTGAAAATTATAAATAAAGCTTTCTAGTGACGTTTGTTTACATCGACTCGAAGATGGCTGCCGCCATGTTCAGCCGGTTGGCGCTATGGCGGCAGCCACCTTGGCGTCGATGTAAACAAACGTCACTCGAAACCTTTATTTATAATTTTCACCAAAGGAACTGTGTCTACCCCTCACGACCTAACCTTTTTACGTTTGTAATAGGGGGTTAGTTTCCGTTATTAATTTAATTACGCTAGCCCCGCGTGCTTCCATGGCGCGCACAAGCCAGCTTCAAAGTTGAATAATTCAAAAATAACGCATCGCCGGGCAGAATGTCATTCTTGTAAAACGTCTTATCGACTATATTACCCATCTATACCTACGAAATTATGAAATTCGTTGAAAACATTATATTCAATATTGACCGTCGTTGCTGATAATCACTAAATGAGCACATTTAAACCTTTTACATGAATGACCATTATGCTCGCTGATGCGTTATTTTTGAATAATTGAACTTTGAAGTTGACATTATGCTCGCTGATGCGTTATTTTCGAATTATTTAACTTTGAAGTTGGCCCGGGCGCGCGCGAACTTCAAAGTTAAATAATTCAAATATAACGCATCAGCAAGCATAATGTCATTCGTGTAAAAGGTTTTTAAATGTGCTCATTTAGTGATTATCAGCAACGACATCTTTAATTTCCCTGCCGAAGGTAAAATAAACATTGACCAGATAATTTAACACGTTACCCGCGTATTGGGCCTTACGTGTATTAGGAGGTAAATCGCCCGTTTATGTTCCAGTATAAATGCATGACATTTTATCCATTTCATAACATTTTAAAAAATAATTGGTACCATATGCTATTGTATATTTCATATTCATTAAAAAAAATTAACATTTATTCCAGATAGAAAATTGATTTCCCTATTCTGCTAACTACTTACAATCTAACCAAACCAACCATAATAGCGCCGTGGAAATGCAAGTAACGTGTTAAACTTGGCATTTTTATTTAATAAAATTATTGAATTAATCAGTTACATTTTATCTATATTTAATTTTTTTTAATGTTAGGTTATGATAAAACTTCCTTTGTCTTATGATATTTGCTTCAAAGTCATGATATTAAACCCTACTTATCAAACTCTAAAAAGTAACACAAATGAATAGGCCTACTTCTAATCTGCTGCATTCAGTCACTATATTAAGGAAGTTTTATCTTAGAAATGATTTTGCTGATGTGTTACTTGTACAAATGAGATTGTAAGGCATCGTAGTTAAAGTTATATTCTACTACCTGTAAATAAATAGTTGTGTTTAATTTATTTTACATTGTAATAGTGTTGTATTTTTTATGAATTTTAATGCAGAAAAGATTTAACTTAAACTACAAGAATGGACAGGTCAAATTTTCAACATATACCTATGACATAGGGTTGAAGGCCTAAGCTCAGTGACTTCAACAGCACGCCATGAAAAGCTTGTCTTTCATTTACTATTTCATTCAAAAACACTTTACCTGAATATTTCCTTAACTAAATAACTGTCAAGGGCTGGAATACGAAGAGTACTGTTAATTTAACATATTTTTTATTGATGCAAGCAAGAACTGTATTCTCAAGAATAGCTATAGGAATAATTAATTTGAGAATTATAGATCAATTTAAACTAAAAAAACAGAGGAGACGGCTATATTTCAACAACAAGATAAAAAACCAACATTCAAGACTCATTAAATATTCATGGCCTTATTAAAGAATATGACATAATTATAACAGGAAAAAATTCAAGTGAGTGCAATAATGGTTCACAGTTGTTTAAATGACTTAAATTAAAAACATTGCTATATTGAACCGGCGGATTTAGACGTCAACCCGACTCAATCCCGGATGATACAATTCGTATGAAGTTTTCCTCGTTTGCAATCAATTAATTCAAAGGTACTAGAAGATAATAAAAATTAGTCGCTAAAATTAATAATAGCTGGAATATCTATGTTGTTCCTCAAATATTACTGACTTGTTTTTATTGTGATTCCAGTATTTGACGTGCGAAACAAACTTGAGCCTTATTATATTTAAATGAATTGCCTATGGGGATCGATTTCATTGTGATAAAACTTGTCTCATACATAAAGCATTTTTATTATTAACTAGCGCTTGCATCTTATACTCTACTTTTGAAATGTTTCTTATAAATTTGCCCTGAATTTTGTTTCCAAGTTTGGATGCAAAAGTAAACTCACAAAGAGCGATTATGTCCTAAAGGAACTCTGCTAGGCCCCAATTTAGGGTATGTTCACCTCTCATAAGTCCCGATGTGTATCTTCAATGTCATATCTCTCTCAGAGCACTACTGGTTATGTTCAATTCATTTCATCCACCATAATGAATCACAAACCAATTTGCAGAAGCCGTGTCTTACTGAGCTATCGTTTATCCAATGTTGGGTAAAATCTTTGTCAATCAATCATGAGTATTACTACAGAACCAACTTTCTTGGCATATGAAAATAATTATAGCAGTAAAAGAATTTACTAATTCAATAGCAAATCATTTTTTTATGAATGATTTAAATGTAACTTTATATACGTCAAGATTATTTAAACAGGAAATATTTTATATTAGTTGTGCGGTTTAGCATTTTTTCTGAGCTAGTTACTCGGAAATTTTTGTTAATATGTACGCATGATAAGCTAGTTTTTAAATTCCCGAGCTACTTTCGTTTTAGTTTTGTGAACTCGTAGAATCATTTGCTTCAGCTTATCATACTACCATCAATATCAACGGCTCTATAGAAGCCTAAGCTCACGTGTTCAATGGAAGCTGTCTTTCAAGGCCCTCTTCATCAATATGTCACATGGAATTTCCATACTGGTATTTTCAAGCATTTTAGAACTCAATATTGTTGAGCACATAGAATATTTTACGTTTCCTCCTCATAATCTTTCGTTCATTCATTGACATAGCTATTATGATACGTATCAGGGTATGCTTACCAACTAAAGGTATTTATCTCGAGACATTTTGACAATTCAATGTTATACAATTTATGCGTCCACTTTATTGGAAATAAACTGCCTTTTATCCTTTTCATTCGAAACGTATGACGTACTATTTTTTTTCCGATCACAAAAAATGTAAACATTAATAATAAATCTAATAGGTCACATAATGCTACACATTACAAAAATTGTTCACACAATGAAATTAGTACACAATCTTTCATCAAATGAAGCTTTTGTAATAATAGATTAGATTAGTCGTTATTTTTATCCTCCCTGCCCGCAGCAACAAATGCGATCCAAAGAGAGGAAGGCACCATTTAGTATGGAGTTAAGGAAACTCGAAGTTGAAGAAGAAAGTAGTAGGTGCTGAAAAAACAGGACGTAGTGAACCGAAAAAATGTGGACCTTAACATAACAAAAACATTTTATTTAACAAAAAGAAAGCCTACCTAACTCTTAGCTCGGGCCCTCACATTGTCCCCTGGGACCGCCAATTCCCGTAGATACAATAGTTGTACCCCCTGAGGGGAGAAAAAATGGCATTCACACGTTCATTGTGCCTCACAGAGTACATCCTAGACACTGGCGATCAAGAGGAAAATAAAACATAGTTAACACATTCCTTTGCATCTTTGGTAAGGTGACTTGTGACACAAACACGGCTGATAAAGTTTGAAATACAAGGTAAACAGCACAATAATATGGTTTGGGTAGGAACTAAAGTAGCCATTCAATATCGCACTAACAAAACTACAATATCAACCAACAAATATTATCGCACCTTGGTCTCGATGCTATTATGCAAATCGACTCGCAAGATAACATGTCTAACTAAATTTAAACTTACAAATGACACATGAAAATCAATATTGGGTTTGTGGAGCAAAATATTTCCCTTGATCATTTTATTAGCAAGTTAAGAAAAAAGACTTCCTTGCCACATCAAAGGCAATTTCAAGTGAACAAAGAGAAGGGACCATTTAGTATGAACTGCAGAAAGTTAGACAACCTAGAATCTATGCACAATCTGTGTTTCCACACAGGATACCCAGCACATAGAAACAACAAGTTAAGAAGGAAGAGGAAGAAGAGATTGCGGAAAAAGCATAAAAAGTGAAAGAAGCAAAGTGAGCACGGAAGACAGAAGTCTCGATAGCCTATCTATATCTGAAGTTGCCAAAAACTATCTTAGGACAGACAAACTCAACTAACCCAAACCTATTGCCTATCTTATATCCCCTGAGAGTAAAATTCTCCCACTCAAGTTCACTTGTAATCAAAGAAGCAGCATTCAAAAGGAAATATATGTCTAGAAAACATTCTAACATTTCATAACACTGAATTTTCCGAGTTAAATAACGACATCAAACAAATATCATGTCAATAATGGCGACTGAAACACTAATAAAATAACGCATTACACATTTGCGTAGCGACAAGAGATGCGCTACCATAATAATATCAACAAAACCTAAACATGTACTGAAGTACTTGGCAACATAAGAACAAAGGAAACTTAGTAGTAGTAGTAGTAACATAGGTTTACTAGCGCTTCAGTAGCTTCGACTATTTCGCGCCGAAGGTCTCATGGTTTTAAAGATACCTGAATTCTACATCACCTCCGAGGTAGTATTATAAGAACATTATTTCGGTGGTCAACTCAATTTCCATTGCCTCAACACACACAGTTATATTTGTTTGCATAAGCACATTACGATTTCTCACTCAATAAGCAGGATCCATTCTACAGGTCGCACCTGCAAAACGTATCGGTATACACCGCGAGTTGATACATAACAAAAAAGATTTTTAAAATTTTAGCAGGGTAAAGAGTGCGAGAACAGCTGGGACCCCGAATCGGAGGCTCCAGCTACCCGCCCACACTATGGCCGAGCGTCTTACCCACGCTGGAACCCCCTCACAAAGACAAGAGTGGCAGCACGGTACGCTCGGCCATTTCTTCTCCTCAAGTTATAATTTCGGCATGAGTTTGCACTTGCAGAGTGCACACGGATTTCCGTTTTCTGGGCATAAAAGCTCGTTATATTTTACCTATCAAATCGCTTCGTGCAAGAAAGGTCGCTAGCGCTCCGAGGTTGAAACGAGCACGGAGGGGCTCACGAAGCATCCCAATGTGCAGCGACGGGGCGTCCGCTTCTCGAAGAAGAGGGAAGGATTCTCTTCTAGCAGCAGCAAAGTTTGGACATTCGGCAAGTACATGCAGCACCGTTAGTGGTACATGACAGGTGTTGCAGCGCGGCTGTGGGCGACGCTCCATTAGATGACTGTGGGTAAGTCGGCAGTGCCCGATACGCAGCCGACATAGGATCACCTCCAAACGCCGGCTACGACATTCAGCTGAAGCCCATTCCCCCACCATAGGCTTAAGTACTCTCAGTTTATTATTCAATTCCATGTCCCAGCATTGTTGCCACACATCACGCACGGTAGACTTGATAATGGGGTAGTAATCCCTACAGGGGACACCTGGGTTGTTCGGCAGGTCATCAGATCCAGCAGCACGCCGGGCCTCGGCATCAGCTCTCTCATTGCCGGCCACCCCTACATGGCCCGGCACCCAGCAGACTTGCACATGCTTCGGGCTCCGGGCAAGGCGTGACAGTCGGACAACAATGTCACTAATTATTGGGTGATTGCTGTGGTATGCTTGGACAGCTTCATAGACACTCTTCGGGTCAGTGAATATTACAAAATCATAGTAGGGTATTTGCGCCACGAGGTCTAGAGCCTCGACAACTGCAAGTAGTTCGGCCGAGAAAACCGAAGTTTCCTGCAGGAGCCTTCGAGCACGCACATAGTCGCCAGACACAGCAGCACAACCAACAGATTGATTCGTTTTAGAACCATCTGTATATATCTTACGTTGATCAGAGTGCTCCGCCAGTACATGATCCAAGAAGATACCCCTCAAAACCGAGGCCGGCAGCAGGTCCTTCTTAGGGATCTTGCAGCCTGTACAAAAAGTAGTAATTGGGATGCGCCACGTTGGTGCACCTGCAACCCGTGCGGGAAGGACCTCCATGGGGGGAACCGCACGTTATTCATAAGCGCACCATAATCTACGGAGGATGGCAAATTATACAGAGTGGGTATACGCTCATCCACGTCGGTACGAAAACTTATCCAGGTCGGAGAGAGAGGGAGTTGCTGTAGCCGGGCTAGGTACTGTAATGACAGTTGCATACGCCTAAGCTTGAGGGGGGGCTCCCCACTTTCCACGCAGAGACTGGTGACGGGGGAGCTTCGAAAAGCTCCAGTGCAGAGCCTAATGGCTGCGTGGTGTACTGGGTCCAGCATACAGAGAGTACTTTCTTTGGCATACTGGTATATTACACTACCGTAGTCTAATTTAGACCTGATGAGGGCCTTATAGAGCCGCAGGAGAGTCACACGGTCGGCGCCCCACGTTTGACCTGAGAGGCTTTTTAGCAAATTTAATCTCATTATAGACGCTGCTTTTAGTGACTGAAGGTGAGGTTTCCACGTAAGTTTGCTATCGATGGTCATACCAAGAAATTTAGCATTTGCTGCGTAGACTATTGGTCTGCCCTTCAGGAAAAGTTGTGGAGGGTCACGCATTTTGTAGTTTCCCGGAATAAGAAGAGCCATAGTTTTCTCAGTAGAGAACGTGAACCCATGCTCCGATGCCCAACCATTTACATTATTTATAGCGTTTTGAATTCTACGGACCAGAGCAGGCAAAAAGTATGAGGACGCGTACACCATAAAATCGTCAACGTATAGCGACGAGCAGATCTCAGGCGGCACAGCTGTCGTGATTCCATTAATAGCCACAGCAAAAAGCGTACAGCTGATGACGCTTCCTTGAGGGACTCCTTCAGACTGCGTCTCACACGGAGACTCCGAAGAGCCGACTTTCACTCGAAAAGTCCTCCTGCTCAAGAATTGCTGCAGGTAAAGAGCCATATTTCCCCTCAGCCCATCACGATGCAGGTTTTGCAATATACCGTACCTCCAGGCAGTATCATAGGCTTTCGCCATGTCAAAAAACACACATATAGTATGCCGGCGCTCACGTTTGCATTTAACTAGGTGGTTCTGCAGACGGACTAAAGCGTCCGTAGTACCTCGCATTCTGCGAAAGCCGTACTGTACAGGCGAGAGGAGGTCACGAGCTTCCAAAAACTTCACCAGCCTAACATTAACTATCTTTTCAAGCACCTTGCCGATACAGCTCGTGAGGGCGATAGGGCGATAGCTGCCAGGATTTGTAGGAGGTTTGCCGGGTTTTAAAAAAGCTAGGACAGTGGCAAAACGCCAGGCATCGGGGTACTGGTGTGTGGTCCAGATCTGGTTATATATTGCTAAAAGCACTTTCAGGGCTGTAGGGTGCATTTTCTTCAACATTTTATAGTGAATGCCGTCTGGACCAGGAGAGGTGTTTTTAGTTTCCTTGAGAGCGTTATAAATTTCTAAGATGGTAATAGGTTCGTTATAGGGGAGATTTTCATCTGTGTTGAAAATCAGACTTCGACTCTCCTGCTGTCTTTTAAAGGCTAAGAAATCTGGTGAATAATGATCACCGCTACTGACGTTAGCGAAGTGCCGGGCTAGAGCTGCCGCAACGCGCTGTGAGTCCGCGGTTTTCTCACCATTGACCTCCAAGCAGGGTGGGCTATAGCTCTGCTTCCCAGACATCTTCTTCACTCGCTGCCATACCTTCGACATGGGCGTTTCAGCATTTAGGGACGATACATATTTTTGCCACGAACGTTTTCTTGCTTCATTCTTTGTGTGTAGTGCTCTTGCTCTGGCTCTATTGTAGGATATTTTGTCTGCCATACTTTTCGTCCTCTGATAGCGTCGCAGGGCATGTTTTCTTTCAATATTGGTGATGGTGCATTCATCTGTCCACCAAGGAACTCTGTGCTGGAGGGCACCCCCCCTCGACTTAGGGATACTGACGCCAGCAGCGATCAGCAGGCAGTCCACAAACTCTTCCAATAAGTCTTCCACTGGCCTGGTCTCGTCAACATCACACATTTGAGTGAGTGCTTCGAAGCTCCCCCAGTCGGCTCGCCTCAAAATAAAGCTGGCTTCGGTGGGAGTCGGACGATTTTCCTCGAACCGTATCTCTATAGGGAAATGATCACTACCGCACAGATCATCACAAACATTCCAGTGCAGATCAGCAACAACATCAGGGGTGCACAAGCTGAGGTCTATAGCCGATGACACGCCCGTTTGCACATGGAAATGGGTGGGCAATCCTGTATTTAATAAGCATGCGTCTGAGTTTGTGAATAGGCCATCAATGATCCTCCCACGCTGGTCGGTGGAGGGATTGCCCCAAGCTATGTGTTTTCCATTAAAATCCCCCAATATGAGCGCTGGTCGGGGTAGCTGGTCGTAAAGGGTCAGGAGATCTGCTGTAGTGATGGGATCAGCTGGAGGTAGGTACAAATTACAAACTGTGAGCAAGCGCGGGCCAATACCAAGACGTACCGCCATTGCCTGCAGTGCAGTGTTCAGGCCAAGCCTTGTGAAGCCTGTATCCCGCCTCACTAAAATAGCTAAGCCTGTACCTGGCACCGGATTTGGTAGAGGGGAGAAGGTCTCTACGACGTAACTCGCCGGTGGTGTAGGTGTCAGACTTCCGAGCATTGTCTCTTGGAGGCATACACAGCCCGGCTGAAGCTCTTGCAGCAACCTCCTCAGATCACCATAATTGCGGCGGTAGCTTCGACAGTTCCATTGCAGAAGACTCATCATGTTTATCGGCTTGAAGATCTCTCAGTTGGGGTCAGTTTTTTCTCTGAAGTTTGTTTACTATCTTTTGGGTTTTTGCCACTCTCCTGCCTCGAGCTCCAAGGGAGCAGCTGCACATTAGGCGGGGGCATTGAGGGCATATCTGCTGGCATAGGGAATTTCTTTCTCATTTTAGTTGCTATACTTTCAGGTACCACAACAACACGTTCCAGAGAGCGAACACGATGGGTCACGATGTTACTTCCCTCGCGTCCTCGCTCTCGAGCCTCTCTAGGTTTACTGGACACTTGGACAGGTATACATTCCAGTCCTTGAGGTTTAACCGTTGGGTCATCTGAATTATCAATATGCTTAAAGGTGGGACGCTTTTTGGGGGCTTGCCCTGTCATCCCTCCAATTGGAGACGGAGTGCCGCTTTGCAGGCGCTTTCGGGCACCAACTGCGGTAGATGGATTTCCAGGGGAGGTGTTACTCTGGGATTCAGGTCCCTTATCCATTCCTTTTGACCCCGGGCTCTGAGAGCCCTGTTCCTTTTTTTCCCTCCTCCCTAACAGACGAAACCTGCATTGATTGATCGCAGCCAGGTTGGTCAGCCACAGCTTCAAAAAGGCTCCGGGCATCCACACAGACATCACCCAAAGTCGCACAGGACGGTGAAGGGTCTGACACAGTACCGGCAGCGCGTGGTACGTCACCATCGGAAGACTTTTCTGGTCTTTCGGATCTAGAGTAAGAGCTTCGGGGTCTTTTATGTTCCTCATTTGGAGCGTCAGTCTGGGTTGCTATACTAGTCTGTGTTACGGCATGAGCAAACTCGCCTCCGACTCTCATCGGTATCTCCTCGCTGATGCGTGTTCCGCCGGACTCAGCTGTCTGTAATTGCGGCTGACGCACAGCCGATGAATAACTATGCGTAGGGCGCACGTAGCGACCGGAAACCTTCCGCTTTGCCTCACCATAGCTTACGCGCTCAGTAGTTTGTGTAGAAACTATTTCCTGTTCCAATTTATAGATAGGGCAGGACTGGTCACTGGCGGGGTGGGGCCCCTCACAGTTGGAGCACTTAGGTGGTAGAGTGCAAGGGAGTTCATGTGCTGCTCGGGAGCAGTGAAAACAGACAGCTTCTTGTTTACGGCAGCTACTTGCACCGTGACCAAAACTTTGACACTTAAAACATCTACGCGGCTTGGGTATATATTGCCTCACCGGGCACCGCGTCCAGCCTATACTCACGGACTCAGGTAGGCGCGTAGAGTCGAAGGTCAATATGTACAACGAGGTGGGTATTTCAGCTCCGTTCTGTCTTCTTTTGGTCCGGTAGATAGATTTTACTCCACTTCTGGCAAGTTCTTCGAGTAGAGTTTCATCTCCGTAATTTGGTTTATTTGTATACCAAATAGTCCCCTTTGTTTCATTCAACCTTCCATGAGGAGCAACAGTGATGCTCACCCCAGCAAGGGTTTGGATTCTTGAGATAGTTTTTGCCTGATGTTCATTTCGAACCTCCACAAGGAGCGAGCCCGTTCGCGTCTCTGTTATCTTCAAAGGTTTACCACCAATTTTTCGTTCAAGTTCTCTATTTGCCACAATTACATCCATCTCTGCTAGGTTAGAACCATCACCCGCGTTGATGGTGTAAAATTTCTTATAATCTGGATGTGTATTCTCATAGAGGGGCACATCTGTGCGATATCTTTGGTTAGTACGTTGGCGGCGATGTCCAGATGAGTTTTCAATACGAAAACTAGGTCGCCTTTGATTTCGAGGTGGTATATATGGCTGAAGTACTAAATTTGTCTCGTCAGATTTTACGTAGGGTCCAGCGTCACTCACTGCAGCAAGCTGCGATGATACAGGCTGCAACGGCGGAGAAGGGGGACGATCATGTGAAGTTTCCGTTATGGTTCTTATGGTCCCAGCTCCATCTGCAGCAGCCGGCTGCAAGGGGGCAAGCCCCGATTTCAGAACAGTGCGGTGAGCAGGAAAAGTTTTCTTTGGAGATCTTTCCGCAGGAACCAAGAAGAGCGCCGGGTCATTTCCAAGAGATCGAGGGGGATTTACAGTAGTAGAAGCAAGCACAGGTTTAGGATTCTCTTTCGATAGGGATTTCTCCCTACCTATCCAGGCCGGCTCAAGCCGGAAAAGAACCCCTCGGGCGATCAGCAGCATTCTGGTGCATCTCTGCACTTAAGGCGGGCACACGCTGACCACTAGGAAGTAAAAACCTCCTCCCACCGTCGACCCCGGCCCGTGGCAGTCCCCAAGTACGCCCGAGGTAACAGAGACTTTATAACCCGTAACTGCCGGGGCCCGGTTTATATTTACATGGGAAACCTCACCCATGGTCCCCCTTTTGTCAGGCTGCTCCAGTTGAGCCAGCCTACCATGGTTGAACCTACCAGAACCGGGGCCCCGGCAGTATAGCCTCAACCTTCATTGCAGCACGCAAGCCCTCCCACCACGACAAGGTAAGGACATGGGGAGGGCAAAGGAAACTTAAATTTTCTTTTGAAGAGAAGCAAATAAGTTCTTTCCTTAATAAGTAAGAACATGTATAGCGTGAAGAGGACAGAGTCAAAGCCGTCTTCTTTGAGAGTGACAGTGGGTGAGCAGCTGAGGCATTTGGCAATGGAAATGCGAGATGGTCATTAAACATGCACCCGTGCAATTCAAAAACGAATCAGGCTAACTCCAAACAGATACATTCTTAGAATTTATTTTTTTTTTTCACATCATATACAACACTAATACAAAAAATCCGTTATTCTAATAAAAATTCGATGAGGCTAAGGTAAGACCATCTGCGGAGCGAATGTATTGCGAGAGAGCGAGGGCTTATGACTAAGAAAGCAATGCAAAGACTTGTTTCGAATAGGGGACGTGGAAAAATACATTCTCTCTCACACACGTACAAGGGAACAATAAGTTAATTTATGCTAGAAAATAGCAAAACTACGAGTTAGGGTCAAGTTCAAACATTACAAATCCCGCTCTGCACGGGAAGTTTAGAACAAGCTCAAGGATACCAAAATGTCAGGTCAGATCCTAGAAATGTTAGCAGCTATGATACCTTGAAAAGACAGCTGCAGATTTCCATACAGTCAAGCAACAAATTATAGGGAATTTCGAGGATTAGCCACACTGTGATAAGCCCAGAGTGCATTTTGGGGGCAAAAATGTTTTTCCAAATTCAAGCCCCAAAAGAAGCAGAAATATCGCAGCAATACTAGGCAGTATATTTAGAACTTAACCTTGCAGTGTGACGTTAAGTGAGCGTTGGCATCTTCACATGTAAGAGCCAAGTAGACTTAGAAATACACACGCAGAAGCAGCATAGGAAACATCCCCACAAGTACACCAATAGATTTACAAATATTTACTCGCGGGGCCTAGAACATGTAGAAATATCTATCTACACATTTTCAGCGTTTAATAGATAATAAAAAAATCCCAATAATAATTTAAAACACGAAAAATTGATGAATTAAAACTTCACTAACAGATAAAATAGGGTATTCTAATGTGCAATAAAACTGATGATATTCAACGGTAACAATGAAACGCTCGAGAACGAGCAGCAGGATTGAGTTGAAAAGCATTTTCTTTGGAGCACTAAGAAGATTTTCTTGCCAAATTGTTTTGCAACATGAATCCCGATATTACCTTTGTTCGAATTCTCATTGTAATTGAGATTATCTTATTCCAGTCTATTCAAAAAATGGGAATGTCGCTTTAGGTGTAAGTTTTACCACCATAATTAAGCGCAAAAATTAGTCCATTTTTAGAGAAGGAATGATATTCAAGTGTAATTTTTTGCACGAAAATTCAGAGTGGAAAGTTACAATAGTCACACAGCTGAAATTAGCACACATTATATACAGTAGTTAGGAATACAACCATATTAGGAAAATAGGTAGAAGACCCAAACAATGGGGTCAACAAATTAGTTAGCTATGCCAAACGCACACAAAATCAACCATCATGTACGATAAATGTTTTTTAACCTGTACAATTCAAAAATTGTTCTTTCACATGCACCAGGAATTCAACAAAATGAGAATCAACATGAAAGTAATTATTCTGCAGTTTAAGTCTACGCATATGTACGCACACCCAAATATTTTGATCAACAACATCAAATGAGGATCCTTGCCATGACCTACAAGGGTCTCAAGAGCTTTACAAACGAAGATCGCAAATAAAAATTTCGAACTAAAGTTGAGAGTAATTCTTATGAAAACGGTTTCTTTGAGGGACTTTAACTACGTCATTAGTACGTTAAAAGTGTTGAGTGTTGTTTCAACATTCGTAAGTTGAGTAGAGTGTCGTTTCAACATTTGCACGGTGAGTGTTGTTTCAACATTTGCACGGTGAGTGTTGTTTCAACATTATTATTATTATATAAGAAAGTTTTAGCCTCCCTTAACCACAACAAAGATGTTCCAAGAGAGGAAAAAGGAAGGCACCATTTAGTATGGAGTTGAGGGAACGTGGAATCTATGCACAAGGTGCACAGAAACAGTAAGCTAGGAAAGGAGTTCATGAAACAAGAAAAAAGTTGAAGAAGAAAGTAGTAGGTGCTGAAAAACAGGACAGCAGTGAACCGAAAAAAGATGGTCCGTAACAAAACAAAAACCTATTTTATTACAACAAAAAGGAAGCATACCTAACCTTTAGCTCGGGCCCTCACATGGTTCCCTTGGGAGCGCTAGTTCCCATAGATACAATAATTGTATCCCCCTGAGGGGGTGTTGTTTCAACATTTGCATGGTGAGTGTTACTTCAACATTCCTACATTAACTTTTGTTTCAAGAGCGGCAGGGAGAGTGAGAATGAGGCAAGCATTTTAAGTATAACCCAATGAGGAGAAATGCAGAAAAAATCATGCAGGGCAGGTTCTGGGTTTTTGAGCTGGCTTTTTCTTCTTACCAAATTTTCAAGTTTTGATTCTTTTTAAAATAACGTTCAAGAGCATCTAGACTAGAATTTGGCAACCTTGTCGAGCTGCCAAGGGCTTTTTTTAACGGTTAAATTACAGTTAAAAAAGGTCAAGCTGTGAGATTTTGGCGAGCAAAAGCCAACCTTGCAGCCCTGGTCAGGTATACAGATCAACACAACTACTGTTTAAAAATTCTACGTGTCTTTCACGGATTGCTGCATCCGAAGCTGAGGAACGATTACTTCCAGCATACCTCTCCGAAATTACGAGACCCAAACATTTGTGATGCCTGGAGTATCATTATAATAAGACCAAACGTCATTATAACATGACCAAATGTCATTATTATAAGACCCAAACATTTGTGATGCCTAGAATGTCATGATAATAAGACCAAATGTCATTATAATAAGACCCAAACATTAGTGATGCCTGGAGTGTCATTATTACAAGATCCAAACACAGTGATAAGTTCAGCGCCATCCACAGAACTACAGTCGACAAGGTAAGCTTAAATGGAGTGCATGATAATAAGAAATTCACACAACGAAGATATTTAAATCAGGAAAGAATGTGTTGTTTAATTTGAGCGCTGGCAGAAGAAGAAGTTCAAGCAATGAAGCTAATTTGACTGAAGAAAGTAATATTTAAGTGAAACGCTCTGTTTGTTCAGTGAAGATCATCTGAACATGGAAATACCCAAATATATGAAATTCATACAAGACAGTTATTTACATCATGAAAGAAAGTGCTGTCTAATTGGAGTGCTAGCTGAAGAAGTTCAAGCAAGGAAGCTAATTTGACTCTCATTAGACACCCAAACATCCAAACGAGAGTGAGCCTGTCAGACACACTCACTATTGTTGAAGGAAGGTAAGTCATCAGGGAAACGCTACGTAATGTACAGGATGGTAGTGGACATTTCAGTTACATAATGTGAGAGAAGAAGAAAAGAGGAAGAGGGGAGAGAAAAGAAGAGTTATGACTTGGGGAATGAGTTGTGGAATTTACTAAAATTAAACAAAAACCATAATACAAGAAAAACCTATTCTATTTCAACAAAAAGAAGGCCTAATTAGCATTTACCTCGGCACCTCACCAAATTCCCTAGGAGATTTTGCTAATTCTCACAGATACAATAGTTGTATCCCCTGAGGGGGAGTGATGGAGCCCTCGTTGATATAAGCAACACTGGCATGAGCAGCGGAGGACACAGAATTATTGTCCACGCGGTCGCACAGTCACAGCAACCAAGTTTTATTCCAGTCACCACTGATATAGAAGTTGATATACAATAACTAAATAAAAAATGGTTTTCCCATGTAAGATTTCTTCATATAATTTGACAGATTTGAGACATAAAACGCAGCGTTAACTTCAAGGGGGGCGGCTCTAAAGAAGAGCTGGCAATATTCAAATAAGTCTTTGTCTGGTTTATCAGTCCTAAAAAAAGCAGATATTATGTGGGCACGAGTCTAGGTCGATACCCCCAAGCACCAATCATAGCTGAGCGTCACATATTTAAGCACCATGCAGTACAGCAAAATGAATAATTACAACTATTTAATTGAGTACATACAGGCGTCAGCCCTTTTCCACAGTTCTTTCCATCGAATAATGAGCAAAAATTCGGCAAAAAAATGGTGGAAAATTGCAACAAAATATGAAGCTCAGATGCATAAATGATGCACGTAATTCAAATTAAATTACGTTCCCTCAACAAATGAAATAATATAAATTTGAAAGCTTAAATAGAACACACAAAGTTAGATAATTTGACACAATCAATTAATGACTTGCAAGTAATCAATTAACTGAAAAGATACATAAATAATTCATCAATACAACTATTTTCGATTGACGCAAAAGCCCGACAGAGAACATGAGCCTGAAGTCTCAAGATTTCATTCCTGATGAAAAAAAAAAATAGTACATATGGAAAACGTTCTTTATCAGTATTCTTCGTCACAAAAACACAGAGAACATACACAAAACACGACTACATAAATTGCACCACGCAACAACCGTGAAAAAAAAAAGTGCTACATTGCGCTACAACCGTGGAAGAAAAACAAGGACAAACTGCAAAATGGGCGCAATAACTTCACGGACTTGAAACGGCAGCGCAAACCACTCAGTCTTAAACATTAGTGGCATCCTGTCGTCGTAAGTGCCCGCCATTGTAGCAATGCAGCGTGTAATTATATATAATCAGCCTAACGCAAATGGCAACAAGTGCACTGATAGCTAGTGGCAACAAATGTTTTGGCTCAGAGTAACAATGCGTTGTAAGAGCCGTTCCCAAGCAATGAACCGGGATGGTCACACCGGCAACACATGCATAGTCGACTCTAAACCTATTATGATCAATATTTTGAGGTTTTTAATGCATTATACCAGACTCAGACAACATCACTGCGCAGCTGCGTTGAGAAAACGCAAGCAGCAATAAAGCTCAAGAAAGAAAATAATTACCCTGGAATCAATCCACGTCGTACAAGTCAATTCTCCAGTTGTATGACGTCAATTTATGTAAACCTCTAGTTATACTGATGAGTATTAATACCAGTTACAGAACTCGAATCAATCATCATATCAATATGACAATCATATCATATCAGATGTATGACATAACTGACAATCATATCAGATGTATGACAATCATATCTGATCTATAACTAGAGCTAACTTTTATCTGTAGAAGTAGAGGCTGGTTCATACAGCTCAAGGACGGACAGTAACACAGTTCTCTAGAACAATGATCTGTCTTGGTCAGCGCTGGAAGCCACAGTCCACCGAAAATTCAACGATGAAATCCAAGTCAGTCAAAACAGCGCATAAAATTCATGAACAAAAGCGGGAAATATTATGACTTAAATAAACACAAAAATATTGGCCCAAAGTAGAAACAAAATAGGCTACAGACACAACCTCGTCCACACAAACACAACGCGTCACGTAACAACGGAATAAATTACAAACATAAACTCAACACGGTAACACTGACGTCACAACCCTAAACACTGGCCACTATAGGACTAGCAAGATGTACGTATCACTAAAATAATTACGTTAACACTAAAATAAGTACGCAACACTATAAAAAAGTGACGCACTACAAAAATGAAGTGCGTAAAACTAAGGAGAAGAATGTACCCCAAAAAAGAAGTAAGGTAACACAAAAAGAGGCATGTAACAGTGAGAGAGCTGGACACCAGCCGTAATATGTGAAGACATCGTACAAGAGAAACATTCTAAAAATAAATGCGCGAATGCAATAAATAGGCAAAAAATATGGCAGTTGAATGCTTGCTCAAAAAGCGCCTACACATGTTCCTCAATGAAAAAGATGATTTAAAGAACAGAATGTGCAATAAAGATTATTCGATCACAATTGGTTTGGCCCCCGCATAGCCAAAACAAAAGTATTATAAAGAGAGATAGGAAGAAGGTACCATTTAGTATGGAAAAGGACAATGTGCCCTCACACGCTGCACACAAAAACAGCAGGGCTGAAAGAAGTTCATGAAATACAATAAAATATGAAGAAAAAAGTAATAGGGGCTGAAAAAATCAGTGCGGTGAAATAAAGGCTTTTTGTAACACAGCATTAAGCCCTTCTATTTTAAGCCTACCTAACCTTCAGGTAGAGATCTCGCACCTTCTCTTTCCCAAGGAGAAAAATTTGCCTTAGATACGACCGTTGCATCCTTTGGGGGTGTGCAACGACCAACACGGAGCAATCCGAGCGCAGCATTGAAAAAAAAATCAAAGGAAAATTCGGGGAAAAAAATCCAAGTAAAAAGTTACCAGGAAAAAATTAAGAGAAAAAATCCAAGAAAACGCATGCGCAGGTGAACATAACACCTTAAAATAAAATGCATTGGTTGTCCTGCAACTATAAGTTTTAATCATCTACTGTTCAGATGGGTTTCATACTCACTTATATCGATACAGCTATAACCTGTTCCATTTCTTGCAAAAATTGACCCTCACGTGTTCTTTGAGGTTCACGGAAGAGGGGCAGACCCTTCCTCGTTCTGATGCCAGTGATGACAACTCGATTGCTGTGCTATTCTTATGACGGTAAAACAGCTAAAAAAGTTCAGTCGGGTAAGTTTCCAAATGAGTAGTCACATAAGACATTTATGCATTTAATTTAGAATCCAGCGTGCCTCTCAGTATGTGCTCGTGCAAGGGTGAGCAAGAAAGCAATAAGTGTGAGTGGGCACAAAAGCAAGCGTTAGAGAGTCAGAAAGCAAGAGATAGAGAGTCAGAAAGCAAGAGATAGAGAGTAAGGAAGCAAGAGATAGAGAGTAAGGAAGCAAGAGATAGAGAGTAAGGAAGCAAGAGATAGAGAGTAAGGAAGCAAGAGATAGAGAGTAAGGAAGCAAGAGATAGAGAGTAAGGAAGCAAGAGATGGAGATTAAGAAAGCAAGAGATAGAGAGTAAGGAAGCAAGAGATAGAGAGTAAGGAAGCAAGAGATAGAGAGTAAGGAAGCAAGAGATAGAGAGTAAGGAAGCAAGAGATAGAGAGTAAGGAAGCAAGAGATAGAGAGTAAGGAAGCAAGAGATAGAGAGTAAGGAAGCAAGAGATAGAGAGTAAGGAAGCAAGAGATAGAGAGTAAGGAAGCAAGAGATAGAGAGTAAGGAAGATAGAGAGGGAGGAAGCAAGAGATAGAGAGTAAGGAAGCAAGAGATAGAGAGTAAGGAAGCAAGAGATAGAGAGTAAGGAAGCAAGAGATAGAGAGTAAGGAAGCAAGAGATAGAGAGTAAGGAAGCAAGAGATAGAGAGTAAGGAAGCAAGAGATAGAGAGTAAGGAAGCAAGAGATGGAGATTAAGAAAGCAAGAGATAGAGAGTAAGGAAGCAAGAGATAGAGAGTAAGGAAGCAAGAGATGGAGATTAAGAAAGCAAGAGATAGAGAGTAAGGAAGCAAGAGATAGAGAGTAAGGAAGCAAGAGATAGAGAGTAAGGAAGCAAGAGATAGAGAGTAAGGAAGCAAGAGATAGAGAGTAAGGAAGCAAGAGATAGAGAGTAAGGAAGCAAGAGATAGAGAGTAAGGAAGCAAGAGATAGAGAGTAAGGAAGCAAGAGATAGAGAGTAAGGAAGATAGAGAGGGAGGAAGCAAGAGATAGAGAGTAAGGAAGCAAGAGATAGAGAGTAAGGAAGCAAGAGATAGAGAGTTGGAAGCAAGAGATAGAGAGTAAGGAAGCAAGAGATAGAGAGTAAGGAAGCAAGAGATAGAGAGTAAGGAAGCAAGAGATAGAGAGTAAGGAAGCAAGAAATAGAGAGTAAGGAAGCAAGAGATAGAGAGTAGGAAGCAAGAGATAGAGAGTAAGGAAGCAAGAGATAGAGAGTAAGGAAGCAAGAGATAGAGAGTAAGGAAGCAAGAGATAGAGAGTAGAAAGCAAGAGATAGAGAGTAAGGAAGCAAGAGATAGAGAGTAAGGAAGCAAGAGATAGAGAGTAAGGAAGCAAGAGATAGAGAGTAAGGAAGCAAGAGATAGAGAGTAAGGAAGCAAGAGATGGTGTAAACAATTTTGTAAACAACAACCTAGTGTAAACAATTTTGGAGCCTTCCAGAATTTCCAATCAAGAAAGAACTTTTTAAGCATTGATAAATTCCATTATCTATGTGTATGCTATGGAAATTCTTAACATTAATATTTTATGCATAGGGTTTCACCACCGAAGACGTTACGCAGTCCTTTCATCAGCACACTCTGAAATGAAGCATTTTATTTGAGTTCTCTTACTAGGCACTCGCCACGCACTAACGTAGTAAGCCGCTCTGTGCTACATGTAATTGCCTTACCATTAACAAAATATCTCATAGGTTATTATATAGAAGTTTACAACTGTTGCTGCCTTGAAGGCAACACAGCAGTGGCAGTGAGAGTCTCGAAGAGACAAGAAATTGCAACAGAATCGTGAGAAAAATTGCTTCCAAGCACGACACATCGGTTGCTTTTGAAAAAAAGAAAAGGAGAACTAAGAGCAATCAAAGACCAATGAAAATGAAAAACAATAATGCCCAACGTGTCGTAATGCAGCGGAAGGAGAGGCCTGAAAATTCCTTAATCATTAATTTTTTCTGAAAGTTAATCAAAAGGTATAATTTATGAAAAACGTAAACCCTGAACAGAGGTTTTCAATTAGTCTGGCTCCAATTCAGTATTCCAGGACATGCTGATAACGAAAATACATATTGAGTCAACACCAAAGGGAGGAAAATTACAGACGCTATCTTTCATGCTGTGAGCTTTTGGTAACAATAAGAAAGAATGAGTGTCTGTTAACACACATACCCGATGTACACTATTTCTATTCAGCTATCATGCCTAATGCTGCAGCCTCACGCTGAGAGCTAACGTAAACACCATTATGCATTGAGATCTTCAAACGAACTTGCACAGACTTACATAAAAAGCAGAAATATTTGAAGAAAAAGGCGATAGAAGCACCTTTCAGTGAATATTATGAATAGAGATAGGACCATTTTGCAGACCTTATATTTCAAAAAGTTAGATCGCCAGTGAAAGTATCATACACGGGAGATTGAAGAACCTGCCACTTTATAATGATTAATTAAAGAGAAGAAGTGAATTTCGCATAATTTCCCAATGACGAGTTAGATTTGACAGTGAATCGCCATACGTGTGAGGATGAAGAACCTGCTATTTTATAATGAGAAGTAAAGAGAGGAGGTATAGATTTCCCCATGAATGGCAAGTTAGATCTTCGATGGATGGCAATCTCTGCAAAGATGAAGAACCTTCCAATGAATAAATAATGATAAGTAAAGAGAAGAAGGTAATTTTGCATAGATTTTCCAATGAACGACAAGTTAGATTCTCAGTGGATACCCATAAGTGTGAAGGGAAAACTAAGAGAGAGTAACCTGGTCAGTCAAAGCCGGTACGTCTGTCGCAGCACGGCTTTTCGAGTATAGCACGAGTTTTGTACTCTCGAGTAGGAGCTAATACTACAATGGCAACTAGCGACTCTGCTGACTTGCTACGCAGAACAAGCTATGCAACACAAACACGATGGCTAGGTCACCTGGAGCCTGGCCATCAGCGTACTTATAAAGCTCTCGTCGTTTACAATAGGCAGCTATAAAATTAATAACCTTATCATTATGATCTAATCATTGGTACTTGAGAACACTTGTTCAGTAGCTGCCATAAAAATCTAGCGCTGCTGTCTAAGCAAGGCTGACAGACCTCAGAGGGATGAAGAGATGACACCAAGACACCTGTATGACCTGAACTGGCACCGTGAATCTCCCATACTCTCACTTCCAGTTACCTACCTCAAGAGTTACCCAAAGGAACATCATTCCTCAATACCAGAATACATGACATAAAACCAACATTCAAGCATGACAGTTGTTTCAATAGAGCTCATGCTGCGGGCAGCGTGAATGAAAAAACCGCAGCGCTTTCGGCGTGTGAATCAGTCACTGTTCTCACGCTGCAATCGACTAGCAGAGCACACCTACGAGCTTGCTAACTTTGGGCAAGGAGGCTTCAGCATGGGTCCTGCAATCGAGTGACTTACTAAGAGGATGTTACTGTTATCATGCTGCAATCGACAAGCAGAGCACACCTATGAAGCTTCCACACCTACGAAGTTTTCACGCCTACGAGCTCGCTAACTTTGGGCACTGGGATGCTTCAGCGTAGGACCTGCAATCGAGTGATTGCTAAGAGGAAGCAACGGAGGGGGAGGCCACGACCTGAGAGCTTTGTGAGGCAGTCTAGAGTTAGATGTCTTGAGCTCGTTGCGAGCGTTGAGGTAGGGCGGCACCTGCTCGTCCGTGGTGGGCAGAGGAGTGGGAGGGACTCGAGTGAAGGTCACTGGCGTGTTGGGCTGGTAGGGGTGGCTGTGAGGTCCCAGCATCAGGCCCAACGCAACATTGAAAGCAGAGGCATCGTACAGATGACAACCAGAGTAGCGGAACAGAGGCTTCTTGTCGTACCTGCTCAAACAAGATCAGGTTAGATGTTAGTTTAAGCCTCCCTAACCTAAACAAAGGTGTTCCAACGAGAGGGAGGAGGAAGGCAATTTAGTAAGGAGTTTAAGGGAATGCAGAACCTACGCACAAGGTGCATAGAAACAGTAAGTCGAGAAAAAAGTTAATGAAACAAGATAGATATACATATATATAGATATATATATACCGGGCTTATCCTCCCCATGGGAGGGTAGCCGACAGCAGGCCACAATCACCACACTTAGTCACTAGGAGGCGAGAGAGGCAGCACTGGCCGCACCTGAACTGCCAGGATCAGCAGCAGCCCAGCACAACCACCTTCCACAGTCAGGCCCGACAGCAACAGCTGGTTTACCCCGACCGCTTCATTGAGTGCAGCCCCTCCCCCGCACATGACAGGTCAACCCCATCACACGTGGGCAGCTTCCAGTAACACGTCAAAAATAAAATTACCTCCTTATACACTGCCCCCACTCACTTCTGTCCGCAGCCATCCCTCTCGCCACGTCCACAGTCAGACCCCTCTCATACAAAGCACGTCGCACCCCATCCATCCAACTCATCCGTGGTCTACCTCGCGCTCGAAGACCACTCACTTCCGACATATAAATCTTTTTCACCAGCCGCTCAACATTCATTCTTTCTACATGCCCAAACCATCCAAGCACTCTTTCATCCACTCGCCTGTTCAACTTTTTGATAACACCCGTCTGCTCCCTAACCAACTCATTCCTGATCCTATCTCTTCTAGTTACTCCATACATGCTCCTCAAACACTTCATCTCAAACACATCCAACTTCCTCCTCTCAGCTGCTCTCAACCCCCAGGACTCTGCTCCATACAACAAAACTGGCACAATCAAACTTTCATACAGTCCCCTCTTAGCATTCATACTCAAACTCCTGCATTCAAAAACTTTCCTCATTGCACCCAATGTCTTACAACCTTCACTCACTCGATGCTTCACTTCTACTTCCATACTATCCTTAACAGTCACATCCGACCCGAGGTACCTAAAATGCTCTACCTCCTCTAAAAATCCCCATTCAACCTCACATCCAAAGTTCCAAACACTCCACCTCTTGAACATCTCATCACCTTACTTTTATTCACATTTACCCTCAATTTCCGCCTTTCGCACACTCTACCAAACTCAGTAACCAGTCTCCTCAGTTTTTCCTCGGAATCAGCCACCAGCGCTGTATCATCTGCAAACAACAGCTGACACACTTCCCAATACATACCATTTCGTCCCACCAACTGCGCACTTTTTCCCAATACTCTGGCATTCATTTCTCTCACCACACCATCCATAAACCAATTAAACAACCACGGCGACATCACACATCCCTGTCTCACACCTGTCACAACTGGGAACCATTCACTCACCTCATTCCCTACTCTCACACATGCTCTGCTATCAATGTAGAAACTCTTGATCGCATTCAACAGTCTCCCACCCACTCCATACAAACTTACCACTTGCCATAAAGCCTCGCGATCCACTCTGTCATACGCCTTCTCTAGATCCATAAATGCCCAGTATACATCCTTTCCCTTTAATAAGTATTTTTCATTCACCTGCCTCACAGCAAACATTTGATCCACACAACCTCTACCACACCTAAAACCACACTGTTCTTCAGCAAGCACACGATCCGTCAACACTCTTCCATACAGCTTCCCAACGACACTCAGTAGACTTATACCCCTAGAATTACTGCACTCATACCTGTCACCTTTCCCCTTGTACAACGGAACTACGCACGCGCTACTCCAATCAACCGGCACTTTACTAGCCTCGAAACACACATTTAATAAACGCACCAACCATTCTATAACCACATTTCCTCCTTTCTTTAGACATTCAACCGTGCAGCCATCCAAACCTGGAGCTTTCCCATTTTTCATTTCATCCAACGCACATCTCACCTCTGCACTTCTTATTCGACTTCTATTCACTTCACCAAACACAGGCATTCTAACATCACTTCCAACAGCTACTACTCTCGCAGTCCTATCATCCCTCACGTTCAGCAGTTCCTCAAAATACTCCGCCCATCTCTTTCTCACATCACAACTCTCCACTAGCAGCCTACCAATGAAACAAGATAAAAGTTGAAAAAGAAAGTAGTAGATGCTGAAAAACAGGAAAGCAGTGTACCAAAAAATTATGTTCCTTAACATAACAAAAACATTTTATTTCATCAAAAAGGTCTACCTAATTCTCAGCTGGGAAATAGAAAAATAAACATCTATTTAAAATATAACCACAGAGTTTAAAAGCCCAACCAAATTAATCGCCCTCCTTACAGTTGCCTTACGTTCTGCCCTTGCTCATCAAACACTCATGATGTAACGTGTATTAAATGTAGACTGATATAAAAACGCTGTTTTTGTACATTAAATTTGCGCTTGTGCTACCAGAAGAATAGGAAAATGAGTATTTGTTTGCGACGATGGCTGACGCAAATTCAGGTAAAAGTTTGAGCTATTACGGATTTTTTTTGATGAGTCCTCCAGAGAGCAATTAGTGTAGCGTGACGGACTTATGGGCCAGCTCAGCTCGAAATTATACCAATATCGCGGCCCGCGTTGACATGCCAATATCGCGGCCCGCGTTGACATGCCAATATCGCGGCCCGCGTTGACATGCCAATATCGCGGCCCGCGTTGACATGCCAACATCACAGCTCGCATATTAAATCAAGATCGCACAATGGCATAAATTTTCATAGCAATCCTCAAGTTGCACTCGCAATCACCATTGACTGCTTTGTGGTATTATTGCATGAATTCTTATAGCAATCCTCAAAAATAATTTCACTCGCAACCTGTATGGATTGCTAGGTAGGGCAATAATTAGCAGCACGCAGGATATAAAACACTGTAAATAATAAACACGGTAGGGTCAAACCAGTTTTTTTTGTCGACCATGTGGCAATGCTGACGTCATGGCAGCAAACCAATATCAGCGCTCATATTGCGTCTGGCAACACTGCTAGCACCAAATCTGGCTCTGCTATTGGCCTAACGACATGTTGCAATGGTGAGGTCATACAGTTTGCATAAAATGAAGCAATTTTTATTAGCTGACTGTACCAGAGGAGGTGTTTTTCCCTCATAGAAGTGACTCTACCGTGATGTAAAACCTGCATGTTGCACTCGCAAGAGCAAGAATTGCTAAGTGGGGCGAAAATAAGGAGGGCCACTCACTTGCAGCCGGTGTCCTGCGCTCCTATTGGCTGGACGCAGTGGTGCACCAGACTGCATGCCAGCCAGGGCTTCATGAGACGCTCGTGCACCGCCTCCGTATTGTATAGCAGCACTGCCCCGGCATCGCTCATCTGCACACACAATTTAGTCATGTTACTCTTTGGAACTAGCGCTTAAAATGGTGTCTCTGTACCAATATACGGTCTCTGTATCAACGTGTCGCTCATCTGCAGACGCAATTTAGTCATGTTACTCTTCGGAACTAGCGCTTAAAATGGTGTCTCTGTACCAATATACGGTCTCTGTATCAATGTGTCGCTCATCTGCAGACGCAATTTAGTCATGTTACTCTTCGGAACTAGCGCTTAAAATGGTGTCTCTGTACCAATATACGGTCTCTGTATCAATGTGTCGCTCATCTGCAGACGCAATTTAGTCATGTTACTCTTCGGAACTAGCGCTTAAAATGGTGTCTCTGTACCAATATACAATCTCTGTATCAATGTGTCGCTCATCTGCACACACAATTTAGTCATGTTACTCTTCGGAACTAGCGCTTAAAATGGTGTCTCTGTACCAATATACGGTCTCTGTATCAATGTGTCGCTCATCTGCACACACAATTTAGTCATGTTACTCTTCGGAACTAGCGCTTAAAATGGTGTCTCTGTACCAATATACGGTCTCTGTATCAATGTGTCGCTCATCTGCACACACAATTTAGTCATGTTACTCTTTGGAACTAGCGCTTAAAATGGTGTCTCTGTACCAATATACGGTCTCTGTATCAATGTGTCGCTCATCTGCACACACAATTTAGTCATGTTACTCTTTGGAACTAGCGCTTAAAATGGTGTCTCTGTACCAATATACGGTCTCTGTATCAATGTGTCGCTCATCTGCACACACAATTTAGTCATGTTACTCTTCGGAACTAGCGCTTAAAATGGTGTCTCTGTACCAATACACGGTCTCTGTATCAATGTGTCGCTTATCTGCAGACGCAATTTACCTACGTTACTCTCTGGAAATAGCACTTGAAATAACAAGGTCTCTATACCAATTCATGTATTGACATGTTACTCTCTAGAAATAGAAAATAGTGTGGTCTCTGTACAAATTCATGCAATTTCATTACTTATTGAAAATGACAGTTCAAATAATTAGGTTTCTGTACCAATTCATGTACTCATCAAACTCCAATGGTGGGATTTTGTTTGTTTGGTTAGAAGTCACCGTGAATGTTCTGTTTACGGTACCTATGTTATGGTAAGATTCAACAGACAAATTTATTGACAACATGAAGCAAAATTTAAAATTCCCCTGCGCCGTATTATGGATACGACCTGTAATAAAACAGATAGGTGTTTTACAGAGAATATTCCTCATATAACAGAAGGTGAAATTTGGAATTCCCGCATTTCGTATTGTGGATACGACCTGTTATAAAACAGATACGTGTTTCACAGAGAATATTCTTCGAAAATTAGTTACACAAGCGACCAGACCCAACAAGCAATGCGTGGTCTGTCCAGGGTGACTGCAATAAATGTACCCACTGATTAAGTATAAGTTAGTTTCAGCATCACTTGTTCCAACAAAGAAGTTCAAAGAGAAGAAGGCACCATTAGTAGGGAGTTAGAGTAACACAAAATTTATGCACAAGGTGTCCCCACACCCTGCGCACAGAAACAGTAAGTTGAGAAAGAAGTTTATGAAATAAGATAAAATTTGAAAAAGAAAGTCAGAGGCACTGAAACACAGGACAGCACTGAACCGAGAACAGATTGCCCTTAAAAAAAATTATTTCATCAAAAAGAAGGCCTACTAAACTCTCAGCTCGGGACATCACATTTTCCCCTTGGGAACGCCAATTCCCACAAAGGATTTATTTATATGCTATATAAATGAACTAAAATGTCTGCATGTAGAAATTGAAAATTTTTCACCTCGATATAATACTATTCCGTTTCATTAGAAAATACATGAAACCGTCAGAATTTTGCAACAGTTGATAATTGATTAGATTCTCTAGCACTAAGTTCTCTCTGGGTGTACAAATCCCAAAAAATTTCCAGCACCTGCTTCGAGATGCATTTAATGCCGCGATACATTGAACACTGTGCAGGAATTTGAGGGAGCATCATCGCAGTTTTCCAGGTACCACTATACTTGATAAGATAGAGTTTACTCTGAAAATTTCTGCTAACCATACATCTGAAAAATTAATGGCACTGAATTTTTAACATTGCAGAGAAATATGTGAATTAGGCTTCATAAAGAAGTACCTTCAACTTAAGTGGCGCTCAGAAAATCCATTAATAAACGTGAAACATCCATCAATCTAAATTTCAATGACTTTGCAGTGACTCAGACGAGTTTGCTTATCAAATTTGATGCATCATTAAAATTGGTGTGTGCATGGTAAGTATAAAATTTGTTATGTTGAGAAAAAGAATGCTAAGTTGCAAAGAGATACCAACCTGATGGAAGTCATAGAGATACTTGAGTGTGTGCATGGCAGCAAACATGCCAGGATGAGTGAGGGCAGCAGTGGGCAGATGCCCCATGAGGGGATCTGAAAACTGCCAGGTCATCACACCTCGGTGGTTCAGAGCCAGTCGTCGCCACTCCTTCAACACGCAATCTTCTCTCAAGGCTTCCTCCAGGTGAAGGCTTCCGAAAGCAGAGGGTTCCTCAAGCGTGTGGTCTCGTCCAACAGATGTGTTGTTGAGGGGAGGTCTCAAGTAGTGCGCGTGGCCTGCATTGCTACTGTAAATTTTCTTCTCTAATGAAGGGACCTGAATGCGGCTTGTCTCCCCGCCTTGCTGGGGTGGAGGCACAGCAATGCTGGCAGCATTGAATGAAGTTGCACCTACAAACTTGACAACAGAAGAACGCAAGTCTTCATTCGCGGAAGCTTTATCAACTTTCTGATCATCAGCAGGAGAATGTTCGCTTAAGTATTTTTTATTTGTTTGAGAATCGACATCAAGAGATGAAACTTTGGGGTCAGTCAAGTCTGGGTCCTGTTTTGAGTTGGATGGTTTAAGCATGGCTTCAGATTTTCCATTCGCCGTATCTTTGCCGGGCGTAAACGAGAATAACCCTACAGGCTGGCGTAGCGGTAGAGCATCATCAGCAGCAACCATGAGCAAATTTCTGCCAGGATCTGGAACCTCAGCCTCATCCGTGAGCAAGTCAGAATGATAAGAAGCCTCGGCATCCACAGAAACATAGCGGTTAGCGATGTGCAGCAGGGTAGCCTGGTCATTTGGGTACATTGCTTGAAGGCCTGACCCATTTGTGCTAACATCCGGAAACTCAACAAAACTTTTGTCTCGATGGTCAAGACGACTCGAAGAATAGCTTTTAGAAGAAAGCTTCCCTTGCTCCTTCATGAACTGGGCATGGTTAGCTCTGTTGGAGTAGAGGTAGGCCTGGTGGCTACTGGTGAGATCAGCATCTGGTGCAGCGTCACTGGAGTTGCCACTGGTGCGCTGTCCTCTCTCCTGGGCTGAGTGCACCACAAGCCTGATGGATGGGTCCAACCACAGCACTGCTCCCGCACGTACCAGCAGTTCCTGCAGATTAGATTAGAGGTTAGTTTATGCCTCCCTAGCCACTAAAAGAAAAGCATTCAGAAGAGAGGAGGCAGGCACCATTTAGTATGGAGATAAGGGAAAGCAAGTCTGGGATAAGTTGCAAAAAAGTAAATGGAACAAGATGAAAGTTTAAGAAGAAAGTAGTAGTTGCTGAAAAACAGGACAGCATTGAACCAAAATAAGTGGTCCTTTACATAACAAGAACATTTTATTTCAACAAAAAGAAGGTCTACCTAGCTCTCAGCTTGGGCCCTCACATATTTTCTCCTGGAGTGCCAATTCCCATAGATGCATTAGTTCCATCCTCCTGAGGGGATACAACTTTTAGATCACTGGGTCTCAACACGTTCACTATGTTTCGATAGTTGCTAAAATCGGTTTGGTTGGGCGGAGCAGAATTGAAAAGCTATCTTTACTGCTTGATTCCTCTTTTATCCTTTTTAATAATCGGGAAAAATATAGTTGCAGGATAGCATTTTAACTTGTATGCCATAATCAAATTTAAATAAAGGTAGTGAAATTAGTAAAGTAGTAGCCTTTGTTACTGGTACGTTTATGAGCAATTTTCTAAGAGGTACACATATGGGCCAATATGTAGTACACGTTAACCTGAGTTTGATCGAACCACAGGGGTTTGGTGAGTCAAACCCTCGAGTTTGGCATGGTACAGTTTGTGCACTAATACAATATACAGTTATATTCATATATTTTTAATTTGTTGAAAAAAGCACATTTTATTTTTTGACTGAGAAGGGTTTAATGAATGCATGCATAGAACTCGTGGGGTTTCAGTACCTCCGACAAAGTCAAAAACCAATGCTTTATATCAGGGGTCTCCAAACTACGGCAAGCAGGCCAAATCCAGCCCGCCAGTGTGACCAATCCGGCCCGCGACAGTTAATCCGACTGTGTACTCGGCAATTACTCTAGAAATTATAGGTAATGGCAAAAAAATTAAAATGGTTTTGGCCCTTGGAACTTACTGGAGGAATCAGTATGGCCCTAAGACTGGTGAGTTTAAAGACCCCTGCTTCAGATGATGCTTGCATACGAGCAGCTGAAGTTAGAGAACTGCAGATGTAGTTTATGAGCACAACATGACACCAGCAAAGTGGCACAATTGTTGGTTACTCATTATTGTGAAATTCATGGTTCAGCTCATACTGCCTTTCAGCTGAGAATCATCATCGATTTATCAAAAACCAGTCCACAAAATTCAGTACAAGTGGAATTGCAAGGGAACAAAATTCTAGAACCCCTGGCAGCCACAGCTAACCAGGCCATTGCAGAAATAAATTTCAAGTCGGGCAGCAACAACTTAAACCTACCTTATTAAATGCCTCACATAGAGCAATGAACTAAGGTTTTGTAGCTTGCAAGGAAAGCAAAATTTAAAATAAGCATAAAATCTTTTGAAAAAAGGTGTAAGGATTCTTATCATACAAGATGAAGAGCCAGTCACACTCTCAACTAAAAATTAACAAGGAGTTGTCAACAAATGTATATGATAAAAAATTAACAAGGAATTGTCCACAAATGAGCAAGATAAAAATTAACACGTGATTTTTTACATATATGTGTAAGATAAAAATTAACAAGGCCAACAAATGTGCAAGATATACTTGCCTGGATGATGATAGGGCGGTAAGCTCGGAGGCGCCAGTTCCTAACGTGGCTGGGGTAACTGGCATGCTCGAACGGCACCACAAAGCACGTGTCATTACACAGAGACTCCACCTGGCAAAACATTGAAACTAACCGGATTAAGGATATTTTATTCCAATCAAGCCTGATGAATTTCATCTTCTACAATGATTTTTCAAAAGCCTCATAACTAACACCAGGACACAATGACGGTTACCCCCAGACAACCCGGTACCTATTTGCAACACCTGGGTATAGTGGAGGAAATGTGGCTGAGTTCTCCCTTTTCCCAACTAGGAGAATCACTGGGTGGCACTGCTGAGATTCTTGAACTGCCGACACCTTTCCGTGAAGAATGCGAGCTCTTAACCACTTGGCTACACTAACCCTACATCATTTAATAAAACCTCACAGAACTGACAAAGCTTCCTTTCCAACCCCAGGGGACTTGTATACTCACAAGTAATCAGAAAAGTATGTTCAATAATCCACAATGTGCATGTGAGTATTACTTCATATTTATGTACTACACACCCTCAGTAGGGAACTTGTACATGCATGAGTAATCAATCACACATAATTAATAATTCACAATTTACATAAATGTACTACTTCATGTTATTGCTGCCATGTTTTCCTCTCTGTTTTTCATCCTAATTAAAAGTAGTTAGGTTACATACAATTTATACTTCACATCAACCTTAACTCCAAGGAATTGAAGGGGGCAGAAAAGCAGAGATTGCTCAGGAAAAACAAATTAGACATCATTAAAACATTCACTCCACAATTTTTTTCTTCTCACAGCACAATTACTTGACTGTCATAGATTAGCCACTGTCTCAGCTCCTATACTGATTGGTTTATCTTTATTTTATTTTTATTCAACTCACAAACCAATTGGGTATTTTTAGCTAACCCCAACATAATCTATTCTCCAATTTATCGACTTTTTGGTTAATTAAATTCACGTATGTTCTTATCTGTAATGAACCTACCCTGCCCTCAACAGCAGCAGTGGGTACTATTAAAAGGATGAGCAGCATTAAGTAACTTAGAAAGAATGAGGCAGCCACAACAGTGGTTCAAATGGACACTACTAAGACGAGGAAAAGGCAAAACCTACCATCAGATATTTACCCATAGCATTACAGGGAAGAAAATATTTTAACTTCTGTACAAGGCCCGATAAAATACAAATGATTAGGCGGCAATCATATTTTAAAAATGAATTGTACAGCATTGGTGTGGTCTCTACTAACATTCGTACGGTATATAGTTGTAAAAAAAAACTACGCTGCAAACTATACCAATATGCCAGTCATATACTGAATGAGAGAGCACATCGACTTATGAAACATTCAATATATAACAATGTAGTCCTACACATGTGTATGAAACAACCCTTCAGTGATTTCTAGGACTATAAAACAATACATTTAAAACAAGTATAATTTACATGTTTGCAAAAATGCTAATCCCTGTACAACAGATATCTACTATTACAACAAAAAAAAAAAAGTAAATGAGCTGACAATAGTTTTAAAGCCATGCCTCTTACTTTAGCTGTCTGCTTGAGTGACAGGTCCAAGGTGTAGATGAGAATGTTGGCCTCAGGGCACACTTGTGCTGCCACACTCAGGACGTTGGTGACATCTTCCAGGTCATTGCTCGATACCTGGAAAATGCACGAGTTATGCTTCACATATGAGAAGGTTCATTATAAGAAAGTTTTAATCTTCTTTTACCACAACAAAGATGTTCAAAGAGAGGAAGGATGAAGGCACCATTTAGTATGGAGTTAAGGGAATGCAGAATCTACGCATAAGGTGCTAAGATTCATTTGTTCATAAAAACATTGAGAATTTCTGTAAAAAAATGCCTTTATAGATTTGTTTTGATACAATAACATAGAGATATATGTATAATATGAAAGAGAAATTTTTTTTAATTCCCAGCACTAAATATCCTAATCTAAGATGCACCAAAATATGTATAGAAATGAACAAAATTCAACACTTGATAATTTGAATATAAAACCCAGAGCAAATGAGAATTGATTATCTAAATATTAAATATCTTTGAGGCAGTTGCACAAGATATGACTAAAAAATTGTTGTACTTAGTATATAGGCAATCACCAGAAATAAGGGTATAAATTTTCAACAGTTGTACTTATTGCAATGAAAATAATTGTACCTACAGTTGTACTTAAACGTTCAATTGTTGTGTACTGTAAATAGTTGTATTACAGCAGTAGCAATCACTTAAAATGTGAGTAAAAATACTCAAAAAGTTGCACTTACTGCAGTGGCAACCACCAAAAATGAGGACACAAATATTCTACAGTTGTACTTCAGCAGAAGCAATCACCAAAAATGAGAGACGAATTGCTCAATAACATTCCCTATGAAGAATGTTATTGAGAAAATGAAAATGAATGAAGACTAAAAACCCTGTTAGAAAAATTTTGTGGATTTGGTTACTGCTTGTAAATATTTTCAAAGTTTGAAATGATAACTAGGAAAATGATAGACAAGTGTTCCTAAGCCTGGAACAGTCAATATATAATTTAACCTCTATATTGACAATTTCATTAAAAATTTAAGGATTTTATCTGAATTTTAAAATTTAATTGAAAATTTGCTTATTGAGCTTGAATAGTTTACAGAAGGGAATGTTCTCCCTCACTGATACTTACTGCAGTGACAATCAACATGAATGAGGGTAAAAATGCACAATAGTTACACTTACTGCAGTGGCAATAACAGGAGAGGTGACATTGGTCCAGTTAGTGTGAGGATACAAGACAGGATTCTCTACAAATCCCAGCTTACGAAGAACTTCAGGATCTGGTCTGGACACGAAACTTTCAAATTCCTCCTGCAATGACCATGAAATAAGAGAGAGATAGGTAATTATAGAACATTATCTCTACAAACTTAACACTAAATATCTTAATGCTCAAGAATTAAAAAACTATTTTATACTTTTATTTGTTTTTTTTTATAACTAAAATGAAATATTCATGAATTAGTTTCAATTTTTTTATTTTCATGGCCAAACAAATAAATCATTTATTTTTTAGTTGTAGCAAATTCAGCTGAAAGCTTGAGTAAAAACAAATATAGCTTCTGTCTTAGTCCTAATAATAATAACCGTTTGTTTATTTTAGCAATTTAACTTTTATATTGAGCATCTGCTCAACTAGGACTCTTATTTCTTGGGTTAAGTTCTGCTATCCACAAGTGACCAGCAGCATGAATTAAATTGTACAAGGCACAGCTCATAATGACATGACATGTGATACTAAAAATTTGAGATAATACAAAGTGGTACTTATTTTAATAAATAAGATTTTCAATGCAGTTCCCTTTCTCAAAAATTAAAAATCTAAACTTTGAATATAGCTCAATAACTAAAAACTATTTCAATTAATGAGTGAACCAGGAAGTAACTCAACAGGCCAGTATTTCACTTATTTTTTGAAAAGATTCTCACTACATATCTATTGAGTGTAGCAATACATCCTATAGAGTTGAACATGCCAAGACTCATCAGGCTTATAAGATCACAGGCATTAGTTTATGATATATTTTGGGAAGTTTACAGTCTATAAAACATGAAAAGTTCACACAGCCTCAAAGAAAATAATTGTTATTGTTCCCAGGATACAAAATGTAAAACAGCAAGGTGAATTACAAAAAAAACCCTGCTTGGATTAGTCAAACGCAACATTTATTAATGCTAAATCATACGAAAGCTAAGAAAAACAATAGAAGAGAATGTTCAGCCTTAGGTTACCGAGCATTAAGCATTTTCAATGCTGAAAATGAATGAAGACTAAAAACCCTGTTAGAAAAATTTTGTGGATTTGGTTACTGCTTGTAAATATTTTCAAAGTTAGAAATGATAACTAGGAAAATGGTAGACAAGTGTTCCTAAGCCTGGAACAGTCAATATATAATTTAATCTCTATATTGACAATTTAATTAAAAATTTAAGGATTTTATCTGAATTTTAAAATTTAATTGAAAATTTGCTCATTTGAGCTGAAATAGTTTACAGAAGGAAATGTTCTCCCCCACTGATAACTTTACCCTTATATAGGTATTATTTGTACAGTCTCATTAGCTATATTATATTATTATTATTATTTTATATTTTTTTTTTAATTAGGATGCCAATTGAAATAGTAAAAATAGAATGGATAGATTGAACAATCTATATCACTGAGCTTTGCTCCTGACATTTTCAAAGAAAATTTCAGTAAAAGGTGTCAACATTTCAAAATAATTTTGTTAACTTTCAAATTACTGAGCATTCAGAGTGTATGCGACAAGGAATAGGCAAAATATACGCCTGAAACACATTTTCCACGCTTGTTCATCTACTTCATTCATAAAGGACCACCTAATGACATTTTTTAGAATCTTCTGAAAAATTTGGTCTGCCATCTCTACTATCAACACCTAATGCAGGAAAGGGAATGAGCTTAACACAGTCCAATAAAACATTACTAAACATTTACAATAACACATGTACATGATTAAATAAAACAACACTTACCTTGATATTATTTTGAAGATGATTAATGTGGTTATGAGTGTGAGTAACCAGAGTGTGAAGAGCAGTTGGAGATGTAGGAGTGGTGTTTGTGAGTGTTGAGAGTATGATGAAAAAACTCATTACACTCACACTCGCAAACACCAAGCTTCGGATGACCCTCATTCTCATAACGTGGTCTAGCCTAGCTAACTCTTGTAAAACAAGAATATTGTGAAACTCATATGAACTACTTTGGAATACAAGAATGAAAAATTATTCTGAAAATAATATTAGAAATTGTCACTAGAATACTTTTACATATAACTTCATAGTTACAAGTATTGTTGAGCCTGCCCTAAAATTGAAAATTGTGACAATACAATTTCAAACGGACTAGAAAGGTCATCTGGTATTTTTTTGGGAGGGTCATCATAATCAGCACCTAATAAAGCCCTAAATAATACTCACACATTCTCTTCCTTTCCTCTGCTATGAATCACACTTCTTTATAGCTTTGTATATATGTAGTATGCCCCTCCAGCCCTTTCATTTAAGCAATTTTGTAAGTGGTATACTCAAAATTATTTTATACACTTTGACCATAATATCTGTGTTTACTAAGTGAAAAGATATCATTCACCTAAATCATCACTTTCCTCTTCTTGTCTATGTGATGTATATGTTTATTTTAATTTTTAATGATAAGTTATTTAAACTGAATTAACCTTTTGCATCATTTTTTTATGAGCCTCTTCCCTCACAGAGTTTAAGTTGATCTATATTTGTCATATTTTAAACAAGGAAAAATTTGAGACTGTTTTATTATATAAGGCACATGAGAAAATTTTCACCATCAAGCTATATGTAAAGTCCCTTATTTATCTAACATAAAATCTTAGTAATACTAGGATTAAACTATTTTAATAAAAGGCAGTCAAATTTGGTATGCTATTTTTTAGAATTTTGTTCACCAATCCTGAAAGTAAATAGTGTTTTGCACTATTTGTATGCTTCTACAATTTATATCAAGCATTTGATCAAAGAGTTAACTTAAAAACAACCAATTCATGAAAATTCTTATATCAGTTTCTACTTTTCTCAATACATGATTTTGTCTTCAACATTACTGAATCATAATGATTTGAACAGAATAGATCTTGTACAACATTATTTAAAAGAGGAAAAACATATCTTTGTCAACCATCAGTGATGACCTTTAAAAAAAAAAGAAATTAAAATAACACCTTCACTAAGCATTTACACAAAACTAGGCCTAATGGCGTAAATACTTTAAGAATTTAAATAAATTGTAAAAAAACTTTATTCATCAAGCAAAAACATCTGGCTAATGCTGGTCTTCCTAACATGAAATGAAAAGATGAAACCAATTACCAAAAAAAAAACCAAGCCCAATGCAGTAAAAGTTATGCAGACTTTGCAGACCATAAGGCACAAGTCTTGCAGACTTTGCAGACCATAAGGCACAAGTCTTGCAGACTTTGCAGACCATAAGGCACAAGTCTTGCAGACTTTACAAAGCAAAGGCTGAAATAAAAGTATACATTTCCTAGGTAGGAGTATTAAACATAAAAGCTATAAAAAATGATAGTATTTTTTAGTTTTTTTTGTATCTTCTCATAAAAATATCAATGTAGAACATTTTTTTCAACTACAATTAAACAGGCAAGCATATAATATATTTTATTTTATGTGACTTAAAGGAAACATATACAAAAAAGGTAAATGTTGAGGAGTTGACCATAATTGATTTTCCACTTTTGGATGCCTAAATATTGTTAATGAGATCAAAATAAAAGTTTTCTTCAATGCACTTTCCGTCTGAAATAAGTATTTTACAAGTTATAGCGGTAAATGAGTTACCGGAAATCCAGTGTTTTAGGCGGTGAAAAATGAATAAGGGAAGCAAACATCCTATTACAAACGTAAAGAGGTTGGGTCGTGAGGGGTAGCCACAGTTCTTTTAGTGAAAATTATAAATAAAGAGAAATTGTCCGAGTGTGTGGCTAGAGTGGGGAGTGGTTGTAGAGTTGTGGTGATGGGGGACCTGAATGCAAGAGTGGGTGATGAGGTGGTGGATGGTGTTGTTGGTAAGTACGGAGTAGCTGGGGTGAATGAGAGTGGGGATTTCTTGGTGGGGTTATGTGTGGAGAGTGAGTTAGTGGTTGGGAATAGTTTGTTTCAGAAAAAAAGTATTAACAAGTATACATATGTGAGGACGAATGGAGGTGTGATAGAGGAGAGAGCATTGATGGATTATATTCTGGTTAGCAGGGGAGTGATGGGTCGTTTGCTCGATGTGCATGTGTTCCGTGGTGAGATGAATGGGATTTCGGATCATTATTTGGTGGAAGGAAAGCTGAGAGTTAGTGGAATATGGGGAGGTTTAAAACGGAGGAGTGGAAGGGAGGTGTTAAATGTAAGCAAGTTACATGATTCTGAGCGTGAGTG
Organism: Morinoia aosen; assembly: GCA_030386875.1. Lineage (NCBI taxonomy): Eukaryota > Metazoa > Arthropoda > Malacostraca > Amphipoda > Talitridae > Morinoia > Morinoia aosen. The sequence continues at coordinate 65,520,266 of CM059560.1, forward strand.
TGAGTATCAGGAGAAGATGAAAGTGGAGTATGGGAGGGTGAAGGAAAGTGAGGTGGGTGGAGTGGAAGGGGAATGGAAGTTGTTTAAAGATGCGGTGGAAAAATGTGCAAGGGAAGTGTGTGGGGTAAGGAAGGTTGGAGGGGGGATTAGAAAGGGGAGTGAATGGTGGAACGGAGAAGTAGGAGCGGCTGTGAAAAGAAAGCGGGGGGCGTTCGAAAGGTGGTTGCAACGAGGCAACCAGCAAAATTTTGAAGAGTATAAGGAGAGGAAGAAAGAGGTACAAAGAATGGTAAGGAGAGCGAAGAGGGCGGCGGATGAGGAATGGGGGAGGAAGTTGGGAGGGGATTTCATGGAGAGAAGGAAGGTTTTCTGGAAGGAAGTGAAGAGAATTAGGAAGGGTCAGGGGGAGAATGAGGCAAGAGTGAAGGATACAAATGGTAGGCTGCTAGTGGAGAGTTGTGATGTGAGAAAGAGATGGGCGGAGTATTTTGAGGAACTGCTGAACGTGAGGGATGATAGGATTGCGAGAGTAGTAGCTGTTGGAAGTGATGTTAGAATGCCTGTGTTTGGTGAAGTGAATAGAAATTGAATAAGAAGTGCAGAGGTGAGATGTGCGTAGGATGAAATGAAAAATGGGGAAGCTCCAGGTTTGGATGGCTGCACGGTTGAATGTCTAAAGAAAGGAGGAAATGTGGTTATAGAATGGTTGGTGCGTTTATTAAATGTGTGTTTCGAGGCTAGTAAAGTGCCGGTTGATTGGAGTAGCGCGTGCGTAGTTCCGTTGTACAAGGGGAAAGGTGACAGGTATGAGTGCAGTAATTCTAGGGGTATAAGTCTACTGAGTGTCGTTGGGAAGCTGTATGGAAGAGTGTTAATTGGAAGAGTGAGAGTGTTGACGGATCGTGTGCTTGCTGAAGAACAGTATGGTTTTAGGTGTGGTAGAGGTTGTGTGGATCAAATGTTTGCTGTGAGGCAGGTGAATCAAAAATACTTATTAAAGGGAAAGGATGTATATTGGGCATTTATGGATCTAGAGAAGGCGTATGACAGAGTGGATCGCGAGGCTTTATGGCAAGTGGTAAGTTTGTATGGAGTGGGTGGGAGACTGTTGAATGCGATCAAGAGTTTCTACATTGATAGCAGAGCATGTGTGAGAGTAGGGAATGAGGTGAGTGAATGGTTCCCAGTTGTGACAGGTGTGAGACAGGGATGTGTGATGTCGCCGTGGTTGTTTAATTTGTTTATGGACGGTGTGGTGAGAGAAGTGAAGGCCAGAGTGTTGGGAAAAGGTGCGCAGTTGGTGGGACGAAATGGTATGTATTGGGAAGTGTGTCAGCTGTTGTTTGCAGATGATACAGCGCTTGTGGCTGATTCAGAGGAAAAACTGAGGAGACTGGTTACAGAGTTTGGTAGAGTGTGCGAAAGGCGGAAATTGAGGGTAAATGTGAATAAAAGTAAGGTGATGAGATGTTCAAGAGGTGGAGTGTTTGGAACTTTGGATGTGAGGTTGAATGGGGAAGTTTTAGAGGAGGTAGAGCATTTTAGGTACCTCGGGTCGGATGTGACTGTTGAGGATAGTATGGAAGTAGAAGTGAAGCATCGAGTGAGTGAAGGTTGTAAGACATTGGGTGCAATGAGGAAAGTTTTTGAATGCAGGAGTTTGAGTATGAATGCTAAGAGGGGACTGTATGAAAGTTTGATTGTGCCAGTTTTGTTGTATGGAGCAGAGTCCTGGGGGTTGAGAGCAGCTGAGAGGAGGAAGTTGGATGTGTTTGAGATGAAGTGTTTGAGGAGCATGTATGGAGTAACTAGAAGAGATAGGATCAGGAATGAGTTGGTTAGGGAGCAGACGGGTGTTATCAAAAAGTTGAGCAGGCGAGTGGATGAAAGAGTGCTTGGATGGTTTGGGCATGTAGAAAGAATGAATGTTGATCGGCTGGTGAAAAAGATATATATGTCGGAAGTGAGTGGTCTTCGAGCGCGAGGTAGACCACGGATGAGTTGGATGGATGGGGTGCGACGTGCTTTGTATGAGAGGGGTCTGACTGTGGACGTGGCGAGAGGGATGGCTGCGGACAGAAGTGAGTGGGGGCAGTGTATAAGGAGGTAATTTTATTTTTGACGCGTTACTGGAAGCTGCCCGCGTGTGATGGGGTTGACCTGTCACGTGCGGGGGAGGGGCTGCACTCAATGAAGCGGTCGGGGTAAACCAGCTGTTGCTGTCGGGCCTGACTGTGGAAGGTGGTTGTGCTGGGCTGCTGCTGATCCTGGCAGTTCAGGTGCGGCCAGTGCTGCCTCTCTCGCCTCCTAGTGACTAAGTGTGGTGATTGTGGCCTGCTGTCGGCTACCCTCCCATAGGGAGGATAAGCCCGGTATATGTATGTATGTATATAAATAAAGTGACATTCTACTACGCATAAACATAGTTAATGAGATGACGAGTTATATTGTCTATGCGAAAGACTTAATTCGAATGTTCGTAGATACATCGAACCCACAATATACCGGGATTGAAGTTACAGATGGAACTGCGGTCTTTTCAAGGCTGCCAGTTACGTCAAAGCAGCGGTGATGGCTACATGTGTTTTGTGACATTTGACGTAATGGGTCGGTTACAACCTTTATTTATAATTTTCACTAGAAGAACTGTGGCTACCCCTCACAACCCAACCTCTTTACGTTTTTAATAGGATGTTAGCTTCGTTATTCATTTAATTTGGCGCGATCACTGCGAAAGGCAACTTCAAAGATGAATACTTAATTACTTCTTGCTTTAAACACTACAGTTAAGGTAAGTAATTCATTCCTACAACTCGTTCAATAATTATTTCAGACGGAAAGTGCATAGAAAAAAGTTGTTCATTTACACATAATTAACTATGTTTAGGCATCCAAAAGTTAAAAATCAATTATGGTCAACTCCTCAACATTTACCACAACAAATTGCAAAGACAACTTCATGATATCAATCTGATTTTGGAATATTTTATTAAAGCCATTATTTATTCAGAATATGAAAAAAAAACACTCAGATCAGAGAAGGTAAAAATTTGATAAACCAATGATGGATAAACAAACAAATTTGATGAACAAAATAATATCTGATTTTACAAGTTTTAACTCAAAAGCTATGTCATAAATTTAGCTAAACAACCACACATGACAGTTCTATTTTTATATGAGAAAAATTCACTTTTACAGTTTTACATATCACTTTGTAAAGGATACCATTATGAGATTGTGTCAAGATGCACAACAAAAGAAGAAATGTTTAATCTGTTACTATTCATATTGTAACTATTAGTCATGTCAAAAACTATCATATAATTATATAAATGTATATATACTTATAAAAAATAATACAATTTATTATCCCTTTGAAAACCTTTGTCGAGTATACTCTACAAATTTAATTTGTGTCTGTAAGGTTCATTTTCCGTACTATATCCTCAAACTTTGAACATAGCGTGCATTTTACATCTGAAAAGAGCTGGCATCAAGCTGAGGCCACCAGCAACAGCGTTGCTCAGTACGCCGCTGACTATTGCATGCGATGGATGTCTGTCAGTCATTGTCATTGTGTGAACCAACTTCAGGTAAGTCTACAAAACTGCCAAGTTGATAAACTTATATTTTGGATGTTGAATTGACATAATTAAATCTTGACAATGGAATTGCAAACATCAAAGTGTGATAAATTTTATTATTTCATGGTATTTATGAACTTTAAAAAAAAAAGTAGAGTATACTCTACACCAGGTCTTGTTCCATTTTTTAGTGGCTTCATCACTAAAGTGGCTTCATCACAACACATCTTCAGAAGAAATTAAAGAATTTTTTTCAGATCATCAAGAATCTATCTAAGCTACTAATTTAGCAAAAGAATAAAAGAGCTGAAATTGGAAAATTGTATAACTATATTGAAAGTTTTGGATTCAGTCAGCTATCAAATCAACCATTTATCACTACATTCATTATACAACCTGACTGCTGTTGATGCAGTGGAAAATCATCCAAAAAACAAGTGGGATAGGAAATAAAAACTTCAGCCAATTATCTAGTTACAGGTTCTAATGACTGTGCATGAGGATTAATTTTTGACAAACTAGCTCTCTCAGTGATGCTCTCATGTTTGTTGCTTGAACTTGAACTTGAACTTGAGGGCCGACAGTGTTGGGGCCTTTGTAACGGCCTACAATTCCCTCCACAATTTTCACACAGAGTTCAGCGCCTGGTACCAGACTTGTCCACTAAACTACTCAGGATCTACGATCCTTGTCACAAGCCTCCATTGGAAGGCATCACCGGGACAACCAGTGTGTCAAAACACCATCCCCCGGCACATTGGGTCATTACAGCCCATTCTACCAGACTGGCTCATTCCAGTCACTGTCTCTTACTCCAGGCACGCACAAGAAACACTTTCATAGCCTCAGTGATACTCGCATTACACTCCTGATCCAATCCAGCAAGACAGCTCATACCGCAATCATCTTCAGCACATCTGGCATTCCACTCATTCTCTCCATACTGCTCAGACACCACATTCATAAAACTCTCTCTCTCTTGCTCATACTTACTACATTCCAGCACAAAATACTCAATTGTTTCCTCTACTCCACTATTACACTGCTGACATAATCTGTTATTATTCTCATTCCATCTCCATGTACGTCTGTTCACACTCAATGACTTACATCTCACAGCAAACAAGAGTTGACTTCCAAAACTACCATCATAGAACAGCTCAAACTTAGGTGCTTTCTTTTTCATATACCAGTTAAGTGTAGGCTTCCGCATCATGCTAAGCTTCCACTTATTCAATCCATACTCTTTTGTTTGTCTCTCAATCTCTTTCTTCCACCTCTTGAAGTCCCACTCAGGCCCTACACCTCCAACATTTATTAAACTCCAGTCATCCACAGGTCTCCCAATTCTAACATGAATAATCTTTTGCATACTGAGTTTCCTTGCATGCCCCCAACATACTTTCTCCCAATAGCTTACACTCAGATTCCATTCAAAGATTCGCCTTACCCACCTGCTATTCTGCATTCTTTCAATTCTCACCTTATAATTCAGCACAGCTTTCATCATTCTTTCTGAAAATAGGCTCCACCCTAGGTCACCTCTAATGGCTTCTATAGCTGTCCATTTTGGAGCACCCAATACTACACGTCCTACCTTATTTTGTATCACATCCAGCTTTTCAAGATCACTTCCATTCCAAGCAAGAGCACTCATACCATACATGACACTAGGTACAGCAACATACTTCCACATTCCTCTCACACATTCGTACTCGTTTGCTCTGTATCTGGCCACACTACCTAACCGTCCACTCCACTGCATTGCTTTAGCCACTTTCTCACCTTTAGTTCTAGTATATCCATCTTCACTTATCATACAACCTAGGTATTTGTATTCTTTTGTTCTACCTATTCTGATTTCTCCAATATTCCACAGTCTGTCTCTATCAGTCTCATCACTATTTATAACTATGACCTTACTTTTATCTGCACCAAAGTTCATCTTGAAATCTGTACTATATCCATTCACAATGTCAAGCATCCTTTGTAGTTCATGACCACATTCACTAACCACAACCACATCATCAGCATACAACAAACAGCTCAGTCTCTCATTACCAACTTTCAGTCCTAAACCACTCCCTCTCAGTCGAACTGCTAATTCTTCTGTGTACAATCCAAACAACAGGGGGGACAGAGTACAGCCCTGTCTCACACCTCTAACACTCCTCACTTGCCCTGTTTCCAAATTTCCTAACCTGTAGATAGCACTTGTGTTCTCATACAGACTCTGTACAATGTTCACTATTTTTCTGCTAAAACCAACTTTTCTCAAAATTTCAAACAGCCTAACCCGATCCACTCTGTCATACGCCTTTTCAATATCCAGGAATGCTAAATATACCTTCTTGTTATCCTTCTTCATTCGCTCAATTATTTCACTCACTACAAACAGATTATCCTCCCCACGTCTATCTTGCCTAAAACCATTCCGTTCTTCTCCCAGGATTCCTAATTCCTCAACTAAGTTTTTCATTCTCTCATTCAAAATACCACAAATGATCTTACATACGGTGTCACCCAGTGCAATTGGTCTGTAATTTTTAAGTTCTTTCATACTCTTATGTCCACCCTTATGCAACAGAACTACATTGCACTTGTTCCAGTCATCCGGTAATCTTTCACTCTTCCATATCTCATCAAATAAACATTTCAACATACTGACTATACTCTCTCCTCCACATTTATAGAACTCATATGGTATCTTATCAGGGCCACATGCCTTTCCATTTTTCACTTTCTTCAAAAACTTACAATCTCTTCACAAGTGATTTTGTCTTCCATTTGCAGTTCATGTTAATCTATCAGAAAATTTATCGGTTCATCATCTGTAACCTGCTCATTCATTCCACCAATGTCCTCCCAGTATTCTTCAACTGCTTTCACCATTTGCATCCTATCTTGCACACTGCACCCATTGACTACTAATTCATCAACTTGAACTTCACTACCTCTATCATTACCTTGTATAAACCTATACCAATCTTTTATTCCATCTGGGCCTTTCTTTCTTAGATTTTCAACTTGGTGTCTCTCTTCTTTAACCCTAGCCTCATTGATCATTCTCTTTACTTTCTTCTGCGGGTCCTTGTACTCATTCCATACACTCTGCCATTCATCCTCAGTAATTCTGCGTCTTTCATACATTTTCCTCATACAGCGTTGTTTTTTATTTAAAGTCTTCCTTCTCATTCGTTCTTCCTTCATCTCACTCGTAAACCACCTAGCATTTCCTGTACTTTTCCTGCATTTCATTCTACCAATCTTTTGCTCTGCCACATCATACAAGGTTCTTGCAATCTCCTTATTTAGGTCATTTACATTTCCACACCTGTTCCAGTTACATCTACTCAATTCATTTCTAAATTCTTCTCAGTTTGCCATTTTAATACGCCAATTTTCTCTTACTCTACTGGCCTTCTGCATTGACTCCTTTCCACCCCAATTATATTCTAGTACAAGCATTTTATGGTCACTATCAATATCAAAATCATCTTCATCTACAAACATTTCTCTGACATATATTCTTGCTCTACTATTCACTATCATATAATCAATTGCAGTTTTACATTTCCTGCTTTGCCATGTATGCAAGCCATTTCCTATTGTTACATTCAGGTTCTCAAGTTCATTCTCATCACAGAAATCAATCAATTTTTGTCCATTTGCATTCACTGGCTCACCAAGTATACCAACATGGCCATTCATATCACCCATCACAATCAGAGGGCATCTGCAATGCTCTTGCACAATTCTTGTTAATATTCCATACTTTTTTACATTCTCTTGATGAGCTAAAATACCATCAGTTGTCATATAGCATACAACCATAATAACATATTCTCTGGCATGCATTCTTTCACACTTTATTACTAACAGATCTTCACTCTCAGGTTCATTTCCAACAGGAATTTCTTCTAATTTCCAATTTAGAGCATTTTTTACAATGAGACCAACTCCACCACCTCTTTTTTGCCAACTTACATGCCCTTTTCCAATCATATAGTACTTACTCTCCTTACATTTTAAACTGACTCTATCACGCATTTGGGTCTCTACTACACCAACACAATCCAAATCTCCATTCTCAAATTCTGCTACAAGGTCATTTAACTTTCCTGCATTCCATCCACGCACATTTATACATCCAAACCTTACAACACTATTGGACAATTCACAACATTTTTCATTTTTGCTCTGACAGCTTTCCATTCATCCAGTTCCACCTTCCATTACAATATGAGTACACCCAATCCACTGGATGTATCTCCTGGAGAGTTTCATCTCACTTTCTTGAGAAAGGTGGACTCCATCTCCACGAAAACATCCACTCTGGATCAGGTTATCCATATCAAGGAAGCTGGAACCCATTTCACGCTTTCTCATACTCTCAGCTTTTATACTCATAATCCTTTCATGCACTTCCCTATTCACCTCCTTTTGCACCCTTTCATACTCCTCACTACATGCAGGCCTTCTCAGCAGGCTGGTCACAGCCACTCTTGCATTCTTCTTTCGCGCCCTTTCAACAACATTCATAATTGCATTCACCGTACGCTCTCTCCCATATTCAAGCAATCCATTGCCACCTCCTTGCAGTACAACCATCCCTTCATCCATTCCATCTATCACTTTCTCAGCATGCCTACAAATCTCATTCACTCCCTTTCCTCTCATGCTCGTACATCCACTACGGTCAGTCATACTCACAAACCTATCCACATTCTTCACCATGCTGTCACCACATATTCTAATCGTAGGTCTCACTCTCCCTTTCATACTTCTCTTTCGTTCAACTCTTCCACTCACATCACTCTTTCCATCCATCTTCCTTTCATTCACTTCCACTACAGGCGCCTGCACCTCATGTGGCATATCAACAGGTTGCTCCTTCACTCTCTTCCCATTCGTACTTCTTTCATCATGCTCATTCATCCTTCTACTCTCATCTGGCACATTTGCACCACCATTCACTTCATTTAGGGTAATTCATCAAATATCGAACAGAAATCACGTGTGTCTAGAAACAACCTTCATAAATCGGTAACTTTTGCTCTGAATAACTCTTGCGGGCCTCAAGGTTATTCTTGAACAGTTGCTTTCTTGTTCTGTGATGTCGCTTGAAAGACAACGTAGATTATTGAAATGTATTTATTGTTCTAAAAATCGAATTCTTTAGTAACATAATTTCATCAATATCGAACAGGAATCGAACAAGTATTTTGATTCGAACAGGATGGTTTGTCAATTAGTTCTTTTCGTATGGAACTTTTGTTAGACTATTAGCACGCCACGTATGGTTTGTCTATTAGTACGCCTCGTATATTTTGTCCATTAATATGCCTCGTATGGTCTATCTATTTGTACACCTCATGTGGCCACTTGGAAAATAAACGTTTTTCTTTCATTCTTTTTTTCTTTGGTGCACTGGATTTTCTTGGAAGTGCCCGCGGTGGCACATCGGTTAAGGGATCGGACTTGTATGTTGGAGTCGCGGGTTCGTATCTTGGCGCTGGCGCTGCGATTTTCCCCGTTGGGTATAAGGGAAAGCTCAAGCACAATACCCCACTCAACCCATGTGTCGGAAATGGGTACCGGCTTTACGGGGGAACCGTCATGGTGTCCTATGTATAGTGTTAGTTATAAGACATTTGAAAAACCAATGCTTAAGATCATTTGTATCAGGCTTGATTGGAAATAAAGCATCCCAAAGATGCCGATGTTTGTTTTGTTTGTTTGTTTGAAATAACTGTCTCATTACTTATTTTCAAGATGCATTTGAATGGAGAGTTATCAAAATTTGAATATGATGTCGATGTTTCATTTGCAGTGTTTGTTGAACCATCATTGTGATCATCAACCTGTGTGACCTTTTTTGGAGTAGAGTGTAAAGCACTCGTCAATGAATTATTATTGATGCTTGCATCAATTTTCTTGGCAAGGGATTGATCATCAGTAAATGTAGCCAGACGAATCATTGATGATCTTGAGGGCTTTGGAACACCAGCAGATGATTGATAGCCCCTCACCAGAATTCCCATCTTCAACTATTCAATGTTATTATCAAGCGTTAATACAATATTTTAATGAAATAAAACAGGCGTTCAATAGATCGATTCAGTTATTTAAAAGAATTAAGAATCGAAAAGCTTTATTCGAGGCATAAATTCATGATTTTTAAGGAATTTTGATTCGAACACCTTTGTTCAGTATTTAATACTGACATGAAAAAGGAACTGAATGTCGAACATGGAATAATTATCAAGTTTTTGGCGGAAAAGAAAAAAATACAGTAACAGAACATCATATGACAACACTACTCTCTAGTTATGACGGGAGGTTGACGGTGAGCCAACAACAATTAAACCGTCGCAATTTTCCCGAGGTACGTAAGATTTTTTGAGTGAAAAAATGGTCAATGTGAAGTTTCATGCAATCACGGAAAATAATAATGCCGATCCCAGGAATCACTAAAGGAACACATTTCAGAACGTTTTACAAGAATGACATTCTGCTCGCTGATGCGTTATTTTCGAATAATTGAACTTTGAAGTTGGCCTTGGCGCCAAAGGAAGCGAGCGCGTGAAACGTAATTTAATTAATAACGGAAGCTATTACAAACGTAAAGAGGTTGGGTCGTGAGGGGGAGGCACAGTTCTTCTAGTGAAAATTATAAATAAAGCTTCTAACCCACCCATTAGGGTGACGACCGCAATCTTGTTGACATCGGGTCCAAAATGGCGGCGCCCATGGTGGTCGCCATGTTAGACCCGATGTAAACAAGATTGCGGTCGTCACCCTAATGGGTGGGTTAGAAGCTTTATTTATACTTTTCACTAAAAGAACTGTGGCTACCCCTCACGACCCAACCTCTTTACGTTTGTAATAGGGGGTTAGCGTCCGTTTTTAATTAAATTACGCTCGCTTCCTTGGGCGCGCGACAGCCAACTTCAAAGTTCAATAATTCGAAAATAACGCATCAGCGAGCAGAATGTCGTTCATGAAAAACGTTCTTAAATGGGTTCCTTTAGTGATTGTTTGGAATATCATTATCAATTTCCGTGATTGCATGAAACTTCACATTGACCGAAAAAATTTGACCAATTTGTAAGGGTCGTACAGAAAATGCGTTCGCAACAGCTGGTAGCAGTTTTCAGCTCACGGAAATGAGTTTTTATCACTAAAATAGGAGTTTTAGATGTAAGATCACTGGCACTGAGCAAGTTTGGATGCTTACTAAATTTATTACGCGCATATTTCCAAAGTTGTTCGATAATCAGTTCAGTTCGATATTTGATGAATTACCCTATTGCATTCACACTCCTTGCACCATCATCCACTTTATTTGCACTCCTTGCACCATCATCCACTTCATTTGCACTCCTTGCACCACCACCATTTACCTCTTCATTCACTGCATTTGCACCATTCTCATTCTTTCCTTCATTCAACTTCCTTTCATCCTTCAAATCAGCCTCTAAAGCAACCATTGCTGCTCTCATGTTTGCATGCAATAAACCAAGATGGCTGCTGGTAATTCCTCTGGTTCACCGGCAAAAAGTTTAGTAAATCATTCAGTTGTGTAAGCAGATTAGAGGGAATACTGTACGCCATAAAATAAGCCTCTAATGTCGTCGGCTCTCACTTTGAGCTTCACCTTAGGACATTGTGAACAAGCGTGTTTCAATGAATTGAAGAAGAGATGGGAGAAAAGTTTTAAATTATTTTACCAAGTGAAATAACAAACGTTCAACTTACTACCTGCTTTGGGAAAGACATTTCTTTTCTTAAACTTTGCAGGCACTTTTGAATGGAAGAATCTGAAGCGAAAAGTTAAGATAATTTAGGAACCATTTATCACACTGCGCAGAAAATCCGCTGATTCGGAATTGATGTGCAAAAAGTGCTTAGTTCTTGGATCGTTTTAGTAAAGCGGTGCTGAATTATAAGGTGAGAATTGAAAGAATGCAGAATAGCAGATGGGTAAAGCAAATTTTTGAATGGAATCTGAGTGTAAGCTATTGGGAGAAAGTGTGTTGGGGGCATGCAAGGAAGCTTAGTATGCAAAAGATTATTCATGTTAGAATTGGGAAACCTGTGGATGACTGGAGTTTAATAAATCCTGGAGGTGTAGGGCCTGAGTGGGACTGCAAGAGGTGGAAGAAAGAGATTGAGAGGCAAACAAAAGAGTATGGATTGAATAAGTGGAGGCTTAGCATGGTGCGGAAGCCTACACTTGACTGGTATATGAAAAAAGAAGCACTTAAGTTTGAGATGTTCTATGATGGTAGTTTTGGAAGTCAACTCTTGTTTGCTGTGAGATGTAAGTCATTGAGTGTGAACAGACGTACATGGAGGTGGAATGAGAATAATAACAGATTATGTTGGCAGTGTATTAGTGGAGTGGAGGAAACAATTGAGCATTTTGTGCTGGAATGTAGTAAGTATGAGCAAGAGAGAGAAAGTTTTATGAATGTGGTGCTTGAGCAGTATGGAGAGAATGAGTGGTATGCCAGATGTGCTGAAGATGATTGCGGTATGAGCTGTCTTGCTGGATTGGATCAGGAGTGTAATTTGAGTATCATTGAAGCTATGAAAATGTTTCTTGTGCATGCCTGGAGTAAGAGACAGTGACTGGAATGAGCCAGTCAGGCAAAATGGTCAGTAATGACCCAATATGCCTGGGGATGGTGTTTTGACACACTGGCTATCCCAGTGATGCCATCCAATGGCAGCTTGTGACAAGGATTGGTAGATCCTGAGTAGTTTAGTGGACAAGTCTGGTACCAGGCGCTGAACTCTTTGTGTGATAACTGTGGAGGGAATTGTAGGCCGTTACAAAGGCCCCGACGCTGTCGGCCCTCAATTTCAAGTTCAAGTTCAAGTTCAAACACCAAAAGAAGTTTCATTCCAATCAATTTAATGCATATTCATTAGCCTATTATTTTTAAGATGTTCCAAACAATGCAAAGATGCAATATTTCGCCGCGGGAGTACAACATTTTGAACAACAAAAACCCTGATCTAGTTTCAGTTAGCCCCGCGGTACTTCCAATATTGTTTATATGTTTCTGGTGATCATAGAAGACGAAGATTGGTAGAAAAAATCAGAGGATAGAAGTTTTTACTTATTGAGCTTGCATTTTTTTTGCTCGCGTAGTATCAATGTTTAGTTCCAGTCTTTTGACGTATTATACTTTCTATTAGTTCGGTAGCAATATTCAGGCAAATTTTAATTTGTCATGCATAAATATATAAACTTCTCCCTAATGGGGGACTACTGGATTTGAATTTTTGAAGGTTGAATATCAAGGAATTTATCAAGTACACAAGATGTTCATTTAATGGCGAGGTCACCAGTGCTCGGGGTAGAGCACACTTAATAGCTAAATGAATAAATGACGGCCACTGACTCATGACTCAGAAGGAGTTTGGGGTCTTCGGACGCAATTTTTCAAGCGTCAAATAATCCATGAAACAACCAAAAATTACCACAAGCCAACACCGGGGGAAAATGAGAGAATAGTTTAACTCGCCGGTATTGGGTTTATTGAGGAGAAGGTTGCACGCTGGGGTGCGAGACTTGACTCTTGTGGCGAGACTTCTTGTTGCGAGACTTCTTGGGGAGACTTCTTGGGGAGACTTCTTGGGGAGACTTCTTGTTGCGAGACTTCTTGGGGAGACTTCTTGTTGCGAGACTTCTTGGGGAGAGTCCGAGGAGGTTGGAGGACTCCAGACGATTCGTTCAGCTCAGGCTTGTGAAGCGCGTGCTGGAGTGTGAAGTCGAGGATGGTGTAGGTGTGGGAGGTTCCGACACCAAGTGAGTAGTGAGTTGAATGAAGAGTTTGGGAATAGTGACCGGTTGGGAAACTGGTAATAATAGTGAGGACTCTCGACCCAATGGTCTCAACTGGAGATTTTAGCGGCTTAGCTGCAGGGATGCAGGCCTTTCCAGTATAGTGAAATTTGAATATGAGGAGAAACATTTGGAGGCGAGAACTTGGAGGAGAACTCGGAGGAGGTAAGCTCCTTAAATTAAGAGGTTAGGGTTTGGTTTCATACGTGTTTGTGAGTGCTTGAATGTGTGGTCCCGTCGATCCTGTGAGGGAGCAGGGGACTTGAATTATTTTGAACACAAAATTTGAGTCTATTCATACACATGTGCAAGACTGCGCAACTGTAACATTCACAGGAGGAACAGTGGCAGGAGTCCGGTGCTAAAAGTCAGTCCGCAACTCTAGCGCCCGAGTCGCAGCCTGAATCATCTTAACACCAGAATCAGTGCTCCAGACCAACTGGTCACAAGCTCTATCCTGACATTACAAGCAGCAGCACAACTGAGTTTAAATGAACTACAGCCAAAAATAATAGCTAGAGCACTGAGGTAATTCTATAATTAATGTACTAAGATATAAGTATGAGAAAAGGTGAAGTCTCTATACTCTATTATTCCGATGAGCAAGAAAGAATGATTATTTAAGTGACTTGACTTGAGTGAGTGCCTACAGAAGATGCAATCTCTACTGGTTTAAATAACCTAATATAGCTTCATTTCTCAAGATATGAATTCAAAACATTGATTAAAAATTGCAGAGGAATTCCAAAATTATTTAAACCTGACTTAGTCAAGATACAAAAGTTGAGAACACAATTAATTGGAGCTGGAACATACAAAAGATGAGCAAACCAAAAATGATCTCTGTGGGCAGCAAGGTGTCTTAACACTATGCTCAGCACTAAAATAACTAAGGAGCAAATGCCAACATCGTCTAACACTGACAGCACAATACGGTATCATCGGAGGATAGTAAGCACGAAACAGTGACAAAGATGGGGCAGTGAGGTGGAGGCTGGTGACTAACTAACACTGGCACAGAGACAACATAGTGAATATTTCTACGACACAATAACGAGAGCTCCCTTACACGGAACAAGTTAAGACACACACAGGAAAGTTAAGACATAATACACACTTATCGTTACACTTGATACTTACAATTGCCCGCTCTGGGCCCAAGCGCTAGGGGGATCTATAAGAGAATGACCACTCGGCCTGTGACGCCGGCCTTATATGCGCTTTGAGCGGACGAGCGTTTCCGGAATTTTCCGGATGTGGATGAACTTGCGATATGGTTCTAGGTAAAAACGCCGCTCTTTCTTGTCTAAGTATTTCTTTGGTCAAATTTTAATAGATTTAAGGGTAATGTTGAATGAAAATAGTGATCTAAAATTTTAAGAATGATTACGTTAACTTTATTTAATTTTTAGAAGATGGTTTTAATAATTTATGAAATTTAGACTGAAGTACGGCTGAGGGCGATCACTACAAATATATCCCTAGGCAAAAAGACTGATCTTAGAGCTCATAGGAGTAAGACTTAACATTGTAACAGGTAAAGTAGAAATAAAGAAACAGTAGCTTGTACTTTCCAGTACATTATGTATTCCACCGAAACGCTTTGGACTATTTCGTTGAGCAGTGTGGTCTTACTGCTGCGAAGTCTATGCTGTTTCAGTATACGCTTGGTCAACTTCACGAGTCACCTCATGGTCGGAAGTTTGAATCCCAGCAGTGCCTTCCGGTGATTCTTCCGGTAGGAACAGGGAGAACTCAGTCACCATTCCCCACTCCACCTAGGTGTCAGGAATGGGAACCGGCATGACCAGGGGTAAACGTCATTTAATCTTGGTGTTAGTAAGAAGGTATTTAAAAAATCAATGTACAAAATGAAGCCTACTGCTAAGCAAAAGCCGAGGGAGAGGTTTTGACGTTGCTGCAATGAATAAAGCGTAGAATCTCCAGCGCCTCATAAATAAGCTTGTACTGGCCTGGAATCATGAGCAGAAGAATTGGTCTTCCTGGGGTCACCGACATTCCTGGCGGCAGCATGTCGAGGGCACTCAACAAGTAAGTGTTCGACAGTCAGAGGAACGTGGCACCGCTCATATCGTGGCTGCGGCTGGCGTGTCCGTGCGTGAAGCAAGTATGACCAATACAAAGGCGGCAGAGTATCACCTTCATCCAACGAGGGCGACAACTAGACGATTTCCACTCACGCACGGTGGGTTTAATACTTCCTAATCAATTATTAATGGTTCTGTTTCACTCCTGCTGCCACAAGCTTCTCACTGCAGCTTTTATCCGAGGGTGGTGATCTCGGAACGGGACCATCAAGTTCAACGCTTTCCCATTTGTCTCCGTACTCACTTAGCCTCCCGGTCAGGTAGCTCATTACAGATACTCATACATGTCCGGGCACCCAGCAAAACATGACACTCTTACGTCTACTCGCTAAGTTCAAATGCTCAACAAATCGAGTACATATACTAGAGGAAAATATTAGAATTTCGAATTAATGATCAATTTTATTAAAAGTTGATAATGAAACGAACGCAGAATCTGCTGACGACATAGCAGAAAGAGGCAGCCAATACATGTTTGAGGCTTCAACTGAATTTACCTAAGTTAAAATGCCCGATAAAAACTGGTAAATACTCGTATTTCACGACGGTCGGTGGAGGGTGCACAATTTCGTTTACACGTAAAATATAGAAGAAAAAGATGTTCTTGAGTCTTTTCTAAGAGCAAATATCGCCCTAAATCAGTAAATTTGGAGGATTCATTTACCACAAACATTTACATTGTTAAAAGTAAGACACATGAATTAACTTAATATCAAACAGGAAACGATGATTGCATTGAAAACTAATACGCTACCAGGTTTCTATGAAGATGCTGTCATGAGAGAGATCATAATCTGAAGTGAAACAACAATACAAAGACGCCTTCAATTAATGATTCAAATTCACTCAAGAGTGTGCAACTGAAAAAAGATCCCTCAGTAAAATACTGCAAGAAGAGCGAGATTCCTCATAAAAAAACAATCAGCAAAGCAATTTCTATCAATCAGCAATCGTGTCTGCTAACTTTCATCAAAACAACTCCAATTGATAAAAAAATAAAAACATTAAAAGCATGAAAACTAGGGCGCTCTATCTCTCCCCCCTTTAACCCGTAACGCTAAACATGGGTACGAAATGCATTGTTTGCGCTATGCTCGAAAAATGAGTTAACGTTTACGAGTTAAAACGCTCTTTAGCGGTTGAAGAGACTTAAACATCTAATCTATTAGGGCGCTCTATCTCCGCTGGCGCTTGTTTCGGCCTCCTCGACCACCAAATCCTCCCTTCCTCTTCTTGCCCTGCTGGGGGCCGGCAGCCAGAGCTCTGCGACGGGCTTCGTTGGCCTTCTCGATCTGCTTGTCCTCTTCTTCGCCCTCGACCATGAAAATGGACACGTCTTGCCCGTTCACCTGCACAGATGGCAATTTTTAGAATGTGTGTAAAATTGTACGTGAAAAATCTGATGAAACCCTAAGAAGGGGATCTAAAAATACCCGAAAAATGTCCAAAAACGTTTCAGAACGAGTGTAAAATTTAACATGAGAACTTCTAAAATGCTAAGGACGGGTCTAAAATATCTGAAAAATATCTAAAACCTTTTCAAGTATTGAGCACTATACACTGAGATGGTGGTTATTTTCAAACAGGTTACTGCACCTCAGCACTTTCCTAGACTTCTCATCAAATGCACTGCGTTTCATCAGCTTCACTAGGTCGAGTACAGCATCAGTTACAGCTGAACGTGGCTCTAACACCAGTCGTAGCAAGTGAAGCTTGACGTAGTGATCTCCACAAGTTATAAATGAAGCATGATCAAAATTTTCCACTTTCGCTGGACAACTTCAATGGAACAAAGAAACTCTAAGTGAAAATTATGAGCACTAGTAAGTCAACAGATGAGAGTAAGCGCAAAATCATGAAAATATTTCCATGTCAAGAAATAGGATGCATTTTGATAGGAGGCCATCAAAAGGAGAAATACATTTAAGCCAGAGCAGAATTCTAAACTAAACTGCAAAGTATATAACTTACAAGGACATAGTGAAGCTCTTTTGTTCCAGAGTAGAACTGCTTAAATGAAGCTCACTTTGAAAAAGAGCAATCACAGACCAAAGCAATCAACTTCATGTATGATTTTGCTTGAAACTACTATCTTTTTACCAAGCTTAACAGTGCAAAAACACACAAAGAATAAAACATGAAAAATTTAAGGCATGAAATATTCTAAAACAAAATTTGATACAACATGCAAGGCTAAAACCGACATTTGAGCAACGATTCCACTCGTGTGGGACAAAACTACACCAGGAACACACACGCTTGAGAAATTTCAAGAGGATAGAGTGATGAAGTTTACCTTGAGATTGCCTTCAAGAGCAGCCAAGATCTGTTTGTTGTTGCCAGCCTGCGAGAACCTGACGTAAGCTTGGTCCTCGCCCCGTCTGAAGTCCACAAAGGCGCAGTCGTTGGTGAGATCGAAGATGGCGTTCTTGATGTCCTCACGCGAGGTGTTCTCCTTGAAGCCGGACACGCGCAGGAACGCGCCTCGGGGAACTTCTTCCAGAGGCTTTGCTTCTTTGCCCTGGTGACATGTGTGCGTCAAGAAATTTGTGCTACACTCACTACGCCCTTGTGAGGCGGATATTGAGACACCTCTTAAGGAATTTGTAATACATTCTTTTATGCCCTGCTGACGCTGATACATCAAGAAATTCGTGCTACATGCCCTTACTTATGTCATATATTTTTTGCAGTACAGGGCAATTTCACAACGTGGACCTCTTGTTAGAAAATGTATTCAAAACAAGCCATCTTCTAACATTCAATTCAAGATGTTCAACATTTCAACTCTAAACAGACTCTCACCTCTCCGTTGGCCTCCCCGCTCTTCTCAAGCCGCGCTTGTTTCTTTGCCCGCCTTTCCTCGACTTCCTTCTTCTTCTCCTCGAGGTAGTCAGCAAACCACTTCTTTATGAGGTAAATCTTTTTGAACTGAGTGGGGGGTCGCTCAAGGAACGCTTTGGCCAACTCTACTGTCTTGAACACGACCAACACGGACCCCTTGAAGCCGCTCGCGCTGGTGTTCTTGTCGATGTAGGTCCTCATCTGTCAGGCAACATAAAGGTTTGGTAGCTGGGAATTGAAAATAAAATAGGAATCGATATTATGACAAAATGGAATCAAGCACTTGATGCTCAGGTTTTGGTAAAAAATGTATATTAATGTTATATTTAAATTCAGGTATTACCATATATAAATATTCAGTTCTCGGCAGAACCTATATATTAATATTTTACTAGCATACAGTATATTTATATTACATTACAGCACCTGTATAATATATTACAGCTCACCAACATGCTAAATAAGCATACCCACAACACCTACTCTGTATTCTAATTTTGCCATCATTTATTCCGAGTGACATATTCAATTTATACAAATCCCACCAAACGTAGGGCACAGAATAACATTAATTAGCAATGTACTAACACTACAAGCACCATGTGTTGTAACTGTGCATGGAGATTATATTATCCTAGAATGAATAATGAAGAATAAACATCAAAGAGAAAACAGAATCAAGAACATTTTTTCTGATCTCATAGAGCAACTAAAGCGAAGAATTTACTGGATAAAACAGAACACCAGCGTAATTGCAAAACGCTTCTGAAATTAATCCCAATCCAATGTAATAAATTTTAAACCAAGAATTTTGAAGTTTTAAAACCTGTGAGGAAATAACAATGAATTTATGAAGAGAACATCTACCTAAACTGGACTCCAAAGCTGGTCCAGGCGTCACGCTCACCCCCACAGAGTCGTGTTAGCCTAGCTGCTTGAAATATTGCCATACTGTACATTAAAACCAGAGAAAACTACCATGATTGAATGCCTATAACGTTCACATGAACTAAACCCCAATATATTATCATGGTTTAATGCTATAACGTTCACATGAACTAAACCCCAATATATTATCATGATTTAATGCTATAACGTTCACATGAACTAAACCCCAATATATTATCATGATTTAATGCTATAACGTTCACATGAACTAAACCCCAATATATTATCATGATTTAATGCTATAACGTTCACATGAACTAAACCCCAATATATTATCATGATTTAATGCTATAACGTTCACATGAACTAAACCCCAATATTTTATCATGATTTAATGCTATAACGTTTACATGAACTAAACCCCAATATATTATCATGATTTAATGCTATAACGTTCACATGAACTAAACCCCAATATATTATCATGATTTAATGCTATAACGTTCACATGAACTAAACCCCAATATATTATCATGATTTAATGCTATAACGTTCACATGAACTAAACCCCGATATATTATCATGATTTAATGCTATAACGTTCACATGAACTAAACCCCAATATATTATCATGATTTAATGCTATAACGTTCACATGAACTAAACCCCAATATATTATCATGATTTAATGCTATAACGTTCACATGAACTAAACCCCAAGATTTTATCATAATTTAATGCTATAACGTTTACATAAACTGAACCTCAAAATTTAATAATGCTATATCATTCACATAAACTGCACCTCAAGATTTAATGCCAATAACATTGCCATAAACTGGACCTCAAGTTAGCCCAGGAACATCACTCACCCGCACGGAATCGTACTCGCCAAACTGCTTGAAATACTCCAAGAGGTCATCGAGAGCAACCGACCCGTCTTTGGGGAAGCCTTTGCAATAAATTGTTCTCTTTATCGACTCTTCCTGAAGGTCCTCAGAGAGCTCTGGTAGCGGCTCATCTACACTGCGTCGGATTTTGGTGCTCGCCTCATCTACCTGAAATGAAAGTTTTATTAAATTTTAAGTTAGTTTTAGCACTGCAGCAACAAAGATGTTCAAAGAAAGGAAGGGTGATGAAGGCACCATTTAACGTGGGTTAAAAAAATACAATATATTGCACAATGTGTGTCCCCTGCACGCAGAAACAGTAAGCTGGGGAAAATGTCTGAAACAAGATAGAAGTTGAAGAAGAAAGTCAAAGGTGTTGAAAAACAGATTCAAAACAGCAGTGAACCAAAAAATAAAACAAAAGCTGATCAACTGTCAACAAAAATAAGGCTTTTTTCACCATAAGGTCAAGACTACCTGGACTGAATAAACATAAGGTTGACCCCATCTCTCTTGAATTATTGCACTGAACATGAACAAATTCTGAAAACAGTTTTGAAATAAATAGCATGCATAAACAGATACACATAAGGTGGTAATCAGAAATATATTTGATTAATAGAGTAAATATACAAGCCAAACAATCCATGTATTAAGAAGTTTGGCACGCCTCAGGCGTGTTTGTTAGAAGTGGATGATTTTTACTGGGTTAAGTGTTACGAACAGAGCCAAGAAATGAGAAATGATGAAAACAGACTATTAGCTGAGAGAGTAACTAAGACTTCTAAAGAGTTACTTGCATTAAAATCCACTGTCTAGAACACTACAAAATCTAAAATATGAATGTGCTAATTATCGAATTTAAAGATTTATGAAAATTTAGGAAGGTTACCCATCAATCAAATGAATTTGAAGCTTTTGATGAACAGAATGATGCACTGACAATATATTGATTTAACTTAGAAATGAGAGAGTGGATGAGGCAGAGCAATAGGACACAGAAGCAAAGCACACCTACATGATTATTATTGGTATTACTGCATCACTCAATTCAAGACTCAAAAGCAATCTCACAAAAGTGGAGAGAAGGGACCATAAAATATAGACTAAAACACAAGATGCACTTCTACACATGATACTTCATGTAGAAAAGCAATAAATTAGGAAAGGAGAGGGAGAAAAGACACAAAGAAGAGATAGAAAACCCATGAAAACTGAAAGAAGCAAATTGAGCACAAAGATTGGTCTCCCAAAGGTCTGCCTTTGGTTGAGGTAACTGAAAGGCCCATCTACATAGCTCTCCAGAGCTAATCTGCAGCTGGAAAAATTATAAGGTCCTGCAACACAGCTCTCTAGAGTTAAAATAACTAAAAGGACTATCTACACAGCTCTGTAGAGTTAAAATAACTATAAGGCCCAGCTACACAGCTCTCTATAGCTGAGTTAACTACAAGTCCCAGCTACACATCTCTCTAGAGTTAAAATAACAAACAGGCCCAGCTACACAGCTCTCTATAGCTGAAATAACTACAAGGCCCATCTATCTCTCTACAGCTAAGGCAAACAACATCACACAAGACGCACCTCCATGAAGGTGCCGTCGTGCCCTCTGATGGCAGCAGCGATCACTCCAAAATCTGTGGTGAGGCGCGCGAGGCGGGCAAATTTGACCATGGTGCTCAGGGGCACCCACCCGTCATCTTTCTTCACCTGCAAATGAAATGTAAAGTTTTTACGCTCACTAATGACAAACTTCCCTGTACAAATGCCAGATAAATGATAACTTTGCTGTCCATATGAAAGATAAAAACTATTATTAAAGGCAAACTTGCTGTTTAAGTTCAAGCATTTATGTTCAGACTCATAAAGCCAAAAGCAAATATAGATAAAATGGGACGGTATTGGAGAAAGATATATTCAAAAAATGAAAAAGGTATACTCAGAATAGAGTTGAAAGAATGGGAAATCTATGCACAAAGTGTTGACCCACATCCTGCACATCAAAACAGTAAGGTTGAAAGAACTTAATGAAACTAGATAAAAAAATTACACAAGTAAAAGGTTCTTAATAATAAAAGTAAACCCAAAAATGAGGTTAGTTACCAAACTTAATAGAAAAAAATTTCATTTCTGCTAAAGGAAAGGCATACTTGCCCTCAAACTCAAGACCTCATATTAACCCCTGGAAAGTACTAATACTCATACATTAAATGCACATCCCTCAGAGAAAAAAAAAACACTTTGAGCAGAGTAACTTTCTTCACACTGAAATGTACTTGGCTAAACAAATTAAATAAAAGTATAACTGATATCCATTCACCAAAATCCTAGAATTTCAAGGTTGAAGCATGCAGTGAGCTTACTTCAAGAACTAACTGTTGCCCTTTTGGTGGAAAATCCATATTGTTACTTTTCATGTCAAATAGATTGAATATGACTTGAGTCAACAAATTTCAGGTCTTACTTTTTATGTATTGCTCACAATGATTCAACAATTGCTTCAAGAATAGTTCATAATATTTTTAGGAGAATTTCTGCTGTTTCCATTATTGGAATTTTCCACACACCTTAGATATGACCTACCTTTTTTATTATTTGTGACTGCATTTCCATGAGTCACAGCAAACTCCTTTACATATAAAAAGTGACACCTACACTAGCGGCAAACACATTTACAATCACATCAAGACTCCAAGAGAGCCTCAAAACCAATGGGAAAATCTCAGAGAATAAGCACTACAATTACTATGAAAAATACTATTATGCCTTACCTCTGCTGAGAGAAACTTGTCACGTGGTAGGTTATAATTCCCAAAATAATATTCAATTTGTGAAACTATTTTCTCTGAGAGTTGAGGATCCACTACCCCATTCTTTGACTCTTCTTCCTTCTCAGGTTTTTCTTTAGATTCAGGTTCCTCCTTTATCTCAGTTTCTTTTTCAGGTTCTGTCGACACAGGTTTTGCTTCTTCTGAGTGGCCATTCTGTGAGTCTTCCATAGGCTGCAAAGGGAAACTACTCAGTAAAAATGTACAACATCATTCATAAAAAGCTTAGTTGCTAGTATATGTCATGTCAACTTGAAAAACATCTAATTTACAAGTATGTTAGCCATTGTGATTGAAAAAAAAAAATTATTTACAAACAAATGATGAAACAGAGCATGACCTAAAACAGACCAAAAATACAATAATGCAAAATAATAACTACTAACATCATTTTAGGCTTGAAGTGCTAGAATACCTACACAATTATTATGAGAAACTCTGAAATAAAAATGTATTGTTTCAACACCTAGGGAGAAACTCTGGTAATGAGTTGGATTTGATCACATTATTTCTCAAAAACAAGTTCTTTCTCTTCCAACTTTGCAGAAAGTAATGAAGTTTTGAAAAAATTCACACACAGTTTTGCTTTAATTCAAGGGTATTGACTGATAAAGTATTATTTTCCCACAAAATGTACAAGGTAACTCATAATTATTGTTGACAGGAGAGCAAACAACTTTGATGTCATATTTGAGACAAAAGCTTCCTTCCTCATTTTCGAATTTACAATTAAAATTTGCCTAAACTTCCAAAAAAAAACATGCAGTGGGAACCAAAATAAGGGATATATGACAACTAACAAGTTGAATATGGCACGAACTACTCACCTTAGCCTCAACCTTTGTATTTTCTGTTTGCTGTTCAGGAACAGCCACCTCAGCAATGGTTTTAACTTCTTCAGACATATTTAATAATTTATCTATAATGCACAATTAAATCTGTTAAAGAAAAAGAGGCATAAAGATGTGTAAACAGCATTTAATACTCATTATCCATTCACCTAAAACCTTTAATAATTTCCCAATAATGCACAAAAACCATTATAACAAGAAATTTTAATACAAATAAATACAGAACATAGTCAACAAACAGGCTATAACAATGCTAATTGTCACAGAAGGCTTCCATGTAGGTTAAATTCTCAACAGCTGCTCAACTGCAAGCATTAAAAAGCATAGGTTCTTTCAATACTTGTTTTTTCTCTGTTAGTTTAGGCCAAAGCTTTTTTGGAGCTTGAGGTGTCAGATGCAGAAAAAAATACTTGTACTCCCTTGTTATGAATGAAAGAAATTGAGAATATTGTAAAAATGTTTTGTAATATGTCAATACTTATTTTAGAATACATTTTTCAAGGCTTTTGATAGAAACTTTGTATTCACCAATGTTTAAAGCCTCTTTTGTAATGGATCAGCAATCAATTTATTGCGTCATCTCCATGTGATGGATCAAGCCTTCCATCCCTGCCAAATATCCTGGATAGGCAATTTCATCAAAATATATCTCCTGAGTGGCTGAAATTAATATTAAAAATAGCATTGCAGCAAAAATATTTGTAAGAATTTTTCAACCGGAAGGAGATTTGGGGGTATGATCCAATTTGACATTTATTTAAGGTCCAAGACCAGTTCTAAATATTATCCCTAGGTTAAAAGCATGTGGCGTTAAACCAACATGTCTTTAAAGAAATGTGAGGTGTTGAAATCCTTCCTTTAAAAATATTTTAAGAGAATTGGAAAATTATCCTGAATATCATGTATTTGGTCAATGTTTGGCATGATGCAATCAAAGGAAATGGGAATTTTATTCCAAAGAATCACTAAAGGACCTCATTAAGAACATTTTACATGAATGACATTCTGCTCACTGATGCGTTATTTTAGAATTATTCGACTTCGAAATTGGCTTTCGCGTGCCCAAGGAAGTGAGCGCGCCATCCAGAATTTCATTAATAACGGAAGTTAACCCCCTATTACAAATGTTAAGAGGTTAGGTCATGAGGGGTAGCCTCAGTTCTTTTAGTGAAAATTATAAATACAAGTTGAAAGCAACCCATAAAGGTCACAAACAATTGTGTTTACATCTGCTCCATGATAGCGGCGGCCGTACCAAGTGGCGCCATCTGTGAGCTGACTGTAAAGATGACGACGTAATAATGATGACTAAAAAAACGTCAAAAGCACCAAATACGAGAAATTGTACTTTAAATTTTTTGTGTTCTTAACTGATACTATCATTCTTTTATTTCTACAAAGTTCTGGCAAAAACTTTAACACCTCGTGATCCTAACTTTGCTTTTCCTGACCCACCTGTTCGTATCTTGTGTTCCACATTTTGCACGGGAAAGCGATTTTACGTATAACTTCAAAGCTCAATAATTCAAAAACAATGCATCAGAGAGCAGAATGTCATTTGGGTAAAACGTTATTAAATGGGTTCCTTTAGTGATTCTTGGGAGTAAAATTTTCATTTTCTTTGATTGCATCACGCTGGACATTGACCATGTATTTTACACACACAGAGATAACACAAAAGGGTAAATCTGAAGGAAAGAACAGTAATCGATTCTGTAAACTTTGATGCCTAAACGTAGTTGATTAGGCCTAGATCAAAATAAACAAGTTTTCTTCTATGCACTTTCCGCCTCAAATGAGTATTTTATTAGTTATAGCGGTAAATTACTGACCCCAACTCTAGTGTTTGACGAGGCAAGTAATTCATGGAGCGCGTCGGACGGCAACACTGTAATGCAGTCGTGCTTCCAGCGCGCTGGTCATCAAAGACGAAACCAAAGCTACCACTAGGTATACCTTGTTAAATACTCATTTGACAAGAAAAGTGTCTAGAAGAAAAGTTCTTTATTTCGATTTTATTACCTACCTACCTACCGCTATAACTTGTCATATAATCATTTCAGACAGAAAGTGCATAGAAGAAAACTTGTTCATTCGGATTAAATCATTTATGTTATGGCACCGAAAAGTGGGAAATCGATTACTGTCAGTTTCTTCAGATATATCCACAATAGCATTGTTATTAGCGGTCAATATTGAATTTAATGTTGTCAACAAATTTCACAATTTCGTAGGTATAGATGGGTAATATAGTCGATTTTAAGACGTTTTACACAAATGACAATGTGCCCCAAAATGCTTAGTTTTCAAGTTAAGTTCGAAGTTATACAAACGGCGCTCCTGAATGGCCTTTTTAACGCAAAAACAGTCATTGTTGTAGCAATGAAAATGGATGCTAACCCCTATTACAAACGTAAAGAGGTTGGTCGTGAGGGGTAGCAACAGTTCTTTTAGTGAAAATTATAAATAAAGCTTTCTAGTGACGTTTGTTTACATCGACTCGAAGATGGCTGCCGCCATCTTCATCCGGTTGGCGCCATGGCGGCAGCCACCTTGGCGTCGATGTAAACAAACGTCACTCGAAACCTTTATTTATAATTTTCACTAAAAGAACTGTGCCTACCCCTCACGACCCAATCTCTTTACGTTTGTAATAGGGGGTTAGCTTCCATTATTAATTGAATTACGCTAGCCCCGCGTGCTTCCATGGCGCGCACAAGCCAGCTTCAAAGTTGAATAATTCAAAAATAACTCATCACCAGGCAGAATGTCATTCTTGTAAAACGTCTTATATTCGACTAAATTAACCATCTATACCTACGAAATTATGAAATTCGTTGACAACATTAAATTCAATATTGACCTTATTAGCTATTGGAGAATAGTACTTTCGGTAAATCTGAAGGATATGTCATTCATCAATTTTGTGAATTTTGATGCCTAAGCATAGTTAATTAGATCGAAATAAACAAGTTTTCTTCTATGCACTTTCCACCTCAAATGAATATTTTATTAGTTATAGCGGTAAATGACTTACCGCAATTTCGGTGTTTGAAGCAGCAAGTAATTCAAGAAGCATGTCGGACAGCAACACTGCAATGCGCACTCGCTTCCAGCGCGATCGTCATCAAAGACGAAACCAAACCAACCGCTATAACTCGTTAAATACTCAATTGACAAAAAAAGTGGGAACAAGTTTAGAATGAAAATATTGATTATAACTGGAATTTGATGCTGATTCCGAATCTGCAATTTGTTTTGACCGCTCTCGATTTTTTGCGATTTTTTTTAATTTCAAATTTTTATACATTTTTAATGTTTTTTTTTGGCCTGCACCACCTCATCATCCGAACTCTGCCATTCTGGATCCAACCTGGTTGGCATACTTTAGCTTGCACCACCTCATGATCCGAACTCTGTCATTCTCAACCCAACCTGGTTGGACTTGGCATACTTTGGCCTGCACCACCTCATGATCCGAACTCTGCCATTCTTGACCCAACATGGTCAGACCGTGCCTTGAAGACCTAAGTACCGGATAGGGCCAGGTTCCACCCAACCTGTACAGACATGGCATTCTTTGGGCACCATCTTAGTTGTTGCTAGCCGCCTTTCCAAAAAAAAAAAAATAAAAAAATCGAAAAAATCAAGAGCGGTCAAAACGAATTGCATATTCGGAATCAGGATCAAATTCCAGTAATAATCGATATTTTCATTCTCGCTGAGCGGCTTCTCCGCTCAGCGAGACTTAAGCCAAAATAGTGTATAGAAGAGAAAAGTTGTTTATTTCAATGTTATTCCCATGATTCAAGCAACAAAAATTTGAAAATCGATGAGTAGCTGTTTATTCGAGCGCATTCGTCATCAAAGACGAAACTAAACTTACTGCTATAAATCGTGAAACACTCATTTGAGACGGAAAGTGCATAGAAGAAAACTTGTTTATTTTGATTCAATTAATAAGGTTCAGTAACCAAAAAGTGGAAAATCAATGACTGACATATCCTTCAGATTTACCGTACTTTGAGATTAAGAATTTCAATCGTCTCTTACTTTGAAATGTATTATTTATTATCTGGTTCTCAAATCACTATGTCTGCCTAGTATTTTCAACTTTCCTTCATTCTTAAACATATTTCACTACTTGATCTCTTCAGTTTACTGTAGTGTTAAACTGGTTACCTATCTCAGTATTTTTCCTAATATGTTAACGTAGGCTATTCCATCTATCAAGGTCATCATTCACTGACATTCAACAACTCAACACAATGTAGTTTTGCTAAAACATAATCAAAATATAATGTTAAAATAGTATACCTGTACCACGAATTCAACATTAATCTATGAGAATTTACACAACGTATAATACCACCTTATACTTAGCTATTCACCAGGTAACATGGCTACTTAGAATTCTGAACGATTCTGTACCACGTGTTCTCACGGTGCCGGGTAACGAAAAACAAATTGATTTTCACAGAGCTCACACGACGTAGATGCTCGAGTAAACCTTTACCCTATGTGAAAGTAAATTTAACGTAAAATCCAATATTTTTTGTGTTGGTATTAGGAAGATTTATATATAAATATCAATGCTTGGTATTGATGGATTCTATTAGGTTACGAGTCTAAAGTTATTATCTTACTTCAATGCACATACTAAACTTCATTATTCTAAAACATTTATGATGTATGTTTTGATTTTTGTACCGCTTATTAAATGAGTGCATTAAAAAATACGGAGGAATATTTGATTAAGAAAATTTTTTCTGTAGTTAGATCTGGCAAACTATATTTGGGATTATGTTTTTATATGTATATTTTACACAATTCAGTTTTATCGAGTTAATTCATTTATGACTCCGCAACCTAGAACTTTAGATTTTAATTACCACATTAGGTTCAACAACATTTATAATTACATATATACACTGATGCAATCCATTGCAGGCATTTTCATTTATTACTTTTATTTAGGGAAATTACCGCAACCGAAGAGATACAAACCAGAATAAAATTCTATGCTGAATAAATAAATACTGCGAGTAAGAATGTGATGCAGCTGGCTTCATTGTATGGTTTTATCAGCGAATTCAACATTAATCTATGAGAATTTATACAACGTAAAATACTACCTTATACTAAGCTATTCACCAGCTCATATACTTTATCATATTTCTTCACTTATTTCAATAATTTTTGCTACACGAGATAAATCATAATATTTTGTGGGTTTATTCAGCTATAAATTGTATTCTTTAGTTCGATAAAAGTATTTTAAAGTTTATGAGCAGAATTCTGAGTAATCCGTGATTCTTACGTAATTTGTTCCAGTTCAACACGTGTTAATATACGAAGATAATCACCTATCATCTGTACTAAAAGGACACTCAATTGTTTAAAGGTGGAAGTTCAATTTCAAGTTGGACAGCAATAGGGCTGGGTTAAAAACGTGCAGTCTCGGGCAGACAAACAAACAAAGGCATCTACGGGTGCTTTATTTCCAATTTCAAGCCTAATACATATCACTTGAACATTGGATTTTCAAATGCCCTTTAACTATGTAGCATATCGCTACAAAGCGTAAGAATTATGAATTTTCCCATTCGCACTTAAATAAAATTAATCATTAGCATTAAAAATCTTACTATAATTTATTATTAATTACTTTCTACTTCTAATTCGTAATCATTGAAGTTTTTGTGTAAATACTTGAGAGATCAAACAATCAATCGACATTTCGAGTTTTAAAGCAGCCCGATTTGGCAACATCCAAGCGCGTCACTTGAACTGAGCGTTACTCACTCTGTCTTGTGGCTTGTTAGCGTGCGAACATCATCTCGACCTCAACGTCATCACACACACCACTTACAACATTCTCCCTGGGCCGCTTTTGGGACTCTCTACTTGGATTAGATTTGGCTATGCTCTGGGCCTTTAGCCTTATATATTCTCTAATTACGGGCCTTAATTCTCAACTGCCTAAAATTACGGGCACAATTGAATTATCCTCTCATTTGCCGAATTCAGCGTGCCTGGATCTTAATTACTATTCAAACGAAGAGTCATCATCGCCATCAGGCTCGGCACCTGTGATCAAACTCACCTGCTCCAAAATTAAGCAGGCTTTGCCCACATAAAGAGCAACGCGCCGATTGTTATGCTTGTTTAAAAATTGCCCTCAGTAAATTGAATATTCTGAAAACAATACACTTAAAACCTCGTCCACCGGCCGGAGCGACTGCCTCAGGACTGCGAAGTATCTTCAGTCAAGATCTGCAGGATCAAGTCTCGGCGATCCGCAGGATCAAGGCTCGGCGATCGTCCCGGCTCCTTCAAATAAAACCATACACGAAAGCTGAGTCCAAAGTGCTTTATTATCCCTCTCATAATTTTTCCCAGATGCTTGTCGAGGTTTTGTAAGGACTGGCTATACCCCTCGGTCAGATTCCAAACAACTAGCACCAAGACGCCATGGCGCTTTCCCACGGTCAAGACCGGTACCCATTTCAAACACTTAGAATAGAGTTTCAGGTAGAATGGGGTATTGTACTTGGAATTTTTCCCTTATACCCAACAGAGAAAATCGCCATCCAGCGCCGGGATTCGAACCCTCGTTGCTTGCACGGAGGTGTTACGTTTGGCGGGGTATGGATTAAAACTTTAGTATCCGTATTCAACGACCAGCGTAAACGTACTCGATAAGGTTCTTAAAATTGCGAGAAAGGGATAATTACGACACGTTGGGACTCAGCTGAAAATTTATTGGAGGAACGCCAGGCGGACTGGCGGTGAGCTTGTAGTGAATCTCTATCCCACAACCTGGTCGAAATTTCGGAATTCTCAGAATGATCATCTAAAAATTCAGTAAAATAAATTCAAACATTAGCATTAAAATAACATTACGAAATTCACTAATCTCTGTCCTCAATTTTATCAAAATTGTGTAACGAAAACAATTCAATCCCTAAGAATTCACATTTGCGTTTTAACGGAACCTTCCACGGACGCGCGACAGCAACATCGTATGCGATCTAGCGTCAATTGTCTCGTGTCATACAGAGCGTGCATATCTAGGGCTGTTGACTGGTGAGAATTAAATATTGTGTGTGCCTTTGCTGTTCTACGGGTAACTATATTTATGTGTTATATTTAAACCGTCAGTAATTTTATTGTGTAGGTATTAAGAAAAATTGCCTAAATTTTCCAGAGTGCTAAACGTTTAGAATTTCCTTGCCCAGAACTTGGGTTCCCCACAGGCCATTTTTCCTTGTGTATTGTTGTATATCCTATCTTAAAGTTTTCAAGCAAACAATTCACTATTTCATGTAAAGCCATTTTTAAGGGAAATTTTCCCTTTTGATGTTTCTTAATTTTCATAAGCCAATACTTAAGATGGTGTTATTCTTATCAAATTATAAATTTTCCCTTTTGATGTTTCATAATTTTCATAAGCCAATATTTAAGATGGTGTTATTCTTATCAAATTATAAATTTTCCCTTTTGATGTTTCATATGTTTCATAAGCCAATATTTAAGATGGTGTCATTCTTATCAAATTATAAATTTTCCCTTTTGATGTTTCATAATTTTCATAAGCCAATATTTAAGATGGTGTTATCTGTATCAAGATTAGGATTTTCCCTTTGGTATCAAAAATAACTTCTTTAGCCAATATTCAATATGGTGTTACTTGTGTGATCAAGTTAGACTAAGATCAAATTATCAACTTATTTCTTTAATGTTTTTTTTTGTTAATCAAAGCAATCAAAATATTCATTCTCAATTGCTGTATTTTGTCACAGTTGTATTTCCAATTAGGTAGTGTTTTGATATAATCACGTGGTTGTATTTTTTATGTACAGTCAACATTAAAAATCATTCTTAACAAATTTTATAGTCAACCTTTGTTGTGATGATAATCAGAACAAACCTTGTAAATACCAATAACTAAATACCTGATTTTCCTCCTAGAATCAGTATTATACATTGAATATTATTGATTTTGTTAGGTTTAGTTAGATGGTAATTGTATAATTCTTAGTCATTGTACATTGATTATTTCAGTTAGGAAGAACTGGGAACATGTGTTTTCTAGTTCATTTGCATTTAGCAGATGCTGTAGATTTTTTACCATTAGCTATTAATTAAGTGAGGCAGGATACTCAGTTCACTGCTTATGCCATCTTAGTTTCGCCAGGCAAAGTTTTGCCTGTGTGAGTTACTAGTGTAGAATTTTTAGCTTCATGCCTTTAGAAATATTAGAATTAAGTTCTGATTCCGAGCAAAGTGTTAGTGCTCCGAAGCTGATCCCCGCTTGCACTCCGGCGCCAGAGTGCTGGTGGGGGTCGTCTTTCGAAGAGACTCCTCGCTTTGAGGCGGCATGTTAATGCCAGATTGTTTGCAGCATAGCATGTGTTGATATGTGTTTTAATACCGTGTGCAATTTCACCCAGCGTATTATTCCGTACAGGAAGCTACGAGACACTTTACATTCCACTGCCACGTCACCTACCTTACCTTGCCCGATCATATCAAAAGGGTAAAATAACCCGGTAGCCAGACTTGGCAAAATAACTGCCTCCTTCATTGTACCTTTTCACTTCAAATTAAACCCCCCATTACTGGACGGCAAGAGCAAATATCAAATTCCTCCACCTCACTAAGAATTGAGACATCATTGGTTACAGCTAACCCAAATGCTGCATAACCTGTCAGTCTATATTCTAACACCCTTAGAGGAATTGCAAATTACCGTCCTCACTTATCAGAGACGCTATTGCCGTCACTAACCACGGGATACCATTGCACACGACCTTCTCCACAATTACACTTCCACATACCGACGCAGCTGTGAGCCTGTTGCAGTCCCTACTCAAGATCGGACGTCAACATCAGCGCACCTGGAAGACCCAATCTGACAGCCAACAATAAACCCAGGCCAGAAAGAAATAACCATATCTACTTTCTTATCCTTTCGATGGTCCAGTTCCGAGGTGAAAATTATAGTATTTTGTTTTGATTAAAGACGCCGGAAAGAGAGCGTCCGAACCTCTCACACCTTCTGAGTCAGATTAAGTCATTAGTTTATTAATTAAGTGTTGGCGTTCGACGCCAACTGGTGACCCGCCTTCAGCCCAAAATTCAATCCTGCCTAAAGTAAAGCTAAACTTGAGTAAAGCCACTAAACTGGAAGTTCACAACTCAAAACATTGAACTTCACAAGCTTGACTGGAAGAGCTTGTCTAGGTGGGCACTCCATGCCGGTGAGGTTCTGCGAGCGATGGTGAGGTCCGGCGAGCGATGGCGTCGGCAGGATGTGAATGAGTGTTTGGGGAATTTCTAGATCAGCTCGTCGACGTTTTAAGTTTTAACTACTGATGGGATATGAATTCTTCTGAGCAGTGACTGGTGGTTCTACGAATTGAGGCTTTCTGATACTCCCACGCTAAAAAAGCAAGTTGTCGTGGTAAGAGCAGGTAGATCATCTAGCCTGTTAGTTGTAGTAACTAGGCTTTACTAGCTCCAAAAGACGAAGAGGATTACGAGGGAATGTAGAATCGAGGTCAGGAAACGTCTCATGCCCAGAGTGGCGAATCACATGGTAAAAACTTGATGGTGGAGTTTGAGAATAAGTCACGTAGATTTTGACTTGTAACGCTTAAGTGGATTTTTAACTTGTAAAAACTAAGGTATAAGGTCAAGGCCCAGGGAATGTGTGCTGTGGCGTTTAATGACGTCGTCGGGTTTCTGCAAGAGTAGAAGACGCTGAATGAGAGGTTCCCGGAGAGACATCAAGGAAAATATTCCACAACTGACAATCCCTACACTGCACATGATACTTTCCCACGACGGAGAAACACTGAGACTCTTACAGATTCAACACGAGCTAATTTGAATTGTTCTCTCTTTGTCAAGCTCAAGAAATAGGATAGAATTAATTTACAGCTGGCAAGACTCTTTTACAACTGCTCTTGCTTTAAATAGAGGGCATGAAATTTTAAAGGAAATTTCTTTTTTGGTAATGAACTACTTGTGTTTTATTGAAAACTAAATGCGATTACACACCATTTCATCAAGTATTGGTGAAATATGAAAAGCTAAAATTTTTAGGAAGTATGACTGAATTTCGTACGCTAATTTCCGTACATGAATAACAAGGCACTCCGGATTCATTTAAATGTCAACTATACTGAAGAAACACTGCAAGTATAAATTATTCAACGTATATATAGTGCAATTTTGGAACACAGAAAACGGCATGAGAACACAGAAAATGGCATGAGACAGCAGTTCACGCTAAGCCATTTTGGAAACAAAGACGCCGGCAACAAAGACGCCGGCAGTTCTGTCGTGCTCTCTCACGAGTATTTTATGAACGAATTTCGATATTATACTGACAGCTGCAAGTGTATAATTTTTGTATTAAGGAAGGACGTAGATATGTGATATAAATTCTTGACACACGAAATGCACATGGCGTGCAAACTTCACGCCAAGTCATGTTAAGATAGCACTCTGAATAAACCATGCTACATCACAACTTCTACGCATAACTACGCATTTAAATTGTGGTGCCCGGAAAAATTACTGAATACTTAATACAAATTTAGAATTTAATATTAAAAGTAATTTTGTACCTTTAAAAGTCTTTTATTTTAAAGATAAATAAATATTAAAATAGATAAAATCTACACCGTCTCATGAGACGAGTTCAGTGCCACTTTATGGCAACATTCACGCTCTTCAAGCAGGGTTCGCTGCTTAGCAGCCCATTCCTCCGCTAAACTTCATAGTGTAAACAAGTGCTCTGATCAACCTGGTGAGTCTCGCTATTCTCGAAGTGACAATTTTCGTGTTTTAAAAGTTAAGATGTAATAGACGTGAACAGGAGGTTTATTTTGTGATGTAATTGATAAAACTAATTTTGGGGAAATGTGATTTAATAAGGGAAAGAAGCGAGCTAGCCGGCTCGTGAGTAGCAAATAAATATCATTTGGCTACCTTCCGTGCGGTTCGTAATATTGTAATGTGTCTTATAATAACTTAATAAGGTTTATTAGATATTGATGATTTTTGTAAGATCCTGTGAAGTAGAAAATGAGACTAGAATTTACGCCTTAAGTAGAGTAACGTGTGACCGGCCGGAGCGTGCCGCCATGGAGGCGGTTACGTAGCGGCCCGGTAACTTTGAAAAGACCCGGTCGTTAAGTGGAAGTGTTTTAACGCAGTTCGTCATTCGGGACTTTAGGAGTGAGAGATTAGAAGTTAGTTTAAAGTATAAATTAGTTTCTAGTGTGGATTGTGCCCACGATTAGGGAATTTCGAGTCGTGAGGATTAGCTAATTTAATATTCAAATTACAACCCGATAGTAGAAAATATAGGTTGGTAGTTGAATAATTTATATGTCATTTTTAAGTGTTGTCATTATGTAATTTCGAGATCCTCATATCGCCATGCTAACCTTTGTTTTATTTGTGTAATTGCAGGATCTACAAAACACAGTTACCTCCCCTACCTTTGCCCCTTTTGATCAAGCGATTATTCGTTATTCCAACATGTCGTAATTAACCGTACTTAGAATCCTAACACCATTATAATATTCCATTACTATTCGGATTATAGTACGTTGCCAAGTTCCCCAATCTTTTCTCCTGAATAATTCCGTGGGCCAAAAATAAATATTTACCCGTTCGACTAGTCTTTATCCCTTGCTAGTCGCTATACGAACAATCGAATCGTTGGGCAGTTCTAAACGAAACCTCCACATTAGAACTAGCCTCATTGGTGACCCCAATCGTGATAAATATAAATACACCCTCCTTCTTTACAATTACACATCATCCATACTAAACAAAGGAAGCACACTATAATGGTTCAGGGGAGGTAACAAACTCCAGCCGCTGAAGCCGCCGGTTGGACGCCGACACCAAGGACCAAGAAAGAAGACCGCAGTGGCATACAAAAGCCGAAGACTGCAAAAATATCGTGAGTAGCGAATTCACCAGTGATCGAGCACATATTTTTATTTTATATATTTTTTTTTTTTGAATATTTTGTGTTTTATTGAATTGCTTTTCATTGCATAAGTAGTGAGTCCATTCCGGTGCACCATAGTATATTTCGCAAGCGAGCTCTTTTCTATATTTCCTATTCCTTTTTTTTTTCGTTTATTGATTGCTTTTTCCAACGAGTTTCCCCTATTGCGACGTTTTCTCTATTTCCCGCACTACATTTTTCCTCCAACTTCTATCGCTATAACTATTATATTTCACATTATTTTTTTCCCCCTTTTCCGCGAACGTATCCTATTTTCGACGTTTCCTGTATTTACGCATCGCATTTATTTCAATTTTTCAAATTCTTTCGCTATATATATTCTCTACTTTTCCTATTTTCATTGGGGGAGCAAAGAAATGGAGCCCCCACCACCAAACAGTAACGGTCAAGAAACCGTAGACGACAATGAGTCGCACATTCCCACAAACGCGGCATTGGTACGTCCCCCCGACTTTGATGAGGCTTATCCTCACATGTTTTTCAACATTCTCGAAAGCCAGTTTATTGTCGCCGGGGTGCGTCGCTCATCGTTAAAGTTCCACCACGCATTAGGCGCGTTGAGTAGCCGCATAGCTCGTCATATACCACAAACGCTCATAGAGGCAGCTGATTATGAGGGGTTAAAAGAGTTTGTGCGCGCACGGTACTCCCGATCCGAAAAGGAACTCTTTGATGAGCTCCTTTCACAGAAGGGGTTGTATTGTCATGACAGACCTAGGGAATTTCTATCAAAGCTACGCACTTTAGCCGCTGAAAGCAACTTAGGCCTGTCGGAGGATTTCCTCCGACTCAAGTTCGTGAGCAGTTTGCCTGAAGCCATACGCCCCTGGATAGCCGCGCGCCAGGAGCACGACTTGGACACTATGGCGTCCATTGCAGAAACCTATATGGAATATTTGCCGAAACATCAGATAGCTGCTGTGGACCCAATTTTTCGAGAAAGGGCACCTGACGCGGGAGCACACACGAATTACCGAAGTAACGCCCGTAACGCAAACGAGGAGAGAGCGGGGCAATACAATAGCCCTAACATACCAATAGGTATCAGAGCTTTTCGTTCAAACCAGCGTCCTAGGGTCTGTAGAGCACACCTTTACTATGGGGATGAAGCTAGATCATGCCGGCGCTGGTGCTCTAATTACAAACCCGGTTTGCCGGTCTCTCGACCCGCAAGTAGAGCCTCCTCCCCCGCTAGACCTGCTAGCCCGTTCCGTAGGTCGGAAAACTAGATCGGTCGTCTGTGCAAGCTGTGACCGTCGGACGACCGCTTTCAGTAAGCGCACGTATAGGTCGCAGTGAGGTTAATCTGCTCATCGATACAGGGGCGGGGATTAGCATTTTACCACCCGCCTGTGAGGTAGGATACCTACGTCCCACTGCAGTTACACTCTCTACAGCGTCAGGGGAAAGAATTAATTGCAGAGGCGAGGCCAATCTTGTAGTGCATATTAAAGGGCTGGGAAGATCTTTGCAATGGACATTCGTCATTGCGGAGGTAGTTCAGCCGATACTAGGAATTGATTTCTTGGCCGCGCACTCGATACTTGTTGACTGCCAGAACAGTAATCTAATAGATACCTTGACAGGTAGGAAAATTCCCCTTAATTTTTCGAAGGATTCCTTAACCGCGTACTCCGCTGATTTGACCCAAATAGATCCCCGGGTACGCAAAATCTTGGCCGACCACCCGATTTTGACCTCTCCTTTACGACTCGGGTCAAACGATGCATCAACCGACTGCCCCGTGCAGCACTCAATTGATACTGGTTCTTGCTCCCCCGTTCACTTCAAGCCACGACCGTTAACGGGTTCTAAACTTGAAGCCGCTCGAAAGGAATTTGAATTTCTGTTGAACGCAGGCATCATTAGAAGGTCCAATTCTCCTTGGGCATCGCCGTTGCACCTCGTTCCAAAGAAGGAACCTGGTAAATGGAGACCTTGTGGAGATTACCGTGTACTTAACTCTCTCACTGTATGTGATAGATACCCTATTCCTCACCTTCGCTCTCTGACAATGTCCTTGCACTCAAAAAAAATCTTTTCTAAGCTCGATCTAGAGCGCGCTTACCTACAAATTCCTGTTGCTCCTGAATCTATCCCTAAAACTGCTGTAACGACTCCATTTGGCTTGTATGAATTTTTGTACATGCCTTTTGGATTAAAGAATGCCGGTCCGACGTTTCAGAGGTACATAGATGCCCTATTCGTTAACGTAAAAAACGTCATCGTCTATTTGGACGATATTCTCATTGCCTCCGAAACCGAGGAAGAGCACTTAAATGATGTGTCCACTGTTCTTTCCCTTCTCGCTCAACATAAATTGCGACTGTCGATTGACAAGTGCAGTTTCTTCCAATCTAAACTGACCTTCCTTGGCTATGAGGTGAGCGCGGACGGCATACGACCTCCCGCTGACAGAGTGGCTGCGATTGCCGACTGCGCCCGTCCTCAATGTTCTCGAGACTTACGACGTTTTATGGGCATGCTTAATTTTTTTCGCCCCATGATCCCTTCTTTTGCCACCAAAGCTCTCGGTCTAACCGAACTCTTGCGTAACTATCCGTCAACTAAACAATTGCCTTGGACTGAGGCAGCAGAGCAATCTTTTAGTGACCTAAAACAGGCTCTCGCCGACTGTCCAACTCTTCATTTTCCTTCTCCTGATGTTTCTGAATATCATCTTGTTTCCGATAGTTCTAACTTCGCCGTTGGAGCAGCACTGTACCAACTGATTGACTCCCAACCTGCACCTGTCGCTTTCTTTTCTAAGAAACTTTCCGATGTTCAAAAGACGTACTCGACGTACGATCGTGAGTTACTTGCCGCATTCCTAGCGGTGCTGCATTTCAAATCACTCGTTGACGGCCACTCAGTGACATTGTTCACTGATCACAAGCCACTCGTGTCGGCTTTTTACTCCAAAACTCTTGCTAAATCAGATAGGCAGCAAAGACAATTGTCTTTCCTGTCGGAATACGTGACATCAATAGAGTATATTAAAGGCGATCTGAACGTGGTAGCAGACTGCTTGTCGCGCCCCGTTTGCGCGACATCAGTGGACATTTTCGATCTCAAAAAGCTGGCTATAGCCCAAGCCGATGACCCTGAAACGAGTGTTTTGAAAGAAAGGCTGACACCCTTCGATATCGCCCCTGATCTTAAACTATGGTGCGATTCCTCTACCGATTGTCCTCGACCCTATGTTCCCCTCGCTTGTCGCGAGCAGATCATGGCGTTCTTGCACAATCTCGCACATCCGGGCTATAAAAATACTGCCAAAAATGTCAAAGCCCGGTTTTTCTGGCCAAATTTGGACAAAGATGTCCATCGTTTCGTCCGATATTGTGAAAATTGTCAGCAGGCAAAGGTGCATAAACACACCAAATCTCCTGTTAGCCCTATCGCTCCGCAATCTGATCGTTTCCACACTGTCCATATCGACATTGTGGGCCCTCTTCCTCCTGCTTCCTTACCTACTTCTACAACTTCTTTACCCTTCAAGTACCTATTGACTTGCATTGATCGCGCTACTAGATGGTGCGAAGCTGTTCCTCTGGTTGATACCACTGCCTCCTCGGTCGCCATTGCCTTCGTATCCGGATGGATATCACGCTTTGGTGTCCCGTTGGAAGTGGTGACCGACAGAGGCGCACAGTTTGAGGGAGAACTTTTCAGTGAATTAGCGAACCTCCTAGGTTTTCACCATGTTCGCACGTGCAGCTACAGGCCGCAGTCAAATGGCCTAGTTGAAAGATTGCACCGAACTCTTAAAGCTGCCATTATGGCCCGTAGAGAAAATTGGTATTTCTCCCTTCCTATCGTTCTGCTAGGCTTGCACATGACTCCAAATTCTTCTGGTTTTTCTCCTTTCACCGCCGTGACTGGCGCCTATATGCTCTGTCCTCAACCTTTAGTTGCCGATACAAGGCCTAGAACATTTTCTTCGGACGTTATCCAAACCTTCGTCAACGAAATGCATAAGTTCGATTTCCGACGCCTTTCCGAAGGCTCGTGCCATGATTCACCACCGGTTTACGTGCCCGTTGACTTGCAGAATTGCGAAAAAGTTTGGTTGCGAGTCGACCGGATCAAGAGGAGCTTAGAAGCCCCTTATTCAGGTCCTTACGAAGTCCTAGAACGTAACCCAAAATTTTTTAAGCTTAAACTTCCTCAGGGTGATTCAAACGTATCGATTGATCGTTTGAAACCCGCCTATAGTCGTACCCCTACCTCTTCTAAACCCTCTTCTACACCCTCATCTCCGACTCCTCCTGAACCTCCTCCTCCTCAGCCTTCTCCGCGCTGTCCTGAGGTCATTTCAGCACCCTCGCTACCTCCCCCTCGCACTAGATCGGGTCGTACCGTTCGTTTCAAACCCTCAGCGGACTACCACTATTTTGGTGTCTGAGGGCGCTCCGCGTCTGGCCGGGGTAGTGCTGTGGTGCCCGGAAAAATTACTGAATACTTAATACAAATTTAGAATTTAATATTAAAAGTAATTTTGTACCTTTAAAAGTCTTTTATTTTAAAGATAAATAAATATTAAAATAGATAAAATCTACACCGTCTCATGAGACGAGTTCAGTGCCACTTTATGGCAACATTCACGCTCTTCAAGCAGGGTTCGCTGCTTAGCAGCCCATTCCTCCGCTAAACTTCATAGTGTAAACAAGTGCTCTGATCAACCTGGTGAGTCTCGCTATTCTCGAAGTGACAATTTTCGTGTTTTAAAAGTTAAGATGTAATAGACGTGAACAGGAGGTTTATTTTGTGATGTAATTGATAAAACTAATTTTGGGGAAATGTGATTTAATAAGGGAAAGAAGCGAGCTAGCCGGCTCGTGAGTAGCAAATAAATATCATTTGGCTACCTTCCGTGCGGTTCGTAATATTGTAATGTGTCTTATAATAACTTAATAAGGTTTATTAGATATTGATGATTTTTGTAAGATCCTGTGAAGTAGAAAATGAGACTAGAATTTACGCCTTAAGTAGAGTAACGTGTGACCGGCCGGAGCGTGCCGCCATGGAGGCGGTTACGTAGCGGCCCGGTAACTTTGAAAAGACCCGGTCGTTAAGTGGAAGTGTTTTAACGCAGTTCGTCATTCGGGACTTTAGGAGTGAGAGATTAGAAGTTAGTTTAAAGTATAAATTAGTTTCTAGTGTGGATTGTGCCCACGATTAGGGAATTTCGAGTCGTGAGGATTAGCTAATTTAATATTCAAATTACAACCCGATAGTAGAAAATATAGGTTGGTAGTTGAATAATTTATATGTCATTTTTAACTGTTGTCATTATGTAATTTCGAGATCCTCATATCGCCATGCTAACCTTTGTTTTATTTGTGTAATTGCAGGATCTACAAAACACAGTTACCTCCCCTACCTTTGCCCCTTTTGATCAAGCGATTATTCGTTATTCCAACATGTCGTAATTAACCGTACTTAGAATCCTAACACCATTATAATATTCCATTACTATTCGGATTATAGTACGTTGCCAAGTTCCCCAATCTTTTCTCCTGAATAATTCCGTGGGCCAAAAATAAATATTTACCCGTTCGACTAGTCTTTATCCCTTGCTAGTCGCTATACGAACAATCGAATCGTTGGGCAGTTCTAAACGAAACCTCCACATTAGAACTAGCCTCAAAATAACACAGCACCGTCACAATTTATACTTAACCTGAACACGAAGAATGAACACGATATTTTCTAACACAGAATTACTTACGAGAAATGCTGTAACACCAAGCTAGAGAGACGCACCAGAGAGTGTGAGTTTCAAAAAGAGACGCGTCACCGCGCAGTATTGCCATTCAGAGGCTCCTCTCTCGAAAAATGTCGAGTGTTATTTTATGTCTGATGCATTTACACAAAAACTTCAAGGAATACTAATTATAAGTAGAAAATTATTAATAATAATTTAGAGTAAGATTTTTAACGTCAATAATTATTTTATTTAAGTGCGAATGAGAAATTTTATAATTTTACACTTATGTAGCTGATGCTACATTACCCCCCCAAGGCGCAGACCGAAAGGTCCACCCGCTGCAATCATTTGTAGCGGGAAGGAGTTCGAACAACGCGACCATGCCGGGTTTGGCGGTCGGAAAATGTTACTGAGCGGTGAAGTTTCACCAACCGGGTCTGCACATTTAGATCGGCAAGAGTTCTAGGAATAGGAGTTACTGCAGCGGTCTCGTCTGGTCTCCCCAGACTTGTCGCTGTTTCACTCAGAGAGCTAGAATTAGAGTCTACGATAGGCTTAGGGATAGGGTTTGAAGGTACAGGCACAA
This sequence comes from Morinoia aosen, assembly GCA_030386875.1. Taxonomy (NCBI): domain Eukaryota; kingdom Metazoa; phylum Arthropoda; class Malacostraca; order Amphipoda; family Talitridae; genus Morinoia; species Morinoia aosen. Next base: position 65,562,481 of record CM059560.1, read on the forward strand.
AGAAAGGATTACACTCAAGTTGACTAGGCAGCAATGCAGCCAACTGAGGAAGCTGAGATGGAAGATATGATCGAGTCTCAGTGGAAAGGAAGTTCTGTGGAGAAAATGAAGGGTTAGGAATCACACTATTATCGGAGGTAAATGCGACCTTTAATCGATCAATGCTCACAGGGTCGGGTGAACCAGATCTTTCAAGGATAAAGTATTTTGGCGTCCGTTTTAGTACTTTGAATGGACCATCATAAGGGCGTGTGAGCGTAGGTTTGATGCTATCATTACGGACATACACATGTGTGCACTCTTGCAACGCAGGATCAAGTTTGTCCTTTATTTGAGGCATTCGTGGAGCAACATACTTGATCTGCCGCATGCAATCCTTGAGACAGGTTACATATGCGGAACGGTCAACAGATGAAAATTCAGGCAAAGGTTTTGGGTCAACAATGTCGCCCGGGAGACGAAGCGTCTTCCCATAAAGCATTTCTGCTGCTGTGCACTGCTGATCCTGCCGATGCAAATTTCTTATACTCAGCAATACTACTGGAAGTCTGTCAGTCCAATCGTGACTGCAATTAAGGCAACGCAGCGCAGCTTTTAAATCTCTGTGGACTCTCTCAATGAGTCCATTCGACTGCGGGTGATATGCTGTGGTGTTGATGTTTTCACACCCTAAAGCGGTGCTAAGCTCACTCCAGAATTTGGAGGTAAATTGTGAACCCCGGTCATGCGTGACACTTAAGGGAACCCCAAATCTGGAAATCCAGTTGCTCATGAAGGCGCGAGCTACAGTCTCAGTTTGGGTATCAGGAAGAGGCACGGCCTCAACCCATCTGGAGAACCCATCAATTATTGTTAACAAATAGGAATGACCACGCGACAAAGGCAACGGACCCACCAAATCTAGGTGTACGGAGTCGAATTTGTGTCCAGCAAAGGCACAGCTCTGTAACGCTGCACGATTATGTTTCACAACTTTGCTACTCTGACATGCATGGCAATTTTGCACAATTTGCTTGACCTCCTTACGCATCGCTGGCCAGACGAAACGATCGGAAATCAAACGCAATGTACGGTTAATACCAGGATGAGAGAGAGAATGATAATGAAGAATAGCTACTCTGCGGAGAGTTGCAGGAAGATACAAACGAGAAAGTCGCTCAGCATCGCGGTACACGCCGTCAACCAAGGTTAATTTCAAAGAGGTAGTGTTAGAAGGTTTGAGAAGATCCTGGAGTTCAGGATCCTCCTTCTGTGCGTTTGCTATATTGCCGAAGGTTATTTCTCCACTGGTTTGGACAGAATTGATTCGAGAGAGACAGTCAGCAACCGTATTGTCGAGACCTTTTATATATCGGATACCAGTGGTGAATTGACTTATAAATGACAGATGTCGAGCTTCTCTTGGCGAATGTCTCTCAGAAGGCATCTTGATCGCTGAGGTCAAGGGTTTGTGGTCTGTGTAGATCACGAACTCCCTTGCCTCTAGAGCATAGCGAAAGTGTCTCACAGACAGATGGATAGCAAGGAGTTCCCTACCGAACGCGCTGTAAGCACGCTCAGTGGGCGATAGCTTTTTGGAAAAGAAGGCAAGAGGAGAGATGTTAGTCCCTACTTTCTGCTGCAAAACGGCACCTACGGCAGTACTGGAGGCGTCAACCACCAGACTGAAATCAGCATTGGCAATCGGGTAAGATAATTCAGTCGCAGCAGCCAGCTTATGCTTAATCTCGTCGAAGGCTTTGCGCGCATCCTCCGTCCATTTTACATCAGTAGATTTGCCTTTTCTCTTTGGTTCCAGCAAATCTGACAAGGGAGCTAAGGTTTGAGCACAGTTGCGTATGAAGCGGTGATAGAAGTTAACAGAACCTAGGAACCTTCTCAGTTCCTTCTGGGTCTGTGGAAGAGGAAAGTTTTTGATTACCTCTACTTTGGAAGGCAAAGGTTTTAGACCTAGGCTAGAGATTTCATGACCTAAGTAAATCAGTGATGGCTTTCCGAGCTCACATTTGGCAGGATTTACCAGGAGTCCATTGTCGGGCAGTCTTTGAAACACGACCCTAAGATGGTCTTTATGTAGCTCCGGGGTTGCGGATGCCACCAAAATATCGTCCAGATACACATATGCAAAGGTGAGATCCGAGAAGATCTCAGACATGTGCCTTTTGAACGTCTGAGGTGCGTTTCTTAGGCCATATGGCATCTTGAGAAACTCCAAGAGACCAAACGGGGTGATTACCGCGGTCTTAGGAATAGCACTTTCCTCAAGTGGAATTTGATGAAAGGCACTTTGGAGGTCGATTTTTGAGAAAATTTGTGCTCCCTCTAAGTTTGCACTAAAATCATGAAGAAAAGGAATAGAGAAACGGTCAGGTAGAGTAACGGCATTCAGCCTGCGGAAATCCCCACACGGTCTGAATTCACCGTTAGCCTTGGGTACTAGCATGAGAGGGCTAGCCCAAGGACTTTTGGAACTGCGGATGATTCCGCTTTCTAACATGCGCGCGAATTCTTTCTTGGCTAAGGCCAATCGATCAGGCGGTAAGCGTCTAGCTCTAGAGTAAACTGGCGGTCCCGTTGTCGCTATGAAGTGTTTTGTGCATGTCTGCATGTTGTTAGAAGCTAAGTTAGAGTTTGTTAATGCAGGGTATTCTGCGAGAACCTGCTCGAACATGCACTCTTTCTTGAAAGCAATAGAGAAGGAATGCAAGACATTAGCTCTAGTTATGCCACAAGCGGGAATTGAGATCTGTGTCTCCTCGTCCCTAATTCTACGGTTTTTAACATCCACTACTATCCCAAACTTCGCTAAGAAATCCGCGCCAATTATGGGCTCTTGGACTTCCGCGATGAGGAAAGTGAAGAGAAATTTTCGCCTCAATCCCAGACTGCACTCTAGTACTCTCTCTCCATAGCAAGCTATTGGCGTGCCATTTGCGGCGCGTAGTGTCGCCACCAAATTATTGTTTTTATCTTTAACCGTGGCTGGGATAATTGACACACTTGAACCAGTGTCGATCAAAAATCGATATTTGGTTTTAGGATCTAGAATAGTTAAGAGGCGAGTAGTCTGGGAATGAGGCAACGCAGTACTCGCTTCTATGCGTTGCTGTTGGCGTTTCCCGAAGTCATTTCGGTATAACGAGGACAGTGTCTAGAGGCACATTTGCGAGCCTGGTCGCCGAACTTCTCATGATACCAACATAAGAGACTGTTGGCATCGCGAGAGCGCGATCTAAAGCGGCGGTTTTGATTTGACCTATCATACGATCTACCTCTATCGAAACGTTGAGGAGGAGGAAAAGGATGATAGTGATAGGGATAGTCGTAGGCATTTTGGTAGCTAGGGAATCTCCCTGGGCCTTGCTGGATATGAGCTACACTATGACCTAGCTGGCAATTCTGGAGAGCTTGTTTCAGCTCTGCGATTTCTCGCTGCATCGTTTCTATTGTTGCTGAGGATTGATTATTAGCAGTATTTGACGGGCTAAAATTCGCAGCTGATGCGTTCAAGGAAGCAACTTGCGGCGTGTGTGTCATGTTTAAGTTTCGCATCACTGTTTCTGTGGACTCTGCAAGCATCTCTAAAGTTTGGTCCGGGCTTGCTAACGATAGAAACGGACGCACGTTACTAGGTAGTTTATTCATGTGAACCTCTTTCAGGAATCCCTCAGCTACGGCAACACCGGCTGCAAGTTTTCGCAACTCCTTAACTAACGAAGTAGGAGAGAAAGAGACAGAGACAGGTGGAATTGCTGAGGCGTCAACCAACGACCTAAACTTGTCCGCATCGGACATCTGCAACTTTGCCAATATTTTACCTTTCAAGGTTCCGTAAGGATTAACAGCAGGCGGGTTCGTAATGAGATCATTCGAGTCACTTAACATTTTTGTGGGTGCTGCGGCAATTAGGGCATGGAACTTATCGTTTTCGTCCCTTATATTATTATACCTAAATATTGCCTCCACTTGGTTAAACCAAGTGAGGCTGTCTTCTGGTATGAAAGGCGGCAGACTAAGAGGTTTGGCGCGCGCTCGATCTTCATTCTCTGTGTCGGGCATGCTGGCAATTTTCTTTTTGAATGCAAAATTAAGCTATAACGGCACGGAATTTACGTATTCAACGCCTATGACTTGGAATTAAAGTGTCAAAGGTTTGCGTTATTACTTTTTGCCTACGCAATCGTTCAAATCACGTTGAAAAAACGGAAAGAAGAAAAAAATTGGAAACGAAAATTTTTGCGGTAGGCGGCACTTTGCGAGGGCACGAAAAACAGGTGAGAAAAATATTTTTCTACCTACTGTGGCTTATGAGACAAAAAGGACAGGATAGCGCTGAAAAAAATTTGGTTAGAGCTGCTCAGAGAACATTAACACGGTTAAGTCCATAGAAATTCTCAAGGACTACGACATGGGAAACTTATCACTACAATGATATGCCAAAATTATCCTCTCTCACAATTTCTCAAACACTTATCGAGTTGAATAGTTTTTTTTAGTTTTAAGGCTGGAAAGCTGGGGGTTTTAAGCTTTGGGGTCACCAGTGTTACGTTTGGCGGGGTATGGATTAAAACTTTAGTATCCGTATTCAACGACCAACGTAAACGTACTCGATAAGGTTCTTAAAATTGCGAGAAAGGGATAATTACGACACGTTGGGACTCAGCTGAGAATTTATTGGAGGAACGCCAGGCGGACTGGCGGTGAGCTTGACTGGAAGAGCTTGTCTAGGTGGGCACTCCGTGCCGGTGAGGTTCTGCGAGCGATGGTGAGGTCCGGCGAGCGATGGCGTCGGCAGGATGTGAATGAGTGTTTGGGGAATTTCTAGATCAGCTCGTCGACGTTTTAAGTTTTAACTACTGATGGGATATGAATTCTTCTGAGCAGTGACTGGTGGTTCTACGAATTGAGGCTTTCTGATACTCCCACGCTAAAAAAGCAAGTTGTCGTGGTACGAGCAGGTAGATCATCTAGCCTGTTAGTTGTAATAACTAGGCTTTACTAGCTCCAAAAGACAAAGAGGATTACGAGGGAATGTAGAATCGAGGTCAGGAAACGTCTCATGCCCAGAGTGGCGAATCACGTGGTAAAAACTTGATGGTGGAGTTAGAGAATAAGTCACGTAGATTTTGACTTGTAAAGCTTAAGTGGATTTTTAACTTGTAAAAACTAAGGTATAAGGTCAAGGCCCAGGGAATGTGTGCTGTGGCGTTTAATGACGTCGTCGGGTTTCTGCAAGAGTCGAAGACGCTGAATGAGAGGTTCCCGGAGAGACATCAAGGAAAATATTCCAAAACTGACAATCCCTACACTGCACATGATACTTTCCCACGACGGAGAAACACTGAGACTCCTACAGATTCAACACGAGCTAATTTGAATTGTACTCTCTTTGTCAAGCTCAAGAAATAGGATAGAATTAATTTACAGCTGGCAAGACTCTTTTACAACTGCTCTTGCTTTAAATAGAGGGCATGAAATTTTAAAGGAAATTTCTTTTTTTGGTAATGAACTACTTGTGTTTTATTGAAAACTAAATGCGATTACACACCATTTTATTAAGTATTGGTGAAATATGAAAAGCTAAAATTTTTAGGAAGTATGACTAAATTTCGTACGCTAATTTCCGTACAAAAATAACAAGGCACTCCGGATTCATTTAAATGTCAACTATACTGAAGAAACACTGCAAGTATAAATTATTCAACGTAAATAAAGTGCAATTTTGGAACACAGAAAACGGCATGAGAACACAGAAAATGGCATGAGACAGCAGTTCACGCTAAGCCATTTTGGAAACAAAGACGCCGGCAACAAAGACGCCGGCAGTTCTGTCGTGCTCTCTCACGAGTATTTTATGAACGAATTTCGATATTATACTGACAGCTGCAAGTGTATAATTTTTGTATTAAGGAAGGACGTAGATGAATATGTGATATAAATTCTTGACACACGAAATGCACATGGCGTGCAAACTTCACGCTAAGTCATGTTAAGATAGCACTCTGAATAAACCATGCTACATCACAACTTCTACGCATAACTACTTATTTAAATAACACAGCACTGTCACAATTTATACTTAACCTGAACACGAAGAAGGAACACGATATTTTCTAACACAGAATTACTTACGAGAAATGCTGTAACACCAAGCTAGAGAGACGCACCAGAGAGTGTGAGTTTCAAAAAGAGACGCGTCACCGCGCAGTATTGCCATTCAGAGGCTCCTCTCTCGAAAAATGCCGAGTGTTATTTTATGTCTGATGCATTTACACAAAAACTTCAAGGAATACTAATTATAAGTAGAAAATTATTAATAATAATTTAGAGTAAGATTTTTAACGTCAATAATTATTTTATTTAAGTGCGAATGAGAAATTTTATAATTTTACACTTATGTAGCTGATGCTACAGAGGCAGGTCCTGAAACAAAACAGCTATGACGAGCTGTTTTACATACTTTAAAGTTATTCTTAAAGAAGAAAAGTTAAATATTAGTTTACCGAATTAAGTACCAATTACCAGTAATTAGGCATATATATGATTTATTTCATATCGTTCAAGATATATTTCATTTAATTAATTAAGAGTTACATGTTGCACCAACCTTGAAACTTTAATGAGCACATTTTAAGAGACACATATTAAAGGCCTTCAGATGAAAATTAGAAATTTCAAGTATGAGACGTTTGATAATTTAAAGATTAATGTAATAAGAAGATAACTTCTCAATAAGAGGTTGACTAGAATTTTAATTAGGCATTCAAGGCCAATGTTAAGGATATAAGAACTCCAAGGTAGGAGTTAATGGTAATTCCCAAACAGGGCACAATGCGTACTAGGCCTCTCGGTAAGTGTTATAAATGAGCGCTAACATGCAACGAGAACGTAAGTTAAATTTAAAGAAAATCTAAGGAATGATAACTCAAAATAAATAATGAGGGCATCTACGGATGCTTTATTTCCAATTTCAAGCCTGATACATATCACCTTATACATTGAATTTTCAAATGCCTTATAACTAACGCCAGGACGCCATTTCGCTTTCCCCCGGTCAAGACCGGTACCCATTTCAGACACCTGGGTAGAGTGGGGTATTGTGCTTGGAATTTTTCCCCTATACCCAACGGAGAAAATCGCCACCAGCGCCGGGACTCGAAACAGGGTCTGCCTGTACGGAGGCAAGTTCGCTAGTCTCACAGCTACGACGAAAAATAAAGAATTTCAAAGATTCGGCCTTATAGTTCAAACGGTCTGCCCAGAAGCACTGCCCTCTACCGCCATGCACCCCAAGCACGTTGTCTTGTTTTTGGTGATTACAGGAGCTTCTAAGGCTGGTCCATGTAGCGCTACGTCAGAAGGGAGGTTTCATTCTTGCTCTGGGCACTGTCTGCGGTGTGGAATAGAGATGCTTTAGTGGAGTATTTTTGGGTGTAGTTTGCAGTTATTTTGGTGATTTCAGAGTTCATATCGCTTATAAAATTCACACGTTTTACAAAACGAGCTATTTTAAGTACACAAACTTATTTTGATTGACCCGTGTTATAGTTATGTCTACAGCATGCTCTATAACTAACCTCACATGAGTATCCCAAGTTACGGGAAGGTCCAGCCTGGGCGGCACAGCCTGGAGCTTTAGCTGCCTATATCAGCAAAATAAAATCAAATGCCCTTAATAAGGTTAGTTTATATAGAACTCCTGTAAGCGATTCTCAGAGGGAATAAAGGTTACTTGAGGACATGAGGGGTTAAGTGGCAACATACTTTGTACAGTGACTAGTATTAAGATCTCAGAAATCAAGTGTACAATGTACATCACCACTGTGCCTCAGTGAAGCCCACTTAATGGTTCGGGAGGTCGGGAGAGATAAGATGAATGTGAACGCTGGTGTTAGCATGCCCACAGTTGTTAGATTGTTCAAGATTGGTTATCAATAGGGTAACTGTAATATAGCGAGTAGTGTAAGTTCTAGTTAGAGAGACCTAAAGTTGGCAACGCTCAAGACGGCAAGATCATCAGCCAGTTTCCGATTGGATAAGTAAACTGAATTGAAGAGTGCGGATGTTGTGGCGTTAGAACGTGGTGGCATATAAAACGGAACTTCCTGAAAAATTTACCTATTATTGGCAAGTGTTTCAGTTTAAAACGTGGGTATAAGTCGGTAATCGATTCAAATCAAATTGGTTTACCTTCTTATTAGGTAAACTTCTACTGGGGCCTTAGGCCCCCAGTAACCCTAAATTAGTATTTTGTTTTGCCGGAAATTTGATAACACTGATAAATAAAAGGATACTGTCCTACAAATAACAAAAGAACAATATTTGGTAATTTTTTTTGATAAAGGTAATAAATAAGGACTAAATTAAAATCAAGCAATAGATACTATCAAGGATAAACTCCTGAACATTATCAACAGACTTGACAAAACAATGCCTCCCAAAAGCAAAGTTCCTGATGACCCCGGGGGAAGTAAAAGCGGTGTCAAGGGAAAAGTTACTCGCACCTACACTCAACCTATCTCAGAGTCAGAAAAATCTGAATTCAATAATGCAAGGAAACTTAACAAAAATTGCTCCGTGACAACCTCTACTCCTAAGAGTAAATCACAACCAGCTCTAAGACAAGAAACCCCAAGGGCAAACCCTAAAAATGGAAGCCCAAAGCAAAAGAACAAAGAATTTCATAACAATACTTCTAAAAGAACATTAGAGAGTAGCCAAGAATTTTTGGATCTGCAAAGCAAAAAAAAGAGGGAAACCCATAATGTCTCTGACTCAGAAATGTCTCAGCACAATATGTCATTGCTCAGTGAGTCAGATCCCTCAGGAGTTCTTTCTAGCAATGTCTCTCTCTCTGAATCAACTTTGGTAATTCCAAACAATCAAGAAGAACTAAAACAAAATCGGAAATACCCTGCAGGGGTAAAATACGCTAAAATAGACCTCAACTTGATAGAAAATGCAGATAAAATCCCAAATACAGTTAGGCTTGTGCAAATAACTGCATAAGATGATAACCAAAACTTGACAAAACTAAATCCATTTAAAGTACAAGCTACAATAAACCAAATTTGTGGTGAAGTGGAAAAAGTAGAGTATAAAAGATCAGGCAATCTCATTATTAAAGCTAAAACAGAAAGCCAAGTAAAAACCTTGATGAACCTAAAAAAGTTCGGTGAAATTCCAGTCAAAACTCAAATAGTCTGGGGGGCTTACACCTCCTATGGAAAGATTTATGCCCCAGAATTCTTGTCAGACTCATTAGAAGATTTGTTGCAGCAACTTGCCTCCTCTGGTGTAGTAGGCATTCGCAAAATGTATATGGATCCAAACCGTGCCAATTCACCCTTGTTTGTACTTACCTTCCTTGGAACTTGCCCTACAGAGCTGAAAGCAGGCTATTCAAATTACAAAGTGGACCCTTTCTACAACAATCCCATTCGATGTACCAAATGCTGGCGATGGGGACACACTACCTCGGTCTGCCGAAACAGGAAAGTTTGTAAGAATTGCTCATCTCGAGAACATGATGAAAACAACTGCACCGCTGAAAACTTAGTGTGCACAATATGCAAGGGAAACCATACAGCTGCCTCAAAAGAGTGTCCCATTTATATTCAAGAACACAATGTTAGTAAACTCCAAGCAAGACAAAATATCTCATTTGTAGATGCAAGAAAAATAGTTCAAAACCAAACCCAAGTCCACCAGCAGCAAGACACTCTTCCAGAATTAGAATCAAGACACTCCTTCCCCCCACTTGTACTATCTAGAAACCAAACAGAATCTCAAAATTTGACCCAAAAAACATACGCAAATGCAATCAACTCAGATAGCTCACATCGCAGGCATGGTACACTAATACAGAATCTTGGCAACCCTATTCATGCTCATAAGAGGGTAGAACTGCAGAAGCAGCCTACTCAAGACAAAGCAATGGAAAATAAAGCCATAGAACACAGTCGACTTATGAACCAGAATACACCAACCCTACTGAACACAGAAGGAACTTACAACTTAATGACTGCTAATTGTGACACAACAAATGCTCCATTGAAAGAAAGGAACCCTCCTGCCTCTAAAAACCACCAAAACCATAAAAGTATCTCTGAAAAGGACATTGAAATATCACTCAAGACCATAATATTTAAACTTCTTCCTACAATTGTCAAAATGCTTATCTCCAATTCAATCACTGAGCGCATTGAACTACTAACAGAACTTGGTAACATCCTGAATACAGAAGATCTTATAACAGAAGTGCTAACTAAACTAAATGTCACCTCTTTAATAAGCCCATAATAAATCTATCAATATTGCAATGGAATATGAGAGGATACTTCTCTAAACTTCCCTTCCTGCAGGTGCTCATTAATCAATATGAACCAAAAATTATTTGCCTATAAGAAACCCACTTACAAAATCACAACCAAACTAAGCTAAATAACTATGTTTCACCCTACAGAAAAGATAGAGATAATAGAGGAGGTGGGGTAATGACCTATGTCCACAATACTATACCTTGTATACCTATCCAAATCAACACTCCTTTTGAAGTTGTAGTTTGTAGAGTATTCATTAACAAGAAACCTATCAACATTATTAATATGTGTCTGCCACCAACACTTGATAATGACTTGGTAGGTCAAAACCTACTAGAGATTAGCAATTTGAACAGGGGATCCAGCATCATTGTGATGGATTCAAATGCCCACAGCTATTCCTGGGGCTCAGACTTTATAGATAGAAGAGGCAGAATTATAGAGAATTGGATTACAGACAACAATCTTATTTTATTAAACAACACAGCCCCAACGTTTTTATTACCAAATGGAAACTATACTCACATTGATTTGGCATTAGCGACAGAAGATTTGCACGCTCTCCTAACATGGGAAACGCACCCAGACACCATGATGTCGGACCACTTCCCAGTGTACATGGACTCAAACATAGAAATATTGCAGGTTGATCGTCCAGATAGATGGCTCTTGAAATCAGCCAACTGGTCCAAATTTAGAGAAAACATGGTCTGCCCCATTCTCAGGAACCTAACATCCAATGAAGCTTGCAGAGAGGTCACACATTCAATTATTAGTGCAACAGAGGGCAGTGTAAAAAAGAGTAGCATGGGCCCAACTAGACGGAGAATGAACTGTTGGTGGAATGAAAAATGTAAAGAAAGTCACAGGGAATATCGTAGGGCATACAATCAATATAAAAATCACCGTGGAAACCTGCAAAAATTGATTGCATTTAGAAGGGCTCGAGCCATTTTCAGAAAAACGGTCGTTGAAGCAAAAACGGAAAGCTGGAAAAACTATGTAGCCAGTATAAATGATAAAAGCTGGTCAGCAGAAGTATTGAGAAAAATCAGAGCAATAAATGGAAAACAAAACCGAAGTCAAATAACATTGAAATCCGCAACGAGATGGTCACATGTCCTAAAGATGTGGCTGACATTCTAGTAGAACAATACAAATCGTTTAGCTCTAGTGAGACTCAGGATCCTTTATTTTCTGAACATAAGGTTACCAGCGAACTGTCGCCTATACATTTCACTCCTGCTCCTCATCATCAATATAACCATCCAATCACCTATGCTGAACTTGAAAGGGCACTAAAAAGCTCCAAGACCAAAACACCAGGCCCTGATACAATCCCAATAGAATTCATTAAAAATATGAATGAAAGCCAAAAAAACACAGTTTTACACCTATTCAACATAGTATGGAACACAGAAATTCCCATGCCTTGGAAAGAAGCAGTAATTTGCCCAATTTTAAAACCGGGTAAAGACCCTACAGACCCAAAGTCCTACAGGTCAGTTGCCCTCACAAATACATTGTGCAAGTTATTTGAAAAAATCATTAATTGGAGACTCCTCTTTTATCTGGAGGATAAAAATTTAATTGATAGAAACCAAAGTGGCTTTAGAGAGAGTCACTCCACTCTAGATGGAATGTCTCGGCTAGAAAACTCAATTCGTAAAGCCCTCATGCTTCAGGACTTTTGCATTGTTATATTTATCGATATCAAGCGTGCTTTTGATACGGTGTGGCATCATTGACTGATAAAAAAACTAGAAATTATGGGTCTTCAGGGGAATCTACCAAAAACGATTGCATCCTTTATAAAAAATCGCAACATCAGGGTGAGGATAAATAATGCTTTATCTAAGATATGCACATTGAACACTGGTGTTCCTCAAGGATCAGTCATAAGCCCTACACTTTTCAATGTAATGATAAATGATATATTTCATGACTTTCCCCCAATGCTGGAAACATCTCTTTATGCAGATGATGGAGCCTTTTGGATTATACACCCAAACTTAACTCAGGCTCTCAGTATCTTACATGAAGCTTTGGACATTCTTTTAAGTTGGTCGCAACGCTGGGGCTTTCAAATATCTGCTGAAAAAACCAAGTGCATGGTGTTTACTCATAAACATACAAAACCTTCCTTCCAACTAAAATATAACAACACAAATATAGAATATGTAAAGAAGTTCAAGTTCTTAGGACTTACCCTCGACTCGCAACTGAGATGGGGTTTACACATCAATAAGTAACACAAAAGTGCCAAAAAGATCTAAGGCTTCTGCGCATTTTATCCAATCTGAAATGGTCAGCAGAATATGACATACTGAAAACTATTTACTATACCATAATATTGCCAAAACTAGAATATGGAAGTTTTCTTTTTGACACTGCCTGTGCAACCCACCTGTTGTCCTTGGACAGAGTCCAGTATGCTGCTGCTCGCCTGATGCTGGGTGCACTGAGGTGTACAAAAGTTAGTAACGTGGAAGCAGAAGCAAATATACTACCACTTAAACATGCAAGGAAAATCCAACTGTGTCAATATGCATTGAGAGTACTTAGTGTTCCAAACCATCCAGTCCGATCAATATGTTTGGACTACTACCCATACCAGCTGTTCCAAAACAGTATAACAAGCCTCTCCCAGTTACTGGTCGAATATATAACTTCTTTCAAGAGATACGGGTTAAAATGGAAGACATTGGCCTCATCCCAAACAAATGTAAATACCAAACTATCAGCGGAAATTGTAAAGTCAATCTGGAGTGCTATCAAAAAACTTGCATATCAGAAATCCATTGGAAACAGCTATACAACCAACTCCACGAAGAATACAAAGATAGAAGGGCATTGTACACAGATGGTTCAGTTCAGGGTCCTAGAGCTGGAGCAGGAATTTGGTCCCAACACGTTAGCATGCTGGCTAGAATTCCTGATAGGTCAACAATCCTCACAGCAGAGCTTACCGCTATTTACTACGCATTGAAGTTTGCAGAAACCCAAATAGAAGACTTTATTTTGTACACAGATTCATTCAGCGCTATTCAGGCTATAAATCAACTGCTTCCATCTAAACATCATCTAGTTTCCAAAATTAAACATATACTTCAAAGCCTTCCTCCCAGAAAACTAGTCATTGAATGGATACCAAGCCATGTAGGAATTATGGGAAATGACAAAGCAGATCAGCTGGCAAAAACAGCTTGTCCTCTAAACACAAATAGTTCTAACCTAATACAATACACAGATCTGAGAGGATACATAAACTTGCACTGTAGAAGGCAATGGCAAAAAGAATGGGATAGGGAACAATCCCTGTACCACAAAATAAAACCCATACTAAAACCTACCGTGAACACTGAGGTCTCAAGGGGAAAGCCGGTCATTCTGACCAGGTTAAGGCTACTTACCACTGAATTAACGCATAAACACTTATTTACCAAAGCAACAAAACCTAAATGTAGCAACTGTAGGTGTGACTTGAATATTTGTCATATATTGATTGATTGCCCCGCATTTGAACTTCAGCGGAAGGCAATGAGAGACCTTGCCAGGGACCAAAGAGTGACTTTTGATGCAAGTAGTGTGCTTGGTGAGGGATTCAGTGCTGAGCTGGTCCTTGAATTCATTACCAATACTGGGATGATGAATCAAATCTAAATGCCCCACGTTCTAGTTGCTATGACATCTGGCACTCTTACCTGCGACTGGTGATGTGCCTAATTGGACCAAAGTAACCAAAGTAAGTAAGTTTCCGATTGGTCGTAGCCAGCTAAACAGTTCATGCTGACTGCAAGTGTATTTATAGATTATCTCAGACGGCTAAGTATCTACCCTCTAATTTCTAAACTAATGTACTTAATTCTACTCTACTCTTTTCTACATATTCCCACCTATCTCCGCTCTACTCTTGCTGGCCACATGTCTGGTAATTGCGTATTTAAGTTGTAAGGTATCTAAGAGGTGAGTGAATTATTTACCTTATGTGGTGTGTCATTGCATTTGTCTATTTATGTCAGCACTATTACTGTGTTGTGTCTATGTGGAACCCAGATACTGTGCCGGTGTTGTTTAACCTATACTGTGCTCTAGTGTAGGATTACTAGGATTATTATACTATCGGCTATATCGGCTATGGGCTTCACGATCTATAGAATATGGATTTTACCACAGCCTGCCAAATATCTTGAAACTGCTTTAGTTATCTGGACTTGCACTGGACTTGGGAAGGGGCTTCCACCCAGTAAGTTTTTTAGAAAAATAGGAACGTTCAGAGAGATTAAGGTGGCATTCAGATTGCTGCGGTGAACTGCGTGATTAGGACAATGCAAGAGATAATTATATATTCTCTCTACAGCACCACATTCACAGTTGGGGCTATCTGCTAAGTTAAGCCGAGCCAAGTGGGATTTGACACAAGCATGACCCACTCGTAGCCTTGTGAAATTTATTAAAAGCCCAAGGCCAGTCCTCAATATTATCCCTAATTTGAGTCAAAACCGACTTTTTCCAGATGCCCTTACTGTGGTCATCCAGGAGTGATTCCAGTGCCAATGAAGGGCTTCACGAACGAGACTTATCTAAGCACGTTAATTTCCAAAACTATTTTCTTTTTTCTTCCCTAGACAATTTAAGAAGTACTTAATTTCTAACAAGTTCTTTCTTCTTAGGCTAATTATGTCATGTTTTGAACGTTCTTTACTAAATATAGAAATAAAAAATACTCAGAAAGATAAAACTGAACAACTTATATTTTCGTACTTGTTGTTTCTGTTTAATCGATTTATGAGATCCTGATCATGTGTAAAATAATAACTTTCTGATTGGCGAGTAGACTAGCTATAACAGTATAGTTTAAAAATCAATTTTTTTTAAATATATCTTCTGAACTGATAATAAATGAGATATATGGGTGAAATTTACTTTCGATAGACATTCATATTTTGAGTCAAATTGAGTGTTCGTGTAATCATTAAAACGATTTCTAGAATTTGGTGTTCGTGCCAAGATGTTTTTCGCTACCTGTGTTCATCGTTAAACTCTGGTATGCACTTGGCGTTGAAGTAGTGAGAGTTATTTTCTCCAGTAACTTTATTTATTTTATCACCCATGGAGAGCATAGTTCATAATGCAAGTAAAATGTTACGATAACGCTACAGTTACCAGTTACAGCTCCAATGACTCCTTTGATAATCATTTAAACAACTTTACAATTTAAACAATTTATTTACCACAAGTTATACAACAATAGAATGTATCTTTAGTCTAGTACAATGGACATATTTGAGTATAGCTACTTGTGGGCCCGAATAAGTTCAGCGACTTCAAGGGCATCCTAAGCACATCATCAAAAGCTACAATTAGGTTTCCCGACAAATGGAGCACTCCATAATTAGACGGTTGCATAAAACTGGTGATTTCAACAAAGCATCATACTACAGGTCCATTAATCTTTTACCTGTCTTGTCTAAAATATTAGAGAAAGTGATAACGAATCAACGTTCATCTCACTTGAACAAATCAAATTTCCTTTATCGAAATGAATATGCTTATAGGAGGAACACTTGTACTCAAGATGCCCTGTTAAATATCACAGAAAAAATATACAGTGATATCGATGAAGAGAATGTAACTCTCTGGCACCTGCTCGATCTCTCCACAGAGTCTGATAGCGTCGAACATGAGCAGCTTTTACGCAAATTATTGAACTTAAGATAAAACATACAATGATTTGAAAGTTTCCTATCAAATCAATCTGATGCATTTCGCTCAGATAACAAATTGTTCACATTCATTCAGAACAATTTTGGGGTTCGGCAAGAATCTATCCTTAGTCCGCTATTGCTTTCTATTTTCATTGACGATTTCATTTCAATGCCTTCTAACTCACGAATCTCTACGTACGGAGATGATGTTCAAATTGAGGTAAGTTCTGTAGCAGACTTAACGCACTCGCAAATAAAAGCTAAAAAGCCTATTGAGTAACCTGAAATCATGAAACGTTCAAAATTGTTATGTTCACAGATAATTGTATACAGCAGTATATACTGAAGAAATAGTAACGAATTTCTTTCGCTCATTATTCAACATTCCTAAGTTTTCGATTCAAATTTTTTGTAGATTGCGTATCCTATGTGATTGTTTGTATTCTAGTATTTATGTACGTACGCAGAACAGTTATTGCAAAATTGCTGAACCAGCGATTTGCATTTTACCAAGAATATCATATTCTTTCTATTAATTTTCAACTTGCCTCGTTACCTAACATAATGCTTCATTATATTTCTGTCAAGTGTTTTTATAGGAATAGTGTATCATAAATTTGTTATGTGGTTTAAAGAATGTTCTTTGAGGCACTTAAATAAGTTCTATTTTGTTATGTTCGCACGAAAAGATAGTTTCGAATTTCTGCTATTTCGACCTGTCAGTTTTGAGAATAGAATTATCTATTCATAACCATAGCACTATCAACATTGTTCCCTGATCTCGCAAAAGCCAAAGCTCGTACGTCTATGTATGTGAAGACTGTCAAAAGAGTTTCACCCCACTGTGTTTATTTTTATGTTTCTATTTTTGCATTAATTTATAAACAAAATTCCAATAAGTTAATGCCTCCGACAAGTTCCCAGAAGAAGCTTTGAAGCTTTGAATCAAAAAGAAGCTTTGTTTGATTTATCATCAAACAAAGCAAATGTGCTGCAACAAGAAAGTTGTCTTTTTTATACATTGAAGACTAATGACATCATGTTCAACTGCATTAGTATTTTTTAGTTATTATATTTTTGTCGCTTTTCTACAATACTAACTGGCTTCAGTCTCCGCATGTTTTTCGAATTAGGGAATAAAACACGTATGATTCGCACCAGTAGATGTGTTTGAAACGAGCTAAGATACTTCATTGAAAATATCTTCCCTAACTTTCAAGAAGTATTGAAATCATTGGTCGCTTTTGAGGAGTTATCAAAATTACTTTTTGAGTCCAAGTTTTTACACTGAGCAACGTCTCAAGCGATTTCCCACGTTCTTTTTGGATTTTGTTTTACCGCGAACAGTTCTTTGTGGAAGTGATCTTGTTTTGCTTCCTTAACTTTTCCCTATAAGTTTTTTTTCGTGATGCTTGTAGAGGTTTCTAAGAGTACTATCTGATTTCGTCCATTTGTACTCTCGCTGCTAATTTCTTTTAGCTTCACTCTCTCTTTTAGCTCATCTGCTATTCACTTAACATGCTTTGGCTAAACTTTCCTTGTGCGAAGGATATGCATTCATCAAGGGCTGATACGAAGTTGTCATTAAAATCCGAAACTTGTAAATTGATATCATCGGTGTTTTCCTTGCTTTGAAATCCGCTCCATCTGTCAAATAGCTTTTTATGGAGTACCTCAGGGGAGTAGTAGTTTTTCATGTGATAGGTTAAACAACAAATTTTTGTTTCTCTTTTGAAATTTTGATTAGACACTCTACCGAATGGTGATTAGAGAAGGAGGGTAAAATCTCTGTGACGAGTTCTGCTCGTGGATTGTTTGTAATTATAGATTATTAGAAGAGTTTAGAAGAGTTTTCAGATTATTAGCAATGGGCTTCGATTCTTGAATTATTCGTGACATATTAAGTAGGTACAACGTTTTATAGAATTGACACCGAGACATATTTTGTAGAAACTTTATTGAATATGATTTCAATGCTTACGGCAAATTCTTCATTTTTATGTTCCTAATGGCCATTCGTTTACAGAAAAGAAACTTCCCTAAAAGATTTACTTTTACCATCGCTGCAGTTTCGTAATCTGGCTAAAATGATATGTATAGAACACATATAAAAAGTACATGGGAAAGCTAATAGCACTTTCATTACTTAGTTAAGCAAAGCTTGAAGCTTGAATCTTGAGAATTTGTGGTGAAAATTGAAGATCAGTGGCGGGGTTTTCAAACAACTGACGTCGTTGTTGAGGCACTTTCGGAGGCTTAAGCTCTCGATTGAGTTAGCTAGTCTACTTGTAATTTGCTCATGCGAAAATCCTCGAGCTCGAACTGTTTTCGACTGAAATTTATGCATTCGGTATTGAGCAATTTCTATTAGGCTGTTCAATGCTACAACTTGAAAGCAGACACGTTTCAAATATCGCGATGCACTTTATGAACACACATATTTTAGCGTGCATAATCGGTGACAGATCAAAGAAAACTAGCATAGGTCTAGAATAGTCGTCGTTTGTTGAGGAAGATTCGTCATGAACTGATTCATCGAGGTGCGTTGAATGAGATCAAGGCTGAGTGAATCAATACAGATTAAGGAGCATTTTTATCTATCTTTTCGCTCTACACTTCTCTAAGCTTGTGCGTTTATAAAGCCCAATTACTCGTAACTTTGTTATTATCAGCATTTATGACAGACACATCCACCATCTTTACATATAAGACACGGAATTTGCAAGATTTCATTACTATTTACTATTGCAATGACTTGATACATATAGGGCCTTCAATGGTCTGATACCTGGCCTTATACAGTTCTGTGTTTAGAGCCCACAATTGCAATGACATCGTATGCGCCGGAGGAAAAAATCTCACTCTGAGCGAGTGACTGCAATGATCTGATACCTGGTTTTATACGAGTACAGTTCAGTTTTTAGAGCTCACAATTGCAATGACAACGTAAGCCCCGAAGGAAAAAAATCGCACTCTGAGCAAGTGAGTGCAATGGTCTGATACTTGCATGGCCTTATACGAGTACAGCTCAGTTTTCAGAGCTCACAAGTGCAATGACATCGTATGCGCCGAAGGAAAAATCGGACTCTGAGTGGTGTGATTGAGGACTTGAAGTTACGGGTCGTTTTCGTCCTGGTCTTCTCCTGACGATCCCTCGTCATCTTGGTCGAGGAAAGACACGCTGTTGGTGCGTCCGAAGCTCAGTCGTCTCGTGGCACTACCTGGACGAGTCAGAATGGGAGATGGAGATTGTGGGAGTCTGTTAGGTGGAGATGGTGACTGAGAACGTCTGTTAGGTGGCGAAGGAGGGGATTGAGAATACCTGTTCGGCGGAGATGGTGATTGGCGAGTTGGTGGTGTTGGTTGTCGGGTTGGAGAAGGAGAATGTCTTCCGGAGATGGTCGTGCTTTCTGTTGAAGCTTTCGACTTTCTAGAGCAGAGCAGAGGGGAATCTCGAGTCGGAGTAGCACGTCCATTGGCTGACGTTGGTCGAGGAGGAGTGGGCGAACGTCGAGGCGATTGCCGAGTGGGCGAGTAAGATTTCGCAGGGCAAGAAGGAAAATGACCTTTGACCAAAGAACAGCTTTTTCCTATACAACCGTTGACGGAACTGGAGGAGGGTTTTGACTGAGCCCCTCCAGATTGAGCCCCTCCAGAGTTGGGGCTTGGGGATGGTTTTCCTGGGGTGTCGGGTGCGGAAGACCTGCTCGGGGAGGAATGGAGAACCCTCACGCTGGGACGGTGGTTGTGGGCGTGCTCGGTCAGAGCCCTCAAGTCGGCGTTCAAATCTGCTAAAGAACTCTCTAGCGGAGGAAGCCTGCAAGAAAATGCTAGTGATTAGAAATAATTTCCCGATTAAAGAACACCAGCAAACATGAACAGGCAAAAATGACGGCAGCTTTCGTTAATGAAAAGCCTTTAATCCAAATATTCGTGAAACTATGATGATCGATCTCATTCGGACGCTTGGTCGTTAGTTATCGTCTGCCCTGATTTTAGTGATTAAATTAATTAATTAAATTAATTTAGTGCCACAATTAAATTTAAATTACTGCTTAAAAATTCAAATAATTGGTTTAAATTAAATTAATATTATTGCTTTCAGCCACAAGATTGGGAAATTTTAACACCTTAATTTTAATCAAAGCACAGGGAAAATCGTGCTACATTACATTTTGCATCGTGCGACATTACTTGGCATAACAAATTCCACGTAGACGAACTCACGATGTCTGTTGAACCACAACGACAGGGCAAATTGTTCAAAAATACAGCCCCAGGAGATTATTAAACGACTATGCATGTTTTGGTAACTAATGCAAACTATTTTTAAGTTTTGATAAAAAATACTACGGTACCTGTGGTCGAGGAGTGAGTGTGCCGCAGACACGGGGCGGTGTGGGGACGATGATCTCCCTGAAGACGACCGGCTGTGCAGCGTGTGAGCGCTGGGCACGGAATGAATACTCGTGTATTTATTGTATGGTCATGACGGGCGTACAATTGCGTATATATTTTCTAGTGACGACTGGCATACAATTGTGCATTTATTCTATGGTGATGACGGGCATACAATTGCCCATTTATTTACAGCGATGACGGGCATACAATGTTGCATTTATTTTTTAGAGATGACTAATGAGGGCAGCTAGGCTCGCATTTATTTTTTAACGATGCCAGTCATGCACAGCCAGGCTTCATTTACAACTATTCCACAATGATGGAGGCAAGGATGATCGTCTCGCTGACCACTTATATTTAAACAATTTTTTAAAAACACTCTATTAACCACAAGCGATACAGCTGTAGATCGTTTCTTAAGTCGACTACAGTTGACACATTTGAGTCTAGCTACTTGTGGGCGTGAATAAGTTCAGGAACTTCTAGGGCTGAGAATGAGGATGTATTCTTGCTTGCGGATCTAGCAACAAAAAGTTGGATTCTCGAACTTGGTTCTGTTCTCGATGTCTTGAATCTTAATCCGAGGTTTTTTGCCGCAATTGCCACACTCATAATACGAAGTAACGCTAAACTAAGAACGCTGTAGGGCTTATTCCTTCGATAGGGCGGGCACACATGCTTTCTCCCAGAATAAGACCTACCAATAAAACGCACCATACAAAATATATGATATGTGAGTTTTGCAGAACATTATTATTAAAAGATCGACCAAAAAATTATTCCAAAGGCAAGACTTCTATTTCACTGAACAAAACCGTTTAATTGACCATCGTCTTTCAGAAGCGTGAATGTAGAAAATTATTAGCAAACAATCACATATTTACATAAAGAGTTAAAAGTTGAGCGAATTCAGGAAGGTAAATTTCTGGCGTGCGAGGAGGCCAAGTGATAGGATTTCTTTCGGTTCTCTCGACTTGAGTAAATTTGAAATGGTTGAAAATATTAACCCAAGTACATTCGAAGTTCACGAGCTGCTCGGCCGTTGCGTCAAGGAAATTATCTTCTTGCTTAATTACGTGTAGATTTAACTATTCGTGTATCATCCTCACTGACGCAAAATAAACAGGTACTCTGGTTTAAAACGTGAATAGTCTGATTATTTTTGACGTTTATTGATTTACGGTCTGTTGTAAATAGGATTTGATCAGGACATATGATTTTCTCGACATAAAAATGAGACCACGAACGGTAGACAATTATTTTTTAAATCTCATGACCAAATGTTATCAAACTTCCTCGACCAAAAATAATCTCCTCACATTCACGAACCACGAACGGTAGACAATTATTTTGTAAATCTCATGACCAAATGTTACCAAACTTCCTCGACCAAAAATAATATCCTCACATTCACGAATATAAATAATGTAAAACTTCTTTTTTATTTCTTATAAACCTTACTTTTTTAGTACCTACATGACCTCTCACGAATTTTTTTCATTGGCGTCTGCCTAACTTTGCTCCTAAGTATTGAAAATACAAATATCTCCTATCATGGAATGTGTACACACAAGTTACTGCTTTAACTTGGTTAAAACTTGTTTTAGAACGTGAACTTGCGTCTAGATACGATGCCTCATCGGTATTTTAGTTGTATTTAATCTTTTACACCACCTTTTTTATGTATGTGTTTGTTATGTGTACTTACTATCATCACTTGAAAATATATTTATTCAATATTTTGTATAAACTTTTTATGTCATAAGCTTGTATTTCAAATATGGATCTGCATTGGTTGGTATACATTTGAAAAAATGTAGGGCTTCTAATGCCGTCACTGACATGGGCTGGTTTTGTGTGTGTGTGTGTGCTATTCTTTTTAAAATAAACCTACGACTAGGTCTGATCTTGTTTGACCTTTTTTTATTACTTAGTTTCATTTATATAGCTATTTATTTACTTATTCCTAGTTTAGATTCGTTTAATGTAATAATTGATCATACTGAGAAGCTACCTTTTCACCTATTCTTACTTTGTATCAATTTTATATTAACGACTGATCGTACTGGGGAACTTGATATGACCCGGAGCACTATGATTTTAATACATTATTCCGGAATTTAAACGATTACAAAAATTGATTGTCAATATTACAAAATTATCAAATCATTGAGAAAAACTATAAAGATTTCTTGCACTTGTGCTGAAAATGTAAGTTACTCTATCCAGAAAAAACAGATGAAATAAGTTATAAAATAAGTCAACAAAACCGAAGCTTTGTTATTATAAAGGTTCACCGAGAGTTGTCTATAGGTGATTCACCAAAAGCCATGGTTCAAATGGAAAAGTATAGTAGCCAGTTTCACTACGTGCTCAAAATAGACAGGCTGGAGGCGTAAGTACGTAAAGTCTAGAAGCATTTAAATTATAACCGTATCGAATTGTTATTCACAGAACTGACAAAAGACGGCAAGCGTGTTATTTTTGGTACAATGCATAGTCATCGTACAGACTGACCAGTTTCTTTCTTGAATGAACTTAATCGTATTATATCGTGTTTCAGGAAGTCTTTAAACAATTACAATCTTCTGCAGCGACTTAACCTTCGATATTTAAAAACACGAAAGCAGCGAGCAAACCGGAAGTTTTTTAATGCATTCCTGTCTAAATCTTTCCTTCCAATAATCACGATGCCTGCACGTGTCTTAACAAGGTCTGCTACTCTGCTTGATAATATCTTCAAGGCCTGCCTGATATTTTTACAAGAATAATAACTTTCAACTCATCTGATCATGTCTCTGTGTTTCTGATTGCGGAAAAATGTCTTTTATACTTGTACCAAGCCGAAGTTTGAAACTTACACGTATCCTAGCGTAAATAATTCAAATTTAGGAAAAATACGTACAGGACTGAAAAAACACAATACTACCGTGACAAACATTCATTAAGTAATATTAAGCAACTAAAATTATAATTACTATGCATGATTAATGTGCTCCGATCATCACTCGCACATTTATACCCAAAAATGAACATAAAAGCCTTGGACTACCCTGGACTCAAAAGCCTGGACATCGTCATTGATGTAAAATAGCGACCTTGCATTACTCTGCGAAAAGAGAATATTAATTGCTTTACATAATAGACATAAGAACAATGTGAAAAATCAAAGGTGAACGTCAAAGGAAAAATATTTTACGCTCAACTTCCCACAACTTTAAGCTGATGTGAAAAAATGTGATGCCTTCTGAATTCCGTTTACAATCCAAAACCAGCTCTACGATAAGAATTGATGCATTTGTCCAAGATAATTGAAGATATCACGAGAAAAAATTTCGTAACTGCTCTTCACAAATGTTTCGTAAACAGGCAACAATCTTTAATATTGTAGCTAAACTCTCATAGTGTTACAAATTTCTAACTGAGTTGCTAATGAACCGCCTGACCACTTGGACTACAAACATGGATCATGTCGAAGAACAAAAAGCCTGCTAATTTCTCTTATATTATTGCGTGTATAAAGAACTTGAAAAATTATTCAAGTAAATTAAAAACGTTTTCGTCTGAAGTACAAGAAGATATGGTTGATACAATGGCACTGATCAGCTCCAACATCATTAACCAAAAACATTTAATTGCTAAGCCAAAGGCAAATTAATTTCAAAACTCCACCGCTACGGCGTAAGAAAAATTGCGCATGATTGGTTCAAATCATACCTAACAAGTCGGAAGCAGTTCGTTACCACTGACGAAGTACCAACAAAACTACTGGAAATTAGCCACGGAGTTCCACAAGGATCTGTCCTTGGGCCTCTCCTATTTACGGTCTTTATCGGGAATAATCGGGAAATGCCCCTATCTTCCATTATAATCTACTTTATTTTCGAAATTCATACTTGGTGCTGATGACAGCCCGCTTTCCTTGACTTTTCCTAGTATAAACCTCATTTCATAGCAAATAGAATAAGTAGCGTATTGCAAAAAATTCCATGGTAGCTCAAAGCGAGGAAAATCTGCAAGAACATCGGTAAATCAGACCACTAGCTGTAATTAGGTCAAGTGCAGTAGGTTAAACATAATAGTAAACCTTATTATGCGCTTTTATAGGAAACCCTAAAAGTTGCTGAACTAATTCGGGCTCATAAGTAATTATACTCAGAAGTGTCCACTGCAATAGCCTTAAAAATAATTTCCATGAAGCATCACACGTGGGGGATAAATTGTGCGTTATAAATTAATTTTAGGGGAACTATCTGTAGCGTTATCAAATTAAATTTAAAAATGGTAGCTACTTCACTCCCCCACCTAAACTACTCTTACACCTGCGCCACTCCCCCACCTGCACCACCACCACACCTGCACCACACCTGCACCACCACCACACTTGCACCACACCTGCACCACACCTGCACCACACCTGCACCACACCTGCACCACACCTGCACCACACCTGCACCACACCTGCACCACACCTGCACCACACCTGCACCACACTTGCACCACACCTGCACCACGCCTGCACCCCCACAACACCTGCACCACACCTGTACCACCACCACACCTGCACCACACCTGCACCACACCTGCACCCCCACAACACCTGCACCACACCTGCACCACCACCACACCTGCACCACACCTGCACCATCCCACACCTGCACCACCACCACACCTACACCACACCTGCACCACCACCACCACACCTGCATCACACCTGCACCACACCTGCACCCCCACAACACCTGCACCACCACCACACCTGCACCACACCTGCACCATCCCACACCTGCACCACAACCACACCTGAACCACACCTGCACCATCCCAAACCTGCACCACACCTTCACCACCACTATACCTGCACCACACCTGCAACACCACCACACCTGCACCACACCTGCACCACACCTGCACCACACCTGCACCCCACATGCACCATACCTGCACCACACCTGAACTCCCACCACACCTGCACCACCACCACACCTGCACCACACCTGCACAATCCCACACCTGCACCAGCACCAACCCCCACACCACCCCTCACACCCCCACACCCCCCCACACCTGCACGGCCGAGAGGAAGCAGCAGTCACGTCCCCCAGCCGCCTGGAGAGCTGCACCATCTCGCGCTGCCCCGCCACGAGCCGCTGTAGGCGACTCAGCGTGTCGAAGTCCGACCCGCAGCCATCGTCGCCGTCCGTGCCCAGCAGCTCCATCACCACGCGTCGGAACTCCAGCAGCTGCCGCGTCAGGGTAGTGAGCGTCAGTAGTGAGCTTCAGTACAGAGCTTCAGTAGTGAGCGTCAGTAGTGAGCTTCAGTGGTGAGCTTCAGTACTGAGCTTCAATAGTGAGCTCCAGGGCATGAAATATAGTGAGTTCCAGGGCTTGAAATATAGTGAGTTTTATCAGCTGGGGCATGGAGAGTTGAACCGTCTGAACTGAATACCTTGGGGCATCAGAGGTATTCAGTTTTATCAGCTGGGGATTGTATAGTAGTAAGAGGTAGTGAGCGTCAGCGCCATGGATAGTAGTAAGAGGTAGTGAGCGTCAGCGCCATGGATAGCAGTAAGAGGTAGTGAGCGTCAGCACCATGGATAGTAGTAAGAGGTAGTGAGCGTCAGCACCATGGATAGTAGTAAGAGGTAGTGAGCGTCAGCGCCATGGATAGCAGTAAGAGGTAGTGAGCGTCAGCACCATGGATAGCAGTAAGAGGTAGTGAGCGTCAGCGCCATGGATAGTAGTAAGAGGTAGTGAGCGTCAGCGCCATGGATAGCAGTAAGAGGTAGTGAGCGTCAGCACCATGGATAGCAGTAAGAGGTAGTGAGCGTCAGCGCCATGGATAGCAGTAAGAGGTAGTGAGCGTCAGCACCATGGATAGCAGTAAGGGGTAGTGAGCGTCAGCACCATGGATAGCAGTAAGAGGTAGTGAGCGTCAGCACCATGGATAGCAGTAAGAGGTAGTGAGCGTCAGCACCATGGATAGCAGTAAGAGGTAGTGAGCGTCAGCGCCATGGATAGTAGTAAGAGGTAGTGAGCGTCAGCGCCATGGATAGCAGTAAGAGGTAGTGAGCGTCAGCACCATAGATAGCAGTAAGAGGTAGTGAGCGTCAGCGCCATGGATAGCAGTAAGAGGTAGTGAGCGTCAGCGCCATGGATAGCAGTAAGAGGTAGTGAGCGTCAGCACCATGGATAGCAGTAAGAGGTAGTGAGCGTCAACACCATGGATAGCAGTAAGAGGTAGTGAGCGTCAGCACCATGGATAGCAGTAAGAGGTAGTGAGCGTCAGCACCATGGATAGCAGTAAGAGGTAGTGAGCGTCAGCGCCATGGATAGTAGTAAGAGGTAGTGAGCGTCAGCACCATGGATAGCAGTAAAAGGTAGTGAGCTTCAGCACCATGGATAGCAGTAAGAGGTAGTGAGCGTCAGCGCCATGGATAGCAGTAAGAGGTAGTGAGCGTCAGCACCATGGATAGCAGTAAGAGGTAGTGAGCGTCAGCGCCATGGATAGTAGTAAGAGGTAGTGAGCGTCAGCGCCATGGATAGCAGTAAGAGGTAGTGAGCGTCAGCACCATAGATAGCAGTAAGAGGTAGTGAGCGTCAGCGCCATGGATAGCAGTAAGAGGTAGTGAGCGTCAGCGCCATGGATAGCAGTAAGAGGTAGTGAGCGTCAGCACCATGGATAGCAGTAAGAGGTAGTGAGCGTCAGCGCCATGGATAGTAGTAAGAGGTAGTGAGCGTCAGCGCCATGGATAGCAGTAAGAGGTAGTGAGCGTCAGCACCATGGATAGGAGTAGGAGGTAGTGAGCGTCAGCGCCATGGATAGCAGTAAGAGGTAGTGAGCGTCAGCGCCATGGATAGCAGTAAGAGGTAGTGAGCGTCAGCACCATGGATAGCAGTAAGAGGTAGTGAGCGTCAGCGCCATGGATAGCAGTAAAAGGTAGTGAGCGTCAGCGCCATGGATAGCAGTAAGAGGTAGTGAGCGTCAGCACCATGGATAGCAGTAAGAGGTAGTGAGCGTCAGCGCCATGGATAGCAGTAAGAGGTAGTGAGCGTCAGTGCCATGGATAGTAGTAAGAGGTAGTGAGCGTCAGCGCCATGGATAGCAGTAAGAGGTAGTGAGCGTCAGCACCATGGATAGCAGTAAGAGGTAGTGAGCGTCAGCGCCATGGATAGCAGTAAGAGGTAGTGAGCGTCAGCACCATGGATAGCAGTAAGAGGTAGTGAGCGTCAGCGCCATGGATAGCAGTAAGAGGTAGTGAGCGTCAGCACCATGGATAGCAGTAAGAGGTAGTGAGCGTCAGCGCCATGGATAGCAGTAAGAGGTAGTGAGCGTCAGCACCATGGATAGCAGTAAGAGGTAGTGAGCTTCAGCACCATGGATAGCAGTAAGAGGTAGTGAGCGTCAGCACCATGGATAGCAGTAAGAGGTAGTGAGCGTCAGCACCATGGATAGCAGTAAGAGGTAGTGAGCGTCAGCACCATGGATAGCAGTAAGAGGTAGTGAGCTTCAGCACCATGAATAGCAGTAAGAGGTAGTGAGCGTCAGCACCATGGATAGCAGTAAGAGGTAGTGAGCGTCAGCACCATGGATAGCAGTAAGAGGTAGTGAGCGTCAGCACCATGGATAGCAGTAAGAGGTAGTGAGCGTCAGCACCATGGATAGCAGTAAGAGGTAGTGAGCGTCAGCGCCATGGATAGTAGTAGGAGGTAGTGAGCGTCAGCGCCATGGATAGCAGTAAGAGGTAGTGACCGTCAGCACCATGGATAGCAGTAAGAGGTAGTGAGCGTCAGCGCCATGGATAGCAGTAAGAGGTAGTGAGCGTCAGCGCCATGGATAGCAGTAAGAGGTAGTGAGCGTCAGCGCCATGGATAGCAGTAAGAGGTAGTGAGCGTCAGCACCATGGATAGCAGTAAGAGGTAGTGAGCGTCAGCACCATGGATAGCAGTAAGAGGTAGTGAGCGTCAGCGCCAAGGATAGCAGTAAGAGGTAGTGAGCGTCAGCACCATGGATAGCAGCAAGAGGTAATGAGCGTCAGCGCCATGGATAGCAGTAAGAGGTAGTGAGCGTCAGCGCCATGGATAGCAGTAAGAGGTAGTGAGCGTCAGCACCATGGATAGCAGCAAGAGGTAGTGAGCGTCAGCGCCATGGATAGCAGTAAGAGGTAGTGAGCGTCAGCACCATGGATAGCAGCAAGAGGTAGTGAGCGTCAGCGCCATGGATAGCAGCAAGAGGTAGTGAGCGTCAGCGCCATGGATAGCAGTAAGAGGTAGTGAGCGTCAGCACCATGGATAGCAGTAAGAGGTAGTGAGCGTCAGCGCCATGGATAGCAGTAAGAGGTAGTGAGCGTCAGCACCATGGATAGCAGCAAGAGGTAGTGAGCGTCAGCGCCTTGGATAGCAGTAAGAGGTAGTGAGCGTCAGGGCCATGGATAGCAGTAAGAGGTAGTGAGCGTCAGGGCCATGGATAGCAGTAAGAGGTAGTGAGCGTCAGCACCATGGATAGCAGCAAGAGGTAGTGAACGTTAGCGCCATGGATAGCAGTAAGAGGTAGTGAGCGTCAGGGCCATGGATAGCAGTAAGAGGTAGTGAGCGTCAGGGCCATGGATAGCAGTAAGAGGTAGTGAGCTTCAGGGCATGAGAGGTAGTGAGCGTCAGCACCATGGATAGCAGTAAGAGGTAGTGAGCGTCAGGGCCATGGATAGCAGTATGAGGTAGTGAGCGTCAGCACCATGGATAGCAGTAGGAGGTAGTGAGCTTCAGGGCATGAGAGGTAGTGAGCGTCAGCACCATGGATAGCAGTAAGAGGTAGTGAGCGTCAGGGCCATGGATAGCAGTAAGAGGTAGTGAGCGTCAGCACCATGGATAGCAGTAAGAAGTAGTGAGCTTCAGGGCATGGGAGGTAGTGACCGTCAGCACCATGGATAGCAGTAAGAGGTAGTGAGCGTCAGGGCCATGGATAGCAGTAAAAGGTAGTGAGCGTCAGGGCCATGGATAGCAGTAAGAGGTAGTGAGCGTCAGGGCCATGGATAGCAGTAAGAGGTAGTGAGCTTCAGGGCATGAGAGGTAGTGAGCGTCAGCACCATGGATAGCAGTAAGAGGTAGTGAGCTTCAGGGCATGAGAGGTAGTGAGCGTCAGCACCATGGATAGCAGTAAGAGGTAGTGAGCGTCAGGGCCATGGATAGCAGTAAGAGGTAGTGAGCGTCAGGGCCATGGATAGCAGTAAGAGGTAGTGAGCGTCAGGGCCATGGATAGCAGTAAGAGGTAGTGAGCTTCAGAGCATGAGAGGTAGTGAGCGTCAGCACCATGGATAACAGTAAGAGGTAGTGAGCTTCAGGGCATGAGAGGTAGTGAGCGTCAGCACCATGGATAGCAGTAGGAGGTAGTGAGCGTCAGGGCCATGGAGAGCAGTAAGAGGTAGTGAGCGTCAGCACCATGGATAGCAGTAAGAGGTAGTGAGCTTCAGGGCATGAGAGATAGTGAGCGTCAGCACCATGGATAGCAGTAAGAGGTAGTGAGCGTCAGGGCCATGGATAGCAGTAAGAGGTAGTGAGCGTCAGGGCCATGGATAGCAGTAAGAGGTAGTGAGCGTCAGGGCCATGGATAGCAGTAAGAGGTAGTGAGCTTCAGGGCGTGAGAGGTAGTGAGCGTCAGCACCATGGATAGCAGTAAGAGGTAGTGAGCGTCAGCACCATGGATAGCAGTAAGAGGTAGTGAGCTTCAGGGCATGAGAGGTAGTGAGCGTCAGCACCATGGATAGCAGTAAGAGGTAGTGAGCTTCAGGGCATGAGAGGTAGTGAGCGTCAGCACCATGGATAGCAGTAAGAGGTAGTGAGCGTCAGGGCCATGGATAGCAGTAAGAGGTAGTGAGCGTCAGGGCCATGGATAGCAGTAAGAGGTAGTGAGCGTCAGGGCCATGGATAGCAGTAAGAGGTAGTGAGCTTCAGGGCATGAGAGGTAGTGAGCGTCAGCACCATGGATAGCAGTAAGAGGTAGTGAGCTTCAGGGCATGAGAGGTAGTGAGCGTCAGCACCATGGATAGCAGTAAGAGGTAGTGAGCGTCAGGGCCATGGATAGCAGTAAGAGGTAGTGAGCGTCAGCACCATGGATAGCAGTAAGAGGTAGTGAGCTTCAGGGCATGAGAGGTAGTGAGCGTCAGCACCATGGATAGCAGTAAGAGGTAGTGAGCGTCAGGGCCATGGATAGCAGTAAGAGGTAGTGAGCGTCAGGGCCATGGATAGCAGTAAGAGGTAGTGAGCGTCAGGGCCATGGATAGCAGTAAGAGGTAGTGAGCGTCAGGGCCATGGATAGCAGTAAGAGATAGTGAGCTTCAGGGCATGAGAGGTAGTGAGCGTCAGCACCACGGATAGCAGTAAGAGGTAGTGAGCTTCAGGGCATGAGAGGTAGTGAGCGTCAGCACCATGGATAGCAGTAAGAGGTAGTGAGCGTCAGGGCCATGGATAGCAGTAAGAGGTAGTGAGCGTCAGGGCCATGGATAGCAGTAAGAGGTAGTGAGCTTCAGGGCATGAGAGGTAGTGAGCGTCAGCACCATGGATAGCAGTAAGAGGTAGTGAGCGTCAGGGCCATGGATAGCAGTAAGAGGTAGTGAGCGTCAGGGCCATGGATAGCAGTAAGAGGTAGTGAGCTTCAGGGCATGAGAGGTAGTGAGCGTCAGCACCATGGATAGCAGTAAGAGGTAGTGAGCGTCAGGGCCATGGATAGCAGTAAGAGGTAGTGAGCGTCAGGGCCATGGATAGCAGTAAGAGGTAGTGAGCTTCAGGGCATGAGAGGTAGTGAGCGTCAGCACCATGGATAGCAGTAAGAGGTAGTGAGCGTCAGGGCCATGGATAGCAGTAAGAAGTAGTGAGCTTCAGGGCATGAGAGGTAGTGAGCGTCAGCACCATGGATAGCAGTAAGGGGTAGTGAGCGTCAGGGCCATGGATAGCAGTAAGAGGTAGTGAGCGTCAGCGCCATGGATAGTAGTAAGAGGTAGTGAGCGTCAGCACCATGGATAGCAGTAAGAGGTAGTGAGCGTCAGGGCCATGGATAGCAGTAAGAGGTAGTGAGCTTCAGGGCATGAGAGGTAGTGAGCTTCAGGGCATGAGAGGTAGTGAGCGTCAGCACCATGGATAGCAGTAAGAGGTAGTGAGCGTCAGCACCATGGATAGCAGTAAGAGGTAGTGAGCGTCAGCGCCATGGATAGTAGTAAGAGGTAGTGAGCGTCAGCACCATGGATAGCAGTAAGAGGTAGTGAGCGTCAGGGCCATGGATAGCAGTAAGAGGCAGTGAGCGTCAGGGCCATGGATAGCAGTAAGAGGTAGTGAGCTTCAGGGCATGAGAGGTAGTGAGCGTTAGCACCATGGATAGCAGTAAGAGGTAGTGAGCTTCAGGGCATGAGAGGTAGTGAGCGTCAGCACCATGGATAGCAGTAAAAGGTAGTGAGCGTCAGCACCATGGATAGCAGTAAGAGGTAGTGAGCGTCAGGGCCATGGATAGCAATAAGAGGTAGTGAGCGTCAGGGCCATGGATAGCAGTAAGAGGTAGTGAGCGTCAGGGCCATGGATAGCAGTAAGAGGTAGTGAGCTTCAGGGCATGAGAGGTAGTGAGCTGTAGTTTTTATTTAGGTTGTTTGTTTTATTTCTGTCTCATCTCTAACTAACCAACTTATCAGCATAAAACAGCCACGGACATCATGTTACATTTCTTTGTATAGCCTATTTCATTTTATACACGTAAATATCATTTAAAAATATAGCTGGTTTTCCAGAAGAGTGTTTATGGATATGGTGAAAAACTCCGGAGAAAAACTCCGGACGCGCATTTTAGCAATAAATAATAAATCAAAGTTTTAGTTTTCATTTTTAGGGAACGTTTTTAGTTTAAAGTTTTAGTTTTCTAGTTTTTTAGGTTTTCAGCTATGCTTAGGTAAAGTTCAGAACAGCGTTTTCTGGAATTTTACTTAAAATGCTAGTTAGTTTTTTCATTATAACGTTAAAAAAACTAACTAATTAACGTAAAAAAATAAAAGCTGCTTTCTTCCATTATAAAACTATACGCTGAAAACGAGAATTGATTTCTTACAGTATAACACTTATGCGTTAAAATAAGAGCCGCTATCTTCATTTATAACACTGATACGTTGAAAATCAGAGCCGCTTTCTTCATTTATAACACATACCTTAAAAATAAAAGCCACCTTCTTTTTTTTACTGTTAATGCGCTGAAAATACCCGTTTTTTCCATTATAACGTTGATACATTGAAAATAAAAGCCGTTTTCTTTCATCATAACACTAAAGGGTTGAAAATAAGGGCAGTTTTTTCCATTATAACACTGATACCTTGAAATACATTATAAAGTTGACACGTTGAAGCAAATTATAAAGTTGATACGTAGGAATACATTATAATGTTGATACGTTGAAAAATACATTATAAAGTTGACACATTACACATAAAGTTGACATGTAAGCTCAATACAAGGTTGATACGTTGAAAAGAAATACCCCTATCTTCCATTATAAGGTTGATACTTTAAAAAAACGAACTCCGAGGCAACCGACCGCCCTCTCCCTGGGCCCTCTCCCTGAGGCTCTGCCGCTTTCTTCCATTATAAGGTTGATACTTTAAAAAATAGAATGAGTCAACCGACCGCCCTCTCCCTGGTGAGGGCGTCCCTGAGGCCCTGGCGTGCGAGAGCCATGTCGTGCGCGAGGCCGTCCAGCGTCGCGTCACTCACTCGCCGCTCCTCCAGCACCTGCTCTCCCGCCACCCGCACCTGCCCCCACACACATGCGTTACGGAACTTGGTTTTGTTACGTAACTATTGCAAGTTAATTTATACACATGTTGCGGAACTTGGTTTTGTTACGTAACTATTGCAAGTTAATTTACACATATGTTACGGAACTTAGTTTAGTTACATAGCTATTGCAAGTTAATTTATATACATGTTACGGAACTTGGTTCTATTGCACACCTATTACAGTTTAATTTACACACATGTTACGGAACTCGCAATGGAGGAGATTTTCATAATGCTGTTGACCGACCAGTGATCACAAACATAATGCTCAAAAATACTTAATTAAAGCTGAATGAAGACATGATCCAGTTAATGTTTGCTTTTTTCAAACTGCATGTTACAATTGTTTTTAAATTTGAGTTGAATATTGAACTTCAGTTCAACAAATTGCAGTCAAAGCATTGCTGCAATTGTCTTTAAATTTGGGTTGAATATTGAACATCAGTTCAATCAATTGCGGTCAAAGCGTTACGTGAAATTTTCCGTAAAAAATGGATTAAATCACCTGCTCTTTGAGCTGCGCCACCTTCCTCACATGACGTCCTTTGTTGGTCTCCAGCTCCACTACCTTCGCCGAGAGCTCCTCGACCTTCTCCTCCAGTTGAGCCGCTCGGCTCTGTACAAACGGGTAGGCTTCTGGTATACTTATTTGATGAAACTATGGGAAAATCAATCCAGGGAAGGACCAGCTGGCACTCATAAAACTATTGTGAAATCACACACACAAAAAAGACCATTTAGCACGGATAAAATTGAAGTGAAATCATACCAAAAGAGGACCAGCTGGCACACATAAAACTAAAGCGATATCATACCAAATAAAGACCAGTTAGCACGGACAAAATTAGGGTGAAACTATAACAAATAAGGACCAGTTAGCACGGGTAAAATAAGGGTGAAATCATACCCAAGAAGGATCAGTTAGCACGGATAAAATAAGGGTGGAATCATACCCAAGAATGATCAGTTAGCACGGACAAAATTAAGGTGAAACCAAGCAAAAAAGAATTAGTTAACACATATAAAATTCTGGGGAAATCATGCCAAAGAAGGAGCACTTGGTGCAAATAACACTATTGTAAAATCATCCAAAGTGGACAGTATTTCCACCTTCAAACCGTCTTCCTACGAGTCCTAAACGACCAAGGAACGATCATACCAGAAGCAATTGTCACTATTGAAAATTTGTCTTAGAAGAGCTTAGAAGTTTTTTTCAATGTACTTCGACTTTCAGAAGAAAAATCCTTGAAACTCTGCATAGGAACATGCCGCGAGTAACCAATCACCTTGACCTGATATGACAAGATTTTCCTTCTTAGAGAAGCACGAACAGTGAGCTACGGTCAACGATTAACTCATGCATTCAAATGTTTATGTCTGACTATTTTAACAAATAGGGGAAAAATTAGTTCATTTTCCTTAAAGTAGTCAAATTGAAATAGGCACAGCCAGTGGATTATCGAAGCATCTTAACACAAAGGCTTTTCATTTATAGATATCCCTGTAATGGGCAGATTACGAGAATAATAGCTAAGCCAAAATAACCTAAATGTACAAGCCGTGGTGTACATGTGTGATTAGGAGGAGCATTACGCACACGACATCTGGTACTTTGCTATGATCTGCCTGCACCCTCACCTGCCAGCACCCCCACCTGCCACACCCTCACCTGCCAGACCTGCCAGCACTCTCGATTGCCACACCCTCACCTGCCACACCCTCACCTGCCACACCCTCACCTGCCACACCCTCACCTGCCACACCCTCACCTGCCACACCCTCACCCGCCACACCCTCACCTGCCACACCTTCACCTGCCAGACCTGCCAGCACCCTCGATTGCCACACCCTCACCTGCCACACCCTCAACTGCCACACCCTCACCTGCCACACCCTCACCTGCCACACCCTCACCCGCCACACCCTCACCTGCCACACCCTCACCTGCCACACCCTCACCCGCCACACCCTCACCTGCCACACCCTCTCCTGCCACACCCTCACCTGCCACACCTTCACCTGACACACCCTCACCCGCAACACCCTCACCTGCCACACCCTCATCTGCCACACCTTCACCTGACACACCCTCACCCGCCACACCCTCACCTGCCATACCCTCACCTGCCACACCCTCACCTGCAACACCCTCACCTGCCCCACCCTCACCTGCCACACCCTCACCTGCCACACCCTCACCTGCCACACCCTCACCTGCCACACCCTCACCTGCAACACCCTCACCTGTCCCACCCTCACCTGCCACACCCTCACCTGCCAGCACCCTTACCTTGTAGTCGCTGCTGGCAGCCAGTTGTGTCCTGAGATCGCGAACCTGCAAGCGCAGCTCTGACGTTTCAGTTGTGGCCCGCTCTAGTGCGCGGCTCTGCCTCCTGTACCTGCGGTGGTGAGGGAGTGGTGCACTGTGTGTTCACCTCGTGGGTGTCAACGATAGTGAATTTCCTCTGGTCAAAACTTGAGCTCCTGAATTTCTTTTGTTCAAAGCTTAAGCTACTGAAACTCTTCTGCCCAACTCTTGAACTACTGAAACTTTTCTGCCCAACTCTTGAACTACTGAAACTCTTCTACCTAATCTTGAACTACTGGAACTCTTTTGCCTAATCTTGAACTACTGAAACTCTTCTGCCCAACTCTTGTTGAGTTACTCAATACTAGAAATTTAGTCAATCTTAAAGGTATTCGACATCATCGCTGCAGTTCGAATAAAAATCTTTCCACTAATTAAAGTAATACAATGCTTGATTTGTTTAATATCTGGGACTCATTTTGTTTTGGTTCGCATTATAGATGACGTCGTGCAACTCGTTTCGCCGTTTCTCAACGGTGAGAATCACCGAGCTAGCATTGCCGGGTGTCGAATCGGTGACCCTTCCCGTGAAAATTACGATTTGTCAATTACTAGGAAACAGAGACTAATTATTAATTACAGAGACCAACTAGGCTAGAGGGATCAATATAACATGGCCAGAGAGAGCAATTATTATAATGGGTAACTAGGCTAGAGAGACCAATGACTAGGCTAGAGAGACCAATTATTAACAGAGGCCAATTATTAACAGAGGCCAATTATTAACATAGATCAATTATTAACCAATGATAACTAGGTTACAGACCCAATTTATTGAGAGGGATTAAAAATCCAACGAAACCATTTAGCTGTGCTTCCTGCACAAGCACAGGATCATCCCCAATAACAAATGAGCTAGAAAACAAAAACACTAACTTATAAAAAGAAGTATATTTTTCTGGAGGAAAAGATCACCCCTATTAACACACAGAAAAGAAAAACTCGACTGGAAAAAATAGGGGAAAAATTTCTGTAAAATGAGAGATCCTCTCCATTAACAGCTAGAAGAAGAAATTCTATCAGATAAAGAAGAGATACTATCAAATAAAGTATAAATATTATCAGATAAAATATAAATACTATCGGATACATAAGAAGTAAATTTTGTGAACCAACAAGCTCGTTCACCTGCCCAGAAGATCCTCCTTCTCGTCTTCCACGTGCTTGGCAGCCTTGGTGGTCTCTTCGTTGAGCATGAGCTTTCTCCGCAGCATGTCGAGGTGAAGCTCCTTCCTGTCGACCGCCTCCCGCAGGCTCTTCACCTTCCGCTGCAGCTGGTACACCGTCGTCGTCTGATTCAAAACGTTCGTAATAAATAAGGATCAAATTCTTCACTATTTTATCAATCGTTCAGTCACGTATTAAAAGCTACCACGTATTTCAGATACGATGATTTGTCCCCCACAATTTCATGACTTGTTTAGTCCCGTATTAAAAACTAACACGTATTTCAGGCATGGTTCACTGTGGTCGTCTGATCTAAAATGTATAGATAGATAGAAAATTAAGACCTCAACTTTATCACTTGTTCATTCATGTATTGAAAACTAATTCGTATTGCAGACATGCTACTCTGTGGTCGTCTGATCCCAAACGTTCATCAAAAAATAGGATCGAATTCTTTGTAATTTCATCACTTGTTCCGTCACGTATTAACTCTTTGACTGCGACGCGAGGCATGTTGGTCATGAGGGAGTTTTCATTATGCTGCTGACCAACCAGTAGTCACAAACACAATTCAAAAAAATACTTAATCAAAACCAAATTATAACACGATCCAGTTGATGTTTAGCATTTTTAACATTGCTAACTACAATTGACTTTCAATTTCAATTAAATGTAAAACTTCAGTTTGACCTGCCGAACTCAAAGTGTTAAAAACTAACACTAATCGTTAATGTCTACTAAGGCGCATCGGCTTCGAACATTTCCCATCACTCGCATGCTGAGGAAAGTGAGCAGTCGCTCATGTATAATTTGACTGCTACGCTCGAGAGCACGGAGGAAAAAGTGATAAAAGTAGAAAGTTAAAAGGCCACAGAAAATATAACTCCGCTCACTATGAATTACTTACTGAAACAAGTCTTGATAAATAAGTCTTGGATCGCACTTCTAAACTATGTGAGGCAGCTGAATACTGAAGGAAACACATTTCAGATTTATTGTACCAGCATACAAACAATATCTTAACATCACAGCTAAAAGACGAAAATCATTCACCTCATTCTGTTAAGTTAACTATTTCTTTTCAGAATTCCTCGGCGTGCAGAAAACTACACAAGCTAAAAGTTGTGATAAAAAGACAAACAAGCGGAAAATTCCGAAAAGCACAAGGCTCACGTCTTAAGAAACGTTCAAGCGACAGGAGACTCGCAAAGAAGAAATTGCAGTTAGATACTAGTAACGATGATGGAACCCGATAAGAAGAATTAGATGCTTACGTGACATAATTCGAGACCTGTGATAGTTAAACTTAGATTCTAACTACAACACAAAGACTCATTAGGACTCTGAAAGTAGGTGCTTCTCAGCGTCAAATGTAGTTTAGTATTATACTATCAACAAACAAAGCCAGTGATCGAAGAATAAATTACTTTTAAATAAAGATAGTTAGCAACACTTCTAAATAAAGATAACATACGAACAAGTAAAAGATAACGTTCAGAGTAAATGTTTTTAAATGACTTTTTCTCCATTTCTTTCACAGCAAAAAAGATGATTCGCAGAAGTCCAGTGCACATTAACGCAAGAAAAAGATGATGGTCGCGTCCGATTATGCATTGATGTTTACAGCAGCCAGGAAACAGAAACGAAATGTCAGATAATAGTGTTTATCGTCGTGCCGGTGTAGCTTGCAGAGAAAGTTCTTTTATATCAACTTAATTAAGCATACTGAGTGCTTGCTGTGCAATTCGGCTTGATACAAAAATACGGCTCAAATCGTTTGAAAATCTGATTTAAGTTGTTCGAAAATCTGGCTCAAGTCGTATAAAACACAGCACCAAATTGTTTGAAAAAATTTCTCAAAATACTTGAAAATCCGGCCCAAATCAAATGAAAATCTGGCCCAAATTGAATGAAAATGTTTCTCAAATTATTTGAAAATCTGGCCTAAATCGCGCGAAAATCTTGCCCAAATTGAATGAAAATCTTTCTCAAATGGTTTGAAAATTTGGCCCAAATCGTTTGAAAATCAGGCTCAAATTCTTTGAAAGTAAAGCTGGAATTATTTATGAACTCAGCCTGAGGTTACCTTGTCCACGAGCTTGTCTCCCTCGAGCTTGGCGAGCTGCTGCGCCCTGCACACAATCAGGTCTGGGTCGGCCTCACCGTCGCTCAGCTCCTCCAGACCCAGCGCTGACATCACCCGCGCCAGCAGCCTTCCGTTCTGGGGGCCGGAGTGATGTTTGAACATCCTTCATCAAAACATAGAGTCAATTTTTCAGTCACACAACTACTTCCGTACCTCTGGATGGCTCAGTGGCTGTTACCACCTCCTCGTAGATCTCTCATCCAAACATAAAGTTAATTTCCCTAACGCACGTCACACAACTGCTCCTTCAACTCTGAATAACTCAGCAGCTGCCACCATCTTCTGGTGCATTCCTCACCAAAACACAAAGTCAGTTTCCGAGTCACACAAATACACCCTCACTTCCAGGCAGCCCAGTGGCTGATGGCATTGCTTGAGGCAGTATCTGACCTATCAACTTCTGTGATTCGAAGAGCCTGAAGAAAAGATGTTTTATTCCAATCAAGCTTGATACATATCATCTTGTGCATTGGTTCTTCAAATGTCTTATAGCTAATACAAGGACGCAATCACGGTTACCCCTGGTCAAGCCGGTACCCATTTCCGACACCTGGGGAGAGCGGGACCGAATCTCGGCGCTGGCAGTGGCGATTTTCTCTGCTGGGTATAGGAGAAAAATTCCAAGCACAATACCCCACTCTACCCAGGTGTCTGAAATGGGTACCGGTCTCGACCGAGGGAAAGCGTCATGGCGTCCTGGCGTTAGTTATAAGGCATTTGAAAATCCAATGTGCAAGGTGATATGTATCAGGCTTGATTGGAAATAAAGCATCCGTAGATGCCTTCATTATTATTATTAATTGTGGCTGAGTTCTCCCTTTTCCCAAAGGAGAGTATCACCGGGGGGCACTACTGGGTTTTGAACTGCTGACCTTTCCAGCGAAGGGTGCGTTCTTGAGCACTCGGCCTCGGTGATCACGACTAGCGGGAGGTTGCAGTTTGAAGAGAGAATTTAATGTTGGTGTTCGTAAGGAGAAGGGACAAGGAGTGACGTTTTCGCCAGGTTTTAGACAAGCGGAAAGTTGTAGTTTAATGAAGAAGCGAATTAAATGTTGGTGTTGATTATGTGGGGACAAGAGATAATGTTTTGATCAGGTTGTATATTAGCAGGAAGTTGCAGCTTATTGGAGACGATAATTAAATGTTGGTATTATTATGGAGAAGGGACAATGAGTCACGTTTTTGTTAGGGCTTAAACTAGCTGGAAGTTACTGTTTATTAATAACGGTAATTTAAACAATTTATTTACCACAGGAGATACAGAGGTAGAATGTTTCTTAAGTCTAATACAATGGTCAGAGTTGACGTAATAAACCCTTTGAGATCTCTCAGGACTATACTGTCCTCTGTCGGTATTAGCCTCAATATATTGTTTTCCCGTTAAATTTGCTCTCTATTGTGTTCTGTGGAGTTCACTCCCGAGTGACAGTTCTTCCCTTATTCTAATGTCGGTGACTACCTGATGCCAGTGCCAGTTTAATGAGTGTGTTTGCAAGAATGGTAACATGAATAAAAGGTTAAATGTTGGTGCTTATCTGTTGTTTCATTAGAAAGAAAAGAAAAGAAAGAAAACCGTTTATTTCCGACGACGTTGCCACATGAGATACATGCATGCCAACATATTGGCTTTTAAAAATGTCCTAATATAAGACGTCCTAAGACAAACGTTCCATACGAGGAGTACGAATAGACAAACTATCCGAGGTGTACGAATAGATAAACCATACGAGGGATACTAATAGACAATTAGGACAATGCCTAAATATATGCCTATATGTATGCCTGAATAATATAATATGCCTGAATCACAGATTCAAACGAAAATTTAGTGTTCCTACCGTTATGTAGGGACACTTGGAGGAGCTTTCAAAAAACAGAGTCAAATAAGGCAAGATCCCGGATGGTATGGGGGCGTCGGTATGAGCGAAATTCAGTGTACGCGGCTATCACAAAGCATTTACTAAAAATCAAATGAAAAACAGTGTGAAAGTGCCAATTCGAGAAGAAAGCTATATTAACACTTTGACTGCGACTACTAAATATTGAGTTCAATGACAAACTCAAATTTAAAGTCAATTGTAGTAAACTATTTTGAAAATACCAAACATGAACTGGATCGTGCCTTCACTTAGATTTGATTAAACACTTATGAAAAGTGAGTTTGCGTCTACTGGTTGGTCAGCAGCATTATGAAAATTACCTCAGTGTACCATCGGTGACGCACGTCGCATTCAAAGTCTTAAATAAATTGATGATTGAATATTGATTTTGTTGCTGATGAATATCAGCAAATGGGGTTCAAGCCGTTGTGTATATTGTTTTTGTTGTTGAGTCATAACTGAAAAAGGCTCATGTTGTTTCAACAGCAGTGTAACGAAGAGCTAAGCATTTTACTCAATATTTGACACCTCTTCTACATATGCTGAGTATGGGAATATTAGAATATTTGTTTCAATACTTTTCCAATTAAATATCATTCATAATTCCTATACCAATGGGAAAATTAAGTTAAACAGCAACAAAATATCCAAAGGAAAGAAATTTTGAATTTGTAAAAGTAATTTTCAACTCATAAGCCAACAAATTCCATTTGGATTTCGAAAAGCGTTCTTCATTTTAGTTGCTTTAATATAAAAACGGAACGTAGGAATTTTCAGAAAATTTGAAATAAAATTTTTCGAACAAGATATGAAAGCAATGTTGGAAAAACAACGTGATATTTTACTAATTTCCAGACAATTGAGCTAAAAGTTAGTTAAATATTTAAAATTGGCTGTAGAAAGCTTTAAACAAAGGTAGCTGCGACCGTAAGCTCACTGGAAAATATAGAAAATTCTAATGAATTTTGACGATGTCGTGATGCCCGTGGGAGCATTTTTACGTAACTTTAAAAACCACGCAATTTATGCTAAAATTAAAAGCCATGTTTTACATAGAGCTATTTTTATCATGAAAGTCAAGATTAATGATAGTGTGGCGTAGTTCGCTGAGGACGTACAGTATACCTTCAACAGTTGACTTTCAGGACCACAGATTTAGTCGCGACAAAAAGCCACCGAAGAGGATTATGAGATTTAAAATAAACCTCTGTCTTGATCGCTCCATCATTACAGTGAAAGTGTAGAAATGTTTTTCAAGCCTTTTAACATAAGGAGAGAGAGAGATAAGTGAAGTGGAAGCTCAGTGACTAGAAGAGTTTTGGTGTTACTACAGCGTGAGGTCGACCTTCAGATTTCGGCTACCCAGGTCAGGTTTGAGATGTACAAATTACGTGTTTATCGCTATATAAAATGTATGGAAATAAGTAATATCCATTAGTAACCTAA
The DNA here is from genome assembly GCA_030386875.1 of Morinoia aosen. Lineage (NCBI taxonomy): Eukaryota > Metazoa > Arthropoda > Malacostraca > Amphipoda > Talitridae > Morinoia > Morinoia aosen. Next base: position 65,604,724 of record CM059560.1, read on the forward strand.
TCTAACCTAACCTAACTTAACCTCACGCTATAGTACTAGCTAGAGGTAGATCTCATGCAATTGTATACTCAGGCGGTGGTTCTTAACCTCTGGGTCGCGACCCAAAGTTGGGTTGCCAAGCCATTTCATTGGGTCGCTAAGGGTTTGTGTAACCTGCTTAGGTTAACCTCTAACACAGTAAAATTTTTATTGTTATGGAGGCTCGGGTTGCAGCAGTTTTTTTGGACAGATTTGGGGTCACTGCCAAAAAAGGTTAAGAACCACTGTGACAGCAGCTATTGTGCGGTAGACGTCACGCTATAGCAGCATCCAGTTATCGCCAACCTCTGCTACCCGTCTTCTCAGTTTACTATTGATACTACAGAGCTGCACTCTGGCGAAAACACTGCAGGTACCAAGTGGAATTGAATCAGGGTCTTTCTGGTCTTTAGGCTGATGCTCAACCTTCAGAGCCCCTGAGAAAATAGGTAAGTTTACTTAAAATTAAGCTGTTACTACAGGGAGCAAAAGTTTCGTTTTACGAGACAACAAGCGTAAAAGACGAGTTCAGCGATAAAGCATAAGTTTTAAAATTCTCTCCCCTCTCACAATTTTCATCACTAACTTCTTGCTTCTTCAAATTTTATCTAGTTTCATGAACGTAATTAACCTGTTTCTAAGCCCCTTGTACATAGATTCCGCGTTTACTCAGTCCATACTAAATAGTTCCTTCCTCCTTACCTCTCTTTGAAATTCCTTTAATGCGGTTAAGCTCAAACTAAGATTTTAGGCTCAAACTAACATTTAACACGTTAACTGCGATGGATTAAACTCAATTTCAATATTCAATCCAAATTTAAAGTCAATTGTGGTAATCAACTCTGAAAATAGCAAACATTAACTGGATCGGGCCTTCATTTAGCTTTCATTAAGTATTAATAAAAAATAAGTTAGTGACTGCAAGTGGGTCAGCAGCACTATGAAAATACCCTAAATGACCGCCGGTGGGTCACTTCGCAGGAAATGTGTAAACTTATCTGACGGTCATTTGCCGGAGTAAAGCGAGGAGTGAGGTCACCGCTCATCTCCTGATCTAATCCGTGAATGTCGCCGCTTTTCTGAGGTGAAAACTAAAATGAAATGCACGCTCGACAGAATCTCAAGTGCTCTGGCCGAGATAGGAGTGGACGTGATAACGTAGTATTTTTCATGATTGAACTTCTGTCACAGCTATTGCACACATTGTATGGTTTGTCTATCAATTAAGGACCTTTATATTAAGACATTTGTAAAAAACGACGTGTTGTTATACATTTCACGTATAAACTTTCTCGGAAATAAACGGTTTTCTTTATTTTTTTCTTCATTTCTTTCTTAAGGAGAGCTTCAAGAAAGGCTCATGCGATTCATGTAATAGGATCACACAATTCTCAGGTGTGCTACTCGATTCGCACACAGGACGACATGGTTCAGTAAATTCCGCAGGATTAAATCGGGTCACCATGCATCTTGATGTGAGAGGTTACAAGGTTCACTGATCATGCATGGAACGGGTAGGAATAGGATTTACTCCTTGATCATATACAGCATTGACCTATATTTAATGATATCTATCATCATTGAGGGGCATCGACGAGGGGCATCATTGAGGGGCATCGACGAGCACAACTGTGGAGAAATCACGTCTAGCCTTGTTCAACGGACAAAAGACTGATATACAAAAACTGATAACAACAATTGTACGCATCGTCTCTCAGTTAAAAGTTGTATTTAAAACGGCATTGTATAGGAAAAAGTGTAAAACAACATATATACTTTGATGCTAAATGAGACATCACAAGCACTCATACTTTCTGCCGAGGATCATTGGAGCTGATGAATATCTGATTTCATCTGATTTTGAGATTTTTGCATCGTAATGGGAGGTTTTACATCATAGTGGGATTTTTTATCTCATTATGGGAGTTTTTATTTCGTAATGGGACTTTTTTATCTCATAATGGGACTTTTCTATCAAATAATGGGACTTTTTTTATCTTACATACATACATATACCGGGCTTATCCTCCCCATGGGAGGGTAGCCGACAGCAGGCCACAATCACCACACTTAGTCACTTTTTTATCTTATAATAAATAATTTTTATCTCAAAATAGAATTTTTTCATTGCAATGCATCGCTTTGTAATGGTTTCTAACAAATGGTTTCACCGCAATTTTAGCGACGATGTGGTACAATTGCACAAACGACCTTTATGTATGGATTTGAGCTTCAAGTGAATTAAAACACAATAAATATTTGTATTTTGCATGAGAGTACATTTACATATTAACATAGCATACATATGTCATTTATATATATTTGAATTTATATGTATAGTCATGTCATCTTATAGTCATCATCTTAAGCAAAATTTATTCATATATACACTCATAAATATAAGTAAAATAGAGTATCAAAATTTCATTTTATATGAAAATTAGTCAAAATATTCATTGTGAATTCGAAGAATTGAAACGAACCTTCTAAGTATTAAATCATCGGACAGCATTTCATACGACGATCACGAGTCAGATGAGGACAGGACAAGTGAGACGAATAATACAATCACATTGAAAATAGTTTGAAAATTACAAAAAAATAGGACTATCATGTGACAAAAAAGACAATCGAAAAGCTCTTGAAAACCACAATAAAAAATCCCACGAAAACTCGCACGACAAATAACGAACCATTTCTGAACAACATAGGAAAAGAAAAATACTAAAAATCACACGAAAAACAAATGGTAAACAGCCAACCATTTCCGAATAAAAAAAAATGAATAGCAAAAATCTCACAAAAAATTATACGACAAATAACAAACCATTGCTAAACAAAAACCAAAAAAAAAAACAAAAAAAAAACACACGAAAAAAGGACCATACGACAAACGCTCTCCAAACAACCACACACAAAAAGCACCACCTTTTCTTTCTGCGTAGCAGAGTTCTCCCTGGCGTGCTCGGAGGCGCTGAGGTCTGCCTCGAGAGTGCGGAGCCTGGCGTGCAGCGCCCTGCTCTCCTCCTCCGTCTTGTGGGCCCGCCTGCTGGCCGCCTCGTACATCTCCGTCTGCACCTTCAGCTGGTCCTCGAGGTTTGCTACGTGGTGCTTCAGGCGCTCTGAGGCCTGAGGAACGGGGCAGGAAAGGTGAAGGTAAAGCTCTGGCAGCGAGCAGGTGGTGGTCAGGCAGCACTCAGGCAGCGCTCAGGCAGCACTCAGGCAGCACTCAGGCAGCACTCAGGCAGCGCTCAGGCAGCACTCAGGCAGCACTCAGGCAGCACTCAGGCAGCACTCAGGCAGCATTCAGGCAGCACTCAGGAAGTACTCAGGCAGCACTCAGGCAGCGCTCAGGCAGCACTCAGGCAGCGCTCAGGCAGCACTCAGGCAGCACTCAGGCAGCACTCAGGCAGCACTCAGGCAGCACTCAGGCAGCACTCAGGCAGAACTCAGGCAGCACTCAGGCAGCGTCCAGGCAGCACTCAGGCAGCACTCAGGCATCGCTCAGGCAGCACTCAGGCAGCGCTCAGGCAGCACTCAGGCAGCACTCAGGCGGCACTCAGGCAACACTCAGGCAGCACTCAGGCAGCACTCAGGCAACACTCAGGCAGTACTCAGGCAGCACTCAGGCAGCGCTCAGGCAGCACTCAGGCATCGCTCAGGTAGCGCTCAGACGGATTCATGAACACTTAGCAGATTTTTATTTCGATGTGAATCCCAGTCTTCCGACTTCCCATTTAGTGTTCGTAACAATCAGTGTTCCTAACAATTAGTGTTCTTAACAATTAGTGTTCTTGGCTATCAGTGTTCTTAACAATTAGTGTTCTTAACAATTAGTGAGCTCAGTTATTAGTGTTCTTAATAATTAGTGTTCCCAACAATTAGTATTCTTAACAATTAGTATTCTTAACAATTAGTGTTCTTGGCTATCAGTGTTCTTAATAATTAGTTTTCTTAACAATTAGTGAGCTTAGTTATTAGTGTTCTTAACAATTAGTGTTCGTAACAATTAGTTCGTAACAATTAGTGTTCATAACAATTTGTGTTCCAATTATGGTCCTTGCTCAACCATATAGCACAAACTCGTGAGGGTCATATCCGTCTTAGTCTAAGTAACCTTAACTTCTGTCAAAATTTGTACGATTTTTGGGATTTTTCGAAGTCCCCAATACAGTATCATTGAGTGATTTCGTGTGAGAAGACATGAAAGCCAGCCAAGAATTGTTATTTCCACGTAGCATTATGCTTACAATATGTCTGCTCTGGTGCTCTGTTTGCCTTCTTTTTGCCTAAAATTAGAGCTATCATGGAATTGTTTTTGAAAACTCATGGAATGACTTTGAAACCCACACGTCCTGTGTTGAACCAATTGAAATACATGCTCATAATAACGGTGAAACACGGTTCTACATCGTTGATTAATTTTTCCGAAGAATAGTGGGAAAACTGTTGACTTAACTAGGGCATCCCGTGGAAAAATTTTTCAGAGAAATAGAGGGAAAACTGTTCATTGAACTAGGGCATGCCGTTAAAAATTTTCTCAGAGAAATAGTTTGAAAACTGTTGACTCAACTAGGGCATCCCGTTGATGAATTTTTCAGGGAAATAGAGGGAAAACTGTTCATTGAATGCATGCCGTAAAAAATTTTCTCAGAGAAATAGTTTGTAAACTGTTGGCTTAACTAGGGCATCCCGTTGAAGAATTTTTCAGGGAAATCGAGGGAAAACTGTTCACAGAACTAGGGCATCCCAACAACAAGTACATTACCTACCTCGTAAGTCTCCCTAGCCACAGCAACTCTGGTCTGCAGAGCCTGGACAATATCTGGTGGATTCGCTTCCACCCTGGTCCCCTCGTGAGCTCCGGTGGAGCTGGTGGAGAGCAGGGAAGCGACTGTGTTCAGTACCCCCTTCCACTCGACCTCCGCCTGCTGCCGACGGTGTTCCACCACCACACACTCGTCTGAGGAACGAAAACAAAAAAGGAATGAAAAACCGTTTATTTCCAAAAAAGTTCTCACAAGAGATACATGACGACATATTGGCCTTTCAAAATTTCTTAATATAAGACGTCCTTAGCCAAACGTACCATACGAGGACTAATGGCGCACTCCGCGGCGCATCGGCTTGAGCGAGACTCCCTGGATTCTGACTGGAGTGACAATGACCTTGGTCTCGATGAGGACGTGTGTCGGATGGAGAGCCTCATGTCTCAGCTGACTTCTCGTCTCCGGAATTCTCAGCCGGGAAGGACTCGCCCTGGTCAACCAACTGCTGGGAAGCGATCTCGTGGGCGTCCAAAGAGAGGCACCAAAAATACCGGCGGTGCTGCTGCGAGTGGGGCTAGCCCGTGTAGTGTATTGAATGATGAACTCCCCTCATCTCCTGCTGTGGATGACCTACGCTCGTTCGACGAGATTTTCACCCATCAGTTGAGTTCCTTATTTTCAACGCTTAAAAAAACTATTGATTCCATCAAAAAGCTTCAGTCTCAGTTTGATCAACTTAGTGCAACTGTGAACGGTTTGGGCTCTCCTGACTCGTACAGGGCAGCCGTGGTTTCCGGTTCTGCTCCGCTGCCATCTGCGGCTCCCCCTTCTCTGCCGTCCTCAGCGCTAGTGTCGATCGACCGGCTCTCGGTTGATGTTGACCAAGTTCAACAGGATGGCCTGTCTAATGTTTTAATGCTGAGGGGATCTCTCGTCGATGCAGCCATCGCCCAGTCCCGTCGCTCTGGTGCGGGTGAGAAGTCGCAGATGGTTGACCTTGTGTCTGCCATGATCAACGGGGCTATTCCTCGATTGGTCGCTGACTTAGATGTCATCTCGGCGGTGGTTGTCGGTCGTGATTCCAAGCATCTGCGGGTGGAGTGCCGTGACAAATACGCCATGCTGCGTGTCTTGAGGGAAATCAAGTTGAAGAGACCTGGTGGTATTTTTGCTAATGAGTATCTGACACGAGCACGCTCAGAACTACTTTACAAAGTGCGTGTGGCTAAGCGGACTCTACCCTCAATATCGAGAGTGTATACCAGATCTGGCTCGATCTATTGCCGTGTTGAGGGCCGTATGAGGCCCCACGTTGTCAACACTGTGAAGGATCTTGAGAAATTGAAGGAAGCCGTGTCTACTTCAGCTCCTGGTCCTGCTGCCTCCTCTTCAGGTGCTGCTGCTTCTTCCAGCGGCGTGATAACGTTGAACGTTTCTGCTTCCGGCTCGGCACCCGCGTCGTCTATTGTTCTTGCGGATGATCCGGTTGCGGCCCCGGTTCCCTCGGTTAATGCTAATTCAGTCGTGAATCCAGTACATGCTGATTGTGATGTCTAGTCCTGTTAGTGCTGAGGAGGATATTCCTGATTTTGTGTTCTCTGACCAATTTGATGAAATAGTAAGTGTTCATTGTTCTCTTGGAACCATTGGTGATCTTGAAAGTCGCTGGGCATTAATGGGATGCAATGCGTTTGCTATATTGTGTGTTAACATTTGGAGTCTTCTGCGGAACTTTTGCCACCTGCAGGCATTCCTTAGTACTCTTTCCTTTCGTTTTGCCATCATAGTTATTACCGAGTCCAGGCTTGATGACAATGTGCAGGATTGCTTCAGGATTGAAGGGTACCGTAAGGTCTGTCTTAACCGTAATCGCAGTGGAGGGGGAATCTGTGTTTTCTACCGTGATTTTCTTGCCGTTACAATCAATGCTGATGTATCGCGGCTCTATGCAGTTGGTGAGATTCTTGTCTTTAGGGTTGAGATCAATGGAGTTCCAGTGGACGTGTGCTGTGTGTATAGGCCCCCGAGTCTAGACATCTCAGTTTTCAATGAGTTTTTTGCTGATTTCATTGCATCTACATTCGCATCAGAGGCTAACATTCTTGTTTGCGGTGACCTTAACATAAATTTATTCAACCCATTTAATCTTAGTACTATTGAGAATTTTATTCAGATGATGGCTGCGTTAAACTTCCACCCTCTCATCTCGAAGCCCACGAGAATCAGTAAATGTCGCGGGCTTACAAGATATAGTCTCATTGACCACATCTGGGTAAATTTTAGTCTTGCTGGTTCAATTGTGGCTGGTGTTTGTGATTATGAGTTGGCGGACCATCTGTTGCCCTATGTAATTTTTAAACCTGAGACTCTAGAGCCCATGATCCCTGTAACTTACCGACTGTTCAGTCAGGCAAGGAAGCTAGAATTCGTACGCCGTGTTAGGGAGCTTGACCTGGGGGTGATTGTGCGGGATAACCCTGATGTAGCCATGTCTCAGTTCATCCACTCAATCATGCATGAATATAACACTAGTTGTCCGGTAGTGAGTAAATTAATTAATAAACGGTCGAAACCCACACCATGGATCACGCGGGACCTAAAATCTCTCATTCGTAAACGTAATAACCTATTTAATAGATACCGCAGAGGCATTATTAGCCACTCATATTATAAATGGTTTAGGAACACTCTTAGGACTGTAATAAAACTAGCTGAAGAGATTTACTATATTAAGAAAATTAAATTGAATGGCAATGATCCAAGGAAGACTTGGCGGATACTGAATGAACTCATGGGACGTTCAAACAGAGACTCTAACATTACTTTGGTTGGGGATCGGGGTGTTGTAATTGGTTGCCCGAGTGATGTGGCGCGCGTGTTTAGTGACTATTTCACCCAATTCGTTATGAAATTAACCGGAAACATGCCTCCGCGCACCCTAAATGTTTTGACCGGCATACCTGGAGTGAGTGTCGGCTGTAACTTTTATATGGTCTCATCAAGTGAAATAAAATCCATAGTGGCTGATTTTAAACATAAGAAGTTCCACCATGGCGACTTAGACCCTTCGGTCTTGTTTGAATTATTGCCTTTTATATCGGACACCTTTGCTGGTATAATTAACGGATGTATTAGGAGTGGTGTATATCCAAGCATTTTAAAACGAGCGAGAGTTGTACCCGTTTTTAAGTGTGGTGACCGTAACATAACGGGGAACTATAGGCCAATATCTACTCTGTCTGTTTTTAACAAGGTGTTTGAAAATGTTATTTACAAACGTCTCAGCTCCTATTTTAATTCGTGTGGTATTTTATCTCACTTCCAGTTCGGTTTTAAGAAAGGTTCGTCAACATCGACCGCAATATTGTCAGTAGTTTCGGATTGTCTTGCAGCTCTCAACAAGAGAATGTTCACTATCTGCCTGTTTTTAGACCTTCGTAAGGCGTTTGACACAATTGACCCGATTCTCTTGATCACGAAGCTCGAGGCTTATGGAGTCGCTGGGCGTTCACTCGAGTTGATTAGGTCATATCTTACTGGTCGCACCCAATATGTTGCATGTGGTAACTCGTCCTCGTCTGATCAGCCTGTTTTGCTTGGTGTCCCGCAAGGATCTACTCTCGGCCCATTACTTTTTAACATCTTCATTAATGATATAACCTCACTGCCTGATGTTAAGTGTGCCCTATTTGCTGACGATGCAGTATTTTATGTGAGCGACGATAAATTTGCAAATGCCGTTCAAAGAGTTAAGCATTTTTTGATACGATTAACAAACTGGCTTCAACTGAACAGACTTGTGCCCCATGAGAAAAAAACAAAGCTCATGCTAATCACAACCAGAGACAGCCCAATCCTTCCAGACATTTTTTTCAATAATGTTAAACTAGAGTGGGTGACTGAATTTAAATATCTTGGCGTATTCCTCGATTCGAAGTTAACTTTTGGCCATCACATATCGCATGTCTGTGGTAAGTTGAGCCGTGCTCTTGGCATGTTTCATTGCCTCTCTAGGAAACTGCCACTGTGCTCCCTTAGGAGCATCTACTACAGCCTTGTCTACCCACATGTAATTTACTGTGTTGAGCTGTGGGGCGGTGGGCCACCCAGTGTTAGGTCAAAAGTCTCAATCCTGATGAATAAAATTCTGCGTGCAATTCTTAAAGTACAATATAATAACCATGTACCTGAAGTTCACACATCCAGCATGTACAAAGCATTAGAATTCCTTCAATTTGACGATATATACAGATTTTTTTTATTAAAACTAGCTCGTAGGTTCCTTTTTAACGATGACATATCTTTTAATAAGTATTTGTTACCGCTTGTCCCAACGAATAATTATGAGCTAAGGAACTATAGATTCAGACTACCCTATGTACGACTTAACGTGGAAAAATGTGGAACAATTTACCAAATGGTTCAAATGTTAAATACGTTGGATGCTGAATGGCTAATGCCGATGCCTGGGTACCGCTTAAAAAATGCATTTAAGAAATCAGCGGTTGAGCAATATTAGTCTCGCTTCCTATTCTAAAACTTTTAAATTTTACTTTTCTTTATGTGTGAGCGAGCGCAGTGATTTAATTAGCCATAAATCTGTGTCAGTTCCAGCAATGGTTAAGCACTTGTTCTTAAGCGTGTGAGGGTTGCTGGAACTTTTTATTATCCCCTTATGTCTTATCATGTCAGTTTTATAGTGTTTTTCTCTTTTTCTTGTATTGTTGCAATTTTAATCTGGACCTTTGTTGTTAAGTTTTGCATTTTGTCCAGTACTCTAGTCACTCGTGCATTTCTTCTAGTCATTATGATAGCTTGTGACCGTGTTTATGACATTTTTATTGTTTTGTCACTGCGATTGTACTTTTAGCGGTTTCATTATTTTCGGCGATTATCCCTTGTTCTATTAGGCCCAAGAATGTGAATGAGCTTGAAGTGACCCTTGTCACCTTTTAAGAGTGCCTGTATTGTATAATAAAGAAGTCCGCGTTTGCGCATTATTAGGTACGCTTCCCTTTTTAATACTTTTAATTTTTACTTTTCTCTGTGTATTCTTGACAATTCTACTCTTACATATTCCCTTGTCACTTGATATTTTCCTATTTTATTTTCCTTTTCTATGTTACCCTCTAATGTGTTTTCCTCTTGTTACTGTATCTTTTCTCTGTTAGCTCGACTCGCTGGAACTCTTATTTTGGATGTTTAATAGTGTAGTTTTAAATTTTAGCAGTTGGTTGTACGATTTTCCCCTTGTTTTTATTAGGCCCAATAAGCGAATGAGCTTGACGTGGCCCTTGTCACCTTTTTAGATTACCTGTATTGTAATTTTAAACGTGACCTTGTGACAATAAATTCTATGGAGTTTCTATGGAGTTTCAATAATAGACAAACCATACGAGGTCTACTAATAGACGAATATGGATGACGTGATTGCTCTGACTCTCTCGGATTTATTTTGCGTAGATAAAACTTTAATTCTGACTCGGATTTATTTTGCATAGGTAAAATTTCAATTCTGACCCCTTCGGATTTATTTTGCGCTGATAAAATTTAAATTCTGACCCTCTCGGATTTATTTTGCGCGGATAAGATTTTAATTATTATTAACACACTTGGATACAGTATTGATATTGTTATCCGTGCAAAATAAATCATGGACTTACATTGCACGGATAAGATTTTGAATCGTATAATACACTTGGATATTGACGTTGTTATCCGGGCAAAATGAATTGTGAATTCATTTAGTGCCGATAAGGTTTCAATTTTTTACCATACTTGGATATTGATATTGCTATGACCGTCGTGGATATAGTCACCAGGAATAAAATTTTGATTCATAAGTAATTGCTTAAAGTTTTTGTGGTGAATCTTGTAGATTTGGCCATCACGAATAGAATAATCGTTCTTGTGTAGAATTATTCATGCACAGAAATATTGCTCTGACATTTTTTGGATGTCGCTTACAGGAATAAGATATTAATTCGTAAATTAAACCATGGAGTAGAAACGTCAAGGGAAATCGAAAACGTTTTATAAATAAACTGCATTAAAATTATCAGCAATGAAGGAATTTCTTCACGTACATGCACCACCTCAGCAACACTTTCATAACGCTTTAAAAATATGCTGCATTAAAATTATCAACAGAGAAGGAATTTTTTCAAGTACATGCACCACCTCACACAACAGCACCTCTGGCTTTCTGCAGCTTGGCTTCCGTTGAGTGAAGGTCCTCCAAAGTGCGTCCGTAGCTAGCGCTGGTGGAGTGCACTCGCTCCCTCAGGCTGACCAGCTCCTCTTCGGTAGCGCGCAACCGCGTCCGCAGGTCCTCTTCGCTCTGACCAAACCAAGCGGTTTATGGCTTCAGATTGTGCTTATTTTGACCTTTCTGCCCCTACCTTGAGTTAGTTTAATTCGCTAACTTCGCTAACCGTTCGTTGTGAGTTAACTGAAGTGCATTCAACAATTCAACATTCAACTAAAATTGGAAAATGACCACACAAGTGGTTTGTGGTATCAGATTATGCGTTTTTGTCCTTTCTGATGCCATCTTGTGTTAGTTTAACTGGGTAACTGTGGTGGGTTGAATTGGAGTTCAATATTCAGCAGAGATTAGGCAATGACCAAATAAGTAGTTAATGGCTTCAGATTATGTTTTATTTTTTATTTTCTGCTGCTATATTATGTTAGTTCAACTCGCTAAGTGTTGTGGGATAAACGGAAGTTCAATATTCAGCTTCAATTGAACAATGGGTGAACAAGCGGTTTATGACATCAGATTATGATTCTTCAAACTTTCTATAGCTATCTTGTGTTGATTTGACTGGCTAACTGGCTAACTGCTAGGGGTTAAATTGAAGTTTAAAAATCAACTGATGTTGAACTTCGACCAAAAAAAAGTTATGACATCAAATTGTGTTGTTTCTTAACTATCTGCTGCGATGTTGTGTTAGCTTATCACCTTACCTGCTGTGGGTTAAATTGAAGTTCATTATTCAACTGATATTGAACACAATTTCAATTTTCAACATCGTAAGAAATAAACGATTAATTGGGACGCGCCGCCATTTAGGTTTCATTAAATTTATGAAAAATTAAGTTTTTCATCTTCGGTGGGTTGCTTGCATCGTGGAAATGCCCTCTGTGACTTCCGTTGGGCCATCAGGCAATCAGTGCCTGATGAACCTGAAATTAAATTCTGATGCATTTAACGGCTTTATAATTCTGGTGAATAATAACGTTCAATACTGATACTGTGATAAATGGATTTTCAAATTAATGAAAGTCAAATGCTGATGCATTTGACAACGTTATAATGACGTTATAATTCAGCTGAATTCTAACGCTGCTATAGTGACTTTTCATTTACTAGTGGTGATGCTGGGCTGCTCATTGCATGCAGTCAGTCTTACTTTTTCGCCGCCTGCATTCATATTTTTTGCCACCTAAGTGATTTAATAGCTTAAATCGCTAAGGCAGCGAAAAACATGCATGCAGGCGACAAAAAAGTTAGACTGGGAATTTAGAGCGACTCGAAACTATAATGTGCATGGAGGTCTTCTTTAAATGATGGGATATTGAAAGCTGTGTTTCAAATGCATAGAGTGCCTAACATGATCCACGAACTGTAGAACTGCTCCACCTCCTGCATTATATAAAATAAATGAATGATTTTCATGGGGGTCTTGTATGAGAAGGACACCGATTTTGGGTTTACATTTACTGAAAAGGAGGCATCAAGCGACAGTATTGCCAACATCAACACATTTTAATCTTATGGTACGAAATGTTCTGACTAAACGTTATCTTGAAAGAAACTGTAATAACTCTGGCATTTTTTTTCAATCATCGCAAATTCATTCTACTACTCGTATTTCTTACATAGACCATGTTGATAGCTATTTTCTATATTATTTATTCTTTTTTCACATCAATAATTCCATTGTCATTAAAATAACACTGATATTTTTTTAATCATTGCAAATTTATTCAACTACTCGTATTTTCTTGCTTAGACAATGATGATAGGGAATTGCCAAATGATATTTATATTCCTTTTTCAGATGAATATTTCAATCATCATTATAATAAAGCTGACATTTTTTCTAAATCAATGCAAATTCATTTCACTACTTTTATTCTATTGCATAAATCACGCTGACATGAAATTATTCGACGATTATAAATTCATTTATCAGATAAATACTTCCATTAGAAGCCATAATATTGGCCGTAAGTTGATACTCAGGCCCACTGCAGGCCGCATTATTAAATGAGACGCGCCCTTCGGCTGTAATTTAGGCCTCGAATAATTTGGCGGCATTTCGTTGCTTGAGCGTTACAAATAAATAATGTAAAACCAGTCTATTAATTTTATCAACGAGCCAAATCGAAATGGCAACATAAATCACCGCTTGTTGAAAGTAATGAAATTAATTTTTTTCCGGGAAGCAGCGGCACTCAAACTTAGAAAATATTCCAGAGAGGTATAAATGCAGGTATTTTCAACGATTTGCCCATAAATTTTGAGTATGAATGTTGGCTGTACAGGAACTTGTATCATGGTGCACTTCAGTATTCAAGTTTTGGGTTTCATTCTATGTTCGTCGCACAAAAATCTTAAGCGAGTGAGAGATCGTTGAAATTTAAAAACTTTGATGTTAGTTTAAGCATCCCTAACAATATTTTCCCCAAAAGGTGCAGGGAAAAGGATCCATTAAGTAAGAGAACGTAAAATTTATGCTCAGGTGTCTTCCCGCGCTTCGATTCTTGTTAAAATACGCTGAGAGAGATTTGACACACTTGTGTGTGTCATGCCGCTGTGCAGGGAAATTTTGTGTGCATGCGTGTATTACTTTCGGTCACATGTTCAAGCAATGGGGAAGTTGAATCACCCGTTCGTACTTTACAAGGGGTAAAGTTTCTCAATAAAAATGGACAGTAAATAAAATTCATGAATGGAATATAATTCTTTTGGCCACATATTCAAGCAATGGGGAAAGTTAAATCTCACATTCATGTTTCGCATAAGGTAAAATTCCTCATTAAAAATGGACAGTAAATAAAATTAATGAACGGAATGTAATTTTCTTCAGAAACCTTAAAATATTCGTGATTTTTCCTTCCAATTCTTTGATAGTGTCAGACAATACATGTAGTCACGGCCTAGTCTGAGAAAGCAATATTTATGCGAAATAATGCTGATATCGCTAAGTATGTTATTGCTGGCTCACTTATACATGCCGTATTATCCTATGACACACAAAAATGTGCGAAGAAACCTGTATTGATATTGTACAATATTTTGATCACACACTTTTGTGCGTCGATTTTGAAACCAATTTTTTTCTGTGTGTAGAAACAGGAAGATTAACAGATTTTTATGAAAAAAAAAACAGAATAAAGCTTGGAAATAAAAGTAATACAGGCGATGAAAAAAAGAGAGCAGTGAACATAGAAAGTGGTTCGTAACGAAAACAAAAAAACGTTCTATAGTAACAAAAGGAGAGCCTATTTAACATTCTAATTGGAACCTGACATTTTCATCCTGAGAGTACTAAATACAATAGTTACATCCCCTTGAGGTAGGTTTAAGTTCATAATTAAGTGCGGATGAAACATTATATCAGCCAGTTATTTTCATTGTCAGCTCCGAGGGTCGTAGTATAGACACCAACGATTAGACTTGAACCGAGGAGCTAACGACAAAAAACAAAAATTGGAACACTAACCTTCTTGAAGATCTCGATGTTGTGTATTATAAATACGAAAGATTAGACTTGAATGATGTAAAAACAAAAATGCAACACTAATCTCCGTGAGGGTTTTGATTTAGTAGAGTATAGATACCAAAGTTAAAACTTGAACTTGAACTGAAGGAAAAACGAACCAAACATCGGAACACTAACCTCCTGAGTGTCTCGATAATGTGTAGTGTAGATACCAAAGATTAGACATGAAGTAAAGAAAAACCAAAAAGTTGGAACATTAACCTTCATAAGGATGTCAAGGTTGCGTAGTATAAATACCATAATCAGACTTAAAGTAAAAAAATTGGAACACTAATCATCCTGAGGGTGTCGACGGTGTGCATAGATAGCATAGATCAGATTTAGAGTAAAAAAAATTGAAACACTAATCAACCTAAGGGTCTCGATGATGTGTAGTATACTCGTAGATGCCAAAGATCAGACTTGAACTTGAACTAAAGGAAAAACCGAACCAAAAATTGGAGCACTAACCTTCCTGAGGGTCTCGATGTTGTCCCTGAGGTGCACGACGTTACGCCGCTCTTCATCGAGCTGCCCTACCAAGCGCCCCACCGTCTGCCGAGCACCGTCGGCGGCAGCAGCTCGCTCCTGCAAGCTCTCTTCCAGCTCGGCTTTGTCGCGCCGCAGTGAGCTCGCTTCCTGCGATCGAAAGTAACGCAATCACGTTGCATGTAAAAATCTTCTGGCAGTCATATTGTAGGTACAAATTTTTGTGAGCATAGATTTTTGACAGTCATGTGGTAAGTATAGATCTTCTTGCAATCGCGTCGGTAGTGTAAATTTTCATGCAATCACGTTGCGGGCATAGATCTTTCTGCAATCATATCACGTGCATAGATCTTCACAAAATTATGCATCATGTATAGATATCTATTCAATCACGCCGCGTGTATGAGTATAGATCTTCAAGCAATCACTGGTGCTTGAGTAGAGATCGTTATGCCATCACGCCGGCGTATGGGTTGGGGCTGTCTTGCGCTGAGCAGGGGTTTTGAGGTGTAACAGAAGATTCTTGAGCAGGTTTAACAGAAGATTCTTAAGCAGGTGTAACATTTTATTCATAAATCATAGTTTGGTTGAACAAAGCAGCTTGAATGCCGCTCGTGCATATGTATTGAAGAAACATATCGAATCCCGTCATTTTTGACAAGTTGTGTACGCTGTTTTTTTATAAATAAATCACATTTCAGTCGAACAAAACAGCTTGACTGCCATCCGTGCATCTGAGGGGCACACGGTAGGGAAATAAGGTAAAGTCATTTCTATAGGGGAAAATACTCCTTCTTTTGTTCGGCTAGCCAATAGAAAAACCTCATTTTACACACGCTGTATGACGTTACTATTGCGATATGTCGTTAGGCCAATAGCGGTGCCTGATTTGAGGCTAGCAGTGATGCCAGATGCAATATGAGCGCTGCTAATGGTTCGATGTCCTGACGTCAGCCTTACGACACGGTCGGGAAAAAAAACCTGGTGTGACCCTATCTTGTTTCTTCTACTGAGTTGTGTACACTGGTTATTTATGCATGTTTAAACTTGTTTATGCTCGTGTACACTAGTTTATGAATAGTTCAACAAAAAATACCACTTGACTGCCGTGCTAGCATAAAAGCCTGTTTATCCGATCTTTGAGTGCGCGCCTGAAGCGAGAGCAAGTGGGCGGGGCTTGCGCCTTTCTTCACTGCTCACGCGCGCACTCAATGATCGTGTAAACAGGCCTTAAGGGAATCACCTTGAGCAAGTCAGAGAGCTTCTTTAAGATGGTGTCGGTGAGGAGACGCGTTGAGGAAGCAGCTCTGGGGATGCCCAGCATGCTCGTGAGGGACGCCACTAATTCCCCCAGCCTCTTCTGGCTCACCTCCCCACGCTGCTCAGCTCCTTCTCGCTCCTCCAACTGGATTCTAAAATGTTTAGTGAGTTTTTGTCGCGAAAAACTGGAAAGCAGTCCTAAAGTTTGTGGTATTTTATTTTTAACTGATGATCTCTTTTATTTCATGTTTGAAGAAGCAAAAAATGGTTTGACAACAGAATTCTAGCTTTTCAACAAACACTTTTTTTCACAACTGATTTGTTTTATTTTCGGTTTTTGGACGATGAGTACAACCTTCTCCTTCTAATTTTATTATTACTAATCTATTAATTATTATTAATGAATCTCTGATTGATATGAGGAGAATTACTAGCAGCACCACAGTCTTCAATTAATGATTCCGTTAAAACAATTGTCGCTGCTTAGCAATTTAATTTTTTTTCAATATTTCCTGAATTTCTGAATACTGCATGAGAGATGTTGTTCGCGTAAGCATAAATAACAAAGTAAATGAAATGTTAACCTAGTCCTTGTCAAAATTTATGTATTACAATCTCGTTCGAACTCACTCATTCAAGTTGACATATGAACGCGCTTGAATATTTTGTGGTAGAGCATTATAACGCAGAAGTAAGTTAAGTAACTTAAATCTTAGGTGTAAGCTCCGGAGAGTTTTTCCAAATTTGAATTTGATTGTAAAATTTCCTCGGATGTGAGTTAAATATCATCAAAAGTAACTTAAATTTTAGGTGTAAACTCCGGAGAGTTTTTCCTAATTTTACATTGACTAAAATTTCCCTGGCTTCAAAGTAACTTAAATCTTAGGTGTAAACTCCGGAGAGTTTTTCCTAATTTGACATTGACTAAAATTTCCCTGGCTTCAAAGTAACTTAAATCTTAGGTGTAAGCTCCGGAGAGTTTTTCAAAATTTTAATTTGGCTGGAAAATTTTTTTGGATGTGAGTCAAATATCATCAGAAGTAACTTAAATCTTACGTAAAAATTCCGGAGAGTTTTTCTAAATTTGAATTCGATTTCAAAATTTTCCTGGGAGTGAGTCAAATTTCCGTGACTGACCTAAGCCGTTCCTCAAGTTCAGTGATCCTGTCAGAGTGTCGCTTGTTGTCTCTGGAGAGCGCTGCCACCGACAACTCTGACCGCTGCAGGCTGGTCTGCAGCACTGCCACTGCATCCTCTCCTTCCTAAAGGAAAAAAAAACATTTAACATACATTTAACAAACATTCAACTCGTTCCCCGCGTATTAGGCTATATGTGCACCACTCGGTAAATTGCTCATTCCCGTTCCGGTATAAATGAGTTACATTTCGTTTTGTCCGCGATCTCTTAAAAAAATAGCTACCATCACCCGAGGTGAAATTAATGTTATCGTGCTGTTGCATTGTTTCTTGGGAAGGATAAAGATGTATCCAAGCAATAAAGTCGATTTCAAAATTCTGCTACTTTAAACCTAAGCAAACCAAACGTTTATTACTGCAAAAACGCTGTGAACGTGTTAATTTACGTTGAAATTTCACTGTTTTCAGAGTTTTGAGATTAACACTTCGACCGGAACGTGAACCACCGGTGGCTACGAGGGGGATTTTTATAACGCTGCTGACCGACCAGTAGTCACAAACTCAATATTTATAAATGCTTAACATGATCCAGTTAATGTTTGCCATTTTCAAAATTGTTTACTGCCATTGAATGTTAATTTGAATTGAATACTAAACTTCAGAATACTGAACCAATTGCGGTCAAAGTGTTAATCAAATTTTAGACTGGAATGTGGCTCAGTTTAATTTAGCTGATTCATGTTGTGTTCCTTGAGATGCTAAAACACTATTTCAGACACAAAGCAATCAAGTTAAATTTTATAATGAATTTAGCTGATTCATGTTGTGTTCCTTCAGATGCTAAAACACTATTTCAGACACAAAGCAATCAAGATAAATTTTATAATGTAGGGTAAAAAACTTCAGTCTGGATTACACCGAACACCGGTAGTTCCTGTTAAATTATTAACACGTTGACTGTGGCAGGTAAAATTGAAGTTCAGTATTCAACTCGAATTAATGTCGATTCAATTGATCGATTTGAGAAATGAAAAACAAAAAATGGATCGTGCCTGCATTTAATTTTGTTTAGGTATTTATGAAAATTCAGTTGGTGACTACTGGTTGGTCAGCAGCCTAATGAAAAACCCTCCGTGACCACCGGTGGCTCACGTCTCAGGAAAAGTGTTAACTAGCTGTTTGAGATACCCTGTTCTTCTGTCTTCTAAGAACTTTATTACTACCATGAACTGCTTAATTCACGGGTATCGCGAAAGATCAAGAACTTACACTTTCACTTAAGGACTTATCCATATGTGCGTCATCTCTAACTTGTTTTTTTAAATGCCTTATAACTAACACCAGGACGCCATGACGGTTACCCCGGTCAGCTGGTACCCACTTCAGACATCCGGGTAGAGGTTCAGAGGTAGAGGCACTTGTGATATATAACTTCTGACTACATGAATGTTTCGTGATTAACACTCCAGACTATGAACCTGAAATTCATGTCTTGACTAGTAGATGCAGTGTTCTAGTGGTTAAGGCATAATGAACTGATTTTTGACTGCATGATTCAGTGATTTAGTTATCCCAATTACCACATCGAGCTATGGCTGAAATTCATGCATGACCATAAAGTGATATGGTCTAGTGGTTACCACATCGGTCTATAAACCAAAAATTCATGACTACAAAGTTCCTGGGTCTTGTAGAGACTAAATCGGTCTATGAACCAGAAATTCATGACCAAAGCAACATTGTCTAGTGGCCACCACATCGTTCTACAAAGCCAAAATTCCTGACCACGAGGTCCTTGGGCCTAGTCGTTGGATATCGTTCAATGAACCTGAAATTCATGAAAAGGTTATTCGGTCTATTGGTTACTACATCGATGTATGAACCAGAAATTCACACCCACAAACCCCTCGGTCCAGTGGTTCCCACAACGGCTTATGAACCAGAAATTCATGCCCACAAGTCTTTTGATCTAGTGGTTTTCAACTGGATCCCTCGTTCCAGTGGTTCCCGCATAGGTCTATAAACCAGAAATTCATGCCCACGAGTCCCTTGGTCAAGTGGTTTCCACATCGTGACCTTTAAGTTCACATCTACACGCCCTACTGGCACATACAAATCCTGATTACTCCTAACCTGAAGCCTGCTCCTGAGAGAGATGATGGTGGCGGCCTGCCTGGCGTGTTCCTGTCTATGGGCGTCCAGCTGCCGCGTCAGCTCTGTGGCCTGGAGCCCTTTTTGGGACAGCCGTGCCCTCGTTTCCCGCACCTCCTCCTCCAGACGTCGGCACCGGACGGTCGCCGCGGCGAGGTCGCTGCGCAACACTTCCTCCGTGTCGCGCTGGCTCTGCAACGCGGGTGTGGTCGTTGTTTAGTATAACTGAAGTGATGGGGTGTTGTTACCTTCGAAAAGAACTGCTGAATGTAGCACTGAAGGGATGTGGTGCTGTTACCTTCGAAAAGAACTGTTGAGTGCTGCACTGAAGTGATGAGGTGTTGTTACCATCAAAGGAAACTGTTGAATGTAGCACTGAAGTGATGTGGGCTGTTATCATCGAAGAAACTTTTTGCAGCCGCGTGTTATGGGTTTCGTCCTTTTTATAGTAATGTTAATTGTAGTATTATAATGACTTGAAAGATTTGGAAGATTTATTTACCCCCGCATGTGAATTATTATGAGGAAGACGTAATAATATTTGCTAGTTTAGTATTACAATCACTTGAAACATTTATATACCACCACATGTGCATTGTTACATGTGAGACATAATTATACTTGTTAATATGGTATTATACTCACTTGAAAGGTTTGGATGATTTAATTACCCCCGCATGTGCATTGTTGTAAATAAGACATACTAATATTCTTGGTATCTACTAGATTACAATGTTAGCAGTGTGGGCCACGTGGGATACGAGGCTTCAACGGCAACCTATGAAGAATTATGCTGTAAACTATGGTAAATAACTTAGCTTATTTATGTTTCTTCCTCAAAATAAATTAAGCATAAAAGACCAATATTCTAATGGCAAGCTAACAGAATATACAGTTTGATATTTTGATTATCAAATTAACTTGATCGTGGACACAAATTTGCACGTGGTGGACAAAAATGAGCTCGTGGTGGACACAAATGAGCTCGTGATAAGGACAAATTAACTCGTCGAAGTCGGGCTAGAAGTCAAGTTTGAGCAATAAACCTTTCTGGTGAGGCGAGTGGCTCCGACGTTCCAGTCGTCCAGCGCTGCGGGGTACACAGCCAAGTTCCCCTCCTGCAATAGCCAAAAACTTCACAGAGTAAATTTGGGTTAAACGCTTGCATTGCGACGATTTTGGAATGGTTTCAAGTTTATTTAAATGTAGGCTTGAAAATAATTTTTAATCCACTTTTTTGTGTCATGATTGTGCCTGCAACTAGTATCGAATTATTATTTTCTTATGTGAGTCATTGAACGAAATTTTCTTCGTAGATATATTTCATTATTAGTCATTCAACATCATTATCGAGCATACGTAGTGTAAATTAAATTCTTCCTGAAATGACATTGTCCTATGACTTGCACACGCACACAATCGGTCTTGTTTCGAACAGTACGGTATGAACACGTGAACTAAGCTGAGTGAGAATGTTCAGCTGAGTGAGAATATTCTAAGCTGAGTGAGAGTGTTCTAAGTGAGCTGAGTGAGAATGTTCAGCAGGCTAAGCTGAGTGAGAATGTTCAGCTGAGTGAGAATGTTCTAAGCTGAGTGAGAGTGTTCGAAGTGAGCTGAGTGAGAATGTTCAGCAGGCTTTCTTTCAGTAAAATCGCAATCGTAGTGACCGCTCTTTATTTGGCCATACGAAAGTGATCAACGAACACTAGGTTTCATGTGTGCTTGCAGTGAGTTCTATCAATTACTACTGGTCACCTGTAATCTTTCACAGCAAGTAGCATTTTTATTGAAAAAAATTTGAGAGTTATTTTTCAAATCTATTTCGATTTCAGAAATAATTAATCGCGTTTTGACTTGGAAACTCGAGGGAGAATTAAAAGTATGAGTACTTGAACGGCTTTATGGCCCTCAAGACACACTGATGGAGTTCCAGGCCTGTGTCTTGTACCCCGAAGAATACTTCGTATGTGACCCTGTAAACAACCAGGCCTTTCTTTGAATAAAATTCAATACCTCTCGACTGAATACAATAAAGAAAAACATCTTTATCCCAAACGGAAAATTTTGAACGGTAGCTCAAATCGCAACCATATCATAGAAATGGTTTTCTATCTTATTAACCTGAGGGGAAAGAGAGAAAGTCAAAGTTCAATGATTAGATGAGTTCACTCTTTAGCCTCTTTTACCCGGTTTCTTTTACCCGTGTCATCCCCAAAGAAGCTGCTCATACTCAAGTAAATATATCGCGACTATCAAGAATGAAGCGAACCATGCTCTCTACCAAGAAGTACCAGTTTGGTGTTTCGCTGTGCAGGTGTGTGGTAGTCCTGTTGAGACGATGCGTGGTAGTGCTCCATCTCGGCCAAAAAAAAGGTTTCGTAGTGGCTGGTAGTTGGAGTCCTTTCCAACATACCTCTCGTGCCGTCGCTTCTCACGCATGATACCAACTCACTATCCCCTGAACTCTTAGCTTCATTTAGGTAAATTGCGGCATCTTCGTCATCCAGTTCGATTATTTTTGGGTTTGGGATGTCGTTTGCACTTGTCTGGACAGGATCAGAAGCCGGCAGTGGGGCTCCAGTCAAGAGGTCGGCAATGGGGGTCTCGAAATCCCCTGCAGAGGGGAGGAGGTCCCCCATATGTGGGGGTGTAGTTTCTTCCCCAGGACTGCGCGTACTAAAAAAATTATTAAATACATAAAACTAAGTTTCTGTTTTTTATATTCAATTTGTTATTGTCTAATATAGAATTAGGTTTTACAAACGGGCTCGGAAGACACATTTAAGTTTGAAGAATGGTTAAATTTTCGCTCATGTTGTATAGTGTTTCCAAGTAAATAGCTGTCTATTTAATAAGAGTTCCTAAGAAATTAGATGCGAATCTTCTCACGTCAATGTTCACTTCATAACAATGAAGAACTAGTTTGATTTTACCCACGAGAAATACAAATACTCTAACTGATGAGCATGAACATTTAAAAAATGCATGTTTTAAACTGTTTTTTAGTACATGGTTTAGACTGTTTTTTCTCAGTGCATGCTTTTGACTATTTCTTTTTCAATATATGTTTTAGACGTTTATTTCAATACGTGTTTTGGAAGTTTTTTCAATGCATGTTTTAGACGGTTTTTTTCAACACATGTTTTAGACGGTTTTTCAATGCATGTTTTACACGATTTTTTCAATACATGTTTAAACGTTTTTTCAATACATATTTTAGATGGTTTTTCAACACATCTTTTAGACGTTTTTTAATACATTTTTAGACGTTTTTTTCAATACATGTTTTAGACGTTTTTTCAATACATGTTTTAGACGTTTTTTTCAATACATGCTTTAAACGGTTTGTTCAATATTTGTTTTAGATGTTTTTTTTTCAATGTGTGTTTTAGACGTCTTTTTCAATGCATGTTTAGGCTGTTTTTACAACAACATGTTGTACTACAGCATGCGTGTATAACAAAAACAGCGAACCATGTAAGGCTCAAACTGTGTGATGTATTGCATCGGGTTTTTAGTTTTACTCGGCAGTCTGTGAAGGTTTTTTTTCATGGATCTGAGATATGCGTAACTTTGGGACTCCAAATGGCTAATAATGTTCAAGACCTGATGAAGTTTATATTAGGAATGCCCAAAAAATAATCTCTGTTCAGTACCAACAACCAAGGGAAAAATCTTTGTTTGTCTGAGCCTTACTGAGACTTGGGACAAAATTTTGTTTGCATTGTTCCATTTATTTAATCATCAGAAATATTTCATCTACTCGCGCCGAATATAATTCGATTGAAAATAGTAGTATTCAAACCTGTATTTACAAATGTGAAATAAAATACCCTTAAATGACGGAATTGGTATTTGTAGAGTACTGTGAGTACTTTAGAGTACTCACAGGTTTCAAGTAAAGTAATGCGCTTCTACATTTTTGCTTCGTGAATTCAATAGCATTCATTTTTCAACTAAAATTTCCAATCTTATTCATACGAGGGGTAGACATCGCTTGATAATCTCACAGTACTGTAATCTCACGGACTCTTTGTTTACCAGCGAAACAGAGCGTCCTACATTTTGTTCCATGGATTTGACAAAACTTGTTTTCATATAAAAATTTACAAACTTACACCTACGGGGTAGACGCTGCTTGGTAATCTCAGAGCTCTGTAATCACACGGACTCCAAGTTAAACATAGAGCGTTTTTAGATTTTTGTTTCGTGCATTTATTAGAACTTGCTCTTAAATAAAAATTTACAAACTTACACCTACGAGGTAAATGCAACTTGTTAATTTGGAGCACCATAATCACGCGGACCTTTAAGTTAAAAAGAGCGCTTCTACATTTTTGTTCCGTGTATTTAATAAAATCTATTTTCAAATTAAAATTTGTATATTTACTTTTTGGGAGTAGATGGTACTAACTTGTGCTTCTACATTTTTGTTTCGTGCATTTAACAGAACCTATTTCCAAATTAAAATAAGCAATCTCACTCTTTGGGGGTAGAGGCAGCGGGCCGGTCTGGAGACTCTCGGGAGGACTCCTGCCTGCTGGGGGAGGACCTCTCAGGAGACGCGGCTGACGACGAGCTGCTTCTCTCCATGCCTGCGGGCAGCTCTGACAGTCTCGTGCTTCCGTCTCAATTGGGTAGGGGGACAATTTTGGATACCGTGGAATTTTCCTCAATAAAGTCTCGGACGACTTTATGTAGTAAAAGCAAGTGTTGTCAAAGTATGAAAATATAATTGAAAGTACATCTCGCTGCCCTCACAATTGGGTAGGGGGTACGAAAAAAATTAAAATACGGGGTAATTTTCCTCAATAAAGTTTGGGTTAGTTTGAATTAGTGAAAGCAAGTATGTTAAAAAATGTAAATATCATTAAAAATACCACTCAAAGTAGTGATAGTAAGAGTATAAACTGCTAAAAATATAATTGACAAATGCATCTTGGAGTAGTGATAGCTAGTGTATCAACTAATAAAAATGCAATTAAAAATACATCTTGAATATAGATAGCAAGTGTATAAATTACAAAAAATAAATTGAGTACACATTTTGAAGTGGTGATATCAAGCGCATTCAAAATAAAAATATGCATGTGTAAGCTATAACATTATAAGGAATTTTTTTACCATAACAACTCTATAATAACTATGGTAACTCGACACTTGGTTTATCAGTCAAGAAAATTACAAAAGTAAAGCAAAAACTTGAGATGAAAAACACTGTTTCAAAGCACACTTGAGAAGCACACATGCAGAACCCATTTATGCTCGGTTTTACAGAAAAAAATGTTAGAAAAAATTAAAATCAAGTACCGGTGAGTAGGGAATTTAGCAATCTAACTTACATCAATACCAAGCAATGAAGCAATCCAACTCTTCATTTTTGAATGCGCAACATTTTCGACTTTCAAATATTAATTCCTGGTCGGAAAGATATTTTCACGGCTTCTAAGCATACAATATCATTTCACTAACGCTTCATTTATAACATGACAAAGTGCCTCATTTTTTGATTTATTAGTCAAACTCCCCGTGAACAAAACCTCATTAAAATCAGACAACTTTTAAAAAACAGTTTTTTGAAACATAAGTATCAACCAAACTCACCATGAACAAAACCTCGCTAAAATCAGACTACCTTTTGAAAAAGGCTTTTTGAAATACGACTTTCTCTCCTTTTTGATATATGGAATATGTCGCTTGTTACATGGGAAATTTACAGATGCGTTACGCAAATTCCCCAAGAAGAAAACCTCATCAAATTCAAACAAACTCTAGAAAAAGGCTTATTGTAATATTAGTTCCACGATCTGATACATGGAAAGTTTCTGATACATGGAAAGTTTCTGATACATGGAAGTTTCTGATACATGGAAAGTTTCTGATACATGGAAGTTTCTGATACATGGAAAGTTTCTGATACATTGAAAGTTTCTGATACATGGAAAGTTTCTGATACATGGAAAGTTTCTGATACATGGAAGTTTCGGATACACGGAAAGTTTCTGATACACGGAAAGTTTCTGATACACGGAAAGTTTCTGATACACGCAAAGTTTCTGATACACGGAAAGTTTCTGATACCTGGAAAGTTTCTGATACATGGAAAGTTTCTGATACATGGAAAGTTTCTGATACACGGAAAGTTTCTGATACACGGAAAGTTTCTGATACATGGAAAGTTTCTGATACACGGAAAGTTTCTGATACACGGAAAATTTCTGATACACGGAAAGTTTCTGATACACGGAAAGTTTCTGATACACGTAAAGTTTCTGATACACGGAAAGTTTCTGATACATGGAAAGTTTCTGATACATGGAAAGTTTCTGATACATGGAAAGTTTCTGATACATGGAAAGTTTCTGATACACGGAAAGTTTCTGATACACGGAAAGTTTCTGAAACATGGAAAGTTTCTGATACACGGAAGGTTTCTGATACATGGAAAATTTCTGATACATGGAAAGTTTCTGATACATGGAAAGTTTCTGATACATGGAAAGTTTCTGATACATGGAAAGTTTCTGATACATGGAAAGTTTCTGATACATGGAAAGTTTCTGATACATGGAAAGTTTCTGATACATGGAAAGTTTCTGATACATGGAAAGTTTCTGATACATGGAAAGTTTCTGATACATGGAAAGTTTCTGATACATGGAAAGTTTCTGATACATGGAAAGTTTCTGATACACGGAAAGTTTCTGATACATGGAAAGTTTCTGATACACGGAAAGTTTCTGATACATGGAAAGTTTCTGATACATGGAAAGTTTCTGATACATGGAAAGTTTCTGATACATGGAAAGTTTCTGATACACGGAAAGTTTCTGATACACGGAAAGTTTCTGAAACATGGAAAGTTTCTGATACACGGAAAGTTTCTGAAACATGGAAAGTTTCTGATACATGGAAAGTTTCTGATTCATGGAAAGTTTCTGAAAAATGGAAAGTTTCTGAAACATGGAAAGTTTCTGATACATGGAAAGTTTCTGAAACATGGAAAGTTTCTGATACATGGAAAGTTTCTGATACATGGAAAGTTTCTGATACACGGAAAGTTTCTGAAACATGGAAAGTTTCTGAAACATGGAAAGTTTCTGAAACATGGAAAGTTTCTGATACACGGAAAGTTTCTGATACATGTAAAGTTTCTGATACATGGAAAGTTTCTGAAACATGGAAAGTTTCTGAAACATGGAAAGTTTCTGATACATGTAAAGTTTCTGAAACATGGAAAGTTTCTGATACATGGAAAGTTTCTGCTACATGGAAAGTTTCTGAAACATGGAAAGTTTCTGATACATGGAAAGTTTCATAAACATGGAAAGTTTCTGATACATGGAAAGTTTCTGATACATGGAAGTTTCTGATACATGGAAAGTTTCTGATACATGGAAAGTTTCTGATACATGGAAAGTTTCTGATACATGGAAAGTTTCTGATACATGGAAAGTTTCTGATACATGGAAAGTTTCTGATACATGGAAAGTTTCTGATACATGGAAAGTTTCTGATACATGGAAAGTTTCTGATACATGGAAAGTTTCTGATACATGGAAAGTTTCTGATGCATGGAAAGTTTCTGATACATGGAAAGTTTCTGATACATGGAAAGTTTCTGATACATGGAAAGTTTCTGATACATGGAAAGTTTCTGATACACGGAAAGTTTCTGATACATGGAAGTTTCTGATACATGGAAAATTTCTGATACATGGAAAGTTTCTGATACATGGAAAGTTTCTGATACATGGAAAGTTTCTGATACATGGAAAGTTTCTGATACATGGAAAGTTTCTGATACATGGAAAGTTTCTGATACATGGAAAGTTTCTGATACATGGAAAGTTTCTGATACATGGAAGTTTCTGATACATGGAAAGTTTCTGATACATGGAAGTTTCTGATACATGGAAAGTTTCTGATACATGGAAAGTTTCTGATACATGGAAAGTTTCTGATACATGGAAAGTTTCTGATATATGAAAATTTTCTGATACATGGAAAATTTCTGATACATGGAAGTTTCTGATACATGGAAAGTTTCTGAAACATGGAAAGTTTCTGAAACATGGAAAGTTTCTGAAACATGCAAAGTTTCTGATACACGGAAAGTTTCTGATACATGTAAAGTTTCTGATACATGGAAAGTTTCTGAAACATGGAAAGTTTCTGAAACATGGAAAGTTTCTGATACATGGAAAGTTTCTGAAACATGGAAAGTTTCTGATACATGGAAAGTTTCTGATACATGGAAAGTTTCTGAAACATGGAAAGTTTCTGATACATGGAAAGTTTCTGAAACATGGAAAGTTTCTGATACATGGAAAGTTTCTGATACACGGAAAGTTTCTGATACATGGAAGTTTCTGATACATGGAAAGTTTCTGATACATGGAAAGTTTCTGATACATGGAAGTTTCTGATACATGGAAAGTTTCTGATACATGGAAGTTTCTGATACATGGAAAGTTTCTGATACATGGAAAGTTTCTGATACATGGAAAGTTTCTGATACATGGAAAGTTTCTGATGTATGGAAATTTTCTGATACATGGAAAATTTCTGATACATGGAAGTTTCTGATACATGGAAAGTTTCTGATACATGGAAAGTTTCTGATACATGGAAAGTTTCTGATACATGGAAAGTTTCTGATACATGGAAGTTTCTGATACATGGAAAGTTTCTGATACATGGAAAGTTTCTGATACATGGAAAGTTTCTGATACATGGAAAGTTTCTGATACACGGAAAGTTTCTGATACATGGAAAGTTTCTGATACATGGAAGTTTCTGATACATGGAAAGTTTCTGATACATGGAAAGTTTCTGATACATGGAAAGTTTCTGATACATGGAAAGTTTCTGATACATGGAAAGTTTCTGATCCATGGAAAGTTTCTGATACATGGAAAGTTTCTGATACATGGAAAGTTTCTGATACACGGAAAGTTTCTGATACATGGAAAGTTTCTGATACATGGAAAGTTTCTGATACACGGAAAGTTTCTGATACATGGAAAGTTTCTGATACATGGAAAGTTTCTGATACACGGAAAGTTTCTGATACATGGAAAGTTTCTGATACATGGAAAGTTTCTGATACACGGAAAGTTTCTGATACATGGAAAGTTTCTGATACATGGAAAGTTTCTGATACACGGAAAGTTTCTGATACACGGAAAGTTTCTGATACATGGAAAGTTTCTGATACATGGAAAATGTCCAAGAGCCAAATCGCGACATTCACAGTTGTGTAGGCAGTAAAGTCAGACAACTTTTACAGCAGCGGTTGGGAATTCCCCACTGGTGGGGAATGGCGGAGTTGCCAGGTGAGGAATTTCGTGCATTTGTTTCCACCCAAAACAAATCGATAGTATTTCAAAATCTAAAACATTACATTTAAATAATAACTTACTTTACAA
This sequence comes from Morinoia aosen, assembly GCA_030386875.1. Taxonomy (NCBI): domain Eukaryota; kingdom Metazoa; phylum Arthropoda; class Malacostraca; order Amphipoda; family Talitridae; genus Morinoia; species Morinoia aosen. The sequence goes on from CM059560.1 coordinate 65,633,752, forward strand.
ATCACAACCATTTACAGACTGTTTTAATGTCAAAATAACCATAATGGGGTATCGTATACCATGTTTGGGGAAAAGTGACAACACTGCTGGGTTAAGAATGTCACAGATCAGTAAAAGGAAGATGCTGTGGTGCAGAATGCTCCATTCCCCACCACAGCATCGGTGGGGAATGAAGTGTTGGCTCACTAAAATGTGGTTATTTGGCGAAAAAAGGTCAAGAACTACTGCTTTAAAGCAAGGCTCCTTAAAGTACTCCTTGCTAACGTTTGCGACTTACGAGTCACGCCAGTAGACGAGACGCCTGACGAAGCGGACGACGAGGACCTCCTGGTGACGTGAATGGCCGTGACGGAAGCTCGTCTCACGTCCTCACGCCTCTCGGAGCCGACGTGAGCAGAACTGGAGGAGGTGCTCGAGCTAAGCGACGAGGAGGAGGCGACGCTCACGAGCAACGTCTCCTGCACGCTCTTCTGCTGCATGCTGACCCCCGTGCTGCTCCTAGGGGTGTTTGTTAGGAATATTTCTTATTAAATCTTGGTTACTTGAGAACACGGCTCTAAACTGCAGCTTACTCTGTCGTGTTGAAAAACTAATGAAATGATTTAAAAAAATCTTTGTAACTTTAAAACCAGCATTCCATGTAAATGACTTATGGAGGTACACTTAGATAAATAGATATCCTTCATAAATATATGAATCAGTAAAATACTCACTGTTAACGAAGAGCATATGAAGTTTTAATAGACTTTTTTCCATAGAAACGTATGACAGAGTGGGCCACATTAGAGCCATTCCTATTAAACGTATGTTTTCACGTTGTAAAGGTTTAGAATTATTGATTAATTTTCCCTTACGAATATTATACTCATAATGATGCTGGATGATGATATGCGCTAGAAAATTCCTTTCACTTGAAGACAGGCGATGATGTTTCAACGCCAAAACGTTCAACGAAGTTGAGGGAGGTATTTTATTTTTTATTCGCAGGTTATATTTTTATTTCTGATGACAAAGGGATACTAGTCCAGTTAAATGAATGTTCTGTTTAACCCAATATTTCCTTAGGTTAGTAAACATCGCCTTTGATCATGATCTGAAAAAATGGTCATTCTTCGTCATTTATTCTTCAGAGTCGAGTTTACTTTGAATAAACGCCACAAGGTTTGCTAACTGTATTTGGGGTAATTTAAATGAATGAATTAAAGTGATAGGAAGGTCAAAACAAGTGGTTTCTTCAGTGCACAAGAAATGAAACTGCTTCATATCCATTAAAATAGCTCTAATAATATAAAAACTCCGAGATTTTCCTCCACAGTTTCATAAAAAATGACTTTCATAATATTGGATTTACGAAACTTTCTTCTAATTGTGATGTAGTCTTATATAAAGTGGCTCTCATAACATTTTAGTTGCGAAACTTTCCTCTAATTGTGATGCAGTTTCAAATAAAAGGGCTTTTATAATATTGGATTTGCGAAGCTTTCCTCCAACTGTGGTTTGAACTCGCGCTAGAGGATAAAACGCACTTTTACAGTTCAGCAGTGATGTTGTGGACCCGTAGAACTGACTTAATTGGAAAATGTTTATTTAAAAAATTCTTGAGAACATTCACGGAAAAGAAAATGTAAATCCATATTCGGTTAAAAAAAGATATTGAGAGAAATTTACTCCCTGTCCGAGTTTCAAAACATTAACAATAAGGAACGCACCACAGCACAGCGCAAATTTATTCAAGAATGAATAAAATGACCAGTAAACTAAAAAGCCTCATGATTATTATGTGAAATGTAATGCTTATTCCAAAAAAAATTACCTGTTAAGTAATGTTGCAGATGATGCACTCCCTAAGTTAGTAAATGCTTGTTGCGTGGGCTCGTGGTTGAGAAGGAATAAGTCTTTGATTAATAAAAATAACTGAAACGCAGTTTAAAAACGTTCGGATTTTAACTAAAATCACTCATTTTATTCCACGTGTGATAGTTCAACCGTAAGTTTTGTACGGCCTGAAATTTTTATTCAGATAAGCCCACCCAGCGTTTGTGAGTAGCTCATTTTTTACTCATCTTTACACCACTAAAAAAAAAAACATAATCAGCCAGGCTAACGGAGCACCGTCCGGCAACGCATAAGGAAGCGGAGTGTACTGGCATGATGAAAGTTGTGCTAATATTTATTGAAAATAAGAACAACAGAATTAATGTGACTTAAAATAAAGAATAATCATTCGGCCATTGACGAATAGTCTTAATAAGTATAAGAACGTTCTCCAGAATAATATTTCAAATACGAGGAGACATGTTTTCTGAATGTCTATTGCCGTGATCTACAATATTTTCGAACTCAAAATCTCAATACAAGGCTATTCATCACACATACCCCAAAACATGATCTGATGCCCTGCTATTGCGCACTCTTCTTGACAAAAATGCATTCTCGCGAAGATACCATGCAAGTTCTCAACGGAGCTAACGACGCATTCCTGTTCAACGCACAGAAAAACTAAGCGTAAGCCTTCAAAGCCGATCGCAGAGCACGATAGTCATTAGTAGGAATTACTCAACTTAAAGCAACGAGAAAGAACGTTCTCAATAGTGCGTTCACTAGCAATACTCGAGAATGATTGGAAGTTCAAAGCAAAAAATTTGAAGCTGGGATCTGCTCTGCCTAAGCAAACTTATGTGTAAGTCCATCCTTTGGTGATCAGCAGGAACAATAGTGGATGATTGGAAGTTCGCAGAGTAAAATTCAAAGCTGAGATGTGCTCTACTTGAGCCTTAGACCCTAGAGCGGTCAGTAGCACTACTAACAACGAACAAAAAACTTCAAGCCAAAAATTTAGAGTTTGCCATACAGTTCATCTATGTGTGCTCGTTATCTGTGCCAAAATATGCGCTCCATGTTAACGCATTGCCTGATTGGTGACCCACCGGTGGTCACTGAGGGAATATCCATAATACAGATGACCCTCCGGTGATCAAAAACTAAATTTTTACATATACTTTATTGAAATGAATTAAGTACACTTTCCAATTATTATTTTGTTTGTCTTGATGATGAAAATCTTAAATTGAGTTTAATTTAAGTTCAATATTGGAATTTATCTTAGCAAATGACAGTTAGCCTTGCATTTATTTTAATTTGAGTTGAATCTTATTATTTAGTTTGACTATCTATAGCTTGCGTGTTAAACAGGTACGTGTTCAGCAACGCGCACAAGTCGCTCTCAGATTGGAATAGAACTGCAATGTGATAGTGGGATTTCAGTATGAAATAAATTTTGTTTTGTGTTGGTGATCGGGAAACACAGAGAAAATATTATTGAAGAGTCTTCTACGCGAACTAGAATCTCTGCCTACCTCGTTAGGTGACTCGTAAGCGTCTGTAGGCATTGACTATTGCTAACAGAACTCATCCATCATACTATAGGCATTATCCATCACTAACAGACCACATCCATCATACTATAGGCATTATCCATCACTAACAGACCACATACATCATACTATAGGCATTATCCATCACTAACGGAACACATCCACCATACTATAGGCATTATCCATCTCTAACAGAACACATCCACCATACTGTAGGTATTATCCATCTCTAACAGAAAATATTCACCATACTATAGGCATTATCCATCACTAACAGAAAACATCCACCATACTATAGGCATTATATATCACTAACAAAACACATCCACTCACCTCACCTGGCGCGCTTCCCTCTACTAACCACAGCCCTCACGCGTCTGGCGTTGCCATGACGACGGCGTCAGGCAGTAGGACGTTACTAAGCTACATCTAAACGATGGAATATTTTGGCCACTATAGTAAATGGATTTTTTAAAGAAACTTTGGCAACAAAGACCATACAGCACTTTGGAACCCTCTAGTGTTGCGCGATGTGTAATTTTTTGGGTTTAATATTATTTGACGAAAACCGTTTCTTGAACATGTTTTAAATGAAGGTCAAGCTACAAGCATGTTGCCATGGATGCGTGCAGTTAACTCTCTTATGCGTAAGTTACTGAATGTGAGGTGGAAGTACTGAGTACTTTGGTTTTATATCTAATACTCCACCCTCTTATATTTGAAATAAAAAAAGGGCGAAATTAGAGAAAGGCCGTAAAAAATTAAAAATACAGTATCTTGAGAGTTGTTAAGTCCGCGTGAACACGGCCCGTCAAAATATACAGGGCTGGAGCTTGTATCACAGATACGCTCATTACACACTACAGGCTGGCTTCGGACAGACCGACGGACGGATGCGGCTCTTATTATAGTATAGATTTATATTCATTTATGTATTTATTCACTTACACGAACATTATAGACGTGAAATGTTAGCACTATTTTCAGCAGACAGATAAATCAGGAATTGATGTTCAATTATGAATGTGTTTACATTAAAGTGAAAATCTTGATCTTTCTCAAAGGCAATGTAAACATCTCGTTCTAAAATTTGATCTAATTTTTTTCATCTCTAGTTCGCTTTCAGGAGGGCTCATTATATTTTCAAAGGCACGACGTGTTTTTTTTATGCGGTCACTAGAAGCCTGCCCGCGTGTGATGGGGTTGACCTGTCTTGTGCGAGGGGAGGGGTTGCACTCAATGAAGCGGTCGGGGTAAGCCAGCTATGGCTGTCGCTGTCGGGCCTGACTGTTGAAAATGGTTGTGCTGGGCTGCCACTGATCCATCCGGGCAGTTCTGGTGCGGCCAGTGCTGCCTCTCTCGCCTCCTAGTGACTAAGGGTGATTTATTGTGGCCTGCTGTCGGCTACCCTCTCGTAAGGAGAAGCATGGTATATGTATGAAGCCACCTGCGTCTCTTGGATCGCATTGTGAGATCTGCATCAGCGCTATGTCCGGGTTTGGTGCTGACTTCTCTAGCGCACAGAAGGCTAGTTGCCCAACTTTGCGTTTTTTATTAGCCATTCAACAATAGAAGGCACTTGTTGTTCCATATGCTTCCCCCACGGGCCGAGCGGATTCGGGTTACCCGTGCTACTGCTGCTGCTCATAGTTTTGAGCTGAGGGAAGTTAGATGTAGGACTTCGCAGTATAGGCGTTGCTTGTCCCTTGTTCCGTTGCCCGCTGGAACTCCCTTCCCTCTGCCGTGTTTGATTCGGGTTTGTTGGGTGGTTTCAAAGGTGCTGTCAACTCCTGGTTGTTGCGTGGTTGATGTCTCCTTCTCCTTCCCCTGCTTTATTCCTTTAGTTTTTTTCTTTGTTTTTCGTTTTTGTTTCACTGTTCGTGGAGTTGATGCTGGCGGGGTTTCCTATGTGAAATCTATGGATCCACGATCCGTCCCGTTGGGGTTGCTTTGCTTGATTTAATAATAATAATAATGTATGTATATATGTATATAAAACGTGTCAAAATTAGGCCCCGATTGACAAGGTAGCCAGTATCCTGACTACGTATTATAGATTTTCAGAAGACACATTTCTTGATTAGAGATGTGATTTGTCAAATTCAGACTTGATTGACGAGGTAACCAACACTTGATGTCATGGTGTCCTAGTGTTAGTTATAATGCATTTGAAAAACCAATATACAAGGTGATATGCATCAGGCTTGATTGGAATAAGCCATCCTTCATCCTTTATCGTTTGATTAGAGATAAGATTCATCAAATTCAGATTTGATTGACAAGGTAATGTCTCCTGATCACGTATCGTTCAATTTCACCAGAGCACTTGATCAGAGAAGCGACTTATCAATTTTAGGCTCAATTATCGACGATGGTAAGCCGTATTCTGACCACGTATTACGCGTTTTAAGCAGAACACTTGATTAGAGGGGCTATTTTTCAAACTTAGAACTCAACGAACCTACACTAAGTGTGTCGTAACGAGAACGCATTTTCAGAGCCAAAATGGGTGCATGAACTTGAAAGATACGAGTCTACCACGGATTCCAGTGCGAGTAAGCATCGAACTAGAGCACAAAACATCTTCGGGAGATACAATAATTACTCAGAGACAGCTTGTGATATAAGAGTCTCCCATGTTAGAAAGCATTGAATTAAATCACGTAAAACAGCCTCGGAAGATACAAGAACTACTACGTGAAAAACAAGCACGATTTGGCCTCTGATCTCTCAACAAGCATTTTAAGGAAGAAAAAAAGAAAAGCAGTTAATTTCCAACAAAGTAGCAAAATTGAATTAGTTTTGACAAGTGAGTTTCAATCATTAATCAATGCTATGTAATAAAATGCCAGCTGTCTTCTTATTACAATGGAACCCTCGTTGAACACATTAAATTGATTTGTCCGTCTTGGTTGTTTGGTCCACCCGTCTCTCTTTCAGGTTCTTAAAAGGATGCTTAATGACTGTATCTGTGATACGAGTGTCACTAGTGCACAAGTGCAGGAATATTTTAACCGCGGGTGCTATCAGGATGGACATATTTACTTATCATCAGCATCCGGAAGTTTTGTCTAAGCTCTAAAGAAAATATCGAATCCCGTCATTTTTCACGGACCGTGTGCACTAGTTATTAATATGAAAGTTGTTGATTGGTACTGAAACAATTTCTTTAGAAAGAGACACGCCCTTCCATGCGTCGTAAACCGAGTACAGCAATAAACCCGAGGAGCCTCGCTCTAGCTCAGGGCAGACTATAGAAGGAATGAAACTCCTTTTATTTACTGTCTCCTTTATTTTTGTACCTTATTTTAACGTGGAGCTCAAGGAAAACCGAAAGGGATAGGTTGTTGCTAAATAGAATAGCTCAGCTGCTAGGAAATGTTGAGTTGTGAATTGACTTGATCAAAATGGAACTTTATTGCTTTACCAGAAATTTCTATGTAGGAAAAAGGGAAGGGAAAGGTTGCTTCTAAATAGAATTGCACAACTGCTATGAAATAAAGGGTTGGAAATTCAGCGCTGGTGGTGTTAGTGCACAACATCCGTCATGTTAGACTCGTTCATAAGATATACTTCACAATTTTAGACTCGTTCATATAATAAAATTCACAATTTTAGACTCGTTCATATAATAGACGTCACAATTTTAGACTCGTTCATACAATAAAATTCACAATTTCAGACTCGTTCATACCATAAAATTCACAATTTTAGACTCGCTCATACAATAGACGTCGCAACTTTAAACATCTGAAAAAATGGTTAAAACGTTCCTCCGGCCTAACTTGCGTTTAAAGAACAAGGGCGCACATCGGCCACCCCTTCACACCCCTCACTTACACTTCACAACAAGCGCACAAGTGCCCCTGGCGGCCACCAGCAGACGCAGCGCCTCGAGAGCGAGGTGCGCGTCTTTGAGAGGCAGCACAGCGTGTCGCTGCGCCAGCGCCACGTACTCCAGGAGATCGTTCACTGCTGCCTCGCGCGCACCCGCGTCCATCTCCCGTTTGCCGCTCGCGTACTCTGGAGGCGCAGAAAAGGAAGGAGAACGGATGGAAGAATAAGTTGTTTGGTTCTGGTGAAGGTGAAACAGATACATAAAAAGAAAGAAGGGATGAAAATGGATTTTTTTTCTGATGTGGATGATACAAACAACAAAGGAAGAAAGAAAGATAAAGAAAGAAACTAAAGCTGTTTGTTTCCGGTAAAGATAATAAAAAGAACAAAGAAAGAAAAAAGAAAGAGAAACTATTTATTTCCGATGAAGATGATACAAAAAACAAGAAACAAAGAAAAAACATTTTATTTACAATAGATGATAAAAACAACATCACTGGTTTTCGAATGCCCTAAAATAGGCAAGCAAGTCCTCGCTTTGTCGATCGAGGGATGTTTGTTTTGGTGAGATTACGTCGTTTTGTTCTGAAGATAGTCAATATTGTTCTTAAATCTTTGAATTTATCTTGTGGGAAGTGGAAATGTTTTTTTGGAGAAATTCCTCGTTGTTCTTAAATCTTTGAATATATCTTGCAGAATGAGATGATATTTGTTCTGAAGATGCTCATCGTTATTCTTAAATCTTTCAATATATCTTTGATTTTAAATCATTGAGATTATCTTTGACTTTAACTCATTAATTGTTTATGTTTGTCGTTAAATCGTTAAATTCATTTTTGCTAGTAACTTATTTAATTTACAGATGCCTTGAACCATCAAATTTATCTCTGTCTTCAAATAATTAAATTTAGCTTTGCGAGTACATTATTAAATTTATTTTTGGCCTTCTAGTAACGTCAAATTAATGCACTCTAGTAACGTTACAAATCAATGCACTCTAGTAGCGTTACAAATTAATGCCCTCTTCTGACAGGAATTAATGCGCTCTAGGTAGGTTATAAATTAATACACTCTAGTAACGCGTTGTGATGTCCTCCGAAAACAGAAGGAGAGCTCAGAACTACAGCATTGAAGTATAGTATCAATATGGATGCAAATTTTATAGTGAGTACGATCGAAAGATGTCATGGAGGGTCGATCCGTCCGATGTAGGAGCTCAATTTGCATCCGTTCTAAAATTCTAAATTCGATGCACATCTGATCAAAGGCGGCGGAGGCACTAGTATCAGAATGCGTTCCATGTAAAAGGATTCCATGCGTTCCGGCAGAGTTAAGAGAGTTTCTCTAAATGCAATTACCTGTTCCGCTACACGCACTCAACATAGAGCAATATCCTTTACTCGGAAATGAAGCGCATGAAAAGTGAAGCCAATCAAGATATCAGTGCAGTGTGTAAAGCTTCCCATGTTTGCTTGAAAAAGAGCGTGTAAAAAGTAGCCGTAAAGTTGTCAATTCGTGGAATGTGTATTTTTTGGAAAGTGTTGGAGGGTTGTTGAAATTGCATCGCTATAACTGACACTTCATTTTTAGACTTTTTTATGGTGTTTTCAGGATCGGAAAACAAAAAATAAAGAGGAAACCAAACTGGATGTCGCCGGTTTACGAGACCCTCGTGCCATGAGATAGAGGATGCAATCAGGCAATCTCCCTGAGCTGCCACATCGCGTATATTACGATGCCAGCGTCAGTCTAATGGCAGTGGTTGTAGTAGTGGGGGTGGGAGTTAAAAGGTGGTTGTAATGTTGGGAACATGAGTGATAAGGGTGTTGTGAAATTGGGAATGTGAGGAAACAGTGGTTGTGAAATTGGGAATTAACCCTTTAACGCCCGAGACGACTCTACGGTCCTCTTTCAAAAACAGCCTCGATATATTGTATTTCTACTCAAATTAGTTCCCTAATGTGTTCTTTGGAGTTCACCGCCGAATGGCAGTTCCTTCCTCATACTGATATCGGTGACTGCCTGATGCCGGCGCCAGTTTAGTGGCGGTGGTTGTGATAACGGTAATATGAGTGCAAAAATTTTAGGTTAAAACCCTACTAGATATGAGGCCCTGGACCTAACTGTTAAATGGTAACCCACACGAAGTCAATTTAAACCATTGGAGGTAGACATTTTCAATGGCTAACAATGAGGTTTGACCACGAACGGTTGGTTATTTTTAGATTGTGACGCATTTTTTCCACGTATTCGGCACAGTACCGAAAAATCGGTACACTGGTACAGCGGCAAATTCGTAACTTACCCAAAAATCGTTATGATGACGTGTTTACCTACCTACCAACGCACGTATTTCTGAATCTATTCCTGCATATTACGCTCTTGGTACTAACGTAGGCTGAAACCACGTCTTCAGAAATTTTATCGAGAGAAATATAACGATTTAAAAAATTGCGCTTACACGTACTCTAATGAGACAGATTGCGTTGCGCTGAGTATTTTTCTTCAATGTTTCAGAAATCGGAACGCAACTAATTGATTTTCCAGGCAGCTTCATTAAACGAGATTTTTAGGCATTTTAAGTTACCATAAGCTTTATGGCTCGCAGCCTGATTTCTCCGTTGACTGTTGTTAGAGGGTCAGTCAAATGCCGTTTGATGAATGAGGCGGTTAAGGTAAGATCTGTGAAGGTGTTAGGCTAGCGTGGGATAGTGTAGGTTAGCTTAGAATAAGTTAGGGTATGTTAGGATGGACTAGATTTGGATATGTTAAAACAGATGAAGGTTAGGTCAGCTTAGGATCACAAAGTATGTCGGGTTGGGCTAGGTTTGGATTAGCTAGGTTGAGTTAGAATTAGAATAGGTTAGCTTAGGATAAATTCAGGTATATTAGGATGGCTAGGCTTGGATTGGCTAGGTTAAGATAGATTAAGTTTTTGGATGTCTAAATTTAGTAATATTTACAATGGTCAATTTATATTCTTTTACAATTGAATGAGAATCTTGAAGACAAAGCTTAACGCGTTTCTTGCGATACGACCAGCCGATGGAGTCGTGCTTAATTTCTTCCTGCTTAGTAAACGACCCATTGATGGGTCGTTTGAATTTTTTTTAACAAAGTTCCAAAATTATCAGTATTTAATCGACCCTGTTAATGTTTGGCATTCATAAAATTGCTTACAACGTTTGACCTAAAATTTGAGTTTAATATTGAACCTCAGTTTAACCCATTGCAGTCAACGTGTTAAGTAGCCACTTTCGGAGGCCTTAAATACAGTATTTTTTGTAAAAGAAAGTCTCTTACTCTGGCGGGCGAGAGCCATGTCTGACGTCATCTGCTCGAATGGCACGGCCTTGTGACAGAGAGCACAACTCGCCCCCTTGGCCTTCCCCGTGAGGCTGTCGGTGTCGTTGGGGAGGGGGGGAAGCGGCCTACTGCAGTGGGGACACTTCAGCCGCAGGGGACCCACCAGCTCGGGGTAGGTGCCCCATCTTCCGACGCACGCCTCGCACTGGCAGCTGAAAGTAAGAGGTCTGTATAAAGCGGCCCATGGACGATCAATTTCATTGTCAATATAATTGACAATGATGAATATTGGCAATTTAATTGATCGTCTGTGGGCTTGATTGACGACCGTCAATTAATTGACTTCGTGGGCAAAAAAAAATTCATCACTATATTGAGTCAATGATATTGACAAATAAATTGATCGTCTATGGGCAGCTTAACTCATACACCATAACAGATTTATCGCTCCGGTGTATTAAATGGTAAGGTATTGAACACGCTCTCGGCCTATTGGGACATAGTTTCAGAACAAGAGGTACAAAATTGCACACCAAAATGAAAATGACCAACTAAACACTTTTTCTTCTTTGAATTTCTCAAAAAAAATTCGGGTTTGAGATTTTAGCTGCTTATTGTTTTGAAGGGTAAAATTTAAGTGGACATTTCCTCGCAATATTTATTTGAAATTTACGCTAAAACACTTCTATTCTATGAGAGTTTACAATAATAAAATTTAGTTTTAGTTATATTTTTTGAGGACATGTTGTTTGTGCTACACCCATCGAATCTGAGGTAGATCTCGTGGCCAGAATTGCAGCGGCTGCTGGTGAGATTTCTGCAATGTGAGACGTGTTTCCTAATATCCGGCAGTCGTTAAGGCTTAGACTTGAAAAGTACATTGATGTAGGTGGAACACATTCTGAACAATTTGTGTGGAGTAAATTCAAAATAAAAATTGTGAGTATTTGTGTCATTAAATTTCATCCTTTAAAACAATTAACAACTAATATCTCATAAACACAATTTTTTTCGGAAAATACAGTAAAGTCGATTTCAATGTTCTGCTGCGCACAACTTAACCAAACTAACCGTTAACAGCCGCAGAAGCGCGGTGAACGTGTTAATGAGGCTAGAATAATGAAGTTAACATCGAGGTGAAATAATGGTGTTAACATCGAGGTGAAATAATGGTGTTAACATCGAGGTGAAATAATGGTGTTAACATCGAGGTGAAATAATGGTGTTAACATCGAGGTGAAATAATGGTGTTAACATCGAGGTGAAATAATGGTGTTAACATCGAGGTGAAATAATGGTGTTAACATCGAGGTGAAATAATGGTGTTAACATCGAGGTGAAATAATGGTGTTAACATCGAGGTGAAATAATGGTGTTAACATCGAGGTGAAATAATGGTGTTAACATCGAGGTGAAATAATGGTGTTAGCATCGAGGTGAAATAATGGTGTTAACATCGAGGTGAAATAATGGTGTTAACATCGAGGTGAAATAATGGTGTTAACATCGAGGTGAAATAATGGTGTTAACATCGAGGTGAAATAATGGTGTTAACATCGAGGTGAAATAATGGTGTTAACATCGAGGTGAAATAATGGTGTTAACATCGAGGTGAAATAATGGTGTTAACATCGAGGTGAAATAATGGTGTTAACATCGTGGTGAAATAATGGTGTTAACATCGAGGTGAAATAATGGTGTTAACATCGAGGTGAAATAATGGTGTTAACATCGAGGTGAAATAATGGTGTTATCATCGAGGTGAAATAATGGTGTTAACATCGAGGTGAAATAATGGTGTTAACATCGAGGTGAAATAATGGTGCTAACATCGAGGTGAAATAATGGTGTTAACATCGTGGTGAAATAATGGTATTAACGTCGAGGTGAAATAATGGTGTTAACATCGAGGTGAAATCGAGTGCGTGGAACAAAGGAGTGTTTCAAATTGGGTTCTGCTTGTTAGTTGAAAATCTTGTTCGACCTTCAGTCATCTAACGACAACTTCAGGGGGTCCGTGGTTTTTCGGGTCTTTTTCCATACAAAACGAAAGACTCATTTTAGATTTTGTGCTCTAATTAACAAATGAAATTTTCCTCCGTACAAAAGATTGCGCGCCAATAACATAATGAATCACATTTGGCTGATGTTCAATCACTTTTATTGCATTTTATTTTGTCGTGTATTTCAAATTCCACCCTGAAATTTATTATCAAGTTCCCTACTAGTTCTTAATTCTACAGTGATAGTTCTTGATTTTAGGTTCAGGGGCACTTCTCTCATCCTGAGTATACATACTGTACATCTCATTCTATATGGTACTTGGATCTGTTCATGAGACAGCTTTCTATGATATTTTTCTTTCCGAGCTCAAATAATCATCCAACTTAAACACTAGATTACTCAGTGAATTACACAATTACACAATTCGGATTAAATTACAAAAATCATGTCATATTCTCATATACATGATCCATATCAAACGCTTACTAGTCCCCAAAACACACAGCTTTTTAAAAATTCGTTTTGTATAGGCCATAAACGATGATCTATGTTTAAACTATATAAATCGATACTAAACAGAGCTTCGTAAAAACCTATTTTAAATACCGTAATCAAATTTCTATTTCTAACGCCAAGTCAGTCGCTACAAAATACAACTTAATAAAATTTGTTTTATTGACAACTCATGACAAGCCATTCTAACATTATATTGATTAATACAAAGCGCAGCAACACTGCACAATATTTCATATTGACCACAAACGATAGCCCACTCTAAACATTTTATTATTTAATACAAAGCAAAGCTTTAGATTGTTCCAGATTTCTTGAGCTCAAATTATACTGAACTCTTGGCATCCCTAACACTTTTCGGCCGATCGTTTACTTCCACGTCTTTTTATATTTTGTTATCAGTTTTCACAACATCAAAAGTGGTAGTTCTGCAACATTCTTCGAATTAGCTTCAAATAAATCTTGAACATCAATTACTTTAGCGGAACAGTCAAAAACATAATACTTCTCCAGGCAATTTTGTCTCGTCCAAATGTCTTTAATTTCCGTTTTCTATGAATCTTTAGCAGTGTGAAGTGCAACATTACAAGCAGAATATCGTATTGATGCACTCGTCCTTCAGTAGGACAGCATGCCGACACTCTTGAAAAAATTTCGCTAGTCAGTAATGAAGTATTTCATTGCACACTTTGTGCTGCTCAGTTATGAAGTATTTCATTACTCACTTTGTGCTGCTCAGTGATGAAGTATTTCATTGCACACTTTGTGCTGCTCAGTAATGAAGTATTTCATTGCACACTTTGTGCTGCTCAGTAATGAAGTATTTCATTGCACACTTTGTGCTGCTCAGTAATGAAGTATTTCATTGCACACTTTGTGCTGCTCAGTAATGAAGTATTTCATTGCACACTTTGTGCTGCTCAGTGATGAAGTATTTCATTGCACACTTTGTGCTGCTCAGTAATGAAGTATTTCATTGCACACTTTGTGCTGCTCAGTAATGAAGTATTTCATTGCACACTTTATGCTGCTCAGTAATGAAGTATTTCATTGCACACTTTGTGCTGCTCAGTAATGGAGTATTCATTGCACACTTTGTGCTGCTCAGTGATGAAGTATTTCATTGCACACTTTGTGCTGCTCAGTAATGAAGTATTTCATTGCACACTTTATGCTGCTCAGTAATGAAGTATTTCATTGCACACTTTATGCTGCTCAGTAATGAAGTATTTCATTGCACACTTTATGCTGCTCAGTAATGAAGTATTTCATTGCACACTTTATGCTGCTCAGTAATGAAGTATTTCATTGCACACTTTGTGCTGCTCAGTAATGAAGTATTTCATTGCACACTTTGTGCTGCTCAGTAATGAAGTATTTCATTGCACACTTTATGCTGCTCAGTAATGAAGTATTTCATTGCACACTTTATGCTGCTCAGTAATGAAGTATTTCATTGCACACTTTGTGCTGCTCAGTAATGAAGTATTTCATTGCACACTTTATGCTGCTCAGTAATGAAGTATTTCATTGCACACTTTGTGCTGCTCAGTAATGAAGTATTTCATTGCACACTTTGTGCTGCTCAGTAATGAAGTATTTCATTGCACACTTTATGCTGCTCAGTAATGAAGTATTTCATTGCACACTTTGTGCTGCTCAGTAATGAAGTATTTCATTGCACACTTTGTGCTGCTCAGTGATGAAGTATTTCATTGCACACTTTATGCTGCTCAGTAATGAAGTATTTCATTGCACACTTTGTGCTGCTCAGTAATGAAGTATTTCATTGCACACTTTATGCTACTCAGTAATGAAGTATTTCATTGCACACTTTATGCTGCTCAGTAATGAAGTATTTCATTGCACACTTTATGCTGCTCAGTAATGAAGTATTTCATTGCACACTTTGTGCTGCTCAGTAATGAAGTATTTCATTGCACACTTTGTGCTGCTCAGTAATGAAGTATTTCATTAC
Source organism: Morinoia aosen (assembly GCA_030386875.1). NCBI lineage: Eukaryota > Metazoa > Arthropoda > Malacostraca > Amphipoda > Talitridae > Morinoia > Morinoia aosen. The sequence goes on from CM059560.1 coordinate 65,648,764, forward strand.
ACACTTTATGCTGCTCAGTAATGAAGTATTTCATTGCACACTTTATGCTGCTCAGTAATGAAGTATTTCATTGCACACTTTATGCTGCTCAGTAATGAAGTATTTCATTGCACACTTTGTGCTGCTCAGTAATGAAGTATTTCATTGCACACTTTATGTTGCTCAGTAATGAAGTATTTCATTGCACACTTTATGCTGCTCAGTAATGAAGTATTTCATTGCACACTTTGTGCTGCTCAGTAATGAAGTATTTCATTGCACACTTTGTGCTGCTCAGTGATGAAGTATTTCATTGCACACTTTATGCTGCTCAGTAATGAAGTATTTCATTGCACACTTTATGCTGTTCCGGCCTTTTCAGTATACAGGTCGAAACTAACGCGAATGAGGTTCGGGAGTGATGATGCAGCAACGTAGTTATCCTTTATTGGTACTTCAGAGTTGACACAGGCTTAGTAATTGGCAAGGAATCTATTAGATCGGATGATACAGGTGCTTCCTCAACGGTCACGCTTCCACTACTGAAGAGCGACGTCTCTTTTAATGTGCTACCTCTACGGCAGGCCACCGCTAATGAACAGCGATGTCTCTCGCGGATTCTATTTATATTCCCGGCGGGCGCACATAATGCTCCCCCACCTTTTTTAAAAATTCTTTATTACAATAAAAATTTTTAAAACGATATTCAATTAACTTCGATTTTCCTTTGACTATCAATTAATCATACAATCCGTCAAATTAATTCGAACAGATCAGAACGTAACACACAAAATGCTTCCGAATTATGAACGGAGGTAGGCAGGTATGGCCTTTGCTGTCATCATAAACAAATTTCAACGGTAATCCTACATCTTGTTAAACATTATTTTTAGTGTCAATATTATATTTTAGTGTCAATTCAATACTAGATTTATTACCCAAAATCAACCAAAGAATCACTCTACTCACTTAGCTCAAACAATTTGTTCATTCATTATCAAGTTATTTATCAATTGATTCTTAGAATTCTTGGATACTCCAGATATTTCGGATACAAATGGATACACCAAACAATTTTATTAACATATCAAAATATCAAAATCAAACATCAAAACGCGTACTTAATAAATCCTTTCCATAAGGTACACTTCCTTGAACAAACTGGACACCTACCGTCAGATCGAGAACAAAATTTTTATTTTGGATTAACATATTAACACATTTCGAGAACAGAATTTTCAATGCAATTGGAAATAAAGAAGGAAAAATCCATCATAAGACTATGTTACATAAAAATATAGAAAAGAGGTTTAAATGCGCAAAACAGTACATTACATTACCTCAATTGGCAAGGTAAAAGTAGAATAGGATTCAAATCGACCTACGATTTAAATTAACATATTTCAATTCAACTAAACTACAAGCGTGCAATTTGGTTTTTTTTTTTTTTTATTCGCAATATAATACTTCGTCTCAATATTTCACGTGAATACATGAACAAAATAATCTATAAAATAGAATACATAATCCGTATATAATAGAGATTTTTTCCGTATAAAATAGAATTAATCTAAGACAATGGAAGGTTACTACTCCGTTGCAGATTGGATAATCGGAACATGATACTCTGATCTATGGTATTCAGATTCAGAATGTGGGAGTCTAGCGTTGTAACGTTACGCGCTAACTTGAGGTGGAAGTGCAACTATTTGCCTAGGACTATTACTGATTTCTTTCCAAGCAGATCGACGCAATGCTACGTCCTCACCGCTTATTCGTCCGATGACATTGTTGAGATCTCGTTTAATGTAAATAACCATTACAGTAATTATAATTGTGATTATTGTGTAAAGGAGCAACATTATGTCACTCAATCGATCAGGGATGAGGTCGACTCTCGTCTCCTCTGTGTGGCGGATTAGTTCATCCGATATTTGACCATTATTTGCCTTAATGGCAGTTAAAATGGTGTCAACATTAAGATTGGACACCTTATTTCCCATTTTAGCGGGCAACAAAGCGACTAACAGCGCGGGGATTAAAATTGTGATTAATTTTAATCACATAAATGTGATAAATAAATTATAAATTTATAAATCAACAGTATTGTTGTTTAATGTGTACGGTTGAGCACGCCCCCCTATCCCTGCGCACCACGTTGATGTAGAAAACGTAATTCTTCACCGGATGTTCGCTGGGAATGCAGCGATTCTGATTATGAATACGAGTTCGACGTGTTCTCCGGATTCATACACTTGAATTCGAGTACGCAACGGGGAATCGAGGTTCAGGAACACCGTGAAGTTGCAGTAGGCTTCTTGTAATACTTCTTTCGGTACCCTGATTCCAAAAACTATCGTTGTTTCCTGCGGCCGCCAGAGTTGACCGTGTCCCCCGCTACACATCGGGGTTTATGAGTGAATTATTATTGGAATTAAACAAGTGTATCTTGTGAGTCGGAATGTGCAATGTTCTGGAATTGTTCAGGAGTCGTCCAAGGAATCTGAAAGGATACGACACAGGAAATTAGCATGGCCACAAGTTTAAGTAAGCAATTGTCGTTTCATAATAAGGCAACGCTACATTCTCATTAAGACACATTCATTTCAACTACACTGCCTAGCATTGTTGCCAAACAATTTGCGGCAGAAGCGCAGATCTCGCGGCTTCGCGCTCGCACTCTCGTGTTGACATTTCCAAGATTGCATCTCAGTTTATCAACTCTAGCTGACGGCTTGACGAACACAGCCTTTTATGTCGCAACAACAGTATGACAACATCCTAAGCTCAACATCTCGTCACAAGGTGTTTGCGCAACACAATATTTCCTAACGCAAGACATACATAAAGTCTTAAGAAAGAAACTCATAGAACGCACTTACAAGCTAAAAACTCATAGAACGCACTTACAAGCTAAATACCATTTAAATACATATATGGAATGGCAATTTCGGAATATTAGTAATGAACAGTTCCAAACTTGGTTGACAATTTTACCTTCTTAACTTATCTAAAGGCAGTACATGGTTTAAGTTCGTTCGGATAATCTTGTTACCGATCTTAATATCTGCATAATTTTTGCCTATCCTTTCAATGATACCTGGTCCTAAGAAATTTAGCTGTAATTTGTGTTTTTTGGCATGATTTTTTACTAGTACACGGTCCATCACTTTTAAATTTTTATCGCGACGTTTCATATTTCTATAGGCAGTTCTTTCGATTGTGGCGTTAATGATCGCATTTCTAATATTGTTCACTACAATAGATGACTCGGTAAATTTTTGTTTGTGAACATCTTCATATGTAGTCGCAACATTGAAGTCTTCTAAATTAGTAGAACTGATATACACACACGTATCTCTACCGAAAACCGTGTATGCGGGTGTATCACCTAAAGTTTCGTTAAAACTATTGTTAATCGAATTCTCCACAATATCCAATAATCTATCCCACTCATTATGAGTAAGAAAATTTAGATATAACTTGAGCAGGTGTCGAATTTTTCCATTACATCGCTCAACAATACCATTAGAAAAAGGGGAATAAGCCAGAACTTCCCTTTTTAAGATAGAAAGTCCTTTTGTGAAATTTCTCACATTAGATGATTTAAATTCTAGAGCATTGTCGGATAACAATACGTCCGGGGTACCGAACAAACAGCAAAAATTCCATAGACAATCTGTAACAGTCTCTGTACATCGGTCACTAGTCGAATATAATTTAACAAAACGCGAGAATAGGTCGATTACGACAAGGATATATTTGTTACCATTGTCTGTCATTGTTAATGGACCGTAGAAGTCTATGCTGACCGTTTGAAAACATCGTGTTCCAATTGGAGCATTTAGAATTTTAATCGGCGTCGATATTCGTGATTTTAGAATCTTACAGATGTCACAAGATTCAACAATTTTGCGTGTAACTGTCCGTTCGTACGGATGAAAATATTTTAATTTAAACTTAAACAAGGTATGATTCAAATCTGTATGGGACAAATTATGGATGAATAGAATTGTCTTGTGTAACAGAGTATACGGCACCACAATAGTCAGAATGGTGCTGGGTCTGTTGTCAATTCTTCGTCTTTTATACAAAATGTCATTCATAATCAGAAATTCATTCATGTCAGTAGTAGTAACTCTAGTTGCATTCTCTAGGGCATCCTTTATTTCGGAACAAAAGGGATCACTATCTTGTTCACGTTTAAATTCGTCTAACGACCAGTTGTCATTAATACTTGAATGGTCTGTAGTCGTATTAACTTTATCCAGTCTGCATAAGCTCGTTTTCTGTCTGCTATTAAAGTCACTGGGTTCACGTCTGGGGCTTTCAGCAGTACTGTTGTTGTTCCTTCCGTCATCACTTCCTGGCATTGTCTCCTCGAACTCTTCCTCAGTCACCGGCTTGTTACATTTGTTACCCGCAGCAGCGGCTTGCAGCCTGGTTACAACGGGAAAAGTCTCTACATCCTGGGTTAATTCAGAACACTCTAATAGTTCTCTTTCTGTTAAAGGATTTTTGTCATGATTTAATCTACTTAATGCATCGGCGGCACTATTCGCCTTCCCAGAAAAATACTTTAATTTGGCATCAAAAGCTTGGACATAAATACTCCATCTCGCGAGCGTGTTGTCTTCAGGCAATTTCTTTGAAAATAAAGGAACTAAAGGCTTATGATCGGTGTAAATGACCAGATCATAGCCTAAAACAAGATATTTAAAATACTTCAACGCTTCAACTATAGCAAACATCTCTTTTTTAGTTGTTGAGTATCTTCGTTGGGTGGAATTCAACGTTTTAGAAAAAAATGCGACAGGTCTCATGTTTCGAACCTTATCAGTAGATGACTGGAGTAAAACAGCTCCTATGCCGACGTTTGATGCGTCACAAAATAGATGAAAATTTTGATCGAAGTTTGGATGACTCAAGACTGTGTTGTCACACAGTTCACCCTTTAATTTTTCAAAAGCATTTTGACAATCCTTCGACCAATTGAATTCAACATTTTTCTTCAGAAGATTATAGAGCGGGCTTGCGATACTCGCAAAATTTTTTATGTACCTACGAAAGAAATTTACTAGACCTAGAAATGATTGTAACTGTTTTACATTCTTAGGAATTTCTAAATTCTTTACTTTGTCAGTACCGGTGCTTCTGGTTCCCATTCCACTAATGGAATGTCCTAGATATTCAATCTCGTCACGGAAAAATTCGCATTTTTCCGTTTTTATTGACAATCTAGCGTTTCTTAATAGTTCAAGTACAACTTTTATATCGGCAAGATGCTGATTTTTTTCTTTTGAATAGATGAGTACGTCGTCCATAAAGACGAAAGATAGTTTTCCTAGAACAGGAGATAGCGTTTGCGTCATTACTGACTGGAAATATGCAGGTGAGGTTTTTAAACCAAAGGGTAAACGATTGAACTCGTATTTTCTGCTACCAACTGTAAACGCTGTTATTTCCTTACTCTCATCGGTCAGTGTAATATTATGATATCCTGACCTAAGATCTAATTTCGAAAAGTATTTTTGACCATTTAAACTATAGAGAAATTCGTCCATGCGCGGCAGAGGGAACGATTCTTCATAAATTACCTCATTTACTTTGCGAAAGTCAACCACCGGACGTATGGTTCCATCTTTCTTATGAACTACAATTATCGGTGAATTAAAAGCTGAAATCGATGGTCTAATAATTCCGTCGCCTAACATTTTTTCGTTAACGACTTTCAAGTCTTCCATGTAACGGTGGGCAATACGATAGGGAGGGACATTTACGACATCCACGTTAGGTTTCAAACGTATTTTGTATGGTTTAATCGCAGCAGCTGAGATCGATTCATTGTCTATAGTAATAACGTCTCTGAATTCATTCAACAAACTCAGCAATTCAGGCTTCATTTCGTCATCGTTACACTTGATATCATCGTTATTTAATCTCCGCCGTCCACGGGCTATTTCTTTGGAATCAGAAACGTACCCTTCGTCGACAACTCCTGTGATCCCGACAGATTTACTATTAGTGTCTTTCTTCTCGACATCTAAATGACTGTCCTGAACAACACTCGCTGCCTGCACAAAGGTACTCAATCCTCCTTTTAATTCTCCTTGTACATCTGACAAGTAAACTTCGGATTCAACATGATCCTTCTCCACTTTTTCTAAAGTACTTATAATTGCATTCTCTGGTAAAACAATCGCTCTGTCGGAGCTATTAATTAACAACAACGGAATCTTTCTCCTATTGTTAACTCTCACAATTGCTTCTGCGACACAAATGCCTTCTTTTAAAGTTGCTTTCTTTATTATGTGTTATATCGTGTTTTTTCATCACGATATTAGGATTAGTAATTGTAGCTGCAAACTACAGTATCGGTAGCTGTAACTACCGTAACTGAAGCGTTAGCTTCAGGAGTATGAAAAGGAAACTCTTAGCTAGGTTCCTATTCTTGTACTGACTCATCAATACACCGACTCTGCTTATAAGCTATAGCGCTCGGAAGTTAAACAATGCTCTTCCGGTGCATACCAATGCGATGCGCCCCGAAGGCACAGCTTCCGGCGGAGGTCCCATAAAGACATCTGACCTGAACGCGATATGGCATCCGGCGGCGGCAAGCCGCGCAAACCTCCGCTCCGGAACTCGTACTCATAAAACCAGTATCACATTATACGATGCATATTTTAATATACAACAATTTCCCTCCCTTTTAGATGACTATATGACACACGGAAGGAAAATTTAGCAACCTATTCGCATTACAGGTTTCGTTATTTTATCTGATCTACAAGGTACATTTTGTACAGGTAAACTGCTGACCGGTGTCAAAGCAAAAGTGTTTTAGTCTTACTAGAACACGGCGTGCTTTAAAAATACAGGAACTGCATCATGCAACACATCTAGATGAACGGTATCTTTAACGTTAGACTGAATCAGATGACAAGTAAGAATCATTAAACAGATCATCAGAGAATTGAGTTACATACATAGGCTTAGCTCTGGACAAATAATATTTGGATTAACTCCATCTCTGGAAGTAACAATTTTACGATTGTTGAGCGCAACAGAGGGAGTAAGTTTTGTGACACTTTGATGAATACAATGTGACTGAAATAACGCGTAATTAGTTTGTACATCAGAGAAATTATGAACATAGTTACCGACACAAGTATCGTTCCTAGGCTTTTGTAGAATAACTTCGTTCTTCCGCTGTAGAAGCTCACTTAAACTCTTCATTGACACATCTTCTCTTCCGACGTTGCACTGAGAACCGCTCCTTTCCAGCTGCACAGTGTAAGTGCGAGCTGCGTCAAATTCTTTTCGTGTAGGTCCCCTTCGTGTAGGCTTAACAGGAGGAGGTCGTGCTGCAGTCGTAAATTGCAAACTTTAGAAATGTGGCATTTTTTCCACATTTTTTGCATTTTATTAATTTAATTTTAGGGCATAGCAATTCTTTGTAAGGTGCTTCTGCCTAGTTCCGCAGCGAATACATATGTAATTCGGCTGTAGTTTTTCTGTAGTGAAAAACGATGAAGATGAATCCTCACGAATGATATCTGGAGCGTCGAAGCTTTACTGTTAAAGGACTTGCTGTCACACTTCTGTAGAACCGCGCTGAGAATTTGCGCTGAATGTAGACCGGCCGTAATTTTCGTAGTTGCACGAAAATGCTAAGTCATTTAACGTTTTAGCATACCTTTTGTAACACTTTGCTCTCTGTTCAGAAATGTAACAGATGCGCCAACAGTGGATTTCTTGATTTTAAATTGTAGCATTAACTTTCCTTCAAGTTCCTCATATGTAGCATCAGTGAGTAACGTAGGTTAAATTCTTCGTTTTAGATCAGTAATGATGTTTAGAGGCGAAGCTTCAACTATGATACTAGCTTTGTTACCACCATTGTTTCCCGCCTTCTGAAGAACGTCTGCACACTGTACTTGAATCGTTGTAGATATTACTCACTGTTTCCACTCCAACGTCGAATGCAGGACAGCAAACTGTAGAATGCGCCATCTTAATTTCAGAGCACTTGTAACGATCAAATTTACTTTGGAGATTCGAAGAGTCGTCGCCATTTGTTATATCGTGTTTTTTCATCACGATATTAGGATTAGTAATTGTAGCTGCAAACTACAGTATCGGTAGCTGTAACTACCGTAACTGAAGCGTTAGCTTCAGGAGTATGAAAAGGAAACTCTTAGCTAGGTTCCTATTCTTGTACTGACTCATCAATACACCGACTCTGCTTATAAGCTATAGCGCTCGGAAGTTAAACAATGCTCTTCCGGTGCATACCAATGCGATGCGCCCCGAAGGCACAGCTTCCGGCGGAGGTCCCATAAAGACATCTGACCTGAACGCGATATGGCATCCGGCGGCGGCAAGCCGCGCAAACCTCCGCTCCGGAACTCGTACTCATAAAACCAGTATCACATTATACGATGCATATTTTAATATACAACATTATGTATTCTCCATTTTTACACTTTCCAACATGTCCAACATGTTTCAAAATTACATTGGGAGCAATCTCCACTTGTCGAGTATGCACTCTTAACGGCCTTGGCCTTGTGTGGGAATTGGTAACTGCAACTACGCCTCGAACAGGCTGATTTTCTCTCTTACCATCCCTTTTTACTTCCTCGCCTGCTCTCTCAGCAATGCACGTCCTCTTCTCTCTTAGCTTATTTAGGACTTTTTTCTTAGCTCTGGACGTAATCGTGTCTGCCATGAGACACTCAGTATTCTCTATTAAATACTCGAGACACTCTGTCTTTCTTTTTTTTCGTCGTTTTACCTCTGCAAAGGGAATTTTCTCGTCTTTGATAATTAAGCATCTTTGTTTTAAGTCTACAACGGCGTTCTTGTCTAATAAATCACGCCCAATAATGACGTCATAATTGTAAATACCATCTTTAATTATTAAAGCATTTGTCTTTAAACTTACTCCGTTTTTTAACTTTAGGACAAGCTCCACCTCACCTTCAACATTACTCTTAGCGTTAACGCCTTTTATAGTCAGAGAACTTGGCTTCACGTCATTACTTATCTCACTAATTCTGTGGTAGCTGATTAGGCATTTCTCTGATCCTGAATCAATCAATGCATTCCACAGATCTGCATCTTTTCTAAGCACAATCATGGGCTTATGACTTTTTCGTATTACAAATAATTCATTTTGTCCTGTAACTTCAACTTCTTCATCTTCTTCGTATTTACAAACGTTCGCCGTAAAATGGCTTTCAAAACTAGTGCCATGAGCATTCAAATCATCGCTTAATTCCGCCTCTCCCAGCGATTCATATCTATTATGACACTTAATTATTGGATCTATCATCTCAACATTTTTAACGAGGGAACCTTCAGACATGTTTAACACATCAACTCTCTCGACATTTTTAACGAGGGAATCTTCAGCACCAGAATTCTCCTCGGGTTCACAGGGATTAGTCGCCGTAGAGTCATACTTAGTTATTGTAGTTTCATTTTTACCATTGACGTTATTTCTATCGGAAATGAAATCGTCTCTGCTGTTTACGCTAAAAAATCATTGCCACTGTTAGTTTGGTAAGTTTCTACCTGGCCTTTTTCTGACATACGAGTTTTATACTGTCCTCGCGCACGGACACGATTCGGTCTGCCTGGTCTGTTTAAATAGTCTCTTCTGGACCTACAATCTCTTGCGTAGTGTCCTAACTTATTACAACGAAAACAAACTACATCACGCAGTGAATGCTCGGTGGCTGTCTGAGATGAACCTGGTTTGTACCAATCAGTCGGTTTCCTAGCCACAGTGGTTACCGACTCACTTTGTCCTTGACAGACACACACATGATTGTAACACTTCGAGCAACGCTTCGTTTCAGCTGTCTCCAATGCCTGGACTTCCAGAGTCCCCAATTCCCGGTCTCCAACATAAGATTTGACGTAAGGCCTAGCACGGAAAATTGGTCTTGGGTAGTTTGGTCTAGAGTAGGGCCTACGCGTCCTACCTCTACCTTGAAATCCGCCTCTTGTCATTGTATGCACTTCGGCCTCATCACAGGCAGCTTCGAAGTTTGATTCGGACGAATGATCATCCTCAGCACAATAGATTTCCATAGATCTCTCAGATCGAGTCGCTAATATTTGCTTATCCTCGGGAAAATTCCTAATTACAGTCACAATTCTCTGAAGAAGCTCTTCCGACGATTTGAAAGTTTTATTGAATAGTTTTTTGGAAAAATCTTCTGTTACTAGAGGGTTGATGATGGCCATAGCTAGCGCAACAACTAAAGTATTCTCGACATACTTATCGAGGGCAACAGGATCGGGACAATTTACTATATAGGGGTGGGCTCTGTTCGAACACTCCGGGCTGGTCATTATTCTGTGGGTTAGCTTACGGATTTTGGATAGGATAGCCACGAACTGGCTAGCTAATGCATCGTTTCTTTTCAGGCGTACGTTATTTAGATCACAGGCGACCGCGTGCAAAGATCTTTCACCTTTTGATACGTAGATATTTTCTAACAGGTGCACGACTTCTTCGAAACTTAATTCATAACCTTCACTAATTATGGAGGCTACGACCGTATTGAAGTCGCCTACCCGCTTGTCTGCAGTTCGCAACAATAAGTTTAGTTTTGCTTCTTCCGAATTATCTGACAGCATATTGAAATATGCTCGCACATTCTTTATATGCGTTTCTAGCGACTTATTTTCTATGAAGTCAGGATCGTTTCTACGTTTTCTACCTCGGTACTGCGGTAGATCTTGCCCAGCAATTACAACACTAGGTATCGGACCGACAATAGCAGTCGTCACAGCGGTAACCGTACTAGTTACAGGGCTAACTGTGGTAGTGACTGCACTGGTAACAGGGGTGACTGTGGCGGTGGTCGCCATCGTGACAGGTACAGAAATCGACTTCGCGGAAAAAATAGGGACTGAAACTCTTCCTACTCTTGTCACGTACGGGGTGGTTCTTATGTACTCGTATTCGTCAGAGTCACTGCCCGACATAAGCACAAAATAATCCTATATTCATAAACCTCCAATTTCCATTAAAAGAAAAATGTTCTACACACAATAAAATTTTCTACATGCAAATGATAATATTCTACATACAATAAAATTTTAACTCACATTTTCAGTGGACTTAAGCCAGGCTAATCCAGCACACAAAGTCAAAAAGTCAAAGCTCGTGAAGGTCGGCAGCAACTGAACAGAGCAAGCCGCTCCAGCTTACTCTTATGTGCCAGGGAACAATGGACCCGTGAACAACAGCAACAACTTCCTTCAATTGTTCTGGAGAACAATGGACTACCTCTCCACACAACGTTTCCGCGTACACGCTCGCTCTCCCACTCCCGGGAATCAGCTTGCTTACTGCGCTTTCGCAATGCCCACGCTGCTCGCTCTCCCGCTACCAGGAATCAGCTTGCGCTTGCAATGCTTACTGGTTAACTTCCTACTCATTAATTTTATAATGATGATGTATAATCATTAATTTGAGCGCATGCTTATTTAATTTGCAAGCAACATTATCGGCGTACACTTAACTTAATATTTTGGCGATGCGTAGCTCTCGTAGATCTTCTCGTTGCAGATGAAGGTGCGTAAATGCGTAGATCTCGTCGACAGACCAGGTTGTTGGTCTGGACCCTTCACTTCATCTTCTCCTTTGAGTAGCAATGCTCCAGACTGGTGAAGACTAAGTAGCGTGCAGATTTTCGAATTTTTCTCCCTCGAAATTCCTTCCAATAATTTCGATTTTCTGCGCTGACGTCTTTCTTCCTTTTCTCGATGCTCTGAAGTAATGTGATAACTATGCGACGTTACTCCAAACAGGGTGACACTCCTCACATTTAAAATCACGGATCAGCAGAACTGAAGATCAATTCTTGATATCTTTCTTCTTCAATGGGGCAATGTGGCAATGTGGATATCTTTAATGTGGCATCCCCATACACGGGCACCAAATATGTTCCGGCCTTTTCAGTATACAGGTCGAAACTAACGCGAATGAGGTTCGGGAGTGATGATGCAGCAACGTAGTTATCCTTTATTGGTACTTCAGAGTTGACACAGGCTTAGTAATTGGCAAGGAATCTATTAGATCGGATGATACAGGTGCTTCCTCAACGGTCACGCTTCCACTACTGAAGAGCGACGTCTCTTTTAATGTGCTACCTCTACGGCAGGCCACCGCTAATGAACAGCGATGTCTCTCGCGGATTCTATTTATATTCCCGGCGGGCGCACAATGCTGCTCAGTAATGAAGTATTTCATTGCACACTTTGTTCTGCTCAGTAATGAAGTATTTCATTGCACACTTTATGCTGCTCAGTAATGAAGTATTTCATTGCACACTTTATGCTGCTCAGTAATGAAGTATTTCATTGCACACTTTGTGCTGCTCAGTAATGAAGTATTTCATTGCACACTTTATGCTGCTCAGTAATGAAGTATTTCATTGCACACTTTGTGCTGCTCAGTAATGAAGTATTTCATTGCACACTTTGTGCTGCTCAGTAATGAAGTATTTCATTGCACACTTTGTGCTGCTCAGTGATGAAGTATTTCATTGCACACTTTATGCTGCTCAGTATTGAAGTATTTCATTGCACACTTTGTGCTGCTCAGTAATGAAGTATTTCATTGCACACTTTGTGCTGCTCAGTAATGAAGTATTTCATTACACACTTTATGCTGCTCAGTAATGAAGTATTTCATTGCACACTTTGTGCTGCTCAGTAATGAAGGATTTCATTGCACACTTTATGCTGCTCAGTAATGAAGTATTTCATTGCACACTTTGTGCTGCTCAGTAATGAAGTATTTCATTGCACACTTTATGCTGCTCAGTAATGAAGTATTTCATTGCACACTTTGTGCTGCTCAGTAATGAAGTATTTCATTACACACTTTATGCTGCTCAGTAATAAAGTATTTCATTGCACACTTTATGCTGCTCAGTAATGAAGTATTTCATTGCACACTTTGTGCTGCTCAGTAATGAAGTATTTCATTGCACACTTTGTGCTGCTCAGTAATGAAGTATTTCATTGCACACTTTGTGCTGCTCAGTAATGAGGTATTTCATTGCACACTTTATGCTACTCAGTAATGAAGTATTTCATTGCACACTTTGTGCTGCTCAGTAATGAAGTATTTCATTGCACACTTTGTGCTGCTCAGTAATGAAGTATTTCATTGCACACTTTGTGCTGCTCAGTAATGAAGTATTTCATTGCACACTTTATGCTACTCAGTAATGAAGTATTTCATTGCACACTTTGTGCTGCTCAGTAATGAAGTATTTCATTGTACACTTTGTGCTGCTCAGTAATGAAGTATTTCATTGCACACTTTGTGCTGCTCAGTGATGAAGTATTTCATTGCACACTTTGTGCTGCTCAGTAATGAAGTATTTCATTGCACACTTTATGCTACTCAGTAATGAAGTATTTCATTGCACACTTTGTGCTGCTCAGTAATGAAGTATTTCATTGCACACTTTGTGCTACTCAGTAATAAAGTATTTCATTACACACTTTATGCTGCTCAGTAATGAAGTATTTCATTGCACACTTTGTGCTGCTCAGTAATAAAGTATTTCACTGCACACTTTGTGCTGCTCAGTAATGAAGTATTTCATCACACACTTTGTGCTGCTCAGTAATGAAGTATTTCATTGCACACTTTGTGCTGCTCAGTAATGAAGTATTTCATTACACACTTTGTGCTGCTCAGTAATGAAGTATTTCATTGCACACTTTGTGCTGCTCAGTAATGAAGTATTTCATTACACACTTTGTGCTGCTCAGTAATGAAGTATTTCATTACACACTTTGTGCTGCTCAGTAATGAAGTATTTCATTACACACTTTATGCTGCTCGGTAATGAAGTATTTCATTGCACACTTTGTGCTGCTCAGTAATGAAGTATTTCATTGCACACTTTGTGCTGCTCAGTAATGAAGTATTTCATTACACACTTTATGCTGCTCAGTAATGAAGTATTTCATTGCACACTTTGTGCTGCTCAGTAATGAAGTATTTCATTACACACTTTGTGCTGCTCAGTAATGAAGTATTTCATTACACACTTTATGCTGCTCAGTAATGAAGTATTTCATTGCACACTTTGTGCTGCTCAGTAATGAAGTATTTCATTGCACACTTTGTGCTGCTCAGTAATGAAGTATTTCATTACACACTTTGTGCTGCTCAGTAATGAAGTATTTCATTACACACTTTATGCTGCTCAGTAATGAAGTATTTCATTGCACACTTTGTGCTGCTCAGTAATGAAGTATTTCATTACACACTTTGTGCTGCTCAGTAATGAAGTATTTCATTACACACTTTATGCTGCTCAGTAATGAAGTATTTCATTGCACACTTTGTGCTGCTCAGTAATGAAGTATTTCATTGCACACTTTGTTCTGCTCAGTAATGAAGTATTTCATTACACACTTTATGCTGCTCAGTAATGAAGTATTTCATTGCACACTTTGTGCTGCTCAGTAATGAAGTATTTCATTACACACTTTGTGCTGCTCAGTAATGAAGTATTTCATTGCACACTTTGTGCTGCTCAGTAATGAAGTATTTCATTGCACACTTTATGCTGCTCAGTAATGAAGTATTTCATTACTCACTTTATGCTGCTCAGTAATGAAGTATTTCATTGCACACTTTATGCTGCTCAGTAATGAAGTATTTCATTGCACACTTTGTGCTGCTCAGTAATGAAGTATTTCATTGCACACTTTATGCTGCTCAGTAATGAAGTATTTCATTACTCACTTTATGCTGCTCAGTAATGAAGTATTTCATTGCACACTTTGTGCTGCTCAGTAATGAAGTATTTCATTGCACACTTTATGCTGCTCAGTAATGAAGTATTTCATTGCACACTTTGTGCTGCTCAGTAATGAAGTATTTCATTACACACCTCATGCTGCTCAGTAATGAAGTATTTCATTGCACACTTTGTGCTGCTCAGTAATGAAGTATTTCATTACACACTTTATGCTGCTTAGTAATGAAGTATTTCATTACACACTTTGTACTACTCAGTAATGAAGTATTTCATTGCACACTTTGTGCTGCTCAGTAATGAAGTATTTCATTGCACACTTTATGCTGCTCAGTAATGAAGTATTTCATTGCACACTTTGTGCTGCTCAGTAATGAAGTATTTCATTACACACTGTATGCTACTCAGTAATGAAGTATTTCATTACTCACTTTATGCTGCTCAGTAATGAAGTATTTCATTACTCACTTTATGCTACTCAGTAATGAAGTATTTCATTACACACTTTGTACTACTCAGTTATGAAGTATTTCATTACACACTTTGTACTACTCAGTAATGAAGTATTTCATTGCACACTTTGTGCTGCTCAGTAATGAAGTATTTCATTGCACACTTTGTGCTGCTCAGTAATGAAGTATTTCATTGCACACTTTATGCTGCTCAGTAATGAAGTATTTCATTGCACACTTTATGCCACTCAGTAATGAAGTATTTCATTGCACACTTTATGCTACTCAGTAATGAAGTATTTCATTACTCACTTTATGCTACTCAGTAATGAAGTATTTCATTGCACACTTAAAGCTACTCAGTAATGAAGTATTTCATTACTCACTTTATGCTGCTCAGTAATGAAGTATTTCATTGCACACTTTATGCTACTCAGTAATGAAGTATTTCATTGCACACTTTGTGCTGCTCAGTAATGAAGTATTTCATTGCACACTTTGTGCTGCTCAGTAATGAAGTATTTCATTGCACACTTTGTGCTACTCAGTAATGAAGTATTTCATTGCACACTTTATGCTACTCAGTAATGAAGTATTTCATTACTCACTTTATGCTACTCAGTAATGAAGTATTTCATTGCACACTTTATGCTACTCAGTAATGAAGTATTTCATTACTCACTTTATGCTGCTCAGTAATGAAGTATTTCATTGCACACTTTATGCTACTCAGTAATGAAGTATTTCATTACTCACTTTATGCTACTCAGTAATGAAGTATTTCATTGCACACTTTATACTGCTCAGTAATGAAGTATTTCATTACTCACTTTATGCTACTCAGTAATGAAGTATTTCATTGCACACTTTATGCTACTCAGTAATGAAGTATTTCATTACTCACTTTATGCTGCTCAGTAATGAAGTATTTCATTGCACACTTTATGCTGCCCAGTAATGAAGTATTTTTTTACTCACTTTATGCTACTCAGTAATGAAGTATTTCATTGCACACTTTATGCTGCTCAGTAATGAAGTATTTCATTGCACACTTTATGCTGCTCAGTAATGAAGTATTTCATTGCACACTTTATGCTGCCCAGTAATGAAGTATTTCATTACTCACTTTATGCTACTCAGTAATGAAGTATTTCATTGCACACTTTATGCTGCTCAGTAATGAAGTATTTCATTGCACACTTTATGCTGCTCAGTAATGAAGTATTTCATTGCACACTTTATGCTGCTCAGTAATGAAGTATTTCATTGCACACTTCATGCTACTCAGTAATGAAGTATTTCATTGCACACTTTATGCTGCTCAGTAATGAAGTATTTCATTGCACACTTTATGCTGCTCAGTAATGAAGTATTTCATTGCACACTTTATGCTTCTCAGTGATGAAGTATTTCATTGCACACTTTATGCTGCTCAGTAATGAAGTATTTCATTGCACACTTTATGCTGCCCAGTAATGAAGTATTTCATTACTCACTTTATGCTACTTAGTAATGAAGTATTTCATTGCACACTTTATGCTGCTCAGTAATGAAGTATTTCATTGCACACTTTATGCTGCTCAGTAATGAAGTATTTCATTGCACACTTTATGCTGCTCAGTAATGAAGTATTTCATTGCACACTTTATGCTACTCAGTAATGAAGTATTTCATTGCACACTTTATGCTGCTCAGTAATGAAGTATTTCATTGCACACTTTATGCTGCTCAGTAATTAAGTATTTCATTGCACACTTTATGCTACTCAGTAATGAAGTATGTCATTGCACACTTTATGCTGCTCAGTAATGAAGTATTTCATTGCACACTTTGTGCTGCTCAGTAATGAAGTATTTCATTGCACACTTTGTGCTGCTCAGTAATGAAGTATTTCATTGCACACTTTATGCTACTCAGTAATGAAGTATTTCATTACTCACTTTATGCTACTCAGTAATGAAGTATTTCATTACTCACTTTATGCTACTCAGTAATGAAGTATTTCATTGCACACTTTGTGCTGCTCAGTAATGAAGTATTTCATTGCACACTTTATGCTACTCAGTAATGAAGTATTTCATTACTCACTTTATGCTACTCAGTAATGAAGTATTCATTGCACACTTTATGCTGCTCAGTAATGAAGTATTTCATTGCACACTTTGTGCTGCTCAGTAATGAAGTATTTCATTGCACACTTTATGCTACTCAGTAATGAAGTATTTCATTGCACACTTTGTGCTGCTCAGTAATGAAGTATTTCATTGCACACTTTATGCTACTCAGTAATGAAGTATTTCATTACTCACTTTATGCTACTCAGTAATGAAGTATTTCATTACTCACTTTATGCTACTCAGTAATGAAGTATTTAATTGCACACTTTATGCTGCTCAGTAATGAAGTATTTCATTGCACACTTTATGCTGCTCAGTAATGAAGTATTTCATTGCACACTTTATGCTACTCAGTAATGAAGTATTTCATTGCACACTTTATGCTACTCAGTAATGAAGTATTTCATTGCACACTTTGTGCTGCTCAGTAATGAAGTATTTCATTGCACACTTTATGCTACTCAGTAATGAAGTATTTCATTGCACACTTTATGCTACTCAGTAATGAAGTATTTCATTGCACACTTTGTGCTGCTCAGTAATGAAGTATTTCATTGCACACTTTATGCTACTCAGTAATTAAGTATTTCATTACTCACTTTATGCTACTCAGTAATGAAGTATTTCATTGCACACTTTATGCTACTCAGTGATGAAGTATTTCATTGCACACTTTGTGCTGCTCAGTAATGAAGTATTTCATTGCACACTTTGTGCTACTCAGTAATGAAGTATTTCATTGCACACTTTGTGCTGCTCAGTAATGAAGTATTTCATTACTCACTTTATGCTACTCAGTAATGTAGTATTTCATTGCACACTTTATGCTACTCAGTAATGAAGTATTTCATTGCACACTTTATGCTACTCAGTAATGAAGTATTTCATTACACACTTTATGCTACTCAGTAATGAAGTATTTCATTGCACACTTTATGCTACTCAGTAATTAAGTATTTCATTACACACTTTATTGGTGACGAAAAATTAAGTTTGACCTCACAAACTTTGGTGAGTCCCAAAATTGTTAAGCGTTTAATAACTTTGTTCTTCGAAAGAAGTATTGTAAAAAAAAATCGTTTCGTGTAATACACCTTGAAACTAGCGTTCTTTTAAAATAAACATACACGAATAATGCCCAACTCTGTCAGTATTTTTGAGGCAAGCTAAACAAAAGCTCAGAGAAAAACGATTCTGGAGAAACCAGCGGACTGTTGATTACATGCAGTTCATCTTCACTCACACAAATGAAATAACCTTCATAGTGAGCATTCACTGCCGTGAAATACGAAAGCGCGTTTTGGGCGCTTTAATGCTTCTGCATAAATTTCAATAGAATCTGGTTCTTTTGCTCTGGTTTAGCCCAAATTTCAAAAACCTTGAGCCAGATTTTATGAAGATTTACGAAATGTTTAAGGCTAACAAAAAGCTTCATGCTGCAAGCGCGACCTTTTCTTGCTCAAGGCAGGACAAGAGCAAGATTTCAAGTATTCCGTTACAAATGCATTTAAAATTACGTTTTAGGTGTTTGAGTGAAAATTGAATGCCTTGCAGTCATCGCTTGAAATCATGCATCGAACTCCAACGGCATCGCTGCAAACTGCTGTACAGATATTAAATCTACCAGAGAAGTCCCAAGACACATACCCGATCAGCCTTCACAGTTGTCAGAAGGAGAGTGATTTTTAGCCAAAAATATCTTTTGGAAAATTCCTAGATTTGAGAATTTCGGTTGGAAACAGTGGTCTTTTGGCAACAAGGGTCGACTTTCACGAAAACTGGCAACCCTTTTATGAAAATTGTGAGCATGGCAGACGCAGTGATTCTAATCCACAAATCTCTTGAAAAATTCCTAGGTTTGAGAATTTCGGCTGAAAAAAGTGGTACTTTGGCAACAAGGGACGGCTGTCACAAAATGTGGCAACCCTTTCTCGAAAGTGGAGGCAGTTAATCAGGGGGATATGCTAACACATTGACTAAGTTTGTGCGGTTGCTTCGGTTGGTTCGGTTGGGTGTTAGTACAAGAATATCGAAACACTGTCTTTGCTACTCAAATCCAATCATACCCTTTTCAAAAAGTGTGAAAAATATTATTGCACGATTATATTTTACCTCGTACGCTAAAATCTATTTCGAAAGAGGTAGTGAAATAATTGAAATGCTATTCATTCATGCCGGTATGCAAATGCATAATTTACCTAGCGGTACACATTCGTCTTAACCATTTGACTGCGACATGAACCACCGGTGGTACACGGAGGGAGTTTTTATAATGCTGCTGAGTACGCGATCAGCAGGCACATACTCAATTTCCATAAATACTTAACCAAATCTAAATGAAGGCACGATCCAGTTAATGTTTACTACTTTCAACATGAATTACTACAATTGATTTGAAATTGTAGATGAATATTAAACTTCAGTTCCACCAGCCGCAGTCAAAGCGTTAAAGTTCAATTACCTGAACCAGTAGCGCGAGAGGAGCTTCCTTTGTCGCTGTTCGTAGGTGTGGTGAGTGAAGATGGGCCCGTAATTTTCTGCTAGAATTTCTCCCTCGCCAACTCCACGGATGCTGCACACCACCATCCGCTTTCCTATGAAGTACCTGGACGAAACATGCACACGTTCCCTATAAATGTTACCTGAGGTGTTCGTACGGCCAATGTTGTTTTAGAGATTAATGGTAGATTTATAGTATATAGATTATGATAGGGAGGATTACATAGTAATCAAGAAAAGGCTGACTTTCAAATGGCTGAAACTTGATGTTTCTAATTTTTTTATTTAATCAGTAAAGGGAGCTATTGTACCGATGGATTTCTGGAGAAACGTTAGTATTTTTTAAAGAGAACAATCGCGACATAGAGAACAATCATGACAAATTTAGAATGCAAACTGTGGTTTTGAAAACGGTGGTTTTTAAAACGGTGGTTTTTTAAACTATGGTTTTCAAAACTGTGTTTGTAAAACGGGGATTTTTAAAACGGACTAAAAACTGGTACAGTGTCCAGCTACCGATGAAAATAGTGGCCACAAATGTTTCTGTACCCTCACTCGTAAATTCCACGGTTTCCATTTCTTTTCTGGGTACTTGTGGGTTATTTGTCGCCACTTTTAATTTATTGTTTATTGATGTTAAGGTTAGGTTAAGTTAGGCCAGCCTAATCAAATTATTATAAATTTAAACTTTTTTCAATATTTTTTGTTTCAGGCCAAAAAGTACCTGTGGGACTTTCCAAGAACTGAAGAGGAAGGTCCTAGAGATTCATTATGAATATATATATATCAACCTATATGATATTTATATAAATATATGTAAATATATGTATATGGGAAGCAGATGGATTGCATTAGAAATATATATGAATAAAACAGGATACCTTCTCGCATGAAAAATCTATTCATACTGTCCAGAACATTAATTCAATATTAATAAAAAATTTACATTTTTTATTTTTTCCTCTAGAAATACATTTTCCTTGAACAAGTGGGGACAGATAACCCACATGTACCCTTTTCTGTTTTTGGAAGATGATCCCATGACAAATATTGAGTGATCACTCACCTCAGCAATATCTTTTTCATTAGACCTCAAGGAATGTGACACAGGAAGACCACAGCCGATCGCACAAAGTCCCAGATTAGATTTTTTTAGCCTCCCTATCGCATACAGTCGCAACACCACGCAACTTCTTAAAAAGGTTTCCTCCTCTGCCTCTCACGAGGAGAGTACACTTTAATACCTGAAGAACAAACTGAAATGTTGATTTTTTAAGATAGTTTTCGATCACCGACCCGTCTGATGTGAAGGCGAAAAAGACCAAGGCTTAGCGCAAGGTGTTTTTTCAGCAAGCGAGCCAGACGAGCATTTTATTTATAACTGTAATGTTTATGTAGATTTTTAGATACAGTATGTCCCACAAAAACCCGAATCGAGTATACATTCTCCCGTATCAGTAATACCATCATAAGAATACCGAAAGGATTTAATTTCTAGCAAAATTATGTGGTATTACTGATTACTACTGATACGGGAAATAATTACTGATTACTACTGATACGGGAAATAATTACTGATTATTACTGATACGGGAAATAATTACTGATTACTACTGATACGGGAAATAATTACTGATTACTATTGATTATATTCTGTCTTTTTCGCCCCGTGATTCAAACTGCCTTGTTTTTTATTCGATGCTTGCTGGACTTTAGTTGAGAGCTAGTTATAACTGCGTCTACAGTACGAGATTGCCAGTGATGCAAAGGGATTTCATTGATACCAATGAATTGCCATTGACATCAAAAGATTGCCATTGATACCAAAGGATTACCATTGATCCCGAGGGATTGCCATTGATGCCAGTGAATTGCCATTGACATCAAAAGATTGCCATTGACACCAAAGGATTACCATTGATCCCGAGGGATTGCCATTGATGCCAGTGAATTACCATTGACATCAAAAGATTGCCATTGATGCCAATGGATTGCCATTGACATCAAAAGATTGCCATTGATACCAATGAATTACCATTGACATCAAAAGATTGCCATTGATACCAATGAATTACCATTGACATCAAAAGATTGCCATTGATACCAATGAATTACCATTGACATCAAAAGATTGCCATTGATACCAATGAATTACCATTGACATCAAAAGATTGCCATTGATACCAATGAATTACCATTGGCATCAAAAGATTGCCATTGATACCAAAGGATTACCATTGATCCCGAGGGATTGCCATTGATGCCAGTGAATTACCATTGACATCAAAAGATTGCCATTGATACCAATGAATTACCATTGACATCAAAAGATTGCCATTGATACCAATGAATTACCATTGGCATCAAAAGATTGCCATTGATACCAAAGGATTACCATTGATCCTAAGGGATTGCCATTGATGCCAGTGAATTGCCATTGATATCAAGAGATTGTCATTGATGCCAATGGATTGCCATTGATGCCAGTGAATTGCCATTGATATCAAGAGATTGTCATGGATACCAATGGATTGCCATTGATATCAAGAGATTGCCATTGATGCCAATGAATTGCCATTGATATCAAGAGATTGTCATTGATGCCAATGAATTGCCATTGATATCAAGAGATTGCCATTGATGCCAATGAATTGCCATTGATATCAAGAGATTGTCATGGATACCAATGGATTGCCATTGATATCAAGAGATTGTCATTGATGCCAATGGATTGCCATTGATATCAAGAGATTGCCATTGATGCCAATGAATTGCCATTGATATCAAGAGATTGTCATTGATGCCAAGGGATTGACATTGATGCCAAGAGATTGCCATTGATGCCAAGGGATTGCAATTGCTGCCAAGGGATTGTCATTGATGCCGAAAGATTGCCATTGATGCCAAGGGATTGTCATTGATGCCAAGGGATTGTCATTGATGCCAAGGGGTTTCCATTGATGCCAAGGGATTGCCATTGAGGCCAAAGGATTGCTATTGATGCCAAGGGATTGTCATTGATGCCAAAGGATTGTCATTGATACCAAAGGATTGCCATTGATGCCAAGGGATTGTCATTGATACCAAGGGATTGCCATTAATGCCAAGGGATTTTAATTAATGCCAAAGGATTGCTATTGATGCCAAGGGATTGTCATTAATGCCAAGGAATTGTCATTGATGCCAAGGGATTGCCATTGCTGCCAAGGGATTGCCATTGAGGCCAAAGGATTGTCATTGATGCCAAGGGATTGTCATTGATGCCAAGGGATTTTCATTGATGCCAAGGGATTGCCATTGAGGCCAAAGGATTGCTATTGATGCCAAGGGATTGTCATTAATGCCAAGAGATTGCCATTAACGCTACGAGATTACCTATTTGGTGCACAGTCAACTTGAGGTTAAACTGCATATGACGCTTCCGAAAACTTGAATATAGTCGGCATGTGAACGCTTCCGAAAACTTGAATATAGACCGCATGTGAACGCTTCCAAAAACTTGAATATAGACCGCATGTGAACGCTTCTAAAAACTTGAATATAGACCGCATGTGAACGCTTCCAAAAACTTGAATATAGACCGCATGTAAACGCTTCCAAAAACTTGAATATAGACCGCATGTGAACGCTTCCAAAAACTTGAATATAGACCGCATGTGAACGCTTCCGAAAACTTGAATATAGACCACAAGTGAACGCTTCCAAAAACTTGAATATAGACTGCATGTGAACGCTTCCAAAAACTTGAATATAGACCGCATGTGAACGCTTCCGAAAACTTGAATATAGACCGCATGTGAACGCTTTCAAAAACTTGAATATAGACCGCATGTGAACGCTTTCGAAAACTTGAATATAGACTGCATGTGAACGCTTCCGAAAACTTGAATATAGACCGCATGTGAACGCTTCCGAAAACTTGAATATAGACCGCATGTGAACGCTTCCGAAGACTTGTATATAGACCGCATGTGAACGCTTCCGAAAACTTGAATATAGACCGCATGTGAACGCTTCCAAAAACTTGAATATAGACCGCATGTGAACGCTTCCAAAAACTTGAATATAGACCGCATGTGAACGCTTCCAAAGACTTGAATATAGACCGCATGTGAACGCTTCCAAAAACTTGAATATAGACCGCATGTGAACGCTTCCAAAGACTTGAATATAGACCGCATGTGAACGCTTCCATAAACTTGAGCATAGACTGCATATGAAGCTTCCAAAAACTTGAATATAGACCGCACGTGAACGCTTCCACAAACCTGAATATAAACCGCATGTGAACGCTTCCAAAGACTTGAATATAGACCGCACGTGAACGCTTCCACAAACCTGAATATAGACCGCATGTGAACGCTTCCAAAAACTTGAATATAGACCGCATGTGAACGCTTCCACAAACCTGAATATAGACCGCATGTGAACGCTTCCAAAGACTTGAATATAGACCGCATGTGAGCGCTTCCATAAATTTGAGCATAGATTGCTTATGACGCTTCCACAAACCTGAATATAGACCGCACGCGAACGCTTCCACAAACCTGAATATAAACCGCATGTGAACGCTTCGAAAAACTTGAATATAAACCGCATTTGACGCTTCCAAAAATACGTATCAGTGATACATATTAAGGAGTGCCTGCGCGAACGAACAGCTGATAAGCAGGCGCTCCGTCAGCAGCGTTGACGTCTGACGCTGATAAAACCGTCGAATTTTGAACGCGGTCTGACAGGATACCAAACTGCTCGAGCCAGTGAACTACAGGCAGGATTTTCCAGTATTGTACGTCGTCGTAACCGGGCAGATGGCGGCGTAAGTTCTCCTAGATCAACCTGACGCGTGTGTCTGTGGTGGTGTTTTTGTGTGGGTTAAGTCTTCTAATTAGATTTGAAACTCTGCTGTGTTGAAACTATGTTTGGGTTGAATTGTGTGCTCCTTAAATTCATAACACCTCCAAATTATATGTTTGAAGTAATTCTTATGGTTCACGTCTTCAAATTGTGTGTTTGCGGTGTTCTGTAAAGCCCACGTCTCCAAATGATGTGTTTGTGTGTTTTGGGTGTCTACATATTAGACTTGAAACTCTGCTGTGTTAAAACTATGGTTGAGCTAAAATGGTTGAAACCAAGAGTGCGTGCCAGAGGTCGAGGGCATAAATTTTACTCGCAAAAAAGCCTAAACTTGAGAATTTCGCCACAAGAAACAGCTCTAACAGTAGGCTAGTTGATCCGGAAGAACTTCCGTCTTCACTTGTATCGCTCATAATGTCGTAACTTGCTGAAATATCAAGTTATGTCACTGACAATGTCGTAACTTAAACATCAACTCACGATGTCGTAAATGGCTTAAATATCATGTTATGTCACTCACGATGTCGTAACTTGCTGAAATATCAAGTTATGTCACTGACAATGTCGTAACTTGAACATCAACTCACGATGTCGTAAATTTCTGGAACATCAAGTTATGCCGCTTTTTACGATACAGCCTTATGAGCATCCGAGCACACCGCGGTGAGCAAACCAAATGTGAAATACTTGTTCCCCAAAACTGATAAAAACTCTTCGAAATAAATCTCAACAAAAATTCCTCTTAATAAGCTAAGAAATCGAATAATTAAATTCTGAAGGGATTTGCTGCTTTGATGCTCAAAAGACTTTGCGTGTCGTCGTGTTAATTGTAGTGGATCAAAAAAAGAAGCAACAAAAGTTGAGAAAATGCTAAAAATCCACCAATCAATTCATTAGCTTTATTTCTCCGATGTCTCGAAGACCTAAAGTATTCTAGAATGACACAGATTCTTAGATTTGCCTGTTTCTCAAGTTGTCTGCTGAATAGAAGGGGCCATTAACTGCCTTATTACTGGAGTTGTTTTTCTTTTAAATTGGCCACTGAATGGAATGAACTTTCCTTCTAAAAATCCGATCCCGGAACTCTTGAGAGAAAAGTCTATTCTATTCCAAAAGTGCAAGCATGCAATAATTTCCGAACTGCTCAGAGATTTGGTAAGCACAAAGACCACATCATATATATTAATCGTTTTATTTTTTACGTAAGGTTATACACAAAAAGTGAAAGATAACTATATTGAAGAATTACGCTATTATGTTATGATGAATACAATTAAAATACAGTATAACAAGACAGCATTATGATTTTGCACGGTTCCTCTCAGGTGCTTTAAAATACAGTACAATAACAACATGGGATAACGCGATAATGCCTTAAAATAACTCAATTATTTTTAGTGTAGAAAAAATTGCAGTTCAACTCGACTGCATTAGAGTGTTACTCAGTTACATTAGGGCTGGACGCAACTGTGAGACAGAGCAACACATTTGTGCTTCTGCATGTCAGCTTTATTTACGTAGCTCACGCTCTCATTCATGTTTGTCATAAGGACTCAGAGTCTCGTCTGAGAACAGCTTCAATAACATGGATTGAGAATCTTTTCTGAGAACAGCTTCAACTTTGGTGGAGTTACAGCACTTTAATTTTTACGACTGAGGTGCTAAAGCATTCACAAATTTTTCCTTTGTGCGGGACATGATCTTCGTTTTAGCTGCGAGTTGTAGCAGACGACATGGACCTGCAAACCTGCACAAACTTAACGTTAGATCTGCATCAAGTCACATGCAGCGCCGTCGCATATCAAAATTCTCTGAAGAATTTCCGTCTTTCAAATCTAGGAAATTATTTCATCCCGGCCAAATTTGAGCCCAATTCCCCGCTCATTTTCACAGGATACCACAAAAGTGTTTCAGCGCGTGATAATTTCAGAGCGGTTTTGTGTTGGCAGGAAAAATTCTTCAATAAAACGTCGAATTTGTAATTTTCTGCGTTCGTCTCTGGTTTCATAAGGCTGATGGATGCCCCGCCGGTGGGCAGTGTTTTTAGTCGGATGAGAGCAGCAAATTTAATTATGTTAGAAATTGAGATAAATGTTTAATTGACTAATAAATTGAGATAAATGTGTGTCTTCGAAGGTTTTTAACGAGTGCTAGTGGAGTTAAGGTCGCCATGTTGCATACATGCGAGTGAAGTTTGGTGTGATCAAAAATTCTTATTTTATGGAAATTCGGTGAAGTCTAAAGTATCTCAAATAACCGAGGACTTGAATAAACTAACTTTCAATACAGTTTCCATGTAGTTGACTAGTATTGGCAACATCAGAAATTGTCAATTGCCATGCAATAAACTTTCTGATTCCAATGTAATTTTTCCGTCGTGGATTAGTATTGGTAATATCAATAGGAGACAATTATCATGCAATAAACTCTGATTCCATTATAATTTTTTTGTCTTGGATAAGTATTTGCAACATCAGAAGTTGCAAATTACCTCGCAATAAACTATCTAATTTCAATATAGTTTTCCTGTCGTAGCGACTAACATCAGTATTTGTCATTTACAGCGCAATAAAAAGTATGATAGCACTTTGACTGCGGCTACTAAATATTAAGTTCAACCCCGAACTCACATTTAATTTAAATTGTAGTAAGCTATTTGGAAAGTACCAAACATGAAGTTGATCGTGCCTTCATTTAGCTTTGATTGAGTATTTATTAAAATTGAGTTTGCAACTGCTGGCCGGTCAGCAACATTATGAAAATTACCTACGTGTACCACCAGTGGTGCACGTCGCAGTCAAAGTGCTAGACACCACAGCAGACGTCCTATGTAAACACTGCCCTGAATCATCCACAGCGCCAAGCCTGTTGAACGAGTATGTGAAACTCATACAATTCAGTGGTAACCGATGAACGCACCTTTCAAAGGCTTACTCGTATTAGCACAGTTTCACAAACTTATTCGAATTTCCCTCTGGATCTCAACACTTATGAATGATCTTAAAGCGACTGTGTAGCTCCCGTACAGCTGACAACGAAGATTGCATTCTTCCATGCCCTGAGCATTCTGAAGGAACTGTAGCACCCGTGGGTGTGGGTAATTCCACACCCAGCAAGGACCATATCAAATGACGATGTCTGCGCAACACAAACCCAAGAAGCCATGTTGTAATGACGATGTCTGCTCACAAACCCAAAGCCGTGTTGCACAAACCCAAGCACAAACCCAAGAAGCCATGCTGTGATGACGATGTCTGCTCACAAACCCAAAGCCGTGTTGCACAAACCCAAGCACAAACCCAAGAAGCCATGCTGTGATGACGATGTCTGCTCACAAAACCAAAGCCGTGTTGCACAAACCCAAAGCCGTGTTGCACAAACCCAAACACAAGCACAAGAAGCCATGCAGCGACCGGCACAAGTTACCTGGAGACAGCAGGGAAGCAGGAGTGGTTGAAGAAAGCCACCGTGGGGTACACGGCCAGACCCAAGTAGAGGCTCTTGCTGCTTTTGAAGGCTGGCGGGTCGCTCAGGAATGTCATGCCGCTGACCTGGCTTCCAAAAAAAGCATGTTTGCACCGCATGTAGAAGTTTCTGTTAGAGATGAAAGCTGTCCACAACGATTAAATTTGATGTTCATGATCCAATTACTGCCCAAAACGGTTAAATTTGGCTACATTTTTACGGAAAAGAAAAATGGGAAAATTTTTGAGTGAGAAATGGGTATGCTTTAGAACCCTAGACTATCGAACTTCGCGTGCTCTTGAACTCGATCAAGAAATGCTCTGTTTATGTTTTTCAGAGTCTGCGTTAGCTTATGGCTGACCATGCTGGTTCAAAGCAATTAATTTTTTTTAATTGTTCGGGCAAATTATTGAGTCTTGAGGTGCTAGTGCATGATGTCGTGCTCTATTTATTGCTTGGTTAAAATACAACGTATTATTCTCACTCAATAACCCGAGCGCATAATAATCATCCGTAACTAAGCTCAACACTTTGACTGTTACTACTAAATATTAGGCTCAACGCCAAACTCAAATTCAAGGTCAATGGTTGTAAGCTATTTTGAAAAAAACATGAACTGGATCGTGCCTTCATTTAGCCTCGATTAAGTATTTAGGAAAATTGAGTTTGTGACAACTGGTCTGTCAGCAGCATTACGAAAATACTTTCGTGTACCACCGGTGGCGCACGTCGCAGTCAAAGTGTCAACACGCTTCCTGCGGTGGGTTAAACTGAAGTTCAATCTTCAATTCAAATGTAGAGTCAACTGTAGTAAGCAATTTTGAAAACAGAAAAACTTAACTGGATCATGCCTTCATCTAGCTTTCATTAAATATTAGTCCAACTCCCCTTTATTTGAAATGAGAAAGAAGGCGGTATGAAGAAAGGCCGTAGGAAGTAAAAAATTGAATCCCTCAAGAGTTGATGAGGCCGAGCTCGTATCACAGATACGCTCATCACACACTGCAGGCTGGCTCCGGACGGACGGACAGACGGACGCGGCTCTTATTATAGTATAGACAAGTCCACCCCACTTTATTTGAAAAAAAAATGGGCGTAATGAGAGAAAGACCGGAAGAAATTAAAAAACACAATCTCTCGAGAGTTGATGAGGCCGCGTGAACACGGCCCGTCAAAATATATAGGACCGGAGCTTGTATCACAGATACGCTCATCACACACTGCAGGCTGGCTCCGGACGGACAGACGGACGCGGCTCTTATTATAGTGTAGATTTATTTATAACAATTGAGTTAGTGGCTGTAGGTCGGTCAGCAGCATTATGGAAATTCCTTCAGTGACCACCGGTGGGTCCCTTCGCTGAAACGTGTTACAGAAGGATGATCATCAGCTGCAGCTATATTCGAGGTGAAATTCAAAGCTCCAGCCTAAATTCTTAACGCATCTCCTGCGAAGTGACCCCCCGGTGGTCACTTAGGTGATTTTCATAGTGCTGCTGACCCACCTGCAGTCACTAACTCATTTTTTATTAATACATAATGAAAGCTAAAGGAAGACCCGATCCAGTTAATGTTTGCTATTTTCAAAGTTGATTATCACAATTGACTTTAAATTTGAATAAAATATTGAACTTCAGTTTAATCCATCGCAGTTAACGTGTAAAATATTCAATCAATTCAAGCAATTCATGCTTCCGTCTTACATAATTATGCCAAAAAAACATCAAGTTCTTTTTATCTCCTGAAAGGTAAAATGAACACTTTCTCACTTCGAGTTCTGAACGCGTTAGAATACAAAGAATATCATTTATTATTTCTCTATCCATCTAGCGCTGCGATTACCAATATCTTTATTCAATCTGATGTAGCTTCAGTTTAGGATTTAAATTTTTCATCAACGCTACCGTGTTTCTGCTGTATTTTCAGCGTGAAGATGATGTTTGAAATAACGAAAAGTTGCCTTTTATAGACTGGCAGATCCAGTGTTCCAACAACGGAGTGTTCGAGTAAAAATGATAAGAGATTATCTTTGTATTTTTAACACATAGAGAACTTAAACAATTTCGACGAGTTGAAAAATTGGAAAATAATTTTTTTTACCTCGTGGGCGTTGAACTGCAGCACTTGTAAATTACGCAGCAGCAGCGCCCCGATGTACAGCTGCTGGTCGTCTGCAGCTGCGTCGGCTGGAGCTGCAGGCAAACATTTTTATTCCATTAAATTTTTAATTTCGTTACAGACAAATGCTAAAAGTCCTTACCACGACCATTTAAGAAATTCAATAATAAATTGTGAAACGAATTACAGTAAATTCCATTGAATTAAACGCATTCCATTAAACGAATTCCATGAAATTAAAAGAATTCCAATGAATTAAAAGAATTCCAATGAATTAAAAGAATTCCAATGAATTAAAAGAATTCCATTAAAAGAATTCCAATAAATTAAAATAATTCCATTAAATTAAAATAATTCCATTAAATTAAAAGAATTCAATTAAGTTACAAGAATTCCATTAAATTAAAAGAATTCCATTAAATTAAAATAATTCCATTAAATTAAAATAATTCCATTAAATTAAAAGAATTCCATTAAATTAAAATAATTCCATTAAATTAAAAGAATTCCATTAAATTAAAATAATTCCATTAAATTAAAAGAATTCCATTAAATTCTTAATTCCGTTGCAGACAAATATTAAGAGTCCTTGCCATGATAATTAAAGCAATCCAATAAATTGTGAAACGTCTGCTGGTGTACCCTGGAGCATAGGTTGCAAGAACGACTTCACTTCACCGAAAAATCTAACGAAAAAAATTATATTTTTGGGATATTTGAACACGTTGACGTGATGAGTCGAATTGAAGTTCAATATTCAACTGAAATTTAAACCAATTGTAATAAGCGATTTTGAAAATAGCGAACATTATCTGGATCGTGTCTACATTTACTGTAGCTTTGATTAGGTATTTATAAAAATTGAGGTTGTGACTACTGGTCGGTCAGCAGTATAATGAAAATTCTCTCCGTGGCCACCGGTGGCGCACGTATCGCGATCAAAGAGTTGAGGACTTTGAAGGAGGTAATTCGTATTCGAACACTAACTATGCTGATGGTAAAATAGCGCTTAGAATATTTCAAATTTCTTTACTTTTTCTAAGCACGGAAATTATACTGATTAAATATTTCTAGCCAAATTTCTATTGGGAATCTTTAAACATTGAACTGAAACTTAATTATTACTTCATTGACAAAGTTACATGCGTCACTCACGGCTTCAATGCTATTTAACTGGGGGATTCAAAGTACGTAAAATTTACGAAAAATGCTGAGAAGTGGTCGAAAAGGTGGAAAAATAATTTAACTTAGAATGTATTGATCCGCTAGCAGTTAGACCTTTCTTTCTCCATTCATGGGTAAATTTTTCCACTGTGTATGGATTGCCATTCAAGAGTAAATTTATCCACTGTATTTGTGTAAACATTCATGAGTAAATTTTCAAACTGTATATGTATTACCATTAACGAGTAAATTTTTCCACTGTATATGTATCACCATTCATGAGTAAAATTTCCCACTGTATATGTATTACCATTCATGAGTAAAATTTCCCACGTATATGTATCACTATTCATGAATAAAGTTTCCCACTGTATATGTAACAATTTGTAACACCTTTTATGAGTAAAATTTTACACTGTATATGTATTAACATTCATGAGTAAATTTCCCCAAAGTATTACCAAATTTCCGGTGGTCCTCCTTTCAGGTGGTCCGTTTGTGAAGCTGGTCCTCCTTTCCTAAAAAAGTCACTAAATTTCTTCATGCTCGACATGTTCAGAACACAATCCTCCAGAGATCGTCCACCGTACCGTACTGGCAAACCTGCACAAACCTACTACTATGTTTGCTACTACTATGTTCTGTCTACTAGGTTTGCTACTACTAGGTTTTCAACTGCCGGTAAGCTACTACTAGGTTTGCTGCAACTAAGTTTGCTACTACTCTTACTATTGAGTTTCCTACCACTAGGTTTGCTATTTCTAGATTTTCTACTACTAGGTTTGGCTTAACTATATCTGCCATTACCAGATTTGTTACGATTACTAATAGGTTTGCTACTACAAGGTTTGCTACTATTACTAATAGGTTTGCTACTACCAGGTTTGCAACTACCAGGTTCGCTACTACTAGTCTCGCTACCACTAGCTTTGCTCCTCCCACAACCACCACCACCACCACATTTCTACCACACCACAATCTCTGGACGCACCCTCCTCGTCCCACTCTCCGAAGTAGCCGGCCCGCTGCAGGACCTTCAGCAGCAGCACCGCCATGAGGGTCCTCTGCAAGAAGTCGAGAGGTTCTCTCTGCCCCTCCAGCCCAACCATCCTGTAGACGGAGAGGTAGCTGCTGGGGGAGTGGGGTTGTTCTGCTGAGGGCACGACCAGCTCGTGGGGCTGTTGGGGTTCGCTGGGGTCTCCAGAGCTCTGCAGCAACCCCGTCTCTTGCAGAGATGGTCGCAGCTGAGAACAGGTGTGTTGTTGGGTATAGGTTGGTTTGTTGGTAGGATAGTGCAGGTTGGTTTGTTGGTAGGTTTAGTACAGGTTGGTGAGTTGGTAGGTTTAGTACAGGTTGGTTAGTTGGTAGGTTAGTACAGGTTGGTTTGTTGGTAGGCTAGTCCAGGTTGGTTTGTTGGTGGGTTTAGCAGGTTGGTTAGTTGGTAGGTTTAGTACAGGATGGTTAGTCGGTAGATTAGTACATGTTGGCTCGTTGGTAGGTTAGTATAAGTTGGTTAGTTGGTAGGTTAGTGCAGGTTGGTTAGTTGGTTAGTAGGTTGGTTAGTAAGTTATTACAGGTTAGTTAGTAGGCTAGTTCAGGTTAATTAGTTGGTTAATATAGGTTAGTTAGTAAGTTAGTTAGCAACTTAGTACAGGTTATAAAGTTTGTTAGCAAAAGTTAGTCAGTTAGTAAGTATTGGTTAGCTACATAGTTAGCAAGTTACAACACGTTAGTTAGTTAGTACTTTGAATAGTACAGGTTACGCAGTTTGTGAGTAAAGGTTAGTCAGATAGTAAGTTAATAAGTATGCGTCCGTTTAATAGGTTGTTTATTAAGCATCGGTTAGTTAGTAGCTTGGCTTGTAAGCTTAGGGTAGTTAATTAGTTAGTACTGGAAGTTAGTAGATTGGTTATGAAGGAATGGTCAGTTAGTAGAAAAAATTAGTTTGATTTGTTAGATAGTTTTTGGGTTGCAAATAAACAAGCACATTTTTCATGATGTTAGACTACATCATGGTTCAAAATGGACCTCAACACTCGCAAAAACTACTTGAATACCTTCAAAAATACTCAAACACGTACAAGAAATACCTCAATACACGAAGAAAATACGTAACTAAGTATAAAAATACTTTATTACCCGTAAGAAACACTTGAATACCACAAAACATACTTCAAGAAATATACGAATAACTTCAGTCAATACATTAATACCTTTATGAGTTATTGAAGGCTTCTAAATCCCTTTATCCACCGAAAACAGATTTCAATTTACGTTATTACTAAAGATCAAAGTTGAGGAAAGTTTGTACACCAGGTGCTCGCTTGATTGCAATGGAAATGCTTTAACTTTCAGTTAAAAACCTGCAAAAATACCTGTATCGCATAATCTACAAGAAAAACTTAAATACTCACAAGAAATACAGTACTCAAATACCTGCAAGAAATACTTTAATGCTAGCAAGAAATACTTGATCACCGACAAGAAACACTTGATTACCAGCAAAAAATACTTGAATACTTGTTATAAACACTTGAATACATGCAAGAAATACTTAAATACTCGTTATAAATACTTGCACACCTGCAAGAAATACTGGAGAGGTCTGGAGGTGATGACCCTGAGGGCGAGGTAGCCGTTGAGGGACATGCCTGACCCGTGCAGCAGGTCCTGGTACGGGCACTCCCACCTGCACACCCGGCATGTTACTCCCACCTGCACACCCGGCATGTTACTCCCACCTGCACACCCGGCATGTTACTCCCACCTGCACACCCGGCATGTTACTCCCACCTGCACACCCGGCATGTTACTCCCACCTGCACACCCGGCATGTTACTCCCGCCTGCACACCCGGCATGTTACTCCCACCTGCACACCCGGCATGTTACTCCCACCTGCACACCCGGCATGTTACTCCCACCTGCACACCCGGCATGTTACTCCCACCTGCACACCCGGCATGTTACTCCCACCTGCACACCCGGCATGTTACTCCCACCTGCACACCCGGCATGTTACTCCCGCCTGCACACCCGGCATGTTACTCCCACCTGCACACCCGGCATGTTACTCCCACCTGCACACCCGGCATGTTACTCCCACCTGCACACCCGGCATGTTACTCCCACCTGCACACCCGGCATGTTACTCCCACCTGCACACACGGCATGTTACTCCCACCTGCACACACCCGGCATGTTACTCCCACCTGCACTCGTGATAAGTTATTCCAGCCAGCACGCACAAGTTTTTTCAACCTGACAATGTAAAAAATTATTCCTACCTGTAATAATGACAAAATATTTGAACAAAATATTCCAGCATGCACTTGTGACAAATTATTCCTCTCTGCTTCGTTTTTGTATTATGAGTCCCGTCTTTCCTACCCCAACTCGTGAGAAATTGTACTCCCTTTTCTCCGACCTGCACTTATGGTAAGTTATTCTTATTTTTCCTAAACTTAAGCATAAAAAATTATACATCTTTTTCCAAACATGCTCATTGCTCATGCAGGAGAAGCCCCCTTGAATGCTCGAAGAGCTCAACGCGCCACTCACCTACATTTCATACCTCTTTCATTCACAGGCAAATGTGGTGCTGGTGCATGCAAGAAAGTATGCTTTTAAACGAAACCTTGACTGAAGTTTGAAATTAAAACTACACTTATTCACTGCCATATATTCAAGAAGCGACGTGTTACCAGGCTGACAGTTTTCTGTCATTTCATGTGTCTCTTAGAGCGTAGAGGTTTTGGAAAGATTTGGATCTAATTTCACAGGAAGGGTTGAAAGACGTTTTGTGACAATTTTTACTGGGGGATTTTTCTTAATCCAAAAATAAGCATAGTAAGAATGAATTATACTGAATTTAGGAGAAGTAAGCGTTTGCTGATACAAGAAACTCCTTGTCAATTTTCTAGCTCGTTAAGAAAACTATAAGTCTTCATTGAGAATTCTCATTTTAATTCACAAAAATATCGCATCCACATTTTCATTCCACGAAGAATTCCGAATAAGTTTTTGCGACGACTGAAGTGATAGAATGAGTTGAGAGACCAAGTTTATGTTGGAAATATTTTTCTCGCGAAAGGAAGCAAATAAATTCCACAGAAGGTAAATCTGAGGGTTATTTTGACTAACTTGAATCTACGTCGTTTGGGTTGTTTTTAAAATCAAATTCTCGGGCCATAAACCAAAATTCAAATATTTCCCAGTGTCTAAGTCACCTGTGACTGAATTTAAGAAAGTGTCTGCAAAATCGAGATAAGATGACGAATTCACGTTGTCCAAAGTGCGGCAGTCATTCCTGAATTTTTGAGAGAGCTGGAGAAGCCCACAAATGCATTATTGACTGCTCCACCCTGTACAAGGGGCGAGTGACGATTTTTTGGGGGCGGAGCATACGCACAAAGAAAGGGGCGGAGTTTGCTCACCGATGCGCTTGGAGACCGCGGTGTCTGCACTCGTCAGTGCAGTACGCTACTCCGCAGCAGTCGGGACACGGCACCGCTGCCACCAGCCTGCGTATCAGAAATTACTAGAATTTCTCTAAACATCAATAAAAGAACAATAATTTTAACTCTTTTGTACCTTTTTTAACAACGCATTTAATAGTACTGTAAAATTATCGGAAAAAGGCACCTGCGCTGTCAAATGTTATAGAGTTCGTTAGCGACAAAACTGAAGTGCCTCTCTTTCTGCAAATCATACGCTCCTTCAATACAACAACTCTCATACGGATTCCGAGGGACATTTGGAATACATAGCACTGTCATTTGAGCTATGCTAGTTATGGATATGGTTCTGAATTTTTTTATTTTCCAGCATGGGAAACTTCTGCATCGAAATGAACTGCAATAAGTCATTCAGCACAAAGTTTGCAGGACAATGTGGTGTTCTTTAGGCTTTTACGAATAATAATTTGGTGTCGCGCAGCTACCGAAAGAGTTTAAATTCAAACATGTGTAACTCAAAAGCTGCACGGGCACCGAACTAAAAATCTATGCTAAAAATCTTCACATATACCACTCCTGTAATTCTGTACCGCGAATTGATCGTGACTACTAGTCGTTTAGTTCAGGAAAACTACAAACGTGAAATCGAAGAACATCTGCCTCAAGCTACTGTTGGAAATAATGGCCCCTAGCTGCCTACTGCTGTTAGGTGCTGCTCGGTGGAGTTCATTGGAGAAATTACTGCTACTGTAAGAAATGCAAGAAAAATGCTGTAGAAAGGGATGTGACGTCTGTATCTGTACATCTGTTAAGCTTTTGTAGAGTCACGCTGTTAATGCCGCCCAGATACTGAGTGAATTTTTAGTAAGGATGAACCACGCTGTTAATGTTACACCGATACTGCCGTAGTAAGCACTGAGTGAATTTTTAGTAAGGATGAACCACGCTGTTAATGTTACACCGATACTGCCGTAGTAAGCACTGAGTGAATTTTTAGTAAGGATGAACCACGCTGTTAATGTTACACCGATACTGCCGTAGTTAGCACTGAGTGAATTTTTAGTAGGGATGAACCACGCTGTTAATGTTACACCGATACTGCCGTAGTAAGCACTGAGTGAATTTTTAGTAAGGATGAACCAGAACATGTTTCAAGACCCTGACTTTCTTGTGTAGAATGTTAGCAACGCTTAGGTTACATCGTGCTCCAGTGCGAGCCTCTTGAAAGACATCGTTGAATCATGGCTTACTAAAATCTTTCATTATAAAAAGTTTTTGGTGAACAAATACGATACATTGCGTTTATTAATTTTTTTTAACTGAATACGAACACACGCTTGATTTTTCATCAACCTATAGAAGAAAAAAATTTACATCTAACTACATACAAAGTAGATCAATATTTTGCATTGAAAAATATCGAGATGCAAGAAAAACCCCAAAAATTGATTCATAAAATGTAATAAAACCAATTGGATTTCAAAAATATTTTATTGATTTGAAATATTTTTATTGAATTTAGAACAATTTTGAGCATAAAATTTAGTATGTTTTTAAATTGAATTTTAAATATCTTTTATTCGATTTAAAACCTTTTCATGTATTTTTAGCATTTTTTATTGGATTTAAAATTTTTTTTACTTGATTTTTGAATATTTTTCAAGCTAAAGGTCCCAAACTGATAGAAAACCCCTGAGAAGTGGTCAACAATTGTGGTATGACGCAAAATGGAGCTTGTGAAAGATAGTGGTATGATGCATGCCAACACACCGTGATGCAGAAGCTAAATCACTCGCTGAGGACATCGTGGGGCATCAGGACGGGTCATTTCCAGATAAGCTCCGCCGCTAATGCAGCACATAAGTTCACCCACTTTTAACTTTCGAAATAATACACCTATCGACTTCAAATTACTCTCAAACGAAAGAATGTTCTAATCTTTCGTTTGAGAGTAATTTGAAGTCGATAGGTGCATTATTTCGAAAGTTACAAGTGAGTGAACTTATGTGTTGCATTAGTGGCTTGGCTTATCTGGAAAAGATCCATCAGGACTGCCTTAATGAAGACACTTTCACGATTTCAGCCTTAATTCGAAAATGAATCTGAAATGGAGAAGCTATGTGCCTTAATGAAGCCTCGTAAGACCCGAGTCCATCAAAACTGAAGTTTTGCGGCAAACAAGCGAGTAAACAGCCAGGTTTTCGTGATGCTCCAACTACAATTATTTTAATTTTTGTAGTACTTTCTCTGAGACGAACTTAATTAACAAGGAGTAATTAATGTGTTTTTCCGCGTCATAAAAAATAAATAATAAACGTCATAAATTGCTCTTTCAATATTATTGTTTTAAATATGTATATGGCGCTGAGTTATGCTTCTTACCATCTGCGTTCAAAGAATCTGCCATGTTACCCATTGACTCCTCAGTGGTAATTGTATAGTAGTGGTAATGTTAAGTTTTCTTCATTCGAGGTTGCAGGTATTTGTTTATTAAGCAGAATTTAATTTCATGCAGAGTTACCTACACTGACTAATGAAAAGTAATTCAGAAGGGAGTCTTCAATATAACATCATAGGCACTGGAGACCAGCACAGTGAGAGAAAAAGAATGGCGCTCGTACACAAGAACTAATCTGCCATGGTTACAACAAACTGTAGATTTACTTCAAACAGGATCATAGGCAGATGAGAACAGCACGGTGAGACTTGACAACGAAGGCAATAGGAAAGAAATGGCGCTTATACACAAATTAACGTTTCATGGCGACTTCAAACTGCAGATTTCCTTCAAAATAATAACGTAAACACGTGAGACCGGTACTGTAAGATTATTAACGAAGGCAAGAGGAAAGAAGTGGTGATTGCAAGAACTAACTTGTCACAAGAAACTGGAGATTTTCTGATTTTCAGTCCTCACGCGAACGCATCAGGGCACATGCCAGTCTGCTGGAAGAGGCTCTTTCATTGTCTTTATTTTTGGTGTAACATTTTCGGAGTTTCTTTTATTGCCTTTATTTTTGGTGTAACATTTTCGGAGTTTCTTTTATTGCCTTTATTTTTGGTGTAACATTTTCGGAGTTTCTTTCATTGCCTTTATTTTTGGTGTAACATTTTGCGGAGTTTCTTTTATTGCCTTTTTTTTGGTGTAACATTTTCGGAGTTTCTTTTATTGCCTTTTTTTTTGGTGTAACATTTTCGGAGTTTCTTTTATTGCCTTTATTTTTGGTGTAACATTTTCGGAGTTTCTTTTATTGCCTTTATTTTTGGTGTAACATTTTCGGAGTTTCTTTCATTGCCTTTATCTTTGGTGTAACATTTTCGGAGTTTCTTTCATTGCCTTTATTTTTGGTGTAACATTTTCGGAGTTTCTTTTATTGCCTTTATTTTTGGTGTAACATTTTCGGAGTTTCTTTCATTGCCTTTATTTTTGGTGTAACATTTTCGGAGTTTCTTTCATTGCCTTTATTTTTGGTGTAACATTTTTGGAGTTTCTTTCATTGCCTTTATTTTTGGTGTAACATTTTCGGAGTTTCTTTCATTGCCTTTATTTTTGGTGTAACATTTTCGGAGTTTCTTTTATTGCCTTTATTTTTGGTGTAACATTTTCGGAGTTTCTTTTATTGCCTTTATTTTTGGTGTAACATTTTCGGAGTTTCTTTCATTGCCTTTATTTTTGGTGTAACATTTTTGGAGTTTCTTTTATTGCCTTTAGATTTTGGTGAAACATTTTCGGAGTTTCTTTTATTGCTTTTATCTTTGGTGTAAAATTTTACGTACGTTCTCCACGAACATTTGATTTTCTGTGCAGCAGTTAACATTGCCTCCGTCATAATAGATGTTCGTTTAATACGAAGAACCGTTGAGAGTAAGTGAAATTTTCTTAAGATCTCACCGAACTCTGAAGGAAGAGTCGTATATGTATCATGAAATGCATTAGTAGAAACGATCTACACATGACTTAAAAGACTTAATAATTGAG
Source organism: Morinoia aosen (assembly GCA_030386875.1). Lineage (NCBI taxonomy): Eukaryota > Metazoa > Arthropoda > Malacostraca > Amphipoda > Talitridae > Morinoia > Morinoia aosen. Next base: position 65,688,662 of record CM059560.1, read on the forward strand.
TATCAGGTTGAGACTTCGCACTTGTCGAGAGCAACGAGAAAACTATTTGCTAGTGATGCTTGAATTATAAATATGCAAACCAACAAGACTAAATCCGGAGACAACAATTTTTTTAAACCCTATAAACGTAAAGCTAGAAACAGTGAAGTTATTTAAATACTCTATTTGACGTTGCGTTTCGGTTCAAACTTTGCAGTTTCTTCAAACTCTATACAGCCAAACCTAGAAGAGTAAAGTTCTTTAAAACTCTATTTTACGTTTCGCTCCATGATTGACATTATTTTCAACCCAATATCAAAGCAAACCTAGAAACAATAAAGTTCTTCAACGCCCTATTCTACGTAACGTTTCGTTCCATTCTTGGCAATTTCTTTAAGCCCTATGGAAGAAAAGCTAGAAACACTAAAGCTCTTTAACTGCTCTATTTTACGTAACGTTCCTTTCCATATTTGCCAAACTTTCGGCCCAAAACTTCTCCCGCAACACCATGTCTCCGATCCAGAACCAGCAGCGTTCGGATTCCCAATCGGGAAACCCTCTACAAGCAAATCTAAAGATAGTAAAGCTCTTTAAATCCTCTATATAAAGTAACGTTCCTATCCATGTTTGGCAAACTTTCGGCCCAAAACTCCTCCCGCAACACTACACCTCTTATCCAGAGCCAGCAGTCTCCGGTGCAAACTACTACAGGTCTCATGAAATGAAGAGGTCCCGTGCGACTGCCCTCACTTCACATGTGCCCGGGAACATCATTTGTCATCTCTTCCGACTCATAACAACACTACAGCGCGTTGGTATAAATGGCTCCAGTGTTTTCTTTATAGCATGAAAGCTTTGGGAATTCTTTGTTCTTCGCTGGGTACAATCTAGGTGGAATTAATTTATTGAACATTCAAAAGCAAGCGAGAGAGTCTCGCTATATATAGCAGGACGTCGACGCGCAGCGGCGTTGTCTGTGACGTTGGAGAAGACCTGCATGGAGTGGCCTTTTAGTTTCATTTGAAACGCAAGTTATATTGAAACTTAACGTTGCTATTCCTGTAAAACAGGGCTTTATTCCTCCGAAAACTTAAACTAGATTAGTTGTAAAGTATTTTTACGAATAAAAACGGATACTTGATATGCTCCATGGAATATGTATTCAATTTTAAATAAACGCCCTTTTGCTTAGATTTTCAAATTACTCTCATGGATTGTTTTGAAGCAGATTACCTCACTACATGTAAAAAATACACCTCAAATTTTCAAGTTACTCTCATGGATTGTTTTGAAAAAGATTAACTCGCATAGCATCAAAAAGTTGAGTCGGCTAACCTTTCAACGAAAAGAAATCCTGGCAATTCAACAGCGAGGCATAACTTGTTTGGACTGGCCTTTACGTGTTTAAAACTTCATCAGAGGTTACTAAATCCAATGCTGTGCTTTACAGCGCACGTACAGAAGTACAAATTTGCCCCCAAACACTTTTATAGCAATAGAACTCTGTTTCTTGGGCAGGTTAAAAAATTTAAACTATTTTTTTTCCTCAAGCGATACAGCAGTAGACTGTTTCTTAAGTCTAGTACAATGGGCACACATGAGAACAGCTCAGCAAAAGTTCAGCGACTCCTAGCACAAGTTCAGCGAATATGATCAACATAAGTTCAGTGTCTTCTAGCATCAAGTTCAGCGAATAAGTTCAGCATATGTTCAGCGAATAAGTTCAACATAAGTTCAGCGACTTCTAGCACAAGTATAGCGAAAAAGTTCAGTGACTTTTAGGGCACCCCATCATCAACGCTTTTTTAAGGTGCACACAGCGACTGCCAGCACAAGTTCAGCGAATTTGTTCAGCCACTTCTAGCATAAGTTCTGCGAATTAGTTCAGTTCTGCGAATAAGTTCAGTTGAGCGTAAGTTCAGCGAAGCTAAGCGACTTTTAGGGCATGCCATCACCAACGCTATTTTAAGGAGCACAATTGTGAGGAGCGTCTCACCTCCTGAAGCAGTAGCTGCAGTAGGCACCCTGCATGTCGCGCGCCACCACCCACGCGAACGGGTCCTCCTCCACGAGCACCTCCCCTGCCCGCACTGGCCGCCCTGCCACGGCGTACCGGCCTGCAGAAGTTATTTAATTAAAGGCAGAAGTTATTTAAGTAATTTAAAGTTATTTAAGACCGCTTTTAGTAGATAAAATGCGTGCAGGAAAAAGAGTTTATAAACAGAAGTTATTTTAAGTTATTTAAAGTTATTTAAGACCGCTTTTAGTCGAAAGCGCACCGGCCTTTGGGAAAAGAGTTTTTGAAAAGAAGTTATTTGAATAATTTAGTGTCATTTAAAATCGTTTTTAAGTCGATTGTGTACCGGCCTGGAGGTTTTGAATATATGTTATTTAAGTTATTTAAAGCTATTTAAGGCTGCTTTTTTTTGACGGTGTACCAGCCTGGCATTTTTGAACAGATGTTATTTAAGTAATTTGAAGCTAATAAAGACCTCTTTTAGTCGACTGCACTGGCCTGCACGAAAAGGGGTTTATAAAAGGAAGTTAGTTAATAACTTAAGGTTATTTAAGACCGCTTTCAGTAATAAGACTTTTAATAGGTTTGAACATATGTATGTGACCGCTCTGAGTAATAAGTTTTTCTACAGTTGAGCACATGTTTTATAGTGCATTTCATGGTCTGAGAAAATATCAGTGTACTGCAATATATATACTGTCTCTTTAGTTATGGAGTTTAAAAGGCCATTTTTTCATTCACTTTTCATTCAAATGAAGTTATCAGAAGGCGAAAACAATGGCGTTTTATCTTGAAAATTTTTCAGCATTATTCTTACTATTTTTACCGTAATTGTGTTCTCTTTTATTATTGTAGTTTTACACATATAATCAAATCTAGATTAAGCAACATTGGGAATACATTGCCCTCAATCATTTATTTCGACTGGTGACATGGGTATTACGATACTCATGTGTGTGTAGCATATAAGAACCCTTACTTTAGATGTTTTAAAAAACAAAGATGAGCTTATTGTATCATCTATTTTGAAAATAAAATTTTTTCCGTTTCTATTCTATTTACTTTTTTCATTGTCATATGATATATTTCTCTGCTCAGTGTGTTGTACCGAGTTTTTTCTATTCTACTAACTTTCTTCATTTATATATATTTCTCTTCTCCATGTGTTATGCCGAGTTTTTTCTATTCTCCATAGTTTCTTCATTGCTATTCTGATTATGTTATACCGGTTTTTCTTTTATTCTACATACTTCTCTCTTACTAAAGCGTTACCCAATAAGCCACAAAATACGTTGCTTTTCAGGTGAATAAAATACATCACCATTATTGCTAATGTAAACTTTAAATTCCCTTCTTTTCCAACGCTCCTCAGACATCAAGAAGAAACCGGGTGTAGAATTTTGCATGGAATAAAATAAACTGTGTTTTTCGTGTGTTGAGTTACAGCGAAAATATCCCTTTTCGTTGAGGATTCCATCGGTTACTTCGCTGAACTTCAGTCTAGTGCACTGCTTAAAATGCGTTCGTTGAGTTTCAGCGAAAACATCCCTTTTTTGTTAAGGATTCACTAAACTTCTGTTTGGTGCACTGTTTTAAATGCGTTTGGTGGTGCAGTGCTTTCAGTACATAAAAAATCATCACATCCTTGGCCTAAATGAAACTGTTTCAACAGACCATGGTCATATCGCTTAGAAAAAACAGATGCCATTGAGTGAAAGTCAGTTCAGCTTGAATTTAGGAGCGTTACACGTATTTACGCTAAATAAGGAAGTCAATTTTTAAATGCTGGCGAATGAATGACTAAGACTGACGTACGAAAGAGAAAGTTTACTCAGAAGCGAAATTAACTCTCATGTGAGAAAAGACCAAAAATCAAACCAATATGAATCTCATAGTATATTTTACAAATATTTTGGCGTTACAGACGTTTATTTGAACATATTTCGCTCTACAGTACACCCCCACTTATGACACATTCTGCTGCGTCAATTATGGGGAAAGAAGAACGCCTACTTTCCCAAGTGTGAAATATAGCGGTAATCGATTTAAGCGCTCAGTGGGACATCGTATTTCAACGATACAGCGAAAACGATCCCTCCAGATCGCTGAAATTCGTTGCTGATGCCAATGCTACTACAGTGGCCAATTGAGAACACTCATACATGTTCGGTGATAATGAGTAAGATGTAATTCCCAAGCAAGAAGCTCATTAACAAATTATCTACCTCGAAAGTCATGGCATGGATGTTTCAAGTGTTTTCTCGGCCTATTCATGTATTCATAGGTTACATGCACATATTCGTAGGTTACGAGCACATATTCGTAGGTTACGAGCACATATTCGTAGGTTACGAGCACATATTCGTAGGTTACGAGCACATATTCGTAGGTTACGAGCACATATTCGTAGGTTACGAGCACATATTCGTAGGTTACGAGCACATATTCGTAGGTTACGAGCTCATATTCGTAGGTTACGAGCACATATTTGTAGGTTACGAGCTCATATTCGTAGGTTACGAACACATATTCGTAGGTTACGAGCACATATTCGTAGGTTACGAGCACATATTCGTAGGTTACGAGCACATATTCGTAGGTTACGAGCTCATATTCGTAGGTTACGAACACATATTCGTAGGTTACGAGCACATATTCGTAGGTTACGAGCACATATTCGTAGGTTACGAGCACATATTCGTAGGTTACGAGCACACATTCGCAGGTTACAAGCACAGATTCGTAGGTTACGAGCACATATTCGTAGGTTACGAGCACATATTCGTAGGTTACGAGCTCATATTCGTAGGTTACGAACACATATTCGTAGGTTACGAGCACATGTTCGTAGGTTGCGAGCACATATTCGTAGGTTACGAGCACATATTCGTAGGTTACGAGCACATATTCGTAGGTTACGAGCACATATTCGTAGGTTACGAACACATATTCGTAGGTTACGAGCACATGTTCGTAGGTTACGAGCACATATTCGTAGGTTACGAGCACATATTCGTAGATTACGAGTACATATTCGTAGGTTACGAGCACATATTCGTAGGTTACGAACACATATTCGTAGGTTACGAGCACATGTTCGTAGGTTACGAGCACATATCCGTAGGTTACGAGCACATATTCGTAGGTTACGAACACATATTCGTAGGTTACGAGCACATGTTCGTAGGTTACGAGCACACATTCGCAGGTTACGAGCACATATTCGTAGGTTACGAGCACATATTCGTAGGTTACGAGCACATATTCGTAGGTTACGAGCACATATTCGTAGGTTACGAACACATATTCGTAGGTTACGAGCACATGTTCGTAGGTTACGAGCACATATTCGTAGGTTACGAGCACATATTCGTAGATTACGAGTACATATTCGTAGGTTACGAGCACATATTCGTAGGTTACGAACACATATTCGTAGGTTACGAGCACATGTTCGTAGGTTACGAGCACATATTCGTAGGTTACGAGCACATATTCGTAGGTTACGAACACATATTTGTAGGTTACGAGCACATGTTCGTAGGTTACGAGCACACATTCGCAGGTTACGAGCACATATTCGTAGGTTACGAGCACATATTCGTAGGTTACGAGCACATATTCGTAGGTTACGAGCACATATTCGTAGGTTACGAACACATATTCGTAGGTTACGAGCACATGTTCGTAGGTTACGAGTACATATTCGTAGGTTACGAGCACATATTCGTAGGTTACGAACACATATTCGTAGGTTACGAGCATTCGTAGACTACGATTCTCAAGAATCGGCTTTTGTGTGTTTTAAGCGAAATAGTGAGCATCTATACCTGCCATGAAGTGTTGAAACCACTTTGCCTATTAATATCAGTTCCTCACATTGCATTATTTTCACTTTGGCAGCGGCAGGTAAAACTGAAATTTACCATTCAATTCAAAGTTAAAGTCAATTGTAGTAAACAAATGAAAATAGTACACATTAAACTGGATCGTGCCATAATTTAGCTTCGATTAAGTATTTTTTTAAATTGAGTTCGTGACTACTCGTCGGTCAGCAGCATTATGAAAATTCCCTCCGTGCACCACCGGTGGCTCACGGCGCTGTCAAAGTGTTAAAAGGTAAGTTGAGTAGCTCAGCTACTATTTGACTGTGGTTTTGTGACTGCTCGTTGCCTGTTCGATGCATTAGACCAGCCATTCTCAACCTTTCCTCCATCTTTGAGCCCCTCGGCTTTATGTATTTCTCCAGTTACCCCATACTCCCATACAAAACTCATGTATTTCTTCATTTACTCCCTACTCTCAAACAAAACACACACACGTTTTTCGCATTCTCTCTCTCTTTTTACAAAATTAATTTGGATAAAATGATACTTTACATTATAATGTTCTTCATTTATTTACCAAGAGTATGTAATCTTTTAACTTCTAGGGGTAAATTTACCCCTGGTTGAGAACCTCGGCATTAGAGAGTCAATTGTACAAGTAAATCCGTCTTCATGTTTTAAGATTTGATGTTTATGAAAGCGGAGTGCATAAAGAGGGGAGCATTAACCTGTCAAAACAGAGCAGTAAATCATGTTTTGACTGAAATTCTCGCATTGATATTTGCGTAGTGGGAAGGGAAGAAATAAAAGTTAACCCATCTTGCTGCTCCTTTTTTCCAGTCGCTAGCTTTCTCTTCAAGTATTCTCACAATTCTAAAAAAATTGTTCAAAATTGTTTAAACAATATCGTCTGTTATTACAGAAGTTATGAGTTATCATGAGTTATCATGAGTTATCATGAGTATCCCACGAAAAATGAAATCTGAAAAGGAAATAAGATGATTAAAAAAATATTTGCTGCAATTTTATTCTGTTCCAACCATATTCTTTGATGCACTTTATAGGGATGCTATTTTGTGTCGTACTTCACAATTCGGCTAAATGAAAATTTTTACAGTAGCAGTCCATTCTTTTCGCATAACACCCAGAAATTATCTGTTAACATTGTTCTAACATTTTCAATATTTGCTGCTAATAGTGCTTCTCTTCCGGGTTCTGAATACGGTAGGGGAAACAAGGTAGGTTCAAACCAGTAATTTTTTCGTTGACGGAGTGGTTTTGCTGACGTCACGGCAACGTACCAATAGCAGCGCTCATATTGAATCTGGTAACACTGCTACCCCCAAATCAAGCTCCACTATTTGCCAAATTACATGTCGTTGTGGTGACGTCATCCATTGAGTTCAAAATGAAGCCTTTTTATTGGCTAGCCGAACAAGAGGAGGTGTATTTTTCCCCATAGAAATGACCCTACCTTCTTTCCTCTACCATGGTTCTGAACGACCTTTATTAAGATCCTTCCTTAGTGAATTTAGTTTTCCTCAGTGAATTTTTTGGACGTTCCTCCATATTGAAAATTTGCTGGGCGACGGCCGCCCTGAGAAACGTATTTGGAACGAATCTTTTATTTCTTCAGTACTTCCAGCACTAATGTACTTCGTGACCTCGTCGTTCCTATGTAAATTACATTTTTTGGGGAAGTTAAATTGTAGTTGGATGTTAATACACTTTTATGATATTTTTCAAATAGCAGGATTTGTATAACTAGCACGTTCTTTTATGTCAGACATTGGTATCACAGATACTTGCCAATTCAGTGAACAGAAGAAATTGCTAATTTTTCAAAACTCAAACTAAAGTTGATTTATTTTATTGTTGGACTTTCCTACGCAAACAAGTTTCTGACAGCCTTCAGTAAAGAAATTGCTGGTAAATGTTTTTGAAGATATTTTACCAAAACGTACAGCATTAGTTGAAAAGTTTTCAACGAAGAATATGGTCGAAACAGAACAAAGATGCAGCAAATAGTTATGAATATACCATTTTTATTTCAAGCTCCGTTTTTGTGGGACACTCAATATAAAAGAAATTGTCAGTAAATCGAATTGCGTGTTACCGCCTGTGTCAAAATATTCAATAATCATAAATGTTATATACTTCCCTCATATGATTTATTGGTCATAAATTTCCCTCATATTATATTGATTCTCGAAAAAACCTATCCATACTTAACAGATTTGATATTTGTGATGGGTTGTAACAGTTGGGTTATTGCTTGATCGCTTAGCACTCATTAGCACGAATTACTGAAACAGACACCACGGTAGAGGAAACAAGGTATGGTCATTTCTATAGGGGAAAATACACCTCCTCTTGTTCGGCTAGCCTATAGAAAGGCTTTATTCCAAACAAACATTGTGACGTCACCATTGCGACATGTCGTTAGACCAATAGTAGTGCCAGATTTGAGGCCAGCAGTGTTGCCAGATGTAATATGAGCGCTGCTATTGGTTCGTTGCTATGACGTCAGCATTGCGACACGGTCGAAAAAAAACTGGTTTGACCCTACCTTGTTTCTTCTACCGTGGCTAGCATCAATTGAAACGTTACTTCTATTGCAACTACGCCGCCCCACGCCGAAAGCAGAAATGATATCCACCCTGTAAAAACGGTATGTCCCACATAAACCCGAACCGAATATTTTTTTCCCGTATCAGTAATACCATCATAAGAATACCATTTAATTCCAAACAGAATAATGCGGTATTACTGATCACTTCTGATACGGGAAGTAATTACGGGTATCACTGATACTAGAAAATAAATACTCGGTTCGGGTTTTTGTGGGACATACGGTTTAGAAATGATGAATTGGGGAATTTCGAATGCACCGATGAAACATCTCTGTAGCGTCTTCGGTGGGGAAACGCTGTATGTAATAATAAATAATTCAAAAAACTGCAGGATCGTGTAGTCGGTCATAAAAACTGCCGTTCTGATCTAGGAATTTCATAGAAGCACCATAGAAAATGAATGATCAATTGACTCTTAGCCTATTCAATCTGTCAGTTGTGTTCAGCAAGTGTATCATACGATTTTTTATACGGTGTCTTTTTTCCGCATTATTCTCAATGAAAATCGATAAATTTCTGGATTATGAGCATTCGATCAGCGTACAGAGACGACGAGGTCCCAACGTACATAAGGAATTAAAGAACTAGATTTTCTTTCGAAGAATTAAAGACGTTTCAAGAGTTTCACAGAGTACTTTTCTTCTAGTAGATTGGCGCTACTAGCTATACCTCAGTACTACCCATTCACACCCCCAGCTATACCTAAATACTACCGATTCACGCAACCAGCTATACTTAAATGACGACTGACTTATTAGGAACCAGTGTACACGGCCCGTCAAAAATGACGGGATTCAATATTTTCCTTAAATAAATTTTACAGATGTAGAATTGTAGATGACAAACAAATATAGTATATCCATGCTAATCGTACCCGCGATTAACATATTCTTGTACTTGAGCACTGGTGAAACTCGTAGCACAGATACGGTCATTAAGTATTCTTGACAGAGAGGCGGAAGAAGCGGACACCAAACAAACAAATAAACACACCAAGGGTATTATTAAGCAAGATTATATTATTATACATGTCACCTCATCAGTCTGGAGTTCAGCACAGTGCGGTTACCTGCCTCCGGGGAGCTGAGTAGCCGCACCGCTGAGGAAGCAGAAGGCAGAGAGGAGTTCGTCGGGAGACTCGTGCTGGGTGTGGGCTCACCTACGCCTTTCCAGTCGCTGTTAGCCGAGTTCTCTGTAGGTGACAAGCGCGCAGACTTAAATATTAATACGGTAACCTCCCTACGAGTCCCCGGTGTACACCACGGTAGAGGAAACAAGGTAGAGTCAAACCAGTCTTTTTTTCGTCGATTGTGTGGGTTTGCTGACGTTTCGGCAACAAACCAATGGCAGCGCTCATATTGCATTTGGCAGCACTGCTACCTCCTAATTCGTCTCCACTATTGGCTTAACGACATGGCGTTTTAGTGACGTCATGAAGTTGGTTTGGAATAAAGCCTTTCTATTGGGTAGCCGAACAGGAAGAAGTGTATTTTCCCCCATAGAAATTACCCTACCTTGTTTCCTCTACCGTGGTGTACACGGATGTAATTTTGGTGGTGCTGCTGACCGACCAGGAGTCAGAAACTCAATTTTTATAAATACTTGAACAAAGCCAAGTAAAGGCGCGATTCCGCTGATGTTTGCTATTTTCAAAGTTGCTCACTATCATTGACTTTAAAGGTGAATTCATTGTTGAAATTTAACTTAACCCATGGCGGTTAACTCCTATCTAAATACAATAAATAACGTTCAAGATGAGTATTTTTAAGTTTTATGTAGCGATTCGATTGTGATTTTGTTTCATACGTTTGTGAGGAATTTGAGCTCAATATTTATTAAATTTCAGTGAGCTCCCAAAATATATGAAGATAACGCGCATAGTGTCCGAACTTCTGCATTAGCACGCGTCTTCCTATTCAATAAAAGATTAGAATGGAATCTTTTTCCTTTTTAGCAGTTGAAAACTTTGGACTCACATTAGTCATCCAATGACCGCAAATAACATGTCCCCAACCGAAATTCCAGTAAAGTATCTGTTTAACCTTGAGTTCCCATTGCTGCTCATTTCGGGACGAACCATGCCCTCTACTATGGCTCATTTTACAAAATACTAAACAGTTCCCATAAAAATTACAATGCAATACCATGACCAAAAGTAGGAAGTTTTGGTGAAGCAGACTCTCACCATAAGTGTCAGGCCTCACTGGCTATAGAAACAAAAAGCGTCAGTAAAAGTTTATTCAAAGGTTGAAATTCAAATGCAGGGACGTTTCTGTCATTTGCTGTATCAATCAGTCACCGATTCAATCTCCATTTGCTATTTTCACGAAAGTTTCTCATTGATATTTTGAGATTTCTGTAGCTTCAGTTAATTATCGAAACACTGATGCTCGTCAATGAAATATGGGTCATTGTAGAGATAAGCCATGATAACTTAACACGTATTGGCCCACATGTGTACCATGGCGGTAAATTGCTCATTCACGTACCAGTTTAAATGAATGACATTTTATCTGATTCGCGACCTCTTTGAGAAACAACTTACCTTACGTGGTGAAATGTATCGCGCAATTATTTTTTTTATTTCTTAGGAACGATATAAATGTGTTCAGGGATTAAAGTCGATTTCCCTGTTGTGCTACTTCCGATCTAACCCAACCAACCGTTTACAACCGCGGAAACGCGGTGAACGTGTTGATGAGCGCATGCCAGGTAAAAGGCTTTTTTGTTTTAACAATTGGTTTACGATATCATGTTCAAGGCAGAAGTGCAAGTTTCTATTGAACAGTTTTCGTCACCCACGCTTTATACTCGCAATGCAGAGCAGCCTCAAATTAAGGAGTAATTCGCATCCATTGGTATTTTAAACAATTTACGGCGTACTATACCGTATGGAGCGTTCCATGCCACTGCATGGCTATTGTGGTGCGTGATCTGCTGATACTGAGGAGCTGTTACAGCTTCCCAGTATCCGCAGTTGACCGCTACAAAATAGGCAATTGAAATAACATTCAGTTTTTGTTAAGCGTTCAAAAGTTACTCGAAAGTTATAAATGAAAGCTCTCGAAAACACTACAGTTAGACAAAGAAAACCCATATGAACTTTGAGAAACCACAATATTTTACCTCCTAACATGTACCAAAGTTAACCCAATCATGCTCCAACGTTTTTAACCTAAATAACTCACGCAAAACATACTAATCAACCAGTTCACTTCCCACGGCTCAATAAACAACCCACCAGGATCGTTAATGATCAGCAAAATTGCTTTATCCAGGTCTTCATCAGAAGGTTGATTCGGATGGACTCGTCTGGATTCACTGCTTGATGTTTCGGCCGAACTTCCGCATTCAGAAGCTTCATTTTTACCACACGCTTCCATTTTTGCCCGCAGGTCCTTGTCCCACGTGGCCAGTTTGGGTTCCTCAAGCCCTGCGGCGGGGAGGGCGGCAAGGGCGCCTTTGTAGCACCACCAGCCCTGCGTCAGGAGGCCCAGCGCCTGGTAGCAGTGGCCGGCTCTCTCCAGCAGCTGTGGGGTGGTGGTGGTCTCATTAACTCATCGCAGTCAATGGGTTGAGACTACTTAGTCTGGTGCCATCTTAAGTCTACTTGGTCTGCTGCTGTCTTAAGACTGCTTATCGCGGTGTTATCGTAAGACTACTTAACCTGCTTTTCCTTTCAAAACTATCAACCCTGGTGTGATCTTAAGACTGTTTCTTCGTTATCCATTTCTTATCAACATTATTGAATATTCGGTGCGGGGATATTTAAGATTTTCTCGAAGATTAGGATTCTTTTACCTTGTACTGGAGGTCAGTAGGATATTTGGCGACTAGTGCGAGACGTATGTCTCGTAAGCTCCATCTGTGCTCGCGCAGGTGGCTCAGGGCAGCCGACCTGTTGCCGTACGACAACTGCAGGCTCGTACCTGTGTTTAATTTAAGAAAATTAAGAAAATTTATAAAAACTTCAGCTCAAAAAATAATCTAATTCATGTATAAATTACAGAAAATATTACAACTAACATAAAAGAAGTGTAAAGTGTAAACCCTTTTGAAAAATTGAAATGAATTACAGAAAAAAATATTAATTACATGGAACCTTCAAAAGAGGTGAGAATATCAGTATAGAAGGCTCGAATATAAAATATTTCAGTTTAAAAGCAGGAATACTTTATCAAAAATGGTCTTCAAATTATAAAATAAACGTTATTTATTTTCAACATTACAGCGGTTCAACTGTTTACCGCCATCACATGCATACGTATACTAGAAAAGGATCAATACGTAGCTCATGCATACTCGCCAGTAACAAACAAACAAACAAACAAACATAGGCATCTAAGGATGCTTCATTTCCAATTCAAGCCTGATGCATATCACCTTGTACATTGGATTTTCAAATGTCTTATAACTAACACCAGGACGCCATGACACTTTCCCCCGGTCAAGACCGGTACCCATTTCAGACACCTGGGTAGAGTGGGGTATTGTGCTTAGAATTTTTCCCCTATACCCAACGAAGAAAATCGCCACCCAGCACCGGGACTCGAACTCTCGAAGCCTTCACGGAAGGGCAGGTTCTTAAACAGTAAACACAGAGAAAAAATCATATCGATGTGAGTTGTTCAAAATATGGATCTTTTCCAGATAAGCACCGCCACTAATGCAACGCATAAGGTCACCCACTTGTAACCTTCAAAATAATGCATCTATCGACTGCAAATTACTCTCAAACAAAAGAATTTTTTCATCTTCCAATGAGAGTAATTTGAAGTCGATAGGTGCATCATTTCGAAAGTTACAAGTGGGTGAACTTATGTGTTGCATTAATGGTGGGGATTATCTGGAAAAGATACGAAAATATTACTCATTACTAATTAATATTAACCAATATCAATTGAACTGACCCGACGTAGGAGCCCTGGTGACGGCTTGGGAGTACCGTTCGAGCGCCAGACGTACGGCGCGCTTCTGGAAGGCAGCGTTACCCTCTTCTCGCAGCCTCACCGACGCGGCTCCGTCCTTGGCTTTATAGAATCTTCCTATCGTCAGGCTGTGCACCGGCTGCGGTGAAGATGGTGCATGCATATCTACATTCCTCAACCTTAAATAAAAAACTTCAACCTCAAAAAATCTCAACCTTAAATGTAAAACCTTAACATTATACTCAAAATACCGGAACCATATATGTAAAACCTCAACCTCAGTCTCAAAATATCGGAACCTTAAAAGAAAAAGTCACGTAAAAATTGTACGTGCGTATCTACATTCCCAAACATAAATTTTAAAACCTTGACCTCAAAAATCCTCAACCCCAAAAGTACAACCTCAACCTTCAATGTAAAACCTCAATCTCAGCCTCAAAGTACCGGAACCCTAAAGATTGTGCATGCGTAAAGATTGTGCATGCTTATTTACATTCCTCAACCTTAAATGTAAAACCTCAACCTTATAAAACTTCAATCTTGAATTTAAATGTCGCGGAGATATGGGACATGGGTATCTACATTCCTCAACTCTAAGTATAAACGTGTGGCGGATTTCAGAGAAGCAACAAGTATTTTAAACTGTGTTTTAACTGTGTGTGTGTGTTGCATCAATATAATTTTACGTATTTGGATGCAAAGAGTGTTTTGCATTCCAGAATAGTAGAAAACATTTCAAACAGTATTGGTAATTTACACATTTAAACAAAAAATGCCCGTAGTATTTCAGAAAGGTAGAAAATCAACTGAGACCTCTGACCGTGAAAATGTTAAGAAGAAAGTGGGATTGTCAGACTGTTGAACAAGGGCTCAGTTTTCTCGACGATCTATGAACGGTGCGAGGCCACTTCGTTTCTCGGAGTTACAACCGTCAAGGATCCATTACCGTAATTGTGTTTCTTTGAAGTAGCTGTTTAATATCGAAAGTTGGTTGTGAGTGAAAGCGATACGCAAGATGTATTTTTGGTGTAATAGAATTTGGGATTTAGAATTTAGTGCACAAGAATTTAGTGTTTCTTCGGAGTAGCTACTTAAAATTGATAGTTAACTGAAAGTTAAGAGATACACATGATGTATTTTTGGTCTAATAAAATGTTATACTGACTCTCCAGTCAAGTTTATTTTGACGAAGCAAAAAAGGCAGGAGTCATTTCATTTACCGCCCTTTTAACGATGCATGTAACACAGAATAACTGTTTTTTTAGTTGGGCTAGAAACTAATTTTAATGAAATGTGGCATCAAAATAATATGGAAAAAATCTATTTCAGATATAATGACTATGCTCTGCTACACGTATCACGATACATTCTCGCTGAAGTGAGAATTGAGTGATACAATTAAATCTTAGTGGATCGCGAACTATGAAGGTGGCTTGCAAAAAGATAGGCATAAATTATTTCAATCATGAAGAGAGACATCATTAGTCACTATTCATATAAAATTTTATATTATCTTAAGCTTAACAAAAAGTGAATAAAATTTCTATTATCAAGGTGTTTTTGTAAGGCTAAAACGATTTAATGAATAATGACATTCATTTCGTAAAATTACTGGTAAGCCAAAGTCTAATTACATTATCTCGTTTCCCAATGAAAGCTTTCCTCTACCATCTCCTCAACTGCCTGATTGTTTCAGTAAATTTTTGCATTCATTACGACAAACTTGAGAATAATTTAAAAAATATGCTATGTGCCAGCAGAGCTTGCTTCCTAAAGCGGCCCATAGACGATAAATTTAATTGTCAATGTAATTGACTCAATATATTGATGAAATTTTTTTACCCGCTAAGTCAATTAATAGACGGTCGTCAATCAAGCCCAAAGACGATCAATTAAATTGTCAATATTCATTATTATCAATTGTATTGACATTAAAATTGATCGCCTATGAGCCGCTTTACACCTCGCTCCAAACTGGCCTGTAGCATATTTATGCTGCGCAGTTATGAAGACTAATCATTCGATATTTATTTCATTTTATTCGTTTTTCAAAGATTCCTGTACTTTCCGAGGTTGTACTAATTTTCACAACTATAAACCAGCGTAAAATATCACACGATCTTCGTAGCTAACACAGCGCCTTCAACATTCACAATACGCCGCTTTACCTCAAAGAAATGCCACCAGATTGGGATTTTTTGGCTGAAATTTTGCTATTGAGTCAACTGTGAAAGGACGTATTTGATAATTTTGGAGAGAAGCAAAGTTAATCTGGCTACACTAATCCTCGCATAAACTCCTTTCCCGGACTTCCTTACGCTACCACCCATCGCATTCCATTTTGGGACGATGCGTAGTTTTTCGATTCAAGTTGGACGATTAAAGGTCTAATAATAGCATCAGCTGTGGCTGCAGTGGGCGTAGGAGGCAATTACGTAGGCTCCTGATCATCAGCATCGTCTCAGAAAAGTTCGCTTTGAGAACCAAATCTTCAGAGGAATGCAGCAGTACTCTGGAGGGCATGCCTCTCTGGTAACAGCTCTTTCTGAAGGTCGGTCAACAGAGCGTTTTTGAGCGGCCTGGCTGGCTTGCTTAACGAAAGAAATGTTTCTTTTGAGGTCAAAGCTCAGTTTGTTATTACCGACTTACAAGCAAGGAGGTGATCATTCTTTTTGGATCTGCGTCGTGAGGTGACTGGAAAAGTGTTTCAATGTCATGTACAGATGGCGCACACGTATTTATTAGTTTTTTAGCTAGCATGAATGAAATTTTATTGAAATATCATTACCGGGGAATGCTAGACCCTGATATCAAAGAGCATTTCATAGATGTTTGTTTTCTCATTTTCAAGAATGGACTTGAAATTTGATACGCACAACGCATTAAAAACCCATTTTCTGTGTTCTATTCAGAACTGGTATGATAACTTTTTGTGTTCCATTGAACCTTGTACTCAGAGCACTATTTTGCGAAGTGGATATTTAAAATTTGATTCAACATTTTCTCTAGTGCATACTTCAAGCACATAAAAAATGCAACTTGTTTCGAAACAGTGTACAAATAATTTTATCTTTCATAGCTCAAAAACAATCTCTGACCTATAATAGAAAATAATCCTTTAAACACGTCAACGATCTCTTTTCGTGCAATAGGAACAATATTAAATCATTTTTCCATTAAACGTTACAAAGGTCGCTTTTCGTACTATACGTAAAATATTATATCATGTTTACGATTTAGATAAAAATGGACGAAAGCCAAGATGTTCTTTAAGAATGTTTTGCAGAGGTCTGGATCCAGACATAAGTAATTAACGGGGCCTTGTTTTTTTCTCGGGCTTCTCATTACCCGCAGAGCAGCAACTGTTTTTCTTTTACTGGATGTCAACTCTAGTTGCCGTACAATTGGCTTCCTATTTCATGTACAGCTGTGCATGCCTGAGCTTGCATAACGTGTCTTTCTTGGACAGTAACTCTAGCTGCAGTGCGATATGTATATATATAAACTAATATAAAAATAAATGTATACATGAATATATATATGCATGTACATGACGACGTAATATATACGTGATTTATATATACATTTACTGTAAAATCTTATCTTATGTGTATATATTCAGCATACACGCATAATATATATATATCTGCTTGAGTTTCCATAACGAGGCTTTTTTGTTTTGTCTTCATTGATTGCAAATCGTAATGTTTATCACCATACTCAAGCGATCTTTTGGAGAATCGCGTCATAAATGTTAGGAAGACTGCATTTTTGCCGTATAAGAGCCTTTGGAATAAACTGTGTCATTGGATATTGGTACAACCTTTTATCAAAATTTGATAAGTTTTTGTAAACTTTTCCTTCTCAATATATAATATCAATTTCAATAATCAGCAATGGTCGCAAATCATCAGGACAAATCGCCACAAAGAAGCGGGCAGCAAATGATGAACTGCTCACAGTGCCAGAGGGAGACCCAACTTTTGAGGCATGGAAGTTGCAACTCATCGAGTCTAATTAAAAGTTTCAAGCCGAGGAAAGTTCCTAAACATTTATCCCTGACGGTTTAGATAAAGACCATATCTGACTGTTATGTATCAACCCATTAATGACCATGAGGACACTTGTGCCATCTCTCAAAAATAATTTTAATACATTTTATTAGTAGTCAAATTTGTACACTAATGGATTTTTTGACGCGAATTGCTGAGTGGCAGTTCCTTTTACATTGTTATTTGTATCCTAATGGATTTTTTGAAGCCCATTGTCGAGTGGCAGTTCCTTTTACATTATAATTTGTATCGTAGTGGATTTTTTGAAGCCCATTGATGAGTGGCAGTTCCTTTTACTTTGCAAAGTCAGTGACAACCTAATACCAGTGCCAGCCAGATGACAAGACTTGTAATAACGCGAGTATGAGTAAAAAATTTAAACCTTAATGAAATAAAGCAGCTGAGACATGACCATGAAATAATCCCAGATTTGATTGACATTGCAATGTACAAAATAGTTACAACTCCACACTTGCTTCCTGTGGTGAACGTCTTTCATTGAGGGTCTGAGAAAAATATACAAGCATTTCCCACGATTATCTTTACGACTCAATCACGATAATTTTGAAGAAGAACTTCTCAATCGGAAAAAGTTACTGCGTTTATTTCCTCCACTTCTCAATTAACACGTTGATTTCTTCGGTGCGGTTACTACGGTTGGTTCGGTTAGGTGGCGAGTGGCAGAATTGAAAAACCGACTGTTCTACTCAAATCCATTCTTATTTATTCTAAAAAGTGTGAAAAGTATAATTGCACCATAGTATTTTACCTCGTATGCTAAAATCAATTTTGAAAAAGATAGCGAAATAATTGAAATGCTATTCAATCATACCGGTGTGCAAATTATCAATTTATCTAGTGATACATATGTGTACAACATAGTAAATTGGTCAGTCACGTACCAGTAAAAATGGATCCTATTTCACTGATTTCCCTTTATTTATTTAAATTAGACTACGGCGTACACAAATTAAAATGTTATCGT
Organism: Morinoia aosen; assembly: GCA_030386875.1. Lineage (NCBI taxonomy): Eukaryota > Metazoa > Arthropoda > Malacostraca > Amphipoda > Talitridae > Morinoia > Morinoia aosen. The sequence goes on from CM059560.1 coordinate 65,707,083, forward strand.
GCAATTATATCGTACTCGCTTGTTTGGACGGAAAAGAATGCAATCAAACAGTAAAGATGGCTTTTCAGTTCTACTTCTTCCAACCTAACCAAACCGACTGTAGAAGCCGCGGAAACGCAGTGAACGTGTTACACAGGACTCACTTTGACTCCCCAGACCATGTTGATCCTGGCGTAGTCGGTGCTGAGCTTTGCGAATCTGCCCACAAAATCTTCGGAAATGTAGGCCGAGATTTGGTCGACCCAGCGAGCGAAGAAGCCGTCCTTGTTGGCCACGAGCGTCACGTCGGAGCACAGACGCCTCAGGTAGTCGGCCAGGGCCGCCTCTCCGGCTGACGAGGGCGGGGGACTGGGGCGTGGGCAAAAACAAACATCGGCATCTGAGGATGTTTTATTTCCAATCAAGCCTGATACATATCTTCTTATGATGAATTTAAAAACGAAAAAAATACCAAAAACTTAATCATATATACTAGGAAAACGTTTCGGAGTCCAGCTCCATCATCAGTTCGTAAAAGTAAAAATCATGTTGTTATGATTAGTACTTTTACGAACTGATGATGGAGCTGGACTCCGAAGCGTTTTCCTTGTAAATATGATTAAGTTCATTGAAATTTTACTCGTTTTTAAATTCCTTATTACGTTGCGATTAAAGCAATCAACTGACCCGTTCAGATACATCATCTTTTGTATTGATTTTCAAATGCCTTTATAACTAACACTATATGTAGGACACCATTACGGTGTCTCCCGTTATGCCGGTAAACATTTCCGACCCCTGGGTTGAGTGAGGTATTGTGCCTGAGTTTTCCCTTATACCCAACGGGGAAATCGCCGCGCAGCGCCGGGATTCGAACCCTCGACACCTTCATGAAAGGGCGATGCCTTAGCCACTGTGCCACGGCGAGCACATGGGTACGGAACTGTGAAAGTCATCTGCACAAGTTTGACTATCTTGGGTTCTTTGCCAGGTGTAAGGGGAAAAGGCTAATTGTCCTTCGTAAAACTTCAACTGTTTTGGGTATGTGTTAGTGGAACTGAGTATTTTTTTGACAAAAGTTTGACTGTCATTGGTAGCTGCAAGTGGAATTGCGTATTGTCAACTCAAAAAAGTTGACTATCTTGGGCAGCTGTAAGTGCAACTGTTAATTGTATTTTGCAAAACATTGACTATCTTGTGTAGCACTAAGTACCACTGCTAATTGTCGCTTGTAAAAGTTTGACTGTCTTGGATAGCTGTAATTGCCACTACGTATCGTAATCTGCAACACGTTGACAGTCATTGGGAGCTGTAAGTGGAACTGCACATCGTCATTAGCAAAATTTACATTAACTTGCGTCGGTGTATGTGTGACTGCGTATCATCTTTAGGAAAGCTTCGCCTGTGTTTGGTAAAGGTAAGAGTGACTGTATATCCTCATTATAAAAATATGTGTCCTCTCGAGTATTGTTCAGCCGTTTCTCGAGATATACGAGTAATTACGAGTCAGTTCCGACGTTCGTTAGAGACGAGTAGCTGAGAACGGTGACCAATAGCTGAGAACGGTGACCAATAGCTGAGAACGGTGACCAATAGCTGAGAACGGTGACTAATAGCTGAGAACGGTGACTTTTGAGTTTCGAAAAAGAGAAATTTTGAGTTTTAAAAATCCTTTGGATGCCATTAATGCCAATTATGCGACATTTAAGCCCCAGTTACATAGTTCACGTCTTTAAATTTGAACCCCAACGATAATTTCAACCACGCTAAATTAAAAGTCTAATTACTTCATTTATATTGCACATGAACTGCTCAAATTATAACGACAACGTTGGATTCTAACCCATTCATTCAGATAACTTACGTTGCATTTAAACCCAACGACAAAGTCAACTACATTACATTTAAACCATTCCAATAGTATTAATTTCATAACATTTGAACTCCAGCATCTATGTCGACTACGGTAAATTTTAACTACAATAGTATCAACTAAATCCCATTCAAATCAATACAATTAAATTAACTTCATTACATTTTAACGCCATAATATTCAAACGCATTACATTTGTACCACACCATCGTACAATATCATTATCTAAGTTAGATATAAGCCTCAACGATAATATAAACTTATTTATAACTAAATACCAGCAATATTCCACCTACAGAACCATAGAGACGTAGTTATTGCAGTCACACGTTACGGGGCATTTTGTGCAGGGTAAATGCAATCTCCGGTATTGAAGCATTAAGCATACGTTGCCTCACCCTGATCTGGAGCTCTGCATTTCGTAGATCCGGAGATCTTCTTTCAGGAAATGTGTCGAATTTGCTTCAGACTTGCATCGGTGTAAATCCGTATCTAGTTTTTTTTCAGTTTTTAACAATTCATGATGTTTTGTTCAGGGTCGGGAGTAGTTTTTCCTTTAGCTGCAAACTTCAATGTCACTACGCACTGCACTTTTCAAAAAATAGGAACATGTAGTGTTGATATTCTTCTTTAGCTCTTGTTCTTAAATTTTTTCTTTAGCTGCAAACTTCTACGTCAATAAGCACTGCATTTTTCAAAAATTAGGAACATGTAGTTAAGCGCTGTTATCTCTCAAGGGCAGTTTTCTGTGTTTTGTAAATAACAGTCCAAAAAAGATAATCTTCAACTCACGTTCACGTTGGGGTTCACATTTTCTTCACAGGGAACTCATACTCTTCAGAATAAGAAATAAAAAAATTGGCGTTTTATAGAGACAATGATGAATTAAACAATCTGGCGTTATTTCAAGACAAAAACAAATGAAAATAATCTGGCGTTATTTAAAGACGATAAGAAGTAGAAAAATTTGGCGTTATTTAAAGAAAACAACAAATGACAATAATTTGGCGTTATTTAAAGACAATAAAAAATGAAAATAATTTGGCGTAATTTAAAGAAAATTCACGAGAACTGCAGTGAAAATGTGGTGAAAACTTGAAATAAGACAGTTTTTTAATTCATTCAACGGAACAATTAGCCAAAGAAAAAATTCTTCAGATCCAAATGCAAGAACATTGAGAACGGGAGCCTTGTTTAGTGAACTTTTCGCAATTAGCTTCATAACTGAGAGGCGTATTTACAAATAGCAGGACGTTGTCGAGCAATCTTAATAGTTCACAATAAGCCGAGATTGAAAATCACTACACTGCTAAAAAAAGACCATTGTATTTGTTTACATTAAACTCATATGCTTGTTGTATGAACGGCATCCTACTGTATGTTTGCTAGGAAGACGCCCCTCGGTGAGCTCGCGGCTTCCTATCAAATGCAACTTTTCTCACTCCAGGATCGCTTTCTCTGAACATTTCGGTAGATAATCCATTTCGCATTCCCGGTCACAATTTGCTTTAAAAAGGCACCGTTTTATTCCGTTTAAGCAGATCACAGACGGAAAAGCGATCCAAAAGCTTTTTCTCACTCAAATCATGTGGCACTCAAATATCGTAGCGATTTGTGAACCCAAGCTCTACCAGGTGCTCATGAACGGTGGATTTTGATAGGTTGAGGCTTTTTGCAACTTCTTGAGCTGTGGAATGTAGGTTATTCGCAATTGATGAATTAATTTGGTCGTCATCTGCGGTGCCTGATCGCTCTTTATCAATAAGGCTACAACCTCCGGCTCGAAACTTCGCGAACCACTTCCGTACAATTCTTTCAGTTCTTTCAGTTTCAGTTTCAGTTCTTTCAGTTTTCAGTTCTTTTACAGTTCTTTCACTTCCGTACAGTTCTTTAGGGGACAGAATCATTACCGTGAACTGCGTTTATTTCTTTGGTTGCTTGTGAGGAATTTTTCCCTTCATGAAAAACGAAAAGCATTATGAGCCGAATATTAATATTTCAATCCTCAATTTTAAAAGTTTATAAAATTAACACAAGTTATGGAATTGTAAACCTTCTTCCATGAAAAATATTCTTAACTATTTTAAAATAATTCAACTATTCAAATAATTCAAACATGTTCGAAAATAAGTCGAAAGATGAACTTCTAAAAATCAGTATGAACTTTCTGGACAACCTGATATATCAGCCAATTGGATGTAGGGATCAGCTAATATCAGTAGGTATCAGCCAATATCATTAGGTATCAGCCAATATCAGTAGGTATCAGCCAATATCAGTAGGTATCAGCCAATATCAGTAGGTATCAGCCAATATCATTAGGTATCAGCCAATATCATTAGGTATCAGCCAATATCAGTAGGTATCAGCCAATATCAGTAGGTATCAGCCAATATCAGTAGGTATCAGCCAATATCAGTAGGTATCAGCCAATATCAGTAGGTATCAGCCAATATCAGTAGGTATCAGCCAATATCAGTAGGTATCAGCCAATATCAGGAGGTATCAGCCAATATCAGTAGGTATCAGCCAATATCAGTAGGTATCAGCCAATATCAGTAGGTATCAGCCAATATCAGTAGGTATCAGCCAATATCAGTAGGTATCAGCCAATATCAGTAGGTATCAGCCAATATCAGGAGGTATCAGCCAATATCAGTAGGTATCAGCCATTATCAGTAGGTATCAGCTAATATCAGTAGGTATCAGCCAATATCAGTAGGTATCAGCGAATATCAGTAGGTATCAGCCAATATCAGTAGGTATCAGCCAATATCAGTAGGTATCAGCCAATATCAGTAGGTATCAGCCAGTATCAGGAGGTATCAGCCAATATCAGTAGGTATCAGCCAATATCAGTAGGTATCAACCAATTAGATGTAGGTATCAGCCAATATCAGAAGGTATCAGCCAATATCAGTAGGTATCAGCCAATATCAGTAGGTATCAGCCAATATCAGAAGGTATCAGCCAATATCAGTAGGTATCAGCCAATATCAGTATGTATCAGCCAATATCAGTAGGCATCAACCAATTAGATGTAGGTATCAGCCAATATCATTAGGTATCAGCCAATATCATTAGGTATCAGCCAATATCAGTAGGTATCAGCCAATATCAGTAGGTATCAGCCAATATCAGTAGGTATCAGCCAATATCAGTAGGTATCAGCCAATATCAGTAGGCATCAACCAATTAGATGTAGGTATCAGCCAATATCAGTAGGTATCAGCCAATATCAGTGGGCATCAATCAATTAGATATAGGTATCAGCCAATATCAGTAGGTATCAGCCAATATCAGTAGGCATCAACCAATTAGATGTAGGTATTTATTAGGTTCAAACTGAACCCATTTGAGGCCATCATGAATGAACTTCTTGTTTTCTGCAATGCACTCTTCTTGTAAGACCTGAATGTTTTGATTAGATCTGTTTGGCGTTCTTTTTTTCATTTTTAATGAACTAAAATACTTTGATCGGAAATTTAAACAGGGAGTTGGCAAGTTAGCTATGGGATAAGAAAGTTTGTCCTATTTGAAAAACAATTCTTATAATACACCTCTTTTCATATTGGGAGGAAAAGTTACTTCCAATTTCTTTTTTGCGTTTCATGCATTGAACCTTTTTTCCATTCAATACACTTGCAACAACATAAGTTCCTATAGATTAATCGTGGAGGTCACGTATTAACGTAAATAAAAACCGCACATTTCCTCTATGGCGCTCGTCAACAACGTCTTTCTATTTTCCTACAACCTGTAATTATAAGCTTTTCTGAGCTTAGAGTAAAAAAATCATGAGATAAATTATATTTTTCTTCTAACTTTCCATCCACTGACATGGTTTGTTACGTTACCTATATTATGACATATCTATCAGCTTTACGTAATGATATTTTGAAAATCCAACGTTTTATTACATCTAAAGTACCACCTTTTTCCAAACCATGTTTCTATTTTCTTTTAATCTAGTCTGAATATTGCAAACAGCGTCAACTGCAACGTCTGAACACACTTCGGTGACGGCATCTATCTCCACAACCGCAAAAGTAGACAAGAGCTGGTCATTTTTCTGATTTGATTTTGTCACAAATTACTTTCCTTGGAACTGCAGCAGTTTGTTATTTGTCCAAGCGCACATCACTATTGACAGCATACTGGACGTCAAAATTCTTTTCTGCGAAAAACGATCGGTTACCGCCGAAGCATTCATTACGATTCGACGCATGTTCGTGATTAACAAGCATGTTTTCGCAAACTCACATTTGTTGCAACGCTATTTTTCGCTTTCATTTCCTAAGCTTTAAAAGCTCGTGTTTTCCGTGACTGCACAGACTTGGTATATTGTACCAAGTATATCCACTTTGACCGCGATGTGAGCCGTGTACACGGAGGGAATTTTCGTACAGCTGCTGGCCGACCAGTAGTCATAAACTCAATTTTCACCAATACCTATTCAAAACTGAATCAAGGCACGATCCATTTAATGAGTGCTATTTCCCAAAATTGCTTGCTACAATTCACTTTAAATTTGAGTTGAATGCTGAACTTCAGTTCAACCCATCGCAGTGAACGTGTTAAAACACAACACCAGAAACTCGCGCTATTGCAAATTGACGCAAAGAACACATCAGACAACCGCGACAGAAGCCCTCCACAGTACCGGCACCCGCCGCCGAGTGCCAAATAGCGACACCAGCGGTAGCAAGCAGAGGCAGTACGGCAGGACTAATATTTTTAGACACAGCATGCCAGAGGACGTAGCGTTGAGCACGTCTTCTTTTGTGTGGCTATTGTATCTGGGAATTTCGGTTGATCAAGGTCATTGTACACTCTCCAATTAGATGTACTGGAACCTCAAAAATAAAAAGAGCCTTTCTCCAGACAAGATATGCGAAATACGGCAACCCACAAGGACAGCATCAGCTCTACGCAGCTTGAACCAGCACACACCGTGGATTTCATGATAGCTACTGTTTTCCTTCAGTAGCATTGTTTAGTGCGTGCAAACAATGGAGAAAAGGAGGCTCAAATCGACAGAAAATGACGTATCTCCAAAGAACTTTTGAACAAGCTGCTCTGAAAAAGCCATTTCTAAAAAGCCTAGAATTTTTTACCATTTACGACTTTATTTTTTGAAGTATTGATCATGCCTTGTATTTTTAAAAACTGATATTGGAAGTGGTCCTCGAAACGTTTTCAATTTTTTTATTTTTTGTGTAGCTTGACTAATTTTACGAGCATTTTATCTCTTCCAAATTTTAGTAAATTTAAGATCTATCCAAAGTGACCATCTGTTTAAGAAAAACTATCTATCATCAAGCACCTCAAAATAAATGAAATCCCTAATCATCCTATGTACGTAATAGGAAAATGATCGAGCATAAGTTTACGAGTGTAGTCAGTATGGTTAGGGCATGGGTAAGAGCGTACCCCCTTATTATGAGGGTCGTTGGTTGGCGACCCCTCATCCTCTCATTACGAGACCGGTGTTTCTTCTCGTTTTGAAAGGGGAAAATTTTCTCTAAAATTTCGCACTCGAATTAGGTGTGTAAAACTGATACCAACGCATCCGAGAGTCTTCAACTGTGCGTCCTGACATTAACAACAATGCATTTCAAAGCTTTTAAATGTAATGCGCCATATATTACGTTTTTTAAACAATGCATTTAAAAGCTTACAATACAATACGCCCTACATTACTTTATTTAAAACAATGCTTTTAAAGCCTGAAATCTAATGCTCCACACGTTACTTTCTTTGGAATGAAACATTTTCAAAGCGCACTTTCCGATTCCCTGCTGCAATTGAGGCAGGAGGACGCGGCACGCAAATAATAAAAGAAGGTCAAAGACTTGTGGCAACTGACCTGCCCTGGTTGCGCACAGGAGCGAAAGAAAGGCAAGACAAAGTCACATGTTGGCTTCTTGCTTCTGCCACTGATGCAGTTAGAGCACACACATGAATATTCCATTTACACAACGTGAGACACAAAAATTTGAACCATATCCTTAAATGGTGATAACTCGACGCGACGGATAGAGGAAGCTTTGGATTCATCCTCAGTAATGAAGATGAAATTCCGGAACTTAACCAGATAGCGGATTTTTTTTACATTGACCAGGTTTCATATTTTTTTCGATTATCATTAAAGCTAATGTCACAAAACTTTAGGACATAAGGGGAATTTCGTGGTACCAAAACTATAAATACTAGTGCACACGTGCTGGTCGGCATTAATCTGAAGAATTTCATCCCTTCTTTCTTGAGTTGAATTCTCTCGTGCCACTCGATGTTGTCCAGCGTTATGCCGAAGAATTTCCTCGCTTCTTTCATGTGTTAGGCTCTCTCTAGCTACTCGGTGTTGCTCTGCATTATTCCGTAGAATTTCCAAACGCCGTTCAAGGGTCAATTTAGCTCTAGCTTCTCGTTTGCGAGCAGCATTGCTTCGTCTTGCCATTTCGCGTTGTTCATCCGATCGTCTTCGGCGTTTTTCTTGCTGTCGTAGTCTTGCTACTTCTCTCTTGTGGTTGGACACATTTCTATCCATGGTGGCCTCTTTTGCCGGAATTTTATTCTGAAATGTCGTCTATTATCTCTTCAAAGCTTTTAAAGAAAATCACAATTTCGAAAACAATAACTCAATTTCCAAAATCTTGAGCCTTATACTAAGTGGTAGTCAGGTTACTGGTCGAACGAATTTAAAATATTTCTTTTCGCATTATCAATTAAAAATATCAAAGCGACATGATGAATATCAACAAAGAAAGCACCATAGAAAATTTTAATTTCTCAAAATAAGCCGCTTGCGTATTGTGGATACCATAATCAAGAGGGGGTCACACGGACGGAGGGACGGACGGACGGACGCGGCTACTTTTATAATAGTGATAGCGTAAGATTCTAAGGGACTGGAAGGCCCCTTCACAGATACATTACATGATGTAAATAAAAATCCTATGATGATAATAAAGTCGTCTTAGAAAAATGAAAATTAATTTAGCGATTACTTGGTTGTGTAGGACAAGGACACGATTTTTTACTGAGGGAACTTATCTTGAGGTATAGGATATTTCTACTAATTTTCGAAAATGCGCTTCATTTCATTGAGATAAAATTTTGGAATTTTTCTCGTCGATTGAAAAACCAGTAAATACCAATAATAATTTGTTTCTTATTGAAAGCGCAACTATACTAAGACAGTTATTATTTTGGTTTCCATTCTATTTCGCCGATGCAGTTGGCTGGCAATAGAGGTTCTAAATTTCGTACGTGACGCTCTCTTTCTCATTAGATTTTCTCTCATCTTTTAATTTGCGCGTAAATTTTATATGGGAGTTGTAGGGCTTAATACACGACATTATATAGAACGGCATCAATAATTTTGCTGTCCGTTCTGCGGCTCTTTCATTTGAGGAACTGCGGCATAGGCCTATGCTTTTTTATTCTTTTTATTCTATGGTTGCTTAGGGCAGGTGATGCTTTCCTCCACGCAATTGCTTCGGAAATAAATAGAAATATCTATCTCTCCGTTATATACAATCAATTTATCGCTAAATTTATTCGTCTGAGATGACGTTCTCCTATTCAAACTTTTCTTTTCATATCAAGCAATTTCTTTGTTTAGAGGTTTTCCAGTCCTCTAAAATGTTAATATTACTTGTGGCCTAGATGGTATGCCCTTCTCCTCATCCGGAAGTTAGTGATATTCTTCCTCATAATAATCTAAAAAAGTCGAATGCTTGTATACCTGTTTTTAAAGTTTTACTATTAATAAATCTGTAATGCATTCATAGAATTTCTATCACTGGAACGATGGCTTATCAGTATTGATTGTCGTCTTATAACTGGTATTTTGCACCACACTCTGCAGAGAAAAAAAGACTTCTGGGCCCTGACTTCTAAAAGCAATCACTGTTGCTTGTTGGATTGAATTTAAAAAGTAGAATAAAAAGAAGAACCAGAGTAAAAACGAACAATACATTTATTGCTTGCGTTTCTATATTATTAAAATTCCATCATCAGTGCTGAAACATGAGAAGAAAGGATTTCTTTTTCTCCTGTTTAAGCGCTGATGATGGAATCTACACTATAATAAGAGCCGCGTCTGTCTGTCCGAAGCCAGCCTGCAGTGTGTGATGAGCGTATCTGTGGTACCAGTTTCATCAAATCCACAATTTCCAGTGCATTAATCCATCAGATTCGAGTAGGAACGAATATCACGTAAATTCTAAGGAAATAGGAACGTGTGTCATGTGATTTGTCGAACATTATTGTACATTTTTGACGGCCGTGTGCAATCAGCCTCTTGAACTTCCGAGAGATTGAATTCTTTTATTTCTTACGGTCTTTCTTTTATTTCGCCTTCTTTCTTATTTCAAATAAAGGGGGTGGACTAGTTTTAATAATTCCGAAACGTAAGCAATAAATGTAATGTTCGTTTTTGTTTTGGTTCTCCTTTTTATTCTACGAGTAAGATTCTCTACGAAACGTCCAATTGGAAATGCAATCTAAAAAGCAAATACACCACAATCAGCACCGGGGCTGGATCACAAAGAACACTTGCTCATGAGTACCATAACGTGAGTTACCGGTGGCCACGCTGGGGTTATCATAATGATGCTGATCCGACAGTAGTCACAAACTAATTTCCATCAGTGCTTTATTAAAGCTGAATGAAGGCATTATCCAGTTAATGTTTGCTGTTTTAAAAATAGTTACTTCAATTGGCTTTGTATGTATATGTGTTGAATATTGAAGTTTAGTTACTTTAACCGATTACAGTCCAAGTGTTAAAAAGCAAACTCCCAACAATCAGCTCTGGGATAAGTTCACAAAGAACGTTTTGAACTTAGTGTCAGTGAAGACCTTAAAATAAATAAATTCCTTAATCATCTAGGGTATATAATTAGATAGAGATCAAGCAGCAGCTGATCGAGCAAAAGCTGATATCGAGCACAAGCTGATGTATTGCAAAAGCTGATCTAGCAAATGCTGATATCGAGCAAAAGCTGATACCGAGAAAAAGCTGATACCGAGCATAAGCTGATAGCGAGCAAAAGCTGATATCAAGTGAAAGCTGATTTCGAGCAAAATCTGGTATCGAGCAAAAGCTGATATCGAGCAAAATCTGATATCGAGCAAAAGCTGATAGCGAGCAAAAGCTGATCAAAAGCTGATCTAGTATACTAATGTCATCAGTGAAAAATTTAGGTTCTCTAAGGCCAAGCCATCTTGCAACGTAACATTTCAGCGCCTGTTCGCCACACCCGCTCTCGGTACTCTCGGAACTTCATCGCAGCAGCGAGAGCTTGAGCGCGTCCCATTTGCCTGATGTCAATAGAATTAGAGTTCGATACGCTTATTACATTTACTCTCGTTGGCTGTGCCTCAAAATTACGTGGTCACATAGCTCCTTCATGACGTGCTGGCTGGCCTTGCCCTCATATCAGCAACAAGACGTCATTCAGTCACATGTCAAGCTGGTAGAGATATGCGCGAATTAGACCGCGTGTATTTTGTTCAGTTTATCATGATGAGCAGTTGAATCTGATTAACCGTATTTCATCACATTATTGTACAGGATCCTCGTATTTCATTACATTATTGTACAGGGTCCCCGTAAAATGCTGTAATTTGTAAAATCTAAGTGCTGGAAGGCTGAAAAAGTTTCATTGAAAAAAGCGGAATTGAAATTTTGTTTTTAGTATAAATTTAACATTCTTTATGACCAACACCTAACTTTTTACTGATTTTACTGAACAAAACACGTTGGTTTTGGATTGCCCGAATTTCCATTATTTAAACTATCCACTGGGCCGTAAACATTTTAGTTAGCGTAATTGTTTAGAACTGTTCTTTATTTAGGTAATCGTGCTCCATACCTTGTCTGAAAGCGATGAATAATTGTGATCACGGGTCTGTCATTATTTAGTCATTTAATTTTGTAATCATTTAGACCACGACAAATTGTTTCTGTTAGACTGATAGTTTTACCATTCTTGGGGCTGATAAATCACGAATGAAATTGAAATTCTACAGATGTACCTGTAAATCATCATTATATCGTATGTGTGATACAAAATAAAACTTTAAATCTTGCTCTTTATTCGTGAGATTTATTTAGGCCTTTATCATTAATATTTACAAAATAAAGGGTTTTTAAATAGGCTACTTTTTATCGGACAACTTTCACAAAAAAATCGTCTTCTCTCGGTTTGATAAGTGGTAGTTTATTTTGTCGTATTATTTTCATGTACTCGTAGTTTTGAAAGTTGACGATGTGCATTTTCTTCAACTTACCTTGATGAACAGTTTATCCAGCATTTATCAGTATTTGACTGCATTTTCGTGAGAAAAATTTTGTTATGGACAAGGTAACTGGGAGCGTATTTTTACAAGCTTTCATACTGCACAGCTCCCAGAAATTAGTATCTACCATGTAAAACTAGGTTCTAATTCACGGTTGCGTTCAGTTCCTCTCAAAAGAGTAAGCTGAAAACAAAACAAAAAATAAATAAACAAATAAAATAAAATTGAATAGGAGCTTGAAAGATATCCATTTTAAACAGCGGCTGTGCAAAATTCTTCATTTTTTGATGAAGTTACAAAACTTTTGCATGGTTGACGATAAATTGACCTGATATATAATATCATGGGAGAAAATCAGGTGAACCTTTCTACACAATTTGTGCATTTTCGTAGCATTTTTTCCAGTAGACACGTTAATATCATCCAGATATTGAAGGACTGTGCAAAAAATGTCCTGAAAACGATAAGAATTTCTCGCACTCATATAATTATTAATACCAGTCCACCCTCCACCCCCCTTTTCCTTTATTCAAAAGGAGAAAGAAGGCGATATGAAAGAATGGCCGTAAGAAGTAAAAAGTTCAACCTCTCCAGAGTTGATGAGGCCGAGCTTGTATCACAGATCACAGCCGCCTAAGCAATTTAATCACTTAAATCGCTAAGGCGGCGATAAACATGCATGCAGGAGGCGAAAAAGTTAGACTGGGTATGTAGCCGACAATTCTTCGGGGCATGTTCACAGAGAGAAACCCATGCACACAACAGAACTGAGGTCCGAATTCTATGCTAAACACACGGTCTTTAGCGACGGATCATTTCGTAGAGCAATTTAAGCATTTTAGATAATTTATTTTCCACGAACGACGCATGATTAAAATTTTTACTCTAAGTTAAAGAGTTTTCACCCACCGAACCTCATCAAAGTACTGAAGATTTTTGAGACGCATATCTTTTCGTTTATTTTCGGCTACGATTATGAATCATGTAATTATAAATCATATTCAATGTTGTTTAAATTCATCTCATAGTCAGAATTATAAAAATCCTGAAGTCTCAATATCATGGTTTTAAGATGTACTCCAGGCTTGTGTATTTCCACATGAGAATGAATCTGATTCAAACACGGAATTTTGATGCGTTGAATTACTATGGTACCAGCACCAATTTACCGAGGAGTACGTACCCTGTTGAATTACTATGGTACCAGCACCTATATACCGAGGAGTACGTACCCTGTTGAATTACTATGGTACCAGCACCTATACCGAGGAGTACGTACCCTGTTGAATTACTATGGTACCAGCACCTATACCGAGGAGTACGTACCCTGTTGAATTACTATGGTACCAGCACCTATACCGAGGAGTACGTACCCTGTTGAATTACTATGGTACCAGCACCTATACCGAGGAGTACGTACCCTGTTGAATTACTATGGTACCAGCACCTATACCGAGGAGTACGTACCCTGTTGAATTACTATGGTACCAGCACCTATACCGAGGAGTACGTACCCTGTTGAATTACTATGGTACCAGCACCTATACCGAGGAGTACGTACCCTGTTGAATTACTATGGTACCAGCACCTATACCGAGGAGTACGTACCCTGTTGAATTACTATGGTACCAGCACCTATATACCGAGGAGTACGTACCCTGATCAAACACCCTCAGCCACGCAGTGAGGCGAATTTTTCAAATAACTTTCAGCACTCTGACACTGTTGAGTTGTTGGTGTGTGGTCCTCTTTTGTGCGTTACCGTACATTTGTGCTATGATACCAACGTAAACTTTTAATTTTCATTTGAAAAACAGGCCCTTAAATTAGTAACCTGTAAGCTCTTGTGACATGAACTGTTGTCTCGCAATAGGTCCTATTCCTAAGACCCTTCCAAATCCCTTATTGGTTTCATATTCGGCAATGATTAGGAAACAATATTTAAATACCCTATTGAAGCAATTTACCGTTGATGAATATTTGTAGGTGCATTGGGATAAATTTCCTTGTTACAGCGTCATTTTTAACGAAAATTATCGATAGTAATCCGTAGTGTCTATTTATTATTGAGTTAACTGGATAGCTTGCCGTTAATTCTTGGCATGAGCTCAATGCTCGTATTGAATGACCAAAAATTCTTCCGACCACTAAAAAAACATCGCAGTATTTGGGGAAGCATATGGGCGTTAGATCAAGAGTGGGGAAGAGGTCATTGTCCATTCAGTGTAGATAATGAATCATAGATTTAATCACTGCGAGAAATACACCATTGAAAATATTAACTAGGGTGGGCATTTTTCATATAATTTCAAATCCAAATATTGATAATCAATTATAAAACCAATTGCCATTTTGAAATAGTGTTATGATATCTCCGGGTCACACTCAGTCCCGATTCAGGTCTCATATCGTGTCGGAATTTAGAGGAATAGCATTGCCAGTTGTGAACGTCGACTTTATTTTTACTTTCTAAAAATTGTTCATTCAGCTGTTTAATTCTTAGGAAATCTTTAGTGCAGCCATTAAATTTGCTGCAGCTATCGAAGATGACATAATTGAAAGTGTGGTTCATGCGCCAAGTCGTATGGTAGACGTCTTACAAATCATGGTCGTTGAGCTTAGATTTTTAGTAATTGGGGTTTCGCTAAATCGCGCCGTGAAGCAGCTGAGTTGAGAATTGACCCATGGAGGGATAGGCCCCATCAATTCACTTGCCCCAATTGTGATTTTCACGAGTTATTTGTAATTAGGTTTAATCGTTGAGTTTAAATATTCCTGTGAAAAACGACTTGGAACAACAGATCAGCTGTGTACGTGAGATCTGTCACCCCGAAGAAAGGCTCCTGGAAAAAATTCAACAGCAATTGCACTGAAGTTCTTATTGGAAGTTTGTGAACAGTGGAAATCGATGAAGGCCTTGTGTTCCCAAGAAGATAGTCCAATATTCCAAACTCGGTGGCGGAGGTACACGGCGCAGTCCTGATATATGGTTGAGCTAACTAATGCCTGCGTCTTGAGCCTTTTGGTCTGGAACGTAGAAGTGTATGTTGGATCTAGGAAGCTCTGACATTCTTCTAAAATAGAAAAATAAGAGCAAATTGATTCCAGGTAACACTAATCCACAGTGTGAGTCTCGAGTGAGTAAAAAGATCGCTCTCGGAACATTTCACTCTAGAGGCTGAAATCTTTGCGCTCTAATTGACTGCAAATGTTGCACTCTAAACGATGAATTTATTGTAACGTAAAGAAAGAAAAAAGTTCCTTTAAAGGCTGAAAGCACTTAATTCTCAAGGTAAGAAAAATCGCTCACTAGATGCTGATGTCGTGGGCTAGTCAACATTTCTAATAGATTTGAGAACCATGGGCCAACATTTCGGACCTATACGAAATACATCGTACTAGACCTCAAACTTCAGCCACAAGTGGAGACCAGACAGAACTTCGACGAAAAGGTTCCAAAGTAAAATGCAGAAGCATCAATAATATTTTATTATTGTCATTTACTGATTGACAATTTTAATATACAAGTGCGCAACACGTGGTTTCATGTTGCTACGTGGAAACAAACCACACATTAAGGCGGCAGAGCAAACCCATAATGCCGAATGTCTTTTCTGAAACATATTCCCGACATGCGTTCTTGGATCGAGCAAAGTTTCAGCAACTAGTCTCGGTTGCCAGGAGGGTACCCGCTGCTGTACAAATGAATAAGAGTCTAGAAAGAAGCTTCTGATCAGACGGATGGGGTGTTTTTTCAGGCTTTATGTGTACAAGTTGGGGCGGTAACTCCTCGATAAGTTTGCCAGAGCTCAGCTAGGCAGAAACTGAGTGCTGCACCAGCTAACGTATCTAAAGCGCGTAAGTACAGCAAATTTTATCCAGCGCATCACTCAACAATTTAACGCCTGATTCAAGCGTCGAACTTTATTTTAACTCCTCGGAGATTTGCGCAGATCTGTCATCCGTAGTTTGCTTTACAATTTCAGTTAGCAGATAACAATTGAAGAACGAGGTCTTTTCGTAGGGTATTTTTTTCCAAAATGTTTAGAAATTGGCATCACTCGTGTCATAACCACCCACTTCTTTGAAATTCTAGATCTTACTCACAAAAACATGGTTCATAATTTTTTTCAGCTGGAAAACAGCATAGAGCGACTTCAACAATTTCAACATAAATTCCACTGAGGTGCCTATTGAAAGCTTGTGAACAGTGGAGAACGATGAAGGTATTGTGTTTCCAAGAAGGTGGCCGGAGGTACACGGCTCTGTTCTGTAATATAGTTGATGCATGTATCGTGACATCACGTCAATTCACACATAAAAGATAGGTAACACTAACAGTTATAGATAAATAGAAAACCATGATAGTCAAGCATGCGTTGATACACAACATTTTTCACGAAAGTTTGGGTTAAAATATACTTTGAAGAAACGAATTTCGAGCTCATAAACACTAAGAACTTTTCCCAAGCAGCGAATGTTAAATCTTGAAAAAACTGCACGCTCACCGCAGACACGCAGAGTGTGTGTTTAGTAGGAAGATATACATACATTCGAAAGTTTACACATGTACGTCTACCAGATAGGGGGAAAAAATATTCGTATTTTTTTGTGTCCTGAGTTTTGTAGGTACATAAAGCGTTAGCCACAATGCCTTAGGAATATACAGTGTACAATATGACTCTTTAGCAACGATGAAAAAAAAACGATTTGCCGTCACGAGACAATTATTCCACCTGAAGTCTGAAAAATTTATCGATATTTTCAGACTTGAAACTCTTTAATGAACTACTGCCTGCTTCTTGGAGCTTTTGGTCTAGAAAGTAGAGGTGTATGTTGTATCTAGGAAGCTCTGACATTTTCTACAATAGAAAAACAAGAGCAAATTGATTCGCAATTTGGCTCCTTCATTTGAATAATTCCGAATTTACTTAACAGTTTGAACAATTCTTAACAAAGTATGGTGAGTTAGTGGCTCCACATAGCCTTAATTTATGAGGATTTAGAATCTACTTCCGAGGAGTGATTGATAAGTTGTGGATCGGGATGTTGAGAGCGCCTACAATATGGGTCAGTGTGCGGCAGAATGTATTTTTGATCACTGTCCGTAAATTTCGACACATAACGATACCGTCCATAAGGTGCGCTATGTTTGGCTCGTATGAAATACGAGCTCGGTTAGCTCGTTTTTAGAGGTATAGTAGAATGTTAATTTTAGTGGCTGCTCTTATGAAGTATAGCAGAATCCCCACTCTAGTGGCTGTTCTTATGAAGTATGGCAGAATACCCACTCAAGTGGCTGTTCTTATGAGGTATGGCAGAATCCCCACTCTAGTGGCTGCTTTTATGAGATGTAGCAGAATGCCAAATTCAGTGGCAGCTCTAATGAGGTATAGCAGAATACCAACTCTAGTCCTGCTATTACGAAATATAGCAGAATGCCAACTTTATTCCTGCTCGTATGAGGTATAGCAGAACACCAGCTCCAGTCGTGCTCTTTTGAGTATGGCAGAACACCAACTCTATCAGCTGTTCTCACAAGGTGTAGCAGAATACCAGCCCTAGTAGCTGTTCTTACGAGGTATAGCAGAATACCAACACAAACCTCGCTGCGTTAACAATCTGCGAATGGTGACCGAGTGGCGAACACTTAGTATCGACTGAGTAATTACGAACACACGCTGGCTACAGGCCTAGGTAGTGCACAGCTCAAAGGCTTTTCTTCAATTACTTCAGCCATAAAAATTACGAGCCTCGTTCTGAAGTATAGTGAGATTTCAGGACCTCGAGCCCAGAAGCAACAAGACTCCTTCATTTCTTGTGATTGACTCAAGCTGTTCATGCGTGTATTTGTTTAATCTAGAGGAAAAATTTGAGCAGCGCGCGCAACCCTGCAAGGAGGTAGAAATGATGCCTGATGCTCGTATCAGTGAGTTAGGACATATCGGGCGTGAGTTCCTGATGCTAGACATGGATCATGTTAGTGATGATTTTCTTTCAGTGCTCCTTTTTGTAGTAGACCCCAAGCGAATTACGGTCGTGTGTTCTCGCTGCTAGACGCCGAAGGTATTATTGTTAATTTTCATTTAATGGCTGCATTTTTCCAGCCGCGAGTATATTACGGTTTGTTCAATATTAGTGGTAGACACGGAGGATATATTGAAAGATCTTTCAATGAGTGGTGTCTTTTTGTAGAAGGCTACATTAACATACAATATAATGTTACTGATAGGAATGGATATTGCTTACCATTGCTCAGCGAGTGACGACAATTTATTGTTAAGCAAAAATTGTACAGCAGGGGATTGCTACAAAAAAAGATGCGAATGAGTAGCCACTGCACTGTAACGAAGATGCTTTTGTCTACTAGACAGCGTACACAACATTTCAAAACTTGATATTAAGTATACACTTTGATATTGAGACAGCAATATAAAATCCACGTTATTCAGTTGAAATTCTTTCCTCAGTGAAAATCAGTGAATAATACGTAAGAAATGCTTTCACGAATTTTTCACAAACCTTTTACTGCACAAATTCAGTTGTACTTTTCAACAGGTTTCACTAACGATTCAGATATTTCCGCAATCACTTTACAACGAATGTAACGTGAAGAAGAGGAGAAATGTGCGAATCTACGCATTTACAACTCCGTCGAAGAATTGGAGTCGAGTGAGCAGCATGTGATGCTCAAAGATTTTATGAACTATACCGGGAGTTTCAAGAGGTCATTATAGAGGAAAATGAGTGAATACTCGCAACTATATAAATTCTTTTTTTTTAGTAATTCCCCGAATGTTACATATTTCATGACTGTTATCAGCCATTCATTGTAGTCTATAGTCTTTTTAATTGTATGCCAGTTTGAATTTCTAGCTGAATTTAATTACTAAATTGTTATAAATGTATATTTTGCAACTTCTATATAAATTAATTGATGTGTTTATTATCATTTTGCACTTAATACTCTCGCATTGTAAAATTCGATTGTATGTTGGAGACAGAGAAACGTTTTACCGACAGCGTATCCAAAACGAACTCTGATGCAGCGTTTTTTAAACTACGTGATGTGACGGCATTGTTGTTTACCCAAATGTACCTGGGAACAATAATACAATTGAGCAAAATTAATTCGTACCGAAACAATATATCCAATGACTATAACAATTTGAACAATTTTTTTAACGAGTTAGTAATACAAGCAGTTCACTACAGAGCATAAGGCGAAATCGCTGGAAACGCATCATTTCTGGAAATTTCAAAACTATCGGAAATACATCATATCTGGAAGCTCCCCAAATTACTGGAATTACGTTATAGTTCCCAGAAATTCGCAAAATTCCTAGAAATACGCCATTATATCCAGAAATTCGGGAAATTGATTGAATTACGTTATAGTTCCTAGAAATTCGCCAAATTCTTAGAAATACGCCATTATATCCAGAAATTCGGGAAATTGATGGAATTACGTTATAGTTCCTAGAAATTCACAAAATTCTTAGAAATACGTCATCATGTCCAGGAATTCACATAATTACTGGAATTACGTTACCGTTTCTGGAAACTCATGTTAGACGAAGGTTTATCGCTGCTCTTACATACATTCTGACCTGTAGATTTTCTCGGCTCCCGCTTTTAGGCAGAAATGATGGATACCTCCAACAATTCATGAACAATTCATACAAAATTTGACACACGTAAAATTTAACCTATTTTTCCGACTGACGTAAATTTCTTAAACATAACTAACATTTTATTTATACGTTGTATCATTCATTTATGTGTGCTGTATATGTTTAATTAAATCTATCAGGTAATTTAAACATGACGGCTCCTCTGGCCTGTCAAAATGATTTCACATATCTGATCGAGTCATGCTATAAGCGAAAAATTACAAATTAAAATACAAAGTTTCAGCAAGCACGGTGTGATTGAAAACAACTGCAGCGTTTTTATAACGCTCTAAAAACACGGGAGTAACTTAGTAGCAACGCGCTAGATGCCGGTTACCAGGCCCTCCCACTACCGGTGGTCACTAGCAAGACAAAATGGCTGGCGTAGCACGGAAGAAGAAAATTACGGTCACGAGTTTTTAGGAAGATACGTAGCCGTCCAAGAACCGTGTGTGGGTGGTCACCATCAAGACAAAATGGCTGGCGTAGCACGGAAGAAGAAAATTACGGTTACGAGTTTTTAAGAAGACACGTAGCTGTAGAAGAACCGTGTGTGGGTGGTCACCATCAAGACAAAATGGCGGGGGTAGCCCAAGAGAAAAATTACGTTCACGAGTTCTTTGAGATATACGTAGCCGTCCGAGAACGCGTCCAAGAACAGTGTGTGGATGGTCACACGCAAGACAAAAAGGCTGGGGAGGCGCGGAGGAAGAAATTACTGCATGACGTTCACGAGTTCTTTGGGAGATACGTAGCCGTCCGAGTCGGCATCGAGGAACCGTGCGACGAGCGACGTTGCAAGAGACGGTGACGACGAAATGAGCTCGCCCACCATCGACACAGGATATCTGAGGAGAGGAAGAGACGTGTTGCGATAAGAAAAGATGTTTTATTCGTATCAATTTAAAACATATTAATATCTTCAAAAGTAACATTAGAATGGATGGAAACATATTTAAAAAATAACTCTGTATTAAATGTAATGCTTTCGAGTTCAACACGACTCATCTTCAGCGTCTGGAATGAGTTTACCGATATTCATTGGATTTTAAAAAGTCTTATTACTATTGTGAAGATTCGATGAGGAATTTGCTGCAGTAAGAAGTTCCTTGATATCGCAGGAAATGGAGACGGGAATGGCGTGTAAGGAATGTACGCAAACCCTAAAACTTAAAACTATTAAGCACTTGCATATAACTTCCTCCACTTTATGCCGAGGGATCTAAAACTATTAAGGTATTGAAGGGATTGAAAACTGTATAAACAAGATCAGAAACTAATGAAAACAATTGCCACGGGATCGAAAATTTAAGAACTTGCATATAACTCCCTCCGCTTTATGTAAAGGAATGGAAAACTATTGTAATTGAAAACAAACCCAATTGTAAAAGAAAGCAAACAACAAAGAAAAAAGTTTTGATGTGAAAAAAAATTCGTTTTCAAGCCCTTTCTTGACATGCAGAGTTAGACCGCAGCAAGTTAGACTGAAAAGTAGGTTCGGATAGACCAAAAAAAAATTTGCTCATTTTTTCTTTAACAATTGCCAGCTACTTTTCATTTATAATCACTATTCCTGTTGCTAAAAATTCATAATCTGTGCTTTTGTGTTTGGGACAAGAGTGCCGTGCGAGTTTTATTGTTAAACTCTTCTGTTGAATTACGAGTGCTCACGACTTTCTTTATCAAATACTGATTTATACAGCGTATCTATACCCTAAAAAACAAAAGTTTATTTTACACCCAGAAGTTTCCGTTAGTTTCATTCTCTTGCGATTGAGAGGAAAAGCATTTCATGTTTTGGAACGTTAAAAGTCAGATATAGTAAGAATTGAAACTCAATAACCCTAGAGTAACTTCATTTTCCACACAATAACTTCTACATATATGAAAGAAAATCGAAATTGCGCGGAAGATTATGAACGTTCTGGAGCGTCTATCCAAAGATGGAACTTCGTTGACTAAAAGTGCTGGAGCAAATTTGATGTCTTTTATTTGGCAGCTTTGTGCTCAGACGCAATCTTGTAAAGAAAATTGTAATATTGAAATTTAAAGGAAGTTTTCTTGACTTTGAACCAAAGAAAATTAGAGAGGCTCGACGCTCTACGCCAGTTTAAAGAGACTGCACAAAAATGACAAGTCTCTAAATCTGTCGTCAGTTCTGCAATCAGCTTTTTTAAGTCGGTATTAGTTCAGGCTCTGTAACTTCACGCTTTTTACTGTGATATTGGATCAAGTTTTTGTATTAAATTTGACGGAGTTAATTCTACAGCGAGATGTAGAGGGTGTTGACTACTTTGAAGACACACAAGAAAGAACGTGATGTACCATGTCCAGTTGACTAAGGAGCTGCATCCTGAATGTAGTTCACCTTCAAATTTACACGGTTTAACGGAGAGTTCATGTGAGGCTCTCTATATTCTTGAGTAGATCATATTTACTCCACATGACTGGCTTGTAAAATAATTTTTTCCTTCCCTTATTAAACCAGGCATCTACTGATGCATATATTAACTGTAGGTGCTTTACTGATAGGCCGCCTGCAATACTTCCTGCACGGGCCAGCCGCCGCGAGGGGAATATTTCTTCTCTAGCCAATAACGTGAAAATAAGCTGAGCGTTCTACAACTAGTAGTTGTGGACATCATTATTTAGTACAAAATCTCCATTTCCTTTTCTTATTTTAATTATCTTTTCGTAAGAGACGTCGGTATTCCGACAAACAGAATTCGTTTCAATCTTTTTCATTACATCAGCTTACTTCACTTCATTGTTCGATTATTCTTTAGACTTAGAAACTTCGAACTTTAGACCAAGAGCTTTAGACTAAGAAGCTTTGAGTTATAAATTAGATTTATGATTTCTTTTCCTAATCAAATCGAATTAGGGTACGGATTATTTCAAATATTTTCTCAGTCAAGACTAGAGTTAGTATGATTCATTAAAATTATGTTGAGTTACGAACGCTCAGTTTAGATCAAATGGGGATTGATATTGTAAATCAATCAATACGATTTCTTCTTCTTTTTAAAAACAATTATTGCTCATCTCATGTAGAAATTACGAAACCAAAAGCGTCTGAAAAATAATATTTTTTGCTCGTGTGCAGTGTAAAGGAAGAGAATCTAGAGCGCACATTGCTGCCTCTAACGTTGATACTAAAACAAAAATCGACATCTCTGCCTAATGATGCAGTAATTCAAAATGCATAATTACGTGAGCAATATTAATAATATATTCAGAGGTCAAAAGAACTTCATGATGGTCTTAACAATCATTTTTTGTGCAAAAACGCATATGTTAACAATAATGCTGCGATTTTTACGCGTGACAATAACTTGCAGGTTTCGATTGTTTTTTCGCGGGTTTTGGGGTAGGGACTTGAAAAGAAGAATCATCGAAAACTTATTCATTTGTTGGGGAATATAAAATTTCTGGGAGTAATTTTGCGAACGTGCTCCGTTTATCCTCGAGGGCTCAGCGTTAGCTGTGGCGCCGAATTTCAACTCAATTTTATTCGAGTGAACAATGCAAATTCTTTATTAATACCCGCTTATTTTTATCAAGACTGTTGAATTTCTTGCTATGATTGACGATGATCGTCGTTTGGAAAGACTGATGCTTACTGACACTTCCTTATGTTTGTCAAGAATATCTGATCATTGCTTAGATGACTAATCTTTGCCAAGAATAATTAATCTTTGTCAAGACTGACACTATCCTTTGTCAAGGAGTATACCATTTCTTAACCCCGACTAATCTTTGTCATGGCCGTCTAATCACTGACAGTACGATTAAATTTTATTAAGATAAACTGGTCTTATACTATATATGCAGAAACTCTTATATTGCAGGGCAAACAATAAGAGGTAATCTCACGCATTTATCAACATAAAAACCCAACAGAGATTGGGTGAAGAATGAAAGACCTAGCAGAGATTGAGTGAAGAATGTAAAACCCAACAGAGATTGAGTGAAGAATGAAAGACCCAACAGAGATTGAGCGAAGAATGAAAGACCCAGCAGAGATTGAGTGAAGAATGATTCGTACGAGGCCTGTCGAAAAAGTATCCGACCTTTGGCCAGAAAAAATACTTCAACAACCTGACGGGGTTGGGACCCTAATCCCCTTCAAAGTAGGCTCCTTGTGCTTCCACACACTTAGCCCACCGATCCTTCCACTGCCGGAAACACCTCTGGAAGTCTTCTTTTGGAATGGTGTTCAGCTCTGTCGTCGCGTTCCGCATTATCTCTTCTCTACTCTCAAAACGGGATCCTTTCAGTGGTGTCTTCAATTTTGGAAACAACCAGAAGTCGCAAGGAGCCAGGTCTGGAGAGTAGGGAGGTTGGCGAACGGTCGTAATTCCATGTTTGGCCAAGAAATTGCGGATCAAATGGGATGAATGTGCGGGCGCGTTGTCGTGATGCAAGTGCCAGTTGTTCGCAGTCCACATGTCTGGTCTTTTGCGCCGAACTGCATCACGAAGTCGCCGGAGAACATCCTGATAGTACTCCTTTGTCACTGTTTGTCCTTCCGGTGCGTATTCGTGATGCACAATTCCACGGACATCAAAGAAAACAGTCAGCATCACCTTGATTTTGCTTCGCACCTGCCGCGCTTTCTTCGGCCTTGGAGACTCGGGATGCTTCCATTGGGATGACTGTCTTTTTGTTTCTGGGTCGTACCCGTACACCCATGACTCATCTCCAGTTATCACGGTGTTCAGAAACCCAGGATCAGTGTTGGCGGTGTCCAGAAGGTCCTGTGCAACGTCACGACGGAGGTCTTTTTGTTCCGGCGACAACAACTTGGGCACGAATTTCGCAGCCACTCGGTTCATGTTCAAATCGTCACGCAAAATGGCATGTGCAGAATCTTTACTCACTCCAACCTCTTGGGCAATCTCCCGCACGGTCAAACGACGATCTGCCATCACCAAATTTCGCACCCTCTCAACAACAGCTGCACTCCGAGAAGTTTTGGGCCTGCCACAACGCTGCTCACTCTCCGCTGATGTGCGGCCATCTTTGAATCGGTTGAACCACTCCTTAATTTGTGTTACACCCATAGCATCTTCCCCAAACACCTGCTGAATCTTACGAATTGTTTCAATTTGAGAATCACCAAGCTTTTGACAAAATTTGATGCAGTGTCTTTGCTCAATTCGTTCAGTCATCTTGCAAGAAAACTAAATCTGACAAACACTTAGAACAGCACCTTACTTGGCGACCACCAGCCAGTGACTGGCCCAAGTGAATGCGGTGAAAAAAGTCAAGCATGCGCATTAAGATTCCTCCTTCCACCGTGCACAGTGGCGCCGCCTTAGAATCACTACTTTGCGCGGGAAAAATTAAGGTCGGATACTTTTTCGACAGGCCTCGTATATCACGTTAGGGAGCGACTGGAGTATAAGAGTAGCCGCGCTCCGAGTGCGGGAGACCAATCTGTGTAATGGATCTCTTTGGCACTGCCGGAACAATGGCAACTCAAAACGACGGGATGAGGTGAGCATGCCTATCTCAAGATCATGTTTTGTGTGAGAAATTACTCATTGTGTGTGGAGAAATTGCTTATTCTTGAAACATTCTGTCGTCGGCTCACCAGCTCAATTGGTAGGTATTTTTGCATATGCATGCCACCATTTCTTTGTACTCATAAAATGATTCTGGTTGGAAGCTATTAGTTGATAATTATAGCGTATTCACTTCCAGGAATGAAAGGGCACAGGAAGACAGGGGCTCAGAGTTTTGTTCAGCTGAGCGAAGGAAACAAATACATTCACACTCAGAATAAAATTGCCTCAATAGCTCACTGATGAGACCAGATAGCGATTACTCTAAAAATTGTCTCTGAACAAATGAAATGACGACGCTGCATCACTGGAATCGCTTTACGATGTAAACATAGAATTTTATTTAAACTTTCATCTTGTATCACCTTCACAAATCGCGATTGCTTTAAGGAAGAAAGAAAGAGCTTTTAATCTTTGCTCAGATGCAGCTCGAATTATTATATGTTCTAGTTTTGCAGAGTATTAAGAAGCAGCAGGATTAATGTTTTTGGTGTCTTTATTCTTCAAAAAATGTTCATTCTGGCAAATGTTATAGTCATGTTATTGAATCATCAGAATCTTTTGGTTTAAATACAGGCAGCTGAGCAAGAGAATCAAGTTTAGTTGTCATAATGTGATGTAAGGTAGCAGTTAAAAGCACTTGCTCAAAATTTGAACAGTAATCGATTCAATTTCCTGCGCTTTTTTATGTAGGGAAAAAGAAAACTTTGCACTAATTTCTCACACGATCCCCGTGTCTTGATTGAGTTTCCGCTTGATATGAGGTGACTACCCTGGCGTTAGTTATTAGGTGCTTGGTGACTACCCTGGTGACTACCTGGTGATATGAGGTGATATGAGGTGATATGAGGTGACTACCCTGGCGTTAGTTGTTAGGTGCTTGAAAAAAAACAATGCTCACAATGATGTTCACCAACTTGATTGGAATACGACCGAGATTAGGTGAAAAATGAAGGACCCAACAGAGATTGAGTGAAGAATGTACGACCCAACAGAGATTGAGTGAATTTTTTCGTTTGGGATAAGGTGAACATACGTACCTCAAGATCATGTTTTGTGTGAGAAGTTACTCATTGTGTGTCTAGAAATTGCTTACTGTTGAAACATTCTGTAGCCATTCAACATTCAAGGGTATCTCCGTTCAAGGATTAAACTGAAACTTCGTTCAGCGCACATCTCGTGTCGATACTCACGCTGGATTAAGAGCTGAATTCTACATTGCATTGATGTTAATCATCGCAAACCGAAAGAACGTATGGGACCGAATGTTCGATGAACACGTTATTGCAATGTAGAGACTTAATTCTTTTTAGTGGACTTGTCTACGCTACGGATTGAATAACGATTCGTAGATAGAACGACATAGAAAAACTTACTAAGACAACCATACCGCTGCGACAGATTACACTATTTGTAAATCTGTTCGCAGATCATTACACTATTATTAACAATTACAATTACACTATTACACTATTACATTACACTAACAATTACACTATTTGTAAATCTGTTCGCAGATCGTGAGAGTTTCGCCGCGCTGTGTATAAGGTGACTTAAGAGAATTTGACTCTGTATTGTTTCGAATAAATTAATGTCATTCTTGGAGCCCAATTCCCAAGATACAAGAACTTCTCCATCCAGTATTTTTTTGCATGAATAAATAGCTGAACAAAAAATGAAAGAGTTCGATGGCGTTTTAGAATTTTTATGATTGAAATGTGTGAAAAGAATTCAGAGGACGCTGAGAATTGAACCAAAGTTTTGATTAGTGGACGTGCAAACTTTATCAATAGGAACAAGCACATCGATATTGTCAGGCATGTTGAACCATTGTCATCGCGCGTCCACTTCTAGGTAAATTGTTAGACAGAACTACAGGACTGACGTATTGAAAATCCATGGCGTACTTGACACTTTAAGTGCATCGTGCACTACCGGTGGCCACACAGGGGATTTTCATAATGCTTCGAATCGACAATTAATCACAAACTCAATTATCATAAATAGTTGATTAGAGCTAAAGGAAGGCATGATCCAGGTAACGTTTGCTAATTTCAAAATTCCTTACTACAGTAGACATGAATTTGAGTTGAATATTGAACTCCAGCTTATCCAATTGCGGTGAAACTGCTAAGCAAGTACAAGAGCGGCAAGTAAGGCATGGCATCTTCTCAGAGCTGGAGCCTTGAACGGGAGCTCTAGATGTTATCGAAGAACAGGTCACTTGTGTCTTCCATGAAGGTCTAAGTCAGACCGCCGCTGTCACGGCTGCCAGTTTTCGTTACTGAAGGACACACCAACACCTGCCCGCGCCAGGAATGCCTTCAAGATCACAACAAACGAGAAATGAAGGCCAGGTCGCCAAGGCGCCCTTCGCGTGACTCACAGACGTTGCAAGGGGCGTCGAGTTTCAGGTACTGACGCGACCAACCGCAACAATTTCCAGGTCATATTTCTGGCAGGCTGTCAGATGACGGTAAATTTGTCCGTACTTTGTAGGAA
The DNA here is from genome assembly GCA_030386875.1 of Morinoia aosen. Taxonomy (NCBI): domain Eukaryota; kingdom Metazoa; phylum Arthropoda; class Malacostraca; order Amphipoda; family Talitridae; genus Morinoia; species Morinoia aosen. The sequence goes on from CM059560.1 coordinate 65,734,991, forward strand.
AACTAGCCGAATAAATTTGGTAAAATGGTAAATGAATTTTAGGACTTAAGATGCGCTTTTTGTCTAGATATTCTCTTATTTGGGCGCTAGGGTACACACAGCGCCATACAGTGGACAAGCAAGACCTTACTTTGAGTACCTACAGTCCTGTAATTAAGGTAACAGAAAAAGATAAACAGAGCAAATTATAGTAAACAGAACAAAACAGCTCTTCTAGTGATAGTAGAAAACGAAGTCGACGGGCAGAAAATGTTGTAGTTTGTCCTTTTCTATCATGAATATCATGCTCTCTATAGAGTTACGAAGTCGCAAAACATTTATGCAACGCGATTGTGATGATGGAGCGATAAATCGATTTGATCAGGTGAGAGCCTTAATCAGGTTTCTGCATTCAGCTGAGCTCTTGATAATGTGTTTGCTCTGCTAACCAATAAACTTAAGGAGGGATCTCAAGGACAGAATCAAACACTTATTTTTCCCTTGGAATTGAGTCTTTAATCCAGATAGCATGCATAATTTCAGCGAAATGTAAAAATTAAACGCGTAAGACGGAAGGCTCGTGAGACAAAAAAGTTCCGCAAAGCGTTTTGGCAAAATGGTTTCGAAATGTATTCCATCCAGCCTTCGAAAAATAGCCTAACGATAGGAAGTACACGAGCACGCAAAACAAAACGCAAATAAATCATTTTTTACTAAATCAATCAAGAAACAATTAGAGATTGAAATGGTCTGCCGATTGTTGGCTAGACTCAGGCTGTATTGGGCGGTGAAGTCTGGCGCTGGAAGGAATTGGATGGCATTGGAAGTGTTGAGTGATATTAGGAGGTACTGGATGGTATTGGAAGTGTTGAGTGATATGGTATTGGAAGTGTTGAGTGATATTAGGAGGTACTGGATGGTATTGGAAGTGTTGAGTGATATTAGGAGGTACTGGATGGTATTGGAAGTGTTGAGTGATATTAGGAGGTACTGGATGGTATTGGAAGTGTTGAGTGATATCAGGAGGTACTGGATGGTATTGGAAGTGTTGAGTGATATTAGGAGGTACTGGATGGTATTGAAAGTGTTGAGTGATATTAGGAGGTACTGGATGGTATTGGAAGTGTTGAGTGATATTAGGAGGTACTGGATGGTATTGGAAGTGTTGAGTGATATTAGGAGGTACTGGATGGTATTGGAAGTGTTGGGTGATATTAGGAGGTACTGGACGGTATTGGAAGTGTTGGGTGATATTAGGAGGTACTGGATGGTATTGGAAGTGTTGAGTGATATTAGGAGGTACTGGATGGTATTTGAAGTGTTGAGTGATATTAGGAGGTACTGGATGGTATTGGAAGTGTTGGGTGATATTAGGAGGCACTGGATGGTATTGGAAGTGTTGGGTGATATTAGGAGGTACTGGATGGTATTGGAAGTGTTGGGCGATATTAGGAGGTACTGGATGGTATTGAAAGTGTTGAATGATATTAGGAGGTACTGGATGGTATTGGAAGTGTTGAATGATATTAGGAGGTACTGGATGGTATTGGAAGTGTTGAGTGATATTAGGAGGTACTGGATGGTATTGGAAGTGTTGAGTGATATTAGGAGGTACTTGATGGTATTGGAAGTGTTGAGTGATATTAGGAGGTACTTGATGGTATTGGACGTGTTGAGTGATATTAGGAGGTACTGGATGATATTGGAAGTGTTGAGTGATATTAGGAGGTACTTGATGGTATTGGACGTGTTGAGTGATATTAGGAGGTAATGGATGGTATTGGAAGTGTTGGGTGATATTAGGAGGTACTGGATGGTATTGGAAGTGTTGAGTGATATTAGGAGGTACTGGATGGTATTGTAAGTGTTGAGTGATATTAGGAGGTACTGGATGGTATTGGAAGTGTTGAGTGATATTAGGAGGTACTGGATGGTATTGGAAGTGTTGAGTGATATTAGGAGGTACTTGATGGTATTGGAAGTGTTGAGTGATATTAGGAGGTACTTGATGGTATTGGACGCGTTGAGTGATATTAGGAGGTACTGGATGGTATTGGAAGTGTTGAGTGATATTAGGAGGTACTGGATGGTATTGGAAGTGTTGAGTGATATTAGGAGGTACTGGATGGTATTGGAAGTGTTGAGTGATATTAGGAGGTACTGGATGGTATTGGAAGTGTTGAGTGATATTAGGAGGTACTGGATGGTATTGGAAGTGTTGAGTGATATTAGGAGGTACTTGATGGTATTGGAAGTGTTGAGTGATATTAGGAGGTACTGGATGGTATTGGACGTGTTGAGTGATATTAGAAAGTACTGGATGGTATTGGACGTGCTGAGTGATATTAGGAGGTACTGGATGGTATTGGAAGTGTTGAGTGATATCAGGAGGTACTGGATGGTATTGGACGTGTTGAGTGATATTAGGAGGTACTGGATGGTATTGGACGTGTTGAGTGATATTAGAAAGTACTGGATGGTATTGGAAGTGTTGAGTGATATTAGGAGGTACTGGATGGTATTGGACGTGTTGAGTGATATTAGAAAGTACTGGATGGTATTGGACGTGTTGAGTGATATTAGGAGGTACTAGATGGTATTGGACGTGTTGAGTGATATTAGAAAGTACTGGATGGTATTGGAAGTGTTGAGTGATATTAGGAGGTACTGGATGGTATTGGAAGTGTTGAGTGATATTAGGAGGTACTGGATGGTATTGGACGTGTTGAGTGATATTAAGAGGTACTGGATGGTATTGGACGTGTTGAGTGATATTAGAAAGTACTGGATGGTGTTGGACGTGTTGAGTGATATTAGGAGGTACTGGATGGTATTGGAAGTGTTGAGTGATATCAGGAGGTACTGGATGGTATTGGACGTGTTGAGTGATATTAGGAGGTACTGGATGGTATTGTAAGTGTTGAGTGATATTAGGAGGTACTGGATGGTATTGGAAGTGTTGAGTGATGTTAGGAGGTACTGGATGGTATTGGAAGTGTTGAGTGATATTAGGAGGTACTGGATGGTATTGGAAGTGTTGAGTGATATTAGGAGGTACTGGATGGTATTGGAAGTGTTGAGTGATATTAGGAGGTACTGGATGGTATTGGACGTGTTGAGTGATATTAGGAGGTACTGGATGGTATTGGAAGTGTTGAGTGATATTAGGAGGTACTGGATGGTATTGGACGTGTTGAGTGATATTAGGAGGTACTGGATGGTATTGGACGTGTTGAGTGATATTAGGAGGTACTGGATGGTATTGGAAGTGTTGAGTGATATTAGGAGGTACTGGATGGTATTGGACGTGTTGAGTGATATTAGGAGGTACTGGATGGTATTGGACGTGTTGAGTGATATTAGGAGGTACTGGATGGTATTGGAAGTGTTGAGTGATATTAGGAGGTACTGGATGGTATTGGACGTGTTGAGTGATATTAGGAGGTACTGGATGGTATTGGACGTGTTGAGTGATATTAGGAGGTACTGGATGGTATTGGAAGTGTTGAGTGATATTAGGAGGTACTGGATGGTATTGGAAGTGTTGAGTGATATTAGGAGGTACTGGATGGTATTGGACGTGTTGAGTGATATTAGAAAGTACTGGATGGTATTGGAAGTGTTGAGTGATATTAGGAGGTACTGGATGGTATTGGACGTGTTGAGTGATATTAGAAAGTACTGGATGGTATTGGACGTGTTGAGTGATATTAGGAGGTACTGGATGGTATTGGACGTGTTGAGTGATATTAGGAGGTACTGGATGGTATTGGACGTGTTGAGTGATATTAGGAGGTACTGGATGGTATTGGACGTGTTGAGTGATATTAGAAAGTACTGGATGGTATTGGACGTGTTGAGTGATATTAGGAGGTACTGGATGGTATTGGACCTGTTGAGTGATATTAGGAGGTACTGGATGGTATTGGACGTGTTGAGTGATATTAGAAAGTACTGGATGGTATTGGACGTGTTGAGTGATATTAGGAGGTACTGGATGGTATTGGACGTGTTGAGTGATATTAGGAGGTACTGGATGGTATTGGACGTGTTGAGTGATATTAGAAAGTACTGGATGGTATTGGACGTGTTGAGTGATATTAGGAGGTACTGGATGGTATTGGACGTGTTGAGTGATATTAGGAGGTACTGGATGGTATTGGACGTGTTGAGTGATATTAGAAAGTACTGGATGGTATTGGACGTGTTGAGTGATATTAGGAGGTACTGGATGGTATTGGAAGTGTTGAGTGATATTAGGAGGTACTGGATGGTATTGGAAGTGTTGAGTGATATTAGAAAGTACTGGATGGTATTGGACGTGTTGAGTGATATTAGGAGGTACTGGATGGTATTGGAAGTGTTGAGTGATATTAGGAGTATTAGGAGGTACTGGATGGTATTGGAAGTGTTGAGTGATATTAGGAGGTATTGGATGGTATTGGACGGGGCCTAATGGCTTATAGATGATGTAGAGGAAAGAATTTTTTTGGACATTTTTTCAATGCTGGATGTCAACGATATGTCAACGACAATGCTGAAATATGTAAAAATTCATACATGAATAATGGCTGTGTTTGTCTAATGTGAAGGTCTTTGCAATTATGCTCTCATTTCTCTGCCTCCCGAGCTCAATGATCGTAATGAAAGAACAGTTCCCGCAGAGCGAGATGGGAAACAAGCAAAATTTTTCATTTATCCTCGTACTTTTATTCAATTTAAAAAGGCCGATTCCGCTGTGAAAAAATGAATGGTGACATTCATTTAAATGAAATTTAAAATATAAATTCATTTCAAAAAATGAATGGTGACATTCATTTATTCAAAATGAATTTTTATTTCATAATTTTAATCACAGGAACAACCTTGTTTTGGGGAAACTTTTATCTCCATGCTTATATTCTCTGTGGAATAGAGGTTGAAAATGGATAACTTCGTTAGAAATTCAACCACCATTCTGCTAAGACCTCACGAAAATCATGTGAGATAGCTAAGTTTATAACCGGAAGCGATTTCAACTTCAAGTCAGTCTGTACTTGTAATCTCCGCCTATGATTATGATCAATGATTGCGATCTCCATCTACTATTTGTGTGCGACCCTGGAAATAATCAGAAAACGCTAAAACAAAATGTCTAGTTACTCCGGACAATTTACTCAACCTCGCTCCACAGACCAGCGTGTGTGAAAACGAAGCCAGTTTTGTACTGCGGCATGCGAGCAAAGTGTAAGCGAAACAGTCCATCAGCTTCATGTTTGACAACAATAAAATAACAGCTTCATGTTTAACAACAACAACGACAACCAGTTTAATGCTTGACAACAATAAAAAACCAATTTCAAGTTTGACAACAAAGCCAGATTTGTACCACGTCATTTTAGCATAACGTAAGCAAAACACAGTCCATCACCAGACGCTGCAATGAGGCTGAAACAAAAGACAGACGCAGTCTGGATGATGGATGGCTGTCGGGGCCGACACTCGCACCGTATATCCAATTTATACATGTGTTGTCAGAATATCGCGCTCTGAGAGCCGAGCTCTTCATGGCTGGAGAGGATAAAAGTTGTCGTCCGTTTAAAGAAAGTTATGGAGAAGTGAATTAAATATATTTCAGGAAAAGTAAATTTGAGATTTGGCACTCTCTTGCTCCGTTCATTTTGACGTTTGCTTTCTAGATGTCTTTTACATTTTGACGTTTGCTTTCTACAAATCTTTTACATTTTGACGTTTGCTTTCTACATGTCTTTTACATTTTGACGTTTGCTTTCTACAAGTCTTTTACATTTGACGTTTGCTTTCTACAAGTCTTTTACATTTTGACGTTTGCTTTCTACAAGTCTTTTACATTTTGACGCTTGCTTTCTACAAGTCTTTTACATTTTGACGTTTGATTTCTACAAGTCTTTTACATTTTGACGCTTGCTCTCTACAGGTCTTTTACATTTTGACGCTTGCTCTCTACAAGTCTTTTACATTTTGACGCTTGCTTTCTACAAGTCTTTTAACACGTTCGCTTCAGCTTGACGCGCATGTGCGTCAAGTGGTTTGTTGTTAAACAAGGTTATGAGTAGCAGAGTTTAAAGAACGTCTTAACAGTTTGAAAAAAATTGTATCTTTCCCAGGAATTGTGAAAATGTAACAGCACGACAATGAAATTTTACCTTGTATGCTGAAATCTCTCCTTTAAAAGGTGCTGAAATAATTGTAATGCTGTTCATTTACTCTGGCACGTAAATGAGTGGCATACCTAGTAGTACTCATACTTCCCAATATGCATTTAACGCGTTAAAATAATAAAAGTTCACTTCACGTAAATGCGCGTTGGATAGCTTCTGCAAAAATGCAGGCGCTAAATCATGTTCACTTTTTGCATTATTCCAGTGGCTAATAAATCTAGCGCGAATAAGATGTTACTGAACTGTTTTTACGTTCGCAAATCTTCGCGAGAATACGCCAAGGCTCTAAATGTTTCAACAGATGTTGCTGTTTCTTTATTTGAATTCTTTATAGATTTAAAAAGATGCACCCCCAAGAATTCAACATATTGGTACATGGGAAAACAGAAGCGTGGGCTTCGCGGGGGCGAGTAACCTTTTGCTGCCGCCGCTTCACTGGGAGTTCAAAAATTTTCCTGAAATATGAATCAAGCATCGTAATTTTATGAATAGTTGGCATTAATTAATATTCACCCGCAAAGTTACCAATTAAGTTACCACAAAAAGATAACACAAAGATCGATTGAACAAAAGTCTTGTGAAATATGTTTCGTTGTGCATGTTTATTTCGAAGTAGTTAAGATATGTACGACGGTTGTTCATACTGCGCTGGGTGCGTTCAGAAGATACAAGGTTTCTAGAGAATGAAAAGTAAGATAACCAAGTCAAGTCTTGTCTCCTACATCACTGGTCCTGATTATGTAATTTGCCATGGTTAATATCGTTGATCTTCAGTCCGCTCTTAAATCGTTTATAGAATATACTGTTAAAATCTAGTCCATATATACCATTTTGTAAAATGATGCATCGAATATCGAGTTAACTATTTCATTAATCAGTCTAATGCGTAACTAGGTTAAGTCAATTAGGTTAAACATTATTTTACATACTAGAAAAACGTTGATGGTAGGATGCCGCAGAAGTCGCAGAACTTATTCGGGCCCACAGGTAGCTATGCTCAAATTTAACCATTGTACCAGACTTAAGAAACAATCTACCTCTATCACTCGTGGTGGCTCTGTTTCACTTCTGGTAAATTGTTTAAGAATCTAAATCCTCACCTCTCTCCTTCTAGCCTGTCTGACACAACGGTCTCGCTGCTCCTCTTGGTCTCCTCTCCCCTCAACCTCGGCCTTCCAGCGGCTTCCAGGTTCTTCCAGTGACCTCCGTCAAGAAGACCGAACCCGGTTCCGAAATCCAAGCCTCCTGCTCCATCGGGGAACATTTCTGCGACGTCTGTACGAGCGTGAGACAGAATACAGGGTAAAAAATTGGTTCAGAGAGAAAATACAGGGCAAAATGCGGTTAGGTGTCAGAATTAAAAAAACACTTTGTAAGACGTGGTTGATTTTGTAGTTTTTCAAACGTAAAGGGACTTGTTTCTGTTTAGTTGCTTCATCACTGCTGATCGGCGAATATGCTGGGTAAAAGGTGTCAGAATTTAAAAAACTCCTTGTAAAAGGGGGTTGATTTTGGTAACTTTTAACGATGCGTGACTTGTTTCTTCTTAGTTGTTTGATTACTGCTGATCGGCTCACTAGAAGCTCTACCTGCTAAGGTAACTTGTTCCAGTAATCACAATTCAGTTTTGGTTCTCCAGAAACTTGCATGTAATTTCTAGATCTCATACATGGCACCAGTCAGTTTGCTGAACATTCTGTTCAGTAATTGCATCAACACGATTTTTTTTCTCTGCATAATACACCAAAACTTTAGAGCTGCCAGGAAAAATTTACAAGAAATGAGTTGGCAAACAATGTGGCTATCTCCAACGGTATCTCCTCCCAAAAAAAAAATCAAAACTCGTTTCTTTTATCACTGTAAAACCACATTCGTATCCGTGAGTCGTTCAAACCTCACATTGGCTATCACTGCCGCTTGTTCTAAAAAATGTAAACCCGTTTTTTTCTCACAGTAAAACCCCCATTTATATCCTCGAGTGATTCAACCTTGGCTATACTGACGCTCCTTCTAAGGAATCTAAGCCCGTTTCTTTTATTGCAAAACCACATTCGTATCCATGAGTCGTTTGAATTTCAAAAAAGAATCTTAATATCGAGATATTCCAAAAACCCACGTAATACATTGGATGTATCAACTTTACTGGAAATAAACTGTTTCTTCTTCTTTTTTTCGGTCGACCCTCACCTTGGCTGTCACTGCGGCCGCGAACTGCCGCCACGCTGCCGCGCTTGCCGAAGCCTCTGGCGGTGGCGAGCGCCGAGTTCTGGAAGCCTCTTCTGAGTCGGTCCGCAGCCTCCTGCCGCGCCCTGGCCATGAGGGCAGCCCGGCGGTAGCCGAGCTCCAGCGACTGGCAGCTCAGCACCACCGTCCCCAGCACCAGCACCACCAGCAGCCACATCCGGCACAGCATGATTTGATGTGTTCTGTAACGTAAAAAGGGTTTTGGTCAGTCGGGAGGTAGAGGAAATTTTAGATTTTGGTCAGCCGCAAGACAGATGGAATTTTGGTCACTCGAAGGTACAGCAAATAGAAGAGGCTTTAGTCAATCGCTAGGTAGAGGAAATAGAAGAGGTTTTGGTCAGTCGCAAGGCAGAGGAAACTTTTTATTTTGGTCAGCCGCAAGATAGAAGGAATTTTAATCACTCAAAGGTAGAGGAAATAGAAGGGGTTTTGGTCAGTCGCAAGGTAGAAGAAATTTTGAATTTTGGTTAGTCGCAAGATAGAAGAAATTCCGGTCACCCGCAAGGTAGATAAGGTTTTGGTCAGTACCTAGGGAGAAGAAATTTCGGTTCACTCGTTATATTCTGCGACAACAGAAGACTGTGATTGTCCCCAACAAAAAATTTTAATCACTCGTAAGATTCTGCGACGAAAGAAAACTACTTCAAAGTACATAAAATTGTTCTAGAAGACGATGCGTTTAGGATGGATACAATTCGAATTTTATTCATGTGAAATACATTCATCCTCTTTCCTTGTAAATTAAAGAAATATCATTCCAAACCAAATGTTTACCAATGACTAAACAGCATCATTAATACCTAGAACACAATCTTACTGGCGGAGGTAATTAGATTTTTGAACGTTTTGACCTTTTGGGTCATTTTCAACTAAAAAAAAAGAACATTCTTATACCTACAGGCTAATGAGATGGAAATTTTTCATTTCAGAGACAACACTCAAGAATACGCGCGTAAAAAAAATGAACTAACTCAAGTGCTAATTCCAAATCGATTTCTTTGCAGCGTGAAATTTTCGTAGAGATGTCAAATCAAGGCCTTCGGTCTTAAAAAAACCGCTCTAAATTTAGAATTAAGCAACAACGAGCCGGTACTTTGTCTTTTGTTGGTGAACTAATTGGCCCTTGAGACATCGTTTGATTGTGACGAAAAAACGTAATAAAGTCTGCTCATTTCGAATCATTGAATATAAAAAAGAATCGATAGCTGGATAATCGCAAACTGATCAGAAAGCTTTAAGCGTTTGACCATATAAATACACGTTTTAAGAGGTATTATTATTTTTCGCTTTGCTGACGTCGAGTCTTTGAAACCCCCGACAAATGCCAAACTCGACAATTGATATGAAAACTGTTTGTGAAACTACGCAGGCTCATTTCTGGGTAAACTTTAGTGGCATTTCACACATGATTCCTTCGATATTTGCGGCAAATTGCATGTCTGGTATGGTGCTAAAAAGTTTTGCTGTCCTGGAGCCGAAAATAGACTGCATAGCCATTCTGCTGTTCGTAAATGGAGCACAGCTAACCACAGTTTTCCCAGAAAAGAGCGTGTAAATGTTACTGCCCGGGAACGAGCGCTCATTGCGTCTGTAAAGCAGCTTTAGCCGTCCATAAGTTGAGGCGGGCACTATAGTTTAGCTGTCAGCTAGCGGCTTCGTAAATACTAAAATTCTTCCACTCTATCGACTGCAACGATGATGAAAGAGGAGGTACTTCATGGCACTCACACAACTTTCTCCTTATGAAAACCAATTGCGAATAATTACTGTATTTAGTTTGTCTCCATGCTGTTTATTGAAAAGGGGCCGTTGAAAAGTCAGAGCAGCCATGCAACGACGAAAAGCTAGCTCACTGTGAGCTACCTTGACCCTTTTACGAACACAAAGTATCTGACGCAGAGCTCAGTGCATGGTTCTTGTTGACGTACCATTGCCATATGGTAAAGTACAATTTATTTTACAAAATTACAATGTGATTCTAACAATTACAATTACAAAATTTATTTTTACAAAATTACAATGTGATTATAACAATTACAATTACAAAATTTATTTTACAAAATTACAATGTGATTATATAACAATTATAATTACAAAATTTATTTTACAAAATTACAATGTGATTACAACAATTACAATTACAAAATTTATTTTACAAAATTACACTGTGATTATCACAATTACAATTACAAAATTTATTTTACAAAATTACAATGTGATTATCACAATTACAATTACAATGATAAGCATTTTTCTGCGTCTTTTAACGCGTGATGAACTAGAAAAATTTCGTAAGGTTGAGAATTTGGAAGAGACAAAAAGAAAAAATTACAATGTGTAACACCGACATGAACACATTGGGAGCTGTGATAGAAACAAAATTTTAATTTTTTACTCCTGGGCTCATTTTCTACAACTGGTTAATGATAAACTCATTACTTCTACGCAACCTCCACTCCATTCTCCTCTTACATTGTTTTTTATACCACAATTCTCCTCTTACTCTTTGTTTTCCATACCACAATATTCCTCTCACTCATTGTTTTTTATACAATAATTCTACTCTTATTGTTTTTCATGCCACAATTTTCCTCTTACTCATTGTTTTTTATACCCAAATGCTCCTCTTACTCTTTGTTTTCCATACCTTAATATTCCTCTTACTCTTTGTTTTTCATACCACAATTCTTCTCTTACCCATTGTTTTTTATACAATAATTCTCCTCTTACTCATTTTATTTCATACCACAATTCTTCTCTTACTCATTGTTTTTTATACAATAATTCTCTTATCGTTTTCCATACCACAATATTCCTCTTACTCATTGTTTTTTCATACCACAATTCTTCTCTTGCTCATTGTTTTTCATACCACAATTCTTCTCTTGCTCATTGTTTTTAATACCGCAATTTTTCTTCGCTTAGGCTGACTGCCCAGTATACCTCGGTATCAAGGATACCGGGCAAGAGGTACATTCGTTATTTTTCTTTGGATTAGTAAATTGTAAATTACAGTTTCTAGACTTAATGTCTAAGTTTTTTTTTCAATCAGACGCTTTCTTGTTGTTGGTCAGGTTAAAAAAGGCCGTTTTCTAGTGCTATGTTACGTCCAATCATTGACAGCACCCCCAAGGTCCTTGAAAACTCTATAAATTTACCATCATTCTACGCATCACTCTATGAAGAAACTCTCGCAGTAAATTTTCATTAGAAATTTTCAAATCAGGCAAAGAATTGGTGTTTCTTGATATTTGAATGTCGCGATTACACTCCTGGCAAAATTTGCCGTTGGGCGAGAAGAAGACCCCCCCCACGTCTTTTTCTTAGATGCAAAGTTCAAAAGCATAATGCAGAACATTGACGAGACACATTCGTCACTCAGACTTTCCTTTAGGTAGTCCCTGATCTTATTCGTCTATTATTGTACGAACCCAATGTATAAACCACTAAATAACAATAGACAGTTGTTGCTTGCTGGGTTAGTTGGTCCGTGTCTGTGACGCTCGTAAGGATGCTTAATAACATAAGCTCCCGTTCCTTTCACACCAAAGACTTCACACCTACCCTCCCGTTCCTCCCACACCAAAGACTTCACACCTACCCTCCCGTTCCTCCCACACCAAAGACTTCACACCTACCCTCCCGTTCCTCCCATACCAAAGACTTCACACCTACCCTCCCGTTCCTTCCACACCAAAGACTTCACACCTACCCTCCCGTTCCTCCCACACCAAAGACTTCACACCTACCCTCCCGTTCCTCCCACACCAAAGACTTCACACCTACCCTCCCGTTCCTCCCACACCAAAGACTTCACACCTACCCTCCCGTTCCTCCCACACCAAAGACTTCACACCTACCCTCCAGTTCCTTCCACACCAAAGACTTCACACCTACCCTCCCGTTCCTCCCACACCAAAGACTTCACACCTACCCTCCCGTTCCTCCCACACCAAAGACTTCACACCTACCCTCCCGTTCCATCCACACCAAAGACTTCACACCTACCCTCACGTTCCTTCCACACCAAAGACTTAACACCAACCCTCCCGTTCCATCCACACCAAAGACTTATCACCTACCCTCCCGTTCCATCCACACCAAAGACTTAACACCAACCCTCCCGTTCCATCCACACCAAGGACTTATCACCTACCCTCCCGTTCCATCCACACCAAAGACTTAACACCTCCCCCTGTTACCCCCTGTGGATGAACTCTCACGCCTCCCACACCAACACCTGGCGCTCGCAGCACAGAGGTAATGTCCTCGTAGCTTCAGTTCGGCAATCGGCAGTCCATTGTACCAACGTTAATTAACAAGGCTCATCGATCATGCGGTTAGCGGCTAATACAGCTCGCTGCAGGGCCTCCAATGCTGCAGCGTTCTGCATTATGAAAGTCCTTCAGTAGTTCAATACTGATGCGTGCGAGTACATATGAAACTTTTCTCGTGATGAACTTGCTGGATAGAGCGAAAGTTTTGCTCACCACAACCTCAATGAAAAGCAATTCCCTCCACCCAATATGAATTACTCGATACAGTCGATTGGCTCGCTTTGATGAGGCTGAAAACCTTGTGCTGATTTTTGGAAAAATACGTCGATCATAAGCACGTGTTCTATGCTGGGAAAATGGGAGTTCACAATCGTTTGAAAGGAATATAGAACGGTGGGACTAGGTCACTGGTGAATTTTATTACTTTTGCTTAACTTCATATCAGTTTAACGGAATGTCATGCAACGTTGCAAAATTGTGAAACTCCATATTCCGTACACCTCATTTTTGAAATCATATGAATACAACGAAAATAATTACAATAGTTTGAAGCAAATGTGCTATAACAATGAACAGATGTCCTTATCTCACAAAAAAAACTCTGATATCTGCGAAATACGTCACTGTCGCCAAACGGTTACCGATATTCGGGAAATATCTACACACAATATTGGTCAGTTTCTAAGAAAAATTCAACTGGTTGAATTTGGTATAATAATTTGGTATAATTAAAACTAAATGAAGGCCTCGCCTCAGACAAGCTGAACAGAATTTTTAGGGAGGATTTTTTTGCCAAACTTAACAAGTTTTCGTTTTTTCCGTGCAATATTTCACCGCAAGCATCTGGTAGACCTTTAAAATTTTCAGGTACCTTAACAAGTTTTCGTTTTTTTCAAACAACATTTAAGCACAAGCACAATAACTCCTCAGCATTTGGTAGACCTTTAAAATTTTCAATTGATTATTAGTATTTGAGGTCAAATTTTAATTGGAAAAGATCTGATCTTGATAGTTTTGGTCGTAAAAAGTGGTGGAGGTTTTCGTTTCTCATACAGTACTTAAACACAATGACTCCTCAGCATCTGGTAGACCTTCAAAATTTCATGCGATGAATGATATTTTTTGTCAAGTTTCATTTAGAAAAAATCCAACCTTGAGCAAAAAAGTAGACCGATCTGGCAACTCAAATAGAGAGTGCCACACCGCCCACGCTTGTAGCTGCAATCGCTGGCCCAGAGCGCCATGAGTGATGAACACGGTAAAGGAAACAAGGTAGAGTCATTTCTACCTGGGAGAATACGCCTCCTCTAGTTCGGCTAGCCAATAGAATAGCTTTATTTCAAACAAACTTAATGACGTCACCGTTGCGATGTGTCGTTCGGCCAATAGTAGTGCCAGATTTGAGGCTAGCAGTATCGCCAGATGCAATATGAGAGCTGCTATTGGTTCGTTGCCGTGATGTAAACATTGCCACACGGTCGATGAAAAAAAAGTCTGGTTTGATCCACCTAATTTCTTCTTTATTGGTAATGAACGCAAGCAGTCAGACGCAGTTAAATAAGTCTTTGAACAGACAATTAAAAGTGAGATATGATGGAAAAAATATGTAGTCTAGCGTATCAGATAGTGAATGTTTAAAACTTATTAATATTGATTTAAAACTACAATGGGTAGCACCTGGACGTTCTTTTGATCAACGTTCCTTCGATTCAAGAGAACTGCTACTTAGATTTCAATGTGAGAGTAAAGAATAAGAGAAATAATCCTGGGAAATAGTTTTGAGAAAAAGTGCCGCTTCATGTTGACCACAATGGTTTTATGTTCTTGTCCGAAGATGCGAATGCTTTTTTTTCGCTTGGTAAATTAAGTGTATTAGACGAAAAAAATTCAGATCATTTTGCTGTGAAGGTTTCAAGCTTGGCCTCGTTGAAAAAAATCTTCTTACAGGAATAAAAATAAAGAGCGCTTTCATCAAGCTTAATCGCTTGAAAATTTTTAATGAGCCCGAGAATAGTCATTTGATGTAAAAACTAGAAGTTCAATTATATTAAAAATACGACCTCGATATTTCCGGGAGTAAAAATCTCAACGTACATTTCGAGTTCTTTTTTTGTTCAATTTTGTTGCAACTTTCTTGTCTGTGTTGTGATGAGTTCAAGAACAGGCGTTTTGTTCTGCGTGTAAACTCACTTTTTAATTATTTATAGCATATGTGCAAGTGCCCGGATTGAAATCTACCTGACTTTGTGTGTGTGCATGTTGTTCTTGCATGATGATGCTGCTGTGGATGTTATCATGTTTTCTGCAGTATTTAGAAGGGTGTGAACCCTTATCGTAGCATAGTTTGTGCTGTAAATGAGAGTTCACCGGATGGAAAAATATTCTCAGACTCTTCCTGAAATCGAGTGAATGTGTACTATTGGGTTGAAAAATAGCGTGATTCAAAAAACAAACTTTCGATAAATAGTTAAAAGCAATTTATACTACTTTCCTAGTAAAAAAACCTCTGATAAAGTTCGATAGAGTCGAATTAAGGGTAGAAAGAGTAAACATGAGCTTGAAAGATGTGGATTGTAGAATGTAGAAAGAGTAAACTCTTTCTAAATTAAGGGTAGAACGAGTAAACATTTCTGAAGTAAACATGATTCGACATTTTACAGTTAAAGAATGCATCATGTTGCAGAAAAATTCACAGTTATGCAAGTTATTATTTTTCTCAATGTACTTTGGAAATTGCCGAGAGTGATTAATCATTATTTTTACAATGCCAAGCTCTTTGAATAAATGTAAGCATGGGATACAATATCGCACACCTAGTATAGAAATTTAATGAGTATGAAATTATTAAGTATAAATTAGTCCTGAAGAACATTAAAGATCGAAACGTTTTATTTCGATTTCCCGTCTCAAAAAAGCTTTGCTCGTTAGGAATAAATCAAACATATCGGTTAAGAATCACTAAAATTTTAGTTCTCGTCCGTCTTAACTAGTTAGAGTTGACAACTGCAGCCAACCATTTGATAATTCTAACCACGGTGGAATTTACCCTCACATGTTCTTCATACGCTCCAGAATTTCGAGAATTCTAACATACGTGACATTTTCTCCTATATGTACGTCATTCCCCCCAGAGTTTCAAGAAGTCCAACTAAGGTAGCCTTTTCTCCCATTTGTATGTCATTTGCCCCAGAGTTTCAATAATTCCAACATAGGTGGCATTTTCTCCCATATGTACGTCATTCGCCCCAGAGTTTCAATAATTCCAACATAGGTGGCATTTTCTCCCATATGTACGTCATTCGCCCCAGAGTTTCAATAATTCCCACATAGGTGGCATTTTCTCACATATGTACGTCATTCGCCCCAGAGTTTCAATAATTCCAACATAGGTGGCATTTTCTCCCATATGTACGTCATTCGCCCCAGATTTTCGATAATTCCAACATAGGTGGCATTTTCTCCCATATGTACGTCATTCGCCCCAGAGTTTCAATAATTCCAACATAGGTGGCATTTTCTCCCATATGTACGTCATTCGCCCCAGATTTTCGATAATTCCAACATAGGTGGCATTTTCTCCCATATGTACGTCATTCGCCCCAGAGTTGCAATAATTCCAACATAGGTGGCATTTTCTCCCATATGTACGTCATTCGCCCCAGATTTTCGATAATTCCAACATAGGAGGCATTTTCTCCCATATGTACGTCATTCGCCCCAGAGTTTCAATAATTCCAACATAGGTGGCATTTTCTCCCATATGTACGTCATTCGCCCCAGAGTTTCAATAATTCCAACATAGGTGGCATTTTCTCCCATATGTACGTCATTCGCCCCAGAGTTTCAATAATTCCAACATAGGTGGCATTTTCTCCCATATGTACGTCATTCGCCCCAGAGTTTCAATAATTCCCACATAGGTGGCATTTTCTCCTATATGTACGTCATTCGCCCCAGAGTTTCAATAATTCCAACATAGGTGGCATTTTCTCCAATTCGTACGTCATTCGCCCCAGAGTTTCAAGAATTCCAACATAGGTGGCATTTTCTCCCATTTGTACGTCATTCGCCCCAGAGGTTCATGAATTCCCACATAGGTGGCATTTTCTCCCATTTGTACGTCATTCGCCCCAAAGTTTCAAGAATTCCAATCACGTTGACATTTGCCCCAAATGTACGTCATTCGCCTCAGAATTTTAAGAATTTCAGCCAATATGACACCCTCAAATGTACCACATTCACCCCAGAGATTCACAAATTCCATTCACGGTGACAATTGTCCTCAAATGTACTCCATCCGCCCAAGAGTTCTCTGACCTGCAGCACCTGTGTTTTACCCAGTGCATACAGTCCGCTTTCATTTGGTGCTATTTTTGTGCCAAAGTGCCGGAAATTACGTCCTCATTAGCAATAGTACTCCAGATAACAATACGAAGTGCCGATCATATCGCAGGCAATGAAAACTTGGATAGTATTCGTACAGTAGGAAGGTTTTCTAAATAATAGCGTTTAGATACAGTTCTTGTTAAGCGCGTTCCAATTCTTGGTTATTTCGAAATCAAAGAGGAGAAAGGACTAATTTTTTCAATGCAGAGTACGTGTGCTGCTGCTGCTGCGACAACGGTTCAATGAACTAACACGATAAAAATAAAATAAAATAAAATTCGATTTCTCGGACATTCTTTAGGTCTCACGACCTATATCAAGAATATTTAGATATACCTAAGCCTTGAGACGCAAATCTGACTTTATTTTTCAAACATTCTCAATTACGCTTATTGACTTCATGCAAAAATTAGTAAATTTCCCCATATTAACAGAAAATTACTTAAAATACAAGTCACCGAAACACAGTTCGATCATCTGTATTTAATTGTAGAGCTTAGAAGCTTTCGTGTTATTTTATAAGTTCCCCTCGACCTCTTAAGTTTTGCTGCGATTTCTTCATTTTTTTATTCTTTACCCTGTTTTATTTTGCTTGTGCTCACTTCAGTACCTCAGGTATCACTATAACAACATGATTATTGAGTAGCGTTTTCCAAACAATTTCTTTAATATCTGTCGTCGTTGTTTAAAATTCAGAGGATAAATGAAGCAGGAATCGAGATTTACTAGACTGGAAGTATCACTATAACCAATATTTTTTTTAAAGGCCATTCCATTTTAATGTAAGCTTCATAGTGTTCAGGTCGATATGGAAATCAGACCAAAACCATAATTAAATCGAAAAAGTTGGCATAGCAATAGAAAAATGACCAAGACCACTGTTTTACATGCAAAAGTAATTTTAAACTTTTCTTGATGCATCTATTTTTGCATTTCAATATTTACAAAACGCATGAACTGAGCCGTTCATGTATGCCATACATGTATGTTGCAGCTGAATTGATTGTACACAGACACCTGCTTTAGTAACAAAACATGAATTAAATGCAGCTGCAAAATAAGAATTACTTCGTAAATACTTCTTTAATATAAGCCACAAAAAAATGTTTTGTAAGTACTTTATAAATATTAGCCACAAAAAATGCTTCGTAAGCACTCTATAAATATAAGTCACGTACAAACTCCCCGCGAAAGCATTCAGTGCTAAGCACTCTATACATGCTCCCGAAGGGTGTTCCAATCACCCACCTAAACATAAAGACCGAAATGAACTGGTCTCAGTGCTGTACTCACTTCAAATCACCATCATTTTTCTGCTCTTGGTGATAGTCTCACTTGCGCTCTTCACGCCGTGAGGTCCGAGGCAGTTTATTTTTACCGCGAGTGAATGACAGCCATCAATTCAGAGCGCTACATCTCATCATTGACGGGTATAAATACATTCCAAGTGCAATAAAATATTGCGAGAGTCGCTTTTTCTCGATCTGCTTGACGCATTTCTCGATCGTCATAAAACAGGCGCGCCTGAGTTGGAAAGTAGGTGAATTCTGGATTAGCTGAAGTGCTCATTTAATACTTTGACTGCGATGTTCGCAACCATTGGTCACTGGGGAGTTTTCATAATGCTGCTGACAGACCAGTAGTGTCACACTCAGTTTTCATCAGTACTAAATTAAAACTAAATGAAGACACGATTCAGGTAATGTTTACAATTTTCAATCTTACTTAGTACAATTGACTTTAAGTTTGAGTTGAATATTAAACTTCAGTTTTACCTACCGCAGTATTAATCCCTCCAAGCATCAAACCAGCACGGATAGGATTGGCAGGGCATTAGGGTAGGGGGGGGGGGGAGGGGCTTATCTGGAAAAGGTCCCAATTTTGATGCATTTTTCAACGTGTCTTCTCCCAACTTCAAAATTCCGCCTGAATCACAAACTCCGCGCGAGATATCAGATGATCAGATTCCGAAAATACCGAGACGCAAAAATACAGACGCCTGCACACAGTTGTCCGGGTGCGTGACATGAAGCATTGTTAAAGGCTATAAACCAAAAAATACTAATATGCCAAAATAGGCCATTTGATTATCAAATTACATCATGTTAATCAACATGTCCGCTACTAAGCAATACATTAAAAATTGTTCGAGTCTCCTCACATCTCGATCAAAAACTTAAATTCCCATTTCACCGGCAAAGGTGGAATGCGTCTAGCACGAAAACAATCGCCAAATTGCTCGATGGATTAAACTGAATAGTATTACTGAATTACTGTATTACTAAATGTTATATTACAGAAGGACCATATTGATCAGAGATGGATCCCATCTCAGATTCACGTTTGATGTGTTCGTGTCGCCAACATAATGGTAGACCAGATACCACCGGGGCACGGTTCATTAAAAGTTCAAAGAACACAATTCCCACTGAGTGTCAATTTTTGTCCCTTACAGTACACCCTTCTGACAAACTTGCCCTGTGTCTGCGCTGCCCATTGTTTATTTGAAGGCAATAGCAATGGAAGTCCATTTGAAAAATTGAAAATTTAGCCGCCCCAGGAAAAATACAACACCTAAGATAAGAAATAAACAAAATCCAAACAAATAACATTGAGTAAGGCAGTAAATCTAAATATTGCGTTTCAATGTTTTGGCAGCTCTAAACTCGCTGCACATTTGTCCTTTGATTCAAATTAAGAATTCTGATTAGGACTGTTCTTCAAAATAGGACAGTATGGGCAGATGGTAAGCTTGATTTATGGGCTTATATAGAATGTTAAAATTAAACTCTTTCGCTACTAAAATGGAAAAACTTCAAATCGGCCATTTTCAATCTTTTTTTGATATCAGTTGACAGATCCTCTCAAGATCTTCCACTACCTATATTTGCTTAATATATACAGAGAAAACACTTTCTTATTAAAATGTTCTCGATGGGTGAGTCCAACTAAAATTGCTTTGAAACTCGGCGTTGAAGTAATTTGGCTGTAGATATTTTCTATTGGTTCAGCTAGCTTCCTAAAATATTTGCCCAATAAGTAGAGTAAAAATGCAACCGTTTATAAAGTGGATGACTAGCATGCACATCATAACAAGATTCCATGTGTCAATTCGATAACGTTTTGGGTAATTACACTGCCGCTTGACTGATCAACTAATCTCATGTGCTCAAAAAGAAGGGGAAAATATTTAAGTTCGCGTCCAGCGAGGAGAATTGAGTTCCATGAACGTGGGATGCGGGGCTATGAAGCCGAATTGCAATCTTACACGTTAGTGGTCACTGCACAGCAATAATTTGTAATTCAAATTGAAGTTACCTCGTTCACTCAAGCTACTAAATTTTACTAACACAAAAATACTTCTAGATCTTTGCTGACTCAAAGAGTACTCGGTATCACAGTCTCCCAGGAGGTGAGTTATCTCAGAACAATTAAGAAAGAACAATATTCAGCGAGTAAGAATACCAGTTCTTGAGATGATTCTAACACGTTATCTGATCTGAACAAGGTATTGAGCTCTGGTGTTCACATTCTGCAACAGGACGAGCGCATCAAGTTTTAAATGGGTTAAGCGGCTATCTCTGAAATTCTCCCGAATTTGGCTGCGATGAGCAGAAATTGCGATTGCTGACGAGGCAACTCTGCTGTGTGGGATCGTGAATGCGGGCAGGTGTTGATCAAAGGCATTCAAAATGAGATACAAATTAGGAATTTGTAATGCAGATATGAAATGGTGCAGCACGCGCGGCTTCTCGTAAATTCGTTTGGCTTCGATTGCCTTCCGGGACCTTTTCTTATTGTGTTACAGAATGACGGATGGAGAGATTTCTGAGCTTCTGATTGGCTGGAGGGTGAAGGACGGCAACACAAAATAACACCGCGACAGCCTACATCTACGTAGCTCATGTGCTCCGCCATGCATGTCATTTGCCAAGTGTCCCGTTCAGGTAGCTTTTTGCGGTAAAATTTTAGTCTGTTCATACAGAAGCTAGTTTCTTGAGGTTAAATTTTAGTCTGTTCACATGGATGCTAAAAATCATGCGTGTAATAAAACTGATAGGATCCTGATAAGGAAATATTTCATTTCAGTTTGATGTTATTAATTTGAAGTCAGTACTTATTATAAAAAGACTTGAGATGAATTTTGGGTGAAATTAGAAAACAATTTTTAGCTTGTCTCCTGGATAATTCTCCGTGCTTCACAAACACGTTCCGTAGGGCAAACGCTACAGGTGTAACATTAGCCATAGTGAATGTTCTTTAATGCGTTGCCGTATAGGGCAATAAAGTGAAGATTTTAGGTCCCATGAAGTTCAGATTGAATATAGAGGTGAACACCAAGCTTAGCTAGCGGGAAGCAAAAAGAATATTTCCACCTTTCTTCGATCATGGTGGGCAAAATTATTTAAGAGTAACTCCAGTTCTAACAGCCAAGAATTGGGTTTGAATAGACATGCATCTAACTGTGAGCTTATAATCTTCAGCATATATAAAGTGACTTCGCATTAATGCTCCAATATTGGCTCAGCGATCATTTCAAGCTCCTGCATCCTGCGATGCTTTCGTCCGCTTTGGAGTATGGCAGTCGCTAATGGGCATCGAAACAGCGTAGTAATTTTTTTGTGCATAGCTAAGGCGGTCATATTTTGGCACTGAGGTTGAAAAGCCATTATTTGGCATTGAGGTAAAACAGTGATATTCAGCATATGATTGACGTAGTTATTTTTTGGCATATGAGAAATGCAGTTATTTTTTTAGCACAAAGGTAAAGCAGTGGTTTTCAGCATTTGATCAACGTAGTTATTTTTTTGGCATATGAGTAACACAGTTATTTTTTGGTACATAGGTCACATTGAAGTAAAGCAGCTGTTATTCGACACAGAGGTAACGCAATTATTTTTCAGCTCATGAATAACGCAGCTTTTTAGAATGAACATGAAGTAACCATGTTTTGGCAAATGGATAAAGCAGTAATTTTTTGGCATGTAGGTAAAAGAATCCCATTGGGTTAAAACAACTGTTACCTGGGATTGAGGTAACGCAGTTATTACTGTATAGCAGTGGTCTCCAAACTATGGCCCTCGGGCCAAATCTGACCCGGCAGAGTGATCAATCCGGCCCGCGACGATAGACAACAGTAATCGAACTAGCAGATTTAGCTAGAGTATGCTAGCTCAGGGTGCCTACTCGGCTACTGTTTTAGAAATGATAGATAATAGAGGAAAAATTAAAACGGGTTTGCCCCTTAGGACTTCCTGGAGTAATACAGGTAGGTGTGGCCCTAAAGTTAGAAAGTTTGGAGACCCCTGCTGTATCTGAATGGCACATTTTTTTCTGGGGGGGGGGGGGGGGCACAGACGTAACCTTATTCGAAAGAATAATAAAGAAATAGCTTCAGACACTAAAAACTTTCATTGTTATATATTTTATTTTCTTTTGCATGGCTTGCATCTGGTTTCAAGACCGGGATAATAGCATGCAAAGTTGGTACTGAATAGATATACCAACGGTAGGGGTTGATACGTTGCTGACTAAAATTCAATCGTGCAATCCGTGTCTGATTTAACTCCCTCAGAACTACTCCGATAAAACTTCTCCATTAGATTCAATAATGACACTCCGATTGCATTTAGAACATGTGGAGAAATACATCCAGTTTTTTCTAGGGTACGCTGCAGAAGAAGAAAATCTTCGTGCCCCACTTTTTGAAGGAAGCCGCAAATCGCCCAAGCACTACAAGAGACAGATGGCCCTTATGAAGTCTGGCGATCTTTAGAACCAAATTGGTGATCATTTTGAACGGCTATTCCAAGGAGGAAATATCGACAATAAGGGGCTCGTTTGGTTGAAGGAAAGAAAACTTTGACTTAGAGGAAATTCGGACAAAGTCGAAGGCTTTCTGTCGATGATCGAAGAAAATTGGTGCTAGAGTGCTTGAGGGGTGTTGAGTATGTCGGTCACGTGGACCAAACAAATCTCAAAGCTTTTGAGGAAGGAAAATAACATGGGTAGTAGGATGTGCAAGTCAGACACATCATTAATGGGCAAAAAAACGTATACACTGTTTTAATTTCTGAACAGTTTGTGCACGCTTGTTCCGTGTATTTAGTTCAGTTTGCGCCTTTAACAAGAAGAAAAATACAAATTGATGAAGCCCTTTAAGAACGGTTCTCCCAAATTGTTAAAGCCTTTAGGGATTCGAGGAAACTATTGCATACGGCCCGAACATAATTTTCGACCACTCCACACGAAAAACCAGCTGAAAATTAGCACAAACGAAGAAAATTTCTTAGTCGCATTCTTACACTGCCTGAAGAGAACGCATATGAAATCAAACTCGCTTTAATGCTTGATAAGAGACGCACTAGGAGAGACACTGTATTCAATGCCTAAAAAGAGATGTGTGTCATGTACTACAGAGGTTTCATTACTTGGAGAAAGACGTGAGTTAACCTACATACGAGTAACAGCAAATATTTTACTGCCTGAAGAGAGACATGCGTCACAATGCAGACACTTTACCGCCTGAAGAGAGACACGCGTCACAATGCAGACACTTTACTGCCTGCAGAAACCCAAAGTACGCGCTTGGCTGCCTAAGGTTTGAGAAGAGGCGGACGCAAGTAGCCAAGCGTTCAACACCTCCGCTGACAAATCCTCGTGAATTCTTGCGTGAAGTACAAAAGTTCGAAGTCATCGCAGTAATGCAGGCGACAATCTCCAGTGAGCTCGCCCACTCTCAATGCAAAAAAATGCTCTTTGCTTGACAAGTTTCAATTTTGTATAAGCTTTTTGCATGGGTGAGATGCTTATTCTTAGTCGGGAAATGGGGATTTTAATTTACGTGGAAATGTGTGCTGAATGTAAAAGTTCTCGGTTTTCTTCGTAAATTTTTCAAAACAGTTTTTGATTCATACAGCAGAGTTGCGTATCTTCCACCTGGTTCAGCCATAGGGCAACTACTTCAGGCCGAGATTAGAAACTGCACAGAACTGCAAATATTTTGTGTAAGTTTCACTCTTGATTACAATGCGACCTGCTCGCTACGTTAGTTTAACGATGTCTAGAGATAGGTTAGCAGAATCTTCTTGTAAATCAGGGCTTGTCAACCGGGGGTACATGCACCCCTAGGGGTACATTTAACATACTTCATATGTTTAAAGGTACAATATATATATATATACATATATATACATACAACCGTGTAGGTATTTATAATTATTGATCATTAAGTGTATTTTTATAGTTTCTTAAGCCTTTAACTGTGCTGGGGGTACATGAAGATACACCGTTGAGCTAAGGGGGTGCACGACAATAGAAGGGTTGAGGAGCCTTGTTATAGATGGTCTCAGCTAACAGATGGCAGCATGTGAACTTTTACGTCTACAA
The DNA here is from genome assembly GCA_030386875.1 of Morinoia aosen. Lineage (NCBI taxonomy): Eukaryota > Metazoa > Arthropoda > Malacostraca > Amphipoda > Talitridae > Morinoia > Morinoia aosen. Next base: position 65,759,445 of record CM059560.1, read on the forward strand.
GGACACGTTACGAGCAAGAGTTAAAACATCTTGAATTACCATTTTTCATAAAGTAAGTTTCGTACGTCAATTTAGAAGCACTTATGCTGCTGGTTATTTGCTGCGACGCCTTAATATGTTTTGGCAATACGGCTCGTTAAAAGTAAGCACATCTCAAGGACTATATTTCTCCAACTCGTGAGAGTAAATTCAGGTATTTCGAAAGCCTGCTGAGTGTTGATTGTGCCTTCTGCGACTCTCAATTTTTGAATTTAAATGATCTTATGAGAACCTCAACTGATGTGGCGAAAAAATAATCGCAGTTATTCAACTAACACGACGTTTTATTCATGTTAAGAATAGTCGGATAAATATCTCAAGTCAACACAACTGTGCGTTGGTTACAAATAACTGGTAACTAATTTTTGTATTAGTTGTGATTCACACAAGGTGCGTACCTCGAGCGTTGACTGCACACGAGGGAAACATTCACAAACAACACTTGCATTTGTATTCATTAGGATGAAATAAGAAAAATTTACAGATCTTTTCCAGATAAACCCAGCCACTAATGCAACACATAAGCTCACCCACTGGTAACTTTCGAAATAATGCACCTATCGACTTCAAATTACTCTCAAACAAAAGATTAAACCATTCTTTCGTTTGGAAGTGATTTGAAGTCGATCGGTGCATTATTTCGAGAGTTATAAGTGCGTGAACTTATGTGTTAATTAATGGCTGGGCTTATCTGGAAAAGATCCGTAAATTTTTCAGTAATGTATTTTACAATCAGAAATCCCTCATACCACAGAAAACAGTTTCAATAATACAGTGACGCAAGAAATAATTCTCTAATATAAAAGATAGCTTAAACCGACTCTACAGCCGTAGAGTATGAGCGAGAATATGCTCAACACTTGTAGCGGAGGTAAATATTCGATGAAGGTTTTGTGAATCAAGCACAGTCAATTCTCAAGTTCAAGTAAAACCTTACGCAAGTTAAGAATTATGTGCCAGAAAATTAGTCCCAGTTACTCAAACCATGATCCAAGCATCGTGTTAGTTGAATGACCCAGACTAATTTTGAGCCGTACAAGTTGGGGTTTTCATAAAATGATGCATAACTCGACGGTCGACTACACTGAAAAACTAGCGCTGACCCAATTGCTCGACCCTAAAAAGAGTGCTACCGAGGCTATGGGGCCTGCGTGTTCTCAAATTGTAATTTATAAGTAATTTATAGGTCCAACTTCGAGCGGCTCTGTTCTTTTCAAGCTCAACATGGTGTTCCGCCGTGAATGAAGTGACATGAAGAGCGAATAATTCCATTATCTCCTACTAGAAGTCGAGAATCAGGCGAAGGCTTCAATGAACTTCGTTTCTCAGGAAAAATTGAGCTTTTGATCAGGGACCAAACTGGGGCAAGGCTAAAATTCCACGGACAAGTTCTCAATAAACGCTCGTGGGTGGTGAATTAAATGGGTCGTAGAACGTGACTCAGAATGCCGTGTCTGTCGTACGGGCTTTTTTTCGTAGCTGAAAGCACAAAACATTGGAAATCAATCATTATTCAGTGATGCGACTCAAAGCTTCATGTGCCAAACGTATCGGCAACGAGGAAAATGTTTGCATTTTAAGTGTTCGAATGAAGTCGTAACGAGCACTTGTAACTCGCTGAGTTTTAATGAAAATTTAATTTAAAATATTAGCTCGCTGCTGCAACAATTTGAAGAAAAAAAAAGTTGAAGAAGATGAAACAAGATAAAAATTTAATGAAGATTTAATTTAAAATATTAGCTCGCTGCAACAACAATTTGAAGAAGAAAAAAGTTGAAGAAGATGAAACAAGATAAAAATTTAATGAAGATTTAATTTAAAATATTAGCTCGCTGCAACAACAATTTGAAGAAGAAAAAAGTTGAAGAAGATGAAACAAGATAAAAATTTAATGAAGATTTAATTTAAAATATTAGCTCGCTGCAACAACAATTTGAAGAAGAAAAAAGTTGAAGAAGATGAAACAAGATAAAAATTTAATGAAGATTTAATTTAAAATATTAGCTCGCTGCTGCAACAATTTGACGTAGGATCAAATCAACAGTTATCAACGATGTGATTTGAATGATGAGTAATAATTTGCGAAACGTTTCGCTCCTCTAAAGCAATCAATAGAAAAATACAAGCAGAAAAAACGAAAGTCTAGTCAAAATGTTTTCACGATTCGGCAGCAGGTATCGCTTTAATTCTAGTCCTCTTTTCATTCGAAAAAATAAAAATTTCTTTCTATCCGTTGGGAGCTTGCCATTCCGACGCAGCTAAAACCCAAATGATGCTGTCTATTTGAGGCATTAACGGGAACTTAAAATTTTCCCTATATACTAAAACTATCTCGATATTATAGCTGAATGATCACATTTAAAGGGCTACAGAAAAGCAAGCATGATATTCACGGGCATTCACAAAAATGAAAATCTGGATACTCCAGCGTGCTTTAATATCACGGGTATTCAGCACAATGATATTATTTCCCTTTTTCAAGCGTACGAAATAGAAATCTTACAAGATTTCTATTCAAATTTAAATTGCATCCCGAATGTCTTTATGATATGTATTATTTTCAGTGAACTAATAAAATCTTTACTGCGTTGGAGTGCACTTGGGGTGACATTATGTCGTACGGCACCCTAGTGGTAAGTTAGCTAAGAGAGTTGCGTTCTTGTCTATTGTTTGAATGATCAAAACACCGCAGTGCGAGTAAGAGGATTTCTTCCCGTTGAGAAAAGGAAAAGAGTTAGCCAGCATTCAATTCCTACCACATTTCTAAAATGGATTTTGGCTCTACCGGGTGTAACCATCATTGCAGTCTGACAGTATAATGCCATCTGAACATCCAATTGACGACATTATGCGTATTAACTTGAATGTGACAAATATATTCATTATCAGTATAGGTAGTACATTTGTACATTGTGACGTTTCAGCCTGGAAAAAATGTCGAGAAGCTAGTAACGAAAACAAAAAATTTGATAAGTGTCTAAAATGATGCTAACGCATGGAACAAGTTTGATTGATTTTGGGTAAAGCCATCAAACTTGAAAATCAACATCTTTTACTATTTGGAGAGTGTAAAAAAGTCATACAGTGAATTTCGCTGTAGAAAAGGTGGGTTATGTCAATGAAATTGAAACTATGGTTGACGCAAAAACACTTGAGAACTGCTGCTGAAATATTTTTGAATTCAAGAAAAATATCTAACAGAAAAGCTTTTAGATATAATCGTAAAATATATCAACGAGGCTTTTGCTTTATGTTTCAAAATGTGCAACTTAAAAGCAAACTTGTGAGATTAAATCGGAAGAGAGCTCACAAAGTACGAATGAGGCGTGAATTATTTTAAATAAAACATTCTGTAAATCAGCAGAGATAATCCGGATTAGTTTCAGGTCGCAGAAAACGTTTGTCCGGCTTAGAACTAATGTAGAATTCAGAAGTTTGCTACATTTTCGCCCGCCAAAAATATTTTGGGCTCAAACTTTGATGTCGTCATGTTTAAATGGATGACGCACGAGGCAGCTTACTGCCGGCTAGGCGCAGGGTGAATCTCTTGAAGGGCTTGCGCTACGTGTGTGGGTGCGAAAACTTCCAAAACTTGAAAATTACTGTCCTGCTTTGTGATCCTTTGGAAATCAGCGCGATTTTGTCACCGTTATAAGCGTGTCACAAAACTTCTAAACGCTTATTCTCTGGTAAAAATGTTGGGATTTTTTCGAGGTTATTTTTACCAGTTTACGGTACTTCCGAGAGCTGAATCTTCACGATGAATTAATAATTTTTGTATTCAAAATGTATAAGCGTGCTACAAAACTTCTAAACACTCATTCTCAGGTATAAATGTTGGAATTTTTACGAGGTATTTTTTTCCAGTTTACGGTATTTACGAGAGCTGAAACTTAACGATGAATTAATAATTTTTATATTCAAAATGTAATTGCGGAGTCTTAGCACTTAACGAAAAAGCCTTTACCGAGAACGAGGAAGGTGACACAAGCATCTAAGCAAACGAATGGTTTTAATTCGTTACGATTAACTCATATGTTTTACTTTATCGTTGTTTGATAAGTTCTTGTTTGAAGTGATATTTATGTCTCAGTCATAGATAAATCTTGAAGGGCACATGGTGAAAATTTTACATTAGGACGGCGAAACTCTTACATTTAACAAGAAAATATCATTCATAACAAACGTAAAATGAGTTCATCTTTTCAGTCGCAAATGTTTAGGCTGATTTCAGGTGTTAAGGTTAATATTAATCCATTACTCACAGCAGATCTTTATATTTCTGAAAAAATTGGATGCATGTTCACTGAAAGTACTGTAACTGCTGTAAAAGCAGTTTTACAAGTTCAGGTATACCTGTTAAAACTACTGTAGAAGCAATTAAGTTCCTGCTAAAAGCACTGTATCAAACTCACATAAAAAATTCTTATGAACTGGAACCTAAAAAAGCATTTCCCTCAGATCTTCGGGAAAGCCTTCACTCTCGGAAAAATTAGGAATTATTTACAGTTTTCTCGTAGTAGCGATTCATGAATGCAATGTGGATTCGAAGATACAAACGAGAAAAATATCAATTTCCTATATTCCGTACGAAAATATCCGGTGTCGAGAAGCAACAGCTATATCTTAAAGGTAAAATTTCTACACCGAGTTGATATTTGGTCTTTTCATAATCCGAGAAAATTAAATTCAAGGCCAATTGTCTATAAACTCCCGAGGCAGTCACCCAGCAATAATTTTTCAGAAGGGTTGACAGACATGTACCGTTGAAATTATAGCAGGTTATTTAAAGTTGAATTTCAACAATCATTTTGTAAAATTAATTTTTGAATGAAAATATCGGAGCTTGAGCGTCATGCACTTGATGCTTAATCACTACGGGCAGTGAGATGCCTGAAATTTGTTGGTTAGGGTCGATTAGATTATAGCTCCATTATGCATCATAAGATGCACTGCTGAGACACAAAGTTAGTGACAGAAGTGTTTTCCTCTGCGAGTCAATACTGAGGTCGTGAGTCAATACTAGGCCTTGAACCAATACTGAGGTCGTGTACTGGGGTGATGAGCCAATGCTGAGGTCGTGTACTGAGGTGAGGAGCCAATACTGAGGTCGTGTCCTGAGGTGATGAGCCAATACTGAGATCGTGAGCCAATAGTAAGATCATGAGCCAATGCTAAGATCATCAGCCAATACTGAGGTGGTGAGCTAACACTGATACCATGAGCCAATACTGAGATCGTGAGCCAATAGTAAGATCATGAGCCAATGAGATCATAAGCCAATACTGAGGTTGTGAGCTAACCATGAGCCAATAGTGAAGTCATGATCCAATATGATCATAAGCCAATGCGAGGTCGTGAAGGAAGAGCGCAGCCACCAAAGCTTAGTTAAATGTTTAATTTCAGTCAGATTCACTCCTTTCCAAATTTCGATTTCGAACATGATGACAAATTTTAAACGATTTGTGTGAGGTGGGTCGGGGATATCTGTTTGCGTGAACATCTTTTTGAAGCAACATGTCACCTTTTACAAAATATTTTAATGATCAAATGAACATTTCAACAAATCTATCTCGACAACCTGTCATTCAAAAAAAAAAAGCTAACGCGCGTTAATATTAAAGTTAATATTAAACAACAAGTGAACAAAAAGCTCGGAAAGTAAATAACTCTCAGAGCAAACCATTCTACGTCAAGTAAAACCGCTTATTATGCATCACAAAATACTGAATCTGCTTGCCTTACATATGAGGACGACGCCCTGTATATAAATAAATCAGTTCACATGACTGCGTCCCCGTGCTGTCATTCTGTCTCGTTGCCGTCAGTAACTTCAGAAGCAGAACTCGAGCCGCAAGGTCGCCGGAAAACCCGAGAAATAATCGACTTGGATAGCACAGACTGCACTCCGACGGTCATGAGGGAAAAGGAAGTTCTCTAACTTCAATGATCGCATTCTATTTTTATTGGAGCAGATGGAAATTCTCGAACTCCAGCTCTCTTGGAGCAGATATAAATTCTCGAACTCCAGCTCTCTTGGAGCAGATGGAAATTCTCGAACTCCAGCTCTCTTGGAGCAGATATAAATTCTCGAACTCCAGCTCTCTTGGAGTAGATGGAAATTCTCGAACTCCAGCTCTCTTGGAGCAGATGGAAATTCTCGAACTTCAGCTCTCTTGGAGCAGATATAAATTCTCGAACTCCAGCTCTCTTGGAGTAGATGGAAATTCTCGAACTCCAGCTCTCTTGGAGCAGATATAAATTCTCGAACTCCAGCTCTCTTGGAGCAGATGGAAATTCTCGAACTCCAGCTCTCTTGGAGCAGATATAAATTCTCGAACTCCAGCTCTCTTGGAGCAGATGGAAATTCTCGAACTCCAGCTCTCTTGGAGTAGATGGAAATTCTCGAACTCCAGCTCTCTTGGAGCAGATAGAAATTCTCGAACTCCAGCTCTCTTGGAGCAGATATAAATTCTCGAACTCCAGCTCTCTTGGAGCAGATGGAAATTCTCGAACTCCAGCTCTCTTGGAGCAGATGGAAATTCTCGAACTCCAGCTCTCTTGGAGCAGATATAAATTCTCGAACTCCAGCTCTCTTGGAGCAGATGGAAATTCTCGAACTCCAGCTCTCTTGGAGCAGATGGAAATTCTCGAACTCCAGCTCTCTTGGAGCAGATGGAAATTCTCGAACTCCAGCTCTCTTGGAGCAGATGGAAATTCTCGAACTCCAGCTCTCTTGGAGCAGATGGAAATTCTCTAACTCCAGCTCTCTTGGAGCAGATGGAAATTCTCGAACTCCAGCTCTCTTGGAGCAGATGAAAATTCTCGAACTCCAGCTCTCTTGGAGCAGATAGAAATTCTCGAACTCCAGCTCTCTTGGAGCAGATGGAAATTCTCTAACTCCAGCTCTCTTGGAGCAGATGGAAATTCTCGAACTCCAGCTCTCTTGGAGCAGATGGAAATTCTCGAACTCCAGCTCTCTTGGAGCAGATGGAAATTCTCGAACTCCAGCTCTCTTGGAGCAGATAGAAATTCTCGAACTCCAGCTCTCTTGGAGCAGATGGAAATTCTCTAACTCCAGCTCTCTTGGAGCAGATGGAAATTCTCGAACTCCAGCTCTCTTGGAGCAGATAGAAATTCTCGAACTCCAGCTCTCTTGGAGCAGATGGAAATTCTCTAACTCCAGCTCTCTTGGAGCAGATGGAAATTCTCGAACTCCAGCTCTCTTGGAGCAGATAGAAATTCTCGAACTCCAGCTCTCTTGGAGCAGATAGAAATTCTCTAACTCCAGCTCTCTTGGAGCAGATGGAAATTCTCTAACTCCAGCTCTCTTGGAGCGAAGAAAAATTTGCACGTTCAAAAGTACAGATGGTTTTTCTGTATTCGAATCATCTCTCAACGCAGCTTCAGTACTTTAACTTTAATTTACGCAGAGGTGCTATCTCGACTTGTCTATCGCATTAAAAATATTGTCCGGTTATCTTTTGCCTTTTATTGCGAAATCGGGTTCACCTGTAGACCAATGTGGTATCTTAGTGGTTATTCTTGACAATAAATGAAGTTTCAAGGAGTAAAAGCTGAAGAAAATATAAAATCTCAACATGAAATAAACTTTAACAAGAAATGAAATCGCAGTAAGAAATAAATTCAAGAGAAAAAGAAACTTGGAGAAAATATTTAATTTTAAGAAGACAAAAATTCGTGAATTAGAAATTAAATGCTAATGAGAAATGAAATTTCTATTAGAAATAAAATTTTAACATGAAGGAAAAATATAATGTTTACTCGAGTGTCCAATTTTTTACCCATAGTATTATTGGTCTAAAAAATTAGGTAATACTTTCATGAAGACTATCAAATGATTTCATTTTCAAGTTATCCTCATTTGCTTACTCTCGTATTACATGTTCGCAAAAAGTAAATTAAATACTGGTTTCATTATCCGTAGATTTATGTCAATGGACTAAATCAAATGCTGGTTTTAATATCCGTAGGCTTGAGTGATTCAACTAAATTAAATGCTGGTTTTATTTCCCGTAGATTTATATCATTGAACTAAATTAAATACGGGTTTTAACATCCGTTGACTTTAGCGATTTGGATAAATCAAATGCTGGTTTTAATATCCGTAGATTTGAGTGATTTTCAATAAGCAGTTTATGTTTGAGAAAGGAAGGCCCCCACGTATGGTTTCGTTTCTCAAAAGCCGTTTTACAGCTCGTGAGAGACTTTGTTTTAATTGCTTGCAGTCATTTGGTGAGGCCGGAACATTTTCTGATCACCAATAGTTCAGGATGAACGACAGTTTTCAGCGTGCCTGCGGATGAAGTATTTAGTGCTTTCAGTATATAAAAATGAAGTGTGCCGGCAGTATAGACTATGGGTTGTCGGACTCCTCAATGAAACAGTATGTTCCATGATTAAATGCTGATGTGAAAATATTTTAGCCAAAAATGAGAAGATATTATGGAGTTTTAGTCATGTATTTATGAAATTTCATCCATAAATGTCTGCAATGAAAGAAAGAAAATGTATTATGAAAAATATTTTATTCATAATTAAAATTTTACTATTTGTTGCACTCATCGTAAACTAACATTTGAAAGGATATGAGGCTTGTAATATTGAATTTTCTTCCTTCCATTCAAAAAATTTAGCTCTGGAAATGCATTGACGCACGGCTAAAACTCTAAAATATTTTATTTACTTTGTTAACGATATTTTCCATAGGAGCAAAAAAAAAAACATAACGCTGATAACTACTACTTACTTACTTATGAAGGATGTGTGATCCATAAGTTTCATTAAACACAAGACTTACCTTTAAAATTTGAAGACTTGCTCGATTGAAGAAGTGATCTGTGAACCAAATACCAACGCGTCAAGCTGAACAAAAAATCAAAGGAAAGCGTGTTGTGTCGCCGATTTTCAATAGCAGCAAAGCGTCGTTTCAGTGACCGAGTGTTGAGCAGCACAGCGAGTAGATCTTTACTAGACAGCGGCAGGCGAGGGAATGAGAGTTAGAGTGCCAAGTGCAGGCTTTTATAGTCAGGTCGGCTGGGAGAGAATAATGGTCGCAGTGACAGTCCGTCTCTAGCAGCGTGAGCGCCTCCTGAATAGAAAGCTGCAGCCTCATTACTCAGGGTGGTGATGCTTTCATTTTAAGCAAGCGTAGGCGCAAGTATGCGTTTATTTTGCACCATAATGATGTTTTTCGCAGGTATGTGTATATTTTGCACCATAATGATGTTTTTTTTCCGCAAGTATGTTTATTTTGCACCATAATGATGTTTTTTCGCAGGTATGTGTTTATTTTGCACCATAATGATGTTTTTTCGCAGGTATATGTTTTTTTTGCACCATAATGATGTTTTTTCGCAGGAATGTGTTTATTTTGCACCATAATGATGTTTTTTCCGCAAGTATGTGTTTATTTTGCACCATAACGATGATATATTTCAAGTAAAATTGAATGCGAATTTTTTTTTCTCATTCAGGGCATATCATGAATCATTGCTTGATTTTGTGGGTGTTTATTTCCGATGACCATCAAATTGCACTCTCCGCCTCATTTGCCTTTTGTTAACTAAGCTAATCTCATTATAACTACTAAAATACTTCTCGAATTAACCAAATATTACGGTTAAAAAAATATATTTTACATAACACAGGTTTATTCAGTTATACAAAATAACCACAATACAACATTCAACAACATTCATATGAGATATTCAATATTAAATGCAGTACATTCCATTGTGTCGTGTGAAAAAAAGTTAATTTAAATAAATAGGTTTCAAAAAGCGTAGTTGCATCCCACAGACGAAACCATGTAGTTATATTTTTCCCTGCTGGACATTTCAGTTACAACGGCGAAACTTTTTGGAAAAAATTGCCTAAACGCTTCCGTATAAACTCAATACGTTGCTTTCTGTAGTGTATGCAAATATGTATGCAAGGAAAGCTCTTTCGGTTCCCCATTCCAGTGTAGTAGTAGTAGTATTAGCATTGATTTGCTAGCGCTTCAGTAATTCGTACTATATCGCGCCGTAGATCTCACAGTTTAAAATACAGGATTCACATCGTTACACAAAAGCACACTATATAAGTGTTGTTCAAAGTTTGTCACAATCACCATCATGGAAACACAACAGCAGCCATCACAAAGACCGCTTCAATTGCCACCCACATCATTGTCATTTTATAAGAGTCCTAGTTGATCTTTGAAGAGATCATCTACAGAGCGACGCACAATCCGCGAACACAGGACAGCCAACAACCCCATAGGGGATTTCAGCTGCCCACCCATTTATGACCGGGCGCCTTACCCACGCTGAAATCCCCAGAGGCATCTACGCAGCGCACCCGGCCATATTGTAGTTTAGTCATTCACAGTTCAGACGTGAAACAGTTCCTTGATTACGCTGTCCCTTTCCTGGCTAAATTTGAGACATCAAGTTGCACTTCTCTAGAAACATTTTAAGCGCCGTCACACTGAAAGCTGAATGCTCGATTTCCTTGAGCATTCCGATCATTACATCCTCATCAGGACCTCGCAGTCTCGGGAAGCACACATTCCTGGCAGCAGCATACCGGGGGCACTCAACAAGAAAGTGCTTGACAGTCAGAGGAACGCGGCACCGCTCACATCGAGGCTGCGGCTGTCGCTCCATCAAGTGCCCGTGCGTCAAACGAGTATGGCCAATACGAAGGCGGCAGAGTATTACCTCCATCCGACGAGGGCGACAACTAGACGATGTCCACTCACGTACGGTGGGTTTTATAATCCTTAATTTATTGTTAATTGTTCTATCCCACTCCTGTTGCCACAAGCTTCTCACTGCAGCCTTTATCCGAGGGTAGTAGTCTCGGAAAGGGACCATCGAGTTCAGCGTCTCCTCGTTTGTCTCCGCAGCCCGTTTAGCCTCATGGTCAGCTCGCTCATTGCCCGATACTCCCACATGTCCGGGCACCCAGCAAAGCATGACACTCTTGCGTCTACTCGCAAAGTTAATTAACATCACGAAAATTTCAGCAATGAGCGGGTGTGTACTATTATACATCTGTATGGCATCAATTAAGCTTTTTGAGTCAACGAAAATAGTGAAGGACCCACATGGATACTCCTCAATCAGTTTCAGCGCCTCCATCACACCGTACAATTCAGCTGTGAAAATTGATGACTCCGGGAGCAGCTTCCTTGCACTGACCCTTTCCCCAGACACAGCAGCACATCCTACAGCATCTCCCGTTTTAGATCCATCAGTGTAGAACTTCACAGACTCAGCGTGCTTTTCCATTACATGGTCCATAAAAATTCCCTTCAGGATGTAGTCTGGCACGGATTCCTTCTTGGGCATCCGGCATCCGGGGCAAAAACTATCTATAGGGACGCGCCACGTCGCAGTATTTTCTAAGAGTACTGGAAGTATTTGCATGGGTCTCAATTGCATAGCAGCCGTAATCACAGGGTAGTCCACAGACGAAGGTATGAAATAAGGAAAAGGCAGGTGTCGTCCAAGGGGCGCGTGCACACTAGCCCATGCAGGAGATAAAGGGACTTGTTCCAGCCTGGCTAGGTACTGCAAGGTTAGTTGCACACGTCGAAGCCACAGAGGAGGCTCTCCGCTCTCCACGCACAGGCTGTAAGAGGGTGAGGATCGAAAAGCACCAGTGCTTAGCCTGATAGCTGCATGGTGCACTGGGTTCAGTTTAGCCAGTGTGGATTCTATTGCATATTGATATACTATGCAGCCGTAGTCTATTTTACTCCTGATAAGAGTTCTATATAGTCGCAACAGCGTCATTCGGTCTGCTCCCCACGCTACTCTGGATAAACACTTAAGCAGATTCATTCTCCGAGCACACTCAACCTTGAGGGCAGCTAAGTGAGGTTTCCAGAGGAGCTTATCATCCACAGTCATCCCCAAAAACTTGACGCTGTGCGCAAAAGCCACCCGTCCCTCCCCCAGCACCAGTCGAGGAGGATCACATCGGCCACGTCCCTGGAAATGAAGGCCTACAGTCTTCTCAGTAGAAAAAGTGAAGCCATGCTCAAGAGCCCAGTTGTTCACTTTGTTGATGGCTCTCTGCATTCTGCGAGTCACTGCAGGCAATAATGCAGATGAGGAGTACAGCATAAAATCGTCCCCATACAGAGAGGCTAAAATGCCAGGGGGGAGGACTGAAGTAATACCGTTCAAGGCGATATTAAATAGCGAGCAACTCATGACGCTGCCTTGAAGCAGGCCTTCACGCTGAAGCTGCAGTGAGGAGAACGTACCACCTACTCTAACACGGAAGGTTCTCTCACCAAGAAACTCCTGGGTATACAAGGCCATATTACCACGGAGTCCATATCCATGCAATGATTTGAGGATCCCATATCTCCACGCAGTATCATAGGCCTTGTGCAGGTCGAAGAAAACACATACAGTCTGTCGGCGTTCTGCGAGGTTAGTTACCAGGTAGTTCTGTAGACGGAGCAGAGCATCTATGGTTCCGCGGTGTTGTCGGAAACCAAACTGTACGGGATTTAACAGTTCTTCAGCCTCCAGCCATCGCGTGAGCCGTACATTTACCGTCTTTTCCAGCAGCTTACCAAGGCAGCTAGTCAGGGCAATAGGTCGATAGTTATCTGGGTTAGAGGCAGGCTTGTTGGGCTTAGCAAAAGCCATGATTGTTGCTGTTCGCCATTGCTGCGGATATGTGTGTGTGCTCCAGATTTTGTTGTATATATAGAGAAGGAATGATATTGCCGTATGATCCACATTTTTCATCATTTGATAGTAAACACCATCAGGCCCGGGGGCTGTGTTTTTGCACTTTTTTAAGGCACAATAAAGCTCTACCATTGTGAGGGGATCGTTGTAAGAGAAGGTGGAATTAGTCAAAAAATCAAGTGGTTGCCGCTCCTGTTGACGTCTGAGAGCCAAGGAGGGATACCCGCTGCTGACACGACAGAAGCTCCGAGCCAAAGCTTCTGTTACACGATCCGGATCTGCCGTGAGAGAGCCACCAATTTCCGAACACAGTGACCTGTGTTCATAATTTCCCTTCATTTTGTTCACTCTCTGCCATACCTTGGCCATAGGGGTGTCGGTATTCAGGCCGGAGACATACTTCTGCCACGATGTCTTACGCGCTACATCCTTTACTAGTTGCGCTCGAGCCCTCGCTCGGTTGTAGGCGATCTTATGGGCCAGCTCTTTAGTTCGTTGGTAGCGCCGCAAGGCTCGCTTCCGTTCACAATTAGCTATTGCACACTCGTTGTTTCACCATGGAACACGATGTTTCTGACAGCCTCCCTGGGACTTTGGGATGGCAGCGTCGGCAGCCGCACGCACTGTTCTGACAAAGTGATCGACCAGCTCATCCACACTGCAACTCTCGTCTGGTTCTTCCATTCGCGAGCAGGATTCGAAGTTTCTCCAGTTTGCCTTTTTAAAATTGAGGCGTGGATCCACGGGCTCAGGTTGGTACCGTACCAAACTCAAAAGGATAGGATAGTGGTCACTACCACACGTATCCTCAAGCACAGACCACTGCGTATCAGGAAAAATGTCGGGCGTGCACATGCTGACGTCGATTGCAAAGGAGGTACCGCTTTGTACATGAAAGTGAGTGTGGGCTCCGGTGTTCAACAGGCACAACTCGGTAGCATCCAAAAACTCTTCCACCGCTCTGACATGCCGATCATTTATCAAATTGCCCCAACGAACATGTTTGGCATTTACGTCTCCAAGGATGAACGCTGGTCTTGCTAGTTGGTTACTGAGAAGGATGAGGTCTTGTGAGGTTAAGGGGTCTCCAGGTGAGGTATAGATATTGCATACGGAGACCATACGTTGCCCGATACACAAACGGAGGGCCAGGGCGCCTGTAGTCCAGTATTGACTGTTATTTTACTATAACCCACATCTCTCCGCACAAGTATTGCAAGTCCCGTTCCGGGCACTGGATTAGGCACCGGGGAAAAAACCTCAATGCAATAGTTGTTTGGGGGTGTAGGGTTCAGGCTTCCAAGAAGGGTCTCCTGGAGGCAAACGCACCAAGGTTGGTACTCCTCAAGGAGGGCCCTCAAATCTCCGTAGTTACGTCGAAATCCTCTAATATTCCATTGGATATAGGTGTTCACGGTTTACCAGTTCGAGGCTTAGCACGCGTGGAGTCCTTCTCAGCACCCTCATTCAGAGCGGTTGCCAGATCAGGCGGCACGGGGCTTATGGGTCTATCATCCCATGTATGAATTGGCACTGCGGGAGGTGGCTTAGTTGGGAAGCCACGCGGGATAGGAAATTTCTTCATCATATGCGACGCAACATCTTCTGGGACAATTGTGACGCGTTCCAGAGAGCGAACACGCTGAGTCACAATATGCCGCTCACTATCCCGCTCAGACCTGCGACCGTCCGCACGAGGAACCGAAAGGTCACGTCCAGCGCTCCCCACAGCCCCACTTCCACTGCCGGGCATCCGCACGCCTGGTCGGGGCACTCTATCCACTTTGCATTCTGGTTCCGATATACCACCAGGCGGGGCTGCCGGCTCCGGCTCCGGAATAAACTTTGCCTGGCTTGGAAGTGCATCAAGAGCTCTTTCGGTGACTCTATGTGCTTTTGCCACTTTCCTCATGTTGCTGCTGTGGGTTGGCGACGTGCCGCTCTGTGTACGCTTTCTCGAGGTTATTATAGAAGGTATTGTTCTCAAAAGTTCACCAGGTGTGTTTGGCTGGTCCGCCACCAAAGTTTCCGTTGGATTTCTTTTCGCTCTACTTTTGGATGCAGGTGGTTGTTCTTCAGTTGCAGATATTCTTGGGATGGCCGCTCCACCAGCACCCGGCTCCCGTTCCACTGCAGTATCCCTCAGCTGGCACCGGCCAGCAGGGCCGGGAATACGGTTGGTGGGCATCGCTTGAGGGGCTTTAACCTTCTCTTCGAACTGCTTTGAGTCCCTCAAAGACCGAGAGAATTTAAAGCCAAAATAACTCGTCATCTTGTGTCTCAATAATAATCCTTAGTTACAGAACATACTGAATGAGTACTGACGAATCTCATTTACCTGGTATCTCCATTGCTGAACAATCTCCCTCGCTCATTGTGTTATAATTCAAGACATCAAACAACAGTTTTGAAGTATGCGTAGGTATTATGATTTGACCGCCTATACGTTGTCATTTGCAAACATGCTTACTTGTATATGTGTGTACGTATATAGGTGTATGTGCGCATATGGGTGTGTATATGTGCACGTACAACTGTGTGCACTAGAGTAGATGAACCAGTCGAAGGTGCATTTTATGTCATTCCTCTCCGTTTCTGTGCAAGCATCAAACTAGACCGTCATGGTACCTATGTGTGTGTGTGTTGATCAATTACAGACATTCTGCACCATATTACAAAGGTAATGTATTTTTTCTAACATGAAATTGTAAAGCATCCATGTAAAAAAAAATAAATTCGTTGTGTGATCATCCATTTATACTGCAGTAATATACTTATTCGGCCTATAGTTATATGCTTATAATAATGTGATACCTATGTTTGTTTATCAATTGACGACAATTTGCGCCATATTTCAAAGATAATGTGATTTTTTTTTTCTAATATGAAACCATTATAGGACATTAAGGTTTTCTTTCTTATTCACGTCCCACAATCGTTTTCATGTTTCTGACTTAAGTAGACTGTTTTGTGCCACTATTTTTAGTACGAAATTTTATAAAATTCATGCTATAATAAAAGATATTTTCTCCGTTTCCCTCGATTGGAATTCTGATTTATACTGACTAGTTTACGCTGATATTTGCGCACATGCTTACTTGTGTAAATGTGTACGTGTCCACGCTATGCGTATGACACTCTGTAGAATGCGTATGTATTGCCTCGATGTATAGAAATGCATTTGCGTATGCTTACGAATCAGGTGTAAATATGTGCGTGGGTATATGTGTGCATGTGTATGTGTAAATATTTACATGTATACGTGCATATATGTGTGTACTAGACTGACAACTAGCATTTTACTAGAGATAATGGTCTTTTTTTCAGTGCACTCTCAACTTGTAACATTACCTAACTCGTCATATCTTTAGTATTGTAAAGCATTCAGGTAAAAACTATACATTTGTTGTGCGATCATCCATTTATATTTAAATAAAATGCTTGTTAACTAATGACCGTTATGTTAAAATTGTTGAATCAGAAATGCAAAACCTATAATCTTCTTGGTCCTCTTGCTTATATGTACACACGTGTGTGTCCATGTTAACGAAACCGGTGTTTTTCGTAACCTAGGCACACACATGGCCGTAAAACGCGTGTATATATATGTGTGTGTGTGTGTATGTCTGTGAGTGTGTGTATGGATATATACACACATGCATACGTATATGTACATATGTGTGTATGTGGGTATATATTTATATATATTTTTCTTTTTTTTATGCTTCCTCAAAATGACACTTGTAAACATTGACCGAAACATGCGATTTCATATATTATTTCCTGGCGTCAAGAATTGCGAAGTCTTATGTCATGTACATGTAAACTGTCAAAAGTGTTTTCACCCCACAATGAAAATGCATCGTCAATGAAATTGTGTTATCTCTTACAATTTTCATTACATGTATTATCAGATGTAGATTAAGCTAGATTAGGAGTTCATTGCCCTCAACCATTTCTTTTGACTAGTGACACGAGTTTTTCAATACTCGTGTGTGTGTATCATCTAAGTGTATTAATTTTAAGATATTTTAAAAACCAATGATGGTACTTTTGTACCATCTCTATTGGAAATAAACCATTTTTTTTCTTTTTTATGTGTACATATATGTGTATATATTTACAAGTATGTGTGCACATATGTGTGTACTAAACTGACAACTAGCATTTTACTAGAGATAATGGTCATTTTCTGTTCACTCTCAACTTGTAACATTACCTAACTCGTCATCTCTTTATTATTGCAAAGCATTCATGTACCAACTATACATTTGTTGTACGATCATCCATTTATATTTAAATAAAATGCTTATTAACTAACGACCGTTATGTTAAAATTGTTGAATTAGAAATACAAAACTTATAATCTTCTTGGTCCTCATGCTTATGCGTACATATATATATATATATCTGTATGTGTGTGTGTATGTATGTATGTATATATGTATGTACGTATATATATGTATATGGATTTGTATTTATATATATATATATTTTTTTTTTCATGCTTCCTTAAAGTGACACTTTTGAACATTTGCCGAAACAAGCGATTCATATATTATTTCCTGGCATCAATAATTGCGAAGTTTTATGTCATGTACATGTAAACTGTCAAAAGTTTTTTCACCCCACAATGAAAATGCATCGTCCATGAATTTGCGTTATCTCTTATAATTATCATTACATGTATTGTCAAATGTAGATTAAGCAAGATTAGGAGTACATTGCCCTCAATCATTTATTTTCGACTAGTGACACGAGTTTTTCAATACTCGTGTGTGTGTATCATCTAAGTGTATAAATTTTAAGATATTTAAAAACCAATGATTGTAATATTGTACAATCTCTATTGGAAATAAAGTTTTTTCTTTCTTTCTTTCTTTCTTTCTCT
The DNA here is from genome assembly GCA_030386875.1 of Morinoia aosen. NCBI lineage: Eukaryota > Metazoa > Arthropoda > Malacostraca > Amphipoda > Talitridae > Morinoia > Morinoia aosen. The sequence continues at coordinate 65,777,097 of CM059560.1, forward strand.
GCATACGTAACTCGGGTTTTATTAAAACGGCTGCCAACCACGCGCTTAGCCTCGCCATAGCTGATGCGCTGGTTTGTCTGCACCGCTAGGGTTTCCTCTTCAAGTTTATAATAGAAACAAGACTGAGAGCTAGCAGGATGTTGTTCACCACAGTTGGCACATCGGGGAGATTTGGTGCAGGGCAGTTCATGCTGTTCTTCCGCGCAGTTGACGCACACACCAGGCTCAACACGGCAGGACCTGGCACCATGCCCAAAGTCCTGGCACTTGAAACAGCGGCGGGCTTCGGCACGTACTGGCGCACGAGGCATCTTGTCCATCCAATGTCTACAGTCTGTGGTAGGTGGCAGCGGTCAAAAGTGAGGATGTATATTGACGAAGGCATCAAAACGCCCCGCTCGAATCTCTTGATCCTGTATAATGCTTTCACTTCGAACTGCTTCAGTTCCTCTAGGAGGCGGTCGTCGCTATACTGAGGATTGTTGGCGTACCATATGGTTCCCTTGCACTCATTAAGTCTGTCATGAGGAGATACCTGCACGCCAACTCCCGCAAGGGATCGCAGGCCTAAGATAGCCGCACTTTGGTGCTGGTTGCGCACCTCAACCAATAGACCGCCGTTCCGGGTCTCTGTTACCTTCGCAGGTCTGCCACCAAGTCCCCTGCACAGGTGACGATTGGCTTCAATCACGTCAACGTGGCTCATGGGCGATCCATCCTTGGTTTTAATAATGAAAAATCTTTTAAATTCCGTTGGGAGAGCTGCATTTTCGTTATCATCGACACTGGCCAGGGGCTCTGCAAACAAATGTTGCCGCCGAACACGGCGCTTGTGTCGGTGTGGTTGCACCCTTTGACTCTGAGATGGGGGAACATGAGGTTCAAGGATAATATTCATTTTCTCAGACGACCCGGCTTCAGCGTCACCACTCGCAGAAGACTGTGATGGTGGTTGCTGCGCCAATGGCAAAGTTGAGGAAGATTCAGTACAGGTGTCCGTGCGTGAGGGTCCAGTCGTCACCGAAGATATAGCGGGAAGATTTTCCATGTTGAGAAAAGGTAAGGTTTCACCTGTCACCCCGAGCCAGCACCAAAAACGGCCGCCTACAAGGGGATCCCTGATGTCGGGCACACGTAGTCCCAACGGGAACGCTCGCTAGGTACAGGCATAGCAGTCAGAGTGACCAGGATCAGCAGGTTGATGCGCTTGACTAGTCGAAGGCGCGTTCCCGCACGCCAAGGACGTTTAAGCAGCCCCCCGCCTACCCAGCCACCCCTCCCACTAGCCCTCGCCGCATGCGACTTCAAACTGGCAGAACGGGCTTAGGCTCCTGCCAGCCCCCAAGGAGAGGTCAGAGCGTGATCCAGGAGAAGGCCAGGTCATCCGAAGAGAGAAAGTCAGCACAAATCCGTATAGAAGTCCATGTCAGTAGGGTGGTCACAATGCTGCCATCTCTCTTCGTCTGACCCCTCAACCCAGGCCACTCTACCATGGTTGCACCTGGGTAGCACAGCCCTGGGCATCATAGAGGCACGCAAGCCCCCTCCCCGCGACAAGGGCGAGATGGCGCGAGGGGGTCCCCATTCCAGTGCACTCACTGAACCTTCCATAACTCTGTACGCAATTCCATCCCCAAACACACAAAATGAATAAAAAATTGTGTAATATTCAATGATGTAGTCGTCTAACATATCAAATAATTAATTTTATTAAGTAAAAATTATTACATTATAGACTAACCACAAAATAGCTTATGAAAGCGTATAATGTTAGTAATAATACACTCCTCACGTAGTTATTTTTCCCACATTCTTTATGAGCTACATTTACTCTTGTATATATATATATATATATTTATTTCACTCTGTACGTATCTATCACGTATTTATGATCTATTCTACCCTGTTATGGCAAACCCGAGAAGGATGAAATTTTCAATTATTGGAAACTAAGGCTGTGAACTCGTTGCGTTCTATTTTCAGCGAGGATAATCCCACAGAGCATCTAAAACATCACTTCTATGTTATTTCTTATCCAAGTATTGTTGAGAAATGTATTCTCCATACTAGGGAGCACTATATATACCTTTTTTATGATGAAACTAATTTAGTTTTCTTTTATAACGTACTTTTCTGCTCATATCGATGGCATGATATTATATGCTCAAAAACTGTTTCCATAACCGCAAATAAGAAATCAATTGGATCAGTCCAGTGCATGGTTAGAATAAGTGCTTGAAATTTAACAGAGCTACATGCACAGGAATAAGGTGCATTGGAAATCGTAGGAATTGGCCTACGGGGATACCGACTTTACCTATAGCTACCTAAGATTTCATTACCGATTTTGTTGATGTATCTATTGTAGTAAATTATTTATTCCATTTTTTAATTGCATACCTTTTATGTAAGGGTTTTTTTTACAGTGATGTGCAGAAGGAAAACATCTACAAGATAATTCACATAATCTGGTAACATTATTTAGAAAAAATCGCATGGCTTAGACTACTCTGCATTGTTCAGCGACGAACACCCTTCATACGCGATTTTTTATCCGTTGTGTTGATTGTTAGGCGAGCTCGGCTACTTGAAAATTGTTGTGACGTCATAGGAGTCTCGAGACTTCCCAGTAAAACTTTTTCGCCGGAGCATGCCTGTTTTTCACCGCTTAAGCGATTTAATTCCTTGGGCGGTGAAAAACATGCATGCAGGCGGCGAAAAGTTAGACTGGGTTCCGAACAGTTGCAAAGGGCAAGTCGCGCCCCAATTTCACACTTGAGTTCACTTTTTTAACACCTGTGGATTGTCGGATAATAAATTGCAAGTGTTTTCTTTAATATATGATATATTACTGAAAATTGTCAAGTCATTGCAAAATGGAGAAATGTGTAACGTAAGTTCACCTAGGTGAAGCACTAGTGAGTTTGGAAAAGGCGAGATTAGATTATTAGTTATAGTTTCAGCCTCTCTATCCGAAACAAAAGCGATCCAAAGAGAGGAAGGAGGAAGGCATCATTTAGTGTGGAGTTAACAGAACGTGGGATCTACGCAGAAAGGGCATAGAAACAGTAAGTTGAGAAAGAAGACTATGAAACATAATCAAAGTCGAAAAAGAAAGTAGTAGGTGCTGAATAACAGGACAGCAGTGAACCGAAAAAAGGTAGTCCTTAACACAACGAAAAAACATTTTATTTCAACAAAAAGGCCTACCTAACTCTCAGTTCGGGCCCTCACATTTTCCTCCTGGGAATGCCAATTCCCATAAGTACAATAGTTGTATCCCTTGAGGGAAAGAACACCCGAGATTCTCCAGCTACGATCTGTACATGCACTGTCCCTAATACATCCATTGAGCCACACATTTATTCCTTTCAACCTCAGTATTAATTAACACACCACGTTCAACGAGAGTAACGGATATATTGATGAAATAACTAAAGTAAAACGAGTGAAAGTACTTGTCTTAAAACACAATATTTTAAAAATGTTCAGAAAATACTCCAGGATTTACGAATTCAGTTGCTTCTGGTTGATATCCCAGGCTTTTTTTTACTTCCCCGAGCTGGCTACCAATCTCGATAAGACAAATGAATCGATGTTTCCGTTCAAATAAACACCTGGTGTTAATGAATTACTCTATTTTCAGTCATGTACATTTCTAAATCCTTTCTGTAACACTCAAATTTTGCGACAACTTTAAGGTTTTAAAAGCATTGCGATGGTTGTAATGATTGAAGCCAATTAAGACTTAGAGTCAGGTTTAACACAGCACAGCATTACAGCTCCTCCAGCGATAAATGATCTATTCGCTCAGGACGGTCTTTCGTGATGAAAGAGAACTGTAAAGCTCTTCCTTTAGCGAAGTATTTGATGGCATCTACGCGACTGGGGAAGCGGTGAATGGAAACAATACACTACATTTGACTAAAATAATTGATAAATTGAAATACCTAAAGTGAAACAAGTCAAAGTACCTGTCTAATAATACAATATTTCAAAGATGTTCGGAAAATACTCCAGGAGCTGCGAATTTTAGTCGAATTCAACTTCTTTTGGTTGAGATCCCAGGCTTTTTTATTTTCCCGAGCTCGTTACTAGGTACGCACTTGAGTGTGTACGAAAACGGGTTTCAAATTTCCAAAATGTTCAATTCTCAGTTTTAGATGCATAATTAATTAGCTTCACACATTATTTTGAACATTAACAACGGCCGTCACAGGAACCTACGCTCATTGAGAACGTTAGAGGCAGCTTGTCATAGCCGTGTGGTTCAAGGACCTGCCCTTCCGTGAAGGCATCGAGGGTTCGAATCCCGGCTCTTTGTGGCAATTTTCTCCGTTGGGTATTGGGGAAAAACTTAAAGCACAATACCCCACTCTACCCAGGTGTCTGAAATGGGTACCGGTCTTGACCGGGGGAAACCGTCATGGCGTCCTGGTGTTAGTTATAAGGCATTTGAAAAACCTATGTGCAAGGTGATGTATATTAGGCTTGAATTAGAAATAAAGCATCATTAGATGACGATGTCCGTTTGTCCTGCAAGGCATTCTTCATCAGAATTTGATGTTATAATGAAGTCCAATTTGTCATACCTGGAATAAAATATCCAGCAAAATAGAAATTCCATTTTATTTTCCTCACTATTTTACTTCCAACTCACGATGTAGCCATTGCCTACATCACACGGCTTTATATTTTAAATCCAAAAAATATTATACATCTGATTGCTTGCGGTAAATTTTACGCGCCAACTTTTTTTGGAAATGAATATTTTTTCGTTGTCATTCAGACCGTCGACGCCTGCGCACGCGATGTAATACGAGTGACCCAAATGAGCATGATCAAACTCAGCGCTTCATAATCCGTCCACGAATGGAAAATTTCAAACTCGCCCCGCAATGCAATTACCTCAACTTTTCTACTTAATTAATTTCCATGCTAATTCGATTCTCGGTTGCACAGCTCAAGCTTTAATATCACGCAGATTCCCGTTAGTCAGTTGGGTCGTGGACGGTCATTTGAACTAGTCGTCAGTCTGATTAACAGGCACTTCGTTAACATTAAGAATTGAAGACGCATCTGCTTAACTAAGAACCTGATCTTAATTATTTTATTTTCACTCGTGAAATTTCTAAATCCTTTTTATATTCCACACAAATGTTAAGCGAAAACCTGAGCGTTTAAGCATTGCAGTTGTTGTAATGAAGAACGGAATGCATTACAGCTGTAGGGAACTCAAGTTTCACACACACTAGGAACCAGCACGAGCATGTAAGAATTTTTAGCTCAATTCAGACAAAGAAGCACGTTTCATACGCCACTTTCCCGTCGCGTGAAGCATGGCCGTCCGTAGACTAACGACTAGCTTAATCGTTCATCCATCAAATGCCGAGTATCATGATTAAGTTTCTTTCCATCTGTTTTGGTGCCCTGCACACGCTGGTACTGGTCAAGCATTTCCAATCAGACTGCTGGGCCTTGGGTAGTAAACCAAGATAGGGTCACTAGGCTCGTTCCAGTGGTTTTACTTTGTTTCGTCCAAGAATAACTGAATTGGTCTCAAGACGGTCTTCACGATAAAAAATGATCGACTGACATTTTACACGGAGTTATGATCAGACTAAATCAGTGGTTCGTAACATTTTTCTCCAATTCACCATTTTTTAGTGAGCCAACTCTCCACTCCCTACCACAACATTTTCCTTTTAACTTATCTGTGACATTCCTAACACAGCAGTGTTGTCACCTTTACCCAAATATGACATACGTACAATGCCTCATTTTAGTTGCGTTTGTTATTAAAACAGTCCGTAAATGGTTGTGATTTGTTAGGTGAGTCAACATTTAGATGTAATATGATAGATTTTGAAATACTATCGATTTTCTGCGTACGAGACTCCACACCTGGGAACTCCGCCATTCCCCACACGTTAAGAACTGCTGGACTAGATGATACTTTAAGCTTTCCTTACCGCAAAAAAAGCGTTTCATAGATTACATTATAAGTTAGTTTAAGCCTCCCTAACCGCTTCAATAATAGAGCGTATCGAAGAGAGGAAGGAGGAAGGCACCATTTAGTATGGAGATAAGAAAATGAGGAATCTATGTAGAAAGGGCATAGAAACAGTAAGATGGGAAAGAAGTTCATGAAATAAAATAAAAGTTGAAGAAAGTCAGAGGTGCTGAAAAACAGGACAGTAGTGAACCAAAAAAAGTTGGTCCTTAACATAACAAAAAACATTTTATTTCAACAAAAAGAAGGCCTACCTAACTCTCAGCTCGGGCCCTTACATTTTCCCCCTGGGAGCGATAATTCCCATAAATACAATAGTTGTATCCCCCTGAGAGGAGCGTTCCAAAGAGAAGAGAGAGAGGAGAAAGATGTACCATTTAGTATGGAGATAAGGAAACGCGGAATCTACGTACAAGGTGCAGAGAAACAGTAAGTTGAGTAGTAGTAGTAGTAGTAACATAGGTTTGCTAGCGCTTCAGTTATTCAAACTATATCGCACCGGAGGTCACATAATTTAATCAGTATCAGACTTTTTGATTTACCACGTAAGATGAACATCAACATTATTTGAACATCAAAAATTATATGATCGTAATTATAATTACAACTCAAGAGTATAATTGTCTCCCCATTGATATTTCGTACATACAACAGTACATTCGAACACACTGGGCAGCCAGACCCCGTAGGGGGTTTCAGCTGCCCACCCATTATGGCCGGACGCCTTACCCACGCTGAAACCCCCCGAGGTACCAACGTAGCGCGCCCGGCCATATTGCAGTTTCTTCATCTACAATCTTCCAATATGATATCACGCTTGGTTACAGTGCATTACTGCGTGGCTTCCTGTTAAATCTCAGAAAATAGCTTGCACCTCTCCAGGAACAGCTGCAACGCTGCTGCGTTAGAGCCAGAGTGCTCGTTTTCCCTGAGCATTCCTATCAACACATCCTCCGCGCAGCCACGAAGACTTGGGAAACATACATTGCGTATAGCAGAGTATCTTGGACATTCAGCAAGAAAATGCACGACAGTCAGGGGAACACGGCACCGTTCGCATTGCGGCTGCGGCTGTCGCTCCATGAGGTGGCCGTGCGTTATGCGAGTATGGCCGATGCGGAGGCGGCAGAGTATCACCTCCATTCGACGAGCACGGCAGTTAGATGATGACCACTCTCGGACAGTAGGCTTAATGTTTCTCAATTTATTGTCAGTTGTGGCCGTCCAGGTTTGCTGCCACAGATCCTTCACCGCCGCCTTGATGCGAGGATAAAAATCACGGGAAGGGACCATCAAATTTAGTGTTCTCTCACTTGACCCAGCTGCTTGCTTAGCTTCCCGGTCTGCCCTCTCATTGCCGGATATCCCCACATGCGCGGGCACCCAGCATACCTTGACACTCTTCTGTTCATTTACGAACTGTGCCAGTTTTATGACAATCTCCGCAATAATGGGGTGGGTGCTGTTGTACATTTGAGCAGCATCTATTACACTTTTCGAGTCCACGAAGATGGTGAAAGAGTGGTATGCGTGCTCCTCAATCAGCTGTAGCGCTTGCATCACACCATACAGCTCCGCTGAGAAAATCGAGGTCTCTGGAAGCAGTCTCCTAGCCCTCACCAATTCCCCGGACACAGCGGCGCAGCCCACAGCATCTCCTGTCTTTGAGCCGTCTGTATAAATCTTCACAGAGTTTGCATGTTTCTCCAGTATATGCTCCATGAAAATTCCCTTCAGGATGTTAGCCGGCATCGACTCCTTTTTAGGCATTCGACATCCAGGGCAGAAACTTTCCACGGGGACACGCCATGTCGGGGAGCAGTCAAAAAGCACAGGTTGCACTCTCATGGGTCCCAGCTGCATGGCGGCCGTCAGCGCAGGATAGTTCAGTGATGAAGGCAGACAATATGGGAAAGGCAGATGTCGCCCGGAAGGCGCGTGCACACTTCTCCATGTAGGAGACAGAGGCAGCTGATCTAGACGGGCCAGGTACTGTAGGCTCAGTTGCACACGGCGGAGCCAAAGTGGGGGTTCTCCACTCTCCACACACAAACTGGCTGACGGGGAGGTCCGAAAAGCGCCAGTGCAAAGCCTTATGGCCGTGTGGTGCACCGGGTCTAGCGCTGATAACGAAGTTTCCCTTGCATACTGGTATATAGTGCAACCATAGTCCAGCTTACTTCTGATCAGGGTTCTGTATAGGCGCAGCAACGTTACACGGTCAGCTCCCCACGCCAGGCCTGATACACATTTCAACAGGTTCATTCTCCTATTGCAGTTTGACTTCAGCTCGGCCAGGTGGGGTTTCCACGATAGTTTGTCGTCGATAGTCATACCCAGAAATTTGGCACTATGAGCAAAGTTTATCGGTACTCCCCGGAGCAGTAGCTGTGGGGGGTTCCGTCGGCATCGTCCCTGAAAGTGTAGGGCTACAGTCTTCCCAGTGGAGAATACGAAACCATTTTCCGTTGCCCAGTCATTCACACCGTTGATTGCCAACTGTACTCTGCGCGACAATGCCGGCAAATACGCTGATGAAGAGTAGATCATGAAGTCATCAACATACAAAGACGACGAAACATCGGCCGGCAGTGTGGAGGTGATGTCATTTACGGCCAGAGAGAAGAGGGTACAGCTCAGCACACTACCCTGGGGTAGGCCCTCCTGCTGGATTTGCCAAGGAGACAGTGTGGCTCCCACCCTCACACGGAAAGTTCTCTCCTGGAGGAATTGCTGGACAAAAAAGGCCAAATTGCCCCGAAGGCCACACCCATAAACACGTTCTAGGATCCCATGTCTCCAAACGGTATCATATGCTTTATGCAGGTCAAAAAAGACACATAAGCTCTGCTTACGGGCCGCAACATTCTGGACCAGATGGCTCTGTAGCCTCACAACAGCATCCGTGGTCCCTCGAAGCTGTCTGAAGCCGAATTGGGCAGGATTCAGGATTTCCTCCGCTTCCAGCCATCGGACAAGTCGAATGTTTACGATTCTCTCTAGCAGTTGGCACACACAGCTCGTTAAAGCGATCGGTCGGTAACTGTCTACTCGGGTGGCCGGTTTTTGGGGTTTGGCAAAAGCAAGGATTGTTGCAGTGCGCCAATCCTTTGGGAATACATGTGTCCTCCAAACCTTATTAAAAATATGAAGGAGCTGACGTAAGGCTGTTGGATGCATCCTCTTCAGCATCTGATAATGAATCCCATCAGGGCCTGGTGCAGTATTTTTGCAAGTTCTCAAGGTGCGGTAAATTTCAAGGAAGGTGAAAGGCTCATTGTACGAGAAGACTGCCTCTGTAGCGAAGTCTGGCTTATGTTGCTCTCTTTGGAGTTTGTGCACCTGGAAAGCAGGTGGATACTGGGCTTCGCTACTATTATGCGCGAAACTATCAGCCAGCGCCGCCGCCACCCGCTGAGGATCCGCCGTGAGTATGCCGTTCACTTCTAAACAAGGCCTGCCACAGCTGTATTTTCCTTTCATCTTACCCACACGTTGCCAAATTTTGGTCATAGGTGTGTCGGTATTTAGGCTGCTAACATATTTGCGCCACGAGCTCCGCCTAGCAGCGTCCTTGATGAATTGGGCCTTCGCTCTTGCTCGCTTATATGCAATAATATCTGCCAGCTCGCCGGTACGTCTAGAGCGTCTCAGGGCTTGCCGCCGCTCATAGTTTGCCACAGCGCAGTCATTATTCCACCAAGGAACACGGTACTTTGGTGCGCCACCGCGTGACATCGGGATAGCAGCACTAGCAGCACTCCTGAGGGTACCGGTAAAACGCTCCACCATGTCGTCAACTTCCAGCAGATCATTAATTTCTTCCATCTGGGTTAGGGCTTCATATGTATCCCAGTTGGCACGCTTCATGCAGTATCGAGGTTCTGCTGGCACTGGAGCAAACTCCCACACTTCCATAACAATGGGGAAGTGGTCACTGCCATAAGTATCATCCAGCACGCTCCACAGAACATCGGGGAACATATCTGGAGTGCTGAAACTGAGGTCGATGGCGGAGGTCGTCCCTGTTTGGACGTGAAAATGAGTGGCGGTCCCAGTGTTGAGCAAACAGAAATTGGATCTCGTAATGAATTGGTTGATGAGCCTACCACGCTGGTCGCTTTGGGCGTTGCCCCAAGCCACGTGCTTTGCATTGAGGTCGCCTACCACAAAAGCGGGCCCAGGCAATTGAGTACTGATATTCTCAAAATCGGGCAACGAGAAAGGTTCAGCTGGGGAGATATACATGTTGCAGATGGTGGTCATTTTCTTGTTGAACCAAAAACGGATTGCCATTGCCTGGATCTGGGTGTTCATCGGCACTTTGGAATAACCCAAGTCCTTCCTTACAAGAACAGCTAGTCCAGATCCAGGGACAGGATTTGGTACGTGAGAGAAAGTTTCAATATTATAGTTGGCTGGTGGGGTCGGAGTTATGTCTCCCAGCATGGTCTCCTGGAGACATATGCACAGTGGTTGTTGTTGCTGGATGATGGTCAGGAGGTCACCGTAATTCCTACGGTATCCTCTACAATTCCACTGTAAAACACTCTGTATCATGTTCCCTTTTCTGGGGGTTGTTCTTTAGGATCTAGCGGTCTTTGATTTGATGGTGATTTGGTTGGTGCTGGTCTCTCCCCCCACGCGTGCAAGGGCACGGTTGGGAGAGGTCTTGGAGTAACCTTCGAGGGTAAAGCCCACACTCGTGTAAAGTCAGGCGCAGTCTCCTCTGGCACTCTTCCTACGCGGTCCAACGAACGCACACGCTGTGCCACTGAGGGTTCCGGCTTTCTCACACTTCTGCGGCTCTCGTGTATAGTCCTTACATCTTGGGGAGGTGGCATCTCGGACTGCTTGTTCGCACTGTAGACGGTCGCAGGCCGCTTGTCGATTGGACGGGCCACTTCTATCGATGCTTCACCATGGCCACGGGTCAAGCCGGTATTCGCCTGGGCTTCCGCGTGCGTATCACCATGACACTTCCCTGACTCAGCTTGGCGCCTCTTACTGTCAGATGCTACTGTTTCCGCAGTCCTAGCCACCTTTGACATGGCACTGCCAACGGGTGGCGATCTCACACTCGGTATGCGTTTCCGCGATCCCGAGGAGACCGTCGAACTCAGGCACACAGGGACTGGGAGGTCCGCTTGAGCACGTGACACATCGGGAAGATCGCTTCGCTCAGGTCTATCAGCAGGTCGGGGTCCAGCAGCGGGAGTACGGCGTGCAACACGCGCGGCATCAGCACCTGCGGTGGGGTCCCGACCAGCAACACTGTGGGCTCCTGTAACTGTCGGGTGCACTGGCACAACAAAGCTAGGTCTCCTTGGAGGGGCCCGCACTGCAGTGGCATAGGACGTCTCTGATCTGACGTATCGGTTACTCACAGCACGCTTAGCTTCCCCGTAACTCATTCTCTGCGATGTTTGCGCGGCCAACACCTCTTCTTCCATTTTATAATAGAAACATTCTTTGGAGCCAGCAGGGTGTGATTTATCGCAGTTAGCACATCTCGGGGGCTTATCACAGGGCAGTTCATGCTGGTCCTCGGCACAATTTGGGCATGCTCCTCTTAAGGATCGACAGGTCTTAGCACCATGCCCATATTGCTGACACTTATAGCAGCGTCGTGGCCTTGGGACGTATTGTCGCACGTTGCACCTCGTCCATCCTATATTCACATGTGACGGCAGGGAGCATCGGTCAAACGTCAGGATGTAGACAGAAGTGGGCACCAGGGCACCATTAACGTTTTTCTTGGTTCGGTACAGCGCCTTCACTTCATACTGCCGCAATTCCTCCAGGAGATGCTCATCAGCGTAACCAGGATAATTGACGTAGTAGATCGTTCCTTTGCTCTCATTGAGGCTTCCATGTGGGGTCACTTCCACGCCCACGCCAGCCAGATGGCGAATGCTCAATATGTTGCGGCTCTGCTCAGAGTTACGGACCTCCACCAAGAGGCCACCACCGCGAGTCTCTGTGATCTTGGCGGGTCTACCTCCCAACCCACGACACAGGTCACGGTTTGCCATGATCACATCAATGTGTGTCAGAGGTGAACCGTCGCTAGCTTTAATACTGAAGAACTTTTTGTACTCCGTGGGCAAATTCGGCTCCATCAGGTCGAAGGGCGCGGCCTCCTCAAGAAGATGCAATCTTCTGCCACGGCGTCGCCCACGACCTGACCTGTTTGGTGGACGTTCAGGTGCGTAAGGTTCAAGAGTTATAACATTGTTTTGTCCGCGCTCTGTTTCCTCGCCTACAGGTTGGTGCGGCGGTGGTTGCAGAGGCGGCTCTTTAGAGGAAGAGGTAGGTTCAATGTCCTTGTTAGATATCAGGGTCGTCAACGGGGGGTGAGCAGCCAGAGTTGTATCGGTGGAAGCAAGCACATTGCTTTAGGTCTCTCTTGTCAAGGAGGGTCTCCCCTCCCCTATCCAGGCTGGCTCAGGCCGGAAAAGAGACCCCCGAGCAGTCAGTAGCCATTTGATATATCATCTATATTTGAGGCGGGCACACACTGACCAATAGGGGGTGAATACCCCCTCCCACCGTCAACCCCGGCCCGTAGCAGCCCCTTGTTTGCTCGGGATAACGGGGGCTTTATCACTCGTAACTGCCGGGGTCCGGTTTTATTTACATGGGGGGCCTTCCCATGGCCCCCCATTTTGTCTGGCTGCTCCGAGTGAGCCTGTCTGCCGCGGTTGTACCCACCAGGACCGAGGTCCCGACAGCATAGCCTCACTCCTCCTCACAACACACAAACCCTCCCACCACGATAAGGTAAGGGGGCTTTGGGAGGGCAGTAAGTTGAGAAAGACGTTCAAAAAACACCATAGAAGTTGAAGTGAAAAGATGCAGTAGGTGCTTAAAAACAGGACAACAGTGAAACGAAAAAAATGGCCCTTAACGTAACAAAACATAATCCATTCGAACAAAAAGAAGGTTTACCTAACTCTCAGCTCGGGAGTGACGGTCATAACAGTGCGTGAACTAGCAGGAAAATGAAACGACGGATGGTCTCCAAACCGTAAACTGGATGAGGGACCGCAGTTCATGACAGGCAAGCTATCATGAAGCAACGGACAACTGGAGCAGTATCTACACCTATTGCATACAGGATTACTTACTCTTAAGTATGAGCGTACACACTGAGTGAGCGGAAGAGTAATAGCGACTTCTTGTACCTAATGAACATATACAATATAAGAGTCCATCAATAAAGGATGAAAATTCATTCGTTGACGAATGTTGTCTATTTGAAATAAAATAAAACAAGATTTTTGACATGAACATTCACAAAACTTCAACTTTGTAATTTCAAACCGTAAGTTACGACTTTAAATAAAGAGTATATGTATGGAAAAGATTAACGAAAATAATGATAAACAACACAATAACATGGATATAGGAAACACTGGCATCACCACTACAAACGAAAATCGTGTCAAGAAAAGTTTTTCCAAAGAAGCTAAACTTATCGAAGACTACAGATATGCTACGAGTATACACTGAACCGTAAGCCACAATTCAAGTCATAATAAATTGCTTCCACAAAATGGCGCAGGCCTAGACGGAACAAACTAGATAGAAACAACACAAAAAGGGGCTCAGCATCAAATGCAAATATCTATAGGCCAAACTCAGAAAAAAGTATTAATTCTTTAACGGCTCAGAAAACCATACTGTCCTCTTTCGAAAAATGCCACAAAATACTGTAATTTTTGCTACAATTTTTCCCAAATTTCTTCTTTGAAGTTCACTGCCGAGTAGCAGTTCCTTCCTCCCTTTGATGTCGGTGACAACCTGATGCAGGCAAATGACTGTGGTTGCGATAACGGTTATGTGAGTACAGAAATTCTGACTGAAGGGCTAAATATCGGCACAGAATGCGTCAATCTTTCACGCCTTAAAAGACAACCCAATATTTTCCACACAGCTTTGATCCAAGCGAACATCACAGAGCGGCCAAAAACACGCTTCTTAATTCCACAACGCTATATCTAAACTGATATAAATTCTTAAAATACGAACCATGAACAAGAGCAAAAAAAATTAAATTTCAGGTAATAATACAACTTTGACATGATCTGAAGCATTGGGAGTGCAGGGAAGCCTCAAAAAAAAAAAGCCAGAACTCTAAAGCAGCAAAATGATAAGAAAAATTAGCTTCTGCAGGCAACACGCGAAGTCACAGGTCCTATTTGGGATTTCTTTCAATAAATTTGGGATTTATTACGCAAACAAGGCGAATGAATTACTACCACAGCTAGTAACCCTGGAGGACCAGAAAATTTCAATCACTTATGCAGTTTGCTTCACAACTCCAGAGAAGCAACCAAAGATCAGAACGTCGATATTCGCAGAACAACTCGAGAGCCCACACAATGAGTGCCTTCAATGCTGCTTTGTACCATTTGAAACAATGAAATCCTACACACAAATCTGTTGCCTAAGGAAGGTTATTACAATAAAGTTGCACACCAAATCTGATTGAAATCATGAACCATTTACGTAGACAACTTTCATGGTAGAGGATAGTAGTAGTAGTAGTAGTAGTAGTAGTAGTAGTAGTAGTAGTAGTAGTAGTAGTAGTAGTAGTAGTACCATGAATTTGCTAGCGCTTCAGTAGGTCCTACTATGGTAGAGGATACTGAAGCATTTCTCTTCAGGTGAAATAATTGAAAAACATACGAGCATTCAAGTGTGCATTAGGAGGCCAAATGCTAATGAAGTTAATCCATTCGCCAGCGCAAAGCGAGTGAGTCAATCTGAACTCGCTGAACGCATGGACATCAATTTAGGAGTCGTGTGAAAAGCATTCAAGCAGACACAACGTTAAGAAAAGTATGCGTGCAAGTTACTTGCTGGGTTTCTGTAAAATATCTAAGCTTCGAGAGACAAATAAATACATTGAGTCAAGATAGCTTTAATTACTATCAAAACTTTAAATTAAAAGCATCTAACACTCATCGAATAAAAAAGCAATACGTGTTTTAATTGTAGTTTGAACATTACGCCGTGTTTGCACAGATATTTTACACCTAACATGAATAAGTCATGAAATCATTCGGCATCACTAACGAGGGCACCAGCCATCCCGCCGTTCCATGAGAGAGTAACCAGCAAGAAGCAACCCCTCAAGACATGTTAATTTCCGAGGGCGCGACCATATTACAGGCATAAGACGCTATTCCAGTGCAACTCGTCAGCATCACGACAACGGACCAAATCTCCGCATTTACTCCGTATCGCGCGGGGAATTCAGTCTTAATAAAATAGCCTTGTAGTAGTACTTATAGGGCGATTCTTAGGGAATCTTATGATCCCCTATGATTGATAGCCAATTATATTATAACTACTTACTAAGATCAAAAGCCGCATTCGTGCTCATGATTACTGATGCCAGCCAGCGTACGCAGAGAGGTACGGTGAAGCCTGTGAGAGCCCCATGGTGGCCTTGTCTTTAGCCAGCTGCTGCTGTTGCATGGCGTAAAGTGCCTCGCTGCCGTTGCGCTGGATCATAGCAGCAGGGGGCATAGCCACGGGGGCTGGGACAGGCGGCGGCACTCCAACGGGGGGTTGCAGAGACGACGCATTGCTCACAGGGTTCACGGAATTCGTTTTGATGAGAGACAGGATTCTGTCCTGCAGCTCTGGCTTGCCAGAGGCAGCCGCGGGAGGCGGTTGGCTGTGCAGTAGTAAGCCTGACTGGGACAAGTAGCTTGAAGGATACTGTATTGTGTGAGACGGCGGAGCAGTGGCTGGTTGAAGCGTTGCAGCAGCAGCGGCGGTAGCGGCAGCTGGAGTTCGGCCAATCAGCCCTATAGGGGGCTGAGGTGGCGGTGGTGGTTGTTGCTGCTGCTGCTGCTGTGTGGCTGTTGCGTTCAAGCCAGGGTAGGTGACAGCAGCAAGAGCAGCAGCAGACACAGCACCAGTGGCACTGCTAACAGGGTGACTGACAGTCGTGGCAGGTCTAGTACTTGCAGTCGTGGCGTACCCAGGAGCGGCTGATGATGAAGAGTAACCTCCGCTGGAACTGCTCGGGAAAGCGCTGCTGGAAGCGGCGTAGCTGTATCCTGGATACGTGATCGCCTGACTGGAACGCGGCACTTCGAGCACAGCGCGACTCCCTGCCCCGCGGCACAGAAATGATCAGTCACGGATATTGGAATCGCTCTCACACTGAGGCGATTGACATGCACTACACTGCAAATGATGCCAGAATAACGTTTATTTTATGGCCTGTGGTTTGAATGGCTGGCACTAAATAAAATCACTGTCACTCGGATGACCTCGCGACACAGATCTGCTGCCAAGTCAGCTAAGTTTGCTTACTGCGAGTTTTAATTAGGAGGATAATTTCATGAAAAAACAAGTGTTTGCGTTGAATTTTAAAAGGGTATGAAAAGGACTCACATACAATTTTCTAGATAGCAAATAGGATGGAATTTAAGGAAGACATTTTAGCAATATCTGGTAGAACCATGTACTGCGATTGTCAGAAAATATAATTCATCTTCGAATCAATTAGGAATACTTGTTAACTATGGAAGTTTCGTCATGATGTGGAGGTAGTGATTGTACAATGGTTCTCGGCAAGTTGTGTGAGCACACTTCTTGATAAGCTCATCCGATAAAAAAAACTACGATTATATTAAGCAGAAGACTAGAGGACATAAAAAAGAATAAGTAGAGACGAAAGACAAAAAATAGGTTACGATAAAATGCAGAGCAAAATCCGACCAACTCAACAATGAAATAATTCCCACTTTTAGAGCCACTAATTGTTTCACTGTTAACAGAGTCGACTGTTAGAAACACTTAATATAAAAGTCAAAATAAAAATGATGCGACCACTAATCATGGGATTGTTAAATTAGGCTCACTGCAAAAAAATGAAGTAGACACGTTGCTCCAGCGACATCGTGTCAAACGATCAAAGAGTTTTTATGCAGGCATCGCGAACATGTAGTCTTTGAATGAAATGGAAATAACCCTCTCCCATAATGGATGATCAACTCAGGTGCTATACTGACCTGCAAGTCAACAGTAAAGGCTCAAAAACCAACAACAAGCGCAACAGTAATGGTTCACGAACCAACGTAACAAGCACACATAGGGACGGACGTGTGGCTGCGTAAACCACGATCTCAAAGAACGATGTTAAATTGATAAAATATCATCCCTTTCAAAGTACGTAATAATTCAGAATAAGCGAAATATCCTGAAATGGCGTAAGACGACCTCGAGCCTCACTCTAAATGGGCAAAGAAGAGAGAAGATCCTGCTTGAAACATCGCGACCTCACTTGATGTACCTGAGTCTCCTTGACCTACATACACTGATCTCCTCCCCTGATATAAAGTATAAAACTGGAATAAAAATAGCAGAATTTCTCAAAACCTATCTTTTTAGTAGGACAAAATTAAAACTATTCCAATAACAAGAGAACGACTGAGAAAGATTACTCGACCAAAAAATCAAATCTCTCCAAGAGCACCGGAATAATAACAAGAGAAATACCAGAAAGATATTTCACCGATACTAACAAGAGAAATACGGGAATGTTTCATCGATACTAATGAGGAAATACGAGAATGACACTTCATCGATACTAACAATAGAAATACGAGAATATTTCACCGGAACTAACAGGAGAAATACAAGAATGATATTTCTCCGATACTAGCCAGAGAAATACGAGAATAACATTTTCTAGATTACCACAGGCATGAGCATCTCAGAGAAGCAACCCTGGAAAATTTCAGTATTTAATAATAGAAGTTACCTGATAGCACGGTGGCGAGCCGCACTCACCTACCGCAAGCATGAGGCCAGTAGAGGCGGACTGAGAGAGGAAGGCCTTCTGGCGTGTCATAGGCATCTCAGCACTCCTCAAGGACTTTGTACCGAGAGAGCTTCTCGAGCACCTTTGGTATGGTGGGAACTCTTCCACAACAAATAATCTGACTTGGAATCGCGCCGGTGACTTAGAGAGGAGCGTTCCCGGAGACAGACACGAACCGGCATATTAAAAGGAGAAACGCAAGCCAAATCATTTCTCGTAAATGAAGGAATGTGAACAGTGAATTTCAAGTTTAAACTCGGGGAAAATGTTCAGGTAGCACCGTTTTTCAAAACAGCTGCTCGCAACGACCGCGTGATGGCAGTGACGGAATATTTCATCAAATCGAAAGTACAAAATCCCGCACGTGAATTAAAAACTTACGGACAGCTCAATGTTCGGGCTCAACAAAAAGAAAAAAGCGTCCAAAAAGACGCCATAGTGTGCCTACCACATTCGATATTTACACAACTTTGTTCTTCATACAATTTAAAATTCACTCGTAAGAAATAGAAGAAAACTATGCGCGTTTACCGTCCACGAGCACCTATTGAACAATTCAGGAAAACTATCAGACAAAAGAGTTTCCATTTTCCAGTTGAAACAGCACTGGCCATGAGCAATGTCCGCTTACTGAACACGACGGCGTCTTTCATTAAACATTCATCACACCGCTCGACGCATCTCAAGAAAAGCCGTCCGTCCGAATCAAGAAAAACGTGACGACTGTAACGCAAGTTTCAAACCTTGCACTCAAAATTTCCTGGAACGCAGCTGACGCTCCAATGAATAGTTAAGCAAAAATTGTTCGCAAAAATCGGTCATCACGGCGCTGAGTTTCAAAAGACTTGATACGAAATCAAAACGAAAAGGTGCCGTTAGTCCTTGTAGCAGGAAACACCATGTGCTTGGTTCATGAAGTACAGTTAACGGATGAATTTATGAAAGAAAATTTTTGAAGAATGCCACGCGACGATGCAAAAACTAAACGCTTTAACGTCAGAAATCGCAAAATTTGATAGCCTGGCATACAATTTGAACCGGCGAAGGGAAAGGGCTTTTAGAAGCAGTCCAAGGAAGATTAAAGTCGAGAAATGTTTGCCTGATGTGGTAAAGACTTGGCTGTTTCCAGCAGCGCTTTCATACACCTGAAAACCAAATACTCACCTTGGTGAAGCAACGGCACCTGCACCACGAGAAAAACGGCTAACTGAGTCGTACTTCTTAAGACTACTTACGCTCTATTGAGGGAGGAACTCACCTGCACTTTCTCGCTTTTGCTCGATCTGATCGTCAACAAGAATGTTTTGCCTTTCTTTCAAGTACTTGATCAATTTATCTAAGTCTCCCATGGAAAGGCTCTTCGCTTCGAGCAAATCGAGCATCAAATTTCGAATGTCGGAAGGAACGGTCTCCCGAGAATTGCGACGGCGCGCCAGCCTCACGTAATCTTCGAAATCGCGTTGTACTAAAATCAAAGCATCGTCGACGGGCATGTTGCGGTGCTCTGATGGCAGACAGAACGATATGAGCCACAACGACCCAAAAAAGGCACCTCATACATTAGACATGGTTACACGGAGTTTTTTGTGTCAAGAGAACTATTTGCTACAGTAGACATGGAAATTTTTAGTGTTAGAGAACTGTTGGCTACATTGGACATGGTTACACGGAGATTTTTGTCAGTGTCAAGAGAGAACTATTGGCTATATCAGAATGGTTACAGGGAAGATTCTGTTAGTGACAGAACTATTTACTATATTAGAAACGCTTACAACATAAATTGTATTTGCGTCATAAATTTGGTTGCCACATGACAACTAAGTTTGGAGTGTTGCATGCATGTTTTCGCCGCCCAAGTAATTAAATCGCTTGGGCGGCGAAAAACATGCATGCTCCGGCGAAAAAGTTAGAGTGGGTAAGCATATTGCGTATTCTAAAGGCAAATCAGACGCAATAAAAGGATCACTGGCATTCATTTTTAATAAAATACGATCAATTGAGTGTACAATTTTAAATAATAATAATTGGTGAGGTTATCCAGCTCGTGAGAGGAAAGTAAAGGTTATTATATGTACCTGGATTCAGCGGACGAACCACGTTTTCCGTTCTCCATTTATCAACCAGAAACTACACTTAGTCATTTAACCTTTTCAATGTCCAACAAAACTATACGGTCCTCTTTCAAAAATAGCCCCAATATATTGTGTGTCTCGTTAAATTTGTCCCTGATGTGTTCTTTTAGGAGCCCTGCAGAGCAGCCACTCCTTCCTCATCTTGATATGGGTGACTATACCTAATGCCAGTGCCAGTTAAATGATGGGAGCTGTGAAAACAATCGAGTACAAAAATGCTGATGTAAAAGGATTAATCCAATGGTCCAATACAAGCCTCACAGTCAGGCAGCCTAAGTAACAGCTGAACATAAAATTTCATAGGCTTTTAATTGAATTTGTGAGTCACAATTCTGAAAGGGGAGAGTATTAGTACAGAGACACGTACAACACATGGGAAATAAATGAAAAAATTTCAGTTTAACGTAACGGTACAAACTGAGGATGAAAATAGCGGACATTTTCTGTAGAAGTAACGGTGCATTTGAAATCGCTCTTTGAAAAATACTACCTATGTCTACAAAGCCAGAATAATAAAAAAATTGTTGGTAGACGTGCGTATTTGCCACGGCCAAAATAGACCCCTGGAACGCTCAGAAATAGCATGACCAAGTCGTCCGCACGCTCAGAGGTGAAGAACATGAGTAAAACCGCAGTTTGTTGGGCAGTTGACAACTACGGGAAAATAATCTAACAGCACGCGATCATAGCAAGAGCAAGGGCTCGAAATACTGGGATGCGGACGGATTAATCCGTCGTGACAATTATCACAAGATTTAATGTGTGAACAGACGCTACAACGTCCATCACGAGCAGTTGTTTCTTGCATTATATTGATTTGTGCACCTTCCTTGGCTCGTATTGAGCACAATAAACAGACTACATATCACAAAGAAGCCTTTGATCTTACTATACAAATAATTGCGTCAGACACACTGAAACGTTACCGCAACAGCGAAGACAAAATTGGGAAGGTAAGTCAAAAATAAAAAAGCGAGCACATATGTGACGAGGAAAGCATTGATTACGAACTTTGTACACTGAAAATAAGAATACGTCGCACCAACTGCAGCTCATGCCCCTGAAAAAAATTAAAGTAGTTATTTGCACCTCAAAATCACACAGAAATGCCTGCGTTTATACTTTGCGGTAGGACATTGGGACCATCAAATTATGTTGAACTGTAAATCTCAGAGCAACACGTGGCCGTCAGTGAGCCAGTTACCGTGACAGCAAGAAAGCTTGTTTTTAGAGGGAAGTGACCCGCCGTATTCGTAATCGATGATCTTATCTGCATGTGAAGGCAATGACGGAGTCGGGGATTTTTGAAAACCGCAAATGGCTGAGTTCATATGCTAACAAAAGCGGGGAATCATTTTGACGGTATGCAGAAAAGAAAATGAAGGATTACTGACTATTTTATTCAACAAATGGCAAACATGGACACAACTTTTCGTTCGGTGGTACTTGATCAAGGAAAGAAATCGCAAGCGTATTGAAAAACTAAAACTGTAAATACACCGATTAGATATTCCTGAAAGAATAAAGGACATAAAATAAGAAGATGCAATGAAAAACAAGGTGCTGTCAGGAAATCCTTAGCAAAAGGAGATAACAATGTTAGGGAAGTGAAATTGGAGTGAAGAATATCATACTTTTTGAAAAATGACAGAATCGAGAGAAAAACCACAACGGATAAATCGATGCTTGGTCATCTGGGCTTGGTCTTGATCATAAGACTGTTGTACATATCATCTAAGCAGGCGAGCTAGAGGCAGCCCAGATGAAGTCAAGTACTGCACCGAGCCTGTCTTCAGAATAAAAAAGCAGGTATAATAGGCATCTACTGTCTTCCATAGCTCTTCTCTACTGCGTTTGCCCCGCTTAATTAAAACAAATGCAGGTTCTAGTTGAATCGTTGTTCAATTGAAATCTGTGCATAATCAGAGTCATTTTAAGTCTCAGAGATACTAAACACACCAAACATCCTACATCTGTGGCAAACATCCCACTGATGTCATGCAACCAACGGCTGAATATGAAGAACAAATAAGGTAGAAGCTTCAAAAACTGTAAGTTGAGGAACGCCTCAAGTTGGTATGATTAAAATGTGTTCACTGACATCCATCTCCCAGATGCAATTAAAATAAGGAAACACTGTCCTTATCTGACCTTGTGGCGTGCCGTGCAGGATGTTGAGGGTGAGGGAACGATGTTTCTCGTTCTCTGGTGTCACAAACACGGCGTAGAGGCAGCGGCGACTGGCTAGGTCGGACAGGACGCGGCTGCTCGACACCTCGCCCGGCGGGAACAGGATGTCCACCAGCAGCCCGCACCTCTTCAGCTCCACCTCGATGCTCTCCGCGTATGCTCTGCAACGTATTTATGCTTTAATTTTGGGCAGCTCTGCGGTTACTTGCTTCCAAATCTAGCTTGTGTTCAGGAGTGGAGGGATTGCTTAGGTCCAGATCATTTTCATGCTCTGCAATGCAGTCATGCTTCAATTTTGGGCAGCCCTGTGGTTACTTGGTTCCGAATCTACCTCGTGATTGTGAGTGAAGGGATTGCTTAGTTCCAGATGATTTCCATGCTCTTGCAACGCAGTTGTGGTTCAGTTTTGAGCAGCAGTGGTTACTTAGTTCCAGGGATGAAGCAATTGCTTGGTTCTAGATCACCTTCATGCTCTGCAATGCAGCGATAGCTTAGTTTTCAGCAATGTATTTTACTGCTTAGTATCAGATGAATTTCACACTCCATACAGCAGTGATAGCTTCATTTCAAACTAACACCATGCTTGGTCTGTGACAGGATTATTTTCTCAAATAATACTACGTGTGCAAGCATTCTTCACTTTCCTATTGCTTTACTAACGCGCTGATAACGTAACGCAGTAACCTATTGACATGTCGGCTGATGGTGCTCTCCAGTTTAACATGTTGACTGCGGTACGACAGACCGGTGGATCGTGCTAAAGTTTTTCCAGCTGAAAAACGACCCATTGATGGGCCAATCAAAAAATTTTCAACAATCTTTCTAAATCAATACTCTATAATATACCCAGTTAATGTTCCCTATTTATAATTTTTTTACTTCAAATTTGAGCTGAACATTGGACTTTAGTTTAACCCATCGCAGTGAACATGTTGAGACAGAAGTGCTCCCTAGACCAGTGGTTCTTAACTTTTTTTGGCAGTGACCCAAAATCTGCCCAAAGGAACTGCCACGACCCAAGTCTCCGTAACAATAAAAATTACTTTACTATACTATAGGTTAACGCAAACCCTTAGCGCTCCAATGAAATAGTTTGGCGAGATAACTTTAGGTCACGACCCAGGGGGAAGAACCACTGCTCTAGACCATGACCCACCAATGCAGATTAGATTAGATTATTAGTTAGTTTAAGCCTCCCTATCCGCAACAAATGGGATCCAAAGAGAGGAAGAAGGAAGAAACCATTTAGTATGGAATTAAGGGACTGCGGAATCTATGCAGAAATGGCATAGAAACAGTAAATTGAGAAAGAAGTTCATGAAACAAGATTGAAGTTGAAGAGGAAAGTAGTTGGTGCTGAAAAACAAGGACAGCAGTGAACCGAAAAAGATGGTCCTTAAAATAACAAAAAACATTTTACTTCAACAAAAAGAAGGCCTACCTAACTCTCAGCTCGGACCCTCACACACTTTTCTCCTAGGAGCGCTAATTCCCATAGATACAATAGTTGTATTACCCTGAGGGACCTCACCGCTGCATCTTGTCTGGTACGACGATCTCGCAGTCATTGGGCCGGCCCGGGTCCAACGGGTCGAGAGCAGCAGCCACCGGCGGGTAAGGACCGGACGCGGCGGGAGGATAGTCCCGGGGGGGAGGCAGGGACCCCGCAGCGGGCTCCCGGTAGTACCGGTCGTAGTAGTCACGGTAGTAGTCTGGGTAGTCGCTGGGGTAGCCTGCCGGTAGTTCCCGGCCGCCGCCGGCGCGCCTGTCGCTGCCGGACTCTGGCCTGTGTGGTGTAAGCAGGTGAAATACTTTGTGCAGAGTTTTTAGTTGTTTTACTGCTCAATTTTGCTGTTGCTTCACTAGTGAATTCTGCCATTGTTTCATTATTGAATTATTTTATTATTTGGATTAGACAATAGTTTCATTATTCAATTCTGCTATTGTTTTATTATTAAATTCTGCAATGGTTTCACTATTCAATTCCACCGTTCTATTATTCAATTCTTCAATACTTTACTACTCAATTCTGCAACTGTTTCATTATTCAATTAATTCACTATTTGATTCCGCAATTATTTCCCTATTCAAATCGAAGACATTAAGTTCCATGGTAAATAGCAGCAACGACCATTTGAAACACTTTAATTCAGAGGCACAGGAACTTATAAAAATGAGCATTACTGCTCAGTTTTGCATGGAACTTTGGTGTAAGTTTTATCTTCACTCCAAAAACAAAGGGAAAAATAATTGGTATATTCTCTTAACACAAAAAGCCTTGTCCGCAGCGCATTCTGTCATCAGCAACAACCTATTTTATTGGTTGCTAGGAGTGCAGGATTTTGTTTTTGTTGCTGGGAGAGCATATTTCAGGTTGATGGAAGTGCAGGTTTTTTTGGTTGTTGCTGGGATCTCTCCCACATTCATTTGGTTGCTGGGAGCACATGGTTTTTGGTCTTCGATGGGAGCGTAAGATTCAATGGGTCATGGGAATATTTTCTTCATGTTACTCGAAGTGCATCTTTCTCAATACCCAAAACACTTGATTTCTTTTTACAGTCAGGACCGCATGTTCTTTCATTACTAGCACTGATGGTTAATATTCTTACTAGAACATGTCAATTATAAAGATATAGGTTAATAATAATAACTAAGTTGTAAAATAAAATAACAGTAAATAATAAACATATGTCAATATTAAAAATAACTGTCAATTCTCCATTAAATACCTGTAGTAGGAGTCATAGAAATCATCACGGCGGGCGTCATCATAGTCAGGCCGCCTGCCATGAGGCATGTCGCTGCCCCCTCGCCCTGCCCCCCTCATGGGGCGGTCCCTCCCCCCTCTCCGACCCCCGTCCCGCCCACCCCCACCCCCACCGTCCTCGTCGCCCCCGCCTCCCCCGTACCGGATCTTAGCGGGCTTCACGTCTGAGGTGAAGTGTGCCATCAATGAGGTTTTAGGGGCTAAATAATATTAATGTGACAGCACGTTTGCATTAGGAGTAGAACGTCAGTGACAAAGTGGACCACTCGTAAGATTTTTGGGGCTTAATAATAGTATAAATGTGACAGCCACATTCGTATTACAAGTAGAACGTCTGTCATGTGCACCATTCATGAGATTTTTATGATTGAATAATAACAAATAATATACTATATTTCCAATAGGTTGATTCTTAGGGAATCTCACGCGTAAGATAAAAAGGAGAACCAACGTACATATATACAAATAATATACGTGTGAAGGCATCTTCATATTAGTAGTAGACCACTTCTGACTTGTTGAGTCATGTTGCGTAAACATGCATTTTTAGGGAAGTATATCATTTCTTAAATGGGGTCATGAATAGTACCCACAAAACGACAAATGGGAATTCGAAATTTGGTTTCTTGTTATAACTATATGCAAGATGTTGAATTTTGCCTCATCACCAGAATTAGAGCACGGAACAAGATCATCCCACTTATACAAGTACACATTTGGAACACACAAAGAAATTTATGGAACACATCGCCAGTGGCACAGTTTTTCACCTGACATGATGAGATAAAATTTCCTAGAGCCCAACATGAGAAGCTGTGGGCCACAGCTGAGCCATTGAGTTTAGTTTTGCAACAGATAGAAGAATTTTGCTAGTTTGTACATGGCACAGTTGTACGCAGCAAAAATCTGACGGAATTGAAAAGAATTAAAGAAATCAGGTTTATGGATCTTCGGCAAACCATACATAATTCCAGGTCCTGAGCCAAAAAAAAAAAACAGTTACTTACAAAGACTTACATGCAAACAAGATGTGGCCAATGCAAATCCTACTAATTAATAGCTCAATTTGATTTAAAACTTCACAGTTAAATGCATGGAAAGTAAGTGCACCAGAAACTTAACCAAGCCCTGAAGAACAGAAATGGGAGATGCAATGCTACTAAAAATGATAAAGAGTTGATTGTAAATGTGATTTTAGCCAATCCTGTGGCCCTATTAGATTAGGAGCACACCCGAACGTTTTATTTTATAATTCTTCAAAATAAGCTGAAGGTCAAGAACTCATATCCGATCCCATTTGTAGATAATGCTATTATGATTATTCTCTTATTAATTAATCTATAACTTTTAGGAACAACAAAGTCATTCTGATAAGAGCAAAAAAGAAACTAATTAAAATAGACTAGAAAACGAGGAATCTATGCACAAAGCGCATAGATTCCTTGAAAAAAAAACCATACAGGGTACCCACCCAGTGCTTAGAAACAGCAAATTAGGAAGGAAAAAACAGAAATGATAGTGAGATAGCCAAGAAAGAATGAAAACTGAAAAAAGCGATACGGGTATAAAAGCTACAAATCCCAAAAACTTATCTACTGCTGAGGCAGCCAAACAGGATAGCCCTGGAGGCACCATTCCCTACAAGATATTGAGGGGAAATACTGTACATAAAAGTTACAAGTTAGTCTGCTTCAAAAACGGCTGAAGATCTTTCATACAAGTCCAGTCTCTAGATAATTTGTAAGGAAAGTATACAAACATACGCACAAAATGAACATTACCATACTTCAAAATAAGTCTTATTATAATAATTTTATAACTCTAATGTAATAATTCAAGTCTTACCAATTCTGTGCCCTTCAACAACAACAGTGGGACCATCAGCGAGACACTTGGCACTCTCGTGTTCAGAGGAAAATTGCACAAAGCCAAACTTGCGCTTTGTGATCATCACACCTGGAGAAACAAGACCATTATTGCAATAATATTTTTATTAAAATTTCATGAGATGGATCTGAGCCCTGAAATACAGTATAACACAGTCACACCGTCTCACACACTGAACACGTTGACTACGTAGAACAAATGTGCACGGCTAGGTCAATTGTTCATATTCGCACCTATAGAAATTAAAACATTTCAAACCATTTTGCAATCTCTTTTTGAAAGAATATTATTATATGATGAAAATATTATTGAGCACTTATATTTTGTACATTTCTTACAAAGTATGGAAACTTATTCAAGCAGGTGTGTCAATTTGACGTCTGGTTTTTATAACCTTACCAAATAAACTTAACGACCCGCACAATTGTAGTCAACGTGTTAATACAAAGAAAAGCTGTCAATTAAGTATACTCTACTTATATTGAATATTTTACTTCATTTATTCACTAATTTATTTCAATTGAGGAAAAAAAAATTTTATGCAGTGCTGTTGGTGGAACAATAACGCAAACAAAAATTTGGAATTAGATTCCAAATAAAAAATGAAAGCAGGGGCACAGAAAAACAACCTTTGACATCCCCATATTTTGAGAAGTAACATTTGAGCATCTCTTGCGTGACTTCAGGAACGAGGCTTCCAATGAAGATGCGAGCGTCAAGAGTTCGTGGGTCGGTGGTTGTGTCGGCCCCATGGCCTGGGCTGCGACGTCCAGCTGGAGACCTGGACCTCGAGTGACTCCTGTGAACAAGAAACATTAAAGCCCACATAAAGAAATGGGTGCTACTACAGTGCGTGGCCTACTGCCATATATCACCCACCCAGGGGTAATTTAAGATGTACAAATTAAGTAGTTATTGCTAAATTAAATGCAGGGAAATAAGTAATATCCATTAGTATCCTAACCTGAGCTCATACTATAATACTAGCTAGAGGTTGATCTCATGCTATAGTGTGGAAGACCTACCTAGCACTGAAGCAACCCAGAGTATTGATGAGTATATCTAAAAGAGACATGCATCATCTAGTTTCAGAATGTGTTCACTTAACTAACTCTACTGAGATGAATGACGATTGACATACGATATACATAACCAAAACAAAAAGCAATATTCAAGAAAACAAAGCAACAGCAAGAACAGACTAATACTTATTTTTCATCAACATTAACTTGAAAACATTTCAACCATCAGAAGCTATAGCAAGATCTAATACAAACAAGACTTATGTTGGTTCAACACTAACTCCCAAATTTTGTTATAATTCAAATCATTTTTTATACCTGGATAAAAATTGAAACAAACCATTATATACTTCTTTTAAAGGTAGGCTTGAGTCACTGACTTATTCTTGGAATTAGTAATTTGCATCATGCAAGTTGGCTCTGTGAATATTTTCTGTTAGATACATTTACTATTTTTAAAAAGATGGTTAGAGTGCTTTTTTAAATATTCCTACATCCATGCTGAGCTATTTTTTGTTGCCATTATTAGCGTAAGATTTCAACAACTCAACTCACTTTACAATATCTAATTTTTTTTACAAATTTTTTCCTCAACTTAACTAAACAAAGGATTTAAAAAATCTCAGCTAACAGCACAATAGCATACTCCTGACAGCAGAATATGTCAGCACAATATTTTCAACATCTCTGATGCTATATTATGAACTTTTGCACTTTCTGCATCCTTTCAGCAACAGATTCTAAGAATTTCCCAACCTCCCCTCCCTCTAAAAAACAGATTTTAGGACATTTACTGCATCATCTCAGTAGCAGATCTCAAGTTTTTTTCATCAATATGCAACTTTTGTGATGTTTACATGAAAATGCTAAAGCCATCATTTTCTCTTACCCAACAAACTGCGTCCACCAAGTTAGATACTTCCAATCAATTTTTATTTAGCCTTATGAGTAGGTAAGGTCATTTTCTAGAAAATAATTTGATTTAGGTCCAAAAATTATATCTTAGTTACCAAATTAAGGAGACTTTCTACGTGAAATTATCAAAAATGGGTGATTTCTGTTTTTAAATGCATCTTATAGAGGATTTTCTTGCGCCTCCATTGGTACTACTCGCTAGCATCTACTCCGATTGGTACGCCTCCCACAGAGGGTGGAGAGCGAGGGGGTGGCGTGACCTTGACACAGTGTGACCCCTTCCATCCCTCATATTGGGGGTCAATTGGGTGTGTTTCTTTGTGGCAATGGCAATAGAATTCGTTCATGGGCTACACAAAGTGCTTTCATATTCAAAAAAAACATTCCAACGCTGACTAATAATTTTTGACAATTTTAAAATTTCAGCTGGTCTGTTTACAAACGCTTTCATTCATAGCTCAATGACAGCCGCAGTATCATAGCTACGGCTATGGCCAGCACACCAATCAAAGGGCTTGAAAAGAGCTACAGAGCAGAGGAGATCACTAAAATACATAGTTTTGAAAAAAAATTTTTTAGGGGTTAGGGGTTTTCAACACCTAGACTTATTGTCTTTTGATGTAGATATTTTCCCAGAGTTCAAAAGCTACAAGATCAAATATATGAATCATAAGTGCTTGAAAAGCACTACAAAAGCTTAACCCGCGCACGGTCGCGCATCCCTCAGAAAAGTAGTCAATTTACCCGCGTTACTCTGCCGTTCCCTGTTCACTTACCGTAATAGGCAGAGATGTAAAAATATGAATTAATGAGTAAAAAATGTTGCTTTACACTTTGATGTTGTCAGATTTTTGATAACTTGAACCGTTTCTTTGTAATATGGAGTCAAACTCCGTAGATTTTTGCACAACATTGCTTCAAAGAGATCAATGGCCATTTTTTTGTTTTGGGAACAATGTAATGTTTTTCACTGCTATTTTATGCAGAAAATCCTTCCAAACCTGCTGATGTTTTTATTTTTCCTCTACAACAATTAGAAAAAAAGTTATGACCATTTATGTCTACTAAGTGTTATCCATTCTTCGTTTTAGTTCCTACATAAATGCATGTTTGCATGTCTGGTTATATTACTGTAAGTATAGTGTTTAGAAACTTGTAATTTTCACACAATATGAATAAAATACTGCTCTACACGCTACTGACTTCAGATTTGTCTTATTTGCCATTTTTGCGAAATAAGGCGAAATAAGGCCCTGAGTAGTTTCGCTGGTAACTGAGGCTGCCACTGACTGTTCGCACGCACACCCTCTCACGGTCGCCTCATTTACCACACTGACTGTGCTTACCCCTCCCAACTTCCAAGTGGTTGGAGCTCTGCCTTAACCCCCACAATGTGGATGTTTCTGGCTCCAGCTGTGTAGCACTCGCTGAGACGATCATTTTGGTGTATAACAACTTGGAGTTATGCCTTACGTCTGGCAACCAGTGAGCCTGGTAAATGAGGCGACCAGTTACAGTTCGCGGGTTAAGAGTTCATTGTAGAAAACCCCTAGGTCAAAAGATAGTAATGAAAACATTTTCTTTTAGAAAAACACGTTTTCTGGAAACTAGCTGATTGGATTTTTCAAATCTATCTACTTCAGCAATTTTAGGGTTACATGAATGGGATAGATACCATTTGATAGGGCTTAGCAAGCTATATCATAAAGCAATACAAAATTTCTAACTGTTCATTATTATGAAAAGTACAGAAAAAAACAAAAAAAAGTCACTTAAAAATGAAAAAAAAATTCAAAATGTTCCTAAAATTTCAAAAATAAAGTTATCAAAATTAAATTACACATTGCTTTATGATATATGGGTATATAAATTATATAAAAACGAATTTTTGGTTCTGTAACTTGGAAATTGTAGGAGAAGATATATTTTGAAAAAAAAAACTTTTTTCTTTTTTTTCGTTAAGTGCAGATACAAAAAAAAAAACATAATAATGAAATGATCTTTGCAACATTGCACACCTACTGTGGAAGTTTCAGAGAAATCCCTCAGTAAATAAAGATTTTTTTTGGATAGACGGTCCCCTTAACCCCTTTCCCGGCAGAAACGAGTATACTCGTTTTCACAAAATGTTCTTTTTTCAGCCGTCAATGAGTATACTCGCCTATAACTTTACTTTCAAAACCAGCTACATACGTATATACTTGTCTATTTTAAGCCTTTGAAAGCCATTCTACGTGTGAAACGAGCATTCTTGTCAAAATAAAAAAATTAGTCTGAAAAAGAAACGTTATGAAAAAAATTGTTGGGAAGAGGTTAACATAACTTAAACAAAAGAGATTTGCCTCCACACAGGTTTTTTTTTACTTTATTTTAAAATTCTACACTATGAAATATCTGAAAATGACAACCAATGAAGAGAAGCAAATAAATGTTAATTTTCTTTTACTTTTAATAAATAATGAAAACATAGGTGAAAGGGTTTAGAAAAAAAACAGTAATTTCTTAGAAACATGAAGATAAATTATAAGTAAATTCTGATAGGCCTACCTGGAGGTCAAGCGTTAAATATACAAGTTCTATATAAAATTCCCAAGCAAATAGCCCTACAATACTGCCTTAAACATTGTCATGTTTGATCTTATTCAAGAATACATAGGAAACTACTAATGAAATTTCAACTAACTTGGTAACATTGTGCTCATTTGAACCCAGGAGTACTTAGTAACTCCTTGGTCTCTCAAGTTCATTTTTGTAAATTTAAACTTATATATTATATCAACCATCCCACCATTTTAGTCAGCATACTTGTCTTTATAGTATTACAGTTCCATTTACTGCTGCATATTGTTACTTTTTTCTCTCCGGCCGGCGCCTGTCAAACGATACACTCATGCTTAACATTATACGAAGCAATATAGCCTTTCCTATTCATAGCTGAAAAATCAAATTCAAACAAAAAAATGCTTTCACTCACCAATTTTCACTCCTGCTTCTATCACGACGAGGCATTATTCAAGTTTTACTTTCAGTTCTAATGACGCAGGTTTCATCGAAGCGTCGTATTTGCTATTGCGGATACCGATTTGTAGAGCCAAATGTTTTGTATCAAAATTTGAAGAACACAAACATTGATCAAATTTAAAAACACTTTTTTCATGAAAATAAAGCCTATGCACATATTATTTAAGATTTTGATTCTAAGTAAAGAAGTAAACTAGCTTTTCAAGTCATCTATTCATGATAAGTATTCGTTATTACATTTTGCCTATTTTAGTCATAATTTATTAAAAAAGAGAAATTAGGCTTCTAAATAAGCCAACTATAAGTTTTACTTGAGCATTTGCGTTTGAAGGGAATTTATTATATCCCAAACATCAAACAACTCTCTCCCAGTTACGTCGTCCTTAATCGTTGCCCCTCTGATTCATTTGTGAAGTTCTCCCAAAGTGGGGAACCAACGGAATTTGACTTTTTAAAGGTGGATATTGTGGATTTTATCAAGTGACAGGTAAGATGTTTTATTTTTTTATAAAAGGGTCACCAGGGTTAATTTTCAAACCCACTTAATTTACTAATTGAATGATGGCGGCCTCAGACTCTGAAGGAGTTTCAGGTTATTCGGACGCTGTCTTTCTAGCGTCTTTAATCATGACACAAAATACTCTATTTTCTTTGTTTTGTACCTCGGACTGGGACCATCGAAAAGGATAAGAAGGAAGATATGTTACGAATTTTCTGGCCTTTATTCGTGGGTTGCCAGGCAGCTTGGTATCTTCACGGCGCTGATGTTGAGGTCCGATCTTGAGTAGACCCCGCCTCCGGAACGCAGCTGTGTCGGCAATGTGGAAAATGTAATGGTGGAACTGCCGTGTGCAATGGTAGAGAATGGTTCGAGACGGCGATGGTGTCTCTGATCATAGAGGTCGTTAGTGCGATTCCTTCCAAATTTGAGTTGCACCTAGACTGTAGGTTAAGCAGCAAGTGGTTTAGCTGCACTACAAGGGTCTAAGTTTGGAGTGAGGTGGATGAGGAATGAGTATTGGCACTTGCCGTCTAGTAATGGAGTGAAATTGAATGGTGAAAAGGACTAAGGTAAGGAGGTAGTCTTTTGCCCTTTGCCAAGTTTGGCAAGATGGTGATGTTGGCAATGGAGTGTAAGGTGTCTCGTAGCATCCAGCCAAACACCTAGATATGCACGCTCTGTATGATTTGGAACAATGAGCCTGACTTGCTCACAAAAATACATCCTATTGACTTTTGGCATAATAAATCCTTTTTGATACAAAAAGGAATTTTTTGATAACAAAGAAGGGGAAATTTCCTTAACATGGTTTTATATTAACTAGTGAATTGTTTGCTAAAGGAAAGTTCTAAATGGCAAACAACCGTACACCAGGAAAATGGACTGTGAGGAGCCAAGAGTACTGGGCACGGGATCCTAAGCGTTTGGTACTCTTGGAAAATTTAAGCACATGAACACTTCTTAATGCATACAATAATATTCTTGACACTTTACATGAATTGCATAAATATAGTTACCCGTAATTTACCACACAAAAACACAGTGTTAAAATCTCACCAGCCAAACACCTAGATATGCACGCTCTGTATGATTTGGAACAATGAGCGCTAGATCGCATACGATGTTGCTGTCGCGCGTGCGTGAGAGGTTTCGTTAAGAAGCAAATGTGAATTTTTAGAGATTGAATTTGTTTGTTACACAATTTTAATAGAATTGAGGATAGAGATTAGTGAATTTCGTAATGTGATTTTATGCTAATGGTCGAACTAAATTTACTGGATTTTTAGATGATCATTCTGAGAATTTCGAAATTTCGACTGGTTTGCGGAATAGAGATTCACTACAGCTACTCCCCAACGCATGTGGACCGAAAGGTCTGGTAACAGTGAAGCTGTTACCTGTAAATGCCCGAAATGATCACAAAAGGAAAATCCTAACAGAAGGTTTGACAGGAGAGAAGAGAAGAAAAAATATATTGACAGAA
This sequence comes from Morinoia aosen, assembly GCA_030386875.1. Taxonomy (NCBI): domain Eukaryota; kingdom Metazoa; phylum Arthropoda; class Malacostraca; order Amphipoda; family Talitridae; genus Morinoia; species Morinoia aosen. The sequence goes on from CM059560.1 coordinate 65,810,880, forward strand.
CAGAAATCGCCACCCTACGTCTGCGCGTAGCGAGCTGGCGGACGACTAGGTCTGCCAAAACTGCTAACGCGCTCGGGGGCAACAGAAGGGTTAGGCTGTGGAGCTGTGAAAGTTGACGTTCGGATTCCCAACTGGGACAACGAACGGGGCTCTGAGTTTTTTTTGTGATGAGGAACAACAGCAACAGAAAAATCAGCCGAATTGGAGGCACTCGAATTACGAGGTTCCGACGGCGTTCTTTGAACGGTCTTCAAGGGAACAACGAACTCGTTACACTCCATAGTGGGAGGATAGCTCATAGCCAAGACAGAAAGGTGCAACCCGGTGGTCTCGACAGGTGTTGACCTGGGGGTAATTTGCACCCTGGGTTGCGGCTCATGAGTGTTGGTAGAACTATCATCAGGGAAGAACACATATGCTGCCTTAAGTCTATCTATGCTAACACTGTCGCGTTTGGTACCCCTCTCAATTACAAAATATTTCGGCGTCCTCTTTAGGACCCTGTAGGGGCCATCATAGGGACGCCGTAAGGGGGTTTTTACACCGTCCACCCGAACGTAAACATGTGTGCACGTGTTCAACAATGGGTCAAGGCTTTCGGATGGTAAAGGCAGGCGAGGCGGGTGGTAAACCACTTCGCGCATGGCGCGTTTGAGACGTGCCGCGTAATCAGTAATTGTACTGAAAGAGTCGTCAATTTTGTACACGGGATCAATAACATCTCCGGGCAATCTTAAGGACTTCCCGTACAGCAATTCGGAGGACGTGCACTTTTGATCCTGCCGGAACAGGTTCCGTAGGGTAAGTAATACGACCGGCAATCGGTCCGCCCAATCGTCGTGGCATTTAAGGCAGCGCAGTGCCGATTTAAGATCGCGGTGGACTCTCTCAATGAGTCCATTTGATTGGGGGTGAAAGGAGGTGGTTGTGATGTTTGAACTACCTAGGATTTTGGAGATTTCTAACCACAAGGAGGAGGTAAATTGAGCCCCACGATCATGAGTGATGCTCAGAGGGACCCCGAAACGGGAGATCCACGTCTCTACGAAGGTTCGGGCTACGGTTTCTGCCGTTATGTTAGCAATGGGAACAGCCTCGACCCACCTAGAGAAGCGGTCGATTATAGTGAGTAAATACGAGAACCCGCGAGAGTTTGGAAGCGGGCCTACTATATCAATATTGACCGCATCGAATTTACCTCCTGAGAAAACACAAGGTTGAATTGCGGCTTTGTTGTGTCGAGTTACTTTGCTAGCTTGGCAATCTGGGCAACTGCGAACGTACTCTCTTATGGCCCTACGCATCCCGGGCCAGACAAAACGATCCGCAATTAGGCGGAAAGTTCTCTCCGTCCCAGGATGAGATAGCGCATGATAGTGTTTGATGGCGGGCAAACGCAAGGTGGTAGGTAGGTAGTATCGGTTAGGCCGGTCAACGTCACAGTAAACGCCTTCTCTGAGTGACAGTTTTAGCGACGAGCTAGGAGACTCAATCAAAGATTGGATCTCCGTGTCGTTTTTCTGTTCGGTGATGATATCAGCCAACGAAATCATGTGCACAGAAGGTCGGAACTCGGGCGCCAACGGGTTTAATACCACGTTGTGCACACGCGATAAGCAGTCGGCGACCGTGTTCTCGTCCCCCTTAATGTGCCTGAGATCGTTAGTGAACTGTGCTATGTAACTCAGGTGCCGACTTTCACGAGGGGAGTGGCGGTCAGGAGGCATTCTTATTGCATTGATCAAAGGTTTGTGGTCGGTGAAGACCGTGAACTGGCGTGCTTCCAAGGTATATCGGAAGTGTTTTATTGAGAGGTAAATCGCCAGGAGCTCTCTCCCGAACGTGCTATAACGCTGTTCGGTGGGAGAGAGCTTCCGGCTGAAAAACGCCAGAGGGGTCGTGTTGTTGTTCACGGTTTGCTGTAGTACCGCGCCGACAGCAAGGTCTGACGCATCTACTACTAGATTCAGTTTTGCGTTCGGGTGTGGGTAAGCCAACTCCGTCGCATTCGCAAGCTCATCTTTAATGACTGTGAATGCCTCCTCAGCCTCACTGTTCCACTCGATCAGTACAGACTTCCCTCGTTTCTTCGCTCTAATGAGTGAGGAGAGTGGTGCCAGAATCGCCGCACAGTTCCTTAAAAATCGGTGGTAAAAATTCACCGATCCCAAGAACCTGCGCAACTCTCTCTGTGTAGAGGGTTTCGGGAAATTTCGGATAGCCTCTACCTTGTCGGGAAGTGGCCTAATGCCCTTATCTGAGATGTGGTGACCTAGAAAAGTCAGTTCCTTCTTTCCCAGTACACACTTTGCTGGGTTAATCAGCAGAGCGTGCGACGCTAGTCGTTTGCACAGCTCTCTCAAATGATGCACGTGCTCCTCAGGCGTCCCCGAAGCCACAAGCACATCATCGAGGTAACAGTACAAAAACGGGAGGTCGGAAAGGACTTCAGTCATGTGCCGCTGAAAGGTCTGCGGAGCATTTCGCAAGCCATACGGCATGCGAAGATACTCGTACAAACCAAACGGCGTACAGACTGCGGTCTTCTGAATAGAGCTTTCCTCCATTGGAATCTGATGGAAAGCTCTCTTCAGGTCAATGGTAGAAAAGATCTTTGCCCCTGAAAGATTTGCAGTAAAATCATGCAAGTGTGGGATGGGAAATCTGTCGGGTACAGTTACGGAGTTGAGTTGGCGATAATCGCCGCAAATACGCAACTCGCCGTTACTCTTTGGCACAATCAACAAGGGACTGGCCCAGGGACTTTTCGAGATGCGAACTGTCCCTTCCTGGACCATTTTTGCAAACTCGGCTTTTACTTCCTGCAATCGATCATGGGGCAAACGTCTTACTTTCGCGTAAACAGGAGGGCCGCTCGTCGATATGTGGTGTTGCGTCAGCGTGTTATTTTGCAACGTTACGTTAGGTTGAAAGAGTGAGGGAAATTCGAGCAACACCCGTTGGTAAGGACATGTACTCTCTAGGTTAGGAGAGACGCTTGACGTAACGTTCACCATATCGACGGCACTAAGGGGTCTTTGCACTCTGGTTTCGCTATCATAAAGGCATCCATTTCTCACATCCACCACCAATGCAAACTTCTGCAGAAAATCCGCACCAATGATGGGTGTGTCCACATCGGCCACTATGAATTCAAAGCTCAAGGTACGTTTGAGATTTAGGGAACATGACAACGACCGCGTACCGTAACTGAGTATAGGAGTGCCATTAGCAGCACGCAAGTTTGGAATACCTGTGGTGCGTTTGTCTTTGGCAGTTGCCGGAATTAGGCTCACCGAACTCCCGGTATCGATCAAGAATCGAAAACCGGAAGTCGGATCTGAAAGGAATAGGCAGCGAGTGGCATTTGATTTAGCTGGCGCTGACGTCTGACTCGCATTTACGCCGCGCTGTTCCCGTTTTTTGGGTACAAGAGTACATAAAGCGGACAATTCGGCGACTCACATTTACGAGCCTTATGTAGGTATTTTCTATGATACCAACACCATTCCTCCTCCAGATTGCCTCGTGAATCCTGGCCCTGAGCGGTATTGGAACTACCGGCCCCTTGTTGTTTAAACGAGCGATTAGGCTTTTTGTGCCTATCAAACGGGGCGGTGTGTGTGGGATTATCGGCTTGCTGATACGCCGCTGTTTGGTGTGCAACCCCATGAACTCTATCCGCGGGTTCGGCTTGCTGGGTAGCAACTTCTAGTGCTCCAACTCGCTGAACTAACTCGCGCAATAATCTTTCCACCTCGTTTGAGCTGGTTTGATTGACCACTGGAGTAGCGACAGAGGTATTCGGAGTCTGGTTTTCACAGGCAATAATTTTCTCGGCTAATTCTGCGAGAACGTCCAGTTTCACAGAGGCATCCTGTGTATGGAGGAATGGTTGAAGGCGTAAGGGCAAACGTTGGATGTACAATGTCTTAAGGGTATCGTCATCCATAACGCCCTTCGCCAGTTTCCTCATCTCCTTCAGTAGCGCTAGAGGTGTCTGGCTAATGTAGGTGGTAAGATTACTCGTCAAAGCTTGGATTCTCTGGGCTCTATCCTTGCTGTAACATTTTAAAACATGCTCTTTGAGGGTGGTATAAGGTTCGGCTGAGTTAGCGTTACAAACCTCAGAGAGGTCGTCTAGGCAAGTAGAGGGCAGGGCCCTTAGCAGAGAGTAATATTTGACTTTTTCGGAATCGATGGATAGGCTTTCGAAATGTTCTTCGGTTTGGAAGAACCAAGAATCCAAACTTTGTATCGCGAACGGTGTTAATTTTACGGACACCACCTGACTGTCGTTAATCTCGTTGCCATCGTTTGTCGCCATAATGCTTCAAATATGTTCCCCAAGAATGAATGATAACGCGCGTTGCGATTGCTTTTTGTTTCGTACAAGTGTTATGTTACTTTTGTGCTTCAGTAGCAATGGTGCTGCAGTAGCAATGGAAATTGCGAAGGTTATTAGTAAAGAGCTTCAGTAGCAATGAAAATAATCCTAGCAGATCTCCTACGGTTTTGCTTCAGTAGCAACAGAAAAGCATGAAGGGTTTTGTAAAAGATGGCTTCAGTAGCACTGGATAAACATGAAGAATTTGTTAGTATAGGCTGCAGTAGCAATAACTTATTATTTAGGAAGAGTTTGGAGGGGAAATACTCTGTTTAGCTACTGAGAGTAGGGAAAGAGACTACCTCCTACAAGGTCAGCCATGCACAGAAGTTAACAGCACTAGACATGCGCTCCCAATCCTTCCGATGGTGGTCCGGGTGAGTATTTATATCTGATTAAACTACTCTGGTCACCAGTGTGAAGTTCTCCCAAAGTGGGGAACCAACGGAATTTGACTTTTTAAAGGTGGATATTGTGGATTTTATCAAGTGACAGGTAAGATGTTTTATTTTTTTATAAAAGGGTCACCAGGGTTAATTTTCAAACCCACTTAATTTACTAATTGAATGATGGCGGCCTCAGACTCTGAAGGAGTTTCAGGTTATTCGGACGCTGTCTTTCTAGCGTCTTTAATCATGACACAAAATACTCTATTTTCTTTGTTTTGTACCTCGGACTGGGACCATCGAAAAGGATAAGAAGGAAGATATGTTACGAATTTTCTGGCCTTTATTCGTGGGTTGCCAGGCAGCTTGGTATCTTCACGGCGCTGATGTTGAGGTCCGATCTTGAGTAGACCCCGCCTCCGGAACGCAGCTGTGTCGGCAATGTGGAAAATGTAATGGTGGAACTGCCGTGTGCAATGGTAGAGAATGGTTCGAGACGGCGATGGTGTCTCTGATCATAGAGGTCGTTAGTGCGATTCCTTCCAAATTTGAGTTGCACCTAGACTGTAGGTTAAGCAGCAAGTGGTTTAGCTGCACTACAAGGGTCTAAGTTTGGAGTGAGGTGGATGAGGAATGAGTATTGGCACTTGCCGTCTAGTAATGGAGTGAAATTGAATGGTGAAAAGGACTAAGGTAAGGAGGTAGTCTTTTGCCCTTTGCCAAGTTTGGCAAGATGGTGATGTTGGCAATGGAGTGTAAGGTGTCTCGTAGCATCCAGCCAAACACCTAGATATGCACGCTCTGTATGATTTGGAACAATGAGCCTGACTTGCTCACAAAAATACATCCTATTGACTTTTGGCATAATAAATCCTTTTTGATACAAAAAGGAATTTTTTGATAACAAAGAAGGGGAAATTTCCTTAACATGGTTTTATATTAACTAGTGAATTGTTTGCTAAAGGAAAGTTCTAAATGGCAAACAACCGTACACCAGGAAAATGGACTGTGAGGAGCCAAGAGTACTGGGCACGGGATCCTAAGCGTTTAGTACTCTTGGAAAATTTAAGCACATGAACACTTCTTAATGCATACAATAATATTCTTGACACTTTACATGAATTGCATAAATATAGTTACCCGTAATTTACCACACAAAAACACAGTATTAAAATCTCACCAGCCAAACACCTAGATATGCACGCTCTGTATGATTTGGAACAATGAGCGCTAGATCGCATACGATGTTGCTGTCGCGCGTGCGTGAGAGGTTTCGTTAAGAAGCAAATGTGAATTTTTAGAGATTGAATTTGTTTGTTACACAATTTTAATAGAATTGAGGATAGATATTAGTGAATTTCGTAATGTGATTTTATGCTAATGGTCGAACTAAATTTACTGGATTTTTAGATGATCATTCTGAGAATTTCGAAATTTCGACTGGTTTGCGGAATAGAGATTCACTACACATTATTCTATTCTGGCGATCTTTGCGTAAATAAGTGGACAAAGTGCGTTTATCAATCATTGTGTAACTTTATTAATCTTTTCTATCCTACCCAATATAAATGAACAGAATGTAATATAAAAATGAAGAAATGTTTTTGAACTCTCCCTGTGTGGGGAAGTTCAGCTAAAAGAATTGACTTTGTTCTCTCAAGAGCACAGTCTGAATGTTCACCCAATGTGGGGAACTTAATTTGATTATTGGAATTTCTGTAAGCTGGAAGAGCAAGAATATTTGAAAAGAGGTCAGCAGTGCTCGTTAAAGCACATTGAATTTCGATGATTTGCAATCTCAGAAGGAGTTAAATAAGTCGGTGTTCGGGAGCTTTATGCCTCCGTTCAATCAAAACTTACAAGAGAACTTTACCACGGACTGGACCACGGAGAAGGAAAAAGAAAGGAAATATGGTTTATATTTTCTGGCCTTTTATTGAAGCTGGAAGATTTTTCAATCCTGTCGGTCGCTTCAAGATGAGCTGATGTTGTGGTCCAATCTTGAGTAGGACCCCAGTCGGCTCGCAGCAGTGGTGGTTATATGGCAAGTGTATATGAGGGGATGGTCGTGTGCATGGAAATCCCAATGGCTTGAGACGGCATAAGCGTCAGTGAATAAAGAAGATGGTGAAAGGCTCAATTCCCCAAAAGTTGATACAATCTTGAATTGTTGGGTCAGCAGCAAGTGAATTAGATGCAGCCCGAGTGTCTCAAATCGTCACGTCGCTAGGATGGAGAACGTAACGTGAATGAGGAATGAGGTTGAAGGGGAATGAGGAAACAGAATTCACCGCCCAGTAAATGAGTAGAAACCAAGGGAAGGAGGCAGTTCCTTTTGTCCTCTGCCAAGTTTGGCTACCGGTTTATTTACCCCCTTAATAAGAGTGGCAAGGTAGATGACGTGATAGTGGGGTGTAAAGTGTCTCGTGGATTCCTGTACGGGAGCACAAGGCTGGGTGAGAATGCACACGGTATCTTGGGGAAACCACATATCAACACACGCTATGCTGCAAACAATCTGGCATTAACATGCCGCCTCAAAGCGAGGAGTCTCTTCGAAAAACGACCCCCACCAGCACTCTGGCGCCGGAGTGCAAGCGGGGATCAACTTCGGAGCACTGACAATTTGCTCGGAGCCAGATATTAATCTTAATATTTTTAACGGCATGAAGCTACACTTTATACTAGTAAATGCACAGGCAAAACTTTGCCTGGTTTGGAGCATAATAATAACTGTACAGGTACTACAAAATACACATATGTTTTTGGCCGAAAGGGCCCATGAGGCATTGAGGGAGCTAGTGCAATCCCTTGAAATCTGAGCACAGACTTTTCGGGTTTTCTTTTGCAATAAGAACAACATAAAAAGACAAAACTACAATGGCAAAAGCAGTGGCAACTGATCCTAACGTCTCAAATAATTAATTAACTATGGTAAAAATATCTACAGCAACTGCTACTGCAAATTAATAGGGAATTTCTAAACAATAAAAAATGAGGAAAAAGGAGAACCTCTATATAAGAAGTTCCGGAGTAAGATTACAATTATCTCAGCTGAGCACCTAACTACCTTCAAGAGAAAGCGGCTTGTGATGGCTTATTTCTGGCTTACAAGAATTACTTGTCTTCTCCAACACATCAGGCAAATTTCTAATACTAATTGAACTGGAAAATGTTCCCAGTTTTCCTAACTGAAATAGTACTAACTAGTTTGAGTTTTAACGTGGAATAACTTAATTGTTATTCACGCTAGGAATCAATGTACAATGACTACTTAATTAAATTTACTAACTAACTATTCTTCAAAACATCACTACTATTTAAATATACAATACTGATTCTATTAGGAAAAACATGTTGTCAATTGTAATTAGGTATTTATAAGGATGGTTCTGAGCAAGATTTAAATGAACAATGATTTACGTAAATTGCTCAAAAATGAGCTTAACGTTGACTAAAAAAAAAATTAAAACATTGTAATTATTTCAAACCCTACTTAATTGAAAATACAGCTGTGAAAACAAAGCTTATAATTGATGCAAAGCCTAACTTCATTAAGAAAAGTACAGCTGTAAAACTTGAAAATAATTTATAATTGCTTCACAACCTAACTTGATTAAAAAAATACAGCTGTGGAAATTAAAATAGATTATAATTAATTCAAAGCCTACTTAATTAAAAAAACAACACTTGAGAACGCAAGGATTATTCAGAGGTTGGAAACACAAAAAGGACAACAATGACAAAATGGCGCAGGGAGCTTGAAGCTTGTGCCTAACTAACACTGGCACAGATAAACAAAGTGAATGTTCCTAAGACAATAAAACACTTAACATTAACACTTGTTACTTACATAGGCCCCTCTGGGGCCCAAGAACTACAATCGGAAGAACACACAACGTGAATGACCAGTCTGCCTGGATGGCTGACTATCGAGAGCTTGCGAAATGGTTCTGCGTGAGAACGCGCTGAAAGCTGATGCTCGAAAAATGTTGAAATATTTCGGGTCAACTTTCAATAGTTTTCGGGGTCATGTTGAATGAGAATAGTGATCTAAAATGGTAATAATACTTGCGTTAACTTTATTTCATTTTTAGAAGCTAGTTCTAGTAATTTATAAATTTAGACTGAAGTGCGGCAGAAGGCGTTTACTACATGTTACTACTGTTACTACTATTTTCTCTGTTGGGTATAGGAGAAAAATTCCAAGCACAATACCCCACTCCACCCAGGTGTCTGAAATGGGTACCGGTCTCGACCGGGGGAAAGCGTCATGGCGTCCTGGCGTTAGTTATAAGGCATTTGAAAATCCAATGTACAAGGTGATGTGTATCAGGCTTGATTGGAAATAAAGCATCCGTAGATAAAGCATCCGTACTGCATAGGATAGAGTACAATAAGCTGACAAAAATACTGGACTAGTCCAATCAGTTTAAAGGCCTGATAAATATGAATTTAATAAAATTGGGCCTAAAATAGATTGAATTACATATCATTAGGCAAATAAAATGACACAGTAGTTAAGGAAAATTTGTTTAAAGAGACTGCAAAATCGCATGCAAAAACTAATAAATGGAAAATGGTCTTAACAACGAGAGCATAGACTTCGGAACAACCAGTATGTTCATTGAGGTACCCTTATACAGTAAAAATGGATACTGTATTATTTCCAGCAATCTATAGTTCAATAAGCTGGGTAACCTAATTTGTGCCAAAAAAAATAAAAATCTGCTTTAGGTTTGAAACTGATTACATAACCAACATTTTGACAAAATATAACAAAAACCCAAATTTTGAGACTGAGTGTGTTCTATTGTGAAATATTATAGTATGAAATAACAAAGAACTTTCATTTTATTATTTAGTTAAAAAGTTCATTGCTATTTTATCATGATTTGAAGTATTTTTTGAAGAATTTTGTGGGGTGGTATGACGGTAGCGAGCAGGCTCATCGAAATGAAAAATGCCTCATTAGTCGGTGTCCTGCACTTGAATAGCTGACCATGTTCAGGGCAGTCTTATGACAGTACCCACGGTAGCATTGAAGGCGCCAGCGTTCTTTAAAATTTTTAAATTACATTACAATACAATTTTTTATGACTCAATTCAAAAAACAGCTGGACAAGATGAAAATAAAGCTTAGCATCATAGTTAGGAACCCAAAAGATTTGCGATGGTATTGTGACTCTATTGACACAAACATAACATTCAAAATAGCGTATTTGTGTATAATGCACAAACGTCCTTTTAGGAGTTCAAGGACACTCTGAGAAATTAGGCCACCGAGAAAGAGGCTTAAATTTCAAGGAGAAAAATATAGTCCAAAACTAAACTGGAAAAATGCCTTATACTTTAGCTAATCGGAGAATGAGCAAGCACTAAAAAGTTGTTTATATTGCACGTAGAAGCCAACACCAAAAATATATGTTGGCAATTGAGTTGAACTTTCAGAATCCACGCTGATGACCTTACCCTAACAAAAAAAAGAAGAAAAAAATTGATACATGAAATGCGGTCCAATCAATTGGATTTCACAAAGCAATAATTACAAATTTTAGAACGTTTTCAATAACCTGTTAATTATGGCTTCTGCTGGTTGAATGAGCATCATTTACTCTGTGGAATGCATCCAAAGTGTTTTATTCACATGTTAAAGAAACTTGAAAAGCTAGAATACTCTTTAAGATATTTTAAAAACCAATAATGATACTTTTGTACCATCTTTATTGGAAATAAACTGTTTTTCTTTTTTTCTTTAATTAGACTGTTCACTTTCGTATCAAAATTTTCGGCTGAAAGCTAATGCGTGACTTTTGACTTGACGCCCACAGATTCCTTTCATTGTGGACGCATGACGAGTTCAATGTATGCAACACTTGTTCTGCCTGAATAAAAACTTATTAGCCGTATTGCAATACTGATCCTGTGCAAATATTGCTGAAGCTTCTGACGGTATTAGCCGTATTGCAGTACTGATCCTGTGCAAATATTGCTGAAGCTTCTGACGGGCTTCGGCAATCAATCAACTGATGCTACCATCGCTGCGCATGGGCGGAATTTCTAACATTTATGGTGAACGTTAACCAAGCTTCAAATCCTTCAATATTATACAGTCAACCGACTCGGAATTTCCTGTTTCTTTTCCCCGAAACATTGGAAACACTCACAGGTCTTGGTAATTTTTACATTTAACATCTTTGAAGCGGGGGAATAAATTATACTTTTCTAACCTGCAGGAACTTTGTTTCGAAAATTGTTAGAAAAATTCTGAAACACACTCTACGTGTGTGTGTGTGTTCACAGATTTTTTATAGTGAATAACAGTTAACATCAATGAACAAAACGTAAATGCAATTAGATTCAGAAACTAGGTCGACAAAATGTTTTCAACTTGAACGTTTATTGGATCAACGAGCGTCAGTAGACACAACATAAGTGCAACTAGAAGCAGAAATCGGCTATATAAAAGTTTGTGAATGGAGTATTAGAAGCAGAAAATTGGTTGAAATACATAAAATTTGTGACTGGAACGTTGATTACTTCACCGAGCATCAGTAGACAAAACATAAGCGCAATAGATGCAGAAATAGCTAAGTAAAAGGTTTGTGACAGGAGCTTAAGAAGTAGAAAATAGGTCGAAATAAATGAAATAAATAAAGCTTGTGACTGAAACAATATGTACAACACCGATTTTTTGTATATTACATCATTATATTCAGAACCAAGAAGTTACCGAGGTTTCCAGCGCGACCTGCTCACAACCTCGGTGGTTTGGACTGCGATGGAGTTGGTGACTGCAGTGGCACACCACACGACATACGAGATACGACATACGACGTACAACATACGACGACGTACGACACACAACGACGTACGGCATACTACGACCTACGACATACGACACACAACGACATGAGATGTACGACCACATACCACATACGACGACGTACGACATACAATAACACACGACGAGTGACACACGGCGCGGGTTGGTAGAGCAAGATCTACATGTTGAAATCAGGGCCGCCCAAATTGACTTTTCTTTAAGGCAAAATTCTTAAACTTGGCTTTTTATAAAACAAAGTCTGACCTCACAATGCACTCGGAATCAAACAACCATTAAGGGCTGCCCATCAGTGACCAAATTATAATAAAACGAAGACAAATGTAAGAATTTGGATAAGAAGAAAGGCTCATCTGACGACCTTGAGTGCAATATAAGCATTCAGCCTGCATTTTCCACGAGTAATAATTCCTCAGCATTGAATATTTTTATTCCCCAGTACAAGATGTTGTTTAAAGTATTCCCTGACATTCTTTGCAGTATCCGTGCTACCCGTAGTAAGAAATGGTTTTCAACGCTGTCAATAAAACATTTGTCGACGGGTCAGTCGTTTGCTTGAACCGCAAATTTATGAGGAACCTAAAAACGACGAAAATTCCAAAGAAATTAATCAGATTTGCTGGGAAAACTAAGTACATGGCTCCATTATTGAGTATGAGGCTCCATCATCATACTGATAATGGAGCTGGACTTCGGATCGTTTTCCCACTAAATGAAATTAATTTCCTTGGAATTTTCCTCGCTTTTTAGTTATTAACACCTGATACTTCCCGAGACAGGAGAGACCACGGTATGCGGTGGGCAAGACTCCTTGACAAAACATGTCATCGCTCGTCATCCAGTATGCACAACGCACAGAACACTTCTCGGAGCCGATCCTCACTTTAATTCTGAAAATCCGTAATTCTTGGGATTGTTCGATTTCCTAGATAACTTGTGAGGGCGTTTCAATAGTCGACCTTTTATTGGATTACTCGTCACGCGTGCATATGTACCCAGTCAAACTTTTTCGCCGGAGCATGCATGTTTTTTGCCGCCCAAGAGATTTAATTACTTGGGTGGCTAAAAACATGCATGCAGGCGGTGAAAAAGTTAGACTGGGTAGCTGCGTTTCCCGAAGTACACTTTAGGTAGGCACCGGCTTACATTTACGGTGTACAATTATAACTGCCACCATGAATGAAAAAATAACATACATAAGCAGAAAAGTTGAGAGATCTGTGAAACTTTGTACAGCTTTTCTCCTTGTTATTTGTAAGTTTTCTATGTTGGCTCGACAGAGTAGGGCTGTTATTTGTGTGCTATGGTTGTACAGAATTATTCCCATACTTAATTTTTACTTTTAATTCCATCCTGCATTAGCTCATGAAAGGCAGTAGTTGACTATTTTTTCTTCACACGTCTGAGTAAGCGTCTTGCTAAGTACATATATTAACATCAAACTAGCTCTTCGTCACAAATTTGTTTACAGAGTACGCGTTTTGCTAACTATATTAACATCAATCTAGCTCTTCGTCACAAATTTGTTCACAGAGTACGCGTTTTGCTAAGGATATTAATATCAAACTAGCTCTTCGTCACGAATCTGTTCACAGAGTGCGTTTGCTAAGTATATCAACACCAATCTAGCTCTTCGTCACGAATTTGTTCACAGAGTAAGCGTTTTGCTAAGTATATTAACATCAATCCAACTTTTTGTCACAAATTTATTCACAGAGTAAGCGTTTTGCTAAGTATATTAACATCAATCCAACTTTTTGTCACAAATTTATTCACAGAGTAAGCGTTTTGCTAAGTACATTAACATCAATCTAGCTCTTCGTCACGAATTTGTTCACAGAGTAAGCGTTTTGCTAAGTATATTAACATCAATCCAACTTTTTGTCACAAATTTATTCACAGAGTAAGCGTTTTGCTAAGTATATTAACATCAATCCAACTTTTTGTCACAAATTTATTCACAGAGTAAGCGTTTTGCTAAGTATATTAACATCAATCCAACTTTTTGTCACAAATTTATTCACAGAGTAAGCGTTTTGCTAAGTATATTAACATCAATCCAACTTTTTGTCACAAATTTATTCACAGAGTAAGCGTTTTGCTAAGTATATTAACATCAATCCAACTTTTTGTCACAAATTTATTCACAGAGTAAGCGTTTTGCTAAGTATATTAACATCAATCCAACTTTTTGTCACAAATTTATTCACAGAGTAAGCGTTTTGCTAAGTATATTAACATCAATCCAACTTTTTGTCACAAATTTATTCACAGAGTAAGCGTTTTGCTAAGTATATTAACATCAATCCAACTTTTTGTCACAAATTTATTCACAGAGTAAGCGTTTTGCTAAGTATATTAACATCAATCCAACTTTTTGTCACAAATTTATTCACAGAGTAAGCGTTTTGCTAAGTATATTAACATCAATCCAACTTTTTGTCACAAATTTATTCACAGAGTAAGCGTTTTGCTAAGTATATTAACATCAATCCAACTTTTTGTCACAAATTTATTCACAGAGTAAGCGTTTTGCTAAGTATATTAACATCAATCCAACTTTTTGTCACAAATTTATTCACAGAGTAAGCGTTTTGCTAAGTATATTAACATCAATCCAACATTTTGTCACAAATTTATTCACAGAGTAAGCGTTTTGCTAAGTATATTAACATCAATCCAACTTTTTGTCACAAATTTATTCACAGAGTAAGCGTTTTGCTAAGTATATTAACATCAATCCAACTTTTTGTCACAAATTTATTCACAGAGTAAGCGTTTTGCTAAGTATATTAACATCAATCCAACATTTTGTCACAAATTTATTCACAGAGTAAGCGTTTTGCTAAGTATATTAACATCAATCCAACTTTTTGTCACAAATTTATTCACAGAGTAAGCGTTTTGCTAAGTATATTAACATCAATCTAGCACTTTTTCACAAATTTATTCATGTAAATAACTGTGTAAGATTTTTTACCTTTCTCCATGCGTGATGTCTGAGGATTGAAGTATTTTTTCAAAGGCTACGTTTGTGAAGTAATTATTTTTTCCTGCTTCGAATTCGAGAAGAAATACCTATTAGCCAACTTCACCTGAAAAATAAAATGAGAGTTAAGTTTTTTCAGCAAAAAGTCTTCGCAGATTATCCTTGCAATGCAACAGCTTTATTCATATTAAACTCTGATAAAAAAATCTGCCACTCATTTTGTGTTTCGAAATCAACTTGAAACAAAAAATTTGAAATAAATCTTAGGAATCCCTAAAAATACAATTTTAGAAGCCCGAAAGTGCCTCGCGCTACAATACCTATGTCAGGGTTATATTCGTTTATTCATTACGTACCTAACAAATTTTGAATTTTGATTTACGTACATACCTAGCAAATTTTGAAAGGGAAATGAAACATGTAACGAAAAGCGGTGTTTGAAAATACTAAATGTATTTTAAATAAATAAGTCGTTGTTTTTCATCACTCTGAAATTAGTACATATGAAAAATCAAGGGTAGATTCTTGTTCAAATTTGAGGTTGCGAGTAAGCAGAAGATGGAGCTTGAGGCTGAGGCTGAGCTGGAGCTGAGTACTCATTGCGAATTGCGCCAACTGCTCCGCCTCCATTTCCGCCAAATCCTCCGTTTCCGCCTTGGCCTCCGTTTCCGCCAAATCCTCCGTTCCCACCAAATCCTCCATTTCTGCCGTGGCCTCCATTACTGCCGTGGCCTCCGTTACCTCCAAATCCTCCATTGCTGCCATGGCCTCCATTACTGCCGTGGCCTCCGTTACCTCCAAATCCTCCGTTTCCACCAAATCCTCCATTACCGCCATGGCCTCCGTTTCCGTTAAATCCTCCGTTTCCACCAAACCCACCACCGACGCCTCCGGATTGTTCACCACCAAACACGCTACCAGCACCCTGAGCTCCTCCGTGGAACCCTTGGCCTCCCTCTTCCCTGATCTGTCCCTGGTCTCCTCCTGCCGAGGCGCCGTCAATGACCTCACCTTGCTGGGTGGACTGCGCCAGGGCCTCGCTGAGATCGATGCCTCCAGGCAGTTGGGGGTTGTCTCCTTGCTCGTAGTTGACGAAGTACACCTCGGGCTCAGTGGGGGTGGACGGCACTTCGATGACTTCCTGTTCCAAAGCTCCGGTCTTCTCGTTGAGGACATAGACGACCGTCTTTTGCTGAGGAGGAGGCACCACGATGGGCTTGGCGCCTCCGATCTGCTGCTTCGTGCGCACGAACACCAAGTTGTAGTCCACCTTGGGCTGGGGCAGGGCGCGAGGTGCCAGAGTTTCTACCTCCTGCGCGGGGGGAGCGGCGTATACGAAAATCCTTCTGTTGATCACAGGACGCGCGCAGCTTCCGTCCACTTGGAGCACCTCATCACCGGCGCAGCCACTCTGCCGCGTTCCGGCGCCAGACGGAGCCTGGTAGCCGCCTCCCAGCGCGCCGGACTGGAAGCCTCCATTGTCCTGATGACCACCGTTTGCTCCTGATGAGAAGCTCCCGCCGGACTGGAAGCCTCCATTGCCCTGATGACCACCGCTCGCTCCTGATGAGAAGCCCCCGCCGTGCTGCTGAGAGCCGTCGCTCCTCAAGTCCACTCCGGAGGAGAAGCCCACGCCCACACCGCCGCCGGTGCCGCCCCCGGAGTGGGAGCCTCCTCGTGATGGGCTGAAGGGTTGCGAGGGCGCGCCGATGTTGTAGCCTTGCGGCTTCGCCGCTACGACTGCTGCGATTGTTGCGAGTACCTGAAGTAAAAGTTGGAAAATTATAAACTTACTCTGCACTGACGATGGATATTACACATCACCCAACAGCTTTTTTTTCCTCATTCAAAATATTGTAGATTGCTAAGGTCCGTCTACACTATCCAACATTCGAACGAATCTTGTGTAGGTTATCCGCAAACACATCTACAAAATTGGAAAACTGCTAGATTTTGGTGTGTTCGTATTTTCGAAACTGTTGGAAAACTCCGAACATAAACTTTCTTTGAAACAGTGAACACACGTTTGTTTATGTGTTGTGGATGGTGTTTTTGCTAGTGAATTGCTTGTTTTTTACCTTTTTTTCCAATTTTATCGATTTAATCGGGATTTTCTCCCGAATGCAGTACATTATAGAACTACATGGAAATTGTTTTTACTGAAATCAATTACATAACGTGTGCAATATTTATTTAGTAATATCATAATATGTCGATAGATTTCGATTTAATTGTTGTTAATTTAAGTAAAATAAAAACTGTCAGTGTACACACTGCTCGCACACAACATCACGTCGCCCGAAACGTAGTCTGAACACGATTCAGATAAACTTGTGTTTTTGTTTGCGTTTCGGGATGTTTGTGATTGACGAAAAGTTAGGTAGTGTAGAATGGCCTTAATAGGTATTACGAGGTTTCATTTTTATTAGACATTGTCATGTTTCATTTTGCAATCTAGGGATGTCGACAGTTGATTACCCAACTCAATTCTTACACATACAGCGGGGCATGAATGTAATTAGTGTAGAAATATGTGAAGAATTTTACGCTGCCTTAAAAGTTTTTTCAACCATAGAGCGTCATATTTAAATGTAATGTACGCTGATTGTTAAGTGTAAAGCAGCTTAAGAGTGTTATTGCATATTAATAGCCAAAAATACCCACACTATCGAAAGCTTCTACAAACAATTTGATACTTTAATGTGTACCTGGGGTGTTTTTTTAAATTACAAAAAAATTCAGTCTGAGAATAAAATTCAGTATAATTTTTTTAATAAAAAATGTATAGAAACATTTTAGACACCATTTCGTGAGAGTGGGGACGTTGTTCGGCTTTATTCATTATGAAATGCATAAAATGTACTCCGATTATTTTTGGTATCATTTTGCTACGTGATCTGTTGAAAGTTTGATCGTTCGCAAAGAAATACTATTATCTACGACAACGTCTATCAGAAAAAATTCAAATCCGCTGAAGCACTTATTTTTTATTGACGCATAAAATTTCTAGCTGCAACCCAAGATAAAAACACTACCTCAATGTAGCATTTCAAGAGAAAATCTAAGAAGACGTGAATTTGAATTCATTGTTTACTTACGAGCAGCTTCATGTTGACTTGGACGAGTCTGCGAGTAGAATGAGGGTAGTCGCGACTGACCGCCTTATATAGGCGCGCTTGCTTTCCCTGCCCCGAAACTTGCTGGTCCCCTCGTTGCCGGCACCAGCGCTGGACGCTCCGCCCACCTCGCGCCCTGCTCCCAGCGAAGGCAAAGGAAGCAGAGGAAGGTGGCAACGGAAGGCCATTGTCAAGGAGAAGCGCGCATCAACGGGTCCCATCATGACTAAGGGATTATTACTCTCTTTGAATTGATTGCTGCCGTTATTGGCTGTGCTCTTTCGATTTGCGTCTAATTGGGTGTGATCTGGTCGGATATATGGGGTATAAATCTTTTTCTCTTCTTAACCATTATACATCATAATTAGTTACAAAAATGACCGAATAGTTGTTTCTAGTGTGGTGAGCTTAAGTCTCACATTTTCTGTCCATTTTAAAGACATTTTAAATAGACTGTCACGTAAAATATGCACGACGTTCCTGAGATGCGGAAGATATTTTACAACGGGCATCTTTCTCCTCGCATGGATTGTTCATCAATCAAGGACCTATATGTTAAGAAATATCGAAATAAAATATGTTGTAACACATTTCATGTATCAACTTTTTTGGAAATAAACGTTTTTTCTCCACTTCGTCATTCCTCGTTTTGACTTACGTGTTGATAGAGAAGACGAAGGCGGAGAAAGCAGGTGACTGAAAAATCATTATTCACGGTATAATACCAGTTTATGGTTATTTTTCTTGGAATTCATTATTCACATCATATTTTCAGTTCATGGTTTTTTGCGTGCAAATTCATTATTCACTCTATAATTTCAGTTCATTGTTATTTTCATGAAAATTCATTATTTACTCTGTAATTTCAATTCATGATTATTTTCTATAAATTCATTATTCACGCTATAATTTCAGTTCAAGGTTATTTTCCTGGAAATTCACTATGCACGCTATAGTTTCAGTTTATGTTTATAAATCCTCACATATTTCTTTCACTCTGCGGTTCAAAATACGATTAATTAAAACATCGCATAACGCCACCATTACACCCTGAACACATCACAACCTTTACATTATAGTCAAGTTTATTTATTCAAAACCTCGAGCCATAGTGTCTTCGCCCTGTTCCCATGGGCTTAAATTTAATTAATTCCTTTTGATTTGACTCATGTATTTCATTCTCGAGCGATTTGGTGTTGTGTAGTCTGGATTTTTTTGCTTCCACCGAGGGAATAGCGTAGTGCAGCATATCAAAAATCGTTTAGGGCAAATAGGCAATATGTTACGAATATATTACTACATTTTACACGCGTAATCTCTACATTTAGTATGAGCGTCACTCCACCGACCAGCTAACAAATTTTCTATTGTACATAAGGCAAAGTTACTTAACACGTTCACCGCATTTCTACCCTTGTTAACGGTTGTTTTGGTTAGATTGTAAGAAGCAGAATTGGAAAATCGACTTTACAACTCGAATACATTTTTATCCTTCCTTAGAAATATGAAAAATACATTTGCACGATAACATTTCTCCTAGTATGATACCGGTTACTTTTTAAGAAAGTCGCGAAACAGGCGAAATGCTTTTAATTTACATCGTACGTGAATGAAAAATTTACCTAGTGTACAAACATATGTTCCAGTACAAGGAAAACGTGTTAATTTACGTCGTTGTTTCTTTCTTTTACAGCGACAGTCAGTCTGCACATCTGCTGAACAGAAAATGGCTTGTGGATCCATGTGTTGTTCTATGGAGGGTAATGACATTATTGCATCGTACTGCATCTGGCAACAAGAATGCCACTACTTTATGAGCTCAGTAACTCAATTTTAAAATAATTTTACTAAATTTTCAAATCATTTCCCTAAATTTTCAAATCATTCTTCTAAATTTTCAAATCATTTCTACAGATTTACAAATCATTTCCCTAAGTTTTCAAACAATTTCCAGAAATTTTTGTATAATTTCCCTAAATTTTCAAACAATTTTCCTAAATTTTCAAATCATTTCCCTAGGTTTTCAAATCCTTTTTCTAAATTTCTATGTCATTTCTGCCATCGTAGCGGCAAAACCAGGATTCTTTGTAAGTTCTTCAGACAACTTGACTATGAGATTTTTTTGTGGCTAAAATCCTGGTGAAGCTTGAACTTCTTTCATGTACAAATTGACCTCTCGACATCTTGCATGACAGTCAAATCTGTCGTCAAAGCTCTCTAATTTTCCTTAAAATACAGCTAGAATTTCAGAGCATTTCCCCGAAAAAATTGAACATCGGGTCGTAAAGTCGACCTAGAAGAACTTCTATATAGGTCATCAAGTCGACGTAGAAGAACTTACGCTGTCAGCTATGCCCCTCACGACGACGTATATTCTTTTAGGTCGTCAAGTCGAAGTAGAAGAACTTACGCTATCAGCTTTCCTCTCAAGTCAGCTTAAATTCTTCAAAAGTCCAGCCCCAGTTCTTTATCGTTGATGTAGTTAGGCAAGGCCCCGGCACCTCACAGAGCCCGCCCTGCAGTGCATGACTTGCAATTCTGCGCCTTCTCTTCGGGTGTTCGGGATTTGTATTCGACAAAATCATTTCACTGACCTTGGGGAAAGCGCGCGAGCAGTTCATTGAGACGAGACTCTCATTATTTCTGGCCTATTCCGCTCATTATTGCTGGCCTATTCCGCTAAATTGATGCCTTTTATGTCGGACGGATAATCCATGCAGACTGTAGCGTTGATGTCGAGAAGCTAAGAAATGAGCTGATACACGATGTGTTTTACGTTCTTTCAGGTACATGATTTTGGTAAACATACTCGGCGTTCGTAGAAAGTGTGTAATAATTCCGTTTTTATTCTGTGGAAGTCTAATGTGCTTGAATTCTCAGTTATGAGAAGGTGAATAAAAATTCAGTTTTTATTTTGTGGAAGTCTAATGTGCTTGAATTCTCAGTTATCAGAAGGTGAATAAAAATTCATTTTTTATTTTGTGGAAGTCTCATGTGCTTGAATTTTCTCAAATTAGAAAATGAAGATTGTTAATGGGCGAGACGTTCCACCTTACACTTGGTCAAATTCACGCACATTATTGTGCTGTTTCTGTTTGATAAAACAATTGCTGTCTTTCCGTAAGAGCAGCTTTAGCATTCGACAATGCAGATGACAACAATTGTACGTACACGTTTTAGTTTTTTCGTGAGCACCACCGATCGGCACACTGCGCATTATCTAAGGGCTGCATTTTCCAAACATTGACCAATCTTAGTTTGCAACTGTATATCTCGTTAGAATGTGTACTCCAACTGCACAATGAATGGATTGCTTTTCCAAAATTGACTAATGTTGGTTTGTAGCTGTCTCTCCAGGATGAATGTGTACTCTTTCCGCACTATCAGAGGTTTACTTTTCCCAAACATTGACCAATGTTTGTTATGTAAACATTGACCAATGGTAGTTATCTAAACTTTGTCCTATGAAAGTTATCTAAACATTGACCAATGTTAGTAATCTAAACATTGATTAATGTTAATTATCTAAACCTTGACCTATGAAAGTTATCTAAACATTGACCTATGTTAGTAATCTAAACATTGACTAATGTTAGTTATCTAGACATTGACCAATGTTAGTAATCTAAACATTGACTAACGTTAGTTATCTAAACATTGGCCAATGCTGGTTAGCAGCTTTATCGCTCGTTTACGCTCACCAGCACCAACATAAACCGCTAGTGAAGTCAGAGCAGAGGCACAGTATGCCGCTGTCTCCAGCAGCAGCTGAAGGCTCTATGTTGTAAACGCCGGGGCACAAAATGTCTCTTCATGGCTGACAGGTTTATCTTTTCTCGAAAAGTTGTAAAATTTACTTTTTAAAGTGGAACCTTTAAATGAAGAACAAACAGTGCCTGGTATACTGGCTGGGTTGTCTGATAATGAGAACATTTCATTGTCAAATTCTATTTCAAAAAGGGCGCAAGTTGATATATTTCGCAACAAAAAGAATAATTTGGCAACACTGCTGTTCCCTCTGTGTGGGACAACTCCGCTATGAAACAAGCATCGTCCTTTCAGAGAGAAGTCGAATGTTTCAAGCCTGTTCCGAAATTGTATCTTGGCCTAATCGTGTGGTATGAGAAAGCGAGCACAATTTTTGTAACTATTTTTTTTTAATTGCAGGTAAGCCACATCTGACATAAACTAATTTTAATCCCTTTAAGAGACTAATAATCTAAAAATACAATATCACTCACTGTGCCAGGTACACCCCGGGCACTCATCCATTTTACAAAAAACGCATTAAAAGCAAATGCATTTCCTTCTTTGACAGTTGCAGTGCAATGTTCTTATATTATCGCCAGGGTATCTATGATTTTAGATACCCACGTATAGCAGCACCAATGGGCGGTTAAAATAACAGATGCTCTGGCGAAAAAGTTAGACTTGGTTGGGCTACTTCAAACACTGGAGCGGTGCAAAATTCAAAGCAGTGAAGTCTTGGACAAGATACGGCTACTTAAAATACTGGACTAATGCAAAATTCAAGCGGTGAAGTATTATGATAGATATTCCATATCGGATACTCTCACCCACCTAAAATTCAGTGAGCTGGAATGTCTTCTTTGTGTTTCATGGACTTACTGTTGTCAAGGATGCGTGACATTCCTATACCATTCCTTCGTTATCCTTAGGAGTGCGTAGGATTCCTATGCTATTGGACTGAGGACTTGCAGTCCTCAGGGATGCCTAGAATTCCTTTGATTTAGGAATACGAACTTGCAGTCGTCAGAGATTCGAAGGATTCCTACTGTTTAGGTTTGACGATTGACTGTCCTTAGGGATACATAGAATTCCAACGCTTAAGATCTGAGGACTTGTTGACCTGCTGTCCTCAGGGGGGACGTAGGATAACCATGCTACAGGTCTGACCACTTGCTGACCTGCTGTCCTCAGGGGAACGTAGGATAACTATGCTACATGCAGGTCTGACCACTTGCTGGCCTGCTGTCCTCAGGGGGACGTAGGATAACTATGCTACAGGTCTGAGGACTTGTTTTCGTCACGGATGCATAGAGTTTCTACGCTTTAGGTTTGAGGATTTGCTGACTTGCTGTCCTCAGTGATACGCAGCATAACTATCCTACAGATAAAACTCCAGTAAACTTGCCAGACTTGGTCTCCAAACTTACCAGACTTAGGGCCATACTGATTACTCCAGTAAGTTCCAAGGGCCAAAACCGTTTAAATTTTTCTGTCATTACCTATAATTTCCAGAGAAGTCGCCGAGTACGCGGTCGCATTAACTGTCGCGGGCCGGATTGATCACACTGGCGGGCCGGATTTGGCCCGCGGGCCGTAGTTTGGAGACCCCTGCTATAGACCCTAGGAGGGTGCGGTCGCAATGCCTCCATGCGCTGGTCCGTGGTGTTCCTTAGAGTTGTTATGAAATATCTAGAGCACATTCAGCAACATTAATAGATTATTGGTGTGAATTTTAGATTATAATAATTATTATTATTAAAACACATTCTGTAACATCAATACATTCATTATTAGCGAGAATTTTAGATAATATTGATAATTATCATTCGAACACATTCGGTAACACTTGTGCATTATTGGCGTAAATTTTAGATGAAAATAATGATTATTATTGTTAGAACATTTTCATTAACATTAATACATTATTGGCATGAATTTTAAATAACAATAATTTCTATTACTTTTAGGCTATAAAAGCCTCAAGCTAAGCTATGGCTGAGTCCAGCTTTTCAGCATCCTTTTTTTGACTAAGGGCAGCCATCGAGTCATTTCGGCGAGCCCACTACAACTTTATTTTTTATTCATTTCTAAATCTTTATTCTTTATTTATTCTTAAACTTTATTCTAGACGATCAATTTTTTGTCAATATAATTGAAAATGATGAATATTGACAATTTTAATTGATCGTCTGTGGGCTTGATTGACGACCGTCAATTAATTGACTTCGTGAGCAAAAAAAAAATTTCGTCAATATATTGAGTCAATGATATTGACAATTAAATTGATCTTCTATGGGCAGCTTTACATGGCGCGATAAATTTAACTGAGAGTTTTTATAAAAGATCCGTTATCACCGAAACGTCTCAGTTTATTCGTACAGTAATAATGTTTATATCGATTTGCGCACCATATCAACATCACTATATTTTATGAACCACTGTGAAAATCCGTGTTTTTTTCAATTAAAGTCACCGCTATGGGCCTGAGAAGGTTAAGGTCGACGTAACGCCATATGGCGTGAAACAACAGCAGGTCGCTGTGTCACACTTCTGAATGTGCGGAACGTAGAGAGTTCGTCGTGTTCGCGCGTATAGACCGCGATTAGCTAAACTGAAGTTCAGTGTTCAACTTACATTTGAAGCCAATTGTACTTAACAAATTTGAAAGCAATAAACATCAACTGAATCGTGCCTTCATTTAGCTTTGGTTATGCATTTATGAAAATAGAGTTTGTGATTCCTGGTCGGTCAAAAGTGTTATGGAAATTCTCTCCGTATACGCCGGCGGCTCACGCCGCAGTCATTGTGTTAATGATGTTGGAGTGTGTTCTATCTTGAACATCAGCAATCTTTTAGAAAATGAGCCGAACAGTGAAGGGATACATCAAGTTCAGTAGTAAGCTATGCTGAGCTCTCTTCTTTATTCCAAAGGGAATAAACGGCCAATTCAGAATAAAATTGTGAAAGACTCTCTTCCTTTTCCCCGAAAATAAACACTAAATTCATTAGGAAATTCTGATGAGCTCTCTTATTTTTTCTAAGAGAAATAAACCCCAAATTTGATGAAAAATTGCGATGTGCTCTCGTATTTTTTCCATGGGAAATAAACACCAAGTTCAATGGATAATTGTGATGAGATCTCTTCCTTTTGCCAAGAGAAATAAACGCCAAGTTCAATGGAAAATTATGATTAGCTCTCTGTTTTTTTTTTCAAGGAAATAAACATCAAATTCAGAACAAAATTGTGATGAGCTCTTTTCCTTTTCCAAGGGAAATAAAAACCAAACTCTTTGGCATTCCAAGCACTCGAACTCACCACGTGAAGGGCGAGTCTTGTACATAAACCACGAGGCAACAGTGGCCCCTTCAAGAAGCATGAATATAGACGCAAAGGTTACGGAGTACTGATCGTAGAATGCATTTTGAGAGGAACGTAGGGCTGGAGAATGCTATCAGCAATGTGAACTATGGGTTCAATTCCAAAAGTCATCTCCAAATGAATTGCACGGTTTCTTACACACGCACAATACTCGCGTAGCGTCGTGTTTGCGCTCTGTTCTTCCTGTGTAACTCTCAATAGTCCAGGCAGTCTGACTTTAATCAAGCGTGACATAGGAGTGCAATTACCACGGTGTTTCCTTAATAAGATGCTGCGCGTAGAAACGCCCTATATTGAACAAATTTTGTGCGCTGCTATGCTCATAGAGCGTTGCACCATCGTTGACCGTGTCGAGTTCAATATTCAATTCAAATTTACAGTCAATTGTAGTAAACAATTTTGAGAGCAGCAAATATTAACTGGATAGTACCTCCATTTAGCTTTGATTAAACACCATTGGGTAAGTACTAGCTGGCTGGTCGGCATAGCTGACGCTTGTAAGGTATGGTCAGGAGGTATAAGCAAGGAGGTATAGGCAAGGAGGTATAGGCAAGGAGGTATAGGCAAGAGGTATAGGCAAGGAGGTATAGGCATGGAGGTATAGGCATGGAGGTATAGGCAAGGAGGTATAGGCATGGAGGTATAGGCAAGGAGGTATAGGCAAGGAGGTATAGGCAAGGAGGTATAGGCAAGGAGGTATAGGCAAGGAGATATAGGCAAGGAGGTATAGGCAAGGAGGTATAGGCAAGGAGGCAGAGGCAAGGAGGTGCAGGAAAGGAGGTACAGGCAAGGAAGTATAGGCAAGGAGGTATAGGCAAGGAGGTATAGGCAAGGAGGTATAGGCAAGGAGGTATAGGCAAGGAGGTATAGGCAAGGAGATATAGGCAAGGAGGTATAGGCAAGGAGGTATAGGCAAGGAGGTATAGGCAAGGAGGTATAGGCAAGGAGGTATAGGCAAGGAGGTATAGGCAAGGAGACATAGGCAAGAAGGTATAGGCAAGGAGGTATAGGCAAGGAGGTATAGGCAAGGAGGTATAGGCAAGGAGGTGCAGGAAAGGAAGTATAGGCAAGGAGGTATAGGCAAGGAGGTATAGGCAAGGAGGTATAGGCAAGGTGATATAGGCAAGGAGATATAGGCAAGGAGGTATAGGCAAGGAGGTATAGGCAAGGAGGTATAGGCAAGGAGGTATAGGCAAGGAGGTATAGGCAAGGCGATAAAGGCAAGGAGATAAAGGCAAGGAGGTATAGGCAAGGAGGTATAGGCAAGGAGGTATAGGCAAGGAGGTATAGGCAAGGAGATATAGGCAAGGAGGTATAGACAAGGAGATATAGGCAAGGAGGCATAGGCAAGGAGGTATAGGCAAGGAGATATAGGCAAGGAGGGATAAGCAAGGAGGGATAGGCAAGGAGGTATAGGCAAGGAGGTATAGACAAGGAGGTATAGGCAAGGAGGTATAGGCAAGGAGGTATAGGCAAGGAGGTATAGGCAAGGAGGTATAGGCAAGGAGGTATAGGCAAGGAGGTATAGGCAAGGAGGTATAGGCAAGGAGGTATAGGCAAGTAGGTATAGGCAAGGAGGTATAGGCAAGGAGATATAGGCAAGGAGGTATAGGCAAGGAGGTATAGGCAAGGAGGTATAGGCAAGGAGGTGCAGGAAAGGAGGTGCAGGAAAGGAGGTATAGGCAAGGAGGTATAGGCAAGGAGGTATAGGCAAGGTGATATAGGCAAGGAGGTATAGGCAAGGAGGTATAGGCAAGGAGGTATAGGCAAGGAGGTATAGGCAAGGAGATAAAGGCAAGGAGGTATAGGCAAGGAGGTATAGGCAAGGAGGTATAGGCAAGGAGGTATAGGCAAGGAGATATAGGCAAGGAGGTATAGGCAAGGAGATATAGGCAAGGAGGTATAGGCAAGGAGGTATAGGCAAGGAGGTATAGGAAAGGAGGTATAGGAAAGGAGGTATAGGCAAGGAGGTATAGGCAAGGAGGTATAGGCAAGGAGGTATAGGCAAGGAGGTATAGGCAAGGAGGTATAGGCAAGGAGGTATAGGCAAGGAGATATAGGCAAGGAGGTATAGGCAAGGAGGTATAGGCAAGGAGGTATAGGCAAGGAGGTATAGGCAAGGTTAGGATGAGCACACACCGGGTATCAGACAAAAATGTCCACGACTTTTTAATTGATGATTTCTCGGCTTTAAATTAACATAATTCAATTGTCTTTTTTTTAACAATATGGTAAATTTTGTTTCCTTTTCGAGTAATTTAAGTTTCTGAAAATCAGTTGAATAACCACTTTATAATGATCGATTTACTGAAAGGGGTAGAAAAACTAATTGTTCATTGGAAAAGTTTTTAAAACAATATCGATATTCTTCTTTATTTTGTACATTCAAAAAAAACCCTATGGTATATCCATCAGGTACGCGCTCGTCACAGCTAAGGTGATGCTGTCGAAGTGCCTGTCTCTTCTGGACAACCGAAATATTTTGGTGTTTTGATCACTGTTAATGTACAAATATTACAGCTAAAAATAGGAGAAATTTTACGGAATAATTCGTTTGACGGCTTTGAACGAACGATTTTCGGTTCCTTCAGAATGTATACTTTGTATACTTATTACCTTATACTTATTTATACTTATACGTATTTGTAAACTTATTTGTGTATACTTATTTTCCCTTCTTCTTATTTGGTGTACACGTTGGATTTCCACCAGGCTGGCTTGTATCAGGTGGGCCAAAAGAAGTCACCCCATTGTAATATGCCTTTTTTTGTGCAGATTGCGGCCAATGTGAAATCTGTTTTGACATTTGTGAAGTTGACAGATGTAAATATCGGACAGATGTATATATCGGTTGCCTGATTTCTCGTTTTGGCGATTTGAACTGGCCCGCAAGATCGCCCGATTTGACCGTTCCAGACTTTTTTCTGTGGGGTTTTTTGAACTCCCGTGTGTATGTGAACAAGCCCGAGACTCTGGAAGCACTTAAGGACAACATTCGACACGAGAGCGAGAATCTGTCGCCCGAAGTTCTCGCCGAAGTGATGAAAAATGTCATAAAACGAGCTCGTATAGCAATCAATTGGGGCGGCGCCCATTTGGCCGATATCACCTTCTCGACTTAAGCAATATAATTGTAAAGGTTCAAATAAACATATTAAAAAAACAGAATCGAGGTTTTTTATTTCTAAAAAAAATTAGAGCCAAACAACATCTGATGACTTCATTTGGCCCACCCTGTATGAGAGAGTCGGTAAATTGATCATCCAAAAAACCCTAAAAAATACTCATTAAATGACGTTCCAAACGCAAAAGTAAATAATTTCATATCGTTTTACACTTGCACCGTAATGCCAAAAATGATCCTTAAAAACGTACAAATCAAAGGGCCAAAAAGATCGTGAAGAAAATGAGGAGGGCATGTTCTCTGTAACTTGCCTTCCAACTCAACGCATGGCACCACACCATTTCCTATGATGGTGACATGATGGTATCATGATGGTATCATGATGGTATCATGATGGTATCATGATGGTATCATGATGGTATCATGATGGTATAAAGCTGCTATCATGATTGTATAATGATGGCATCATGATTGTATAATACTGCAATCTTGATGGTAAAATGCTTCTATTATGCTTGTATCATGATGGAATAATGCCGCTGTCATGATTGTATCATGATGGTAAAATGCTTCTATTATATATCATGATGGTATCATGATGGTATCATAATTGTATCATGATGGTATCATAATTGTATCATGATGGTATAATGCTGCTATCATGATTGTATAACGCTGCTATCATGATGGTATCATGATTTCGGATGCATTTCGCCCCGAGCTGCGAGTGCAATATCGCCAAGCGAGGCACGCCGCGCTGCAGGCCCCAGATGAGGCACAACATTTCACGCTTCAGCAGCCAGCAAAAAAGAGGCCAGGGACCGAATTTTCAAACCATTTACGACGTCGTAGCGGTGCAGTGAGCCTCTTAAGTTTTTCTATAAGGATTTGAGGTTGTATGATCAGTTCGAACTATTCCCGACCTGAATAGTTTGAGAAGATAGCTCACGATGGCATAACAGAATGTCGCAGAATGGTGCTAAGACACTTCGCAGAGATTGAAATCCGTCAGTATTTGAATTATACCGCCAAGCTCATGCGTAGGGCGCGTTACGCGCGTTACTGCTGATTGAAATTTTTTCAATTTCTCTTTATTTTCCTATCGCGAATTCACGTGGAAAATACAGCACTGTATTGAATAGAACACAGTGTGTCATGTAATATTCATCATTCTTCTATTTATTGAAGAAATATTCAGTAACCACTAAAGTCCTATCAATTACGCGTTTTAATGACGTGAACTACGCGCTCTATCAATGGAGGAATGATTATATTGGAGGAATTAGCATGCACAAATTTGGAGGAATTAGCATGCACTATTTTGGAGGAATTAGCATGCACTATTTTGAAGGAATTAGCATGCACTATTTTGGAGGAATTAGCATGTACAATTTTGAAGGAATTAGCATGCACTATTTTGAAGGAATTAGCATGCACTATTTTGAAGGAATTAGCATGCACTATTTTGAAGGAATTAGCAGGCACTATTTTGAAGGAATTAGCATGCACTGCAGCACACGCTCGAACGGACGACCAATTACGGCTTATTTTCGTATCAAAATAAGGCATGCGAGCTGAAAAATGAGTTACGTAATTTATGGTTACCTGCAGTTGTCGCCAAGACTTCCTGGCCTGAAACTAAATGCAAGAGGTCGGCGGCGGAAAATCGGGCGGATTTTCTCACCGCAGAGCACGACCACAATTAGGTCTTCCTCGGGCACATGTGGCTGGCCAGTGGCCATGCAATATTCACGCAGGTGTCCGTTGCTTACGTAACTCACACTTTCCTTAGTCTTTATAACATGCACTTACCTTAATCTTCACGCAAACGACAGAAACAAGCCGCGATTTCATAGCTTAAGCCATGAAATTGCGAAAATGCGCAACTGTCCCACACTTCCATCCACGGATCTTAGCCCATTCACATCAAGTCCTCGATCCCCGAAGAAATTTATTACTTCCTCATAATCGAGCCTCGTTCTGGTACTTCCCGGTGATTTTTTCAAAGTCATTCGTACGCTTCCGTCTCGCAGTTATTCATGTTCGCCTTTCCCAGAGTTTCTGACACCCATGTACGTCTACGAAGTAAGAATCTTCAAGTAAAGATACTTGACAAAACTAATGCTGATTTTTGTATCGACTTTGTTGGAAGTAAGCTGCTATTCTTGTCCTTTTAACGTTTTAAATGTTATTCGTTTCAACAGGGCCTGAAAAATATGTATAGAAATTTTTTTTTGTCTAGGCTTGATCCCGATTAGGTTTTTATTCGTTCCCGAGCAGCGCGAGAGCGAAGACGGTTTTGGGACGCGCCGTGTGCGCTCAAATGCGGAGGAAATTCCTGAAAAGAAGAAAACTTTCGTTGTCGGTGAAGGTCGCGCTGACGCGCTGCAAAGTGGGCCTGGCGCTGTTGACTGCTGGCGAGTTGACAGGAGCTGCGAGTGGTCGGTGTTGACGGGAGCGGCAGGTGGTCAGGGTTGACGGTAATTTGATTGTCAGTATGGACAGTGATTGGTAAGTCAGTTGACGGTGATTGGTATGTCAGGATTGACAGTGATTGGAATGACGTCAGTTGACGGTTATTGGAATGCCAGTATTGACAGGGATTGGAATGAAGTTAGTTGATGGTAATTGGAATGTCAGTATTGACAGGGATTGGAATGACGTCAGTTGACGGTTATTTTAATGCCAGTATTGACAGGGATTGGAATGACGTCAGTTGACGGTTATTGGAATGTCAGTATTGACAGGGATTGGAATGAAGTTAGTTGATGGTAATTGGAATGTCAGTATTGACAGGGATTGGAATGAAGTTATTTGATGGTAATTGGAATGTCAGTATTGACAGTGATTGGAATGACGTCAGTTGACGGTTATTGGAATGCCAGTATTGACAGGGATTGGAATGAAGTTAGTTGACGGTAATTGGAATGTCAGTATTGACAGGGATTGGAATGAAGTTAGTTGATGGTAATTGGAATGTCAGTATTGACAGGGATTGGAATGAAGTT
Organism: Morinoia aosen; assembly: GCA_030386875.1. Lineage (NCBI taxonomy): Eukaryota > Metazoa > Arthropoda > Malacostraca > Amphipoda > Talitridae > Morinoia > Morinoia aosen. Next base: position 65,841,863 of record CM059560.1, read on the forward strand.
AGTTGATGGTAATTGGAATGTCAGTATTGACAGGGATTGGAATGAAGTTAGTTGATGGTAATTGGAATGTCAGTATTGACAGGGATTGGAATGAAGTTAGTTGATGGTAATTGGAATGTCAGTATTGACAGGGATTGGAATGAAGTTAGTTGACGGTAATTGGAATGTCAGTATTGACAGGGATTGGAATGAAGTTATTTGATGGTAATTGGAATGTCAGTATTGACAGTGATTGGAATGACGTCAGTTGACGGTTATTGGAATGCCAGTATTGACAGGGATTGGAATGAAGTTAGTTGACGGTAATTGGAATGTCAGTATTGACAGGGATTGGAATGAAGTTAGTTGATGGTAATTGGAATGTCAGTATTGACAGGGATTGGAATGAAGTTAGTTGATGGTAATTGGAATGTCAGTATTGACAGGGATTGGAATGAAGTTAGTTGACGGTAATTGGAATGTCAGTATTGACAGGGATTGGAATGAAGTGAGTTGACGGTAATTGGAATGTCAGTATGGAATGTCATACAACGGTAACTCATATGTTTATATATTACATAAGGTATATCAACACCAACGTTCGGTATTGGCGTAAGTATCATTCTTTTTTTAGAGATATTTGCCATCAAATTCCACATTGCGTCTCAAACTGCGAGCTTTTTTCCTCCTTCCCCCTCAACTCTCAACCCCTTGAATACAACCTCGAGGTATCAACTCGATTGGAAAAACATCATTCTTTTCTGGAAGATTCGTGTCTCAGCCTCCACATTGCTACTCAAACTCTAAGTGTCTTTCCTCCCTCGCCATCCCCTCATGGCCCATCAAGTTCAATCCTCATTTTTCAACTCGATTAGAATAAACATCATTCTTTTTCTTAAGACTCAACGGGTTGAGTCTTTAAAGACACGTTTTAATGGACATTGCGTTTCAAACTAAAAGCCTTTTCCCTCCCTCGCTCTTCCCTCACAGCCCATCAAGTCATCAAGTACAATCTCTACGAAGGTTTCCTTCACCTTTCCGTACCCAAATAAGATAGATTAGCTAACGCATTAGAGGCGTGATGCAGCAGTCGATAAAGCTGTGCTGGAAATGCGTACTGTATACTTGCGGGCGTGGCTTGCACCTCACTCTATGACCTCCTGCTGTTGTCCATGGTACTTTATCTCTGAGTGCTCTGGGTGCGCATCTTTTGTGTGGGGTCTATTCATGCTCTCACTTTTCATGGTAGGTTGAATTAATTTTTTTTTGTGCATGGCTAAGCAATTTACGACGACCTTTAATCTCCTACAGTCTATATTGTTCTGTACCCTGGGAGCTCATCTTTTGTGTGAAGTTGGTTATTGTTCTCAGTTTTTAGGGTAAGTTAAACTAATTTGTCAGTCTGGTTGTGCAATCTGCGACGACCGTACATCTCCTGCTGTCCAAGCCCTTATTTTTCCGTACCCTGAGAGCTCATCGTTTGTGTGGAGGCTATTCCTTTTCTCAGTTTTCAGGGTAGGTTAAGTTAATTTTGTTCTTACGGCTGTGCAATCTGAAATATGCTGTCCGTAAAACCGAATCTTTTCTGTACCCTGAGAGCCCCATCGTTTGAGTGGAGGCCATTCCTGCCCTCACTTTTCAGGGCAGCTTGAATTAATTCTGCGCGAGTGACTTTGCGTTGGAAGGTTGTCCAAGCATTTCGAATTACAGTGCGAGTTCCAGAGAGGAAGGACGTTCCAGCATCTAAAGATCACGTGGGTTGGGGGCTGGTAGAGGCCGCCTGTAGTAGCAACTAGTAGTTTTATTTCCTCTCCTTTTACGCTGCATCACTTGACCTAATGACTCGCTACCGTGCGGAAAATAACTTTCGCTGCTAATTGACCATAGTAATGAGCGCAGCTGGGTATAAATGGATAGACTCACTGTTGTTCATGTTACTGGAGAGACTAACTATTGTTCATTTTGATGGACAGGCTCCTTCTTTTTCATTTTAATGGATAGACTTTCAATTGCTTATTTTAATGGATAAACTCTCCATTGCTCATTGTAAGGGCTAGACTCCGTATTGATCATTTTAATGAGTAGACGTTGAATTGCTTATTTTAATGGAGAGACTTTCAATCGTTTATTTTTATAGATACACTCTGTATTGCTCATTTTAAGGAACAGACTCCCTGTTGTTAATTTAAATATTTTTCATTTTAAATTTAACAATATTCTCCCCATTGTCATTTTTTTTGGTGCTGGTGAAGCATTTGGAAACTAACACCTAACTGTTGTGACGTCTGAGACAAAAATTTTATAACTTTTTGTCACGTGAGAGCTCTTTTATTTTCACGATAAAAACTTTTAACTTTTGACAAAAAATTCATTCTAGGCTCGCTCTATTCAAATTGAATAAACCAAAAATTTGTACTCAACCTGTATTTTCAATTGTCTGTTTGCGAAGAAAAATGGCTTTGTGTGAGTGGAAAAGAAATTTCCATAGTTTTTCAGGATAATTACGTCTCCCACGCGCGTCGTTTAATAATTTATCGCATATTATTTATGGCATTGTACTGTTATTTATGGCACAGTATTATTATTTATGGCACAGTATCATTATTCATGGCACAGCATTATTATTTATGGCATAGTATTATTATATATGAGAGTATTATAATTCATGGCATAGAATTACTATTTATGGTATAGTATAATTATTGATGGCAAACCAAACAAACGATACCCTTTAACTTCATTTTCAGAAATCGCCCAGATTATAAAATTGCCATTGAAACAACAAATAACTTCACCAAAATGTAACACGCAGTACTTTGCAATATCTACGTTATAGAAGCCTTATTTTCAAGTGTTGGCTGCGCTTACTTTATTTTTTACCGCTCCATCCTTTTCCCTTTAACTTTCCTTCTCAGAAGAAATGGGAGGTAGCCTCCAAGACCAAAGTGATGCGATCTTTCACATCTCAAATGCAGCTATCCGTCACGGTAGAGTGGCCTCTGTGTCCCTTCCATCGCGCTCCTCAGTGATCAGTCTCCAGCAAACGACCCTTCAGTTCGAGCTGACGGGATCGTCAGAGCGTCGGTCTGGTGTGACCAGCAACAATGAGGGCATTTATCTCCGAGATAAACACACGCTTATTGCTCTCGTTGCATGAACGCTCTCGGCTTTTGAAGGAACTCATGGAAGTGAGACATTTGAAGTTCTTAAGTGAGACTTTGTCGTACCTGAGATATTTGAAATGCTTAAGCGAGACTTTGTCGTACCTGAGATATTTGAAGTTCTTAAGCGACACTTTGTCGTACCTGAGACATTTGAAATGCTTAAGCGAGACTTGGTCGTGCCTGAGACATTTGAAATGCTTGAGCGAGACTTGGTCGTGCCTGAGACATTTGAAATGCTTGAGCGAGACTTTATCGTATCTGAGACATTTGAAGTTCTTATGCGAGACTTTGTCGTGCCTGAGACATTCGAAGTTCTGTTCACTATATAAGCGAGACTTTATCGTACCTGCCGAAATCTGATAGACGGCGCTCAAGATCGCTTGTGTTCAAAAAAACTGCTGGAAGTTAATCATGTTAACGACGGAATACGCAAGGCTTTCGCAACGAGACAAGGTGTGGAGTTTGAAATGGATGTTCTCCTGAGCATGTTGATGTTGGAGCTTGATGTTATACTCAGTGCAAATGGCCCCCTCAGAGTGGTTGATATCATACTCACTGCAAATGGCCCCTTTGAGTTTTGATGATAAATGATCATTGAGTGCACTTTGGCCCGCGTTTTATTTACTCAGAGCTAGACTTGTACTTTATATGCATTTTATGCTACAACAAGAGCGAAGTCTTATTTTTTGAGTCTGTCTGCCCTGACTAGATTGTTTTGAGCGTTTTTCACCGCAACTTTGGGCATAAGTAATTAGAATTGATTAAAAAAAAATGTTTTTAAATCAGATATGAAAATAAAAGTTCAATTGTATACATGCATTGATAGACCAACTTTTTGCACTTTACGAGGAGATTAATATACGCTTAATGTCACCACGGTTTCCTGGATTATGAAGTGTTTGGTATGACTATGTGCAAATATTTTACGAAGGACGGCTGCACCTTCTCTCTTCTTAACTCTCAACCCGCAACTTTTTTCCAAAGTAAAGTTTTTAGGACTGAAATTTCGTTACCACTAGAGACAATAATACTATATTTTGTAAGTTGCAATTACTGTTGGAAAAACCAAAATCGTCGCCTTTCAACATTATTTCTTTCGGTCGTACTTATTTACCATAGGCTTCATATTTGGTAGCATTCCAAAGCCTTATATTCAGATCGCCATCATCAAGCTTTAAGCATCACAGCCAAAAGTATCTATAGCCATACATCACAGCCAAAAGTATCTATAGCCATACATCCCAGCCAAAAGTGTCTATAGCCATACATCACAGCCAAAAGTGTCTATAGCCATACATCACAGCCAAAAGTATCTATAGCCATACATCACAGCCAGAAGTATCTATAGCCATACATCACAGCCAAAAGTATCTATAGCCATACATCACAGCCAGAAGTATCTATAGCCATACATCACAGCCAAAAGTGTCTATAGCTATACATCACAGCCAAAAGTATCTATAGCCATACATCACAGCCAAAAGTATCTATAGCCATACATCCCAGCCAAAAGTATCTATAGCCATACATCCCAGCCAAAAGTATCTATAGCCATACATCACAGCCAGAAGTATCTATAGCCATACATCACAGCCAAAAGTGTCTATAGCTATACATCACAGCCAAAAGTGTCTATAGCTATACATCACAGCCAAAAGTGTCTATAGCTATACATCACAGCCAAAAGTGTCTATAGCTATACATCACAGCCAAAAGTGTCTATAGCCATACATCACAGCCAAAAGTGTCTATAGCTATACATCACAGCCAAAAGTGTCTATAGCCATACATCACAGCCAAAAGTGTCTATAGCTATACATCACAGCCAAAAGTGTCTATAGCCATACATCACAGCCAAAAGTGTCTATAGCTATACATCACAGCCAAAAGTGTCTATAGCTATACATCACAGCCAAAAGTGTCTATAGCCATACATCACAGCCAAAAGTACCTATAGCCATACATCACAGCCAAAAGTGTCTATAGCTATACATCACAGCCAAAAGTGTCTATAGCCATAAATCACAGCCTAAAGTATCTATAGCCATACATCACAGCCAAAAGTGTCTATAGCCATACATCACAGCCAGAAGTATCTATAGCCATACATCACAGCCAAAAGTCTCTATAGCCATACATCACAGCCAAAAGTATCTATAGCTATACATCACAGCCAAAAGTATCTATAGCCATACATCGCAGCCAAAAGTATCTATAGCTATACATCACAGCCAAAAGTATCTATAGCTATACATCACAGCCAAAAGTATCTATAGCCATACATCGCAGCCAAAAGTATCTATAGCTATACATCACAGCCAAAAGTATCTATAGCCATACATCGCAGCCAAAAGTATCTATAGCTATACATCACAGCCAAAAGTATCTATAGCTATACATCACAGCCAAAAGTATCTATAGCCATACATCGCAGCCAAAAGTATCTATAGCTATACATCACAGCCAAAAGTATCTATAGCTATACATCGCAGCCAAAAGTATCTATAGCTATACATCACAGCCAAAAGCATCTATAGCTATACATTACAGCCAAAAGTATACCACCGAAATAAAAAGAAATGTATGTTACCCATGATAGAGTGTGCGTTCTCGAATGTTTTAATTTAGGTGCAATTCTCATTGCTTGAATTGAAATGCGATCTCTAGGAAGATTGACCGAACGTCGCTGATAGTTTTGGTTCGTTTAATGGAGTGTGCAGGCTCTGATCATGTAGCACAAAATTCTGAATTTATAGGAATATTTGCGTGACATTGCTTAACAAAGTAGATTGGAACTTATTACGTGAGACTGGTAGCTTGGAGCTATAGGCGTCAGGTTGATAAGCAACGGAGCTTTAAGCTATTCCCAGTCTAACTTTTTTGCCGGAGCATGCATGTTTTTCTCAACCTTAGCGATTTGATTACTTATGTGGCGAAAAACATGCATACAGGCGGCGAAAAAGTTAGACTGAGTTTACGTCAGATCGGTAAACAATGTGACTTACCGCTATTTACGTGAGGCTGCTCAGCACAAATCCCGCAGTAATATCAACAAATTCAAGGTAAAAGAAACAGCAAACTTCAACTCCATCACATCACAAAATTTGATAGATGGTTCAGCGCTGAAAAAAGGTTTGACGTTACACATTTGTTAGTTTGCAGGCCGTGATAGAAAAACATTTGCTTTAATGAAGGCAATAGTCGACACTCTGACTAACTAAGTTGCAGCGAAATGAGTGTTTTTATCAAATCGGGTATGAGTATGAGTGTTTTTATCATATCGCCAAATATATTCGTCACCCATTCAAACTTTTTCGGCGAAGCATACATGTTTTTCGCCACCTAAGCGATTTAATTACTTGAGCGGCGAAAAAAATACATGAAGGCGGCGAAAAAATTGAACTGGGCGTTGCCTTATCGCAAAACTTTTCGTTTTTTCAATCAGTTTTTCTATAAAGAAGCAGTAGTGCGAGTGTAATCATTACGTTCAGGAGAACATTTAAAGCTCTATTTTTGTTTGCACGTCGGATAAATGAACCTTTCTGAGCGACGCGCCTGTGCATTCCAGGTTTATATGAGCAAAATTTGTATTTTTTTTACTTCTATGCGGAATATATTTGAGAATGAATGCATTTCATTTCATGGAACTGCAAATGAATGCATTTTTTTCACGTGACTGGGAAATAATGCCTTTCTTTTTTCAGTTTACCACGTTTATTTCACGTAGTTTTCACGTTTCTTTTCACTGAGTTTTTACGTTTCTTTTCACTGATTTTTTACGTTTCTTTTCACTGAGTTTTTACGTTTCTTTTCACTGAGTTTTTTCGTTTCTTTTCACTGAGTTTTTACGTTTCTTTTCACGTAGTTTTCACGTTTTTTTTCACTGAGTTTTTACGTTTCTTTTCACTGAGCTTTTACGTTTCTTTTCACGTAGTTTTCACGTTTCTTTTCACATATTTTTCACGTTTCTTTTCACGTAGTTTTCACGTTTTTTTTCACTGAGTTTTTACGTTTCTTTTCACTGAGTTTTCACGTTTCTTTTCACGTAGTTTTCACGTTTCTTTTCACATATTTTTCACGTTTCTTTTCACGTAGTTTTCACGTTTCTTTTCACGTAGTTTTCACGTTTCTTTTCACGTAGCTTTCACGTTTCTTTTCACTGAGTTTTCACGTTTCTTTTCACGTAGTTTTCACGTTTCTTTTCACGTAGTTTTCACGTTTCTTTTCACGTAGTTTTCACGTTTCTTTTCACTGAGTTTTCACGTTTTTTTTCACTGAGTTTTCACGTTTTTTTTCACTGAGTTTTTACGTTTCTTTTCACTGAGTTTTCACGTTTCTTTTCACGTAGTTTTCACGTTTCTTTTCACATATTTTTCACGTTTCTTTTCACGTAGTTTTCACGTTTCTTTTCACGTAGTTTTCACGTTTCTTTTCACGTAGTTTTCACGTTTCTTTTCACTGAGTTTTCACGTTTCTTTTCACGTAGTTTTCACGTTTCTTTTCACGTAGTTTTCACGTTTCTTTTCACTGAGTTTTCACGTTTCTTTTCACTGAGTTTTCACGTTTCTTTTCACGTAGTTTCCACGTTTCTTTTCACGTAGTTTTCACGTTTCTTTTCACTGAGTTTTCACGTTTCTTTTCACATAGTTTTCACGTTTCTTTTCACGTAGTTTTCACGTTTCTTTTCACGTAGTTTTCACGTTTCTTTTCACTGAGTTTTCACGTTTCTTTTCACTGAGTTTTCACGTTTCTTTTCACTGAGTTTTCACGTTTCTTTTCACATAGTTTTCACGTTTCTTTTCACTGAGTTTTCACGTTTCTTTTCACTGAGTTTTCACTTTTCTTTTCACGTAGTTTTCACGTTTCTTTTCACGTAGTTTTCACGTTTCTTTTCACGTAGTTTTCACGTTTCTTTTCACGTAGTTTTCACGTTTCTTTTCACATAGTTTTCACGTTTCTTTTCACTGAGTTTTTACGTTTCTTTTCACGTAGTTTTCACGTTTCTTTTCACTGAGTTTTTACGTTTCTTTTCACGTAGTTTTCACGTTTCTTTTCACTGAGTTTTCACGTTTCTTTTCAGGTAGTTTTCACGTTTCTTTTCACTGAGTTTTTACGTTTCTTTTCACGTAGTTTTCACGTTTCTTTTCACTGAGTTTTTACGTTTCTTTTCACGTAGTTTTCACGTTTCTTTTCACTGAGTTTTCACGTTTCTTTTCACGTAGTTTTCTCGTTTCTTTTCACTGAGTTTTCACGTTTCTTTTCACGTAGTTTTCACGTTTCTTTTCACTGAGTTTTCACGTTTCTTTTCACGTAGTTTTCACGTTTCTTTTCACGTAGTTTTCACGTTTCTTTTCACTGAGTTTTTACGTTTCTTTTCACGTAGTTTTCACGTTTCTTTTCACTGAGTTTTCACGTTTCTTTTCACGTAGTTTTCACGTTTCTTTTCACTGAGTTTTTACGTTTCTTTTCACGTAGTTTTCACGTTTCTTTTCACTGAGTTTTTACGTTTCTTTTCACGTAGTTTTCACGTTTCTTTTCACTGAGTTTTCACGTTTCTTTTCACGTAGTTTTCACGTTTCTTTTCACTGAGTTTTCACGTTTCTTTTCACGTAGTTTTCACGTTTCTGTTCACGTAGTTTTCACGTTTCTTTTCACGTAGTTTTCACGTTTCTTTTCACTGAGTTTTCACGTTTCTTTTCACTGAGTTTTCACTTTTCTTTTCACGTAGTTTTCACGTTTCTTTTCACGTAGTTTTCACGTTTCTTTTCACGTAGTCTTCACGTTTCTTTTCACGTAGTTTTCACGTTTCTTTTCACGTAGTTTTCACGTTTCTTTTCACGTAGTTTTCACGTTTCTTTTCACGTAGTTTTCACGTTTCTTTTCACATAGTTTTCACGTTTCTTTTCACGTAGTTTTCACGTTTCTTTTCACGTAGTTTTCACGTTTCTTTTCACTGAGTTTTCACGTTTCTTTTCACTGAGTTTTCATTTTTCTTTTCACGTAGTTTTCACGTTTCTTTTCACGTAGTTTTCACGTTTCTTTTCACGTAGTTTTCACGTTTCTTTTCACGTAGTTTTCACGTTTCTTTTCACGTAGTTTTCACGTTTCTTTTCACATAGTTTTCACGTTTCTTTTCACGTGGTTTTCACCATCCATTTCCTACAGCTACGAATGAACGCGTTACGTGTCACGTAGCTGCCACTGAGAGCTCTACCATTTATTTGACCTTCAAAATGAATACGGAAATCAATGTCGAACTCTTTATTTAACGACCATTTCTTCTCATCAGTAGAAGTGAATGAAATTGTAAAAAGTGGGTCGTGCATAATATGTTCTAAAGTTACACCATTCAGGTTAACCTTGAAATTCGCTTAGATTTACTCGATAGCTGGGAAATTTTCCCTAGGAGTTGAAATCAGCGTCAGAAATTGTCATCTACGATTAAGATAGAATTACCGATTTAAATCGATGTTTTAATTTTGTTCAGGAATCGTTACACAAACCCAATTAAAAAAACATCATCGATGCCATTTCCTTTAGAAATTGTTACCTACGATCAAACATAGAAGCGTTACAGAAATTGACGCACTTTTTTCTCAGGAAAGCCACTTCAAAACGCCCGTCAGAAAAGCCTCACTTCGCTTTAAACACCACCCAAGTCACCCATTTTATTTAAGCGAGTCACTGAACAAATCTACATCGGGAAGCGCAGCCCTTCGATTTCGCCCTCCATCTGAACCCGAGACTTGCAAGTCACTGCTGCTGTTTGTGTCGAGGGGAGCAAGGCTCAGAAAAGCAATGCTTTCAACACCTCCGCAGAAACAGCTGCAACAAACGAAAAGTAAAGTGAGGCCAGAAAGAGGCTGCAGCACCTTGACCAGCCTTTATTATGCTGATGTCGACATAGACCAGACCAGGCATCATTATGCTGATGTCGACAAGGACCAGACCAGGCATCATTATGCTAACGTGGACATAGACCAGACCAGGCATCATTATGCTGATGTGGACGTAGACCAGACCAGGTATCATTATGCTGATGTGGACATAGACCAGACCAGACATCATTATGCTGATGTGGACGTAGACCAGACCAGGTATCATTATGCTGATGTGGACATAGACCTGAGGTATGCCAGGCCTCATTATGCTGATGTGGACATAGACCAGAGCTATGCCAGGCATCATTATGCTGACGTCGACATAGACCAGAGCTATGCCAGGCATCACTATACTGATGTGGACATAGACCAGACCAGGCATCATTTTGCTGATGTGGACATAGACCAGAGCTATGCCAGGCATCATTATGCTGACGTCGACACAGACCAGATCTATGCCAGGCATCATTATGCTGATGTGAACATAGACCAGATCAATGCCAGGCATCACTATACTGATGTGGACATAGACCAGAGGCCTCATTATGCTGATGTGGACATAGACCAGAGCTATGCCAGGCATCATTATGCTGACGTCGACATAGACCAGAGCTATGCCATGGCATCATTATGCTGATGTGAACATAGACCAGATCAATGCCAGGCATCACTATACTGATGTGGACATAGACCAGAGGCCTCATTATGCTGATGTGGACATAGACCAGAGCTATGCCATGGCATCATTATGCTGATGTGAACATAGACCAGAGCTATGCCAGGCATCACTATGCTGATGTATGCAGTGTGACGGCATCTGTGCCGCCATTTGTTAGCTACCAATTGCTCTTTAGTTTTATATATGTATTATTGCTCTCTGGTCTGATATATCTCATAATATTCTTTGGTCTTATATGTCTTATTACTCTCCAGGTTTACATATCTTATTACCCTCTCGTCATATTTTATTACGCTCTTGCCTTATATCCTACAACTCTCTGGCCTTATAACTTATTACTCTCTGGTCTTGTTAATCCTGCTTCTCTCACGTCTACTATCCTTGTACTCTTTAGTCTTATGTTTTTTATTCTCTAATCTTACATCTTATTACTCTAGAGTCTTGTATATCCTATTGCTCTTTAGTCCAATATCTTACTACTCTCAAGTCTTTCGAAAGGTTGAAGAAAAAATCTGCTTCGTTCATTTTGCGTTGAAATTTCCTCCTTAAATGCAATATTGACGAAATGAATTGGCCGAGTTTAGTCATCTTGTATTGTTACAGTTCTTCAAATTTTTCCAAACAGATGAAGACTGCTGGCCTCATCTTCACAAGCTGCCCAGTCTAACTTTTTTGCCGCTTGCGTGCATGTTTTTCGCCGCCCAAGTAATTAATTCCCTTAGGCGGCGAAAAACATGCATGCTCCAGCGAAAAAGTTTGACTGGGTGTCTCTCAAGTATCATGTCTTTTAAATTTACGTTCAAATACCATTCAAATTAGCTACTTTAATGCCCACAGAGACTAAATTTTGAAAACCCCGGACTCGTGCCATTGAAACACGCTGCCCTGCGCTACAAATCATTCCGCCGAGCGTAATTGGGTTTTGTCCCACGAAAACCCACTTTGCGTCGCTTGTTAGAAACCGCAAATTTCCCATACACAACATGAGTTTACGAAATGATTTCACTTTTTCCGACTACGTGAAACTCAAGTACAAATTAGCTACTGGAAAAAACTGGAAATTTCTATTTATTCTTGGGAAGTGTGGCTGAGTCGAATGCTCGTTGCAGGGCATGGAAAATTTCAGAAATATCAGCGAACGTTCAGATTCTTCCAATCCATTGAACTTCAGAAATAAATATATTGAACTTCAGAAATAAATATATTGAACTTCAGAAACAAATATATTGAAATTCAGAAATAAATATATTGAACTTCAGAAATAAATTTTGATTTCTCAAGTTACTTCCACAAAAAAATTCTTCCACAAACTTTTAGTGGTCTTAGGAAATTTCATTCTGGAATTTTGACATAAAAATGAGTGAAAGACTGTAAAGAAAAAACAATTTAGAGGAAGAAATTGCAAATAGAATCTAAGAAAAACTCAAAAACTGGATAAATAGTAAAAAATGTCGGGCTACAAGATAAATGAACTACAAGGAGGAAAAATGTACGGGGAAGCAATTCTATTGAATAGAAATAGAAAGTTAATAGAAATTGAATTCTATTGAATAGAAGTAGAAATTCTACTGAGAATGAGTTTCTTTAAAAATATGTGGGAAAATGTATGGTGTATACGAAAAATGCATGGTACACTGTACCTGCAAGAAAGTAAATGGAGCAAAGCATCCGCGAAAACTACATGGAACAACAATGTTGAAAAGAATGTGAGACAAAAACAGCATGGAGCCGAAACTACGGAGAATTTAAAATTTTTTGACAAAAAATTGCACTTCAAACACACTTAAAAAAAATAATTGCGAGGTACCATCACAGCAAAACGAAACCCAACATCAGTAATTGCATTGAGAGTAAAATATAATTAAAAAACTTTGATTTAAATTGTACTTTGATGTTAAATCTACGAGGAAATGATTTCTGTTAAATACATTAAAAAAATAATACAGAAATATTCGACGATAATTTAGAAAGCGACTTCAAAGGATGGTGACGACGAAGAGTAACTTACAAGTAGGTGAGAATGTAATAAGAAGGAACTGGCGCGAAGTGTTAAAGGAGTCACTTTAAACAAGTGAAACTATGCGGCGAAAGGACATCATGAAGATGAAAGTGTGTCAAGAATGAAATGAACTAAAAAGAAGGGATCCTGCAAGAAAAACAAGGTGCAAATATTATAAAACGATAAAAACATTGAGCTAAAACAAGCACTCACTGCAAAACAACTACAACTACGCAATACTACATACATCACACCTAAAATAATCACAACTACGCAATACTACATACATCACACTTAAAATAACCACAACGACGCAATACTACATACATCACATTTAAAATAACCACAACGACGCAATACTACATACATCACACTTAAAATAACCACAACGACGCAATACTACATACATCACACCTAAAATAATCACAACTACGCAATACTACATACATCACACTTAAAATAACCACAACGACGCAATACTACATACATCACATTTAAAATAACCACAACGACGCAATACTACATACATCACACTTAAAACAACCACAACGACGCAATACTACATACATCACACTTAAAATAACCACAACGACGCAATACTACATACATCACACTTAAAACAACCACAACTACGCAATACTACATACATCACACTTAAAATAACCACAACGACGCAATACTACATACATCACACTTAAAACAACCACAACTACGCAATACTACATACATCACACTTAAAATAACCACAACGACGCAATACTACATACATCACACTTAAAATAACCACAACTACGCAATACTACATACATCACACTTAAAATAACCACAACGACGCAATACTACATACATCACACTTAAAACAACCACAACTACGCAATACTACATACATCACACTTAAAATAACCACATCGACGCAATACTACATACATCACACTTAAAATAACCACAACGACGCAATACTACATACATCACACTTAAAATAACCACAACGACGCAATACTACATACATCACACTTAAAACAACCACAACTACGCAATACTACATACATCACACTTAAAATAACCACATCGACGCAATACTACATACATCACACTTAAAATAACCACAACGACGCAATACTACATATATCGCCCATAAAATAACCACAACGACGTAACACTGCATGCTTAACTCCTGCAATTAGGTCTCTAATTTTGAGTAAGCTGAAGGGAGAAAAACCTGAATTGAGAAGCAGCAACAAGAGAAGTAGCAGTAGTTGGAGACAACAGCAGCAGCAGGAAACATCAGCAGCAGCAGGAAACATCAGCAGCAACAACAACAACAACATCAGCAACAGTTACATCAGCAGCAACATCACTCAGCAGACCGGAGCGCCACCTCACACTACAAGCACAACATCAGCAGCACATCAGCAGCATCAACATGCAACATCAGCAGCATCAACATCACTTCCAGCATGCCGGAGCGCCGCCTCACACCACGCCAGCGAGAGGGAAAGTTGCCGCGGCAGCGAACGAGGACCGAAGTCTTCCGGGCACCGCCGGGAGCTACTCTCATTTTTTCATTACCTGAACACGAAGGTCAGGCAGCAATAAACTAAGTCTTTCATGGTTGCTTCAGTGATAAATGGTCGTCAGTGCGGTAACAATGAGGGAACTGTAATTGCTGGGAAGACGTTCTCAATGCTTCAAGCGAGATGGAAGCAATCTCGGGCAACAATGAGGTCTAAAAATCATGGGCAACAATGATGTCTAACAATCATAGGCAACAATGATGTCTAACAATCATGGGCAGGAATAATGTCTAACAATCATGGGCAACAATGATGTCTAACAATCATAGGCAACAATGATGTCTAACAATCATGGGCAAGAATGATGTCTAACAATCATGGGCAAGAATAATGTCCAACAATCATGGGCAACAATGATGTCTAACAATCATAGGCAACAATGATGTCTAACAATCATAGGCAACAATGATGTCTAACAATCATGGGCAGGAATAATGTCTAACAATCCTGGGCAACAATGATATCTAACAATCATAGGCAACAATGATGTCTAACAATCATGGGCAAGAATGATGTCTAACAATCATGGGCAAGAATAATGTCCAACAATCATGGGCAACAATGATGTCTAACAATCATAGGCAACAATGATGTCTAACAATCATGGGCAAGAATGATGTCTAACAATCATAGGCAACAATGATGTCTAACAATCATGGGTAAAAATGAGTCTAACAATCATGGGCAACAATGATGTCTAACAATCATAGGCAACAATGAGTCTAGCTTTGAGCCTTGCTTTGTCATGGTCTCGCTTTCTGAAATCATTCACCGACTTATTAAAATTTCATGACTTATTTAAAGATTCCCTTTTCTTACTATCGGTAAACAGACGAACATTTTTCGAGGGTGGAATAAAAACATTGAGGAACGCATCTTTTCTGTTCGCGATGTGATTCGAGCTGAGTTGTTGTCAGTTGGCTAGAATAAGTGGGTTAATCTTATTCAATGACCATAAGAAGGGAGAGATCGTAATTTCCGTGAGGGATCCTGAGTAACACATGGACGCTTCAGTTTCGCTCGCCCACGAGCACAAAAAACGAACATCAAATTAATTACCGCGGCACGACTTCATTTAGAGGCCGTAAAATCTCTGCTGTCGTGAGACGCGCGGGGAATGACGCTCGTCCCTTACCTAGACTACCAAATTTACTCCATCCATTAGGGGGCTTATGGAAATTTACCTCACTATGACCTTTCCATATTTGCTTCTCCAAATTTACTTCTCCAAATTTACTCCACCAAATTTAATTGATCCATTAGAAGGTTTATAGAAATTTACTTCACTAAATTGACCTTTCCATATTTACTTCTCCAAATTTACTTCTCCAAATTTACTCCACCAAATTTAATTGACCCATTAGAAGGTTTATAGAAATTTACTTCACCAAATTTACTTCAACGGATTTAATTGATCCATTAGATGGCTTATGGAAATTAATTTCACCAAATAGACTTCACCAAATTAACTCCACCAAATTTACTCCCCCCAATAACCGTTTTATGGAAATCAAATGCGCCAAACCAGTAAAGTGAAGGCGGGAGACCTGTTTTTTTCCAGCAGCTTGGACGAGTTGTCGACGTGGCGCTAATTTGGGGGGCGAAAGGAAGGGGCGTCGTGTGCCTGTGGGGGCAGTTAGTGAGACGATGGTGCCTCGTTACCCTGCCACGCTCCCTGCGGGGAGGGGGGGGGGGGAGCTCATGGCTCTCATGGTGGGGAGGTCAACGAGGTCGGAGAGTTACTCCTTGTGTTGAATATCGTCTTTTGCTAATCTCAGCTCATGCATCGTCTTTTGCTAAGTATTGGTTGTGCATGGTCTTGTGCTAATCTTAGCTTGTGCATCATCTTGTGCTAATCTTAGCTTATAAATCATCTTGTGATAATCTAAGCTTGTACATAATCTTGTGCTAATCTTAGCTCATGCATCATCTTGTGCTAATCTAAGCTTGTACATAATCTTGTGCTAATCTTAGCTCATGCATCATCTTGTGCTAATCTCAGCTTGTGCATCGTCTTGTGCTAATTTTAGCCTATAAATCATCTTGTGCTAACTTATACATTCTCTTGTCTAACTTTTTTGCAACGGCATCTATGATTTCAACTGCCCAAGTAGAGCCTCTGCAGAGGGCTCGTAAAATTATAGACGCTCTGGCGAAAAATTCAGACTGGCATCTACGGGTATTATTAAGTCAGGTTCCTCCATAATTTTTTATCCTGGTCATTTTCAAACGCTTTTCTAAGCCAATTATTGAGACATGGCAACCCTAGTGCTCTAGGCTCTAGTACGTGTTCTCAACTGTTCTTCGTACTCTGTATATAATATATTTAAGATATTTAAGCAATTTATTTACCACAAGCGATACAGCTGTAGATTGTTTCTTAAGTCTAGTACAATGGACACCTTTGAGTATAGCAACTTGTGGCGCTGAATAAGTTCAGCGACTTCTAGGGCATCCTACCATCAACGCTATTCATAAGCGTACAATTCTAAAATGTCTATCAGTCGTTTTCATGATGCGAGAGCTCGTTTGAAAAATCCAAGCACTACATCATTATTCAGTGCACAGTAATTGTGAGCTGAAGCAAAGATACGGCTGGGTTTCCTTCACCATTTATTTACATCCCCGAATGGAATGTATCGCTAGATCAGTTCACATCCATCTATTTGAGAAACGAACACCTAAATCCGCTAGAAGACAGTCAAGTTAGTCATCATCAATCCACCTGAGTGAAGAACTAATACGTAAAAAACAGTTTAGGAAGTCAACATCCAGCCATTTGAGGAAGAACTAATTCGGGAGAAGACAGTCAAGTTAGTCGACATTCAGCCATTTGATCAAGAAACTTATACGTGAAAAGACAGTCGAGTTAGTCGACATTCAGTAATTACACCAGACAGAAAAGACAGACTATTAAGAAAGTTTCAGGACTCCGAGACACAGAAGCAGCGTATAATGACTGAGTCAAGGAGGAAGAATATGACAGAAAGTGCGCTGCATTAATTTCTTAGTAAATTTACATGGCATCGGACTTGATTGTAAATTTTATCCCTGATATCAATTTAACATGAGAATTAAATCCAGAAACGCAAATTATTATATTGTTTTCTTAACCGACGTGAAAGGCTAGAGTTCATCGTCCAGATGTGGGATTTTGGAACAATTTAAGTTGGTGCAGAGGTCATGAAAGGAAGAAAAAAGGAGGAAAGATAGAAAAACAGAAAGACATTTGAAGAGAAAGAAAGTCAGGAAAATAATAAAAGAAGGGATGAAAGAAAGGAAGAACAAACAGTTTAATTCCAATAGAGGTTATACACGAAACTTGCAACAAAGAATTTTAAAAAGTCTCAATACGAAGATCCTCATTATTCATGGCAATTTATTGTCATGGTAGCCATATACATCGGTACCATAATAACCATGTCATTGGTTGAACCAAATTGAGAGAAAAGCTATTTGGGTTAAGTTATTTCAAGTTTGCGAGGGTGGGTTTATAAGACAGGTAAGAAAAAAAGATTATATTGACACATTGATGAAGAACGCCTTGGAGAACATTCTCCACTTACACCGACACATGAACTTAGGCTTCTGAGGTGGCCGTTGAAACCGTTGACGGTACTAGGAGAAAAGGTAAATGATTCTGTATTTAAAACAACGAAGTCGACGTGTTGGAAATATAAGACTATACCTAGTCTAACTTTTTCGCCGCCTACAGGCATGCTGTTTGCCGCCCAAGTAATTAAATCGCTTAGGCGATGAAAAACATGCATGTTCCGGCAAAAAAGTTAAACTGGGTAGCTTGCATACGAGGCAATATCCCAGTGACCAACTCTGAGGACATGCTTTACCTCTCGGCATATTAACAAAGCATTTTTCATGAACAATGTTGTCACAAACGGTTCTCGAGAACAGTTTTTGTCACATGGATGACAAAATATTTTCAAACGCGCACAATACAAAGAAGAAACCTTAATGCTATTGAGCCAATACAGAGCCAGCAGTGAAGCTTCTTGTGTTTAATTAGCTACACCACCGACTGTTTATTTCACTTGAGTTCTTTCAATTACTCCTCAGAAAATTTGAGGTTTTTTACTGCTGAAATCGCCAGGCTTGAGCTTTTTTCAATGAAAATTTGAGCCCAGACAATCCGACAGGTCTGACAAATGTCCTCTGAATAATTTTTTGAAAAGCTATAACTTGACTACATTGGCTATAAAAAACAATCCTCAGCGTAAAGTAGACAGAAGAACTTTGGCTGCTGTTGTGCCGCAATGATGGAGATATTGAAAAAAATCCATTATCGCACAAGCAACATGTTCATCTCACGTAACAACATTTATTTATTACTCAGAGAAAATTTTCTTCCAGTTTGAGCATCGCACTCCCAGAACAAAATTTGAACGTGAAATCGGTGAGAATCGTCAAAAATATATTCTGGTATGTTAAGATTCACTCTCATTTATTAAAATTTTTTATTTAATGACTCTGCATCTTAAGGCACAAAAATCCAAATCACTCAGTCTGCTCTTTAAATTTACGTTTAAAGTGACGTCTTATATACGTCTTGCATCTTCTCTTGATAGTTGAAACCGTTAATTGCGCTCTAGATTATTCGAAGTCCAACGTTACAACGGAGCAGTTAGTATAGAATAAACTGCTAACTCCTCAGTCATTAGGTCGCATAATACGAATAATGATTCAACAAAGCGCAATTATTGGTCGCATGACTGACCCGAGTCGAGTGCAAGGAGAAAATACGTTCAAGAAATTTGTGTCTTGGGAAACAGCATCAGAAACAGAAATGCCGACTAGAAATCGCGACTTGGAATGCTGACGCGAATATTTTACACGCAACAACATTTATACCTTGACATTCACAATTCTTATCTGCAGCAAATGACAGGCATTTAAATATAATTGAACAGCGGAATTTGTATGAAGTGTAAGATAAAAGAATTCATTTCGTCGACTTTTTCTGCACAAAAGTGGTATGGTATGAAGTGTATAGTAAAAGAATTAATTTCGTTGACTTTTACCGCACAGAAGTGGTATTGGTACGAGGTGTAAAGTAAAAGAATTCATTTTGTCGACTTTTACCACACAAAACGGATTGCTGCAACTAGTTACCTCGTCCCAAAAATTTCCATGGCCTTGGTACATAAGAACTGAAAGGAGGTTTTACGTAACGCTGATGAAAAAATTTGATCTTCCTCTCCAGGGACTACTTTTGTATTCTTTGTTTTGAGGGAAATTATAGTATCTGATAGCTGACGGGAGAGTTTAATTTTCCTTTCAAAAACCGTTTTCGTAATCCGTGTTTTGAAGAAAATTATAAAATTATCGTATCCGATAGCTGACGGAAGAATTTAATTTTGCTGACAAGGACCACTTTTGTAATCCTTGTTTTGACGTAAATTTTAGTATCAGGGCTACTCTCGTTCGAAATTATAGTAGGCGTCTGAGCTTAACTACTGACATACAGTGATAAAGTTAATGTACTCCTTGATGATTTACGATAGTTATTAATAATTGCTACAATAGTTATATTAATGTAATAATATAAGATATAATCGTTATGTTATAGGTATAATTGTAATCATTGTGAACATATCTGGAGAATTGAATTCGACTCCAGAATCCTACTTTAAAGTACCATGTTTACGAAATCTAGACCATAGTTAAAGTCCCGGAATTTCCTTTAAAAATATATATATATTGTCATCAACTCATGAAATCACGATGGTCTCAGCATTATTTCGGAATTCTTCCACCTTCTTCTCGCTTTTAAATTTCGCGTATATTCAAATGATTAATTTAAATAAAATTTAAATAAAAATTGCGCGCAAGGAACGTCAGCTAAATTTTTCTAAAGTCATCTTACAAAACAATTTTAATTTTTTAACACATGCATTCATTTCTTATTTTATGTTACGCAAATAGGATATTTAAGGTTAAGTTTGGCAGGCAGGCCAGGGTTAAGAGCCATTGTGGACTGCGAGGGAAATCTGTGAAGGTGAATGTAAGCAGATTATCTATGCAAAGTTTGCTCCCATTCTGGGCAGTGAGAGTTTATTTTACTAATGGAAATATTGATGACACGAACCAGGAGTTTGATATCAGTAGATGAATGAAGAAGTTTTACTTTGTAAGACTGTTGAGATTTTATATCTAAGCGGGAGATATCTATAAATTGTTCTTGAAAATTAAAAACTCACAACAAAAATCGAAATTTTTTTGAAATTATTCCATCAAAATCCCAATAAACAATCAATCACAACAACCAATCAATTACAACAATCACATTCCCAATAATCAATCAACCACAACAATCAAAATCACAATAACCAATCAATCACAACAATCAAAATCGTAATCACAATAACAGATCAATCACAACAATCAAAAACCACAATAACAAATCAATCACAACAACCAATCAACCACAACAATCACAGTCACAAACAACACACACGTTTAACTCCTGACGTACGTGGCAGACCTCGATATCCGACCGTCCATTCTTTCCAGCCTCGTCCAGGCGATTTAATTGCGCTGCGTCATGTTGCTTCTTCTCCAACATTTCCGTCCTTTTTGCTCGTAAAAGGTGAAGGCAAAATTTTGGTGATGCAGCAGGTGACGTGCTGCAAAAAAAAAAAAGAAAAACGGCCTAGAGATCGCCAGGAGATGTTAAGTTGTGAGATGCATTTGTTTGTAGTGCCAGTTGTTCAAGTCAACTGCCACAAGGTGGCGTTCTAATATCTAGGGTAGCACTTTCCCGCCCCAAACGCCTGCGGCTTATCCTCATGGTTAAATGTTACAAGTCACCATGCAGGTCAATCTTAGCTTGTTAACGCTTCTCAGTCGCAATAAACTAGACTTATACTTTTTTATCGATGCAAAAGCCTGTGTTAAATTCTACGCTACATACTTTATAAACTCTGTTTTGACGAGATTTCTTTTGAATTGTCCCTTGCAACGGTATTCTCTTTAATGTGAAGCTTTTATTAGTAACCATTTTTTGATATTATTACCGCAACCTCTATTTCGTCCGGATGGAAATGATTTCTTGCGTTCTGGCTATACTGACCAGATGTCACTTTGGTCAACATTTACTCTTTCCAATCACCGTTCGTGCTGATTCGTTCCAACTACCGTCGATACTGTCTCATTCCAATTACTGTCAACTGACTTATTCCAATTACTGCCAATACAGACACTACAATTACTGTCAACTGACTTATTGTAACCACTGCCAATACTCACATTCGAATCACCGTCAACTGACTTACCAATCACTGTCCATACTGACATTCAAATTACCGTCAACCCTGACCACCTGCCGCTCCCGTCAACACCGACCACTCGCAGCTCCTGTCAACTCGCCAGCAGTCAACAGCGCCAGGCCCACTTTGCAACGCGTCAGCGCGACCTTCACCGACAACGAAAGTTTTCTTCTTTTCAGGAATTTCCTCCGCGTTTGAGCGCACACGGCGCGTCCCAAAACCGTCTTCGCTCTCGCGCTGCTCGGCAACGAAGTGAGACGCGATCTTCCTCAGACTTAATAGAATTATGAAGACCACAAGCAGGACTAACCGTGGAATTAAAGATCTTAAAAAATTGAAGTTTTAAAGGAATTAAATTAAAGTTCTTAGGTAATTAAAATTCTCAGATAATTTAAGTCCTTGATTAATAAAAGTTTTTTAAGAATGGAGTTAAAGTTCTTAAATAACGAATTAAAGTTCGTAAATTAAAGTTCTGTGAGTATCCACTTAGATATTAATCGTCAATTGAGAACTCATTTCAACGATCCTGTATGTTTATGAGCAGAGTTTATTTAAGGGCTAACTCAAACTTTATTGAACATCAGACGAGAAAGCGTATTTAACACGTTGGTGTTTACATGTGTGTGAGGGCAAAAATACTTTATGGTCTTGCCTAGGATATGTCATTGTTTAGTAACAGGATGAACACGCAAAAAAAAAACACATTTAAATACATTTAAATTTACCGACTTCTCACCCGCACTTTACCACAAAAAAGCATCTTCATGCGCTTCATCTTCACTCTCCTGTCTCTAAAGTACATCGTAATCTGGCGTGCAAAAACAAGGACTTCTCTTTTTCTTACGAAAATCAACTTTCGAAAGCTATTCATGCTTCTCATAAACCTGTAACAGTGGTACATAAGTTGTTTAACTATTAGTAATTTCGGTTCTGTTGAAAATTTCAACAACAATTTCAACAATTTATCAACAATTTCTGTTGATAATTTCAACAACAATTTCAACAATTTACCAACAATTTCTGGTGATAATTTCAACAACAATTTCAACAATTTATCAACAATTTCTAATGATAATTTCAATTTCTGTGGATAATTTCTGTTAGCTATTGATAATTTCATGACTTCGGGCTTTATTTCTCCCAAGCGATCGAGAGTCTGCGCACAGATGTAAAAAATATTGAAAATTATTCCAAATAATGCTATAACTTTAGAAAATTCGGATATTTTCCAGATAAGCCCCGCCACCAACGCCACGCATAAGTTCACCCACTTATAACTTTAGAAATAATGCACCTATCGACTTCAAATTACGCTCAAACGAAAGATTAAAACATTATTTTGTTTGAGAGGAATTTGAAGTCGATAGGTGCATTATTTCGAAAGCTACAAGTGGGTGAACTTATGTGTTGCATAAGCGGCGAGGCTTATCTGGAAAAGGTCCGGGGTTTCAACCTCCACATAAATCCAACCACAGCGTCATACAGCATAACGACATACTGTTTCTCGTATTATTCAAATACATCAGCTGCGATATTTAGACCGGCTGGAATAATTCAATTCGGAATAACGTTGCAAGTGTCGACTGTCACACACGACTAAAAACACACGCCGCCAGGTGATTCTCCCCATTGGCTAAAGAGAGAACTCTGCCGCAATTCCCCACTCTACCCAGGTGTCGGAAATGAGTACCGGCTTGACCGGGAGTAACCGTGGTTGCGTTCTGGTGTTAGCTATACTTGTTGTTCATTATGTTGGTTACTAGCATCTAGCACACAAGTGCAGCGCATTATGTTACTAGCATGTAGCACCCAATTGCAGCGCATTTTGCTGGTTACTAGCATGTAGCACCCAATTGCAGCGCATTGTGCTGGTTACTAGCATGTAGCACCCAATTGCAGCACATTGTGCTGGTTACTAGCATGTAACACCCAATTGCAGCGCATTATGCTGGTTACTAGCATGTAGTACCCAATTGCAGCGCATTATGCTGGTTACTAGCATGTACCACACAAATGCAGCGCATTATGCTGGTTACTAGCATGTAGCACCCAATTGCAGCGCATTATGCTGGTTACTAGCATGTAACACCCAATTGCAGCGCATTATGTTACTAGCATATAGCACCCAATTGCAGCGCATTATGCTGGTTACTAGCATGTAGCACCCAATTGCAGCGCATTATGCTGGTTACTAGCATGTAACACCCAATTGCAGCGCATTATGTTACTAGCATATAGCACCCAATTGCAGCGCATTTTGCTGGTTACTAGCATGTAGCACCCAATTGCAGCGCATTATGCTGGTTACTAGCATGTAACACCCAATTGCAGCGCATTATGTTACTAGCATATAGCACTCAATTGCAGCGCATTTTGCTGGTTACTAGCATGTAGCACCCAATTGCAGCGCATTATGCTGGTTACTAGCATGTAACACCCAATTGCAGCGCATTATGTTACTAGCATATAGCACCCAATTGCAGCGCATTTTGCTGGTTACTAGCATGTAGCACCCAATTGCAGCGCATTATGCTGGTTACTAGCATGTAACACCCAATTGCAGCGCATTATGTTACTAGCATATAGCACCCAATTGCAGCACATTGTGCTGGTTACTAGCATGTAGCACCCAATTGCAGCGCATTATGCTATCATATTAACATACAACACATGGGAATTTTTATTGCACAAGCGCGTTAGCAAATAGTACCAACATCTATAATTGTCATACACTATATAACTGCTATATGTAGTGTACACATAGTTGTTCCACATGCCCAGAACACCATATTTTGTGCAAGCAGCAGCGATCGATGATCATTGATCACATCCAATGGTGATAAGGTGAAGCAACGCACTTTTTGGTGTAGCTGCAAGCAAACTCAATCCTGCTCTGCATTCTCTCTGCTCACCGCCGAGGAAATTGAAATTTCTCTCTCAGACCATCAGGTCACGCGGTATAAAACACACCTCACGGCTGCCTCATCCCTCCCCAAGCCCCAGAAGCGTAAATTTTCACACTGCGGTACTGAAGATTGCCAAACACTGAATATTCTTTGGGTTATGCTCACTTTGTGTCATACGCGTCCCAAGCACCAGAATCGTGAATTTTTGCGCTGTGTTACTGAAGATTGCCAAACACTGAAGATTCTTTGGGTTATGCTCACTTTGTGTCGTACGCGTCCCAAACACCAAAAGCATAAATTTTTACTCTGCGGTACTGAAGATTTCCAAACATTGTAGATTCTTTGGGTTATAATGTGCTGACTTTGTTTCGTACGCTTTACGTATGCTGCGGTGAGCCATGCCAAGCTCGGAAAATTCTTTGGGTTATGATGTGCCTGCGTTATGTTCACACGCTTGTAATTTGCTGGTAACTGAGCGGTAATGAGAGGCTTGCTGACCGCAAGCTCGACCGTCGCTCAAGCCACAGGGCTTTCAGTTGCGGTAAAGGCTGTGTGCTCTGAGTGACCTGTGCAAGCACTGCCAGCTCTGTTCAGGCACAGTTTCACGCTAATGAGCGCAGTACCCACCGATAAAAAGGGTTTTATTCCGATCAGGCCTGATACATATCATCTTGCATATCAGTTTTTCAATTGCCCATTAACTAACACTGAAACGCATTGACGGTTACCCTCGGTGAAACCAGTACCCATTTCCGACACCTGGGTGGAGTGGGGAATTGTGGCTGAGCTCTCCCTTTTCCCAAAGGGGAAATTCAGCGGGCAGCACTGCCGGGATTCGAACTGCCGACACCTTCCCGTGAAGGGCGCGCTCTTAACCACTCGGCCCAAACATCCACCAATAAGTGCCAAACATGCTGCATTGTAGCCCAGTCAAATTACGGTTCAACTATTATTATATACAAGTAATACATAACTTTAAGTTGTGCGCATCGCATTAAGGCACAGCGCGGTATGGTGGTTACTAGCATGTGGCACCTAATTGTAGCGCTTTAGGCTGTGCTAACGTGCTAATTTAAAATCGAGTTAAAATGTTTTCCGATTCAGAGAGAGTTATGTTATATGTAAGTCAAATCGAGCTTGCAGTTGAACCCAAACTGTCTTTTTTAAAAAGAAGAATTTCAACTTGCGGTAGGTTGTCGGCCGCGACCGCGAAACATGTATTTTTTCAACAGCATGAAAATGATTTTCAAGCTTGATTTTGATGATAACGGTATCAGTGCAGAACAAAAAGCCGATAAAGAACGCGTATGGCTTTCATACCTATTTCCGATAATTTTTTAATTATTACGGTATCAGTGTAGAACAGGGCTTCTCAGCCGGGTAAATGTACCCCTAGGGGTACATGTAACATACTTCATATGTTAAAATGTATAATATATATTTACTTACAACCGTTTAAGTAAACATTATTATTAATCATTAAGTGCATTTTAATAGTTTCTTAAACCTTTAACTGTGCTGGGGGCACATGATGATACACCGTTAAGCTAAGGAGGTACACGACAGTAGAAAGGCTGAGAAGCTCTCGTGTAGAACAAAAACCCGATAATGAATACGAGTGATTTTCAGGCTTGTTTTCGATATATTTAGATCGCAACTTCAGTGTGCGTTGTGTCGTACATACATGAACAAAAATATTAATTACCTTGCTGGCCCGCATTTCAAAAATGTAACCAAAAGAGTTACCCCATATGGATCAGAAGAGTTACCAAAGGCATTTCTACCAAATTTATAATCAAAAGTTACCCCATGTAGATCAGAAGAGTTACCATCTATATTTCTACAAAAAATTTAACTAAAAGAGTTACCCCATATACTTCAAAAGAGTTACTATATACATTTCTACCAAAAATGTAACCAAAAGAGTCACCCAATTTGCATACATCTTCATTTAATATACATCAAGTCGGAACACATTTGTTACTCTATAACGCAAACCGAGAATTCTGCAAAATGCGTTTAGAGCGAGAGACGCTCTCTGCGTTTAAAATTTGAGCCTTAAAACGAATAGTGTGCAAATTCGACTCTGAAAAAAAAATAAAAAAGTTTATTTCCAAACTCTGGATCCAATAAAAAAACAGTTTATTTAAAAGAAAAACCAGACAAACTCTATAAACGTTTGTTAAGTAACACTAGCCCATAAGAAAATAAACAATTACAAAAGCATTTGTCTCCACGGTTAATTTCACTTCAGTGGATAATAAACGAACTGCATATCGACATCCGCGTCCAACATTTCATGTTTTTATTTAGATTCCTACTTTGTTTTTCCTTTTTCATAGCATATTACTCCAAAACAGCATTCTATTCAGGACCTATTTCTCCTTAAAACGTCTCTGATAAAATACAGTTCATTATTTCAATGAACTAAGTTTCACATCTTTGTACAGTGGATTCCTGTGAGAACGCAAGACTTGTTGCCGGAATAAGAATATACAAATAACCGTCGATTATAACACATTTTCTCATTCACCTCTACTGATTTTTTGTGACTTCGTATCCTGAATAATTGATAAGTCCAACAAGTGTGAACAGCGAAGTGAATATGAGGTTAGTGAAATTACTATGTAAAATGGGACAACAAATAAATTGAGAAAAAGTAAATAAATAATGTACGAGTTTTCAATGAACTTATGTAATTTCAAGCAGAGCATTCTTATACGCTACTCAACGCACAACTTGTCACGAAGTTTTTTTATCGCCAGTGCATAAATGTATGAGTTTGGCAATTACAAAATCGGAAACTTTTTTGTCCCCAGATTGGACAGCAATATCAGGCGAACAGAATCATGTCTTTCGCACCTGCGAGCTTAACTGCAATCAGTCTAACGCTCTCACGTCTTGTAGTGGCGTCCTCTAATGATTGTGATATCATACAGTACCTTGCTCTAACATAATGCTAAAATTACTGGTAATTTTCAGAGCTAAAGGTGAAATGTGCGTGAGCATATCTTATTATAAAATGACGGGCTGTAAATATCTGAGTGTAACAGGGCAGTAGCAGCACACTCTATGAGAAGGCACTTTATTCTGAAACCTAAACTCTGTGTATTTCCTTTCTCCCTATGTCTATCCTCCGTACTAAGCACCTGGAAATTTTAAAATCGGCTTCAACATTTTACCTCTCATTTTTCTGCGTACGAAAAATTGCGCCTTCAAAGACTCATGATTTTGCACACTAGTCCAACGTACTTTCCTGTTGCCGCTGCGGGTACAAATGATGTGCCATTAAAGTTGCTTGGAAATTGGCAATGATGAGGTTGTGCACCGTCATGGCGAAACTGCACTAAGATTTTAACAGAGCAAAGGAACTTCAGGCCTTCGATTAGAAAATTGCTCTAAAAATAGGAGAATAATAAGTTGTAGCTGGGGCCAAACTTAAAATTATGATAAAACTGAGGGTGAAAATAAACTACTTTCTTTTAACTTTTGAGTATTTATTCAACACGGAATAGCTATTACATAGAACACACTACATACGACGAAGTTCTTATCTAAAATTGTGGTTCTCTTTAACTATTGTTTCTCATTATTTTTAGTGCCACTAACACCAAAAGAAAAATTATTCGGACGACGAAAGTGCTAGATATTCATTCAATTTTTGGAGCCCCAGTTCATATTCATATTAAAAAGTTCGCATTGTCCGCGGACGTAATGAGGAAAATTCTTATGCTTCTCCATGAGACGAAACCTCGGTTGCATGCGGCTAAAGTGCCGTCAATTTACCTTAAGTCACTTTAAGAGATTTCAATTTACTTTAAATGGCCTCGAACGATGGGATTTTCGATGGAAGTGCCTTAGAACGATGGAAGTCTTGATGGAAGTGCCTTAGAACGATGCAAGTCTAGATGGAAGTGCCTTAGAACGAGGGAAGTCTCGATAGAAGTGCCTTAGAACGAGGGAAGTCTCGATGGAAGTGCCTTATAACGAGGGAAGTCTCGATGGAAGTGCCTTAGAACGAGGGTAGTCTCGATGGAAGTGCCTTAGAACGAGGGAAGTCTCGATGGAAGTGCCTTAGAACGAGGGAAGTCTCGATGGAAGTGCCTTAGAACGATGGAAGTCTCGATGGAAGTGCCTTAGAACGAGGGAAGTCTCGATGGAAGTGCCTTAGAACGAGGGAAGTCTCGATGGAAGTGCCTTAGAACAATAAAAGTTTTGATGGAAGTGCCTTAGAAAGATAGAAGTCTGGTCTTTATGAAGTACTTGCGTACCCTCCAGGTGAGTACAGTGATGCATGGTGAAATAAAGATTACACGCTTCAAGATCACGGCTTGACGTTCAGACTAAGCCACGGTAGAGGAAACAAGGTAGGGTCATTTCTATAGGAGAAAATACACCTCCTCTTGTTCGGCTAGCCAACAGAAAGGCTCAATTTCAAACAAACTTTATGACGTCACCAAAATGCTATGCCGTTAGGCCAATAGTGGAGCCAGATTTGGGGGTAGCAGTGCTACTAGGTGCAATATGAGCGTTGCTATTGGTTCGTTTCCGTGACTTCAGAGAAACCACACCGTCAAAGAAAGAAAGACTGGTTTAAACCTACCAATGTTTCCTCGACTGTGGGCTAAGCTCGGCAATAGGTTTTGGGAAAAATTGCGCATTTTTAACGGTAAAATTTGGGCTTAAGTTCTCCGAAGTAGACCTGCATGCTACATTATGTGCTACAGGATAAAGTGTAGCCGTATCAACTTAGAAGGTCTTACGCTGCAGTGCTATTGTGGATTATCCTTTTTACCTGATAATACCCTAGGTGTGTTTATTTATACCAAGGAGCTTTAATGGAATGGAGGCGGCATCAGCGCTCTAAAGTGAAGCCAATTTTCGGTAGCTGTAGGGTATACGGGCACACACACGGAGATGGGGCTCAGTGCATGTCAGACACGCAGCGTGACAGGGCGCCGCTTATCCTCGCTGCGGTCAAGGACGAGTTTTTTCAAAATGAGTTTCTTTATCATTCAGCGAGGACGCAATTGAAATATATGCCTAAGAAAGAAATGTATAGCACAGAGTAGCGCAAGTCTGCCATTTAACAGCGCGGTCTTCAGTCGCTGATGATGGAGGTGGTGCTACCCCTCAACTGCAACACCACCTCCACACAGGGACCTAATGCCGGGTGGGCGGGGCTTGGGACGGCAGAAGTGGCTTCACTCGCTTGACTGGCAAAAGATAGCGATGCCGCCTCCATTCCATTAAAGCTCCTTGATTTATACATTTGTTTGGTGTTCGTTTCGTCCATCTCTGTCACGCTCGTAAGGATGCTCAATGACCGTATCTGTGATACGAGTTTCACCAGTGCATGCACATGTACAAGAATATTTTAATCGCGGGTACTATTGGGATGAATACATCTGTTGGCCATTCATATCAGCAAGATTTATTTAAGGAAAATGTAGAGACCCAGTATATTTGACGGGCTGTGCACACTAGTAATATATAAAGATTTTACGGTATATCACACCAACTTATCTGTAACGAAACCATTTTTGACGGACTGAGTTCAGTTAGTGCTTATAAAAGATCGATTCTTTGTGCACCAAAGCCAAACGGATGAATATATATATATTTGTTCAGAAATTCCAATTTCTATTCTACCTCTCAGGCTACTCATCTAGTTAACAAAACAAAATTAAAGGAAGAAAATAATTATTCTGGTAAAATTCAAGTATGGAACTGTAAACTAATCGAATGCCTGAAAGCGAGGCTTGAACCCTAAAATCAGTGACGGAACTCTACACTACTCGATGCATGCAGAAATGTCAGCGGAAAATGTGCGCGGTGAAAAATGGGAAACTTTTTGGCACAGTTTGTTTCAATGAAGTTATCTCAATAATAAACTCTCAAGTCGAAGTAAATTACTTTCTACGGAATAACTGAGAACAAGCTTCAGTAAAATGGCGCCAACATAGCCTATATTGCATAATCTGGTGTGTGTACGCGGCCCTTCGAAAATGACGGAATTCAATATTTCTTTAAATAAATTTTTCAGCTGGCTGTGGATGACAAACAAAAATTTGCTTGGAGGTGGCCCCTTTATGGAACTCACTCAAAAGCAAATTGTTAATATAGTTGTACATTATCTATCATCTATAAGAAAAATTAAAACATTCTGATATCTTGTTAAAATTGTGATATTGCAGAGAAGTGAGTGAATTCCTCCAGTGGCACTTCACAGAAAAACTTCCTGTGACTTCTTTCAGCCTGAGTGCTGAACTTCAGAGCATCAATCTACAACTTTGAAGGCGTGGGGCTACATGGAATCATCTCCGAAGCTCCAAGAAATCGGAATCAACAACAACAACAAACAAATATATCCATCCAAGTAGTACCCGCGATTAAAATATCCTTGTACTTGTGCACTGGTAAAACTCGTATCACAGATACGGTCATTACATCAATGTCGAGCGTCACAGAAAGACGGAAGAATTAAGCGGACGCCAAACATAAATAAACACACCAAGGTTGTTACGAGTTAGCAAGTGCATCTGCGCCTTCATTATTGCGTTTTTTTGCAACGTATACAAATTTAGGTTTATTTATTCAAAATCAGATTACGTAGCCTAATTAATTTTTGTCTTAACTCATCGTAACTTAGCTTAATCGATCCTGAATTATCTTAACTACTGTATTTCAACGTATCTGAACCTTCCATATCCTAACATACCCTATTTTAAACAATCTAAGTATAGCCTTAAGTTAATTTCCTTCGCGATTGGGTACTATTGGGAAAGGCAGCCGTTTATACTTTGACTGCGACGTGAGCCACCGGTGGCCACGGAGGGGTTTTTCATTATGCTGCTGACTGGCCAGTAGTCACTAATACTTAATTAAAACTAGATGAAGGACAATGTTTACTATTTTTAACATTGCTTACTAAAATTGACTTTAAATTTGAGTTGAATTTTAATGCTCAGTTATACCGGCTGCAGTCAAAGTGTTAATCTGCTTGGAATCGACGTGGATGGCAGCGCCGGCGCTGAGCAGTGGCTGCGCAAATGTGTCCACTTGACTGGCTGCGGCGCAGTTTCGCGAAGTCCCGGCCGCTATTTAAAACTAGAAATAACTGCCCTTTTCACATCGACCACAACGCATTGAAAATCTAATGTTTTATATGAAGTAATCAAATTAATTGGTACGAAACATTTTTTGAAGGTTTGGGCTCAGTTAGAGAACAGTCCAATCGATTCTGTATTTACCAATGCCAGACAGATGAATATTTACATACTTTAAACCTGAGCTAACCGTGTTAACTTGATTGAGTTTTTCTGCTATTTACAGTGCCTTTTTTTTGCTGGGCATTTTTCTATTACTTCCTCTGCGTACTTGGGCTCCACGAAGTTCCTACGTACAACTGGCGACGAAGTTCTACATTCAGTTCTCTAATGATTTTATTGATTCCAAAAATCGTGTGACATTAGCTCTGCCTTCTTCTGTTCCCTTAAAGCATTGGTTCCCAACCTGGGGGTAAATTACCCCCTGGGGGTAATTTAGCAATTTTTCGGGGGTAATGGAGGGGTGATTGAAAAATGTTAAGAATTCTGAAAATCAAGTAAGCATTGGTATTAGGATTAATGTTAACTTAGTCTTAGTATTTTAAGTTGTAAATTAAACCTATTATAAGTAAGTAACAAAGCTAAACCAAATAACAATAAATATCAAAAACTAATATAGAGTATTAGAAAAGAAAAAATATATAGCCAAGTGTGTGGTAACCGAAAAGTATTTTCACAAGTATGCTTGAGGACACAAGTCACTCAGTAACCCCGATGACTCATCGACGAGTCCAGTACGCTTCACTCCAACCATCTCACTGATGCTCTTGGCATCTTTGGTAAGTCATTAGAGATGCAAAATGTACTTCTACAATAAATAAAAGAAATTATCTCTAGTGTTTTAGCTTAGCCATATATATATATATGAGTGTTGACAACATTTTTTGAAAGGGGTAACATGCTTAATGTGGCATGCTAAATTGGGTAACAAGCTGAAAAAGGTTGGGAACCACTGCCTTAAAGCCTTCGCTTAGAAACGAAAATTTACGTGGAATACTTGTTCAATTCTATCAAAACCAAATAAAACGCTCGCTTGAAATTACGAAGAAAGGTAATAGGCTATTATACTGAGTGCTAATGTCGGGATTCTGTTCAATTCTATTTCGATACGAAGAAAATTATCTGTCCATCTTGTGTATAATTTTTTCACATTGCTTCAAGTGGTATGTATATATAACTAAACATGAATTTTTACGTAAGTTTATTCATCTCCATGCAATTCACAACGTGCAATAATTTTGGTATCGTACAAACATTATAACCAATTGAATAAGCAAAATCGATTAGTTGTACGGTGACCCAAAATGCTCCTTCGTTAATTAATACTAGTCCATCCCCCTTTATTTTAAATAAGAAAGAAGGCGAAATAAAAAAAGGGCCGTAAGAAATAAAAAAACTCAATCTCTCGAGAGTTGATGAGGCCGAGTGCACACGGCTCGTCAAAATTGTACAATAATGTTCGGTAAATCACATGACACACGTTCCTATTTCTTGAAAATTCACGTGATATTCATTCCTACTCGAATCTGATGGATTAATACACTGGAAATTGTGGAGTTGATGAAGCTTGTATCACAGATACGCTCATCACACACTGCAGGACAGACAGACAGACGTACGCGGCACTTATTATAGTATAGATTCAAAAGTATTTGGAAACGTAGAACGTTTGCCCACTTTTCAGCTTTCGCTGTCGTATTTGCACACCAGTGCCTTCCTCGGTCAAGCAGCAATTTCTCGAAGCTAATGAGAGTTTGATTACAAATTCAAGGGGATTCGATACTCGTGGGTTATCTGTCACCACTTTTAATTGATGAGTTCCTTTTGATGTTTAGGTTAGGTAAAGTTAGGTTAGCCTAATTAAATTATTATTTATTTTTATTATTTGTAATTTTATTCTGTTTCAGGCCGAAATGGATCTCTGGGACTTTACATGAACTGAAAAGGAAGGCCCTAGAGATTCATTTTATAAATATGGATAGTAGATAAATTGCATTAGAAATAAATATAAAAATATAAATAAACGAGGATGCATTCTCACATGAAAAATCCGTTCATACTGTCCAGAAAATCAATTCAATATTCAAAAAACAATTACATTTTCACTTTTTCCCCTATACTAGTGGTGACAGAGTTTAGTAAGTAGATGGTTGGAATTAACAGGTTGATCGAGATGGGTTAAACAGAAATTTCAAAATCCAACTCAACTTTAAAGTCAATTGTGGCCAGAAATTTTGAAAATGGTAGACATGAACTAGATCGTATCTTCATTCAGCCTTGATTTAGTATTTGTTATAATTGATTTTCTGACTACTGGTCGGTCAGTAGCGTAGTGAACGTCCCCTTCCTGACCACCGGCGGCTCACGTTGCGGTCAAAGTGTTAATTCGTGTGAGTGCTGGGAATTTACAAATGAGTATGTCAGTTTACAGGTGAGTAAGTCAGTTTATATTACAGTATCGAGCTTCTCGGTTTGTGCTATGAAATGTTTTCAGACTTTAAAAGATCGGCTTCCATAAAGTAATCTACATGTTACTGTGCTCGCGGTGGCACAGAGGTTAAGGAATCGGACTTGTATGTTGGAGTCGCGGGTTCGTATCCCGGCTCTGGCGCTGCGATTTTCCCCGTTGGGTATAAGGGAAAGCTCAAGCACAATACCCCACTCGACCCAGGTGTCGAAAATGGCTACCGGCTTTACGGGGGAACGGTCATGGTGTCTTATATATAGTGTTAGATATAAGACATTTGAAAAACCAATGCTTAAGATCATTTGCATCAGGCTTGATTGGAAATAAAGCATCACAAAGATGCCGATGTTTGTTTTTTTGTTGTGTTTACGTTGAATAAACTTCATTAGTAAGGAGAGTAGTCACCTCAGTTACAATGCTCGGTAACTGCTTTGATGTTTGAAGAAATGGTCCGATGTCCACAGTACAGGTACATAAAATCATAAACTAATGGACTCACTGCTTAATAATTCATCAAATTGCAAACGTTTGATAAATTTCTACTTTATTTTTAATTTATCGTTATGACTTGATCAGACTGTCTCTATGAATTTATCAGACTGTCTTTATGACTTTGTCAAACTATCTTTATGACTTATAATGAATTGTTTAAGACGTGATCAAACAGTCATTTTTACTATCGATAAACTATTTGATTCGGTAATGATATGACGAAACTGTCTTCATTACTTTCAACTATTTTAGTACTTTCAACTGTCAGTGCATCATCTAGGCTAAGAGCTGTCTCATAAAATGTAATTTCAGTCAGGTTTTTGTTACTACGTTACTCCGGGTCTTTGTTTGTCCCTAGGCTTGTCACTCATGTCCGTTACTCATGATCGTCACTCATGATCGTCACTCATGATCGTCACTCATGATCGTCACTCATGTTAGTCACTCTTGTTCGTCACTCACATTCATCACTCATGTTTGTCACTTATGTTTGTCACTCATGTTCGTTACTCATGATCGTCACTCATGATCGTCACTCATGATCGTCACTCATGTTCGTCACTCACATTCGTCACTCATGTTTTTCACTTATGTTTGTCACTCATGTTCGTCACTCATGTTCGTCCCAACGTTCATCACTCATGTTCGTCACTACGTTCATCACTCATGTTCGTCACTACGTTTGTCACTCATGTTTGTCACTCATGTTCGTCACTCATGTTCGTCACTGCGTTTCACTGGAAGTCCAACATCATGAAGAAATGCAAGAAAAATTCCAGCGCTTCTTCCTATGCTATAACCTCTCGTACAGATGTGATACAATCGTTACTCTGAAGTCACAATCACAAAAAGGAAAGTGCGTAACTTAACTAACCTGAAGATTACGCCACTAGATGGGCCTACCCATGAAACCCAACCCAGAAAACAAAATTCATGATGAACCATGCTTTGGAGACATTGACACAATTGATTCAAGTTGTAACATAACGTACGTAAATCAAAACGTACTGGTGCTTACAGTCTCCTTACATTGAAACGATGTCATAACATATAAGAAAGGAAGACAAAAACTTCGCTTTCAATCTCTCACAACTCTCCTGACAAACGCCAAAAAAAGGGTCGTAAAACAGGAAGGCCGGTCACGAGCAAGCAATATTAAGAGAGCGCAATAAAAGCGTTAATCCCTTAGTCATGATGGGACCCGTTGATGCGCGCTTCTCCTTGACAATGGCCTTCCGTAGCCACCTTCCTCTGCTTCCTTTGCCTTCCCTGGGAGCAGGACGCGAGGTGGGCGGAGCGTCCAGCGCTGGTGCCGGCAACGAGGGGACCCGCAAGTTTCGGGGCAGGGAAAGCAGGCGCGTCTATATAAAGCGGTCAGTCGCGACTACCCTCACTCATCTCGACGACTTGTCCTGGTCAACATGAAGCTGCTCGTGAGTACTGAGGCTTCCAGAAAGAATTCTAGGTTTTGAGAAAAATGTTTAGCTTTGGATTAAGTAATAACTCAAGCCGTTGAAACTTTGAATTAATAGGATGGTTTACGTAATAACTTAAACCGTTGAAACTTTGAAATGATGGGATAGCTTAAGTAATAACTTGAACTGTTGAAGCTCTGAATTGATAAGATGGTTTGAGCAATAACTTAAACCGTTGAAACTTTGAATAATTTGAATGGTTTAAGTAATGACTTAAATCGTTGAAAATTTGAATTAATAGGAGCCTCATAGACGGGAATTCACCTGAATGTAAATGAGGTAAATTGAGTCTCACAACACGGATGTTAGCTGATCCGAAATCATTAAAAAGAGAATTATGACACGCAAATATTTTCAGATCGTTATAGAATAACGAGAAACCAAATTACCGTAGTTCGATGAAAATATTAAGTTTCCTCTCCATGAGCTTTGCATTGCCTTTGAATGATATAGCTTCTTTAATACATCTTTCACTGAATTTGATGTAAGACTGGCTGTTAATTTTCAAATTTTTACCTTGAACTTTTCGTTATTTTTGAATGATACAACTTCTTCGATACATCTTTTACATAATTTCATGTAAAACTTTTTGTTGAAATTCTAATTTTTAAAATTTAAATAATTAGTTTTTGTGGTCACTCAGAGCACGAGCGTGCATCTGACTTCTTGGGCTCGAAAAGTTCGCTATTTATGGAAAGCTGCAGCGTTGGAGTTTCGTGATGAAACGTTCCTGATGATATTGAAGTCGCAGAATACAAAGCGATTATCATCACTGAAAAACTTATCATGAATAAAAAATGAGCACAACTCATAAATACATTCAAAGAACAGAAGTTTACGCATGTATAATCACACAACTAAAAGTTAATTTGCACTGTTACAGGTCGCATTATTTCAAAATTTTAAAATCTGCTACCAAGTGAAACGAATCTTTTCATTTCAGGTACTCGCAACAATCGCAGCAGTCGTAGCGGCGAAGCCGCAAGGCTACAACATCGGTGCGCCCTCGCAGCCCTTCAGCCCATCAACAGGAAGCTCTTTTTCTAACTCTGGAGCCGGCACCGGGGGTGGTCTCGGCGTAGACTTCTTCTCCGGGGTGGACTTGAGGAGCGACGGCTCTCAGCAGCACGGCGGGGGCATCTCAACAGGAGCGAGTGGTGGTCATCAGGGTAATGGAGGCTTCCAGTCCGGCGGGGCCTTCTCATCAGGAGCGAGCGGTGGTCATCAGGGCAATGGAGGCTTCCAGTCCGGCGGGGCCTTCTCATCAGGAGCGAGCGGTGGTCATCAGGGCGGCTTCCAGTCCGGCGGGCCGGCGGGCGGCTACCAGGCTCCGTCTGGCGCTGGAACAAGGCAGAGTGGCGGCGCTGGAACGCAGCAGAGTGGCTGCGCCGATGATGAGGTGCTCCAAGTGGACGGAAGCTGCGCTCGACCTGTGATCAATAGAAGGATTTTCGTGTATGCCGCTCCCCCCGCGCAGGAGGTTGAAACTCTCGCACCTCGCGTCCTGCCCCAGCCCAAGGTGGACTACAACTTAGTTTTCGTGCGCACGAAGCAGCGGGTCGGAGGCGCCAAGCCCATCGTGGTGCCTCCTCCTCAGCAAAAGACGGTCGTCTATGTCCTCAACGAGAAGACCGGAGCTTTGGAACAGGAAGTCATCGAAGTGCCGTCCACCCCTACTGAGCCCGAGGTGTTCTTCGTCAACTACGAGCAAGGAGATAACCCCCAACTGCCTGGAGGCATCGATCTCAGCGAGGCCCTGGCGCAGTCCACCCAGCAAGGTGAGGTCATTGACGGCGCCTCGGCGGGGGGAGACCAGGGCCAGATCAGGGATGACGGAGTCCCAGTGTTTACTGGAGGAGCTCAGGGTGCCGGTAGTGGGTTGGATGGTCAACAAGTCGGGGGCGTCGGTGGTGGGCTTGTCGAAAGTGGAGGATCTGGCGAGATCGGAGGCGGAGCTGGAACTGGAATCAGCAGCGACTACTCAGCACCTGGACAGCGTCCACCCCAGCCGCCTTCTGCAGCGTACTCCGCTCCATGAATTTGAATCAGTGTTTTGACGATACATATTTTTATATCTCCTTTCAAAAAAAGGATTATATGAGCGATATGAACGAAACCATTTATTTATATTTATGCATAAATTAATCTCCTTACTGAGTTTCTCATTTCCTTTTGAGGCGTTCACACTTGTTAATCTATTTGTATATGTAGTATATATATATATATACTAACGTATATAAGTATAGCACAAAATTTGAAAATTAGGCTACTTTTCACGCAATTTAATACCTAATACGAGAAGAAAACAAAGAAATGATTAATAATGGTTTTCAAACATACAGTATGTTGCAGCATTCATCATGGTAGCAATCCTTTCGAAAAAATATTCAGGAGTATTAAACAAGGACTCCGCTACACTGTTTTAGGAATGGCACAAAATGAACGAAGATATGTGTACAAGTTTGATGGAACAAAAGCGATTAATTGATGAAACGTTAGTTTTTTCTAAAAGTTGCTAAGGTGTAGCATCAGCAGTGTCATTTCTTTTCGGTGTAAAAGTATCATGGAACAAATAATGAAAAAGTACACTTTTAGGAGCTGAATCATAACTCAGCGGCCAAATTATTTCTCGAAATTTTCCCCACACACCAATTTTGAGGCTAAATTTTGAAATGCCTACCCAGTCTAACTTTTTCGCAGCCTGCATTCATTTTTTCATCGCCTGAGCGATTTAATCGCTTAAATTACAAAGGCGGCGAAAAACATGCATGCATGTGGTGAAAAATTCAGATTGTGTAGCTGAAATTTCTTAGAACACTAGTATAAAACTTCATAGGGTCTTTATGTTAATTTTTGTAGTTTTGCGTAGCTTTGGTTCGGCAAAGAAAACTTGGCGCGCACCACTGTAATTGTAAAGGTTGGCGGTTTGAATCAACTTTATAATTCCGCGACACTGCTGCATTCATTTCAAAATTATGATGCAGTCTGCCAAGTTCATCTGCAGAAAGTTTCTGCGACATTTGAAAGCATGGCTGCAGTTGTACTTCACAACTCAGCAAAGGGATAATATTAATTATTCACTAACAAATTTCATAACTTGAATGGCCATAAAAATATAAATAAATTTCACAACTTGAATGGCCATAAAAATATAAACAAATTTCACAACTTGAAAGGCCATAAAAATATAAACAAATTTGATAACTTGAAAGGTCATAAAAACATAAACAAATTTGGTAACTTGAAAGGCCATAAAACAAAAAAAAATTTATAAGCAAAAAATTGATAATTGATCTTCTAAGCATCGAAGGCAATAAGTGAATCAATACCACATAAAATAAAACAAGGTTGCAAAAAATGGAATTTTATTTTTTGGGACTTAGATGTACCCTGAAAACAGAAACTGATGTTGAGTTTTGCCTAAAAACATCACTGTCACACGAAAATGATTGGCGTCAGATTGACTTACGCAACATCACGGAAAATTGAAGTGAAGTCCAAGTCATCCTCAGACAGAAACTTCACGATAAAATCCCTCATAACAGAAGGAAATAAATTGCAACTTTTTACGACTACTTTGGCGTCAAATTTATGCTTTTCAGCTTCTCCATTGAACAGTAGTTGCCGAGGGGTTTGAAAACAGAAAATACTTGGAAACTTTACGTATAATAATCACCGTAGCTTAAGGGTTTCATTTTAGTGATATTTTTCGGGCTTCCAATAAGCAAAGAGCCTGCGTGTCTTAATTTGAGCGTTTTGAATTTATTTTTGACGTTTTGTTATGTGCCAATTTTGGCATCGATGTTGCAGCCCGCAGCTGAGATCTCTCAGACGTGCGTTTGGAACTTGGTCGACATACTTTCGTCTATCTAGCTTTGGTTCATTATTAATAATTTGACAGATAAGTTATCAACTTCGTTGTGAACGTTTTAATATTAAGCCTTTTTTGAGCTTTAACGACGGCCAACATCAGCCCGGCTTTTGGGGCCACTGGATCTTTATTAAACCAACTCTGCAAACTTGAGCACCGATAATTATTTACCTTACCTTGAGCCCTGAGGCACATCAAACACGAGCCCAAGAGCCCGATTTTGATAAGAAAAATTCAGGTTTTCGCGGTGGTCCATGCGGCAACGGAAATGCTTCTGCTGACTTGACTATGTTCCACATTAATTAATTTTCATGCCAAAAGTTTTCAAGGTCAAGAAAATTTTTGTAATAAGACATTGTTTTTATAACATAATTTGCGACCCAAGACTTAAATTTGAAATGAAAGAAATCAAACTTGAAGATCTTCGTCAAAAAAAAAACAGGACGTAACGTACCCAAAATGTCAAGAATTTGCGCTGCAGGCTGCCGATACTTTGCAGTGAACTGTTTGAAAACCACGCCAAGGACTTCTAGTTCAGTGAACCTTAAAGCTTTTCCTGGGCAGGAATTGCATTTTATTCCTCAATAAAATTAGTTATTTATATCGCTTTGACGACTGTGAACGATAAATATGAGGCGATTTAAAACCGAAGCAATGAGCAACGCAATGTGAGAGTAAAGCGATGCATCTTTTTTTACGTTATTCATGAATAAAACTCGGAATTTCACGAATCAAAAGAAATGCTTGGTAATACAAAAAATAAGGACACTTGGTTTCATTTCCCTCATTGAGTTTTGTCGCGAAAATATTTCTATCTAAAATTTCGACCTAATTCCCTTCGCCAAAAAAATAGCACGTGAAGGAAGGGATCTGGTAGCACACGGAATTAATCTTCTGGGAGTGATACCTTGTAGTTTAAATGGAATTGATTTCGAAAATTCGGCGGCGGTCAGAGCGAATTCATCAGTATAATAACCATACAAAGTAAAAAATCCATTTCACATAATTTAATATGAAGCTTGTACCAGAAATCGAATGCTTTCAGAAAAACAAAATCGACAAGCTGTCATTGAACTCGTAGGTAAAGAAAGATGGATTAGCGTCTTCTACGCTGGTATTAGTGTCAACTACACTGAGATTAGTGTCTACTACGCACGCAGATAATAGTGACACTAATTAAGTAGTGCATACTACGTTAAGATGTCTATTTATGGAGGAACGTTTGTTCTACAAGGAAATTAGGGCATTTTTCGTTTAGATTGTTGCCTGCTGCTTAATGTTGCTATACTGCCATGTTAGGTCTCATGACTGACGTTAGTCTACTATCTTAATGTGAGTTTAAATCGAATGTTTGATTTGCCTGACACCTGCATTTTTCCATATGGTATTTAAAACGGTCGAAGTACATTGGAAAATAATAATTTTGAAACGAATTTCCACACATGAGTTTCATTTTTTATTACAAAACTTGAATGTTTATCAGCTTCATTCTTGTACTTTGGAACAAATATTTCATTTGAATCTCTATATTGCCAGTAAAGACTATTTAATTACTTGTATTTATTATTCGTATTATTCTGACATCACTCAGCACTCCTTTTGAATTTAATAGTTCTCACATTCCTCGAATGTGTAACAATCATTGACTCTTAAATTTCTCTTTCACTCGTGCCCTATTCCACAAAAACCTTTTTCAATCAAGTTAATCAAATTAATCAAGTTAATCACCTTGTAGGTTTCTTTCGGCCAAATGAGAGTGATTTTTTTTGGCTAATTAGATCTGTGTATCGCCACTTGAGAGTAATCCTTTTTCGTCAATATGAACTGTATATCATCACTTGACTTTTCATTGAAATTTTAAAGATAACTCATTTAAAATAAAATAAGACAGTTTGGTTGCTATTGAACTTGCACGTCTTAAATTGTTATTCGTGTACGACAACAGCAGCAAGGCACACGACGCAAATCGTACCAGAGGCAGGCTGGCAAACTACGTGTGACGGTAACTGTCGGCGTCACCTCTGGTTATCGCAGTGTTTGTGTAATTATCGCAATGTTTGTGTAATTATCGCAGTGTTTGTGTAATTATCGCAGTGTGTGAGTGTTTATCGCAGTGTTCGAGTGATTATCGTGATGTTGTGACGAATTATTGCAGTGTACTAATGATTAACGTATTATGCCATCGTTCTGGACGGCAGAATTGGTTAATGTTAAGGAAATGCAACTAATCGATTTTCGAAATTTTGTGGTTGTATCATAGTAATTACATCGAAATGAACAACTTTTCTTCCATGCACTTTTTGGGGCAAATGAGTATTTAACGAGTTATAGCGGTAAATCACTTACCGCACCTCAAGTGTTTGAAGCGGGAAGAAATTGTTCTGAAAGGAAGACTACAATGGACTCTCCCTTCCGACGCGCTGGAATGATCGAACGCATTCCAGCCATCATGACGAAAATTAACATGCCCCTATAACTCGTTAAATACTCATTTGTCCCTAAAAGTGCACATAAGAAAAATTGCTTATTTCGATGTAATTACCATGATTCAAGCAACAAAAATTCGAAAATCGATAGTAGCTGTTTATTCGAGCGCATTTCAGCCATCAAAGACGAAAATTAACATACCCCTATAACTCGACAAATATTCATTTGCCCCAAAATGGGCATAGAAGAAAAGTTGCTTATTTCTATGTAATTACCATGCTACAGGCAACTAAATTTCGAAAAGCGATTAGTTGCATCTCCTTAACATTTACCGCAGAAATTGTCCAGATGGATTTCAGTGTAAGTTTCTCGTTTGTAGAGTCAACTTTTTCTTGTAGTTAGCCTATATTTGCCCTATGGGATTAAGCAAACGTTCCTGTATTTTTGCCGCACAATTTTTTGAACTGTTTCGCTCCCTCGAATGACTAAGCTAGCTGGTTTCCGTTGATATAGATTTGTGTAATGTTCATGGTTTTACTGAAGAAAGCTCGAGCAAAAATTAATATTGGAATTGCTTGTTAGATTTGCGTGAAAAAAATAGGAACTAGCGTCTAGCCTTTTTCGACAATATTGAGTTTAATGTTGTCAACGAATTTCAGAATTTCGTAGGTATAGATAGGTAATATAGTCGATTTTAAGACGTTTTACATGAATGACATTCTGCCCGGTGATGCGTTATTTTTGAATTATTCAACTATGAAGCTGGCTTGTGCGCACCATGGAAGCGCGCGCGGCTAGCGTATTTCAATGAATAACGGAAGCTAACCCCCTATTACAAACGTAAAGAGGTTGGGTCGTGAGGGGTAGCCACAGTTCTTTTAGTGAAAAGTATAAATAAAGCTTCTAACCCACCCGTTAGGGTGACGATCGCAATCTTGTTTACATCGGCACCAAGATGGCGGCGCCCATGGCGGCAGCCATCTTCTAGTCGATGTAAACAAACGTCACTAGAAACCTTTATTTATAATTTTCACTAAAAGAACTGTGGCTATCCCTCACGACCCAACCTTTTTACGTTTGTGAAAGAGGTTAGCTTCCGTTTTCATTGCAAAAA
Source organism: Morinoia aosen (assembly GCA_030386875.1). Taxonomy (NCBI): domain Eukaryota; kingdom Metazoa; phylum Arthropoda; class Malacostraca; order Amphipoda; family Talitridae; genus Morinoia; species Morinoia aosen. Next base: position 65,885,283 of record CM059560.1, read on the forward strand.
CAATGACTGTTTTTACGCAAATAAGGCCATTCAGGAGCGCCGTTTGTATAACTTCAAACTTAAATAACTCGAAAACCAAGCATTTCCGGGCACATTGTCATTCATGTAAAACGTCTTAAAATTGACTATATTACCTGTCTGTACCTATGAAATTATGAAATTCGTTGACAACATTAAACTCAATATTGACCGCCATTTTTTTTCTTTGGTATGTTTTATTTTTATTAATTCTGTGTAAAAACAAGTAATAAATAAAATGTTCTTCACAAACCCAAGCCACAACCGACGAAGTATCTATGTCAAGATTCAATGCAGGTAAATTTAAGGTTAATATTGATTTTAATGTTGTCAACGATTTTAATAATTTCGTTGCCACAATTAGGTAATATGGTGCATTTGAAGACGTTTTACACGAATGACATTGTTCTCGCAAATGTTAGTTTTCTCGACATTTAACCTTGAAGTTATAAGAACGTCAGGTAAATCTGAAAGACATGACAGTAATCGATTTTCCACTTTTCGGTGCCTAAACGTAATGAATTGAATCAAAATACACAAGTTTTCTTCTATGCCCTTTCCGTCTGGAATGATTATATTACGAGTTATAGCGGTAGGTTTAGTTTCGTCTTTCATGACGAATGCGCTCGAATAAACAGCTACTCATCGATTTTAGAATTTTTGTTGTTTGAATCATGTTAATAACATCGAAATAAATAACTTTTCTCTCATACGTTTTTTTCGTCAAATGAGTATTTAATAAGGTATAGCGGTAGGTTTGGTTTCGTCTTTGATGACGATCGCGCTGGAAGCGAGAGTGCATTGCAGTGTTGCTGTCCGACGCGCTCCTTGAATTACTTGCCGCTTCAAACACGGGAGTTCCGCTAAGTCATTCACCGCTATAACTAATAAAATACGCATTTCAGACGGAAAGTGCATAGAGTAAAACTTGTTTATTTCGATCTAATTAACTATGCTTAGGCATCGAAATTAACCAAATCGATTACTGTCATATCCTTCAGATTTACCGAACGTCATATTTAAAATTTAACAAACGGACACGTAATTGAGCTGAAATACGGTTTTGACGTAACGATAGGCGAGGTTAGGTTAGACAAAGTTAGGTTAGTTAAATAAACGAACCTAAACTAACCTAAGTAAACCTAAAATAACTCAACTTAACTTAGCCATACCGAGGCCGACATCTTCCGCCAAGAAACTTGGCGTGTTCCGCGTACGCCAAACGCCGAAAGAGCTACATCAAAACTGCCGTTAATGTTATTCTTACTTGAACGTTATTTATGCAATATCTCAAAAACTAAGCATTTGCGAGCACAATATCATTCGTGTAAAACGTCATAAAATGTCTCCAATAACCTAAATGTGGCAACGAAATTTTCAAAATCGTTTACAACAGTAAAATCAATATTGACAAAAATCTGATAATAAAGACTTACGCGAAAGAGTTTCATTTGATAGCATTTCGAAATTCAGTTAAACCCGCAGTTGTCAACGTGTTACGGTAATGGGATTGGCACTGCTTTAGGTAGGTCTTCAAGATTGAGATTTTAATCTTTCGTGTCCGCTTTGCTTTTTTCAGTTTTTATACCTTTTCCTCTATTAATTCTGTATTTCTTTACATTTTCTCCCTTGTTGCTATTTCTATGAGCTGAGTCCCCTGTGTGGGATCACACTTTGTGCATAGATTCCTCATTTTCCCTAGTTCAAACTAAATGGTCCCTAATCTCTCCTCTGTGACTGCATGTTTACACTGACTGCGAAGCCTCATCCAACTACTACATTATTATTACTACCACTATTAATATCAAGCTATTTTGCTGTAGTTTTACTCGTATATTTTGTTAGGTGAACTCGTACGACTCAGTCGTGTTGAGATCAAACTCACACACGAAAGTGTCGAATTGCTTAAGAATCGTGTAGTTGACTATCTGGTTTGTTGACTTAGTGTTGGACACTAGCTTTCACTTTCGCTAGTCGTTTGAGTTGGCTTTCATGAACCTTTCAGGGTGTACGACAGGCAATAGGTTCAGGTAGGTTAGACCAGGGGTTCTCAAAGTGGGGCCCGTAAAATTTAACGAATTTAACGATTTTAAATTTAACAATAACAGGTCGACTGTTCGTTGATCTGAGTTTATGATTGGCAGTTAACTCAAATTACAATAAATTCAAATATCCAAGATGAAAATAAACAAATATTAATTGGAACATTCGTTTATTTGATTTATATAAAGTATAGCTAACACTTTGAACGCAATTGGTGAAACCGAAGTTCAATATTCAACTCAAATTTAAACTCAATTTTAGTATGCAATTACGAAGTAGCGAACATTAACTGGACCTTGCCTTCACTTAGCTTTAATTAAGTATCTATGAAGATTGAGATTGTGACATTGGTCGGTCAGCACCATTATGAAAATCCCTTCCGTGGCCACCGTTGGCGCACGTTGCGATCAAAGTGTTAAGCATGAACCAACCCAATGAGGAGGAGGAAAGGAGAGGCGAATATGAGGCGAGGCAAGGAGAGGCAAGACGCTTCCAAACCGACCCTGCCAAAAACATCAGAGTGGACCGCATGTGGCAGCACAGCTGATCGCTCGCTGTCGTGTGTCCCCAAAAGTGTTGTGCGGGCGTCCAAATATACAAGCATTGTGAAGGGTTCTTTTGGTATTCAGTTTACGGTTGGCAGTCTGGGGCGAGCGGACCAACTAAGCGAGCACGCTCGAAAGAACGCAAACTGTGTTATTTTATGAAGGGATTACTGGCAGATTTCTAGCAGCCTTCACGGAAACTGTGTTATTTTATAAAGGATAAATCTTTGTAACTTAATGGCAGACTTAACAAGAACGAAAGGGCAAAAACCAGGCGATATATCATTTTTTTTAAATCTGTATGTCAAAATTAGAACGTTTCGGGCCTAGACCCATCTTCAGCTAAACAATCTGAAATGACAATAGTGAAACATTAAAAACCTACGGTAGAGAAACTGTTGGTATCTCGACAGTGGCACACATAAGAATGGAAGAAAATGACAGGGGGATAAGTAAAGGTTCTAACTAACTATGTGAAGAGGGTGAGCGCTCTGCATGACATTAAGCTGAGGCTTTAATTTGCGGATGTAGAGGGACTTTAAAATTCTAAGTTTAACTGAATTACTGGAATAACCTAATATGGAAAAGTCTGATTCGGAAATTGATACATTGCATTGAAACTCTGTGTGAGACCTAATTGAGGAATGGTGAGGATGGCAAAAGCGTGCGCTTGCTCTATGACTTATTCCTACATGTTCCGACCGCCTAACACGCAATTTGCGGCTCGTTGAGCCCACATATGCAGATACACATTGTGCACAACTGTGTTTATAAACAAGTCAGGAGCGTAGACATTCAGGAAGTTTGTCTTTAAAATGAAAAATTGACCCAATAGTGAACCTATTTACTAACAATACTTGAAAAGAAATATGCGGAAAGAACGAAGACAGTAACATTAGTAATTCTTTTCTAAGGGTTTCAGATGATGATCCTATACAAGGGAAGGTTATAAACATTTTTTGTTTTTCTGCGGTAGAAACAGTTGGGCTGATTTGGTATATATTATTGAGAAACCGATTTATGTAATAATAAATTAAACGTAAGGGGTAGCCATTGGAGGAAAAAAAGCGTGTTAAAAATTCTAACTCATTATGCAAAAACTGGTAATTAGAACAAATTTTATACGTGCGGGACAGTACGGTTTTTAAGCTATTGATTTTGAACTGAAAAGAGCAATGGCTAAAAAAACTTGAACCTAAACCTGAAAAGGATGATTTACAAAAAACTGAGGTTTGGAGTGTTCGACCCTGTCTTTTCAATAAAATATCTAAAAATGCCAAAGAGTTGTTTTTTTCTCCTTCCATAGTAAAATTAATAGCTGGATGTTTGGAGTTCAGGTAATTACCTGAACTCCAAACATTTGAATTATAATTCAAAAATAGTTGGGCATGAGAAGCATGGCGAAATAAAAGAGAGCTGTCGTCAATATACCTCTGATAAAATATACCTGTGATATGTCGCCTGTTTTTTTGCCCTTTCGTTCTTGTTAAAGTTGCGTTGCACACGGAACTTACCGATAATGGCAGATTTACCGCAGCCTTTGCTTACTCTATTATTTTACGAGGGGATTACTGGCAGATTTCTAGCATTTTTACTTACTGCTGCTTGCACGTCCTTGTATTGAGGCCATGTCCACTGGGTGATGCTGCTGGAGTGCAAACGCAAGCAAAGTGTAAAATTTGCCACCTACTACTTTCACTTTATTTAATTGTGCAGAGCTGCGCATCTCACAACCAGGTGCACGTTCGCAGTTAGTGCTTAACCCCTTTTTGCCGTTCTTCTGTAAAACAGCGCGAAGTCATGAATATTATTTTGAAACTGTACTTTTCATACTTTTTATGCCATTGGAGAGCCGCCGATCGACGTTGTTCATTTAAAAGTGCCAATAATATTGACCTCATCGCATAAAAAAGGGAATTTTTAACACGTTCACCACGTGTCGGCGGTTGTTAACGCTTGGTTTGATGAGGTTAGGTTGTAAGTAGCAGAAATGGGAAATAACCTTACTGCTCGAATACGTTTTTATCCTTTTTAATAAATATGAAAATACAATTGCCTGATATTTCACTTTGTATATAGACAGTTATTTTTAAAAAGGTCGCGAAACAGATGAAATGTCATTCATTCATACCGATACGTGAATGAGCAATTTACCGAATAGTACACATGTGGCCCAATGCGCGGGAAATGTGTTAAAAAATCATAATTAAAAAAGAATTATGTTAAAAAATCCTAATTATCCTCAGGGGGCAGAGGAAAATCTATATCCTCTTTAATTAAGCTAGTTCCCCGGTCAGTCGGTCCCAGCTGCAAAACTATTGATGATGTTTAAATGCATCTAACAAAATGCACAGACATTATCAAAAATGTATTGTATCCTCATTTCAAAAAACTGACCAATGATAATGGCAACAATAAGTTCAGTTTATTATTGAATGAAAGTAATGATATTTAAATCATGAAACTACTTGGGGTATCAGCTATATGTATACTACATCGATATGTCTAATAAAGTGAAATAAACTTAGGAATTGCAGAATTAGTAAAATGTGATGCAGATAGAATTCTGACAGCATTAAAACAATTGTTGATAAGTAAGTATCTGATCATTGATAATTGCATTGCTAAAGGGACTGATAATCGTCAGTCGCCAGATATCTCAGCGTGAGCGACAGCCGTTGGCTAGGTGACGTCGGTTCTGGCATGTTAGTTGATTATTTCTTTATATATGGAGTGACCAGATGCAAAAGTTTGTCAAATGATGTTGTGTTCATTCGAAGATAGTTCTTAAAAATTTCTGGCTCATTTGCACGTAATTCTTTGAGCAATGCGTCGGTGCCGAATATTCTGCCAAGTTCCTTGAGCCAGTTTTTGGCCCATGTCTTGCGTTTACGCGGGGATTTTCTTGGAGTTGAAAGTGCCAAGGCTAGCTCTACAATTATTGGTGATTTCTTCGTCGTCATTCACGTACGGCGTCCGCAGAGCAAATGACTGGTTTTCATCAATTACATTGATGAAAAGATTGACGTCGCTTGTGGGCAACAAAAAACCTCATCAATATATTGAGTTAATGATATTGACCATTAAATTGATCGTCTATGGGCTCAAACTGATTTTATTGCGTCAATACATTGAGTCAATTAATTGACGGTCGTCAAAAAAGCCCACAGACGATCAATATAATTGTCAATATTCATCATTGTCAATTATATTTACAATAAAATTGATCGTCTATGGGCCGCTTTAGTGGGAAAAAAAAAACATTAATAAATTGCGTCAATGAATGAAATTGATCGTCTATGGGTCGCTTTAGTCCAGTGGTTCTTAACCTTGTTGGAGGTACTGAAACCCACAAGTTCATACTTGCATTCGTCGAACCCTTCGCAGTTGGAAAAATACAATGTTTTTTCTTCTTCAAATTCAGAACATATATAATTATATACTTTATTATAGTGCACAAACTACACCATGCCGAACTCAGGGGTTCGATCGAATCCAGGTTAAGAACAAGTGGGTTAGTCTACCCTATGCTATAGGAACTAGCGTCCCCAGGAGGATACTGTAAGGTTACCTCTGCTATAGATGAGCCTTCCGGCATTGTATCATTTCGGGCTCACTTTACTTCTTTCAGATTTTAAACCTTCTTTGCTGTCTCTTCTTCCTCTCCCTTCCTGACTTGCCGTGTTTATACGCAGGGTGCTTTATGTGAGAACACATTTTGAGGATATATGGTATAGTTTTTTAAAAAGATGGTCCAGAACAAAACAAAAAACAAATCCTATTTCAGCGAAAGGGAGGCCTACCTCTCCACCAGCTCGGGACCTCAGATCTTCCTCCCGGGATCGCTTATTTCCCCAGTTATAATAATTATTGTCTCTTTCTGAGGGGAGTTAGTATACACATACATAGGACGAAATTCGAGTTACGTGCTTTAACACTTTGAATGCGACGTGAGCCACCGGTGGTACACGGAGGAAGTTTTCATGATGATGCTGCTGGCTGACCACAAATTCAATTATCACAAATACTTAATCAAAACTAAATGAAGGCCCGATCCAGTTAATGTTTGCCATTTTCAAAATTGCTTAATATAATTGACTTCAAATTTGAGTTAAATAATGAACTTTTGTTTTACCTACCGCAGTCAAAGTGCTTCAAATATTCTTATTTATAATATTATATCACGTAGGTTGGTTTGAAGTCCATGCATAACACATTCACTGCCGATTTACCACTAGGTAAATTGCTTATTTACGTATCGGGATATTTTTATTTAAAGAATCTATTAATACTCAACAATTTGAATGATTTGGACGATATGGATGATTTAGATGATTTGAATGATCTAAGCGATACCAACAGTTGATTTTTTTTTTAAATAGTACCGTAGTAGAATCAAATGCTCACAACTTTCACAATTGACAAGTCTAGATATGACCTGTGGGCCTGACTAAGTTCAGCGCTTTCTAGGGTATCCTGAAAAATATTCCACCTTGAAAAATTTCATCCAGCTTAGAAAAATTCAAACGCCTATTGGACTGATCAATTAGTGTTTTAATGTTAATTAAAATATTAATATAATTCTTGGTTTACAGTATTATGCTATGGTACTAGCCAGAAAGGCTTACTCATGGATAGGCTTAGAGTAAATTTCATTTTAGAGAAATAGGCTTACTATTTTGAGTTTCCGAATGAGAAGGAAAGTTATTTTTGAACAGTAAAATATTGGATACCTAGATAAATTAAAACATCCAACACTCTTTCTGAATCAAATTATTCCCTTGAGTTGTAGGTCAAAGTTATGGATGAAGGTTATGGGGGAAGGTTATGTGGGAAGATTATGGGGGAAGGTTATGGGGGAAGGTTATGGGGGAAGGTTATGGGGGAAGGTTGTGGGTGAAGGTTGTGGGTTAAGGTTGTGGGTTAAGGTTGTGGGTTAAGGTGGTGGGTTAAGGTTGTGGGTTAAGGTTGTGGGTTAAGGTTGTGGGTTAAGGTTGTGGGTGAAGGTTGTGGGTGAAGGTTGTGGGTGAAGGTTGTGGGTGAAGGTTGTGGGTGAAGGTTGTGGGTGAAGGTTGTGGGTGAAGGTTGTGGGTGAAGGTTGTGGGTGAAGGTTGTGGGTGAAGGTTGTGGGTGAAGGTTGTGGGTGAAGGTTGTGGGTGAAGGTTGTGGGTGAAGGTTGTGGGTGAAGGTTGTGGGTGAAGGTTGTGGGTGAAGGTTGTGGGTGAAGGTTGTGGGTGAAGGTTGTGGGTGAAGGTTGTGGGTGAAGGTTGTGGGTGAAGGTTGTGGGTGAAGGTTGTGGGTGAAGGTTGTGGGTGAAGGTTGTGGGTGAAGGTTGTGGGTGAAGGTTGTGGGTGAAGGTTGTGGGTGAAGGTTGTGGGTGAAGGTTGTGGGTGAAGGTTGTGGGTGAAGGTTGTGGGTGAAGGTTGTGGGTGAAGGTTGTGGGTGAAGGTTGTGGGTGAAGGTTGTGGGTGAAGGTTGTGGGTGAAGGTTGTGGGTGAAGGTTGTGGGTGAAGGTTGTGGGTGAAGATCATGGGTTAAGGTCATGGGTTAAGGTCATGGGTTAAGGTCATGGGTTAAGGTCATGGGTTAAGGTCATGGGTTAAGGTCATGGGTGAAGGTTTCATATTAACCGATATTAGTGTTATTTACCCCTGACTTACTCAGGCACCCCTGACTTACTCAGGCACCCCTGACTTACTCAGGCACTCCTGACTTACTCAGGCACCCCTGACTTGCTCAGGCACCCCTGACTTGCTCAGGCACCCCTGACTTACTCAGGCACCCCAGACTTACTCAGGCATCCCTGACTTACTCAGGCATCCCTGACTTACTCAGGCACCCCTGACTTACTCAGGCACTCCTGACTTACTCAGGCACCCCTGACTTGCTCAGGCACCCCTGACTTACTCAGGCACCCCAGACTTACTCAGGCATCCCTGACTTACTCAGGCATCCCTGACTTACTCAGGCACCCCAGACTTACTCAGGCATCCCTGACTTACTCAGGCATCCCTGACTTACTCAGGCACCCCTGACTTACTCAGGGACCCCTGACTTACTCAGGCACCCCTGACTTACTCAGGCACCCCTGAGTAAGTCACCCCTTAGTGCTTTTTATTCAGTGTATTCTCTTTGCTGACGATGTAAATTCAAATGACGCGCATTGTTTGTTGAATCAAGAGTGAAATAATTTGCCAATAAGGAAGTTAATTTAGTGCTAAAATTAGTCCTGAGTAATATACGTCATTTTATTTGCTGAATAGCTTAAGCAATACGTTTGTTTTGAGTATGAATTAACGAGCTCTAGCGCAGCCTGATTCCTTATTGAGGAAATCCTACGGATTGGGGTAACTTTCTTGTGTTGTTTTTGAATTAATCCCTATCTCTTACATGAAATTCGAAATCCCTTGGTATCGCGTAAAGTACTGATGGTACTGTATGAACTATATAGTTCTAACTTTGACCATTAAAGTCTCCGGAAAATATTCGTAGTCTTTGGTAAATATTCATAGCCTTGGGCAAATATTCCTTAGTAAACGTTTTTCGGTAGAAATTTTCAAGTAAATATTCCTTGATAAATATTCCTTGGTAAATAATTTTTGGTAAATATTTCTTGTTTACTATTTCTTGGTAAATATTTAATGGATTTCTTGGTAAATATTCCTTGGTAAATATCTCTAGGTAAATATTTTTAGGTAAATGTTCCTCGGTAAATATTCCTTGGTAAATATTCCTAGGTAAATATTCCTAGGTAAATATTCCTAGGTAAATATTCCTTGGTAAATATTCCTTGGTAAATATTCCTTGGTAAATATCCCTTGGTAAATATCCCTTGGTAAAAATCCCATGATAAATATTCCTTGGTAAATATCCCTTGGTAAATATTCCCCTTGGTAAAAATTCCCCTTGGTAAATATCTCTAGGTAAATATCTCTAGGTAAATATCTCTAGGTAAATATCTCTAGGTAAATATCTCTAGGTAAATATCTCTAGGTAAATATCTCTAGGTAAATATTCCTTGGTAATTATTTTTTGGTAAATATCCCTTGGTAAATATTCCTTGGTAAATATCTCTAGGTAAATATCTCTAGGTAAATATTCCTAGGTAAATATTCCCCTTGGTAAATATTCCCCTCGGTAAAAATTCCTTGGTAAATATTCATTGGTAAATATTCTTTGGTAAATATTCTTTGGTAAATATTCCTTGGTAAATATTCCTCGGCAAATATTCCTCGGTAAATATTCCTTGGTAAATATTCAATACTCACACGGCACGTCAATGAGTACCCCCGACATGCCGAAGAAGTTGTTCTTGCCAAGTCAGAGCCGCGGCGTCTGGGGCGGCCGCTCAGCCATGACAGCAAGGCACAAAATTTGAAGAAACTGTGCCAAGGCCACGGTAGAGGAAACAAGGTAGGGTCATTTCTATGGGAGAAAATACACCTCCTCTTGTTCGGCTAGCCAATAGAAAGGCTTTATTTCAAACAAACTTTATGACGTCACCAAAACCCCATGTCGTTAGGCCGATAGTGGAGCCAGATTTGGGAGTAACAGTGCTGCCAGATGCAATATAAGCGCTGCTATCGGTTCGTTGCCGTGACGTCAGCAAAACCACACCGACAACGAAAAAAAACTGATTTGACCCTACCTTGTTTCCTCTACCGTGGCCAAGGCTGAACTCTGCCCACCCGTTTCATGGATACCGAGCTCCTGGAGAAAACTTGTTCTAGAGAGCGCCCTGTTCTCTTCAATAAATGCCACCAAAAATAATTGTTGTAGGTCGGTTCTTCCTCCAGCAGTGACTTTGCATGAATAGTATTTGCAATAGTTCCGACGCACTGAACAAAATTTTAGGGAATGAGGTTTTGTTTTGTAAATTTGAACTACTGTAAATGCCATTGATGCCGAGTCACTGCTGGCGGAGTTATCGATCTCGAATGTGGCATTCATTTAAGAGCTGCGTAAAAGTTTTAAGGAAAAGAGCCTAACTCAAGTTAACGAATATAACTCAGTGCAAATTTCAGCGCAAGTTTTATTACATTATAGGTGAATTATTGTACTTCTGGTTGAACAAAAAAAAAAACGCGCTTCAGTTGAATCTACGTAGTCAGCAAACAGAGGTAGCATTACGATTTAACGATACTTTATGAATTTGTGGTTGACTCTAGCACATTTATTGCGGTAAAACCCACCGCTAGGCAATGATAAAGTTTTTCCGGCTGCAAAACGACCCATCGATGGGTCGTTTGAATTTTTTTTAACAATCTTTTAAAATTAATGGTAATTATTTTACCCAGTTAATGTTTGTTATTTATAAAAATTTTAAGAACTTTTGACTTTGAAGGTGAGTTCGATATGAAACTTCAGTTTAACCCATCGCAGTCAAAGGGTTAACATGAAAGCATTTTCATTTCTTTCATTTCTTCAGTCCAGACATTCTTTTCTTCAGGCTTAAGGGACTAATCTTTGAGTAAGTGCTAAAAGAAGTTCAAAATGAAAATTCTGTGTGACAGAATTGCTTTCGCGGTTATTTTTTATTTCAAAATGTAGCTTTGATCATTTTATTTGCAATGATAAGGGATGTAGGAGAAGTTTGATGATGAGGGATGTAGGAGAAGTTTGATGATAAGGGATGTAGGAGAAGTTTGATGATGTGGGATGTAGGAGGAGTTTGATGATGAGGGATGTAGGAGAAGTTTGATGATAAGGGATGTAGGAGAAGTTTGATGATGAGGGATGTAGGAGAAGTTTGATGATGTGGGATGTAGGAGGAGTTTGATGATGAGGGATGTAGGAGAAGTTTGATGATAAGGGATGTAGGAGAAGTTTGATGATAAGGGATGTAGGAGAAGTTTGATGATGTGGGATGTAGGAGAAGTTTGATGATGAGGAATGTAGGAGGAGTTTGATGATGAGGGATGTAGGAGAAGTTTGATGATGAGGGATGTAGGAGAAGTTTGATGATGAGGGATGTAGGAGAAGTTTGATGATGAGGGATGTAGGAGAAGTTTGATGATGAGGGATGTAGGAGAAGTTTGATGATGAGGGATGTAGGAGAAGTTTGATGATGAGGGATGTAGGAGAAGTTTGATGACGATGGATGTAGGAGAAGTTTGATGATGAGGGATGTAGGAGAAGTTTGATGATGAGGGATGTAGGAGAAGTTTGATGATGAGGGATGTAGGAGAAGTTTGATGATGAGGGATGTAGGAGAAGTTTGATGAGGGATGTAGGAGGAGTTTGATGATGAGGGATGTAGGAGAAGTTGGATGATGATGGATGTAGGAGAAGTTGGATGATGAGGGATGTAGGAGAAGTTTGATGATGAGGGATGTAGAAGAAGTTGGATGATGAGGGATGTAGGAGAAGTTTGATGATGAGGGATGTAGGAGAAGTTTGATGATGAGGGATGTAGGAGAAGTTTGATGATGAGGGATGTAGGAGAAGTTTGATGATGAGGGATGTAGGAGAAGTTTGATGATGAGGGATGTAGGAGAAGTTTGATGATGAGGGATGTAGGAGAAGTTTGATGATGAGGGATGTAGGAGAAGTTTGATGATGAGAGATGTAGGAGAAGTTTGATGATGATGGATGTAGGAGAAGTTTGATGATGAGGGATGTAGGAGAAGTTTGATGATGAGGGATGTAGGAGAAGTTGGATGATGAGGGATGTAGGTGAAGTTGGATGATGAGGGATGTAGGTGAAGTTGGATGATGAGGGATGTAGGAGAAGTTTGATGATGAGGGATGTAGGAGAAGTTTGATGATGAGGGATGTAGGAGAAGTTTGATGATGAGGGATGTAGGAGAAGTTGGATGATGAGGGATGTAGGAGAAGTTTGATGATGAGGGATGCAGGAGAAGTTTGATGATGATGGATGTAAGGGAAGTTTGATGATGAGGGATGTAGGAGAAGTTTGATGATGAGGGATGTATGAGAAGTTTGATGATGAGGGATGTAGGAGAAGTTTGATGATGAGGGATGTAGGAGAAGTTTGATGATGAGGGATGTAGGAGAAGTTGGATGATGAGGGATGTAGGAGAAGTTTGATGATGAGGGATGTAGGAGAAGTTGGATGATGAGGGATGTAGGAGAAGTTTGATGATGAGGGATGTAGGAGAAGTTGGATGATGAGGGATGTAGGAGAAGTTTGATGATGAGGGATGTAGGAGAAGTTTGATGATGAGGGATGTAGGAGAAGTTTGATGATGAGGGATGTAGGAGAAGTTTGATGATGAGGGATGTAGGAGAAGTTTGATGATGAGGGATGTAGGAGAAGTTTGATGATGAGGGATGTAGGAGAAGTTTGATGATGAGGGATGTAGGAGAAGTTTGATGATGAGGGATGTAGGAGAAGTTTGATGATGAGGGATGTATGAGATGTTTGATGATGAGGGATGTAGGAGAAGTTTGATGATGAGGGATGTAGGAGAAGTTTGATGATGAGGGATGTAGGAGAAGTTTGATGATGAGGGATGTAGGAGAAGTTTGATGATGAGGGATGTAGGAGAAGTTGGATGATGAGGAATGTAGGAGAAGTTTGATGATGAGGGATGTAGGAGAAGTTTGATGATGAGGGATGTAGGAGAAGTTTGATGATGAGGGATGTAGGAGAAGTTTGATGATGAGGGATGTAGGAGAAGTTTGATGATGAGGGATGTAGAAGTTTGATGATGAGGGATGTAGGAGAAGTTTGATGATGAGGGATGTAGGAGAAGTTTGATGATGAGGGATGTAGGAGAAGTTTGATGATGAGGGATGTAGGAGAAGTTTGATGATGAGGGATGTAGGAGAAGTTTGATGATGAGGGATGTAGGAGAAGTTTGATGATGAGGGATGTAGGAGAAGTTTGATGATGAGGGATGTAGGAGAAGTTTGATGATGAGGGATGTAGGAGAAGTTTGATGATGAGGGATGTAGGAGAAGTTTGATGATGAGGGATGTAGGAGAAGTTGGATGATGAGGGATGTAGGAGAAGTTTGATGATGAGGGATGTAGGAGAAGTTTGATGATGAGGGATGTAGGAGAAGTTTGATGATGAGGGATGTAGGAGAAGTTTGATGATGAGGGATGTAAGGGAAGTTTGATGATGAGGGATGTAAGGGAAGTTTGATGATGAGGGAAGTAGGAGAAGTTTGATGATGAGGGATGTAGGAGAAGTTTGATGATGAGGGATGTAGGAGAAGTTTGATGATGAGGGATGTAGGAGAAGTTTGATGATGATGGATGTAAGGGAAGTTTGATGATGAGGGATGTAGGAGAAGTTTGATGATGAGGGATGTATGAGAAGTTTGATGATGATGGATGTAAGGGAAGTTGGATGATGAGGGATGTAGGAGAAGTTTGATGATGAGGGATGTATGAGAAGTTTGATGATGATGGATGTAAGGGAAGTTTGATGATGAGGGATGTAGGAGAAGTTTGATGATGATGGATGTAAGGGAAGTTTGATGATGAGGGATGTAGGAGAAGTTTGATGATGAGGGATGTTTGAGAAGTTTGATGATGAGGGATGTAGGAGTTTGATGATGAGGGATGTAGTAGAAGTTTGAGGATGAGGGATGTATGAGAAGATTGAGGATGAGGGATGTAGGAGGAGTTTGATGATGTGGGATGTAGGAGAAGTTTGAGGATGAGGGATGTATGAAAAGTTTGATGATGAGGGATGTAGGAGAAGTTTGATGATGAGGGATGTGGTAGGAGTTTGATGATGAGGGATGTAGGAGGAGTTTGATGATGAGGGATGTAGGAGGAGTTTGATGATGAGGGATGTAGGAGAAGTTTGATGATGAGGGATGTAGGAGAAGTTGGATGATGAGGGATGTAGGAGAAGTTTGATGATGAGGGATGTAGGAGGAGTTTGATGATGAGGGATGTAGGAGAAGTTTGATGATGAGGGATGTAGGAGAAGTTTGATGATGAGGGATGTAGGAGAAGTTTGATGATGAGGGATGTAGGAGGAGTTTCCGATGATTGTGCCTCAGAGCCGTGCCTTTTGTGCCTCAGAGCCATACATTTAGTTAAAATTGAATCGATTTTTTACTATAGACCATCTTTTTCGGTTTCCTGTTTTTTTTTCAGTATGTACTTTTGATTTAAACAATCTGTTATCAGGGAAAAGACTCGAGTTGTTTTTCTCGATTTCAAGTCCTTGCACTAATCCTCTTTCCCCACTTTCATATCTCTCCTCCGTATGATATTTGAATTGGTTTTCGAATATTAGCAAATTACTAACTGTGCCAGGCAAAATTACGCCAAAACACGAATTTCTTTGATTTTTATTTCAAGTTTCCTACTTTCCATGTAATTAATTTTTGTTAATTTTACAAAAGTCTTTGACAGGTGCACTTACCTTAACACTTTGGCGGCAGGTTGAACAGAGGTTTGATATTCAACCTAATTATAGTCAATTGCAGTTAGCAACGTTGAAAAAACATTCAATTGGTCGTGCCTAAATTTATTTTTGATTATGTATTTATGTTAATTGAGTTTGTGACTACTGGTCGCTGAGCAGCATTCTGAAAACTCTCGCAGTGACCACCGGTGGCCCACGTTGCGGTTAGAGTGTTAATGGCTTTACTACAGTTCGTATGTGGCTGCGATCATCAGAACCATTTTATTTCGACGCTGCACGATAAGCTGCGTAAATTTTTAAACAAAATCCCTTTAACACGTTTACTACGATTGCGCGGGTCGTAAAGTTGATTTGGTTAGGTTGTAAAAATAAAAGACTGGGAAAATCAACTTACCTGCTTGAACAAGTCTCCATCCTCTGTAAGAAATGTACAAAATATAAGTGCTCTATAATGTTGTCATCGTATGATAAAATTCCTTCAAAAAGAGTAAGCGAAATGGTTTGAAATGTTATTCATTTACATATGTGCCTGTATGAACAATTGACCTAGTGGTACACATTTGTCCCACTCCGTAGTCAACGTGTCAATAGCCAATCGTGAGCGTTGTTGCAGACTGAATGCTGTTTTTATTTGCATTATTCCACTCGAGAAAATTCGACCCCCAAAACCCGAACCCTAAAGACATGAAGGCCAGTTTGAAACTCTCTTTGATTCTAAAATATTATTTACGAATGATCTTTCGCCGACCGTGATCTTATACTGAAAAACATACGGAGAAAGTTTTATGGGAAATGAGATACGGATGAAATTCAAAAATATTTATACATTCAATCCCAATATATACTGGTCCTAATAATGTAATTTGCCTTGATTAATTTCGCCGATCTTCAGTCTGTTCTTGAATCGTTTGTCGAATATACTGTTAAATCTAGTCCATATGAACTATATTGTGAAATGAAGTATCTAATTTCGAGTTACTTATCTCATTGATCAGTCTAATGCGTCTCTAGTTCAAGTGAATTAGGTTAAACATTATTGTACTCCTAAGACTAACCTTGATGGTAGGATGCCCTAGAAGTCACTGAACTTATTCGGGCCCACAGGTAGCTATACTCAAATTTGACCATTGTACTAGACTTAAGAAACATTTTATCTCTGTATCACCTGTGGTAAATAAATTGTTTAAATTGTTTAAATTGTTTATATAAAAAAACGCCACAAAAGTTTGCAGACAACCTGAAGCTGTTCGCTCGAGTCGCTAACTCCGCTTACACACACACACACACACACACACACACACACACACACACACACACACACACACACACACACACACACACACACACACACACACACACACACACACACACACACACACACACACACACACACACACACACACACACACACACACCTCGAACTGCAGAGCAGAAAGCATGTCAATGTTTGGACAGATCAGGCGCGGAGTCGAGGAATCTGCCATTCTCAACCTCTCTTCCATCATTGACCCCTCCGCTTTACGTATTTCTCCGTTTACCCCCATACAAAACACACTTCTTTCTCCATTTACCCCCGTACAAAACACACGTATTTCTCCGTTTATCCCCATACAAAACACACTTCTTTCTCCATTTACCCTCGTACAAAACACACGTATTTCTCCGTTTATCCCCATACAAAACACACGTATTTCTCCGTTTATCCCCTACTCCCATGCAAAACACACACACTTTCTTTGCAATCTCTCTCCCTTTCATTTTACTAAATTTAATAAATTTGAATTATTTTTTAATTATCAGGTATTTCAATCATTTGCCTCCGACTTAATAATCTTTTACCCCCTCAGGGTAAATTTACCCCTGGTTGAGAGCCCCTGCGATGAATCTACCGCTCAAGAACTTGCCTCAGAAATCCAAACTCATTACTGTTTGCACTCCGCAGCATTCGAAGGAAATTCCTTCGACAGCTCGCGAAATGTTTGTAGGGCTTCCACTCTCCTGGACTTGCTGAACTTCAAGTGCTTGAGGAAGGTTGGTCTCAGATGTAGGTCAGCACACCTTCATGCCTTCCATGTTTATCGTCCGAGACCTGCAAACAATGAGGCGCAAACAATTTACCTTTTATCTTTGTCGCTTCCATTTTGCATTCACATGTAACACCCTGCGGAGGGAACATGTGAGGTCTCGAGCTGAAAGTTAGGTAGGCTTTCCTTTTGCTGGAATAGAATAGGAATTTTTCTTTGTTATGGACGATCGTTGTTTGGTTCGCGGTTGTCTTATTTTTCAACACTTCCAATTTTCTTCTGCAACTTTTATCTAGTTTCACAGAATTTTTATTAACACGTTGACTCCGAAATGGCACACATGTGTACCACTTGGTAAATTGCTCATATACCTCCCGGAATATAAAAATAACATTTCAACTATTTTGCTACCTTTTCCGAAATAAATTTTAGAGTAAAAGGTAAGACATAATGGTTCAGGTTAATTCTTTACACGTTTCAAAAAGGTTTAAAATGTATTAGAGCAGAAAAGCCGGTTTTTCAAAACGACTTTTTCCAGCCTAACCAAACTGACTGTAGCAACCGCACAATCGTAGTCAACGTGTTAACTCTATTTTTATGCGCAGGGAATCTCGTATGGAAGGTGTACGGCATGCGTGAAAGCATGTTCCTTATCCCCTGAACTCGGCACTTTCCTTCCTTCTTCTCTTTGGAACACCTTTCTTATGGATAGGGAGGCATAAACTAACATATATTATCAAATTTTCATTTAAAACTTTCACCAATACTTACTCATAACAAGCGCCGTGACACCCGATTAGATAAACTTTTTTGTTGAAGTGAAACTTCCATTTCTCTTTATTCGCTTTAACGTCCGTTCTAAAGAAAGGCCTTCCTCCTAGTTCGGGCCACCCGCAAGTTTATGTGGGAGAGAATGTCAGTTTTGCTTTGTTTGTGTTACTTGCTTCTTCTACATAACTGCTTTCGACAACCGCTGTTTTTGCGTGCATGTGAGAGAACTTTCAGCAGTGGAAGTGCGATCGGATGGGGATCAGCAGGTGCGTTTCCTGCGATTCTATGTTTTTTTTCGTAACAATTGTAAAATCATTGTCAGAAGAAGGGAAAAAGGCTTATTTTTTCAAGAGGAAAAAGCTTGGGGCTTATTTTACCAAGGAGAAGAAGGTCGGGGCTTATTTTACCAAGGAGAAGAAGGTCGGGGCTTATTTTACCAAGGAGAAGAAGGTCGGGGCTTATTTTACCAAGGAGAAGAAGGTCGGGGCTTATTTTACCAAGGAGAAGAAGGTCGGGGCTTATTTTACCAAGGAGAAGAAGGTCGGGGCTTATTTTACCAAGGAGAAGAAGGTCGGGGCTTATTATTCCAAAGGGAAGAAGGCTTGGAACTTATTTTACCAAGGGGAAAAGGCTTGGAACTTATTATACCAAGGGGAAAAGGCTTGGAACTTATTATACCAAGGGGAAAAGGCTTGGAACTTATTATACCAAGGGGAAAAGGCTTGGAGCTTATTATACCAAGGGGAAAAGGCTTGGAACTTATTATACCAAGGGGAAAAGGCTTGGAACTTATTATACCAAGGGGAAAAGGCTTGGAACTTATTATACCAAGGGGAAAAGGCTTGGAACTTATTATACCAAGGGGAAAAGGCTTGGAACTTATTATACCAAGGGGAAAAGGCTTGGAACTTATTATACCAAGGGGAAAAGGCTTGGAACTTATTATACCAAGGGGAAAAGGCTTGGAACTTATTATACCAAGGGGAAAAGGCTTGGAACTTATTATACCAAGGGGAAAAGGCTTGGAACTTATTATACCAAGGGGAAAAGGCTCGGGGCTTATTATACCAAGGGGAAGAAGGTCGGGGCTTATTTTACCAAGGAGAAGAAGGTCGGGGCTTATTTTACCAAGGAGAAGAAGGTCGGGGCTTATTTTACCAAGGAGAAGAAGGTCGGGGCTTATTTTACCAAGGAGAAGAAGGTCGGGGCTTATTATTCCAAGGAGAAGAAGGTCGGGGCTTATTATTCCAAAGGGAAGAAGGCTTGGAACTTATTTTACCAAGGGGAAAAGGCTCGGGGCTTATTATCAACCCACTCGTGACACACGAACTTTAAGTTGCATTTATTCAATTGATATAGACAACAAACAGTAGTTTATACGAAGGGGAAATACCAAAAGTGATACTTAATACATTCAAACATTGTGTCACAAATGAAATAAATAACTCAAAGAAAAACTACTGAGCGCTGAAATTTTCCTAATCCAAACATGATCTAGAAACCGGCATCTGTTCAGTTCTGTTTATAAATAAAAGAATAACACAGCAAGGGAAAAAATCAATTTATTGTTTGATAAATCACAACGTGTAGCTGGAGAAATGCATTGCCAATTATATCACCAACTTATTGGTCAAGATACTCAAAAAAATAGCTGATATTACCGCTAATCTGAGGCAACGTTCAAACCGCATTATGCAAAGTCATAGAAAAAATTCGTTCCTTTTATACAAGCGATGCTTCGATTTTCATGGCTCAATAAACAGATTGAAAAAAAACAAATAGAAACAATTAAAATCGTTTCCTGCAAAAGAATTAAAATATATAGCTGATTTGATTAAGTGTCTCCAATTCTTTCCTTCAGGTTCAACAAATCGTTATTTAATTAAGTTACTTGAAAAATAATAACCAATTTTAAATCAAGTTTTTAATTAATCAAACAAGTTACATTCGTTGTACAGAATTAGTCAAAGTATGAACCTTGAACAGCCATGCAACTCGGTCATCTATCAAGAAGACCATTCATGCCACGTCGATGAAAATCTTGTGACGTTAAAGCTAGGAAATCTATGAAAGCAGATTCGACCCCTTCTTTAGTTTTGAATGTTTTGTTCCTCAAAAAATAGTAAAATTCTTGAAAAAATGGTAATCCGTGTGAGAAAGATCAGGAGAGTAATGAAGATGGGTGTGGTACAGTGTCATATCCAGAGTCTGCTAGCTTCTTTAGAGTCATTCATGCAACGTGAGGGCGCGCGTTGTCATGGAGGAGAATTGGACCTCGATGATTCACCAATGCAGACCACATTTGTTGTGAGTTTGCATTTCGTTAACGCGTTGACTACGGAGTGGGACAAAAGTGTACCACTTGGTACATTGTTTATGCAGGTATCAATATAAATAAATAACATTTCAAACCATTTCGCTTACTCTTTTTGACGGCATTTTATCATACGAGGAAAATATTATTGAGCACTTATATTTTTTACATTTCTTAAAAAGGATGGAAACTTATTCGAGCAGGTAAGTCGATTTTCCCAGTTTTCTTTTTACATCCTAACCAAACCAAATTTACGACCCGCGCAATCGTAGTCAGCGTGTTAAGTTGATTGCAGTAAACCTCAGCCGTGATGCTCTGATTAGCATCCAGGAAAACGTAATGGACAACACCAACTGCACAACACCAGACAGTCACCATGATTTTCTGTGGATGAAATTTCGGTTTTGGAAAACGTTTTTGGTGCCTCGTTACGATTAAGCCATTCACCAAATCGTTTCCGATTACCATAAAGAATTCACTTTCACTCACACGAATTCACTTTCACTCACATACGGTAGAGAAATGGAAAAATTTTTTCGCAGGGAAATTGTCCGAATACAATTGGGAACGCCGTGCTCGTTGATGGTCATTGAGTTCATGCAGGACTTATTTGTAGAGCTTTTTCATCTTGTCGACCCCTCAAGGGATGCAACGATTGTATCTAATTGTGAGGGCTCGAGCTGAGAGTTAGGTAGGCCTTTTTTTGTTGAAATAAAATGTTTTTGTTATGTTAAGGACCAGCTTTTATCGGTTCACAGCTGTCGTGTTTTTCAGCACCTACTACTTTCTTCTTCAACTTATATCTTGTTTCATGAACTTCTTTCTCAACTTACTGTTTCTATGCACCTGATGCATAGAAACGTTCTGATTGTACGCTCCCATATTAAATCGTGCCTTCCTCTTTCCTGTCTTTGGGACGGTTTTGCTGCGGTTAGGGACGCTTAAACAAACATCTAATCTAATCTGTTAGCAGTCGATATTTTGCTCATGTAACTCCCATCTTTCAAGGCGGTAGACCCGTAGGTCCAACCTACATAATAGTAATTATTTAAATGTTCTCACGAATTAAAACATTGAGTTGAGAAGTCTATGATGTTTCGTTGTGGTTTAAAAATGTTCTTTATATCACATATTTCGTCTCATAACGTTTCTTCATCAGAGTGTTCAGTTCCTGGCCAGTAATCTGTGTTGCTTCTGTAACGCTTCACGTCTTTCCACGTGCACCCCACGTCTCCCCACGTCTCCCCACGTCTCCCCACGTCTCCCCACGTCTCCCCACGTCTCCCCACGTCTCCCCACGTCTCCCCACGTCTCCCCACGTCTCCCCACGTCTCCCCACGTCTCACACCGCAGTCTCACACCGCAGTCTCACACCGCAGTCTCACACCGCAGTCTCACACCGCAGTCTCACACCGCAGTCTCACACCGCAGTCTCACACCGCAGTCTCACACCGCAGTCTCACACCGCAGTCTCACACCGCAGTCTCACACCGCAGTCTCACACCGCAGTCTCACACCGCAGTCTCACACCGCAGTCTCACACCGCAGTCTCACACCGCAGTCTCACACCGCAGTCTCACACCGCAGTCTCACACCGCAGTCTCACACCGCAGTCTCACACCGCAGTCTCACACCGCAGTCTCACACCGCAGTCTCACACCGCAGTCTCACACCGCAGTCTCACACCGCAGTCTCACACCGCAGTCTCACACCGCAGTCTCACACCGCAGTCTCACACCGCAGTCTCACACCGCAGTCTCACACCGCAGTCTCACACCGCAGTCTCACACCGCAGTCTCACACCGCAGTCTCACACCGCAGTCTCACACCGCAGTCTCACACCGCAGTCTCACACCGCAGTCTCACACCGCAGTCTCACACCGCAGTCTCACACCGCAGTCTCACACCGCAGTCTCACACCGCAGTCTCACACCGCAGTCTCACACCGCAGTCTCACACCGCAGTCTCACACCGCAGTCTCACACCGCAGTCTCACACCGCAGTCTCACACCGCAGTCTCACACCGCAGTCTCACACCGCAGTCTCACACCGCAGTCTCACACCGCAGTCTCACACCGCAGTCTCACACCGCAGTCTCACACCGCAGTCTCACACCGCAGTCTCACACCGCAGTCTCACACCGCAGTCTCACACCGCAGTCTCACACCGCAGTCTCACACCGCAGTCTCACACCGCAGTCTCACACCGCAGTCTCACACCGCAGTCTCACACCGCAGTCTCACACCGCAGTCTCACACCGCAGTCTCACACCGCAGTCTCACCACGTCTCACACCGCAGTCTCACCACGTCTCACACCGCAGTCTCACCACGTCTCACACCGCAGTCTCACCACGTCTCACACCGCAGTCTCACCACGTCTCACACCGCAGTCTCACCACGTCTCACACCGCAGTCTCACCACGTCTCACACCGCAGTCTCACCACGTCTCACACCGCAGTCTCACCACGTCTCACACCGCAGTCTCACCACGTCTCACACCGCAGTCTCACCACGTCTCACACCGCAGTCTCACCACGTCTCACACCGCAGTCTCACCACGTCTCACACCGCAGTCTCACCACGTCTCACACCGCAGTCTCACCACGTCTCACACCGCAGTCTCACACCGCAGTCTCACCACGTCTCACACCGCAGTCTCACCACGTCTCACACCGCAGTCTCACCACGTCTCACACCGCAGTCTCACCACGTCTCACACCGCAGTCTCACCACGTCTCACACCGCAGTCTCACCACGTCTCACACCGCAGTCTCACCACGTCTCACACCGCAGTCTCACCACGTCTCACACCGCTGTCTCCTATTGCGGGGCCACAATGACCGACTGAGGTGAGAATATTTCACTGTTCAGCATGCCATTCATTATTATTCGAGCTGTGCCGTTGCATAACTTGCTTATATGCACGCCAAAAAGATATGCAGAATGTTTTATGCAATGGAAAGAATTATCTTGTGCATATTCAAAATCACATATGCAATTTTGCATGTGCATTATTACAGATGTAATATGCAAAATGCATTATGCATATGTACGATATCATTGCATATATGTTGTAATATGAATGGTGTAATTTTATTTTTTTTTGATGTAAAACTGCAAATTTGTTCCTTGATCCAGAAATTTTGTACATTGACGGGACCTCTCGCATACACACCAGCAGTTGCTAAAGCAACATCTCAAGTTCTACCCGGGCGCTATGTTCAGTACCTGATGCCCAGGTTTCATTCTTGACCTGTTCTTCAGTTAAATTTGGTTCATAAATAAAATACAATAGAGGTGTCCAAACTGAATTCAATGGAGTTTGAAGTTTTTAAGAATTTCGTGGTGTAATAGTTTTCGTACACCTAGTGAAAGTTTTCTTGTTTTGTTCTACACATAGGCCTCCCTGTACGTACAAAGTGTTGAAGTGGAAATTCAACTGTGAAGTTTGTATCAATTCCCGAAACATAAGCGTTAAGTGAATTAATAATAAATACCGTTGTTGTGCTCTGCTTGTTCATAAAAAATGAGAAAGAACTCAATAAGGTCGAATTCCGAATTCTCGAATTCCAAATATGCCACAAATTCCCAAAATTTGCATCATTATAGTGATTTAGCTTCCTGGACTTACAGAAGGTCAATCAAATCTGCAATTGACATTTAGTGATCATATGCTGATTTGAATATTCCTGCAGTATTTGGTTATTCAAAACCTAATGCAAATGTTTGGTATTCGTGAGATGTCCGGAATGAGGCGATTACCTAGAGGAAGATTATGAGAACTTTTTTATAATTTTTTTAATAATTTTTGTATTGAAATTTACAGATGAATTGGATAATAAGTTGATGAATGAAGAAATGAACCAATTTCTTTTAGTATTCTAATGATTACCATTATTTATTAGTTACGCCATCCCAAAGTACCACAAAGTGTAAGGAATGATACTTTCAAGAATGAATTCCCAGAATGTGACTTCCGGGACGTAAATCTGTATTGTACTTATTGCCGGAAAACTGTAAGTTTGTCATGCAATGTATCATGAGAGTATACACTGTTATTGTCAAAATATCTGCTGTGACTTCATAGATATGAATAACGAAGATAATCCTTTTGGTTGAGCATAAAGTTAACCGATATTTACCCATTTTAATCTACGATAAAATTACGGAAATCTGGTAGTTTAAGCTCCATGTCTCATTTAACGTACGAAACCAACTTTTAGTGCTCGCCGTGGCCGAGTGGTTGAGAACACACCCTTTCGTGAAGGTGTCAAGAGTTCGAATCCTGGCGCTGCACGGTGATTTTCCCCGTTGGGTAAAAGGAAAACTCCAACACAATACCCCACTATACCCAGATATCTGGAATGGGTCCCGGCTCGGCAGGGGAGTAACCGTCCTGGTGATAGTTATACGGCATTTGTAAACCAATGTACATGATGATATTTATCATGCTTAATTGATTGGAATAAAGCTTTTTCCTAGATTTCAAGCACGAGAAGATCTTCCCATGGTTAAGGATGTCAACTCTATTTTGCATGGCTATCCTGTTGAGGAACGAAGACCAACCGACCAAATTTTTTGACCAACGAAGTAGTTGGTCAACGCTTTCCATCTGACATGGAGAATTTGAAATTTTCTCCCCTGGTGTCGTACGATTTAGAAAGAGTGTTTTCGCATTACAAAAGTATTCTTGCTAATTAGCGAAAAAGTGTCCTATTTGAAAACATTAAAAAGTACATTATAATTAAATGCAACCACATACGGTAAACCTTGCTTTACTCAGAAATCTTGTGAAATCCTATTTGCATGTTTTCTTCATTAGTATGTTTTTTTCATCAGAGTTCAATATTTAAAATACTGAACAAGTTACAACTATCTGAAATCGGCCATTCAGCCGTGCATGTGCACGACTTGATCGCATTTTGTTTGCATATAAATGCGAGTACTGTGCATACGACACTCCGCAATCGCATATATCTAACCTGAAGTCGCATATTTTATGCGCTCATGATTTCAAATGCGCGTGCATATATGCATGTGCATATTGGCACAGCTCTAATTATTCTAAAAAAAAACCTGAGTAATAATTACAGTTTTTTTTAAATCGGGGAATGGTGGTGCCGGGAGGTTTTGGTACCGGGGAATGGTGGTGCCGGGAGGTTTTGGTACCGGGGAATAGTGATGCCGGGATGTTTTGGTACCGGGGAATGGTGGTACCGGGGAATGGTGGTGCCGGGAGCTTTGTAGTTTTATGGCCATAAAAATAGCCCGTGAACATATCTGGGTATTAACTTATTATAAGTATTATACTACTATCATACAGGAATGGTGGTCACCATCCAAGAAGGGATAATCTATTTTGACCTCGTCCCTCATTCATTAATATCTGAGAGCTTCAGGCAGAAGGTCATTGTTCAACTCACTATTTCTGATGTGGAATAGACTAAAGAATTACCTTGAAGATCCAGCGGAGCATTAATTGTTCAGTAACATAAAAGTGGTTTGGGCTGTGTAAAAATTTCGTCTATGCTAAAAATATCTGTCTCAACCATTGGTCCCACAATTCGCAGGTTCTTGCCACATCCATCCACTGCAAGTTACCTGCGTCTTGGGCATCCATCTAAAATTTCAAACCACGAGGTCTAACTTACCGTGCGCGAAGTAAACAAACAAACAAACAACGGCATCTACGGATGCTTTATTCCCAATTTCAAGCCTGATACATATCACCTTGTACATTGGATTTTCAAATGCCTTTATAACTAACACCAGGAAGCCATGACGCTTTCCCCCGGTCATGACCGGTACCCATTTCAGACACCTGGGTAGAGTGGGGTATTGTGCTTGGAATTTTTCCCCTATACCCAGCAGAGAAAATTGCCACCAGCGCCGGGACTCGAACCCTCGTTTGCCCGCATGGAGGCGGGTCCTAAAGCCACACAGCTATGACGAGCAATGGTGAATCTTTGAAGAAAAAAGAAGAAAATTCGAGTGGATGTGATCTGAAGTTCAAAATTATTCACAAGCGTTAGGGAAAAATACAATCAAAATCACAATTAGAGTAGTTCTTAGGCCCATTTCACACTGAGCTAGCAAAGCAGCATCCAGCAAGCTCGAATGAACTATCTAGCAGATGGTCTGCGAGGCTGAATCCCCTACGCTTGACGGACAACGAAACAGATTGTCCAACTCAACGCTGGAGAAATTATATCAAGCCTACCACTATAATTCACACCTACAGAAAGTTGCGACCAATTGTGCTACTGCATTTTACCTCAGCTGCCATTACATCCTGAGGTAAACCTTGTTTATGCCCCCCCTCAGGGGATGCAAATATTGTATCTATGGGAATTAGCGCTCCCAAGGGAAAATGTGAGGGCCCGAGCTGAAAAGTAGGGAGGCCATTTTTATTGAAATAGAATATTTTTTGTAATATTTTTATCGGTTCACTACTGTCCTGTTTTCCAGTGCGGTGCTACTTCTTAAACTTTTACCTTGTTTCATGAACTTCCTTCCTAGTTTGATGTTTCTATGCGTCAAGGAATTCGTGAGGGAACGCACCTGACGTGTATGTAGCTTACCAGTTCCCTTAAGTGTTAACACTTAGCCAGCGACGTGGACCACCGGTGGTACATGGAGGGAATTTTCACAATGCTGTTGTAGTCACAAACTCGATTTGAATAAATATTGAATCAAAACTAGATGAAGACACGATGTAGTTCATGTTTGCTATTTTCAGCATTGCTTACCACAATTAACTTTATATTTGAGTTGAATGTTAAGCTTCTGTTTTACCTACCGCGGTCAAAGTGTTAACACCGTACTTTGTTGTACTTTCATCTTTCCTCTCTTTGGAACATCTTTGTGGGGTTAGAGGGACTTGAGCGAACTTATAATCTAATGTTACTTGGCACTCCTCACAGAAAATCCAAACGTTTTTTATTGCCTTGATCTTAGGGGCTCTATAATGGTAAGTTGCTCGATATGGTATTCCAAAGCGGATCATTTTCGAGGATGTATCGGCTCTTGTCGTTGTAGTTCAACCTACCCCAGATTTGTATATCAACCTAGCCCAGATTTGTACATCAACTCACCCCAGATTTGTATATAAACCTACCCCAGATATGTATTTCAACCTACCCGATATTTGCATTTCAACCTACCCCAGATTTGTGTAGCAACCTACCCCAGATTTGTATATGAACCTACCCCAGATTTGTACTTCAATCTACCCCAGATTTGTATTTCAACCTACCCCAGATTTGTATATCAAACTACCCCAGATTTGCATGCATTTCAACCTACCCCATATTTGCATTTCAACCTACCCCAGATTTGTGTATCAATTTACCCCAGATTTGTATATGAACCTACCCCAGATTTGTACTTCAATCTACCCCAGATTTGTATTTCAACCTACCCCAGATTTGTATATCAAACTACCCCAGATTTGTATTTCAACCTACCCCAGACTTCTATTTCAACCTACCCCAGATTTTCATGCATTTCAACCTACCCCAGATTTGTATTTCAGCCTACCTTAAATTTTTATTTTTTTATTTTGCTCTCGATGGTCAGTCGAGTGAAAGGAGGGGTACTGAACATAAGGAATCAGGAGCTACTTAGGACTTTTGTGACCTGGTTACTAATATACTATACCGATGTTAGAGCTATGTCCGTTCGTGGGCCTTCGATAGGCAATAGACGTTATTAGTTAGGTTTGTGTGAAGGGAAAAGGGAAATGTTACTAAAACTTTGACTGCGACGTGCGCCACCGGTGGTACACGGAGGTAATTTTCATAACGCTGCTGACCGACCGGTAGTCGTGCATTCACTTTTCATAAATACTTAATCAAACCTAAATGAAGACACGATCCAGTTCATGTTTGATATTTTCAAAATATTTTACTACAATTGACTTTAAATTTGAGTTTGGCATTGAACTTAATATATAGAAGTCGCAGTCAAAGTGTTAAGTTACCTCAGCTATGGAGAGGCCTCGAGGACTTCTATCTTTTGTGTCCACTTCCCGTATTCCAGTTTTCATGGGTTCTTCGCTCTCTCTTCTTCATCTTTTCTTCTACTATTTTCGTTAGTTATTGTTTCCATTTACAGGGTATCCTGTGTGGGATCACACCTTGCGAATAGATTCCCCGTTTGCCACACTCCATCCTAAATGGTCCCTTTTCTTTGCTCTCTGGAGATCGCTTCTGTTGTGGATATGGAGTCTAAAACTGAATGATTTAAGAATAGCTCCAAGAAAGGCGATAATTGAACTATTGCAACAATTCAACCCCCTCAGGGAGATACAACTATTGAACCTATGGGAATTTGTACTTCTAGGGAGAAAACGCGAGGTCCCGCTCTAAGAGTTAGGTAGGCCTTCTTTACGATGAAATAAAATGCTTTTTGTGTTATGTTAAGGACCATTTTTTTTCGGTTCACTGCTGTTCTGCTTTTTAGTGCCTACTACTTTTTTCTTAAACTTTTATCTCGTATCATAAACTTCTTTCTCAATTTACTTTTTCTATGCACCTTTTGCATAGATTTCGCGTTCCCTTAACTCCATACTAAATGGTGCCTCCCTCCTTCCTCTTTTGGAACGTCTTAGTTGCGGTTAGGGAGGCTTAAACCAACAACCAGTCTAACCTAATCCAAAAATGCAGCCCGGGCTTTATCGCCAATCTTGCGAACCCCCCCAAAAAAACAGGAGACGTTCCAGTATTCAAGCTAGACGAGTGATTGAAAATAAGGCTCCCGCATTGAACTGGTAAAAAAACAAATCGAAAGCAACACTTTTGTACTGTTTTACACATATGTACAAATGTGAGACAGCCAGTTCACACTTGCTCGTCATCCGACATCGGTCCGACGCGGGAGTTACAGGTTTTCGCAAGAGTCTCCAGATTTGTGAAATGTACTGAAAAAACTGAATGTGAAGTGAACCACCCATCAAAAAAAGTTCTTCACTCAAAGTTAAAGGGAGTGTCCATGCATGATAAAACTCATAGAAGAAGTGGGTAACCTAAATCTTAAATTGAACACCGTAACTTGAAATTGATAAAGCCCGCGGATGAAAGTAGATATATGAATCTTGAATATAATACCGTAACTTGAAATTGATAAAACCCGCGGATGAAAGTAGGTATATGAATCTTGAATTTAATACCGTAACTTGAAATTGATAAAGCCCGCGGATGAAAGTAGATATATGAATCTTGAATATAATACCGTAACTTGAAATTGATAAAACCCGCGGAAGAAAGTAGGTATATGAATCTTGAATTTAATACCGTAACTTGAAATTGATAAAACCCGCGGATGAAAGTAGATATATGAATCTTGAATTGAACACCGTAACTTGAAATTTTTAAAACCCATAGACGAAAGAGGCAACTTAAATCTTAAGTATAATATCATAACATGAAATTCTAAATACAGGACACGAGTTAAATTTTTACAAAGACCAACATAACATATGACGGGATGCCGTAGAAATCACTGAACTTACTCGGGCCCACAGGTAGCTATACTCAAATTTGACTATTGTACTAGACTTGAAAAACAATCTACTTCTGTATCGTTTGTGGAAAACAAAATTTTTAAGTTGTTCAAATTGTGTAAATTGCTTGAATTGTGTGAATTGTGTAAATTGTTTGAATGGCGTAAACTGTTTAAATTGTGTAAATTTTTTAAATTGCATAAATTGTGAAAATTGTTTAAATTGTTTAAATTGTGTAAGTTGTGAAAATTGTGTAAATTGTTTAAATTGTGTAAGTTGTGCAAACTATTTACGTTTAGTGCCACAACCCGGAGACTCTTGACCACCACCACGCCACTCCATATAGCAAGTCAGAACACACACACGAACCCGGCTTCTATTTTACAGAAAATCACACCAACCCTAAGACAGTAGCAGTGTCAACTACGTTGCTTGGTTTCAAATCATTTCATAACAAAAAGAATTGGAAAACAAAATTTATTCTTTCAATGAATTTCTCGGTTACAATGGCGGCAACTGGACACAACCTAATATGGCATGACACATTTTGGTTCGTGTTCTTACAAGAACTTAAAATTAGGTAAAAAGTAGGCGTAAGTGAAAGTAGGCCTACGTTTCGGTCTGACAGAATCCCATGAGAGCAGATACAATCATAAAATTAGCGGTAAAATTATGCACATGTTTCTAAGAAATATATCAATAAAATAATTTTTCTCATAAAACCGGGAGGTAAATCGCTAATTTTGAAATACGCAAGATCAATTTCATGCTGATCGTTATCGAATTTCATGCTGATCGTTATCGAATTTCATGCTGATCGTTATCGCATTTCATTCTGATTGTTATCGAATTTCATGCTGATCGTTATCGCATTTCATTCTGATTGTTATCGAATTTCATGCCGATCTTTATCGAATTTCAAACTTAGCGCATTTCGAGCGTCATTTACCTCTACCAGAGATCATTGGTGCTTGGTTTTAATTTCTATTAAAAGATTTACAAAGTCAACCTGAGTCCTGATTGACCCCAATTTAAACGCGATCATTACAAAATTTTCCCCTTTTTCAAAAGAGGACGCGTATGAAAACTGGGCAGCGTCACTAAAAAATGTGTGCTCGTTTTAATAAGAGAAGCTATCTAAGGTCAACCTGCGCCCTGATTAGCTCGAATTTAAACGCGATCATCACAAAATCAGTTTCTTAAATTTCTGAAAACAATCCCTTTTTCAAAAGAGGACGCGTATGAAAGCTGGGCTAAGTCATAAAAAATGTGCGCCTCGTTTTAATGGAAAAATGTGCTGGAAATCATTGAAAAACAATCATTGTATGATCGTTTTGCCTCGTTTTAAATTGTAGCCATTTTTTCTCACGTCAACCTGATTTGCTCCAATTGAGACGTGATCATCACAAAATAAGTTCCAGAAAATAATCCTTTTTCAAAAGAGGACACCTGAAAGCTGGGCGCAGAGTAGGAAGGTAAGGAGTGAAGGAACAGACTGATCTTAGCGAGCGAGATCTATGTATACTCTAAGCAATAATCTTAAATCTCTGTACAGTGCCAGCATCAAAAAATAACAGCTATAGGAGCTATAAACATCATTAGAAACAGTAGCGGCCTCCATATCATTGAATCAGTCAGTTATTTACAGAACCTCGCGAGAGTCGGACATACGGTTACTAATTCATAATCTACGTCGTCCCCGTGATCTAGGTAGGACTATCGCTATCTATTGTGTAGGCAGAATATGTACATTGAGCTATCGAAGCAAGCAAGCAAGATGCGTAGGCCACATGTGAGGTATCCTCTAGGAGAGCTAAAGACTGTCTTACACTTAACAGACTAGGATAAATATATGTTTCGATTTACATATCAAAAGTAACAGAAGGGATCTCAGTTGTTGTGGGCGCCATGGTCAAGCTGTGCTTCTTTCTAACTCCAAAGTTTCGACATCCACAAGTTCATCTTAATAGCAAATATCCGTCACGTGTCTCGGGGATCCGTGGATAGACAGTGTGCTTTCTCCAGCACGAACAATTTTAAACAATTTCGAAAATTTAAAATTGTTTCAATTGTTTACAACAATTTTAAATTGTTCAAATTTGAAACTGTTGAAATTGTTCACAACAGTTTTAAATTGTTCAAATTTCAAAAAGTTTAAATTGTTTAAAAACAATTTTATATTGTTCAAAACGGTTTTAAATTGTTTAAAAGACACAAGGCAGCTTTTGTCTTTCACGCAGCCTCGCTTCTGAACGACAAACTTTTCAGTTTGATTCACCTCAAAATCACCGCGCAGAACAAGTCGTGCGATCTCATAAAATATATCAAGTATTTAATACAAATCGAGGCACGATAAGCCCTTTAAAGAGCTCCCTTCATTCACTATTCGGATATACTCGCCTAAACTTTTTCCGCGTACACTACGACGGCAAATTTTTTCACACTAAAACTATGTGATTTTTTCAAACTGAGCAGCGCAAAGTAAAAAAAGAACTTAACATCTCAAGTAATACCACCTTTATGACACAGTGGGTATGACACGATGGTGAACCATTGTATAATCGTATGGCGGGGTGGTAAACCATTCTATGATCATATGGCGTGGTGGTGAACCATTGTATGATCGTATGGAGGGGTGGTGAACCATTGTATGATCGTATGGAAGGGTGGTGAACCATTGTATGATCGTATGGAGGGGTGGTGAACCATTGTATGATCGTATGGAGGGGTGGTGAACCATTGTATGATCGTATGGAAGGGTGGTGAACCATTGTATGATCGTATGGAGGGGTGGTGAACCATTGTATGATCGTATGGAGGGGTGGTGAACCATTGTATGATCGTATGGAAGGGTGGTGAACCATTGTATGATCGTATGGCGCGGTGGTGAACCGTTGTATGATCGTATGGCGCGGTGGTGAACCATTGTATGATCGTATGGAGGGGTGGTGAACCATTGTATGATCGTATGGAGGGGTGGTGAACCATTGTATGATCGTATGGCGCGGTGGTGAAACATTGTATAATCGTATGGCGTTGTGGTGAACCATTGTATGATCGTATGGCGGGGGGGTGAACCATTGTATAATCGCATGGCGGGGTGGTGAACCATTGTATGATCGTATGGCGCGGTGGTGAACCATTGTATAATCGCATGGCGGGGTGGTGAACCATTGTATGATCGTATGGCGCGGTGGTGAACCATTGTATAATCGTATGGCGGGGTGGTGAACCATTGTATGATCGTATGGCGGGGTGGTGAACCATTGTATAATCGTATGGCGGGGTGGTGAACCATTATATGAGGCGAATCACTGTATATGGTCTTGAGAATGCAGAGTGTGATGGCACGCATTAAAGTTAGCAATGGAATACCATATTTAGACAAATTTTTGTGTCTTGAAACAACAACAAAAATTTTTTAGTACGTAGAAAAGTTTATGCGTAAATCCATCAAAGGTACAAGTCATAAGATTGAAATAAATAAACAAATAAAAGGTAATTTTGGAACAATCGAGGCAAATTCAGTATTCTAAATTACTTATGTTTCAAATACGAATACGTCACATTTAGTTGGAACAATTTTTTCGAGAAATCCCAAACGAACGCACGCGCATTTTCTCACCAGAGCCAACTGTTTAGACCTCGGCCAGTTGCAATTGGGCTCCGAACTACCAGAAGTTCAAAGTTCGGCATACAGCGCAGCCGTACCAGTAGATAACAGCAGACATACAGCAACTGCAAGTAAGATACTAGGTTTATAAGTAGCATACTAGTCTGTAACGGCTGTCAGCCATCAAAAACACCACTCAAGCTATTTTGATGTTGTATGGGGTATATCCTGAATTTGATTTTCTGAAGGCCAATGGCGATACAAGCAAAGAGCTGGTAGTGAGCAAGATGCATTCTCTCATAATGAATGTGTTTTGAGGAGCTGTGTCGTCCATGTGTACATGGTAGGCGGGCTGTGCTCCCCCATGTGTACATGGTAGGCAGGCTGTGCTCCCCCATGTGTACATGGTAGGCAGGCTGTGCTCCCCCATGTGTACATGGTAGGCAGGTTGTACTCTCTCATGTGAACATGGTAGGCAGGCTGTACTCCCTCATGAGTGTACATGGTTGAACTGACAGCGAGGATGCCAAAAAAATGATGTGGCTAAATACCTGACAAGGCTCAGGGGCTGCATGAAGTGCACTGCGCAAGTGGTTGGGAACTTTGTACACTCAAATATGTTTCACATATCCCTGGATCACAGAAAGCAATATCAAGATGTAACAATCGAGACATGCTGACAATTGATCGTGATTAACTTAAGCTAGAACTTATCGTTTGCCATTTCTTATGCGCACCAAGAAAAATAAATTGAGTTTTTTCACCATCGCGTTTTCGCCCTGAGGGGCTTCTGGCATACTGGCTGAAAAATGATCTATCCAGGACGGGAATTCGCACTTTTACTATCTCAGATGCAACCGCGTGCGCCTTCCGTAATGAAATTGGTACAATTTTGAAGGAGCGGACAACTAAGTCGCGATATTCCGGTGAAACATTCTCGATTTTTCTGGCTGAAGAAGCTTGGGTGCAAAAGAGTTGTCGATGGGTGCAAAAAGAGTTGATGGATGCAAAAGAGTTGCTGATGGATGCAAAAGAGTTGCCGATGGATGCAAAAGAGTGGCCGATGGATGCAAAAGAGTGGCCGATGGATGCAAAAGAGTGGGCGATGGATTTTTTTCAAACTTCTCATGCATGGAAGTCCGTGCGTAGTCAAGAAACTCAGGCTGAGAGGCGCTACCCTAAACTGTAGTTGACTCAAAATCGCATCCCTCCACTCAGAAGAAATATAATTGGCCTATACAGGGTGTCCACAAAAACGTAAAGTCGTTTGCTGATGATTACTCGTGAATTTTCCATTTTGGTTTTATGAGCAATTCAACTTTACTCATGGCGCATAATTTTTTTTTGAGTTTAATGTTATTTCTTTGATTCACGTATTAGTTTTGTGTGTATGTCACACCTACACCAAAACAAAATACATGAATGTACCACTGAACTTTTTTATCACGCATAATTTTTCTTAATGTAATGTTATTTCTTTGAATACCGAATTAGTTTTGCATGTATGTCACACGTACATCAAAACAAATATACATGAATATGGGGCAGTCAAACAGTGAGTACATTTTTTAGGGGAAGCCCTGAAGTGTCCAGAATTTCTACTGGACCTCAGAACAGCATTTGATATTTAAAAACATTTCGATATGTAGTCTCTGCATTCATTTACTCTGCGGTCAGGGTAGAGCACATCTTTACATAAAGTTACAAACACTATAAAAGTTATAGCTTCTTAATAGACTCTTTACAGTAACGAATAATATTTGATAAGACAGCTCCGTTTTCACAATATCTGAGTTTATTTTGAAGTTCTCTGCGCGCGGAGAAGGACATCTCTATTTCTGGTATTATACGGCATGATATCCAGTATAATTCCTTTATAATTCATATAAATATTAAATAGAATTTTTGCATCCGGAATTTAAAAATTCTTATATATGGTTTTGAAGAACTTGTGTACACGCTGTCGAAGCAACAATCGCGTGTAAAATTCAAATGAATAAATTTATGAATAAAAATCATATGAGTAATTTTATTCATATTTAGGTAATTCTTATTTAGGCAGTAAAATCCTCGTAAAATCACAAACTGCGATAGTTAATCCTCAAACTTATTTCAACTTCAACCTACAAGCAAATGTGTCCGGGATGACGAGAATTATAGTAATAATTTTTCGAGAAAAAAGAAATAAAACTCGTTCATTCGATGCATTGTGATGTCCTTTTTTCCAAAAATATCAAGAGTTCGAACATTCCTCAATTGAGTTACCAATC
Organism: Morinoia aosen; assembly: GCA_030386875.1. Taxonomy (NCBI): domain Eukaryota; kingdom Metazoa; phylum Arthropoda; class Malacostraca; order Amphipoda; family Talitridae; genus Morinoia; species Morinoia aosen. The sequence continues at coordinate 65,920,740 of CM059560.1, forward strand.
GGAACCTCAACAAATTACCGTAGTTCATTGAAATGCAATAGGACAAGATACAAATTTCAGAGAATTGCAAAGTTTTTACTCCCATGAAGCTTGTGGAAGTAACTACGGCGGCAACTGAAGGGCGGAAGCAGAGAATGTAAGGGCTGGTCAGAACAGCCATCTTGGTAACACTCACCAACAACAAGAAGAGCCGGAACACTAACTTTTATACAAAACATAAACACCAATGGACACAACAGAAATGCTCTCCATACGCGTATATCTCAACCTGTTCTCTCCTTACTCAGTAGAGAAGCAACCCTAACACAACTATCAAAATCTAGACAATCCAGCTACTCTACCACCACTCTAGTAACATAGTTGGCAAACCCAAGGTTCCTCTCTTTAAAATCTACGCAGTCATCCAAAAACTGCAGGGCGGATTCGAAAACTGAAGAAACGTGTTTGAAACTCTTCTCGGCATCTGCAGGAGGAGTTCTTTTGGACCGTTGCAACCAAGGGCTTCATTTTCTACGCCGATCCAAACCTCTTCAGTTGGTGATGTAACATTTTCATTGCTTTAGCATGGTCAAAAACGTTGATTTCTCAGAGGCGTCCGTCATTTGGCTGGAGCTCATGCATTCGAATGGCAGAAGGGCGAGTTGTTGCCGCAAACGTCACTAAAATGAACAGGACATAATATTCTTTGAGGCAAGCTCGCCTAAAATGTAAATTGAAACTCATTCGCAGCCCATAGCCCAGTCCCTGCCAGTCAGTACTAAGCCCTACAGTCAACACAAAACCCTCCAGTCAACAAAGCCTTCCAGCCTGCAAAAGCCCTCCATCCAGTCTCTGCCAGTCAACAAAGCCCTCCAGCCAGTCTCTGCCGGTCAACTCAACACCCTCCAGCCAGTCTGCCAGTCAACCCAGCCCTCCAGCCAGTCTCTGCCAGTCAACACAGCCCTCCAGCCAGTCTCTGCCAGTCAACTCATCACCCTCCAGCCAGTCTGCCAGTCAACACAGCCCTTCAGCCAGTCTCTGCCAGTCAACTCGACACCCTCCGGCCGGCAAACATGAAGTCTCCAAGCGAGCAAGCGAGACGCGCGAGCCAGCATTAAGTGGCCCAGCCTTCGTTGAGACGAGGCTTCTTGCTCAGCGGAGACGCTTCGTAGTCGAGGCTGTGCGACCCCAGAGGCTCAGGCGAGGCATGAGAAGTTGGGGTCAGGTGACCTGTTGGTGAGATCATTTTAGTTGAGGGAAACATCGTTGTTGAAATAGCTGTCGGTGGCTCTAAGAAGCTAAGCCACAAAGAGGTCAAGGAAACATCTTTATCGAAGGAGGTCATGAGATTTTCGAGACTCCTACAACAAAAATGTCCTCAAACAGCAATAAATGTAGCACTGCGATGAGACAATTGATGCAGGTCATCGTGGCCGAGTGGTTAAGGGCGTACGCCCTTCAAGGGTCGGCAGTTCGAATTCTGGCAGTGCCGCCCCGTGATTTTCCCGGATGGGGAAAGGGAGAACCCGACCGTAATTCCCCACTCTAACCCAGGTGTCGGAAATGGGTACCGGCTTGACCGAGGGTAACCGTCATTGCGTCTTGGTGTTAGTTATATAAGATTTTTGAAAAGCCAGCGTACAAGATGATGTGTATCAGGCTTTAAAGGGAATAGAACATCCTTTATCCATCATGTGTGAGACGCTCGGCTAAAGTGAGGTGGTAGCAAACGTCCTCTTAGGGGATCCAGCTACCGTTAGCAAAACCTGTTGCTGCAAAGGCCATTCATGTTTACTAAGCCTGAGATGACACTTTGACCGCAACGTGCGCCACCGGTGGATACCGAGTGGATTTTCATCATGCTGTTGACCGACCAGTAGTCACAAACGCAATTTTCATAAGTTCTGAATTGAAGCTAAATGAAGGCATGATCCAGTTAATGTTTGCTATTTTCAAAATTGTTTACTAGAATTCACTTTAAATTTGAGTTAAATATTGAACTTCAGTTGAACCAATCGCGGTCATAGTACTAAGAGGTCCATTATTGCAAATTGCATTAGACCCTGGTGGAAACGTAACCCTGTATTTACCAATTTAATTATTATTATCGTACTATTAATATTATTACATTCTTAGTTAAGCCAATGCTACCACAACGGAGGAGGTTCAGCAGTGATGCACAGTGCTGCTCTTTTTAATGAGGGAAACACTTTGAGAATTGAGGAAAATGAGAATTTTGAAAATATAAAATGCTACAGCTCTACATGAAAATAAATAGAAAATATAAAATGCTACAGCTCTACATGAAACACGCTGACTAACCTGTGTCGTGATGAGGGAAGAGTGACTGATGATGGTGGTGTTGAGGGTGCTGTTGCTGTTGTTGCTGATGGTGTAACTGTTGCTGATGTTGCTGCTGGAGTTGAAGATGCGTCAAATGTTGCTGTTGTGTCTGTTGAGCTTGTTGCGGTATAGGAGAGAGATGTCCGGTGTCACTGTTACTTGGTCTGATTAAGAGCTGCTGCTGTTGCTGTTGCTGACTGCTGCTACTGCTGTTATGGTTGCTGCTGTTCTGGTGGGGGTCGCTGCGAGGAGGACTTATGGGCTCTGCTTTTATTCTAACAGGAGGTGAGGTGGTCGGAGGCGGCGACGAACTCGAGATGCTCAGGTGAGGGAGGCTGGAAGGAATCATCGAACCCAGACTTTGCGGCAGCACTCCGGGGTTCCACTGCTGTAACGCATCAAAATCTTAGTGAGCAACGCAAAATGACATCAACATTACAGGTCTGACGATACTGAAATCACGAGCATCGAAATGTTAGTGAACAAGAAACGGCACTAGCCTTATTTGTCTGTCGACGCTGAAATCGCGATAGGGATCGTTTTTTTTAGACCAGGAGCCATCTGATCAAATATCGAAGGTCTGCCAACACTGATATCACGAGCATTGAAATGTTAGAGAAGAACACCGAACAACATCAACATTGTCTGTCGACACTGAAATCACGATAGCGACCGAGCATTGTAGTCTAGGATCTCTCAAATTGACAATTACTGGTCTGCCGATCGTTCATTTTAGACCAGGAACTCTCTGATCGAATATTACTGGTCTGAGGACACTGTAATCACAATAGGGATAGTTTATTTTAATCCAGGGCCTCTTTGATGAAATATTACAGGTCTACCGACACTGAAATCACAATAGGTACCGACCACATTGGAATAGGACCACTGCTACGCAGTTCAAGCCACAATTATTTCAGAGATAATTGAATTGCTTTTGCTTCAAATTTTGTTACAGTACTCTCCCCACTATCTTCTATAAAATAATTGTTTTAATGGTCCTTTGAATTTAGTCAACAGTACTCCCTACCCATTGTGTGTGAAAGTAATTTGTGAATAGATCCTTAAATTTTTTATAGTACGTTCTACCCTTTCTGTGTGGAAGTAGTTTTTTGATGGAAACTTAAGTTCTGATATCAGCATTCTATACCCATTCTGTATGAAAGTAAATTTTCAATGAAGATGCCATTCGTGTCAATAATTACCCCACACCCCTGGCAGTAATTATGCCATACACCCGTCAGTAATTATAATTTATGCAATAATGACTTTGTAGAAGAATAATCCTAGTTATAGTGAACAATAATGGTAGAGGAATCGCTGGACTGAGAAGAAGACGCATGTCTCCATGTCGGTGATACAAGCATAAAGCTTTCACATTTTGCTCAAGAATGACTCTGGTTCGAGTCTGGTCGCTACAACTACGCGGCACTTTTTCCTCAGCTGGCAGCTCTTTTGGTGATGAAGAAAACGGAGGATACGAGTAGAAAACCTTATAAGAGAAACTCTTTTACTCTATGAGCTCGTACTTTACTCCATCCCCCTTAGAGTAAGAAACTGAAAACCTTGATAACACCGCGATTGTAGATACAAATAAAGCAGTCAATAGAAAATAAAGTCATTGTGTAGGAAAGGTCAGTAATCAATTTTCCACTTTTCGGTGCCTGAACGTAGTTCATTAGATCAAAATATACAAGTTTTCTTCTATGCACTCTCCGTCTTAAATGAGTATTTTACGAGTTATATCGGTAAATTAGTTACCGCAACTATGTGTTTGAAGCGGGAAGTAATTCATCGAGCTCGGCGTATGGCAACACTGCTATGGAGTCTCGCTTCCAACGCGGTCGTCATCAAAGACGAAACTAAACCTACCGCTATAACTCGTCAAATACTCATTTAAGACGGAAAGTGCATGGAAAAACTGGTTTATTTCGATCTAATTAACTATGTTTAGGCAACGAAAAGTAAATAAAATGTATTACTGACCTTTCCTACACATTTACCGAAAATAATAACGCGATTGCAGACACAAATTGAGCAACGAATAGAGAATTTCAATCATTCGTGCCCTGTTGGAAGGAGTTGATGTTGAGGGAGAGATTTTAGACACAAATTCAGCAGCCAATAGAGAATCAAGACACAAATTCAGCGCCCAATAGAGAACCAAGACACAAATTCAGCGCCCAATAGAGAACAAAGACACAAATTCAGCAGCCAATAATGAAACAAGACACAAATTCAGCAGCCAATAAACAAATACACAAATTCTGCAGCCAATAAACAAATGCACAAATGCAGCCACCAACAGAGAACAATTTCTCCCGTGCCTGACCTGTTGCAAGGAGTTGATGTTGAGGGCGAGATCTGAGGGCAGCTGAAAGTCTTGCGGCTGGAAGCTGTTGAGGGCGGAGTAGTTCATCTGCTGGGCGACTTGAGTCGCACCTCCGCCTCCTCCTCCTCCCGCCGCTGCGCCTCCGGAGGCGGAGGAGGCGCCTCCCTGCAAGGCGAGGACGGGTGTGTTCAGACTCGGGGAGGTCGCTCTCTGGGGGGCATGGGGGAGTTGGGGAGCGCGTTGGGGAGTTGGGGAGCGCGTTGGGGAGTTGGGAAGCACGTTGGGGAGTTAGGGAGGGAATTTGGGAGTGCATTGAGGAGTTGAGGATCTCTGGGTAGGGTATTGGGGAGTTGGGAGAGCGCGTTGGGGAGTTGGGGAGCGTGTTGGGAGTTGGGGAGCGTGTTGGGAGTTGGGGAGCGTGTTGGGAGTTGGGGAGCGTGTTGGGAGTTGGGAGAGCGCATTGGGGGGCTGGGAAGGGCATTGGGGAGTTGGAGATCTCTGGCTAGAACTCTTATAACGTGAACTCTTTTAAAATTCATTGAAGTAAAGACATCTATGTAACTAAGGCAGGTGTGAGGTGTTCACATGACATATTAGATTCCGTTTCACGATGTGGGCTATTTTTATAAATTATAGAAGTAAAGCCATTACATATGGAACTAATGCACGTTTGAAACTTTTTTATAGGTAAGGCAATGAGAGATTTTCTGGCATAATCAGAAAATTATGCAAAGGACCCGTATTTAAATTTTATCCTTACAGCCCATTCTTCGGAGTGGGCGAATAAATTTGTGATTCTTAAAGATCTGAAAAATAGGGTCGGTCCAGAGCTGATAAAAGAAGAGACTGACGTAAGCGGAGAACACGAGCCCCTACCATAGTGCAACTCTGCTCTCTTAACTACTTCATTATATCGCAATACTACTCGCTAGCAACTCTATTTTCTAGCAGTACTACTCTCTAGCTGCTTTACCCTCTAGTAACTCCATTTTCTAGCAGTACTACTCTCTAGCTGGTCTACCCTCTAGTAACTCCATTTTCTAACAGTACTACTCTCTAGCTGCTCTACCCTCAAGTAACTCCATTTTCTAACAGTACTACTCTCTAGCTGCTCTACCCTCTAGTAACTCCATTTTCTAGCAGTACTACTCTCTAGCTGCTCTACCCTCTAGTAACTCCATTTTCTAACAGTACTACTCTCTAGCTGCTCTACCCTCAAGTAACTCCATTTTCTAACAGTACTACTCTCTAGCTGCTCTACCCTCTAGTAACTCCATTTTCTAGCAGTACTACTCTCTAGCTGCTCTACCCTCAAGTAACTCCATTTTCTAACAGTACTACTCTCTAGCTGCTCTACCCTCTAGTAACTCCATTTTCTAGCAGTACTAATCTCTAGCTGCTCTACCCTCTAGTAACTCCATTTTCTAACAGTAGTACTCTCTAGCTGCTCTACCCTCTAGTAACTCCATTTTCTAACAGTACTACTCTCTAGCTGCTCTACCTTCTAGTAACTCCATTTTCTAGCAGTACTACTCTCTAGCTGCTCTACCCTCAAGTAACTCCATTTTCTAACAGTACTACTCTCTAGCTTCTCTACCCTCTAGTAACTCCATTTTCTAACAGTACTACTCTCTAGCTGCTCTACCTTCTAGTAACTCCATTTTCTAGCAGTACTAATCTCTAGCTGCTCTACCCTCTAGTAACTCCATTTTCTAACAGTACTACTCTCTATCTGCTCTACCCTCTAGTAACTCCATTTTCTAACAGTACTACTCTCTAGCTGCTCTACCTTCTAGTAACTCCATTTTCTAGCAGTACTACTCTCTAGCTGCTCTACCCTCAAGTAACTCTATTTTCTAGCAGTACTACTCTCTAGCTGCTCTACCCTCTAGTAACTCCATTTTCTAACAGTACTACTCTCTAGCTTCTCTACCCTCTAGTAACTCTATTTTCTAGCAGTACTACTCTCTAGCTTCTCTACCCTCTAGTAACTCCATTTTCTAACAGTACTACTCTCTAGCTTCTCTACCCTCTAGTAACTCCATTTTCTAACAGTACTACTCTCTAGCTGCTCTACCTTCTAGTAACTCCATTTTCTAGCAGTACTAATCTCTAGCTGCTCTACCCTCTAGTAACTCCATTTTCTAACAGTACTACTCTCTAGCTGCTCTACCCTCTAGTAACTCCATTTTCTAGCAGTACTAATCTCTAGCTGCTCTACCCTCTAGTAACTCCATTTTCTAACAGTACTACTCTCTAGCTGCTCTACCCTCAAGTAACTCCATTTTCTAACAGTACTACTCTCTAGCTTCTCTACCCTCTAGTAACTCCATTTTCTAACAGTACTACTCTCTAGCTGCTCTACCTTCTAGTTACTCCATTTTCTAGCAGTACTACTCTCTAGCTGCTCTACCCTCTAGTTACTCCATTTTCTAACAGTACTACTCTCTAGCTGCTCTACCTTCTAGTAACTCCATTTTCTAGCAGTACTACTCTCTAGCTGCTCTACCCTCAAGTAACTCCATTTTCTAACAGTACTACTCTCTAGCTGCTCTACCCTCTAGTAACTCCATTTTCTAGCAGTACTAATCTCTAGCTGCTCTACCCTCTAGTAACTCCATTTTCTAACAGTAGTACTCTCTAGCTGCTCTACCCTCTAGTAACTCCATTTTCTAACAGTACTACTCTCTAGCTGCTCTACCTTCTAGTAACTCCATTTTCTAGCAGTACTACTCTCTAGCTGCTCTACCCTCAAGTAACTCCATTTTCTAACAGTACTACTCTCTAGCTTCTCTACCCTCTAGTAACTCCATTTTCTAACAGTACTACTCTCTAGCTGCTCTACCTTCTAGTAACTCCATTTTCTAGCAGTACTAATCTCTAGCTGCTCTACCCTCTAGTAACTCCATTTTCTAACAGTACTACTCTCTATCTGCTCTACCCTCTAGTAACTCCATTTTCTAACAGTACTACTCTCTAGCTGCTCTACCTTCTAGTAACTCCATTTTCTAGCAGTACTACTCTCTAGCTGCTCTACCCTCAAGTAACTCTATTTTCTAGCAGTACTACTCTCTAGCTGCTCTACCCTCTAGTAACTCCATTTTCTAACAGTACTACTCTCTAGCTTCTCTACCCTCTAGTAACTCTATTTTCTAGCAGTACTACTCTCTAGCTTCTCTACCCTCTAGTAACTCCATTTTCTAACAGTACTACTCTCTAGCTTCTCTACCCTCTAGTAACTCCATTTTCTAACAGTACTACTCTCTAGCTGCTCTACCTTCTAGTAACTCCATTTTCTAGCAGTACTAATCTCTAGCTGCTCTACCCTCTAGTAACTCCATTTTCTAACAGTACTACTCTCTAGCTGCTCTACCCTCTAGTAACTCCATTTTCTAGCAGTACTAATCTCTAGCTGCTCTACCCTCTAGTAACTCCATTTTCTAACAGTACTACTCTCTAGCTGCTCTACCCTCAAGTAACTCCATTTTCTAACAGTACTACTCTCTAGCTTCTCTACCCTCTAGTAACTCCATTTTCTAACAGTACTACTCTCTAGCTGCTCTACCTTCTAGTAACTCCATTTTCTAGCAGTACTACTCTCTAGCTGCTCTACCCTCTAGTTACTCCATTTTCTAACAGTACTACTCTCTAGCTGCTCTACCTTCTAGTAACTCCATTTTCTAGCAGTACTACTCTCTAGCTTCTCTACCCTCTAGTAACTCTATTTTCTAGCAGTACTACTCTCTAGCTGCTCTACCCTCTAGTAACTCCATTTTCTAACAGTACTACTTTCTAGCTGCTCTACCTTCTAGTAACTCCATTTTCTAGCAGTACTACTCTCTAGCTGCTCTACCCTCAAGTAACTCCATTTTCTAACAGTACTACTCTCTAGCTGCTCTACCCTCTAGTAACTCTATTTTCTAGCAGTACTACTCTCTAGCTGCTCTACCCTCTAGTAAATCCATTTTCTAACAGTACTACCTTCTAGCTGCTCTACCTTCTAGTAAATCCATTTTCTAACAGTACTATTCTCTAGCTGCTCCATCTTCTAATTACTCCATTTTCTAGCTGTAATACTCTCTAGAAACTCGATTTTCTAGCAATAATACTCTCTAGTTGTTTTACCCTTTAGCAACACAATCTTCTAGCAATGCTACTCTTCCATTTAGCTATTCTATATCTTCTAGCAATACTACTCTTCCATTTAGCTACTCTATCTTCTAGCAATGCTACTCTTCCGTTTAGCTACTTTATCTTGTAGCAATTATTCTTTTAGATGCTCTACCCTCTAGCAACTACATCTTCTTGCTACCCTCTAACAATTCAACCCTCCAGCTGCTCCACCTTCTAAAAACTCCTTTCTAACTAAACTGACTTATCTAATCTAAAACCCAATAAACCTTTCCAAACACATCTGAAATGAACTATATCGAAGCACGTCTTGCACCAGCAAATACTCAGTGAGTTCAAATGATAAAAAACGTACACCAGCAATAAGACAGTGATAAAAAAGGCATCAGTGACAGACCAATCACCTTCAGCAATGGGTCAATCCCCAACACCAGAAAAAACTAAAATAACCCGACACAAAAAATCGAAAAAAAATCCGATAAAAAACTAAAAGAATTCGGCAAAAGAAAAAAACGAATATAAGCCCGACTAGAAAAAACAAAAACTAAAATAACCCAACCAGAAAAAAACACGAAAATAACCCGACCAGAAGGAAAAATCGTAAAATAAGCCGCAACTAACCGCGTGAGTCTGGCTGTTGGGGATGAGGACCCTGAGGTGGGGCCGGGACGGGGACTGCTGCTGGGGAGGTTGCTGCTTAGAGGAGTGGGGCCGAGCGAGGAGGCCCGGGGAGGGGGCGCCCCCGGGGGGCAGGGGGGACGTCGACCCCGGGTACCCGTTCGAGGCCGCGTTCATGTCCAGCATCCCTGCAATGTTTGTGTTTGTGTTAATGCGCTTGTGGGTAGTGGAGTAGTGAAGGAAGGATGAGTGAGCGACTTGCATCCCTGGAATGATTCAAGTTTGTTTCAATAATTTGCGTTTACTGCAAGTGGAGTAAAGGATGAGCAAGTGACTCGCTGAAATAAAGTACGTTTGCAGCTACTGAAGTAATGGAGGAAAGATGAGCAAGTGATTCGCTGATAAAATTCACGCTGCAGCTAGTAAAAATATGAATGAGCTAGTGACTCGCTGAAATAATTTCAGCTTGCTTTAATAAATTACTTTTAAAACTTGAGAAGGAAGGATGAGTGAGAGAGTCACTAAAATTATTCCTAGTTTCTAGTTATTTCTAATTCTAGTTACAATTATTCCAGCTATTTCGACCACCTGCACCACCCAGGTATGGGGCCACCATCCAGGTTTCAAGGCACCACCAAAACAAGTCATTACTTCACACTTGAAAACCCAGCTTTCGGGGTACCACCCAACCTTATGTCACACTTGGACACCCATGTTTTGGGGCACACCCCAACCTTACTTCTCACTTGGATCTTCAGTTTTCGGGACACCACCCAACCGTATATCACACTTAGACAACTTAGCTTTCGGGGTACTACCCAACCTTACATCACACTCGGACAACCCAGCTTTCGGGACACCACCCAGGTTTCGTTCCACCACCAGAACAAAACTCACCCGAGGAAGATCCAGGTCGTGGCGAGAGGGACGCGTGCGAGAGCTGCGGCGAGGGTTGCATCAGCCCTGGATCGTAAGAACCTCCGCCGCCTCCTCCGCTGCTGCTGTTATTGTTGTTGTTGTTCACCGGCACCGAGATGGGCATGCTGCTGTAGTTGTTCATGTTCAGGTTCGGCTGCAAAATGTTCAAACGTATCAATGGCAAGCACGAGTTGTTTTAAGGGTAGAAACAAATTATTTTAACTGTTTATTAAAAGCCATTGCTATTAAATTTAAAGATTTATATTAAAGCCCCTGCTAAATTATTTGAAAGGACAGTATCTATTGTAAGGAGACTCGTGCATTTTTTCTGCTTTGAAGCGCTACCTGCCTCGATCGATGCGCTGGAGTCGGATCTACGGAAGTAATGTACTGCCCCAAACCGACCTTGAGCAACACAAGTTGTGCAGAACCTGAGCAACACGTGTTGTGCAGAACCTGAGCAGCACGTGTTGCGCAGAACCTGAGAAACACGTGTTGTGCAGAACCTGAGTAGCACGTGTTTCGCAGAACCTGAGCAACACGTGTTGAGCAGAACCTGAGCAGCACGTGTTGTGTAGAACCTGAGCAACACGTGTTGTGCAGAACCTGAGCAACACGTGTTGTGTAGAACCTGAGCAACACGTGTTGTGCAGAGCCTGAGCAGCACGTGTTGCGCAGAACCTGAGCAACACGTGTTGTGCAGAACCTGAGCAACACGTGTTGTGCAGAACCTGAGCAACACGTGTTGTGCAGAACCTGAGCAGCACGTGTTGTGCAGAACCTGAGCAGCACGTGTTGCGCAAAACCTGAGCAACACGTGTTGTGCAGAACCTGAGCAACACGTGTTGTGCAGAACCTGAGCAACACGTGTTGTGCAGAACCTGAGCAGCACGTGTTGCGCAGAACCTGAGCAGCACGTGTTGCGCAGAACCTGAGCAACACGTGTTGTGCAGAACCTGAGCAGCACGTGTTGTGCAGAACCTGAGCAGCACGTGTTGTGCAGAACCTGAGCAGCACGTGTTGTGCAGAACCTGAGCAGCACGTGTTGCGCAGAACCTGAGCAAGACGTGTTGTGCAGAACCTGAGCAGCACGTGTTGCGCAGAACCTGAGCAGCACGTGTTTCGCAGAACCTGAGCAGCACGTGTTGTGTAGAACCTGAGCAACACGTGTTGTGCAGAACCTGAGCAGCACGTGTTGCGCAGAACCTGAGCAGCACGTGTTTCGCAGAACCTGAGCAGCACGTGTTGTGTAGAACCTGAGCAACACGTGTTGTGCAGAACCTGAGCAGCACGTGTTGCGCAGAACCTGAGCAAGACGTGTTGTGCAGAACCTGAGCAAGACGTGTTGTGCAGAACCTGAGCAAGACGTGTTGTGCAGAACCTGAGCAAGACGTGTTGTGCAGAACCTGAGCAAGACGTGTTGTGCAGAACCTGAGCAAGACGTGTTGTGCAGAACCTGAGCAACATATGTTGTGCAGAACCTGAGCAGCACGTGTGGCGCAGAACCTGAGCAAGACGTGTTGTGCAGAACCTGAGCAGCACGTGTTGCGCAGAACCTGAGCAGCACGTGTTGTGCAGAACCTGAGCAGCACGTGTTGCGCAGAACCTGAGCAGCACGTGTTGCGCAGAACCTGAGCAACACGTGTTGTGCAGAACCTGAGCAACACGTGTTGTGCAGAACCTGAGCAACACGTGTTGTGCAGAACCTGAGCAACACGTGTTGTGCAGAACCTGAGCAGCACGTGTTGTGCAGAACCTGAGCAGCACGTGTTGCGCAAAACCTGAGCAAGACGTGTTGTGCAGAACCTGAGCAGCACGTGTTGTGCAGAACCTGAGCAGCACGTGTTGCGCAGAACCTGAGCAACACGTGTTGCGCAGAACCTGAGCAACATATGTTGCGCAGAACTACGGAAAACGGTAGCGCAACACCAATTTCCAACTCGGCTCACATCACAGACACCACTCATGGTGTCATGGTGTCATGGTGCACTGTTGATTTTTTCAAGCTGCTGTATTGTTCAGTTATTGTAGCGAAAATGTATCGGTATAAACTTCATTTTAATGTTTGGTAATCACAACATTTACTTCACAACTTGAGTTAATGCTTGCTATTTGCTACGATGTAATTACATAGGAATAGTTCGCATCTGATGTTTGTCTAACCTTATCAGTGTACGAAAATAGTTAACTTATTTCCTATGCGAGCTGTTAATAATATTTTCGAGTCTTGATGGGGAATTTGTGTATTGACCTCTCTAAAACCTATTAAGCCTATTGACCTCTTGAAATGATGCACATGTACATAGTGTTCATTGTGAACCCTGAGTGCAGGCAGCAGCGATTATGAGTTCTAATTATGAACAGCACCGCCGAATGCCCACAAATCTGCGAGGGCCGTAAGAAAGCAAAATTGTTATAGCCAACCAACAGGGAGAGCGCTACTTACTCGGACAATTTTAATATTGTAATATGCGAGCGCTTTATGAACGTAACATCATCTAAAACACCCGCAACGGACACTTCCACTTACTCGTGCACCATTAATATGCGACAAAAATATTACTTCGCACATTAAAATCCGTTGGTGTATATATTAATATATGCACCAACAACGAACGGTTCCACTTACTCTAGCCCCATTGATCTGTGAGCACTGCATGATAGTAAAACTCATTCAATAACACGTCATTGTAACATAACTTAAAAACAGTTCCACTTACCCTGGCCCCATTGATCTGTGAGCGCTGCATCATGATGGTGAACTCCTCGTCTATCTGGTCGTACTTGGCCTCGGTGCGCGGCGTGAGGCTGTAGTCGCCCTCGTTGTCTGGCGAGTCCGGCGACTGCAGGCCGTTTTTGTGCTCCTTCTTGTTGAGTGCCTGTGGAAATGTGCTTGGTCAACGCAAGGCTTCTTGGTGTGATCAAATAATGTCTAAATTTCAACACGCGCGTGGTCAACGCAAGGCTTTCTTGGAGTTACCAAATAATGTCTAAATTTCATCACACGCTTACTCAACGCAAATGGCGAGAAGTTACTAAATAAAGTATAAATTTCAACACACGCTTAACATGAAAGCACGTGAACGCAAATGGCGAGGAGTTACCAAGGGAAGTCTAAATTTCACCCGAAATTGTGAATAGGAAAGTAAAAGCATCCTTTCCTTGGGTTATTTCGGAGTTCAAACCTCAGCTTGTGTTCTATTCAGAGTCCAAACATGGAATTTGTACTCTGCATTTAATCTTGAATTGTAAGGATACTTTCATTTGTTTCGAGCCGCCTTGAAAGTCGAGACTCGACAGTTTTTTTTGCAAAATTGACATGATACAATCCTGTTGAAGTAGCTCTTGGTTCCGAAACTTTAATAATTTGCCGAAAATAAAAATTTAGGGTTGAGTTTTGGTGAAAGTTTGTATTTTCATTATTTTGGTTTGTCGTTTCCATTGGTGAATCATAGATGAAAAAAAAACATTTTAACAGTTCTCTTTCAAAAAAAAAGCGAAATTTCATTTCATACTATATTAGAGTACAGTCTCTATTAATTACACGACATGACATGCTTAGTAATTATACAGAGTAAATGATGTCTTGCAATGAAATGGGGCTCAACAACTACATACTCAATATGACATGCATAGTAATTATAAAGGGTAAATAATTGCGACTTCTTAACTGCTAGATTTATACCTTTGAAAATTAGTTACGCTGTCCCGGAAATTATTATTCCAAGAATTATGTATTAAAAACAACAAGTACAAGCAGAGGTGAATCGTTCTGAAGAAAATTATAGTTGCAATTCCACTACACCTGTTTTTCATGACTGGTTTTTCATTCAATACCAACTATTCATATAATGCCGATAGTAATTATTTGGTAGCAATGCACAATTTTTGATGCTTCCGTAGAGTAATTTCTAAATTCAACATGGCAATAGAAAATACGTAAAGTTATCAAATAAACTCGGCAATATAATTTACGAGAGCTAATCAATCTAGAATATGTTAATAGGTGAGCAGAAAACACAATCTACTGATAACGTAACACAGAACGCTGTTGTGTAATGCAGTATATATAGATATTACTGTTGAGGGAGTGAAATCCTGGAAAACTTCTTTCTAATTTGAGACTAGCAGCACAGAGGACCAAATGGGAAGCACAGGTAGCTTCACAACAGATATTTTAAGATCGACATGTCCATTAGCAGAACACAGTATTAAAATTCTGCACAACAGCTCTTCCAAAATCTCTGTCGTTAATATTAATCCCCTTTAGCAACTCTGAGAACTTGTGAAGAATCTTACTTTATAGCAAGAAGGGGACGTAGAGCTGGTATAATCAAAGCGTGTGTTGGTTCCAGCATGACGCGCAACTCAAGAGACAAGAGCAACTTGACGGACCAAAGGGAGATTTGCAGCAACTTACAAAAATGACAAGCACCCACTACCCCCCATTTAAGTTTTAACACACAAGCTAAACTACACGTGCGTGGTTTACACATGAATATCTACGACACAACACACTAAAGTAATGTTAAATAATTACCCAGTCTAACTTTGTCGCCGGAGCATGCATGTTTTTCGCCGCCTAAGCGATTTAAATACTCGGGTGGCGAAAAATATGCATGCGGCGGAAAAATCAGACTAGATAGTCTGCTTGCTGAGCAGACATACAAGGCAAACACGTAAGACGTTTATGGTTCAAGCAGCTATTTTAAGTTATCAACTAAGTTGAAATAATAAAAGTGACAAATAACGGACAGCTAGGCTCATTTTCATAAAAATCTACTTTGAATTTCAGGTTGAAAAGCAGAATCATTCTAACAGGTGTTAATTTATCCTTACTAACGCAAGCAACCGAGGGCTCCTAGTCTAAAAAAGTGTCATTCAAACAGTAAATTTTCTCAGTGAAATAAATTTTGAAATCGTTGATTTAAAGTTAACTTAGCTCCTCTGAATAAAAAGTATATTATTCACCATCAGGTCAAGAAACGCGGTATGAAATTAAACCAATCACTACGTTGCCGTAATTCTCATTTACTAAAATTATTCTCTCATGTCAAAACACGTGGTGTAAAATTAAACCAATCACTGTGTTGTCGTAACTATGATTAACTGAAATTTATCATTCAAGTCAAGAAACGTAATATGAAATTGAAGCAATCACTATGTTGCCATAATCTTTACTGAAATGTTTCTTGTCTTGCCTTCGATTACGAATCAATAGCACCTATTGGCCGGAAAGTTACCTGCGGTTCAGTACTTATGGACTGCGGAACTTTGAGTTTTACCTCGACAATATCATTGTTGGTGCGAGACTCGTGCGGTTCGTTGTACTCAGTGTACTTAAGCAGCACTTTGTCCATGTCCGTGGAGGCATACTGGAAGAGCTTGTTGCTCGAGTTAAAGATGATGAGAGCGATCTCGCAATTGCACAACACGGACAGCTCGTATGCTTTTTTCATGAGCCCGAATTTGCGTTTGGTGAATGTGACCTGCGGGGGCACAAACACGCTCTCATGTTAGAACACAAACTCTAACAAGGAACACTCAAGCAAACGCAAAACAAATCGGGGGAAACGTTCTTTGTTAGAGGACCAAACGAGAGGCAGCGACAACAGCAACTGAAAATGAAAAATTAAAATGCTTTATTAAAATGGCGCATCTTCTCTCAATGTATTTATTATCAAAATACAGAAATGGTGAACTTTAGGAAGACGCTGTACAAAATGAATAATCCAAGTATAGAAATGGTGAATGGAAAGAAGACTACACGGTACGTGACAATAATTAATTGAGAGAAGACGCACCGTTTCACACACATAGTTTATGGGATATCTAATACTAAAAGGGTTGATTAGTGCCAGCAAAGAAATACACGGACACAACATTAATAAACACTGCCACAAATGATCTCTGAAAGCACAGGGACAGACAGCTCTGCATCGGGGTTTAAGTGATATGAAGCAACAGAAGAAGGTCAGGATCTAAAAAACACTAAAAAACAAAGTCTTCAATACAAAAACATCGTCCATATTAGTAGAGCGAACACCAAGAGGGGGCGCAATGTCACCTCGATGATATTCTTATTGGTGAGAGACTCGTGCGGCTCGTTGTACTCGGTGTACTTGAGCAGCACTTTGTCCATGTCTGTGGAGGCGTACTGGTATAGTTTGTTGCTGGAGGAGAAGATTATTAGAGCGATCTCACAGTCGCATAAAACTGACAGCTCGTACGCCTTCTTCATGACGCCGAACTTGCGCTTGTTGAAGGTCACCTGATGGAAAATACATGCGATGCTGAAAATTTCTGGTGGATGTTGACGTGTTTTTTTTATGAGAACAGATCATCGCTTCCATCAAATCGTGAATGTTTACGTGGGTTGTTTTTATGAGAACAGATCGTCACTTCCATCAAATCGTGAATGTTTACGTGGGTTGTTTTTATGAGAACAGATCATCGCTTCCATTAAATCGTGAATGTTTACGTGGGTTGTTTTTATGAGAACAGATCATCGCTTCCATTAAATCGTGAATGTTTACGTGGGTTGTTTTTATGAGAACAGATCATCGCTTCAGTCAAATCGTGAATCAGCATGGAACTGGAAACATCGCTAAGAAAATCATCTGAGTTATATCGAAAACTTACCAAAAATGATCTTTCAAATGTTGCTTATAACTTCAAGTGTGATCGGTGCTACGGGAGTATGAATTTTATTTTTAGACTTTTAAACTTTACGAAATCGTTAAAGTTCATCATGCGTTGAATTTATTTCTTCATAACACCTGATGAACTTCAGCGGAAGTATAAAAACTTGGATTGTGTTTAATTCAACTCCAAATAACTGCAAACGTCACCTAACAATGACATCTTAGAAGTAAAACCACAAAGTATATGAAAAATTATACCCTTGTATCAGGAGAAACTACATTGAAATTTGAGTTAAAAATCTATGAAGTTGCTTGAAAATTGTTTTAACACTCTGACTGCGACAGGTGAGCCTAAAGTTCGATATTCAGCTCAAATGTGAAGTTACTTGTAGTAAGCTATGTTATTGTAAATAGCCAAGATTAACTAGATCGTGCCTTCATTAAGTTTTGAATAAGTATTTATGGAAATCGAGTTTGAGACAGCTAGTCAGTCATGAGCATTATAAAATTCTCTCCGTATACCACCGGTGGCTCACGTCGTATTCAAAGTGTTAAAGCTTTAAACTGAATTTGCAAAAAAATTGCGTTGTCACAGAGGCATAGCTGGTGGCGTAAAATTTCCATAACTTTTGAAAATCTGGCCTCTGGAGCACAGAGGTTACGCTGAAGAATACCACCTGGAAGTGAAAACAATGCATCATACCTCGCAAAAACCGCATTAAAATTAGCTTGAGCTCAAAATTGAAAAGCTACCAACTTACCTGCAAAATTTACAGGGACAGGCGAGGGGAAAATGCGGGCCTTACCTCACTGAAGTTGGCTGCGATCTGGATTTACGTTTTTCGATGACGAGACGATCGTCTGTACGCACACCTACGTAACGAGACGATCGTCTATACGCACACCTACGTAACGAGACGATCGTCTATACGCACACCTACGTAACGAGACGATCGTCTGTACGCACACCTACATAACGAGACGATCGTCTATACGCACACCTACGTAACGAGACGATCGTCTATACGCACACCTACGTAACGAGACGATCGTCTGTACGCACACCTACATAACGAGACGATCGTCTGTACGCACACCTACACAACGAGACGATCGTCTGTACGCACACCTACACAACGAGACGATCGTCTGTACGCACACCTACATAACGAGACGATCGTCTGTACGCACACCTACGTAACGAGACGATCGTCTGTACGCACACCTACATAACGAGACGATCGTCTGTACGCACACCTACATAACGAGACGATCGTCTGTACGCACACCTACATAACGAGACGATCGTCTGTACGCACACCTACGTAACGAGACGATCGTCTGTACGCACACCTACACAACGAGACGATCGTCTGTACGTCTGCGAGAACAAAGTTACCAATTTCGCAGCATCTCCAGCTGCTGATGCGAGCTCAGACAAAGAAATAGAGCCGCGCCAGCAGAGCACCCTTGAGAGCATTAACCTAGAGATCCTCCTTGGAAATTGTACTCTTTCACGAGAGAAAACTTGGGAACAGCCTGTGGAATGATAACAAGTAGGTGTGTGTTGTCCTCGTAAAGAAGATTGCGATAGGCTGCTCCTTGTATGAAATAATTCACATTGCAATAGGCTGCTCCTTGTGTGAAGTGATTCACACTGCAACAGGCTGCTCCTTGTGTGAAGTGATTCACATTGCAATAGGCTGCTCCTTGTGTGAAGTGATTCACATTGCAATAGACTGCTCCTTATGTGAAATAATTCACATTGCAATAGGCTAGAAATAATCTGAAATCATCGTGTGAAATAATGAGTAAACATGAGTATTGTCCTGGTTCGGTGTCGCGATAAAAGTGTAACGTCGACTGAATTCGAGAAATTCAATGAAAGTTCGTATGGTAATAATAGGTGAAAAATGCGTTTTTGGGCGACGGTCTCATGCAAATACAAGTTAAGCTTGGGAGCGAAAGAATGAAGAGACTTCCCTTCTGTAAGTTTCGCACTGGCGTAGCGTAGAACTGCTTCCGTCAAAATTAAAAATACGGGGTATTTTATACAAAATTGCATATTAATGATTGCAAAGGGTATTGAATAGCGAATTTACACTTTTTCCTTATTAGTGGTAAATTTTAATTCCAAATAGTAATAATTCTTTTTATGATATTGGAAAGGAAAAATTTCAATTCGAACAGCTATAGTTTGGCGAAAAACGAGAGCAAAAGAC
The DNA here is from genome assembly GCA_030386875.1 of Morinoia aosen. NCBI lineage: Eukaryota > Metazoa > Arthropoda > Malacostraca > Amphipoda > Talitridae > Morinoia > Morinoia aosen. The sequence goes on from CM059560.1 coordinate 65,939,927, forward strand.
ACCGCGCTTATAATACCATATATTGAACAAACAGTCATACGACAAAGAGATCATCTTGCGGCAAAAGCAATGAAATTAATTTGTCTGTCTGCATCTTCACCAACAATGCACGAACATACGCAGCAAGGTCATCAGAAAACTCCACACCGTGAAAAAATCCATGTAGAGTGTCACCGAAAGCAGCAGTTCAGGCAGAACGAGCGTGTGAGAGGCACAATGCATTCATGATTTGCTAACAGCAATCTTGGTTCAAAAATAGAAGCAGAGGCCCAATAACACCAAAGTTCGGACGTATGGATTAACGACAGTGACGTCTTGCTTCTAACTCGGTATCGCAAATATCACGCGCCGCTATGCAAGTGGTGCAAGTGGGGGTGGAAGCGAACGAGGGGGTGGAAGCGAACGAGGGGGTGGAAGCGAACATGGGGGTGGAAGCGAACGAGGGGGTGGAAGCGAACGAGGGGGTGGAAACGAACGAGGGGGTGGAAGCGAACAAGGGGGTGGAAGCGAACGAGGGGGTGGAAGCGAACGAGGGGGTGGAAACGAACGAGGGGGTGGAAGCGAACGAGGGGGTGGAAGCGAACGAGGGGGTGGAAGCGAACAAGGGGGTGGAAGCGAACGAGGGGGTGGAAGCGAACGAGGGGGTGGAAACGAACGAGGGGGTGGAAGCGAACGAGGGGGTGGAAACGAACATGGGGATGGAAGCGAACGAGGGGGTGGAAGCGAACAAGGGGGTGGAAGCGAACGAGGGGGTGGAAGCGAACGAGGGAGTGGAAGCAAACAAGGGGGTGGAAACGAACATGGGGGTGGAAGCGAACAAGGGAGTTGACGTGAACGAGGAAGTGGAAGCGAACAAGGAAGTGGACGTGAACGAGGAAGTGGAAGCGAACGAGGGGGTGGAAGCGAACGAGGGGGTGGAAGCGAACGAGGGGGTGGAAGTGAACGAGGGGATGGAAGCCAATCCAGTTGCACCAACGAGCCAAGCAAGCAATCAATTCTCATCATCAACTCGCGAGTGATTCCCATTAACGCAAGGCAGTTTGTATGAACTCTACGTTGTGTTGTATCCCGTATACGCTTGCAAGTTAAAGTATTTTTTGCAGTGCTCGAGTGTTGTTTTGGTCTGTTTTTGTCTTCAAATTTTCGTAAGACTAGTGTCAAATATAAATCCCGCTATCTAATTTGAATTATAATTTTAAAAATGGTTTCAAATTCCCTGCACGTAAAACTAGTGTTAAATTCCCTGCACGTAAAACTAGTGTTAAATTCTCTGCACGTAAAACTAGTGTTAAATTCCCTGCACGTAAAACTAGTGTTAAATTCCCTGCACGTAAAACTAGTTATAAATTCCCTGCGCGTAAAACTAGTTTTGAATTCCCTGCATGCAGTTTTTCATATTTAGATGCAGAATCATTTCATTTTGCGCTGTAAACTTCCATCAATAATTACGGCTGTCGCAAAAGCCTAAGCTAATGTAAGAGAGACTGTTCTTTAAGAAGTTCTTCATCAGCATTTAAAATACTAATAAGCATTCTTTAAATTCGCACAACTTGACCAAGAGAATACATTTTGACCTTTTCTCAAACATTTTGCTCAACCACCATCAGGGCTATCATGATACCTATGTATCTTGACTAATTAAGGTTCTTTATGTCAACGTATTTCCTACTGAAACAAGGACAAAATTTTACGAAAGCTAATTCGTCTATTTTTGCAACAAGAAAGAGTTACTAATCCTGGATGGGATTGTGTGTGATGTGCTTAGACACTCATTATGCGCTGCTCTGGTGCTTGACAGGTGTTGTCAAGGCGCATGTCAGGTGTTGTCAAGGCGCTTGTCAGGTATTGTCAAGGCGCATGTCAGGTATTGTCAAGGCGCATGTCAGGTGTTGACAAGGCGCATGTCAGGTGTTGTCAAGGCGCATGTCAGGTGTTGCCAAGGTCCATTCCAGGTGTTGTCAAGGCGCATGTCGTGTTGCTAAGGCGCTAGTCAAGGGCTGCTCAGATGTCACCTACGCACGACGGAGCTCTACGTAGCTGCTCTTTTTTTAAGTTCAGTTTCATTTTGAGGTGCAGTAAGCACAGTCATTTTCTGCGACCGAAGTGCACTTGAGTCGTAAATTTTTGTCATACAAATGGTTTGAAGTAACGACGTAATTTGTTCCCCTCATCTGTTCAGCAGTACCAACTCTTTGTGTTAGTGGCGTGTACGATCATCGCTTGCTTCTGTTTCTGTCATAGGATGATCAATTTGGGTGGAAATTTGACGTTCGTTCGTTAAGTGTGGATGGACTAAAATGAGAAGTCTCAATATAGACAACATACAACACATGTTGTTGATATGTAGCTTTTAATTATGATATGAATTATGTGAACATGTTGGTCAGCCGGAGGGCGCACACACATGATCTTAGTACACACAGCGTGCCATTGATAGACTGCCATGACTGCTCAACACGCTGCAACACTACTGTATGTGGTACAAAATTACAATAAGAAAGTCAAACATCAAGATTGAACTAACCACGTTCAAGATTTGCGCATAATTGCAAAATATTCTATCAACTTTAACAGTTTCCTTGCCAAAAACTTGTTTCCTTTCAATAGAATAAAAAATTATAAATGTTCATTCTTTTGACTGCATTTACCGGGCACACTTTGCTGCATGCGCTGCATGCTTTTCTATCAATAGAAGACAAATTTGAAATATTTATTTTTTATTCTCTTGACAGCATTTCATGAGCATAATTTGCAGCATGCTTTTCTATCAATAGCAGAAAAATTCGAAAGATTCATTCTCTTGACTGCATTTGATGGGCACAACTTGCTGCATGCGCCGTGCATTGTGCTAGTGAGGTCTCGTAAAGAAGACAACTTTCACGCTTCCAAGGCCAAAAGACAAAATGCTTGCCTTTATCGCCTCAAATTGCTCACTTAGATTACCGACTGACGCACGGACTGCACTCGCCACGCACAAGTTGCTTCAGAGAGCAGCCACTTTGGACATCGGAGTTCAGCGTTATCTGTCCTTTGCAGCGCAATTACTGAAGGCAGTGATGACAGAGAGCTTTGCGTTCACTCACAACTGACCTTCAACTTCCGTAATGCCGCAGAAGCGATGCCGATGTAGCACGGATATAATTAATGTGCCATGCACTTCAGAGCCACCATTTAGGGCGTACTGGCTGTATTTAGTCTGGCCAATATACAAACAGCAAACGAGACTAAGTGTATGAAACACACGCACGCATGCCCTCACACGTTCGTCAGATACAGAAAAGTTCAAAGAGAAAACATTCTAGTTATTTCCCCAAACGGGCAGTTCTTCATCATCCTCATCATCATCATCATTATCATTATCAGAAGAATAACTTACCATAGTACATTTCCATATCTTGACACAAGTACGTGCGAAGTACGATCGTTCGGACAATATTATTGCAGAATCTATACTATGTATAATAAGAGCCGCGTCCGTCTGTCCGGACCCAGCCGAAAGTGTATGATGAGCGTATCTGTGATACGGGCCGTGCGCACTCGGCCTCATCAACTCTCGAGAGGTTGAATTTTTTTTATTTTTTGCCCTTTCTTCCATTTCGCCTTCTTTTTTACTTAGAATAATGGGGGGTGGACTACAGTAGTTAAAGATGAAATGTGCAAGCGTGCAAGGGCACGATGAACCCGATGAACCCGCGTGCAAACCTAGAAAAAAAATTGACCTAGTCGTCCCTCACGTATCTACTACTTCACGCTAGATTAATGGAAACTTAAATGCTTGATCAAACTTTGAAGAGCCTTTCACAAATCCGAGACCAAGAAGAATACAGACGGCTCTCCAAAATAAGCGGTCCCTCCATCGCAGTAAAAATGACATTCTAACAAACCATGTTTAGTGAACGAATGGTTCAGGATAGTGCGCTTTCCTTCATTTATTTTCAATTTATGCTCCTGCCATCTGATGCACATTTAAAAAAGCCAAGGATTGCCTGTTGACTCAACTTGAAAGGGGCCAACATAGAAGCACAGATAACACAAAAATAAGTAACATTAATCGGTCGCTAAATTCGTGGGCCTCCATCTTTTTCACATATTAAATTTATAAATCGAAACACAAAGAACAACTTCAACCCTTTTAGTTTCTTTCCTATATACAGCCACGCCGCTGCATCCGAACTGCAGTGTCCGTCCCTCTTCCGTTCACTAGGTAGTTCGCTGAAGAGTGGGAATTAGCGCTCCCAGGGGGACTATGTGAGGGCCAGAGTTAAAAGTTAGGTAGGCTTCCTTTTTGTTGAAATAGAATAGGTTTTTGTTTTGTTACGGACCATTTTTTCGGTTCATTGCTCTCCTGTTTTTCAGCACCTACTACTTTCATCTTCAACGCTTTCTTGTTTCATGAATTGCCTTCGTAGCTTACTGTTTCTGTGCACCTTGTGCATAGATTCCTCGTTCCCTCAACTCCATACTAAATGGTGCCTTCCTCCATCCTCTCTTGGAATATCTTTTTCGTGGTTAAGGGAGGCTAAGACTTTCTTAGCCTCCCAAATCCTTGTTCGATTTGGGACAGCCTGTTGCGGCGCACTCTGCTAAACGAGCCCCCAAGTATTAGATTGTACTTATTAGAATAAAAACCAAATGACACCCAACAAGAAGCAGCAAAGTCAAGGACGGCAGGCAGCGCAGAGAAGTCGTTATGAGCAGCATCAGCAACATCACTTAACAAAGAGTGACGCTATAACGGTCCTGCTGGTTCACATTTAGCCGAGCCATCGCCAAATATAGCATTGATCGAATGAAGTATTTTAGGTGAGAGCCACAGTAGTAAAGCTCCGTCTCATACGTCACGAAGCCTTCCCTCTCCCCTCCCACTTTCCTCTCACCGTCCTCTCGCCACCCTCACACCGCCCTCTCACCGCCCTCTCACCGCCCTCTCACCGCCATCTCACCTCCCTCTCACCTCCTTCTCACCGCCATCTCACCGCCCTCTCACCGCCCTCTCACCGCCATCTCACCTCCCTCTCACCTCCCTCTCACCTCCCTCTCACCTCCCTCTCACCTCCCTCTCACCTCCCTCTCACCTCCCTCTCACCTCCCTCTCACCTCCCTCTCACCTCCCTCTCACCTCCCTCTCACCTCCCTCTCACCGCCCTCTCACCGCCCTCTCACCTCCCTCTCACCTCCCTCTCACCTCCCTCTCACCTCCCTCTCACCTCCCTCTCACCTCCCTCTCACCACCCTCTCACCACCCTCTCACCTCCCTCTTAACGCCCTCTCACTTTCCTCTCACCGCCTCCCCCCTCCCTCTCACTTCCCTCTCACCGCCCTTTCACCGCCCTCTCACTTCCCTCTCACCACTTCTGTTTTGAGCCCCCCTCTCCTACAAGGTGTAATCCCTCGTTTGTGTCGACTAATGCTCACTTTTTGCATTCGTCTCCTCCGAATACCAGTTTAGAATGGAGCAGAAATGAGCTGTTGCTAGCCGGAAGCATTGTGCTATGCGTGTTACTTCTGCGTAACTATGAAATTTCTACCATGAGAATCGTTCTATGAAAGTTAGAGAAAGGCTGGACATGACAATTTGTCTTGATGTGTACGTCTTGAACGCGCGGAACTAGTAGCAATGATGCCATGTTAGAAAGATTCATCAAGTCAATTGATACCTTGTAAGAAAAAATTTCAATTCGGAAGAAAATGAGAAGTTTAATAAGAGGTAGACTGAGGTGTGACTGGACCTCAAGGGGCCAGCGCTGAGAAATAGTGGTAGGCATTTACCAGCGCTGAGAAATAGTTGTAGGCATTTACCAGCGCTGAGAAATAGTGGTAGACATTTACCAGCGCTGAGAAATAGTGGTAGACATTTACCAGCGCTGAGAAATAGTTGTAGGCATTTACCAGCGCTGAGAAATAGTGGTAGGCATTTACCAGCGCTGAGAAATAGTTGTAGGCATTTACCAGCGCTGAGAAATAGTGGTAGACATTTACCAGCGCTGAGAAATAGTGGTAGACATTTACCAGCGCTGAGAAATAGTTGTAGGCATTTACCAGCGCTGAGAAATAGTGGTAGGCATTTACCAGCGCTGAGAAATAGTGATAGACATTTACCAGCGCTGAGAAATAGTGGTAGGCATTTACCAGCGCTGAGAAATAGTGGTAGGCATTTACCAGCGCTGAGAAATAGTGGTAGACATTCACCAGCGCTGAGAAATAGTGGTAGACATTTACCAGCGCTGAGAAATAGTTGCAGCCATTTACCAGCGCTGAGAAATAGTGGTAGACATTCACCAGCGCTGAGAAATAGTGGTAGAAATTCACCAGCGCTGAGAAATAGTTGCAGACATTTACCAGCGCTGAAAAATAGTGGTAGACATTTATTGAGGCCACAAAACACTGATTGGCTCCAAGCCGATCATAAATACAGAAAATCAGGCATGGTCTCGCACAAGAACAGTTAAAAATCGCGGCCAAGATCGACGCAGATTTGCGTATTGAGGTCCGTGAAGTCCGTTACCGCGCATTTACACGTTAACCGCCATGGGTTAACTGAAGTTCAATATTCAAGTCAAATATAAATTTAGTTTTAGTTGGCAATTTCGGGGAAAAAAACATTAACTTAATTGTACCTTTATTTAGCTTTGATGAAGTACTTGTGATAATTGAGTTTGTGGCTTAAAGTGGCTCAGAAGCATTATGAAAATTGCCTCCGTGTACCACCGGTGGCTCATATGGCGATTAACGTGTGAGGACACGTCGTCGTAGCTTCTGAATAGGCAGCCGTGGCTGCCGCGCTGCTGCACAGAATTTTCACACAAGCAGGAGATTTGCCTTAACACTTTGATCGCATTTGGTAAAACTGAAGTTCAACATTCAACTCAAATTTAAAGTCAACTGTAATAAACAATTTTGAAAAAAAACAATCATTACCTGGATCATGCCTTTATTTTGCTTTAATCAAGTATCTATGAACGTTGAGTTTGTGATTGGTGGTCGGTCAGTAGTATTATGAAAATCCCCTGCGTGGCCACCGGTGGCGCACGTTGCGGTGACAGAGGTAGAGGTCAAGTGGACATTTCTGCCGAGCTACTGCGCAGCGCCGAACGGTGGTGTACCGTGCATTTTGCGATATTTACTGCACATGGTAAACATGTTCGTAAGGCTTTAGTGAGGTGAGATTTAACATATCTTTAATGTTATGCGTAATTAAATCTTTCGTGTATTGAATGTACCGCCTTATTAAATCTGTCACATAATGAGTGTAACGCCTCGTTAAATGCCATGTATTCAAAGTGATCCCTCATTAAATGTCACATTGAAAATTTCATCTCAATAAATCAGTAATATGTTGATATGCAACACCCCATTAAACATCCAATATATAGAACGTAACGCCTCATTAAATCGATTGCAGTGGTCAAACATCTCTACACTCACCCTCACTTATGGACTCGAGTGCAGCAACCCATCCTATTGTTCGAGTAAAAATAGGTCCATTGTACGCAGAAGAGCCACTCTTATTAGGAGCACAGATTGCTCTCAAAAGACGAGTTCGAAATCTCCAGTTGCTTTTCCTGGAAGTGGTTAGCTGACCCACACGACTCCACGAATGCTAAGTGACTTGTAGTGCGTGTACAGGTAGTCAAATAGAATAGAGTGAAATGGAATAGAGTGGAATGGAATAGAGTGGAATGGAATAGAGTGGAATGGAATGAAATAGAGTGGAATGGAATGAAATAGAGTGGAATGGAATGGAATAGAGTGGAATGAAACAGATAAGAATGGAATAGAGTGGAATGGAATAGAGTGAAATGGAATAGAGTGGAATGGAATAGAGTGGAATGGAATAGAGTGGAATGAAACAGAGAGGAATGGAATAGAGTGGAATGGAATAGAGTGGAATGAAACAGAGAAGAATGGAATAGAGTGGAATGGAATAGAGTGGAATGGAATAGAGTGGAATGGAATAAAGTGGAATGGAATAGAGTGGAATGGAATGGAATGGAGTGGAATGAAACAGAGAGGAATGGAATAGAGTGGAATGGATTAGATTAGATTAGATTATTAGTTAGTTTAAGCCTCCCTATCCGCAACAAAGGCTATCCAAAGAGAGGAAGGAAGTAGGCACCATTTAGTATGGAATTAAGGGAACGTGGAATCTATGCAGAAAGGGCACAGAAACAGAGAGCTAAGAAAGAAGATCATGAAAAAAGAAAAAGAAGAAGAAAGTAGTAGGTGCTGAAAAACAGGACAGCAGTGAACCGAAAAAAGATTGTCCGTAACAAAACAAAAACCTATGTTATTTTAACAAAAGAAGGCCTACCTAACCTTTAGCTCAGGCCCTCACATTGTCCCCCTGGGAGCGCTAATTCCCATAGATACAATAATTGTATCCCCCTGAGGGGAGAGTGGAATGGAATGGAATAGAGTGGAATGGAATGGAATAGAGTGGAATGGAATGGAATAGAGTGGAATGAAACAGAGAGGAATGGAATAGAGTGGAATGGAATGGAATAGAGTGGAATGGAATAGAGTGGAATGAAACAGAGAGGAATGGAATAGAGTGGAATGGAATAGAGTGGAATGGAATAGAGTGGAATGGAATAGAGTGGAATGGAATAGAGTGGAATGGAATAGAGTGGAATGGAATGGAGTAGGATAGAAAAGAGTGGAGCAGAAAGAAAATGGTGACAGAAACAAGTCCAAAGTCGAGTCGTAAGGTGCCAACGAAACACACACAATCACCAACATTCGCGTACAAGCCCCAATAAATTCATGTTAGCAACATTTCTAAACGCGGCCGTTACACAAAGTGTGGTCCAATGATCTGCCAGCCTTCTACTCATTATTGAGAACGTTAGATGAACTTTTTTCACGTAATGCTAACGCTTCTATCCGATTAGGAATTACTAATGGAATTTGCTAAGGGATCACTACCTATTCCACTCGTCACAAAGACAGCCTCTGAGGCTACCAGTCCAGTATGTTGTGAAAAATATCCGAGCGTCTTGAACGTTCGACGACCATTTATCGACGCAAAATCTAGAAAGTTTTCAAGCGAACGAGCGCATTGAAACAGCACGCATTTGTAAACAGTGCAGAAATACCAGAAGAAAGACTCTCATGTATCGAGAGTTCAAAGTCTAGTCACCCGCCGAAACAGTTAATGAATCTGGTACGGGAAGCAACTGAGAAACTCTCAGTCCAACACAAAATCCAGACGACCCATACATCTAATCAAGAAGATATTCCAAAAAGATTGCATGCTGGATTCAAAATTAACAAAAATATTATGAAAACGTAGCAGAGTCAGCCTGTATAATTAATGGACAAACTCTGACGTTTGCGGACATCAAAACTGAATCCCTTCGACCACGTTATTTGTGGGATACATCGCAATTTCCAGGTCACTCGCTTCATATTAATGAGAGACGTCTAACATGAGCACTTTGTGTGTGTTGCTATATGCGGAAATTGTAAAAATACTCACTTAATATTTTTAAGAAATCTCCATTTTATGTGTACGCCATATAAGGGGAATTGAAAAATCCCTCGCATCATATTATGAAAGCACGTCTAACATGAGTACTTTGTATTTATGCTCTATAAAGGGGAAATGAAGCCCTCGCTTCATATTATGGAGAGATTTCTAACATGTTAATTCAACCGCAATCCTGGTTGGTGGTGAAGCTCAACTATTCAACCACAATCCTGGATGATGACGCAGCTCAAGAATTCAACCTGGATGGCACACCGCTTCTGGGACATTCTGTATATTAGCTCGTTCTCAGCAATACTTGCAACCAAATACCGATTTATTAAAACTTTTCCCTCTCCGAATATCATAACGAAAACAATTCAAAATGCACAACTGGCTCTCGGCTTTTAAAATAGCACCGAATTTTGAGAGAACAACAGTAAGTTCACTTAAAGAACAATTATCACGACGAAATAAAAATTTAAGTGGTATTTCAAAAAAAAGCTAAAATCAAGATCTCAAGCTTGACTCAAAATTAACAAAATACTATGAAAATATAAACACGGTCGAACAATACTGATAATATCATTAAGGAAAGCATGAAAGATCCCCATAACTGGAGGCCTCTGAGAGCACCTCCAGAGAACACGCAGTCATCGACGAGGGATGTCCTGATTGGAGACCAGGTTGGGGAAGCAAATGCTCGTGTTGGCCAGGAAAATAACGATAACGCGGGGAGTAGCGGCGACGTATTGAAGGATGAGAGGGTATACCCTGATTGGAGGAGACCAGGTTTGGGGAGAAAATGTTCGTGTTGGCCCAGGAAAATGACGATGAGAAGCTCGTGGGTAGCGGCAACGTAGTGGGCTTAGTTATGCATATTAATGAGAGAGGAGGGCACATGGACGGCCCTCACTAGGGCAGATTATCAGGCGAGGGCCTCGAGGGCAGCTTCTGAACTGAGGGCTCCTATAACGGAGGAAGGATGGGCGTCTGGCACGGAACTTGGGTCGCTCCAATGCCCAGGTCCGGCGGAGGTTTGGGGCTGACCCAACTTCGTGTCGTGAGCACCGACATAAATTCGTCAAGGCTAACCCAAATTTCATGTGGTGATGATTGACAAATTCATCCCGATCCCGGTCGACCCAAAATTCATCACGGCCGACTCAAAATTCATCAGGACCGACCCAAAATTCATCAGGACCGACCCAAAATTCATCACGGCCGACCCAAAATTCATCAGGGTCGACCCAAAGTTCATCAGGGTCGACCCAAAGTTCATCAGGACCGATGCAAAATTCACTATGACCGAGAAAAATTCCTTTCGAGAGGACCGACATAAACTTATCAGGGCGAACCCAAATTCAATAGGACCGATGCAAAATTCAGCACAATCGACTCAAAATTCACGACGTGAGGACCGGCATAAATTCAAAACCGAGGCAAAACTCATGACGTGAAGACCGACCCAAATTTCACCAGGACTCAAAATTCACCAGGACCGGCACAAATTCATCAGGACTGGCCCAAAATTCACGACATGAGGGCCAACTTTATAATTTTGAAATTAATTTTAAAAGTAGAACGATCATAAATTGATATGCTAATGAATATACATCACCAGTTGTGTTGGCTGCTTTTTGCGCATTGGGTTAATATAGTCCCAAAATAATCGGCCATCAAGACGAAAAATCCGAGGAGGGATTTTAATGATACGAGCGTCAAAATAATGTTCAAACACAGCGAATCACATCTAGTAAATATACGCTAACAGCAATGTACCTACATCACATATTTCTTCTTGCCCACTCGTAACATAATTCAGTCTACAGCTGGACTATACGTAGCTTAGTATCTGTATAAATGAGTGAATACTTATTTAAGCGAGCATGAGACGTGTTGAATTTTGCGTTCACACAAAAACCGAATTTGCCTTGGATTTATTCACTCTGAACGGCCCACGATTTCTTCAAGTTCGATAACGGCACAAATCTCTTATAAACACATCAAATTAATGAAGTTCACGAAAAACTCTACAACCAAGACGTTCTCGAAAGTTATAATAAATTGTAACATAGCTTTCCAAAAATTACAAGAGCTTATACTATAATATAGCGTAGTGTAAATGGGGTTGGTTCAAACTATTACAAAATTTACTTTTGGAATTTAAGTTTCGCTCAAGTTGGTCATTCGTTCAGGAGTGAACCTTAGCGAATTCTTGCCAAAAAAACGATGTCATCTGTGTTCATTATGCATTACTGTGTATGAAGCATTAGAATTATTTTGTATGCATTGCAGTAAGTATATAATGTTGTTATGAATTACTTTGCTTATAACAGTCGGCAACATCTTAGCCCAAACAAACGTACACTGATTGGTGTACGTTCGCTGAGCGGCTTATGCCGCGTGCATTTCGCGCTTTAAGTTGCTGATAAAGCAGCCGTCAACAAAGGAACCCAAAAAACAAGGCTTGTGCAAACACCAGTGATTTTCCGCCACAAATCTTTTTTCTCAGACGAACAGACAAAACTTGACCGTAAAGCAACCGGCGGGATATTGATTAGACCTATTTTTCTGCCACAAAGGAGGGCTTTCAGAAGTACATCACGTTTACGACACCAAATTTCCGCATCAACAAAAAAAGGCAAGCTGTAAAGAGGCAGTTGTGATCAGATGGACTCTGCGGAATGAGCGCCAGTGACAAGACTTTCATGAGTCCGACCGACGGGGGCGAGGTGGATGGGGCAGTGTGAGGGTAACAGAGGAGCGGTACGCAAAAAACAAACGTGGCTGAAGTAAGGTAATGAAGGGCGTTACACGACTGTAGCAGAATATGGGCCTGTAAAACACTGCATGTAAGAAGTCAAGCAGAAACGACGCAGGAAAACAAGTGTGGGTGATATAAAGCAACGAAGAGCGTTGCACAACCTACGTGCAACAACAGCCGGTAAAACACAACCGGAAGACGCGCAGGAACAGTGCACGAAAAACAGTGAGCCTGAAATAAGGTAACGAAGAGAGTTACTTAGCTAAGTACACGCCTGTAAAACTTTGAAAAGTCGCGTAGGAGCGGTACGCGGAGGCTGAAATAAGGTAATAATGAGCGTCACTCAACCACAGCAAAGTAACGAGCCGGTAAATACTGTGAAAAAGTCATGCAGGAACGACGTGTAGAAAATAGTGAAGCTGAAATTAAAAAAAATGGAAGAGCTCGACGCAACATGACCGACCACGCAGCAGCAGCGGCGGACGTCAACAAGAGCGATGGCAGACCATCAGAGTCGAGCGATGCAGCGGGGCCGTTTCGTGCCATCATCTCAGCAGGGCGCCGCAACATCAGTGTTCGTTCATGGTGTGAAGGCATCACACGAGTGCATGGAATGAATGATTCCTTTTACTGGGGCTCAGGTTTCATGTTCTCCAATTAGGAGAACATGAAACATTAGCCTGTTTGTTCCCGGGTGATTTATCCTGTTTTCGTAGCAAATGAAGATGTGAAAACGGACGTCAACATTACCGAACGCGTTACATAGACGGTTGATGAATGATGTGAAAAGGATCGTCAAAATTACCGAACGCGTTACACGGACGGTGAACGTATTTCTCTTATAAATTATAGTTGAAGTGGAAGCTTGATACATTTTTACGCAAATACTGCAATTGAGAGCGAAGGAAGCGATGATAAATGCGTAGGAGTTTAAAATGGCTGTTGAATTTAGCGCATTTTATGAATGTTGTTCACGTGACCTTTTGATATACTGCACCAGCGTGTTTGTGTTTTCATGTGTTCTGCGTTAGAGGCGCTCCCTCGAGCCGCTCAGAGGACGAGCATCGAAACAATTTACATCTTTGAAGCGGTTGAGCTGACAGCGAAAATTTTTCTGTCGAGTTGCCCGGGCATTGAGCTGTTTTTTACCCCTAAATACGCAGGTTTGAGATTTTAATAACAAAATTTAAGCAATCAGAAGCCCTGCGCGGATGATAATTGCTTAAATTTTTATCGACGGCTACACTAACTTGAGAATTTGGCTAAAAAAAACTGCACGTTATGGGGCCAAGTTGACTCAGCTTTCGCTGCCAACTCTACCGCTACAATGACGAAGTTTTTCTTGAAAATCTGGCATGAGACCTGAAGGCGAGTGCGATGACTCATGCAACCACAGTTCCCGATTGTGGCCAGTTCGGCATGTAGGCAATTTCAGGCGAACGCGTTTTGGCTGTTGTTCCTTTACGTTCACTTTGCGAGGAGGGTTATTTTTACGTTCCTTTACGTTCACATTACGAGGAGGGTTATTTTTACGTTCCAGTACGTTCACATTACGAGGAGGGTTATTTTTACGTTCCTTTACGTTCACATTACGAGGAGGGTTATTTTTACGTTCTTTTACGTTCACATTACGAGGATGGTTATTTTTCTCCCAGCGCACGTGGCCGTACCACAGTTCTAACGTTGCCGATAGTTGTACTAGCAAAAAGTGCACATTTTTTTTCTTCTGCTAAAAGAAGTACTTGCGAAAGCATCAAAATAGAAACGTAATACTTCTGTATGAATATATACACATTTCTTTCTTCTGCCAAAATTACTCACGTAAGCATGAAAATACTGAATATGCGAGCAGAAAAAAGGGGAATAGTGTTTACGAACTGCAGCGTTCCGTCAGCAGTTTTATTTATAATCGAAAACAACAAAATTTAGATCATGGCCTGTTGGGAATCCCACTTAAATCACCCCTAAATCTTAAGCTGTGAATCTCACCTGAGTTGTGAATCCCGCTTAAATCTGAAGACTAAGTCCCAGTGAGGGATTGAGACCGAGTGAAAAGCTACTGAAAATTTACCACTCACTTGCTAAGGTTGTCCTTGCCCTTACTGTTGACCACTTTGAAGAAGAAAAGGCATGTGGTCGTGTAGCAGCTAGACTCTAACTGAACCCATACTATGACACTTACCATAGCATACCATGTCACTTACAATGGCATACCATGACACTTACCATGGCATACCATGACACTTACCATGGCATACCATGACACTTACCATGGCATACCATGACACTTACCATGGCATACCATGACACTTACCATGGCATACCATGACACTTACCATGGCATACCATGACATATCATGACACCTACCATGACTAATACTATGGCACTTACGATGACACTTACCATGACTAATACAATGACAAAAAAAGAAATGCAGGTAAAACAATCATCGTAGACGCTGTCGGAATTTAAACCAGGTTAAACGTTGCCCAAAACACATAAATCTCTGGTGACGATTAGCAGTAGATGAAAACCTTTTACCACCCTCTCAAACACCGAAAAGTGTGGTCACTATCAATAATTCTTAACACTATTTCGCACGCCGAAAAATTTAGTCACTATCACTAATCATTTTCACTATCCCACTAACGTCAAGCTTCACTAATGAGTATTTTCCTCCGGCCTTAAAAAGACTCACAATTACTGAACATTACAATAATGGAACTATAAGTTTTGTAGTGCCTGAATCAATAATTAGCATTGATGGCTGCACAAATTTCTGCATATAATATTAAGAATGAAATCATTTTGCATTGTATGTTGAAATGCCAATGAAACTCTCAGAAAAATAGTTACAGATACAAATGATTTCTTACAAATGTTCATGTTAACTGATATCATATCTGAATAGTATAAAATCTTTCCGAAATTTCGTTATGCTGACAAAATTTACAAGTAATCTTAAATCGCCTGTTGAAAGGCCGTTCAGCACTTCCTAGTGCAGTAGCTTTTACAAATACCTGAATATTCCCAAATGAGCGTAAAATCACTGACTAAAATACAACGAATGTAGAGTAACAAAAAAAAATAAACGAATTGATTTCTAAAACAAAAGCACACAAGAAATAAATAACCTGAACGGTAGTGTTGAGTGAAATTCACATTCGATGTCAAAAGGAACAAGCACTGATCTAAGTCACAGCTAGATCCCGCCCAAGTTGTGAACTTCGCCAAAAACTGAAGACTAAGTCCCGAAGCGGTATTGACATCGAGGGAAAACACACACTAAATAGCTATCACTATCTCAAACACCGAAACGTTTGATCACTATTTCCAAGCAATAAAAGCACTCACTTGTCGGTTGCGCTCATCTGTGATGCGCGAAATCTGAATTTTCTTGCGACCCATGCCGGCGGTTTTGTGTGGAGGTTGCAGACGATACTTTGCAGGCAGAAACCCAGACGTGGGAGGGGGAAAACCAAACGCAAACTTTCCAAAAGTTTGGGACCGTATCAGCTAGTTAGAATATAAAAGCGTTTGCTGAAATGCGTGTTTTGAGGTATCAGAACTTATGGGAGATGAGCGAATGACATCAGCAGAACTCAGCGTTTGAAAAAGCTTCGTCGCTTTGGATAAATGCCATCGACAGTGAAGATTTGCCCCGCAGACAAATAGGCCCACTGCGATTTGTCGAAACGCTTGGACGTCGTAAGGAGAACGAGAGGGCCAACTGGGGGAGGTTGAATCCTCAGCGCATTGAGTTAGATCGATCTTGATTTATTTTACAATAACGGTAATAATAGTAGTAATAATAAGGCTTGTTGAGGAGTCAAAGGACAGAAGGACACGGTAGCATATCACAGCGGCGGTACGAGAGCTACAGTAGAGGGGCAGGTGAGGGTGAGAGGCGAGGTGGTCTTCTTGAGCGAGTCCGACACCCACGCGCCGTCTGTCGAAGGAAAAAAAATATTCCATTAAAACACTGACTGCGATGGTTAAACTGCAGTGACACTGCAGTGCAGTGTATCACCACACACTTAACGAAAATATAAAGTTAAAAGCAGTTAGCTATTTTATAAATGGCTGCGATGGGTTAAATTGAAGTGAAAGGCTTAACGCAAATATAAAGTGAAGAGCAGTTAGCTATTTTATTAATGACTGCGATGGGTTCAACTAAAGTGCAATACTCAACGCAAATTAAAAGTAAAAAGAAGTTAGCTATTTTATAAATACCATACATTAATTGGGTTCGATGAATATAATTTATTTTAAAAAATTGTTGAATTCTTTCA
The DNA here is from genome assembly GCA_030386875.1 of Morinoia aosen. Classification (NCBI taxonomy): domain Eukaryota; kingdom Metazoa; phylum Arthropoda; class Malacostraca; order Amphipoda; family Talitridae; genus Morinoia; species Morinoia aosen. The sequence continues at coordinate 65,956,453 of CM059560.1, forward strand.
AACGGCCTGTCGATGGGTGGTATCGCAAGAAACTTGATGAGAAATATTCTTGTGCTGGTCAACGAAAATACATGCATGATTTTGTATAGAAAACGCTACTGTATTTGATTGCTTTGCACTAAATGTCCGTTAAAAATCGTGATTTTTCAAAGCTAATTATTGCATAGAAAATGTACTTACAAACGAAAATGTATGGATTAGCTTGCTTTGGCGAAAGGTTATTTTTCAACGTCATTTTTAAAAAATGTGATTTTAAAATTGAATTCTTACATATAAAATGTTAAATAAACAAAAATGTACGCATCGACAAAAATGCATTTTCTAAATTACTTACAGGACTTTTTTTCTAGTGCATGCAAAAAAACGTACTTTTCAAAATAAGAAGCAAGTTTTCAGTTTCCTATTTGAACACAAAATATTATATGCTCATACACAACAAAGATTGTCCCTGAAATGCAAATTTTCCGGGCTTCTTAACCTTGAGAAGCACGAGTATCAATGCACAAGCAACTGCTATTCCACAAGCTCAAAAAATCTCACTCACGTACAGTGGAAGATAAGAACCTTTTTTTTCAATTTAAGTTAAAGGAACATATTGTACTGATATAAAGACGAAAAATTTACCATTTGTGTACGCCATCAGACTGAATTGCTCTTGTTAGTTTCCTGCGAGCTCAGAATTTGAAACTGACGAAAATATTCGGTCAGAAAGAGGACGAAAAGAGCGAGTTTTTTCTTCACGAAGTGCAACTTACCACGCAGAATATCACGACAGAAGCTAAGGAGTTTGTGAGCAGATTTAGATCACTGCAATAAAGTCCGGCACTCTATTTTCAGGTGAAACTGTTATTTCTACACTGTAATATGCCGAAATTCACTTTGCGTTGAAGAAACTCTGTCTTAGCAAGAAAAGTTTAAATACGTTTAGAACTTTCACTAATATGTATTATTAAACAGATTAGACATCAACTGCTCAAGACCTGCTCGTAAGATCCATCAACACCTGTTGATGGATGGAAGAATGTGTGATTAAATATGACAGGATTTGGGCAAAAAACGAGTCTTGCTGCTTTCAAAAGTCCGGAACGAAGCAACAAACGTTGGAGGTCTTCCGAACTCAAGTCGCAACATGTCATAGGATGAAAGAAATTTTTTCGAGAAATAATTTTCCAGTGCACGAAGGTTTTAGCGATAATCCCATGAAATAATTTAAATCTTTGATTTGATTTTAATGGGAACCCAAAAATAACTATAAGGCTTGTAGTAACACAAGAAAATTCAATTTTGAAGTTCTTGGTCTTATATTACACGAATCTTGAAATTACAACTTTACAACGTCGTCAGCAAAGGGCTTCAGATGAAAGAGAACTCATTCACACCAGACAGGCAAGTTAATTGAACAAAATAACTGCAAATGAGAAGCGGCGACTCAGAATGCATAATTATTCATCGACCTTTTTCGCCGGGATGATAAACTAAATTGGCTAGGGGACTATTTGACAGAAAAGTCTACGGTAAATAGTCTCAATATTTCAGTATCTTCCAACCTTGCTCAGAAGTTTAGCCTGTTCTAACGCACGACAATCAAAGAAGTTACAAACCTGCAACACTTGAGGCTAGCACCAAAGTGAGATATATATTACTCAAGATAACAGCGGTTAATGAGCCTTCGAAGGAACTAAATGGGCAAACTACGCCAATGTTATGCTTTGATGAGACTTTACCAGCAAGAACGAAATTGTCATGAACTATTACAGCGCTACAAAACATAAATGAACAGAAATTATAAAATCAAGGCTCTGAAATTATCAAAAAAGTTACCTAAATAATTGAGACACTTGTAACGTTGGCACATAAGCATAAAAATAAAGCTCCAACAGAGCTCGGTGAGCATGTGAAAAAGAGAGCTGGAGCACCATCGTCAACATCAAGAGAGGGAGAGAGGGAAATAGAGAGAGAAAAAATAGTTTGATGGGAGAGTGAGCTGTGGTGCAGAACAGTTAAGGGAGTGTTGGAATTAATGATATAATTACATAGACTTGACAGTAAAAATTACAATATGGCAATAATACGGTTATGGACAGCTGTGAACAAAAAGGATCCGTTGGTAAGAGAGAAATAAAAATTTGTAGGGAATCTATACAGGATGGAAGGTAACAAATCCAAACAGGGGAGCGAAGGAACAGTGTGCTGGCTGGAGAGAGGATTGGATAAGTGGGGGCAACAGAGAGAGAACGAGAGTCAAGAAAGAGAGGCATAAGACCTACGCTAGAAAAATAAAAGAATACCATACAAGAGGAAAAACGAACGAACTTCAAAGAATAGGCAGAGAAAAACTGTTAATAAGGGAAACTGAGGGGAATACATGAAAATGGGAGATTGAAGAGAAGTTAGACAGTAAAGCCAAGGTCAAGTGGGAGGAGGTAACCGTAAGTAAGGGAAGAGGGGGATCATCAAAGAGCTCTAGAGCGGGGCGATTCTTCCCCAAGATATTGATTGTGGCGAGGTGCTACTTGCGCCCACACATGTGAGTGCTCACCTGGCACCATGTGCACTCTGCGCACGCACATGCGCTCACGTACACGTGTGTGCACACCTGGCACCATGTGTGCACCACACGCACCATGTGCACTGAGTACGCGCACATGCGCTCACGTGCACGTGTGTGCATACCTGGCACCATGCAGGCACCATACACCTACGTACAAGAGGGCAACTGGCACTCACTTGCTCTAGCTAGAAGGATTATTTTGGGATTTTTGTAGCTAGTAGTAAATATTTTCCCCGTCAGCCACAAGTGGTACATTATTTTAGGGTTTTTGTAGCTTGTAGTTACCATTTTTCACGTCAGCTACAAGTGGCATATCAGAAGTATACAACTGTCGAGTGTACGGTATTTTCATCTCAGCCGGTATTTTTCCTCTCAACTTGACTGGTTGTGGTTCCCAGAACGTTAAATTCGAGCAGAAAGAAATGTATCTCAAAAAAAATACTATACATTTTCATTTTTTTAGCTCCAAGGACAATTAAAAAGTCTAAACTTATGAAAACTAAAAAGACGCTTCCCGTGAACATCTGAAAATGGTCGAATAGAATGTAAGCTGGTGATGTTGCAAACCGCTTTACATGAACAACTTACGAGACTGCCTTTGAAAGTCAATGTAACAACTTCCCAAAGCCGTCAAAAAATATTTAAGCATTTCACCGAAACGCTGGACAGCGCTAAAAATCAGTTTATCTATTCAATAAATTAATTACTGCATCAGCCACTAAGTAATGACTACTTCAGCCAAAATGTAATCACTACATCAGCCAATATGTAATCACTACTTCATCCAATATGTAATCACTACTTCATCCAATATGTAATCACTACATCAGCCAGTATGTATCACTACTTCAGCCAATATTTAGTCACTACCTCAGCCAATATGTAATCATTACTCCAGCCGGTATGTAATAACTACCTTAGCCAGAATGTAATCACTACCGCAGCCAGTATGTAATCACCACATCAGCTACCGCACCAGCTGCCGCAGCTCTCGACAACAGCCACAACAAACAAGTACACCCTATCGTCAACGAAAGCCAACTCAAGGACAAAATTTCAAAAATTTATTCGGCCAAACATTAAAGTTTTGAACTTTCCAGGTATTAGTTAGGAGTAAGCGTCAGTGCCGACAGCTTCCCGACACCTCGACATGAATCCGATTCTCGGTATCGATTCTCGAGAGAGAAGTGAAGAGGATGAATCATACCCTGCGGGGCCCCTCACGTTCTTGGTCGAGTGCTGGAGTTGCTGCAATCCTTCGTTGCTGTACCGTGCTGGCTGGTGCTGTTGCACGTTCTCTTGTGCTGGTCTTGCGTGCGGCATGCGTCCGTGTCATTCTTTAGACACTCTGTAGTATACTTGTTGTTTCTTACATGTGTCTCAAATGTGAACGAAGCTGCTGGCTGGTGCTGTTGCACGCTCTCTTGTGCTGGAGTTGCGTGCGGCATGCGTCCGTGTCATTCTATAGACACTCTGTAGTATACTTGTTGTTTCTTACATATGTCTCAAATGTGAACGAAGCTGCTGGCTGGTGCTGTTGCACGCTCTCTTGTGCTGGTCTTGCGTGCGGCATGCGTCCTTCTCATTTTACAGGCACTTTGTAACGTGCTTGTTGTTTCTTACATCTGTCTTAAATTACTGTTCCGTGTTGGTGCTGTTACACGCTCGCTTTTGCTCGTTTTGCGTGCGTCATGCGTCCGTCTCGTTTTATCGACACTCTATAACATGGCTTCTCAATCGGGGGTACATTACACATACTTCATATGCTAAAATTTACAGTGTATATTTACATATAACAGTATAAGTATATATACTTATTAATCATCAAGTGTATTTTTATACTTTCTTAAACCTTTAACTGTGCTGAGGGTACATGAAGATACACCATTAAGCTAAGGGGGTACACGACAACAGAAAGATTGAGAAACCCTGCTCTATAACGTATTTGTTGTTTCTTAAAAGTGGGTAAATACAACTAAGAAGTGGGTAAATACAACTAAAACGTGGGTAAATGTTACTAAAGAGTGGGTAAATAATACGAGTATTGACTGTAAAGGCGAATAAATATCACCAAAAGTTCATTGCTGAATAAGGAGTTCTGATCATATTCTGATACTGAAATAAGTAAATGAGAGGATTATCTGACGAGTTGATAAATTTTAGAAATATATTTACCTATGAAAATCTTTTATTACCTTTGAAGAAAAAGAATATAAAAGGGAAAATTCCATGACTTGTGCGGCTTACATTGTGGCAACTGGAGGGATTGTGGTAAAAATTGTGTACCAAACGTCCTGGATTCCAAAATAGGCCTATTTTTGTTTCAGTAGGCTGCAAATAACACATAAACCCCTTTTATTAACAACTCAGCAAACGCAGCCGGAAAAGGCTTCATTAAATAAAAGTTAAAGCCTCAAGATATTTTCAAGTTCCTCCAAAGTTTGCTTAGCATATTGATCAAACCGGACAAAAGTCCTGAATTTTCCGCTATTTTGCTTCGTATTAGCGTTCGCATAGAGAAACATTCAACGCTAACTCTTACGTTAATCTAAATACAACAAGAAAAAACTAATGCCCGAAAATCTATTTCCAGAATTATAATTAGCAGGCGCAGAACTCTAGAACAACAAAATTCGAGTGATCAACCACCAGCAACTCCTTTATTTCATACTTGTTTGTTTCTCGGCCAACACGCGCTTCTTTTATCGTTGCCAGAGCTGCTGCTGGTGCCACCTAAAGCTGAGTGTCGAGCGGCCTGCCTTGCTGCACTTCTTGTGCCCCACTCCCACCGGCGTGGGATGCGTTGTGTCTTTCCTAATATAACCCAGACTGCATTATATACAATTTTGATGTACCCGGTGTGCAGTGTTACAAAATTACAATTTTGATATACTGAGAGTGCAGTATCACAAAATTACAATTTTGATATACTCAGAGTACAGTGTCACAAAATTACAGTTTTGATATACCCATCATGCAGTGTTACAAAATTACAATTTCGATACACCCAGAGTGCGGTGTTACGAAAATTATAATTTCGATATACCCAGTGTGCGGTGTTACAAAATTACAATCTCGATATACCCAGCGTGCAGTGTCACAAATTTACAATTTCGATTCACCCAATGGGCGGGGTGACAAAATTTACAATTTTGATATACCCAGGCTGTCTTAGCCTCAAATAATATAATTTTGATACGTCCAGATGCAGTGGTACAAAAAATACAATTTCTATGTGCCCGATGTCTGCAGTGTTGCAAAAAAAATATAATTTCGATATACCCAGTGTGCGGTGTTACAAAAGAAGACAATGTCGATATCCCCAGTATGCTGTGGTTTAAAAATACAATTCCGATATACCCAGTGTGCAGTGTTCAAAAGAACACAATTGCGATGTGCAGTGTTCCAAAGAACACAATTGCGATGTGCTCTGTGTACAAAAGAACACAATTGCGATGTGCCATGTTCTATTTCTAGTAAATTTAGATGGCGTCTATGATATGGGAAAGATGAAGCAGAAGACCAAATTAAAATCGTAGCTGTGGAGGGATACCAAGGTCTGTGAAAGCAACATCTGAACGTACTCACCAAAATGAGTAAAGCTGCATGAAGAGAAGATGATATCTAATTAATCGTATTGCTTAGTCGAAAATAATAGTTATTAGAGTGCTAACTAATTTCAGTTTTAACTAATTATCACAGCTACAGTGATAGTTGATATATAATTAATTTAATAAGTATTAACTATCCTAATTGTCATTAATAATAACTAATTAATTTTTCACATATACAGAAGCCGAGGCAAAATTTCGTACAATTTGAAGTTTTCACGTCGGATGAAACTCTTTTTTGGAAAAAGAATTCGCCCTAACAGTCAACAAGAAATTATTCTCTAGTAATCAAAGTTGAATTTCAAAAAATTAAATTATTAAAGGCAGCAATAGGGCAGGGTTGAGGCTTAGTATACTTTGACATAAAATCTTAAACGTTTTTTTCAGCTTTGCACATTCCTAGCGCGACGTAATTTAAAAGCGATGATCAATATCCGTAGACTTTTGATCTGTTTCTGACACTTCCGTTGGAACTTGCGCGAAGGTAGAATTATAACCAACTCATGAGCTTATCGCTGATTAGATTAAATGATAGCTTAAGCCTCCCTTACCGCAAAAAAAGGCGTTCCAAAAAGAGGAAAGAGGAAAGCCCTATTTAGTATGGAGACAAGGTACGCGGAATATATTCGCAAGGTACATTGTAGCAGTCGAGAAAAAAGTTCATGAAACAAGCTAAAATTTGAAGAAAAAAGTAAGAGGTGCTGAAAAATAGGACAGAAGTGAACCGAAAAAAGATGGTCCTTAACATATTAAAAAATATACAATTTCGACAATGAGAATTCCTACCAAACTCTCAGCTCGGGGCCCCACATTTTCCTCCTGGAAGTGCTATTTCCCACAGATACAATAGTTTGTATCTGTGATCCCCACAATACAATTCTCACAGATACAATAGTTGTATCTCCTTGAGGGGAGAGCTCACGGCACAATGAAGGCATAGTCACGTGGCTCTCTCAGGCGCAAGGGCGCGCAAAATTCTGTGAACAATTACAGTAATATTGGTTTTCGCTTACGTCATGTGAGCTAGAGGGGGCAATAACGAATGCATATATGCAAGGGCTTATCGCACGCAAATATCTACTTAAGAAGACTTTACAGCGTTGGACTTCGTCATTTGTTAGGTGACCAAAATGAACCAATGCTTTGCGATGTATGTAAAACACCGCGTAAACAAAGAAAAACTACCTTGCGATATTACCAAAACATGTAAAACGAACGAAGAGAAGAAAAAACTACCTTGCGATATTACCAAAACATGTAAAACGAACGAAGCGAAGAAAAAACTACCTTGCGATATTACCAAAACATGTAAAACGAACGAAGCGAAGAAAAAACTACTTTGCGATACTACCAAAACATGTAAAACGAACGAAGCGAAGAAAAACTACCTTGCGATATTACCAAAACATGTAAAACGAACGAAGAGAAGAAAAAACTACCTTGCGATATTACCAAAACATGTAAAACGAACGAAGCGAAGAAAAACTACCTTGCGATATTACCAAAACATGTAAAACGAACGAAGAGAAGAAAAAACTACCTTGCGATATTACCAAAACATGTAAAACGAACGAAGCGAAGAAAAACTACCTTGCGATATTACCAAAACATGTAAAACGAACGAAGCGAAGAAAAAACTACCTTGCGATATTACCAAAACATGTAAAACGAACGAAGAGAAGAAAAAACTACCTTGCGATATTACCAAAACATGTAAAACGAACGAAGAGAAGAAAAAACTACCTTGCGATATTACCAAAACATGTAAAACGAACGAAGCGAAGAAAAACTACCTTGCGATATTACCAAAACATGTAAAACGAACGAAGAGAAGAAAAAACTACCTTGCGATATTACCAAAACATGTAAAACGAACGAAGAGAAGAAAAAACTACTTTGCGATACTACCAAAACATCACGTAAACAGAACGAAACTAAGAAAGACTACCTTGAGAACATAAAAAAAATTGAATGATTTTAAAGTAATGCAACTACAGGTCAACGGCTGCATTTGCGCACGAACAAACGTAGGATGTGGCATCAGTAGCTCACTCAGCGTAATTTTTAACGGTAAATAACAGGCTCAAAAAAGCAAACCTCTTTCACCCCTATGGAAATAAAGTATATACATATTATTTCTTCACATTTCTACTTTATTATTACAGAAGTAAACATCCCATTAGCTACTTGAAATGCCCGTTGAACTTAGTGAACTCTCCAGTCGAGACCGTTTCTTTCTCCGGGTAAAGTATTTCGCTTAAAGAAAAAGAACACGAATTAAGGCACATCGAAAACACAATTCATGCACTCGAATTGTTGCCACTATTGTCGGGAATAGAATGATTGTGTTTGATTTAATACAATGTTGCTTTAATACAATGTTGCTTTAATACAATGTTGATTTAATACAATGTTGGTTTAATAAAATGTTGGTTTAATACAATGTTAGTTTAATGCAATGTTGGTTTAATGCAATGTTGGTTTAATGCAATGTTGGTTTAATAGAATGTTGGTTTAATAGAATGTTGGTTTAATAGAATGTTGGTTTAATACAATGTCGGTTTAATACAATGTCGGTTTAATACAATGTCGGTTTAATACAATGTCGGTTTAATACAATGTCGGTTTAATACAATGTCGGTTTAATACAATGTTGGTTTAAAATGTTGGTTTAATACAATGTTGGTGTGATACAATGTTGGTTCAATACAATGTTGGCTTAACACAATGTTGGTTTAATACAATGTTTATTTAATACAATGTTGGTTTAATACAATGTTGGTTTAAAATGTTGGTTTAATACAATGTTGGTTTGATACAATGTTGGTTTAATATAATGTTGGTTTAACACAATGTTGGTTTAATACAATGTTGATTTAATACAATGTTGGTTTAATACAATGTTGGTTTGATACTATGTTGGTTTAATACAATGTTGATTTAATACAATGTTGGTTTAATTCAATGTTGATTTAATACAATGTTGGTTTAATAAAATGTTGGTTTAATACAACGTTCGTTTAATACAATGTTGGTTTAACACAATGTTGATTTACAATGTTGGTTTAACACAATGTTGGTTTAACACAATGTTGGTTTAATACAATGCTGGTTTAATTCAATGTTTGTTTAATGCAATGTTGGTGAAATACAAGGTTGGTTAAATACAAAGTTGTCTTAATAAATGTTGGTTTAATACAACGTTAGTTTAAAATGTTGGTCTAATTCAAAATACAATGCTGTAGCACTGCAGGGTTTCGAGAATTGCTCCAATTATTGCATTCAAAGAGATGCAAATCGGAAACTTGCACAAACACGAGCGTACAAACGTACGTGGGCGTTAACCGCATGGTACACCTGAGGGAGCATGCGAGAAAAGCGACCCTGAAATGAAGCGCAACCTAATGACTATTCGAATTCTGCATAACATGTTGCAGCAGGCGTTACTGATGTTGAGGTGAGTGACAACGTATGCAACCAATTATCGAGAAAAACATTGAGGCAATAATTCTGCACAACATTTTGTAGGAAATGTCGCTAATGTCGAGGAGAGAGACCACGAATGCATCTAACTCTAAAAAAAAATAAAATACAATATAACATTCAAGCCACAATTCTGCACAACATCTTGTAGCAAAAGTTACTGATGTCGAGATGAGTGACAATGTAACCATCCAATTCTGAAGAGAAACAACGAAGCAAACTTCAAAGAAACTCCCCTAATGAACAAAATCCTACTTCCAAGACGAACAGGCGCCCTTCCCTTAATACAATAGGAATATCGAGTATTTGTGACGTACGTTCTGAGCAGCAATTGAAGCCCAGGAAGGAAACTTTGGAAATGAACCTCGTTGATCGCTCCCAATTACAACTGTACTTTTATCTAATTACGGTGGTGTATATGCAATTTCAAAGGTTTTTGTTTAATTATGATGGCTTTTATCCAATTACAAAATTTTTTATGCAATTGTAATTCCAGCGCAATGACATCCCTCGTTTGTAAGTTCAGTTGACATATTCGCTGCGTTTCTGCGTTTGTTAACGGTTAATTTGGTTAAGATGTAAGTGGTAGAATTAGGAAATTGAACTATTATTAAATTCGGGACCTTCTACGTTTCTACGTGACCGGAGGAGCTGCTTGCTCGAAGAAAAATACTTCGAGATCTTCTCGTTCGAAGTGTAACGCTCTGCCCTTAGGTCTTGGAGAATTGTTGAGACAATAATTGAGCCCCAGAAAACAATTTTCAGGAACGCGTTGCAAAAAATAACGTTGCAAAAAAACTGAACGCAACTCATGCAGTACAGCGTTCAAGTTTACATACATCGTGACACGTCCGTAAGACCAAAAAAGCAGAAGGGAATATGTTTAGTAAATACCAGAAATGACAACACCTCGGAAAGAAAAGACGCGTGAAGCCTTTCATCACAAGTAATATTCCGCTCCTGTTACTTGCCTTCAAGCCCAAGGGAAGAATACCCGCTCAAATTTATTCGGTTATCAGTAAACACGCATTTAGAATACGAATATCTTAAATGGCCGCGTTTAAGTCTAGCGTTGCTCGCTGCCGCTCGCGTGCCTTGTATTAACAAATGAGGAGCGATGAGCGTGTACAAGCGCTGCTGGCCTTCGCTGACTTCATGGTCAAGGTTGTATTGAGTGCCCGAGCTGTACTGTGGCGTTGGTGCATTGTACTGCACTTGTTAGTGCATTGTACTGCACTTGTTAGTGTCCTTGTTGGTGCATTTTACTGCACTTGTTAGTAGATTGTACTGCACTTGTTAGTGCATTATACTGCACTTTTTAGTGCATTATACTGTGCTTGTTAGTACATTATACTGCACTTGTTAGTGTCCTTGTTAGCGCATTATACAGCACTTGTTAGTACATTATACAGCACTTGTTAGTTCCCTTGTTAGTACATTATACTGCACTTGTTAGTACATTATACACCCATTGTTAGCGTCCTTGTTACTGCATTACACTGGACCAACAAGCACCAATGGCAGCAGCCGCAGGCGATATCAAGCTGCAGTCGAGCGGTATCGCCACATCGGCGCTACTTGCGCCTCACGCTCATGTTTAGCGGCACAAATCCGAGTCTGGATTGTGCCACACCTTGTTAGCTGGGCCAGTGAGGAGTCGTTGCTGCTGTTCAGGTGGATTGTGGAAACATGCTGGCATAAGCGTTGTTGGCACGTTTCTTTATTTCATTTTTTTTATAAGAAATGCCAAATTTAGTGCACAATCGCAGCTTAGCCCATTTATTTGATATTTTTTGTTTCTTTTTAGTAGAAATAACAATTAAGCGAACAATTGCAGCGACATGTCCACTTCCAGACACACATTGAAAACACATTTTTCAGCATAAAAGTATGAAAATGAAAGTTGAGGGACGCGCGCTTAGTCGCTTGCTCAAACGTTCTTTAAGAAAGGAACCACTAAGTTATAAATACAGCAATCCGTAACGGCCAGCACAATCCGTAACAGCCAGCACAATCCGCAACGGCAAACACAATCCGCAACGGCAAACACAATCCGCAACGGCAAACACAATCCGCAACGGCAAACACAATCCGCAACGGCAAACACAATCCGCAACGGCCAGCACAATCCGCAACGGCAAGCGCAATCCGCAACGGCCAGCACAATTCGCAACGACCAGCACAATCCGCAACGGCCAGCACAATTCGCAACGACCAGCACAATCCGCAACGGCCAGCACAATTCGCAACGACAAACACAATCCGCAACGGCCAGCACAATTCGCCACGACAAACACAATCCGCAACGGCCAGCACAATCCGCAACGACCAGCACAATTCGCAACGACAAACACAATCCGCAACGGCCAGCACAATCCGCAACGACCAGCACAATCCGCAACGGCCAGCACAATCCGTAAAGGCCAGCACAATCCGTAAAGGCCAGCACAATCCGTAAAGGCCAGCACAATCCGCAACGGCAAGCGCAATCCGCAACGGCCAGCACAATCTGCAACGACCAACACAATCCGCAACGGCCAGCACAATCCGTAATGGCCAGCACAATCCGCAACGGCCAGCACAATCCGTAATGGCCAGCACAATCCGCAACGGCCAGCACAATTCGCAACGGCCAGCACAATCCGCAACGACCAGCACAATCCGCAACGGCCAGCACAATCCGTAATGGCCAGCACAATCCGCAACGGCAAGCGCAATCCGCAACGGCCAGCACAATTCGCAACGACCAGCACAATCCGCAACGGCCAGCGCAATCCGCAACGGCAAACACAATCCGCAACGGCCAGCACAATCACATCGGCGTGAAACTCGAAAGAGCAGCTACTGCTCAGCTTCGACCTCCTAACTTAAAATCGCACGCGTAACTCAAATTTTAAATAAATCATAAAAATACATAATCATTTTTCTACCTCGACTCAATGATACTATTCGATCTGGTTAAGATCTACATACGAGCATCAGCGGCCTAACACGTCGACCGTGATGGGTATTAATTATTCAAGACCAATTTAATCTCAATTGTAGCAAGCAATTTTGAAAATGGCAAGCATTAACAGGTTCGTGCTTCCATTTAGCTTTGATTAAGTATTCATGAAATGAGTTTGCGACTACTAGTCAGTCAGCAGCATTATGAAAATTCTCTCGGTGTACACTGGCGGCTCACGTCGCCCCGACGCGTTAACCGTCGCACAAAAAAACACAAACCCCACTCACGTTCGTTAAAACAGGCATGACAAAAGAGCGGCGTCGCGACGAAGCTGTAATGCAAGTCGAGTAATTATGGACAACCAACGGACTTCATGAGCGCATGTAAGCACATGAGCACATGTAAGCACATAAGCACATGAGCGCATGTACAATAAGTGCGTCGACCTGGCGCGTGTTCAGAGGGCACGTCAAAGTGCCGTGTAGAGCCCGACGCGAGGTGTTCGCTGGTGCCCGCAAACGTCGCGGGCGTCCCTCGCAGGAACATGTGACGCACATTACCGAAATCTCTAACATGAACGAGCTTTAGTCTTCTCTTATTTAATATACAACTTTGAGTTATTAGTGATTACAGATATTCCTAACACGAACGAACTTTAGCCCCTCCCTTCTATTATTTGATACACAACATTGAGTTATTTGCGATGTTCACAAACCATTTCACTCAAGATAAATAAGAATATCACGCGCGTAACTCAGAGCCCGTTTGTTGCATCGCGCTGCCCCGCTCGGATTGCCACGGAGGATATTTCCGGCGTCTAGCGCACGCAATGTCCAGTCCGGTGCAAGCTTAACAACGAATATATTGACCTTCTTACCTAAAGATCGGTGAAATGTGCATTCTTGGAGTCCTTTTAGCGTAGAATTTTTAAATGGAATAAATTATGTTTTTGCTTCCATGATTTTTACAACGAAAAAATTCGCTTTCCTTCAAGATTTTTATAACGAAAATATTAACTTTCAGTTAGTTAAAGACCGGTGAGAAGTGCAATCTTGGATTCCTTTCAGTGTAAAATTTATGAATGGAATAATAAGGTTCATTCGTTTATGATTTTTATAACGAAAATATTAACTTTCAGTTAGTTAAAGACCGGTGAGAAGTGCAATCTTGGATTCCTTTCAGTGTAAAATTTATGAATGGAATAATAAGGTTCTTTTGTTCATGATTTTTATAACGAAAAAAATCACTCAGTTAGCTAAAGATCAATAAGAAGCGCATTCTTGAACTCCTTTTAGCGTAAAATTTATAAAAAGGAAAAAATTAGGTTTTTTCCTCCATGATTTCTTTTCCGAAAAAAATCCCCTTTACTTAAAAGCCAGCGAGCGAGAGGCGCATTCTGAAATTCTCTCAGCATAAGATTTTTAAAGAAAACAAATAAAGTTTTTCCTTCATGATCTTTCCCACAAAAATATAAACCTACAGTTAGCTAAAGATCAAAGAGAAGAGCATTTCTAAATTCCTGTCAGCGCGAAATTTATAAAGGAAGCATATAAGGTTTCCCTTTCGTGATGTTCCTCACAATCTTTAAGCGAGCGCAATTGTAACGGAGCACAGCGCCAAGGCTTGCAACACTGTGACCCTCGGTGTCGATGGGCTGCCAAGAACAGAAAACTGAGACTTGAAAACTAGCAAAATACTGAGAGACAGACAAGCAGAGAAGCTCTTGCTTGCTTTTTCCTCATTGCGTTCTCGCGGAAGAACAACAATAAAACTGAACAAATGCCGATCAAGAAATTGACGCGAATCTGAAAGACTTTTCCCGATGCGCATTTGTATTACAACGCAATTTGTATCACCAAGCAATTTGTATTACCAAGCCATTTGTCTCGCCAAGCCATTTGTATTACCACGCCATTTGTATTACCAAGACATTCGTATTATCAAGACATTTGTATTACCAAGACATTCGTATTATCAAGACGTCTGTATTCACAAGCCATTTGTTTTCACAAGCCATTCATATTAACAAGCAATTCGTATTATTATTATTACTATTATTATTATTATTATTAGTATTATTATTATTATTATTACATAAGAAAGTTTTAGCCTCCCTGAACTGCACGACAAAGATGTTCTAAGAGAGGAAGGAGGAAGGAGGAAGGCACCATTTAGTATGGAGTTGAGGGAACGCGGAATCTATGCACAAGGTGCACAGAAACAAGAAGCTAAGAAAGAAGTTCATGAAGCAAGACCAAAGTTGAAGAAGAAAGTAGAAGGTGCTGAAAAACAGGACAGCAGTGAACCGAAAAAAGATGGTCCGTAACAAACAAAAACCTATTGTATTTCAACAAAAAGGAAGCCTACCTAACCTTTAGCTCGGGCCCTCACATAGTCTCCCTGGGAGCGCTAATTCCCATAGATACAATAGTTGTATCCCCCTGAAAGGAGCAATTCGTATTATCAAGCCATTTGCATTACCAAGCCTTTTTAATTACAAAGCCACTTTTATTTCCGAACCATTTGTATTGACAAGCCATTTGTATTATCAAGCCATCTGTTTTTACAACCCATTTATAGTGCGCTCCACCATGTTCGTGAAATATCAACCTATCATTCAAGCCGGGGAAACTCCTTTTAGCGTTATAAAGACGATAAAATAAAACCGTAATCATTCACCTCATAAAAACCGTAATCATTACCATCATAAAAACAATCATTCCCTTCACAAAAACAAAGGTGTTCCCAGGAGCAGAAGAAGGAAGGCACCATCCAGTAAGGCACTAAGAACGGGGAATCTTTGCTAAGTTTGTGATTCCTACACTCTGGACATAAAACATAGAAGCAGCAAGATTTGAAAGAAATTTGCGAAATAGATACAAGTTGAAGAAACAATCAACAGGTTAGGCTGAAGAAAGAACAGTGGAGAATCGAAATAAAAAAAAGACCCGTAACAAAAAAATACATATATCTCGACAAAAAGACAGCCTACCCAACCTCCAACTCGAGCTTGTGTTACCATCAGAATGAAAAGAAGAACCAGAGTAAAAACGAACATTACATTTACTGCAAACGTTTCGGAATTATAAAAATTCCCCCATCAGTGCTGAAACAGGAGAAACACAAACCACCATCAGCACTTCACCATGAACTCTTTCAATAACTTCCGAGGGGAAATTCCCCTCACTTATGAGAACACGCGCACCACACACGACATTAAGGCACAACGCGTTAACACAGAGAACTGAATATTCCATGCAGCTTGCACGGCACTAATTTGACGATAAGTTGCTCAAGAAGTACATCATACTGGTGTGTGAATACAACACACTGTTGCATTGCTACTGCAATCGTATCTGCTCTGAAATCGCAGCAGCACTGCCCCCACAACCGTGGTAGCACTACAATCGTGACAGCACTACTCCCACAATCGTAGAAGCACTACAATCGTGGCAGCATTACTCTCACAATCGTAGAAGCACTACAATCGTGGCAGCACCTACTCCCACAATCGTGGCAGTCCTACAATTGTATTAACACTATCAGCAATATGGCGGCAGCACTACCAGCACTATGGCGGCAGCACAATCAGCACTATGGCGGCAGCACTATCAGCACTATGGCGGCAGCACTATCAACACCATCATGGCAGCACTACAATCATGGCAGCACAACCAGCACCACAGGACCTCAGCACTCACCTGCAGCGGCAGTCACAAAGCAGCACAAGTCTGCCACGGTCACAGGACTTGCATCAGCTGGTCCTCTTACACAGCTGCATTTCTAGTCCACATATCGCTGTTCCGGGGCTATTTTACAGGCAATATCTGAACGTAACACTTATGGTCTTTGGTTGAGTCTTTACTGATTTAAAGCATTTATCAGCTGTGGCTTTGGTAAAGTTTTCGGGTGAGGTTTTTAACGACGTTTGGCTGGGCTGAGTTAGTGGAAAGTTTTTTTCGGGTGAAACAGACACGCTAAATCTTAGCTCACCCACAAGGACACTTTGAGAACTCAAAATCTAGCTCTAAGATATCATTAATTTGTAGCTAATTTATGGCAATATACGGATCCTATGAAGGCACGAGAAGAATATTATAATTAATTACAGTAGTTTCAACTGCTTCAACTTTTCCGAAGAGGATGATTGTCAACTGCTACACTTAATCTGAAATGGACGTCGTAGGGAAGTTTGTCAGCGGATCTGTCACTGCCAGAGATACTGAAGGGAGGAAGATACTAATTCCTTAATCAACGTCTTCCTTCATAAACTATGGAAAATACACTCCTCATTCGATTAAAATTAGACATGTTCAGATAAGAAGTTCCATCAGTCGGACCGAGGTAGCGATGGTAGAAGTTGTGCCGAGGTATTGCGTCCAAGCAATAAAATACTCGAAAAACAACACTTATTTAGCGAATTTTTTTGCAAGAACTTCCAGTTTCTCAAACGTGATCTACAAATAAAAATATCACGAGCACTATAGCACTACACGACTTCTGCAGAACTACTAAAAATAAATGTTTGTCACTGTTGCGCGATAGTTATTGGAGAGGGTACGAGCGATGCAAGAGTGGCAACGTAGCGAGAGCGACGCACGTACACACAACTCGACCGCAGACGAGCAACTGACCCTCAAACGCGCATGCCCGGCCCCTCTCTCTGCCCTCGCTCACCTTGTCGAAGACCGTACACTATACCATCAGTTCATTCATTTGTATTAAAAATATTCCAAATTTCATGACTGAAATCTAAAATTATGCCAAAATACAGAACTTCGTTGATTAAAATAGGGGTTTGCGTATTTTACAACATTTGTTAAGTAGCGTTGCGACGTTGGTGAAGGTCATTCGTTTTCACGCCGAGAGAGGGCGCTGTGCTGCAAACGCCGGATCTGGCATGACTGTCGTGCGCTTCCCCACACACGTTCTGTTATTGCGTTCGCTCACCTATGCACGCACGTACGCACAAACTCAAGCATGTTCATTTCACGGAAAAAGATTCATTAGTTTTCGTAGGGATAAGAAAACGAATCCGCTTATTTCACAAAATGTAACACAGATAATTTGAGAGCAGGGACAACAGCGAAGCTATCGAGGTGAAGCAAGCAGCAAATTTTTTTTTACCACCACGCAGCCTACGGAAAGAACTCATTAGCTCTAATTGATTCACGTGCATATTCTAGTACACAATAGATTTACATGTCGCGTGTTGTGCCACAGATCATCTTTTATTCAGCAAGTTGAATAAACAAGTAAATTAGTGCGAATATTATGTAACTTTTTGTTGCAATCCGGAAAGAATCTTTCGACCGGCAAATCCACCGCGGCGAGAGTGATGCGAAACAGTTTTTTAACAGATAATCCAAGCACCAAACTTGTTAAATTATTATATTGACGCAAATTTCATTGTGACATGGGATTTAGGTTCAGCTGAGGAGCGACTCAGAAGCCCCTCTTTGTTTGTGAGGCGGCGGCGGTGGTGACGTCAGAAAGAAGCTTCCGAAAAAATTGTTAATGGCGATGTCGCCGATTCAACGCGTTGTCCGGGAGAGGTTTGAACTGAAGTTCAATATGCAACTCACATTAACGTTGACATTAGGTATTGTTCTTGAAAATAAAGTGCGATAAATAAAGTGTGCCTTCATTTAGTTTTGATTGGGCGTTTGTGAAAATTGAGTTTGTGACTGCTGGTTGGTCTGCAGCATTATGAAAATCCCCCCCGTGACCACCGGTGGGTCACATCACAGTCAAAGTGTTGAAACAACAGCTGTAAAGAGGTCTACGTCGTTTACTGCAGTGTTTTTGTTATGTGAATTAATCTTGAATGAAATAATCTTGAATGAAATAATCTTGAATGAAATAATCTTGAGTGAAATAATCTTGAATGAAATAATCTTGAATGAAATAACCTTGAATGAAATAATCTTGAGTGAAATAATCTTGAATGAAATAATCTTGAGTGAAATAATCTTGAATGAAATAATCTTGAATGAAATAATCTTAAAAGAAATAATCTTGAGTGAAATAATCTTATATGAAATAATCTTGAATGAAATAATCTTGAATGAAATAATCTTGAGTGAAATAATCTTGAATGAAATAATCTTGAATGAAATAACCTTGAATGAAATAATCTTAAATGAAATAATCTTAAAAGAAATAATCTTGAGTGAAATAATCTTGAATGAAATAATCGTGAATGAAATAATCTTGAGTGAAATAATCTTGAGTGAAATAATCTTGAATGAAATAATCTTGAATGAAATAACCTTGAATGAAATAATCTTAAATGAAATAATCTTAAAAGAAATAATCTTGAGTGAAATAATCTTGAATGAAATAATCTTGAATGAAATAACCTTGAATGAAATAATTTTAAATGAAATAATCTTAAAAGAAATAATCTTGAGTGAAATAATCTTGAATGAAATAACCTTGAATGAAATAATCTTGAGTGAAATAATCGTGAATGAAATAATCTTGAGTGAAATAATCTTGAATGAAATAATCTTGAATGAAATAACCTTGAATGAAATAATCTTAAATGAAATAA
This sequence comes from Morinoia aosen, assembly GCA_030386875.1. Classification (NCBI taxonomy): domain Eukaryota; kingdom Metazoa; phylum Arthropoda; class Malacostraca; order Amphipoda; family Talitridae; genus Morinoia; species Morinoia aosen. The sequence continues at coordinate 65,975,601 of CM059560.1, forward strand.
TCTTAAAAGAAATAATCTTGAGTGAAATAATCTTGAATGAAATAATCTTGAATGAAATAATCTTGAATGAAATAATCTTGAATGAAATAATCTTGAGTGAAATAATCTTGAGTGAAATAATCTTGAGTGAAATAATCTTGAATGAAATAATCTTGAATGAAATAATCTTAAAAGAAATAATCTTGAGTGAAATAATCTTATATGAAATAATCTTGAATGAAATAATCTTGAATGAAATAATCTTGAATGAAATAATCTTGAGTGAAATAATCTTAAAAGAAATAATCTTGAGTGAAATGATCTTATATGAAATAGTCTTGAATGAAATAATCGTGATATTTTAGTATCACATACTGCCAGCAGAGGTCACGATAGGGATTTTCATAATCCAGTAGTCACAAACTCAACTTTTTTAAATACTTCATGAAAATTGAAGGAAGGCACGATCTATTGAATGTTCGATATCTTAAAATTGTTCACTAAACTTGACTTTAATTTGAGTTGAATATTGAACTTCAGTTCAGCACTTTGACTGCGAGAGGTAAAACTAAAGTTTAATTTTCAACTCGGATTCTAAGTCATACATAGTAAGCAATGTTAAAAATAGCAAACATTCTTTTGATCGTACTCTCATTTAGTTTTGACAAAGTACTAAAGAAAATTGAGTATGGGATTACTGGTTGGTCTGCAGAATTATGAAAATTGCCTCCGTGTACCACCGGTGGTTCAAGTCGCAGTAAAAGCATCAAAACTCCACGGAGAATATTTTTTTCATTTCGCACATTTCCATGAGAACATTTTTTCCAAGTTACCAAGGCTGTTCGCCAGACATTGCCCTATTTCGAACGCAACGTGGGACGGCACGCATTCCCCATGATTGGATATGTGTGCGTGCACTTATAAGCGACAGCCACTCAGGCAAAGGCGCTATCTGTATCATCAACTGTCAGCCTCCGCTCGTACCGAGTAATGCGTTATAGTCTTTGTTACTGAAGCGCTGGAAAACTGGTTTTACTAATACTACTACTACTTGTTCCAAGTGAACGTAAGCCACGGTGGAGGAAACAAGGTAAGGTCATTTCTATGGGGGAAAGTACACCTCCTCTTGTTCGGCTAGCCAATAGAAAGGCATCATTTCAGACAAACTTTATGACGACACCAAAACGCCATGTCGTTAGGCCAATAGTGGAGCCAGATTTGGGGGTAGCAGTGCTACCAGATGCAATATGAGCGCTGCCATTGGTCCGTTGCCGTGACGTCAGCAAAACCATACCGTCAACAAAAAAGGCTGGTTTGAACCTACCTTGTTTCCTCTACCGTGACGTAAACCAAGGAGTGCGTGTGTCTCATCCTTTGAGCAGTCTACCCCCCTAGCGCCATCTTTGGGCGTGACATTAGACGAGGTTATTCAACTAATGATACGATGTTTGATTTCGGTCATGAATAGTTGGTATTTATTTAACGCAAGTAATTCCAGTCTTAACTATCTAATATTCATATAAATAGAAGTTATTCCACTGATGAATAGTTAGCAGTTATTTAAATACGAGTAATTCTAATCATGAATAAATAGCATTCATTTAGATGCATGTCATTCCAGTTAGGAATAATGAGTTTTTTTTAAATACAAGAAATTCCAGTCAGGAATAACTAGTAATTATTCAAAAACAAGCAATTCCAGTCATAAATAACTAGTATTCATTTAAATGCAAGTAATTTAAAGTCTGTATAAGATATTACCTTGACGACCGACACCCGATAAAAGACAAAAATTTCGGTAAGTAATATTTTCAGACGTTATTTCATCAATATATTCATGCGAAGACGAGTAAGCTTGAAATATGACCCTATTTTTTTTCTCCCTATTTATTACAGGGAGATTTTACGTCAGAGTGCGTCAAGGGAGCGAAATGCAACGCACCCACACGTGGTAAACTCAACTTGTCATGATTTGAAAGTTTACTTCATTTTATCCCCTGTAAACAGATGATGAAGTCATTTTATCCCATGTAAACAAATGATGAAGTCATTTTATCCCATGTAAACAAATGATGAAGTCGTTTTATCCCTTGTAAACAAAAGATGAAGTCATTTTATCCCATGTAAACAAATGATGAAGTCATTTTATCCCATGTAAACAAATGATGAAGTCGTTTTATCCCGTTTAAACACATATTTAAGTCGTTTTACTCCTGTGAAAGAATAATGGAGTCATTTTATCCCCGGTAAAGAAATAATGCAGTCATTTTATCCATGTAAACAAATAATGAATTCGTTTTATCCCATGTAAAAAAATGATGAAGTCATTTTATCCCTTGTAAACCAATAATGAAATCATTCTATCACCTGTAAACAAATAATGGAATGATTTTATCCCCGGTAAACAAATAAAGAAGTCATTTTATCCCATCTGAACAAATAATGAAGTTAGTTTATCCCATCTGAACAAATAATGAAGTTAGTTTATCCCATATGAACAAATAATGAAGTTAGTTTATCCCATCTGAACAAATAATGAAGTCAATTTAATCCCATTTGAACAAATAATGAAGTTATTCCATAATATGCGAACGAATAACGCAGAATATAAACGGCGGCGTACAAGAAGTACCGTAAACGTCGCACTTTCTACTGCCTATGGCAAATGAAGACGAAGAGGAGGGCAATGCGCGTAGAGAAGGATGACGGCGGAAAACTGATACTCCATCCCATTTGTTCTCGTGGAGATAATGAACTGCCACCTGCGCTGTAGATGAAGAGGTGATAGTGAACAGAGTGGCACGGCATCGCATCATCAATCACAATTTAAGCTAAATAGAAACATTTTTCTGTCGATGAGGTAAAAAAACCGTGTTTGTTACTGCGATTTAGGTTCTATCGTTGGAACTATTGGCACTCTTCTATATTCCTCCAATCTTTGATGCAATTAGCAGTCAATCGTGTTACACTTCCAATCCTTGCAGCTATTAGCAGTCAATCGTGTTACACTTCCAATCCTTGCAGCAATTAGCAGTCAATCGTGTTACACTTCCAATCCTTGCAGCAATTAGCAGTCAATCGTGTTACACTTCCAATCCTTGCAGCAATTAGCAGTCAATCGTGTTACACTTCCAATCCTTGCAGCTATTAGCAGTCAATCGTGTTACACTTCCAATTCTTGCAGGAATACTCCAAAAATCGTTTGTCACGCAATTAACATTGGGTCAAAGGAACAACCCTCAAAAACAAAAAGGGACAGAGGAATAACCTTCAAAAATAAGAAGGGTCAGAGAAACAACTCTTAAAAACAAAACGGACAGAAGAACAACCCTTATCAACAAAAACGGACAAACGAACAACCCTTATAAACAACAACGGACAAAAGAACAACCCTTAAAAACGAAATCAGACAAAAGAACAACCCTTTTAAACAACAACGGACAAAAGAACAACCCTTATAAACAACAACTGACAAACGAACAATCCTTATAAACAACAACGGACAAAGAAGCAGCCCCCGATGTAAGCTGGGGCAGAGCAGCACGAGGCAGGCAGCAGCAGCAGCGTGCCCACACATACCTCCCAGCGCGGTGTACATTGCAGCACGGCGACATGCGCGGCACACCAGCGTACGCCTCATGCCGAGCACTTATGGCAGTACGCTGTGAAAAACAGCAAAAAGACGTACAACACGGGCACATGATACCGGCACCTCGCACTTGCGCTAGGGGGGAAGAGGGTGCGCAGGCACTTTTGTTCACTCGCTTCTTTCGTGTACTTGCTTCTTGAAGTTTGAAGTCTTTACTAGCATGAGTTTTTCGTGTGCGTGTTGGGAAATTGTGAGTGTGTTCAAAGATCGTTTGGGTGTTTGAAAATCGTGTGGGTGTTCAAAGCTCGTGTGTGGGTATAGGGAAATCAGGATGTAATCTATCAGAAATTTGTGCTACGTCAATTTTTGCCGTACGGTATGTTTGGGAAATACCGGGTGAGCGAGAAGTAACTCACCCTTTTAATTTGCCAATAAAAGGAAAACTGAAGTGGAAACTTGTTTTATTTGAAAGAATAAAATTTTTATGGTTTTTTCAGTATCCTATTTACTCAGCTAGCAACTTAATTAAAAGGGTCAGTTACCTCTGCCCATTTTTTTAAATACAAGTAATTCCATTCAGGAATAACTAGTAATTATCCAAAAACAAGCAATTCCAGTCATAAATAACTAGTATTCATTTAAATGCAAGTAATTTAATGTCTGTATAAGATATTACCTTGACGACCGACACCCGACACCCCCCCCCCTCCCTGTTGATGATTAGGTCCGTAGCACAGATTCTCGATTCTAGTATCTATCAGCCTTGCATTTGTGCTCTGGGATGAGGGATCAGAGAAGGATTTCCTATGCGCATTGCGAAAACTTTTTGTGATGAATTTTGTCTGTAAAAGCTGAATTTGAGAATGTAAGCCATAAACGCTAGAAGTGCCTTTCATTTCATAAACTGAGGAGCAAATTATGCATCGACCTGAAGCAAGAGATCCCTGCTACAGATGAACACTGGTACAAAAATCACGGCCACGAATTAACACTGGTACAAAAATCCACTGCTACGAATTAACACTGGTACAAAAATCACGGCCACGAATTAACACTCGTACAAAAATCCACTGCTACGAATTAACACTGGTACAAAAATCCACTGCTCCGAATTAACACTGGTACAAAAATCCACTGCTACGAATTAACACTGGTACAAAAATCACGGCCACGAATTAACACTCGTACAAAAATCCACTGCTACGAATTAACACTGGTACAAAAATCCACTGCTACGAATTAACACTGGTACAAAAATCCACTGCTACGAATTATATATTATATAATTAACACTGATACAAAAATCCACTGCTACGAATTAACACTGGTACAAAAATCCACTGCTACGAATTAACACTGGTACAAAAATCCACTGCTACGAATTAACACTGGTACAAAAATCCACTGCTACGAATTAACACTGGTACAAAAATCCACTGCTACGAATTAACACTGGTACAAAAATCCACTGCTACGAATTAACACTGGTACAAAAATCCTCTGCTTCGAATTAACACTGGTACAAAAATCCTCTGCTTCGAATTAACACTGGTAGAAAAAATCGAATACGAAAGTTGAATTCAAAAAAAGAAAAATCTAATACACTAATACAAAATCCCTGCTACGAGTGAACCGCTGACGACGTTTACGTTTGCCACAATGCGTTATATGAAGTTCTAGGTAGCAGAATTGAAAACCCGACTTTCCTGCACGAATACATCTCGATCCTCCCCATACAGCGCGCAAACCATAATTATCCGATAATATTTTCCCTCGTACGCTATAATGCATATTAAAAGGAAAATAATTGAAATGCTATTTATTTATGGCGGTACGTGAATGACCAATTTACCACTAGGTAAACTGGTCACTTTTACTCACAAGTATTTACCATGGTAAAGTTCAAGTATTCTGCGTTGTCTACACAAACAACAACCGTCAAGGACGCACGGAACTTCAACTAGAGTTGGTCTTCCCTAGATTAGATTAGATGTTAGTTGAAGCCTCTCTAACCGCAACAAATGCGTTCCAAAGAGAGAAAGGCGCCGTTTAGTATGGAGATACGGGAACGCAGAATCTATGCTCAAGGATCACAAAAACAGTAAGTTGAGGAATAAGTGCATGAAACTAGATGAAAGTGTGAGAAAAAAGTAATACTTGGCACTGAAGAACAGGACAGCAGGGAACCAAAAAAAAATAGTATTTAACATAATTATTCTAATTTAACAAAAAAATATCGGCCTACTTAACTCAGCTCAGGACCTCGCATTTTTCTCCTGGGAGTGCTAATTCCCATAGATGCAATGGTTGTATCTCCCTGAGGGGTTGTGTTTCCTAGAAAGGAGCACGGCGGCAAGAGAAGCAGAATTGCGGAGACAATGTCAACGAGAGCAGCTGGACCCCACAGCAATAACAAGAATTCTGGTCTCTGACCCAGGAGCAACAATGGCGCTGGACAAAGGGGTTATAAATCAAGGATATAATAGTATATATGACCAATGTGCCAATGTGCTAATGTGATACCTGTGATACCCTCACTCATTGGACGTACCAATGTGGTAGCAGGGATACCCTCACTCATTGGACGTACCAATGTGGTAGCAGGGATGCCCTCACTCATTGGACGTACCAATGTGGTAGCAGGGATGCCCTCACTCATAAAAGACCACTGTCGAGTTTTTCGAAATGCTATAATGTACTAACTATAATTTTTAACGCTATTCTTCTAAGATTTAATCATAAACATTTCAACGTTAATCTGATTTTAACGTTAGCCTGACCGAACAAATTCCCTGGTCGAATTAATTCTTTGATCGAACTGATTCCGTGACTGAACATTTCACAGCGCTAAGCCAAGAGACACCGGAGCTCGTCAGTGCATAAAAGTACATTCGGTGATCTGGAATACTATGAACCTGGAACAATAGTTAACAAAAACATCCAGTTCAACAGTAAAGATATTAGTCTGAGGATGATGGAGCATCACCAAGAAACCGTGCCCGAGTCAGAGAACTGCAGCCGTGAGGTATCAGTAGAAACCTCTACCTGTAACTTTGATAGAAACCGCTACCTGTAACCTCAAATTTGATACTAAATCCCAACCCTCATAAGTGATCCCCTACCCTCACAGGTGACCCCTACCCTCACAGGTGACCTCCTACCCTCACAGGTGATCCCCTACCCTCACAGGTGATCCTCTACCCTCACAAGTGACCCCTACCCTCACAGGTGACCCCCTACCCTCACAGGTGATCCCCTACCCTCACAGGTTGTCCCCTACCCTCACAAGTGACCCCTACCCTCACAAGTGACCCCTACCCTCACAAGTGACCCCTACCCTCACAGGTGACCCATACCCTCTCAGGTGACCCCTACTCTCACAGGTGACCCCTCACAGATCACCTAACCCTCACAAGTTACCCTCGACAATATGAGGACCAGGAAGAGTCGTTAGCTGAGGGCCCCAAGCACAGGCCGGGCAAGTGAGGGCTGTTCCTTGCCTTGTTTTTCTGTTACTTTTCTATTTTCTATTATTTTAGCGAGGGTCAACAGGCGAGAGGGCAGAGGTACAATCTCAGGTCAGCTGATGGGACGCACTAAAAGTTTTACGAAGATCGATTGCGAAGGGCAAAGGGGAAGGAATGAAGGGGAGTGAAGGGAAGGAAGGGGAGGGAAGGAAGGGGAGGGAAGGGGAGGGGAGGCAAAGGAGTGCAAAAAGGAAGGAAAGAAATACGTAAACGCAGAGAAAGTGATGCAAAGTAAAAACAAAAGGTACAGAAGTAAAGAAAAAGGGTATGACAATAAGGAAAAGACTCAACAAGAAAGGCACGAAAAAACGACATAGAAGCTAAGAAAAACCAAAATGGAGGAAAGGAAGACTAAGAAGAACTGAAATGGTGGAAAGGAAGACTAAGAAGAGGGCTAAAATGAAGGGCAGGGTTATAGAACCAAATCAAAAGGACGCACGAATAAAAAGTTAGCTGGAACAAAATTTCATACATGTGAGCCAGTACTTCCTTGTTGCACTGTTTGGACCATAAAAAAAAACTCTTTAGATTGTGCTTCCAATTTCGGGTTTCCAATTTTCTATGTAATTAAATAATGATCAGATGTGATCATATGTGATTCTGTGTATCCATTTGTAATTTTATGTGATTATGATTGTCTTTTTTGTAATCGGACACTATTATTTGACCGTGGCGACTTTTTCCATACCGTTTAATTTTTACCGCGAGGCTAAGCTATCAATATTAAGTTTGACGTCTACATTACGATAAATAAGTTGAACGTCTTCATTCCGATCAATAAGTTTATTAAATACGTCTACAGTAAATAAACAACTTTTACGTCTACAGTAAATAAGTTTAACGTCTAAGTCAACAAGTTTAACGTCTACAGCGAATAAGTTCAACATCTAAGTAAAAAATAAATTTAAATTCATACACTGAATAAACAAGTTTAAAATTTTCGGTAAATAAGCCCTTAAAAACGTTTCAATAGATAAAAAGTACAAAGAGAAGCAGATACGCCGTCGGTCGCGGTTACTCCCGGCAGCCACACTGAACCTTGTCGCCGCGTCCGGATACGTAGGAATTTCTCTACAGATGTCCTAGTGCAGCGTACTTCCTGTGGTGCTGTGGTGCTGTGGTACTGGTAATTGTTCTGTGGCATTTGGTGCCGGTTACACTGATATACTTCATGTTGTTCGTCCCAGTACCTCCATGACGTACGGTCTGCAGTAGGTTTTAGTACCCCTACTGTACTACACGCAGACACAGTACCCCTACTGTACGACCTGCAGACACAGCACCCCTGCTGTACTACCTACAGTAGAGACAGTACCCGTACTGTACTACCTGCAGACACAGTACCCCTGGTACCCCCTGCCGTGCCCACATGGTACAAGTTGCGTCGCGTGTCACGTTTCAAACATCGACGGCATCAGCACCATGCCATGTCCGAACACGTTAACCGCTATGTGGGCCACCGGTGGTACACGGAGGGAATTTTCGTAATGCTGCTGGCCGACCAGTAGTCATAAACAGGATGTATAGGAAAAATTTCTATGAAGCAAGGATAAAAATTGAAGTAGAAAGATAAGTGCAGCAGAAAGATACAGGACAGCACTGAATCGAAAAAGAACGGTCCTTAAAAACAATTCTTTTTCAGCAAAAAAAGACATCTAAAACCTTCAGTTTGGGACCTAACATTTACCCCTGAGAGCGCCAACTCCCATAGATACACGAAAGCAAAGAATAATCTATTCAGTTTCGATTCACTCGGACCAACACTTCGACTGAGGCAGGTAACACTGAAGTTCAATATTCAACTCCAATTTGAAGTCAGTTGTAGTAAGCAATGTTGAAAGTAGCGATCATCTACTGGATCGTGCCTTCATTTAGGTTTGATTAAGTATTTATGAAAATTGAGTGTGTGAGTGCTGGTCGATCAGCAGCATTGTGAAAACCCCCTCCGTGTACCACCGGTGGCTCACGTCACAGTCAAAAAGTTAACAACTCATTACGCACGATTAGGAATCAAATTCACTAATTTTTATTGCTTGTCCGACACACGTTTCTAGATTCTCTGAAACCTAGACCAGGATTCTAAACATCCCTTGTTTGCGACTCTGCAAGAATGCTGAAACCGAATCGCACACCACTTCTTCACAAGATCTTCATTAGTACCAATGCCTACCTTGCATTCATTGTAATTTTATAATGAGGATAAAAGTGCTAATCTGATCTGTGAACAGTACAGGCAATTAAAATGAAATAATGGGATCGTTTAGATGTATTATTGCGTAGTACTTAGCATTTTGAAATATTCAATTTGCATCCGACGCTGACAACTCGATTGCTGCATCAGTAAATTTTTTAAAACACTAAACTACGCACATATTTTCATAATTGAGTTAGCTACACAACTTTGAAATCTGCTGCGATAAAGAAAGAAATCAAAATGCAAAACAGAAATTTTACTCAATGAAAATTGCAGAACTTCTAACAAACCCCAACTTCCAACAAACCAAAACCACCAACAAACCAGAAGCAACACCACACCCACCACGCGGCGGCCCGCACGCCACAGCGCGAGGGGGTCGCGGCACGTGCTGCAGCGCGTGGGAGGCCGTGGCAGGCGTAGCTAACGCTCGTCTCGCAACACGAGCTGTGGATGGTGGTGGTGTGGTGGTGGATACGTACGGATGGTGGTGGTGTGGTGGTGGTGGATACGTACGGATGGTGGTGGTGTGGTGGTGGATACGTACGGATGGTGGTGGTGTGGTGGTGGATACGTACGGATGGTGGTGGTGTGGTGGTGGTGGATACGTACGGATGGTGGTGGTGTGGTGGTGGTGGATACGTACGGATGGTGGTGGTGTGGTGGTGGATACGTACGGATGGTGGTGGTGTGGTGGTGGTGGATACGTACGGGTGGTGGTGGTGTGGTGGTGGCGAACACGTGCGGGTGGTGGTGGCGAACACGTGCGGGTGGTGGTGGTGAACACGTGCGGGTGGTGGTGGTAAACACGTGCTGTTGAGGTTTCGTCGATAAAGTAGACGAGTTATTACTGTTTACTAGTTCTCATCTCCTCACGCGTCATTTTTTCATCCACTCGTAATCTTTTTCCCATGACGATCAATCCTTTTCAGAAGACACCATTCATTTCAGTGAAAGACAATTGAGAAAGAAAGCCCAAAATTTCCATTGCTAAGAACACGTGTGGAGAACAAGAGAAATAGATAAAAAAAAACTCGCAGGCACTCTGAGACGAGCCGTGAGTAAGAAACAGTAAATAAAAATAAATAAAAATAAAACAAAGCGAAATGATGAGAAAGGATAAAAAGAGAACTCGTCAGCGGGGATTTAAAAAAGTAAAACGCAGAAGCTTGGTAAGGAGGTACTACCGAAAGGGCGAAAGAATGAAGACGAAAGAGAAAAAAGAAGGCAGGAACAGCAGAAATGAAAGAGAAAAAGAAGGCAGGAACAGCAGAAATGAATGAAGAAAAAGAAGGCAGGAACAGCAGAAATGAATGAAGAAAAAGAAGGCAGGAACAGCAGAAATGAAAGAGAAAAAAGAAGGCAGGAACAGCAGAAATGAAAGAGAAAAAAGAAGGCAGGAACAGCAGAAATGAAAGAGAAAAAAGAAGGCAGGAACAGCAGAAATGAAAGAGAAAAAAGAAGGCAGGAACAGCAGAAATGAAAGAGAAAAAAGAAGGCAGGAACAGCAGAAATGAAAGAGAAAAAAGAAGGCAGGAACAGCAGAAATGAATGAAGAAAAAGAAGGCAGGAACAGCAGAAATGAATGAAGAAAAAGAAGGCAGGTACAGCAGAAATGAATGAAGACGTAAGAACGGGTAAAAAGGAAAACAGGATAGCAGAAAAGAAAGAAAAGGCAGAAACAGCAGAAATCAGCTTAGGCAGACGAACAAGTAGCAAAATAGGGAAGAAGAAAACAGGAAATCAATAATAAAAAATAGGTAAATACAAAGATAGAACAGCGTCAGGGCAAAAGGACATATTAACGAAGAAACGGAAGTGAAGCGACGTTGCAGGAAGGCAGGCAGGAAGGTAGGTATCCAGGAGACAGGCAAGCAGGCAGGAAGGTAGGTATCCAGGAGACAGGCAAGCAGGCAGGAAGGTAGGTATCCAGGAGACAGGCAAGCAGGCAGGAAGGTAGGTATCCAGGAGACAGGCAAGCAGGCAGGAAGGTAGGTATCCAGGAGACAGGCAAGCAGGCAGGAAGGTAGGTATCCAGGAGACAGGCAAGCAGGCAGGAAGGTAGGTATCCAGGAGACAGGCAAGCAGGCAGGAAGGTAGGGATCTAGGAGACAGGCAAGCTGGCAGGAAGGTAGGTATCTAGGAGACAGGCAAGCAGGCAGGAAGGTAGGTATCCAGGAGACAGGCAAGCAGGCAGGAAGGTAGGTATCCAGGAGACAGGCAAGCTGGCAGGAAGGTAGGTATCCAGGAGACAGGCAAGCTGGCAGGAAGGTAGGTATCCAGGAGACAGGCAAGCAGGCAGGAAGGTAGGTATCCAGGAGACAGGCAAGCTGGCAGGAAGGTAGGTATCTAGGAGACAGGCAAGCAGGCAGGAAGGTAGGTATCCAGGAGACAGGCAAGCTGGCAGGAAGGTAGGTATCCAGGAGACAGGCAAGCTGGCAGGAAGGTAGGTATCCAGGAGACAGGCAAGCTGGCAGGAAGGTAGGTATCCAGGAGACAGGCAAGCAGGCAGGAAGGTAGGTATCCAGGAGACAGGCAAGCAGGCAGGAAGGTAGGGATCTAGGAGACAGGCAAGCTGGCAGGAAGGTAGGTATCCAGGAGACAGGCAAGCAGGCAGGAAGGTAGGGATCTAGGAGACAAGCAAGCTGGCAGGAAGGTAGGTATCCAGGAGACAGGCAAGCAGGCAGGAAGGTAGGTATCCAGGAGACAGGCAAGCAGGCAGGAAGGTAGGGATCTAGGAGACAGGCAAGCTGGCAGGAAGGTAGGTATCCAGGAGACAGGCAAGCAGGCAGGAAGGTAGGTATCCAGGAGACAGGCAAGCAGGCAGGAAGGTAGGTATCCAGGAGACAGGCAAGCTGGCAGGAAGGTAGGGATCTAGGAGACAGGCAAGCTGGCAGGAAGGTAGGTATCCAGGAGACAGGCAAGCTGGCAGGAAGGTAGGGATCTAGGAGACAGGCAAGCTGGCAGGAAGGTAGGGATCCAGGAGACAGGCAAGCAGGCAGGAAGGTAGGGATCTAGGAGACAGGCAAGCTGGCAGGAAGGTAGGGATCTAGGAGACAGGCAAGCTGGCTGGAAGGTAGGGATCCAGGAGACAGGCAAGCAGGCAGGAAGGTAGGGATCTAGGAGACAGGCAAGCTGGCAGGAAGGTAGGGATCTAGGAGACAGGCAAGCAGGCAGGAAGGTAGGGATCTAGGAGACAGGCAAGCTGGCAGGAAGGTAGGTATCCAGGAGACAGGCAAGCTGGCAGGAAGGTAGGGATCTAGGAGACAGGCAAGCAGGCAGGAAGGTAGGTATCCAGGAGACAGGCAAGCTGGCAGGAAGGTAGGGATCTAGGAGACAGGCAAGCTGGCAGGAAGGTAGGGATCCAGGAGACAGGCAAGCAGTCAGGAAGGAAGGCAGACAGTCAGGAAGGCAGGAAAAAAGGCAGACAGTCAGGAAGGCAAGAAAGAAGACAGACAAGCCGTGAGGAAGACAGTCAAGCTGACAATCAGGAAGGCAGGAAAGAAGGCAGGAAAGAAGGCAGACAGTCAGTAAGGAAGACAGCCAGGAAGGAAGACAGCAGGCAGGAAGGCAGGAAGGAAGGCCGGAAGTGGTGAGGGGCGAGCAGGAGGGGCGGGAGGGGCAGGAGGGGCGCGAGGTGATCAGAGTAATGGTAGGGATAAAGAGGGCCGCGAGACCCTTCCTCTGAGGTCACAGCAGACCTGCGGATCTGGCCTGACCCTCGCCGGGGGAGGGGCAACTTTGGAGCAATATTTCTCACAATGCTTGGGGCAGGTTTTGGAGAAAAGTTGGGGCAATATATCTCACAATTTTTGGGGCAACTTTTTGGGAAACTTTTGGTGCCAATTTTAGAGCTGTATGGGAAAATGAGGGGGCAATTTTTTGGACAATTTTTGAGGCTACTTTTTGGGCAACTTTAGGGGCATACTTGCTCAAAAAACTGGGGGCAAGGCAAGCCCCTTCAATGTGGCACGTGAACTTGTATCAAAATCATAAAGCTGTACGCTCAAAATGAGTTATTTCGATGTGTCAAAGCGGTCGGAGTGAGCTTTTTTCTACGTATATTTCAGCGCATTCAAAATTGGCTTTGTTCGCAGGATTTTCCTGATAAAATTTACATAAGAGATTGCAGCTGACAGGATGGGCTGCAATATTGAGTAAAAAATTTACAAAAAGGTAGAGAACAAACAAGAATAAATATGTGGATGCAATTCGGCACAAGACTTGGAGCAAAATGTGAGGTAGTCGCAAAGAACGTCTGAAAAATACTGCACTGGATGCGCAAAAAAGTACTTGTTACAAACAGAGTACGCACGATCCTGGGGAAAATCACATCCAAGTTTCCGTTAAATAGGCTTCAGAAAACATTTGTAACTAGTTATTATCTCTGAGACAAATCTGATTTGTTCTAAAGTAAGGCCCGCGTAGCGTAGTTCACCGCAACAACGTTCGTGACAGGGCAGATCGCCGCAGCATTTCGGACAGCGGCCGAGGCTGCCGTATGACTGCGTTAGACTGCGCAATTTCAGCAAGATGTTTAAACTAAGATTAGATAATTTCGGAAAATACTGGGAACTAATTATTACCTCTGAGAAACAATTTGATTGGCATTTAAAGGCCCGCGGAGCGCAGTTCACCGCAGCAACATTCGATAAACGCCAGATTGCCGCTGTATTTCGGATAGCGGCCGAGGGAGCCGTTTGGCTGTGCCGTTTCACCAAGATATATGAACTAAGATTAGATTAAATGTTAGTTAAAGCCTCCCTAACCGCTGAAAAAAGCGTTCCGAAGAGAGGAAGGAGGAAGGCCCCATTTATTATGGAGATAAGGGAACGCAGAATCTACGCACAAGGTGCATAGAAACAGTAAACTAAGAAAGAAGTTCATGAAACAAGATACAAGTTGGAGAAGAGAGTTGTACGTGCTGAAAGACAGGACAGCAGTGAACAAAAGAAAGGTGGTCCTTAGCATAACAAAAAAAAATTATTCCAACAAAAAGGACTACCTAACATTCAGCTCGGGCCCTCGCACATTTTCCCCCTGAGAGTAACTAATTCCCACAGCTACAATAGCTGTACCTCCCTGAGGTATGAACTGCATACAGATGCTGAGATCAACTGAACATTTTTGCGTTGTGAGACACCTGAATTACCCTCCCCAATTTTAGCATCACGATTCACAGCTCAACATTTTAGTCTTGATCTAATCATGATGTAACAGGATTCACCATCTGTCCGTCCCGATGACGACGGTGATATTCACTAGTGTTCGAACAGTATTTTGGAATTCGAAGTTCCAGGCAGGAGAATCTCTGAATGGAGGTAAAAAAAACTCGGTAGAGTCAACGAGGCAGATTCCTGAGAGAATTTTAATTTTCTGCGTTGGTTAGCTTCAAACGACAAGTTCTGGCTCAACTCGAAACGCAAAGCATATCTACGCAATTTTGCTCAAAATTTTATTCCAAAACTTAAAAAATTATTTTTTGTTATTCCAAAATATTTAAAAATTGTTTAAATGGTAACTGTTATTATATTCAAATGTTATTTAAATGTTAATTTCGCTCTTATTAAGCAATTTCTCTGGTGCCACGAAATAATAACTACGAGCAACACGAGTCATAACGACAGCAACCTCATGGAACAGACAAGAGACCGTACATTCGTATGTGAGGACTAATGAAATACATATAGTATGCGAGGGCTTCGTTTCTAAACGCAATGACAAAATTTGTATATTCAATTAAATCATTTGTATGTGCAATGATATAATTTATAATTTAATTATATAATTTGTACACTCAATGAAATCATTTGTATAAGAATGATATAATTTGTCGCGAAATTATATAATTTGTACACGCAATGAAATCATTTATATATGCAATGAAATCATTTATATTTGCAATGATATAATTTGTATTTGAAATGATATAATTTTTCACGAAATTATATAATTTGTATACGCATTGAAATCATTTGTATTTGCAATGATATAATTGTCACGAAATTACATAATTTGCTAAAGCAATTCACTAATTTGTTAACAATCCGATAATTTGTAAACAATCCCATAATTTGTAAACGCAATCCAATAACTTGCTGACGCAACAAAACCATTTGTATCTGTAATGATATAACTTGCATCCATCAAAAGTCTACGGCAGTTCACTGCATGTATCAAAGAAGTCCGGTGCACATCACCAACCTTGGGAGACATGCTGGAAAAAACAACACAAAAAGACTGATATTGTATGTAGCCACAGAGCCAAGAAAGCATAGGCCGAGCGAGATGGGGATCTCATAAGTCCCGAGTTCACGGTTTCATCAAACTTGGAGAGAATGCCGTCGTTGATGAAAACTACGGAGGCCTTCCAGCAAAATAACAGAGGTCTGTGATATCATCAACGCTCACAAGACGGACGCTATCGAGTTATTCACGGTATTTTTGGAGGGGCAGCGCAGCCTTGGAAGGACTTGAGAGCGGCTCGCCGGCAGATAGAGAACGGATGCCCACCTCAGAAAACGCGATGTGGTCGTGCCATGTTCGTGTCGACTCCGACCCGATGTTATTAAAAGAATCTGCGTCGTCGTAACGGGAGATGGTCGTGCGATATTGGTATGGTTTTAAAAGAATCCGCGTCGTCGTAACGAGATGAGTTGATGCACTATGCAAGTTCACTCCTGTCCGATGTTAAAACAATCTGCGTAGTAGAGGTACAGCGGGCATTGTAAGTTTTGAAGTGGTTAATGTTGCAGACCTTAACTGCCTGTGTGAGTAGGCTGTGTTATACTGGTGCAGTGCAGGTCAGTAGAGCAGGCCGCCAGTGCCAGTATAAGCAGGCTGTGTCACACTGGCGCAGGTCAGAAAGCCTGCAACTGACGACTGAAGCCAAAACGATTTTTGGAGAACACTGAACTTTAAGACTTAACGTGAGCAATTTTTGTATTGGTTACTTGATCTTTGAATTACGCGCCTAAAACTACCAATATTCCTAACGTAGAGCACAATCCCCACACACGCGACATGATGTGTGCCTCATTTGTGTTATACGCGTGCAACACACACCACAAGAGAACACAAAAGACAAGAGAACACACAACACAAAAGAACGCACAACACAACAGAACGCACAGCACAAGAGAACGCACACCACACATTACGCACACCACACATTACGCACAGCACACATTACGCACAGCACACACTACGCACACCACACATTACGCACAGCACACACTATGCACAGCACACACTACGCACACCACACATTACGCACACCACACATTACGCACACCCCACATTACGCACACCACACATTACGCACACCACACATTACGCACACCACACATTACGCACACCACACATTACGCACACCACACATTACGCACACCACACATTACCAATGCAAAGGGCTCATTTCTCACGACCACCCAGTTTTAGCATTTTCGAGACCAGTCACTCATTCCTTTTTTCGATCAAAGTTGGCATTTTTGGGGGCCAAAATTGACCCTTTTTTGCGGTTTAAAGTTTTTTAACATTACTTTCCTTCAGATGAAAAGCAGCTCTGATCACGTGTTACCAAAGAGAACCTGACTACCAACTAAGTCATTTTCCGCATCACAATCACAGACCAATATTTACGTGCGTTTGCTAACGAGCAGCACTAAAGCACGGAGTATCATTGCTAACAAAAGGTTATAACTTATACACAGGAACACCATTCCTTATTGCTTATAAAAAGTCATTGCTTATAAAAAGGTCATTGCTCATAAAAAGGTCACTGTTTAAAAAAAAAACACAACTTAAAAAAATAATAGTTATTGCTAATAAAAATATCATTGCTTATAAACAGGTCATTGCCTATGGAAAGGTCATTGCTTTAAAATAACGTTACTTAAAAATCACCACTCATTGCTTGTAAAAAAGTCATTGCTGACAAAAAGGAAGGCTATTCCGGCGTTCAGTATCCGTGCAGCGGTGCAAGACAGGCCCGGCAAGCGGCGCTTCAAAGCAAGGCAGGTGACGGCCAATCAGGCGGCTTAACGACTCAGGAATAGCAGCTTTGCTTTTGTTGGGGGTGGTGAGACGCCAGGCAGGCAAGGCAAGCAAGGCAGGCAAGGTAAGCAAGGCAGACAAGGCAGACAAGGCAAGCAAGGCAGACAAGGCAGACAAGGCAGACAAGGCAAGCAAGGCAAGCAAGGCAAGCAAGGCAAGCAAGGCAAGCAAGGCAAGCAAGGCAAGCAAGGCAAGCAAGGCAAGCAAGGCAAGCAAGGCAAGCAAGGCAAGCAAGGCAAGCAAGGCAAGCAAGGCAAGCAAGGCAAGCAAGGCAAGCAAGGCAAGCAAGGCAAGCAAGGCAAGCAAGGCAAGCAAGGCAAGCAAGGCAAGCAAGGCAAGCAAGGCAAGCAAGGCAAGCAAGGCAAGCAAGGCAAGCAAGGCAAGCAAGGCAAGCAAGGCAAGCAAGGCAAGCAAGGCAAGCAAGGCAAGCAAGGCAAGCAAGGCAAGCAAGGCAAGCAAGGCAAGCAAGGCAAGCAAGGCAAGCAAGGCAAGCAAGGCAAGCAAGGCAAGCAAGGCAAGCAAGGCAAGCAAGGCAAGCAAGGCAAGCAAGGCAAGCAAGGCAAGCAAGGCAAGCAAGGCAAGCAAGGCAAGCAAGGCAAGCAAGGCAAGCAAGGCGAGCAAGGCAAGCAAGGCAAGCAAGGCAAGCAAGGCAAGCAAGGCAAGCAAGGCAAGCAAGGCAAGCAAGGCAAGCAAGGCAAGCAAGGCAGGCAAGGCAGGCAAGGCAGGCAAAACAGGCAAGGTAAGCAAGGTAAGCAAGGCAAGCAAGGCAGACAAGGCAAGCAAGGCAGACAAGGCAAGCAAGGCAGACAAGGCAAGCAAGGCAGACAAGGCAAGCAAGGCAGACAAGGCAAGCAAGGCAGGCAAGGCAGGCAAGGCAGGCAAGGTAACTATAGCAGGTGAGGCACGTATGACAAACAAGGCGAGCAAAACAGGTAAAGCAGGTATGGCGGGTAAGGCAGGCATGACAAATAAGGCAGGTGAGGTAGGCAAAATAGGTAATGCAGTTAAGAAAGGCAAGGCAGGTAACACAGGTAAGGCAGGTAACACAGGTAAAGCAGGTAACACAGGTAAGGCAGGTAACACAGGTAAGGCAGGTAACACAGGTAAGGCAGGTGACACAGGTAAGGCCGGTAACACAGGTAAGGCAGGTAACACAGGTAAGGCAGGTAACACAGGTAAGGCAGGTAACACAAGTACCATAGGTAAGGCAGCTAAGGTACGCAATCTATTTTTGCTCGCCTGGAAGGCTAAGCACAAGAAAGTGCCACAAATAACTTCGATGCGTCCGTCCGAGCGACGGCGGCATTTTATATAAGTTATGGAGGGAGGATGTTGCCATGGCAACGCTTGCTTCTGGCGTCACTGGTGACTGATGCGAGAGACGCAGCTGAGGCTGCACCTGTCAAACTGCGCTGACGAGCACAGGGAATGAGTGACGAGCACAGGACTGTGCTCTGAAGCTGTGACTGTTGAACAGTGTGATGTGTGCTCTGAAGCTGTGACTGTTGAACTGTGTGATGTGTGCTCTGAAGCTGTGACTGTTGAACTGTGTGATGAGTGCTCTGAAGCTGTGACTGTTGAACTGTGTGATGTGTGCTCTGAAGCTGTGACTGTTGAACTGTGAGATGTGTGCTCTGAAGCTGTGACTGTTGAACTGTGTGATGTGTGCTCTGAAGCTGTGACTGTTGAACTGTGTGATGTGTGCTCTGAAGCTGTGACTGTTGAACTGTGAGATGTGTGCTCTGAAGCTGTGACTGTTGAACTGTGTGATGTGTGCTCTGAAGCTGTGACTGTTGAACTGTGAGATGTGTGCTCTGAAGCTGTGACTGTTGAACTGTGTGATGTGTGCTCTGAAGCTGTGACTGTTGAACTGTGAGATGTGTGCTCTGAAGCTGTGACTGTTGAACTGTGTGATGTGTGCTCTGAAACTGTGACTGTTGAACTGTGAGATGTGAGCTCTGAAGCTGTGACTGTTGAACTGTGTGATGTGTGCTCTGAAGCTGTGACTGTTGAACTGTGAGATGTGTGCTCTGAAGCTGTGACTGTTGAACTGTGAGATGTGTGCTCTGAAGCTGTGACTGTTGAACTGTGTGATGTGTGCTCTGAAGCTGTGACTGTTGAACTGTGTGATGTGTGCTCTGAAGCTGTGACTGTTGAACTGTGAGATGTGTGCTCTGAAGCTGTGACTGTTGAACTGTGAGATGTGTGCTCTGAAGCTGTGACTGTTGAACTGTGAGATGTGTGCTCTGAAGCTGTGACTGTTGAACTGTGTGATGTGTGCTCTGAAGCTGTGACTGTTGAACTGTGTGATGTGTGCTCTGAAGCTGTGACTGTTGAACTGTGAGATGTGTGCTCTGAAACTGTGACTGTTGAACTGTGAGATGTGTGCTCTGAAGCTGTGACTGTTGAACTGTGAGATGTGTGCTCTGAAGCTGTGACTGTTGAACAGTGTGATGTGTGCTCTGAAGCTGTGACTGTTGAACTGTGAAATGTGTGCTCTGAAGCTGTGACTGTTGAACTGTGTGATGTGTGCTCTGAAGCTGTGACTGTTGAACTGTGTGATGTGTGCTCTGAAGCTGTGGCTGTTGAACTGTGTGATGTGTGCTCTGAAGCTGTGACTGTTGAACTGTGAGATGTGTGCTCTGAAGCTGTGACTGTTGAACTGTGTGATGTGTGCTCTGAAGCTGTGACTGTTGAACTGTGTGATGTGTGCTCTGAAGCTGTGACTGTTGAACTGTGTGATGTGTGCTCTGAAGCTGTGACTGTTGAACTGTGTGATGTGTGCTCTGAAGCTGTGGCTGTTGAACTGTGTGATGTGTGCTCTGAAGCTGTGACTGTTGAACTGTGAGATGTGTGCTCTGAAGCTGTGACTGTTGAACTGTGTGATGTGTGCTCTGAAGCTGTGACTGTTGAACTGTGTGATGTGTGCTCTGAAGCTGTGACTGTTGAACTGTGTGATGTGTGCTCTGAAGCTGTGGCTGTTGAACTGTGAGATGTGTGCTCTGAAGCTGTGACTGTTGAACTGTGAGATGTGTGCTCTGAAGCTGTGACTGTTGAACTGTGTGATGTGTGCCCTGAAGCTGTGACTGTTGAACTGTGTGATGTGTGCTCTGAAGCTGTGGCTGTTGAACTGTGAGATGTGTGCTCTGAAGCTGTGACTGTTGAACTGTGAGATGTGTGCTCTGAAGCTGTGACTGTTGAACTGTGTGATGTGTGCTCTGAAGCTGTGGCTGTTGAACTGTGTGATGTGTGCTCTGAAGCTGCGACTGTTGAACTGTGTGATGTGTGCTCTGAAGCTGTGGCTGTTGAACTATGAGATGTGTGCTCTGAAGCTGTGACTGTTGAACTGTGTGATGTGTGCTCTGAAGCTGTGACTGTTGAACTGTGAGATGTGTGCTCTGAAGCTGTGACTGTTGAACTGTGAGATGTGCGCTCTGAAGCTGTGACTGTTGAACTGTGTGATGTGTGCTCTGAAGCTGTGACTGTTGAACTGTGTGATGTGTGCTCTGAAGCTGTGACTGTTGAACTGTGTGATGTGTGCTCTGAAACTGTGACTGTTGAACAGTGTGATGTGTGCTCTGAAGCTGTGACTGCATGTTGAACTGTGAGATGTGTGCTCTGAAGCTGTGACTGTTGAACAGTGTGATGTGTGCTCTGAAGCTGTGACTGTTGAACTGTGAGATGTGTGCTCTGAAGCTGTGACTGTTGAACTGTGTGATGTGTGCTCTGAAGCTGTGACTGTTGAACTGTGTGATGTGTGCTCTGAAGCTGTGACTGTTGAACAGTGAGATGTGTGCTCTGAAGCTGTGACTGTTGAACTGTGTGATGTGTGCTCTGAAGCTGTGACTGTTGAACTGTGTGATGTGTGCTCTGAAGATGTGACTGTTGAACTGTGTGATGTGTGCTCTGAAGCTGTGGCTGTTGATCTGTGTGATGTGTGCTCTGAAGCTGTGACTGTTGAACTGTGAGATGTGTGCTCTGAAGCTGTGACTGTTGAACTGTGTGATGTGTGCTCTGAAGCTGTGACTGTTGAACTGTGTGATGTGTGCTCTGAAGCTGTGACTATTGAACTGTGTGATGTGTGCTCTGAAGCTGTGGCTGTTGAACTGTGAGATGTGTGCTCTGAAGCTGTGACTGTTGAACTGTGAGATGTGTGCTCTGAAGCTGTGACTGTTGAACTGTGTGATGTGTGCCCTGAAGCTGTGACTGTTGAACTGTGTGATGTGTGTTCTGAAGCTGTGGCTGTTGAACTGTAAGATGTGTGCTCTGAAGCTGTGACTGTTGAACTGTGAGATGTGTGCTCTGAAGCTGTGACTGTTGAACTGTGAGATGTGAGCTCTGAAGCTGTGACTGTTGAACTGTATGATGTGTGCTCTGAAGCTGTGACTGTTGAACTGTGTGATGTGTGCTCTGAAGCTGTGACTGTTGAACTGTGTGATGTGTGCTCTGAAGCTGTGACTGTTGAACTGTGTGATGTGTGCTCTGAAGCTGTGACTGTTGAACTGTGTGATGTGTGCTCTGAAGCTGTGACTGTTGAACTGTGTGATGTGTGCTCTGAAGCTGTGACTGTTGAACTGTGTGATGTGTGCTCTGAAGCTGTGACTGTTGAACTGTGTGATGTGTGCTCTGAAACTGTAATTTCTCTGAATTTCGTTAACAAAAATCACATGAAAGTTCTTGGTGAATTACTTTCACAAATTATTTGGAACTGTTGTTAACACTCAGAAACAATTTGAAACCAGTTTTCAATTATAAACATGCACTTTTCCGCCATACGCGTCATGAAATTACACCAAAGAAACTCTCAGATGAAGCGAGGGTCAAAATCCTGATATATGAATTAAATATATGAATCTTCATTTAAATATGAATCTTTACCTAAATATGAACTTAAATATTCATCAAACGTTATTACCTACTCCATCAAACGGCAGTACCCAGTCCACCAAACGGCAGTACCCACTCCATCAAACGGCAGTACCCAGTCCATCAAACGGCAGTACCCAGTCCATCAAACGGCAGTACCCAGTCCATCAAACGGCAGTACCCAGTCCATCAAACGGCAGTACCCAGTCCATCAAACGGCAGTACCCAGTCCATCAAACGGCAGTACCCAGTACATCAAACGGCAGTACCCAGTCCATCAAACGGCAGTACCCAGTCCATCAAACGGCAGTACCCAGTCCACCAAACGGCAGAACCCAGTCCACCAAACGGCAGTACCCAGTCCGTCAAACGGCAGTACCCAGTCCATCAAACGGCAGTACCCAGTCCATCAAACGGCAGTCCCCAGTACATCAAACGGCAGTACCCAGTCCATCAAACGGCAGTACCCAGTCCATCAAACGGCAGTACCCAGTCCATCAAACGGCAGTACCCAGTCCACCAAACGGCAGTACCCAGTCCATCAAACGGCAGTACCCAGTCCATCAAACGGCAGTACCCAGTCCATCAAACGTCAGTACCCAGTCCATCAAACGGCAGTACCCAGTCCATCAAACGGCAGTACCCAGTCCATCAAACGGCAGTACCCAGTCCATCAAACGGCAGTACCCAGTCCATCAAACGGAAGTACCCAGTCTAAAAACATCAGTTCCTAACCCTTTAAACACGAGCTGCTAATCCTGCATGTGGGACCTCATAGACTAATTGAATGGGAGCTCCTAGTCTTTGAAGAAGAAAACGTAACCCTCAACTTATCATTATTTTGAAGAAGAGTTGCAAGCCTTTCAAACTGTAGCTAAAAGTCTATAAAATGGGACCTCATAGTTTTTTAAACGGGAGCTGCTAACCTTTTGAAAAGGAATCTGCCAGCCTTTTAAAAGGAATATGCCTGCCTTTTAAAATGAATTTGCCAGCCTTTTAGAAGGAATCTGCCAGCCTTTTGAAAGGAAGCTATCAGCCTTTTGAAAGGAAGCTATCAGCCCTTTAAAAAGAATCTGTCAGTCCTTTAAAAAGAATCTGTCAGGCCTTTAAAAAGAATCTGCCAGCCTTTTAAAAGATATATGCCTGCCTTTCAAAATGAACTTGCCAGCCATTTAAAAGGAATCTGTCAGCCCTTTTGAAAGGATTCTGTCAGCCCTTTAAAAAGAATCTGCCATCCTTTTGAAAGGAATCTGTCAGCCTTTTAAAAGGAATCTGCAGTCTGTCAAAAGGACGAGCCAGAGAGACGGGCGGCTGCTCAGCAGCAGACAGGAAGCAAGGCGGAAGAAAGGAATATCGTCTCCCCAAGCGACCTCTCGACCTGCTGTCGTTTTATGGTGGGGATGTGCTGGGGAAGTGGTGGAGAAGTGCTGTGGATGTGCTGTGGATGTGCTGGGGAAGTGCTGGGGAAGTGCTGGGGAAGTGCTGGGGATGTGCTGGGGATGTGCTGGGGATGTGCTGGGGATGTACTGGGGATGTGCTGGGGATGTGCTGGGGATGTGCTGGGGATGTGCTGGGGAAGTGCTGGGGAAATGCTGGGGAAGTGCTGGGGAAGTGCTGGGGAAGTGCTGGGGAAGTGGTGGGGAAGTGGTGGGGATGTGCTGGGGAAGTGCAGGGGAAGTGGTGGGGAAGTGGTGGGGAAGTGCTCGGGAAGTGCTCGGGAAGTGTTGGGGAAGTGCAGGGGATGTGCTGGGGATGTGCTGGGGAAGTGCTGGGGAAGTGCTGGGGAAGTGCTGGGGAAGTGGTGGGGAAGTGGTGGGGATGTGCTGGGGAAGTGCAGGGGAAGTGGTGGGGAAGTGGTGGGGAAGTGCTGGGGAAGTGCTGGGGATGTGCTGGGGAAGTGCAGGGAAAGTGGTGGGAAAGAGGTGGGGAAGTGGTGGGGAAGTGGTGGGGAAGTGGTGGGGAAGTGGTGGGGAAGTGGTGGGGAAGTGGTGGGGAAGTGGTGGGGAGTGCTGGGGAAGTGCATGGGAGGTGCTGGGGAAATGCTGGGAATGTGCTGGGGATGTGCAGGGGAAGTGCTGGGGAAGTGCTGGGGAATTGCTGGGGATGTGCTGAGGAAGTGCTGGGGAAGTGCTTGGTGTGTGCTGGGGAAGTGCTGGGGAAGTGCTGGGGATGTGCTGGGGAAGTGCTTGGTGTGTGCTTTGGAAGTGCTGGGGAAGTGCTTGGTGTGTGCTGGGGAAGTTCTTGGTGTGTGCTGGGGAAGTGCTGGGGATGTGCTGGGGAAGTGCTTGGTGTGTGCTGGGGAAGTGCTGGGGAAGTGCTTGGTGTGTGCTGGGGAAGTGCTGGGGAAGTGCTTGGTGTGTGCTGGGGAAGTGCTGGGGAGTGGAGGTAACACCACATGGGGAAGCCGGAAGAACATTCCAGGGAACATATCATCAGCGCTTCACATTTGCTATACATACGATGAAGCATGAGAAGAAACGGCTAAACCTAGGAAGGAGAAACGGTGAAGTTTAAAACCGACGATATGAAAAATGTTCGAAGCGTGAAAAAGAAACGGCAAACCTTCGGAATCTGAAATGGTGAACTTTTATAGCAACGTTGTGAAACTTCTGCTCCGATTTTCCGCTCACGCAATGAATGAAAACAAGATCTTTCCTGGTGAATGGGCAATGAAAATTTTTTTTTACCGCTTGAACACCAGTTCAATAGCAAGGGATTCGTGAATAAATTTAAAAATTGTGCGGTTTTGTTTTCAGCTTTGTGCATGAATGGCACTATGTTCGGTTTTTGAAGTGTAATGTTAAATTCTGCGATGTTTTCAACATGTGAAATAAACCGTGAAAATTCATGTCAGTTAATAGAGGATGTCGGGAATATGTTTTCTTCTGCTGACCACTTTGACTGCGGCAGGTGAAACTGAAGTTCAGTATTCAGCTCAAATGTAAAGAGTGATTGTAAAAACTAATTTCAGAAATTACAAACATTAACTGAATCGTGACTTCATTTTGCTTTAATTAAGCATTTATGAAAATTGAGTTTGTGACTACTGGTCGGTCATTAGCATCATAAAAATCCACTCCGTGGCCACCGGTGGTGCATGTTGCAGTCAGTCAAATTGTCAAAATGATTTTGAAGTTGTTCTTTGCTCTTACCTTTGTAATTAATTCAGGATTATTATTATTATTATAATATAAGAAATTTTTAGCCTCCCTTAACCACGACAAAGATGTTCCAAGAGAGGAAAGAGGAAGGCACCATTTAGTATGGAGTTGAAGGAACGCGGAATCTATGCACAAGGTGCACAGAAACAGTAAGATAGGAAAGAAGTTCATGAAACAAGAAAAAAGTTGAAGAAGAAAGTAGTAGGTGCTGAAAAACAGGACAGCAGTGAACCGAAAAAAGATGGTCCGTAACAAAAAAAAACCTATTTTATTACAACAAAAAGGAAGCCTACCTAACCTTTAGCTCAGGCCCTTACATAGTCCCCCTGGGAGCGCCAATTCCCATAGATACAATAGTTGTATCCCCCTTAGGGGAAAATTTATTGAGGATTTCAAAGACGGAGGTGACATTTCAGATGCACGATACTCGAATTATTTTTGTACTGCGAATGTTACTTTATCTGCATAGTGAGTTGAACGCCCAGTGTGTTGAACGCAGTAATTCTTTTTTTGCCGGAGCATGCATGTTTTTCGCCGCCAAAGCGATTTAATTACTGGGCGGCGAAAAACATGCATGCAGGCTGCGAAAAAATTATACTGGGAAGTCACATAAGTTTATTTTGGTGTCATTAGACCGTGCAAAATAATTCGAAAATATTTAGTAACTTAAATTTTAAAAATGAAAATAGTTAAATATTTTATATATTTAACATATTTAATTGCCCTAAAATTTAACAGTAGATATTGCGTCACGAGTTTTCTGTCGACGAGCTTTGTATTTACTGTGTATTTTATGTGTTTTCTTACGTATTTTATCTATTTATTCATGGTAACACTGCAGGTATTTTCAGCATGGCGTACATAAAAACGTTTTCCTAAGCGTGTAATCAAAAAGTGTTTAATAACATGTGTCATTGTAATTTTTTCATCTCAAATCTTCCTGTTATTTTTTCAATAAATTCGTAAAATTTCGTTCATGAAGCTCTAGCATTAAATTCGTAAAACTCTATTCGTAAAATTCTATCAATAAATTCGTAAGCTAATTACAGGAGGTGATTTATGGGCCTCCGGGAAAACTGAATAAAATTGCTGCCGATGAAAATCCAAATTTGAGATCTATATTATTCAAAAAATATTCCAAAGTTTTAATGAGGCAATAGATACAAGTCTTATGAGATAATTTGGAGAAAAGAGCATTAAATTTAGGAACTTGAATATCATAAAAGAAAACTTTGCTGAACCTTAAACAAGAATGAAAAACACTCGAGTGAACGTCAGTCAGCGTATGAGAACACATCTCGGAACACCCTTTAAATCAATGGTTCCCAACCTTATTTTCACCCCGTACTCCACAAGCACCCCAGATTGGGCACCTCTGGGAGATAAGCCCCCCGGGAATATCGTCTCGCACCCCTGGAATATCGTCTCGCACCCCTGGAATATCGTCTCGCATTCCTGGAATATCTCGCACCCCTGGAATATCGTCGCGCACCCCTGGAATATCGTCTCGCACCCCTGGAATAACGTCTCGCATCCCTGGAATATCTCGCATCCCTGGAATATCTCGTACCCCTGGAATATCGTCTCGCACCCCTGGAATAACGTCTCGCATCCCTGGAATATCTCTCATCAACTGGAATATCGTCTCGCACCCCTATGCGATACAAGCACCCCAGGGTGGGCACCCCTAGGGGATGACCCCCTGGAATATCGTCACGCATCCCTATGGGACACAAGCACCCCGGTTTGAGCACCCCTGCTCAAGACGACGCTGAGACGGAGGCAGGCGGTGAGCAGCTGCCGCTGAGCACAGGAAGTGAGCGTGGGAGCGAATCGAGCAAAAAGAGACGTGCGCTCTAGCTACGCGAAGCAGCTGGCGACACATGCCTCGTACACGGCACTCAAATCAAACCAAAACGAAACAGAAGAAAAACGAAAAGAGGTGACGAAGGTTGTTGGAAGCCACTGAATTTTTGATCGACGTGTCATTTTTGTATTATTCATATATAATTTGAACCAAAAGTAGAGGTGGTTCAAAAAAATATCTCGCTGTCATGAAAAACGTCCCTGTTTTTCATGCGTTTGAAATTATCTCGCAAAACTGGGATTTAGTTTTTGTTCCACGAATTTGAAGGTAGTGTGGTGTCCAGGTGGTATAGCGAAGAGATGGTGGGGCATAGAGGTGGTGTGGCATAGAGGTGGTGTGGCATAGAGGTGGTGTGGCGTAGATGTGGTGTGGCGTAGAGGTGGTGTGGCGTAGAGGTGGTGTGGCGTAGAGGTGGTGTGGCGTAGAGGTGGTGTGGCGTAGAGGTGGTGTGGCGTAGAGTTGATGTGGCGTAGATGTAGTGTTGAGAGGGTGTACAGGTGGTGTGGTTAAGAAGCAGCGAGGCGTTGAGGTAGCGTCTCGGTGGTGGTGAGGGTGGAGGCGGGGGTAGAGATGAGGGTGAAGGCGAGAGTAAAGGTGCTGGATAGAGGAGAGGGTAGAGGTGAGGGTACAGGTGAGAGCAGAGGAGAAGGCAACGGTGAGGGTAAAGGAGGGGGGTGGAAGAGAGGGCAGAGGAGAGGGCAACGGTGAGGGTAGAGGGTGTAAAGGTGAGGGCAAAACAGGGGGAGGAGGAGGGAGAAGGGGCATCGAAACAAGGGGAGAAGATCACGTGTCCGGAGACGCGTGCGGACCAGAACCCCCCCCCCCTTTTCCCCTCACAACCTCCCCTTCCACCGTTCCCCTCACCTGCCACTCAACGAAATTTTACCCGAATACACTTCCATAAAATTATGGAGACTATTTTTAAGCCCACCTTCTGAACAGACGGGTCAACTTACAATGAGAATAGGGAGCAATTACAGGAGCTTAAGAACGTGCTTCAATACATCTGACTTCTGTGGCAAACATAATGGGGATTGGTGCATTGGATTCAAAAGATACTTCACAGTCGTCCGTCCTTAGCCTTAGGAGACGCTCATTGAAAATGCGACGTGGCACGACTTCCAAATCAGGGCGAAATTGGGTCCTTTGCATGAGATGGTGTGCCTGTGAGAAGGTTTTAGTGAGGAGGTTTTAGTGAGAAGGTTCGGATTGAGATAGTGTTCCAGTGAGGAGATTCCAGTGAGAAGGTTCGGATTGAGATAGTGTTCCAGTGAGAAGGTTTCAGTGAGGAGATTCCAGTGAGAAGGTTCGGATTGAGATAGTGTTCCAGTGAGAAGGTTCGGATTGAGATAGTGCTCCAGTGAGAAGGTTCTGATTGAGATAATGTTCCAGTGAGAAGGTTCGGATTGAGATAGTGCTCCAGTGAGAAGGTTCGGATTGAGATAGTGTTCCAGTGAGAAGGTTAGGATTCGTTTCACGGTGGTTGTTACCACGTTACAAAATTCAAAGTGAAAATTCAACAGGATTTCATTCAGCAGGATCAATTATAAATTAATTGATTTCAAAGAGTTAATTAAAGCTTGGCAATGGTATTAGAGATTATGGTTTATTTGATTACGCAGAAGCCTTTAAAATTCATCGAAAATTCAGAACAATAGAACCTTTGTACCAAAAATATTTAATTAATCTTAGAGGGAAACATTATACGCGTGGAGTTCGAAGGGCGGAAAGCAATTAAAATTCGAGACCTGAGAAATGGAAATCAGGGCGCTGGAAAGGAAAAGAAATCAGGGCGCTGGAAAGGAAAAGAAATCAGGGCGCTGGAAAGGAAAAGAAATCAGGGCGCTGGAAAGGAAAAGAAATCAGGGCGCTGGAAAGGAAAAGAAATCAGGGCGCTGGAAAGGAAAAGAAATCAGGGCGCTGGAAAGGAAAAGAAATCAGGGCGCTGGAAAGGAAAAGAAATCAGGGCGCTGGAAAGGAAAAGAAATCAGGGCGCTGGAAAGGAAAGGAAATCAGGGCGCTGGAAAGGAAAGGAGTTCTGCCGCTATATGTATAGCGCCTACCCCGGGGCAGTTTGAGATGTGCAAATTAGGTGTATACCGCTATATCAAATGTATGGAAATAAGTTGTATCTATTAGTAACGTAACTTCACGCTACAGTACTAGCTAGAGGTAGATCTGCTATAGTGTGGTAGACCTCACGCTATAGTACTAGCTAGAGGTAGATCTGCTATAGTGTGGTAGACCTCACGCTATAGTACTAGCTAGAGGTAGATCTGCTATAGTGTGGTAGACCTCACGCTATAGTACTAGCTAGAGGTAGATCTGCTATAGTGTGGTAGACCTCACGCTATAGTACTAGCTAGAGGTAGATCTGCTATAGTGTGGTAGACCTCACGCTATAGTACTAGCTAGAGGTAGATCTGCTTTAGTGTGGTAGACCTCACGCTATAGTACTAGCTAGAGGTAGATCTGCTATAGTGTGTTAGACCTCACGCTATAGTACTAGCTAGAGGTAGATCTGCTATAGTGTGGTAGACCTCACGCTATAGTACTAGCTAGAGGTAGATCTGCTTTAGTGTGGTAGACCTCACGCTATAGTACTAGCTAGAGGTAGATCTGCTATAGTGTGGTAGACCTCACGCTATAGTACTAGCTAGAGGTAGATCTGCTTTAGTGTGGTAGACCTCACGCTATAGTACTAGCTAGAGGTAGATCTGCTATAGTGTGTTAGACCTCACGCTATAGTACTAGCTAGAGGTAGATCTGCTATAGTGTGTTAGACCTCACGCTATAGTACTGGCTACAGGCAGACCTCATGCTATAGTGCGGTAGACCTCACGCTATAGTACTGGCTACAGGCAGACCTCATGCTATAGTGCGGTAGACCTTACGCTATAGCAGCATCAAAATTAGCGCCTACGGACTCAAAAACCAGCCAAGTAATAATCAACGAACGCGTTTTGATGGACGTCAAAAAAAAGTGATTATTGAACACAGAGTGCAGCAGCCAATCCTGCATTTTTAGAAGGCTGTCGAAGCCTAAAAATGCAGGATTGATTGCTGTACCCTGTACAAACTTTCGCTGCAAGGTGAGCAGCTTGTGATTGACATAAAGTTTTGAGTAAAAAATACAAATGTAAATGAAAAAAGGATAGTCGTAATTTCCAAAAGTTGAAGCAGAGAACGTAAGTTGACGCGTTAGCTTTCAAAATCTCATGAATAGAACCCCTTACCTGTACAGTTGATGGATATGTTCGGGTAGCTTTGATAATATTCATGTCAGGGGTTGATGAACACTCACTACACCTGGTACGTTTGGAAACAGGAACCGTGAATACGTGTAACATATTCAGGTTATTACTCAGGTTGTGTATCACCCATTCTAACTTTTTCGCCGACGCATCGATGATTTTAGCCGCCCAGGGACAGTTTTTAAAAGAGGCAGCTAAAACTACAAATTTCCGGCAGAAATTTTACCCAGGGTAAAAGCGACAAAGTTGGATCAGAAAAATAAAATTTTTTCTATTTTCAAAAAAGTATAAACATGAAATGTTGATACATTGTTTTTTAAAATACATTAACATTAACATCCTTAACTGAAAATAACACATTGGTATCGTAACACCCTTGTATAATGTTGAAACAAAAAATGATTGACACAATAAAAGCACATCAAGAAACTCGCATATGACGTTCACAACAACAACACAACATTCGTCGAAGGACGAAGACTGCGTAGGTGGACACAAAAGTGACGATCGCGAGGCACATTGCGTACGGGCCCATTATTTTTCTGCTACCATCAACGCAAGACCGAACTTGAAACGCAATATCAATTTAGAAAGTTAACGGTGTTATTGATTAACGCTGGTATTGCTGAAGACAAGTAAGGTGAAAGTCTAGGGGAGATTTGGTGTTTGTTAGTGAAGAAACTTCTTGATTGCGGCAGTGCTGTGGCTGTGCTGTGGCGTGTGGCTATCGTGTGGCTGTGCTGTGGCGTGTGGCTGTGTTGTGGCGTGTGGCTGTGCTGTGGCGTGTGGCTGTGCTGTGGCGTGTGGCTGTGCTGTGGCGTGTGGCTGTGCTGTGGCGTGTGGCTGTGCTGTGGCGTGTGGCTGATATGCAACGCAAATTGGCAGGTCAACTTTGATGTACGACGCATATTGATCAACGCATTGATAGGTCAACGTCGCATATCAACATCAAGATACCTAAAGCAGCATAAGCATAATGCCTCTCACAAACGACCAGCTTCTTTTCAAAGAAATGCAGCATGTATTCTTGATTGTGGGAGTGCCAGAGACTGCAGGGCTGTGATAACCTCCTGGACGATCTTATCATGTCTCTGGCGTCCTTCAGTTCGCTGTTTCTTAGAAATGCTTTCAATGGCATTGTTTGCAACCGTGACGTCCTCTTTGGTGTGACATATAGAGGGCGTGTGGAGTACAGAGGGCGTGTGGAGTACAGAGGGTGTGTGGAGTACAGAGGGCGTGTGGAGTACAGAGGGTGTGTGGAGTACAGAGGGTGTGTGGAGTACAGAGGGTGTGTGGAGTACAGAGGGTGTGTGGAGTACAGAGGGCGTGTGGAGTACAGAGGGCGTGTGGAGTACAGAGGGTGTATGGAGTACAGAGAGCGTGTGGAGTACAGAGGGTGTATGGAGTACAGAGGGCGTGTGGAGTACAGAGGGTGTGTGGAGTACAGAAGGTGTGTGGAGTACAGAGGGTGTATGGAGTACAGAGGGCGTGTGGAGTACAGAGGGTGTGTGGAGTACAGAGGGCGTGTGGAGTGCAGAGGGTGTGTGGAGTACAGAGGGTGTGTGGAGTACAGAAGGTGTGTGGAGTACAGAGGGTGTATGGAGTACAGAGGGCGTGTGGAGTACAGAGGGTGTGTGGAGTACAGAGGGCGTGTGGAGTGCAGAGGGTGTGTGGAGTACAGAGGGCGTGTGGAGTGCAGAGGGTGTGTGGAGTACAGAGGGTGTGTGGAGTACAGAGGGTGTGTGGAGTACAGAGGGTGTGTGGAGTACAGAGGGTGTGTGGAGTACAGAGGGTGTGTGGAGTACAGAGGGTGTGTGGAGTACAGAGGGTGTGTGGAGTACAGAGGGTGTGTGGAGTACAGAGGGTGTGTGGAGTACAGAGGGTGTGTGGAGTACAGAGGGTGTGTGGAGTACAGAGGGTGTGTGGAGTACAGTGGGTGTGTGGAGTACAGAGGGTGTGTGGAGTACAGAGGGTGTGTGGAGTACAGAGGGTGTATGGAGTACAGAGGGTGTGTGGAGTGCAGAGGGTGTGTGGAGTACAGAGGGTGTGTGGAGTACAGAGGGTGTGTGGAGTACAGAGGGTGTGTGGAGTACAGAGGGTGTGTGGAGTACAGAGGGCGTGTGGAGTGCAGAGGGTGTGTGGAGTACAGAGGGTGTGTGGAGTAAAGAGGGTGTGTGGAGTACAGAGGGCGTGTGGAGTACAGAGGGTGTGTGGAGTACAGAGGGTGTGTGGAGTACAGAGGGTGTGTGGAGTACAGAGGGTGTGTGGAGTACAGAGGGTGTGTGGAGTACAGAGGGTGTGTGGAGTACAGAGGGTGTGTGGAGTACAGAGGGTGTGTGGAGTACAGAGGGTGTGTGGAGTACAGAGGGTGTATGGAGTACAGAGGGCGTGTGGAGTACAGAGGGTGTGTGGAGTGCAGAGGGTGTGTGGAGTGCAGAAGGTGTGTGGAGTACAGAGGGTGTGTGGAGTACAGAGGGTGTGTGGAGTACAGAGGGCGTGTGGAGTACAGAGGGCGTGTGGAGTACAGAGGGCGTGTGGAGTACAGAGGGCGTGTGGAGTACAGAGGGCGTGTGGAGTACAGAGGGCGTGTGGAGTACAGAGGGCGTGTGGAGTACAGAGGGCGTGTGGAGTACAGAGGGCGTGTGGAGTACAGAGGGCGTGTGGAGTACAGAGGGCGTGTGGAGTACAGAGGGCGTGTGGAGTACAGAGGGCGTGTGGAGTACAGAGGGCGTGTGGAGTACAGAGGGCGTGTGGAGTACAGAGGGCGTGTGGAGTACAGAGGGCGTGTGGAGTACAGAGGGGGTGTGGAGTACAGAGGGTGTGTGGAGTACAGAGGGTGTGTGGAGTACAGAGGGTGTGTGGAGTACAGAGGGTGTGTGGAGTACAGAGGGTGTGTGGAGTACAGAGGGTGTGTGGAGTACAGAGGGTGTGTGGAGTACAGAGGGTGTGTGGAGTACAGAGGGTGTGTGGAGTACAGAGGGTGTGTGGAGTACAGAGGGTGTGTGGAGTACAGAGGGTGTGTGGAGTACAGAGGGTGTGTGGAGTACAGAGGGTGTGTGGAGTACAGAGGGTGTGTGGAGTACAGAGGGTGTGTGGAGTACAGAGGGTGTGTGGAGTACAGAGGGTGTGTGGAGTACAGAGGGTGTATGGAGTACAGAGGGTGTGTGGAGTACAGAGGGTGTATGGAGTACAGAGGGTGTGTGGAGTACAGAGGGTGTGTGGAGTACAGAGGGTGTGTGGAGTACAGAGGGTGTGTGGAGTACAGAGGGTGTGTGGAGTACAGAGGGTGTGTGGAGTACAGAGGGTGTGTGGAGTACAGAGGGTGTATGGAGTACAGAGGGTGTGTGGAGTACAGAGGGTGTATGGAGTACAGAGGGTGTGTGGAGTACAGAGGGTGTGTGGAGTACAGAGGGTGTGTGGAGTACAGAGGGTGTATGGAGTACAGAGGGTGTGTGGAGTACAGAGGGTGTGTGGAGTACAGAGGGTGTGTGGAGTACAGAGGGTGTGTGGAGTACAGAGGGTGTGTGGAGTACAGAGGGTGTATGTTATATGAGGGAAATGTATTCAATATCCGTTTCCTAGAAAACTCATTTCCGTAGGAGAATTATTATGATTTGAAAAGGTTTTGATGCCTTCTCAGACTCTGTCATCACTTTCGAGATTGTGCCGCCAGTTACATCAACAAGTTCAGCCATTTCAAAAACGGCGCCACCCGTCTTCTGAGCTCCGACAATTTAACCTCCTTGAAATGAGATAGATCTTTCATTTTCATACATTTTATCGATCCTATCAGTCATTTTTGTAAATTTCATCAATCGCATCGGGAATTTTTGTACATTTTTTCGATCTCACCGCTCATTTTAGTGAATTTCATAGATTTCATCGGTCATTTTAGTGAATTTCATAGATTTCATCGGTCATTTTTGTAAATTTCATTGATTCCATTGCTCATTGTCGTGAATTTTATGGATTGTATATCTCAATTTTACAAATTTCATCGATCCCATTTGAATAATATCAACAAAAATGAAATAAAATACTGCCGACAATACATCAGACGACAAGCTTGGGGACACTTGCAAGAAGCTTCCTAAATTATGCTGTCTACACTCCATACCGTCTCTTTGTTTTTGATCCTCTCAATACTGAAGAATATTTCCTCCAGCATTAAGTTTACACTTCCAAGCTACGCCGGGAACTATTCTTTAACTCTTTGACTGCGACTTGCGTCACCGGTGGTACACGGAGGTAATTTTCATGATGATGCTGACCGACCATTAGTCGCAAACTCAATTTTCATAAATACTTAATCAAAGCCGAATGAAGATAAGGTCCAGTTCATATTTGCTATTTGCAAAAGGGTTTACTACAATTGACTTTAAATTTGAGTTTGGTGTTGAACTTAATAATTAGTTGCCGCAGTCAAAGTGTTGATTAACACTTTGACTGTGGCAGGTAAAACTGAAGTCTAATATTCAACTCAAATTTAAAGTCTATTCTAGTGAGCAACGTTAAAAATTTTGCACAGTCAAGGTGTGCCAAAGAACAGAAAGGCGAAGGCACCACCCAGTATGGCCCGAAGAAAAGGGCTGAAATGGAATCAAGTGAAAGGAAGAAAGGGCCGAAATAGAATCAGATGAAAGAAATGTGCGAGGTAGAATCAGTCGAAGGGAGCGAAGAGGCGAAGCAGAATAAGGCGGAAGGAAGATGCAATGTAGAATCAGATGGAAGGAGGGGGCGAAGTAGAATCAGAAGAAAGGAAGGAAGGAGCGAAATAGAATCAGATGGAAGGTACGGAAACAAAGATGCAGAACCAGGGGAATGGAGGAGGGGGAGACGTAGAAACAAGAGAAGGGAGCGAAGGGTCGAAATAAGATCAGACGAAGGCAGCGAAGGGCGGCACAACAAGCAATGCGAGCGGCATCCTGTGGGGGAATTTCCTGAGCTGCAGCCAAGTGGCAGGGGAGGGCGTGTGGTGGCAGCGTGGTGGCAGCGTGGTGGCAGCGTATGGACGGCAGCGTAGTGGCACTGTGGTGGCAGCGTGTGGATGGCAGCGTAGTGGCACTGTGGGGGCAGTGTGGTGGCAGCGTACGGACGGCAGCGTAGTGGCACTGTGGTGGCAGCGTATGGATGGAAGTGTAATGGCAGCGTGGAAGTGTAATGGCAGCGTATGGATGACAGTGTAGTGGCAGCGTATGGATGGCAGCGTAGTGTCAGCGTATGAATGGCAGCGTGGTGGCAGCGTATGGATGGCAGCGTGGAAGTGGAAGTAGTGGCAATCATCGAAGTGGCACACCTGACACAATGTGTCAAATCAATCCAGTGTCCGAGCCGTAGACACAACGCCTTACTTTGTAAACTCGAGTAACAGATGCTATAGTGACCGCACTAACTCAAATCTCTGTGATTTTTGGGTCTCCTGCGGCGATGTGATCTCAATTGTGAACTTGCTCTCAAAAATTAATAAAGGTGGTCACATGAAGCCTTTCGGTCACTCAATGTTACAGAAATTACTGTAGGTGAGATGCTTTTTTATATATCTTTCTGGTCAGAGCGGTGTGTTCTGGCCGCTACAGGCATGCTTTTAGAGCAAAAGTAAAGGAAAAATCACGGTAAAATTGCATGGCACGCTTGATTTGGCATCCCAACTCTCATCATGGTGAAAAGCAGCAAAAGAAATACCGTAAAAATCTCTGTGTAGCTTTAGTCGCGAGGAGGTTCGCCGGAATGCATTTGGCAATTGATGCTTTAATGAGCGTGCAACATGTGTTTAAGTTGATCAAAGCAGAAGTAACCAATGAAACCAAGCCTCGAAAGTAGATGAAAACCCTTAACAAAATGTGAAGCCTATGAAAAATCAGTAAAGTTCATTATCTATAGATGACACATGTGAAATGTGAAAACTTATTGTAATTTCAATCAGATTTATTATCTAGAAGTGAAACGTATTACAAAAAATGCAAATGTAATGAAATTCAATATTCAGAATTGATACGCGTAAAACTTAGAAGTTGAAGAAATTCAAAGAAATTCATTATCTACAATTAAAACACGTGAAATGCGAAAGATATCGATAATGTAATAAAATTCAGCCTCTGGAAGTGACATTCGTTGATTTATTAAGACTTTCGTGCGTAAAGTATGTAAGTTTCGTATTTTAACGCGTGACTTTGACGTGTTCATCATGACTCGCTTTCGTGACAAGCGAGACAGGGACATCGTGTGAGAAATGATTCAGACTTGAAACTAATCCTCAATCAAAGTAACTGATACGAAAAAAGTATATAAAATAACATCAAGCGAGCATTTCAATTTAATTAAGAAAAGAGGTGGAGTGAAGTTTTCGTCAATTTATATAGTCATACTTCTAGGAGATGTGAGAAAAATCAAATCAAATGAGCATTTCAATCTAAGAAAAAAGATAGATTTATAATTTTCAAAGCTTAAAAACTATTCTTTAAATTTTCCTCCGCAAAAGTTAAACATTCTTAATTACACGAGAAGAGTGAGATGCTAACATCGAACGAGCATTTTAATGCAGGAAAAAGGTAGAATAATAGTTTTCATATCTTTAATAATACATTTTAAATTCTTCACTAAAAGAAAACCAGATATCCTCAAAAAATTACTCTTCTAAATCAAGGTTAGAGAATAATTTAGGCTCTGAACAACTTATATCGCAGAGGAACAATTTTCCCATTAAAAAATCAGAAACAGAAACGGACCACGAATAGATCCTTGAGGAACCCCAAAAATAATTCTGGCTGAAGATTAACACTGTTTCAAATAAGAAAATTATAATGCAGAAAATGACAGTCATAACCACGAAATCAAAATGGGTTCCCTCAATCTTACAATACCGGCCTTTCACACCACACTGGATTGCTAGTCACAAACAAGATACTGTCATTTCGTTGAAGTGTTTTCAACTGGCTTATGTCTGCTTCCACTAGCACATTGCATGTTCAACCCTATGGTTTCCCTTTTATCTATTTCAATCTCGATTTTCTATCCCTACGACAGTAGTTCCTACCGCTCAACTTACGCACAATAAATTATTGTCACTAGCCCAAGCTCATACAGTAACTCTCCCAGGTGCCGCATGCACGCATATTTCCAGTAACTAAACCAGAACTAAAATTTGACTTACCGATAAATCTAAACTCAAATCACATTTTGATCAATTTAAGCGATTAATTTTCCACGAGCGAGACAGTAGTAGATTGTTTCTTTAGTACAATTGATACTTAGGTGTATTGTTACTTGAGGGCCCGAATAAGTTCATTGACTTCTACGGCATCCTATCATCAACGTTATTCTAAGGTGTACAACTATGTTAAGCTAATTCACTTAATTAACCTAGTTCCTCACTGGACTGATCAATGACTGATAGCCTGTACTGATGATTTGTTGAAGATATGTACCACTGCATTATAGTTCACCTGTGCTAGCAGTATTTCATGAGTTGGGTGGGAAAACAATTTCATTAGAGACAAAGTCTCTTCATTCATCTTTGGCTCACTTCACAAATCTTGCGACAGAAAGGGAGTACCACCGGTGGCCCCAGAGGGGATTTTCATAATGCTGCTGACCAACCAGTCGTCACAAGCTCATTTTTCATAAATACTTTTTCTTAATACTTAATACTTAATACTTTCATTTAGGCTTAATTAAGTATTAAAGATAAATACTTAATTTAAGCTAAATGAAGCTAGCTGTATGGTGCCTTTATTTAGCTTTAATTAAGTATTTAGCTTTAATACTTAATTAAAGCTAAATGAAGGCACGATCCAGTTCATGTTTTCTATTTTAAAAATTTCTCACCGCAAATGACCTTAAATTTGAGTTGAATATTGAATTTCGGTTTATCAAATTGCGGTCAAAGTGTTAAGAAATCTTGCGACAGAAAGGGAACGCCACATCATCGTGCAAGTCCTCGGAAATTCCCACTGCAACACTCAGACATGGCGCAAGACATTCCTCATTGAAAACTGTTGAAGCACGCTCTGCACTTCCTAAAAGTTTACGTTCATCTCTAAGTAAATCAAGGAACAAAACTCAGTACAATGGCTCGATGTGACGCTTTGTTCGCAGTGCGCAGCTCGATACTTGCGATGAAAAGCATGGAAATAAAAAGAGAGCACGTAACAAGCTACAAGACACAAATAACAAGCAAAACAACATGTTTGCACCTAAAATACCTTTTAATTCCCTTTTGATGTTGAAGTTGCTAAGAGAGTAAGTTAGAATTGACGTGGATACTGTGCTGTAATTACAACAAAGGGGTACATACTGCAATTCCAATCTGCAATTCCAATACTGGGTTACAATGTTTCATTAATATATGATGCAAAAGATCGCACCATCTTAGATATTTTTTCTCCCGGTAGCATTCGACATTTGAACAAAAGTACAACGAATATTGTAAAAATATGTAAGCTCACATATTTGTCAACAAAATAATGTATCAAAATTTACTTCGGTCGTTCTAATGCTCATTAGCAAGGCAGTGCGAATAGGGCAAGGCCAACGTTTGTGTATTACGCTTCGGACACCAAAACTATCGAATACTCAGTATTTCAAATTTACACGCTAAACTGCTGATAAATATTCACTTATATTCAGTGTTTCTTGTGCCCTGTGTTGTGGCAGCGAGTGTTGAGTTTTTGCACCAGCCCTCGATCTGGAGGGCGGCCAAGTGGTGAAGAGAGAGTCGTACCTCCGCCAGTTGCGAGACCTCATACCTCCGGCAGGTCCAACACCTCTATCTCCCCAGGTCCGACACCTCGTACATCCGCCAGCTCCAAGACCTCGTACCTCCCCAGATCCGACACCTCTTACCTCAACCAGCTGCAAGACCTCGTATCTCCCCAGGTTCGATACCTCGTAACTCAGCCAAATCTAAGACCTCGTACCTCCACTAGCTGCGAGACCTCATACCTCTGCCAGCTGCAAGACCTCGTAATCTGCCCAGGTCCGACACCTCGTACCTCCGCCAGCTGCGAGACCACGCGCAGCAACCGCAAACACCGACCCAAACAACGCGGGCCCAGGCGTGCCGCTATACTAACATGGCTGCTACAATTACAGTTTTAGCAAATGCGGGAACACGGGCCGCGAAAGTGAGGTGGAAGATATGCAGGACTGAATTACACGGGGCACAGCTGTTGCATCGAAAGCATGTGGGGCGCGACGTTCAAGTATTCAATACACCTTATGCCGTTAACTAAAACAGGAGTCTGAGTGATTACAATAAAAAAGACTATCGTAAAATTAGGGGTAGAGATCATTTCTGCCATTCACCAAAGTTTTTTTTGAGTTTGGGTTAATAGAAGGTGAACTAGTGTGTAATTAACTGGTGAATTTGAGCGCTTGGTGAAGTAATAGTCAGTAATTTCAGCCCTTTATCAAAGGTCTTTTGAGTTTGTGCCATTTGTTAGTGAATTGAGAATTTAAAAACGAGGAAAATTCCAAGGAACTTAATCATGTTTACTAAGAATACTTTCCGGAGTCCAGCTCCATCATCAGTTCTTAAAAGTACAAATCATTATGACTGCAATATAAGAAAAAACTAAATGTTGGATACAGTCATTAAAGGATATCGCGAAAACAAAAATATAATTAAGACGTGTCCATAATATAAAATTGACAAGATTGGTATATAGTTACAATTTGCAATGGGTAGGAACTGTGCAGTATTGTTGAGGGCCGGTTTTCGTTTAAAAATATGTAACGACTCTAAGTAAAATTCAAAGGTCACATGCAGTTGAAGCCAAATCCAAGATTTTGAAGTCCGCAGAGGATATCGGTACGTTGCATTTTTCTGCGTGATTACGTACTGCGGAGTGCGAGGAGTGTGCTAATTGGTTCCCGGTGCGGAAGCTTATACCCCGATGTTCGGCCATTATGGTATAAAAATTTAGTGACGTCATGCCGACGTACGATGATGTGCACTGCACACAACTGTAAGAATAGGTCAGAGAGGCTCGCTTCTCCATCGGAAGCGTATCCTTAATATTATTGTACCGGGAAAAAGAAGCAACATTAAAATTACTAACAAGAGCTACGCGTAGCTCTTGTTAATAATTTTAAGGCCATCTAAGAACTAATAGAGCACTTGGTAACGGTACGTCTGTTAACAGCTGTGTACACCTCACCAACCAACAGTTCGTCTGTTAACTGCTGTGTACACCTCACCATCAACAGTACGTCTGTTAACAGCTGTGTACACCTCACCAACCAACAGTACGCCTGTTAATAGCTGTGTACACCTCACCAACCAACAGTACGTCTGTTAACAGCTGTGTACATCTCACCAATCAACAGTACGTCTGTTAAAAGCTGTGTACACCTCACCAACCAACAGTACGCCTGTTAATAGCTGTGTACACCTCACCAATCAACAGTACGTCTGTTAACAGCAGTGTACACCTCACCAATCAACAGTACGTCTGTTAACAGCTGTGTACACCTCACCAATCAACAGTACGTCTGTTAACAGCTGTGCACACCTCAGCAAACAAACATTACTCCAGTTGTAACAGCTCAGGTAGCACACACTCCACTTTCCGAAGTGTTGTTTTTCTAGCCATATTTGCAACATGAAGTGCAATTTCCTGAACATTTCTGTACAGTCTGACAAGGAAACAAAGGCTGGCGTTTGTTTCCATGCAAAAGAAACGCTGAGGCGACATCAAATTGACGCTGCACACTCTCAGGTGCTGAAGTTCAGCTCTTCTTTATATCTTCCTTCCTTCCATCTGGTTCGTGTTCAGCGACTCGAGCGATGCCTTGCATAAAAATACAGGTAAAAATTGGCTTAGGAGATTAGGTCAAAAATCGTTGTGGAGATTAGGTCAAAAGTCGTTGTGGAGATTAGGTCAAAAGTCGTTGTGGAGATTAGGTCAAAAGTCGTTGTGGAGATTAGGTAAAAAGTCGTTGTGGAGATTAGGTCAAAAATCGTTGTGGAGATTAGGTAAAAAGTCGTTGTGGAGATTAGGTCAAAAATCGTTGTGGAGATTAGGTAAAAAGTCGTTGTGGAGATTAGGTAAAAAGTCGTTGTGGAGATTAGGTCAAAAGTCGTTGTGGAGATAAGGTAAAAAGTCGTTGTGGAGATAAGGTAAAAAGTCGTTGTGGAGATTAGGTCAAAAGTCGTTGTGGAGATTAGGTCAAAAGTCGTTGTGGAGATTAGGTCAAAAATCGTTGTGGAGATAAGGTCAAAAATCGTTGCGGAGATTAGGTCAAAAGTCGTTGTGGAGATTAGGTAAAAAGTCGTTGTGGAGATTAGGTCAAAAATCGTTGTGGAGATTAGGTAAAAAGTCGTAGTGGAGATTAGGTAAAAAGTCGTTGTGGAGATTAGGTCAAAAGTCGTTGTGGAGATAAGGTAAAAAGTCGTTGTGGAGATAAGGTAAAAAGTCGTTGTGGAGATTAGGTCAAAAGTCGTTGTGGAGATTAGGTCAAAAGTCGTTGTGGAGATTAGGTCAAAAGTCGTTGTGGAGATTAGGTCAAAAGTCGTTGTGGAGATTAGGTAAAAAGTCCTTGTGGAGATTAGGTAAAAAGTCCTTGTGGAGATTAGGTAAAAAGTCGTTGTGGAGATTAGTTCAAAAGTCGTGGCGGAGATTAGGCCTAAGGTCGTTGTGAGATGGTATTCGGTAGGAAAATCAGCGCTACGACATCAATAAAAATGGTTACAGAATTTTTAACACAGTGCGATCTACTCTGCCACAACGATGCAAAAACATGAAAAAGGGAATATTTCGGGTTGAAAATACTTCAATGGAGTATACAACCAATAAAGATAAATACAACTAACAGCCTATCATTTCATAAGACAGCGGGAGTTGCATTGCACACAGAGTGAGGGCATGACACACAGAGTGAGGGCATGACACACAGAGTGAGGGCATGACACACACACAGTGAAGGCATGACACAGTGAGGGCATGATACAGAGGGCAAAACTTTGTGTCTGATTTCGTACGTAGCTTCTGCGTTTGTTAGGGGGGAGGTGGGGAAGGGGAAGGGGGGTTAGGGGGACATAGTGAGGGGGAGGACTTGAGGAGCGTTGGCAACCGTGATCTGGGAGGCATTTGCCAAGCGCTGCTGTTGTTGCTGTTGTTAGTGCTGTTGGTGCTGTTTTTCAAGTTGCTGTT
Source organism: Morinoia aosen (assembly GCA_030386875.1). Taxonomy (NCBI): domain Eukaryota; kingdom Metazoa; phylum Arthropoda; class Malacostraca; order Amphipoda; family Talitridae; genus Morinoia; species Morinoia aosen. The sequence continues at coordinate 66,018,245 of CM059560.1, forward strand.
GTTAGTGCTGTTGATGCTGTTAGAGCTGTTTATGCTGTTAGAGCTGTTGATGTTGTTGATGCTGTTTTAGAGTTGTTGTTGTAGCTGCAGTTGTTTTTACTACTGCTGTTGCTGGTGCTGTTACTACTGTTTTTGTTGCTGTTCCTACTGATTCCGCTGTTATTACTGTTTTTGTTGCTGTTAATACTGCAGCCGCTGTTACTACTGTTTTTGTTGCTGTTACTACTGCTGTATATATATTGACTGTTGTTGCTGTTCAGACAAAGTTCCGCACCACTGCACAACGCTGCTGTGGCAGCACCAGCACTAAATAGATCGCGCGAAAAATTCAACAGGATGTACCCAGGGTTGGTGATACGGTTTTCTAATTCAGAAAATTCTTCCCTATCCAGGAAAAAACTTCTATGCATTCATGAAATAGTTTTTCCTGTTTAGGAATGAGTCCTTTCCTGTTCGGGGAAAAGTTATTTTCCATTCGGTAAAAATTTCCTTCTATTTCAGGAAAAAGTTCCTTCCGATACAAGAAAAAGTTCCTTCCTATTCAGGAAAATTCACGGAAAATAAAACAGAGCAAATATTTGTTCTCTAAGAAACAAACATTCAACTAAGGCAGGTTATAGGACGACATGCATGATACTAGAATTAGTGCTAGAGCGGCTAGTAAGTCTGTAAAGATTTATAAGACGAAAGAAAAGCAGAAGTTGAAATACTACGTAGTAATGATAATGAGTTAAAAAATACGGTGAATCATTGTTCTCAAATCAATTTCAAAAAATAAACAGAGGGGGTAAAAAATAGCGAACCATTGCTCCTAGAAAAAATATATTAACCGTAGGAAAAATAAAGCGAACCAATGCTCGTACAAAAATAAATTGCTCCTGGAAACAACAGAGCAAACCATTGCTCTTAGAAAAATATATCGATCTTAAAAAAAACGAAAGCAAACTATTGTTCTTAGAAATTTTTTTTGCTCATATAAAAAATTCTTTTGCTCATAGAAAATAATAAAGCGAACGAACCTTTGCTCTTAGAAAAATTGCAGAAGCCCAGAAAATAGACGCACGCTCCTCATCGTAATTTACTCAATCAACAAAGAGTTTTAGAGCGGAATCTTTTTTTAGTTTTTTATAATTACTTACACGTCAGTGGGCCAGGAATTTGAGCAATGATGCTCCAGCCGCGGTGCACTACTTTGGACGAGGGTTGTCAGATTTGTGTTCCCTTAACTTTGATCTGTTTTTTTAAACTTTTTTTTAAATATTTTTTTGGCGTTATTGCAACGCGAAGGTTGTCTCATAATGTACAAAAAATTCCTAGATGACTTTACTTCGCACAGCCCAAACAAGCAAAGGCTCGCGTTGCAAAGAAAGGGGAAGAAAAAAAATTAATTCCATTAAGAATGATATAAAAAAGATTGGTTTTCAAAATGTCTTAACATAAAGATGCTTAGTTGATGAACACACAAAGTATCGTAATTATACGCAAGTCAATTGCCGTAACAAATAATGGAGAGAAAACATGAGAATGAACTCAGTTCCTCAAATTTTTATAAGTTTGGGACTGAGAATGAAAGGGTGAAAGAGGCACAAAGGAGGGGTGGAAAAAGTGAAAAAGGGTGAAAAAGCACAGAACCAAGATGAGAAAGGCAAAGCAGGTTTTGAAAAAGGTAGAGAAGTGATTGGGACACAAGAAAAGGGCAGGGGCACAAAGGAGGAGCAGGGGCAAAATGAAAGGGGTAGGGACAAAAAGGAAGGGTCAGGGGCACAAAGGAGGAGCAGGGCCCAAAGGAAGGGTGGGGACAAAAAGGAAGGGCACAAAGGAGGGGCAGGGGTAAAATGAAAGGGGTAGGGACAAAATGAAGGGCTAGGGACACAAAGGAAGGTCAGGGGTAGGGACAAAAAGGAAGGGCACAAAGGAGGGGTTGGGGCACAAAGGAGGGGAACAGAGGGCTAGGGACACAAAGAAGGGCTAAGGACACAAAGGAGGAGCACAAAGTGTTTCCTCAAGACCGAAGGCTGGCACTTGGCACAAATTAGCGGCCATAATAAGGCGAGCAAAACGCTCACGAGTGAGCCAAAAATGAGCCTAACGAGCGTGTGTTCTAATTAATCCCATAATGGTAATTGTGAGCAAGACCAACAAAGCTAAAGGCCTCCATTACTTTAATGATAACTTATTGGGTAGGTAATTACAAGTAATGCTTGATGGAAGTTTGGAGAGAACATCAGGATGGGTAACGGCACGCTTCCGCTCATCTCGGGACCCGCGCGTTATTACAGGGCGCCCTGATGGCCGAGGTCCCGCCACGCTACCTTAATGCAATAAGGATCTGCCTCGGTAACTGCCCTGCAATACTGACCGCGGCTGGCGCAGTGAATTAATTATTGTTTTTAATGTGCTTTAGTGAAAATCCTTGCTTATTTTTAATATTCAACTCGTTAATTTAACCTGCAGACATTCCTGGTTGTATAGCAGGCACCTGCAGACATTCCTGGTTATATAGCAGGCACCTGCAGACATTCCTGGTTGTATAGCAGGCACCTGCAGACATTCCTGGTTTCATAGCAGGAATTTGAGGAATGATGCTCCAGCAGCGGTAAGCTAGTTTGGATGAGGATTGTCAGATTTACGTGGTCTCTAAATTCTGATTTGTTTTCTTATGTTTTTTTTTTTTTTTAATGTCTAATGTTTTTTAACGTTATTGCAATCAGTTGTTGCAATCAGTTATTCATCCAGGGCTGCAACTGCATAAAGCGACATCCAGGGCTTCAACTGCATAAACCGACGTCCAGGGCTTCAACTGCATAAACCGACGTCCAGGGCTTCAACTGCATAAACCGACGTCCAGGGCTTCAACTGCATAAACCGACGTCCAGGGCTTCAACTGCATAAACCGACGTCCAGGGCTTCAACTGCATAAACCGACGTCCAGGGCTTCAGCTCCATAAGCCGACGTCCAGGGCTTCAGCTCCACAAGCCGACGTCCAGGGCTTCAACTGCATAAACCGATGTCCAGGGCTTCAGCTCCATAAGCCAACGTCCAGGGCTTCAGCTCCATAAACCGACGTCCAGGGCTTCAGCTCCATAAACCGACGTCCAGGGCTTCAGCTCCATAAACCGACGTCCAGGGCTTCAGCTCCATAAGCCGACGTCCAGGGCTTCAGCTCCATAAGCCGACGTCCAGGGCTTCAACTGCATAAACCGACGTCCAGGGCTTCAACTGCATAAACCGACGTCCAGGGCTTCAGCTCCATAAACCGACGTCCAGGGCTTCAACTGCATAAACCTACGTCCAGGGCTTCAATAGCATAAACCAACGTCCAGGGCTTCAACTGCATAAACCCACGTCCAGGGCTTCAACTGCATAAACCGACGTCCAGGGCTTCAGCTCCATAAGCCGACGTCCAGGGCTTCAACTGCATAAACCGACGTCCAGGGCTTCAACTGCATAAAACGACGTCCAGGGCTTCAGCTCCATAAACCGACGTCCAGGGCTTCAACTGCAGAAACCGACGTCCAGGGCTTCAACTGCATAAACCGACGTCCAGGGCTTCAGCTCCATAAACCGACGTCCAGGGCTTCAGCTCCATAAACCGACGTCCAGGGCTTCAGCTCCATAAACCGACGTCCAGGGCTTCAGCTCCATAAGCCGACGTCCAGGGCTTCAGCTCCATAAGCCGACGTCCAGGGCTTCAACTGCATAAACCGACGTCCAGGGCTTCAACTGCATAAACCGACGTCCAGGGCTTCAACTGCATAAACCGACGTCCAGGGCTTCAGCTCCATAAACCGACGTCCAGGGCTTCAACTGCATAAACCGACGTCCAGGGCTTCAACTGCATAAAACGACATCCAAGGCTTCAATAGCATAAACCGACGTCCAGGGCTTCAACTGCATAAACCCACGTCCAGGGCTTCAACTGCATAAACCGACGTCCAGGGCTTCAGCTCCTTAAGCCGACGTCCAGGGCTTCAACTGCATAAACCGACGTCCAGGGCTTCAACTGCATAAACCGACGTCCAGGGCTTCAGCTCCATAAACCGACGTCCAGGGCTTCAACTGCATAAGCCGACGTCCAGGGCTTCAACTGCATAAACCGACGTCCAGGGCTTCAACTGCATAAACCGACGTCCAGGGCTTCAACTGCATAAACCGACGTCCAGAGCTTCAACTGCATAAACCGACGTCCAGGGCTTCAACTGCATAAACCGACGTCCAGGGCTTCAATAGCATAAACCGACGTCCAGGGCTTCAACTGCATAAGCCGACGTCCAGGGCTTCAACTGCATAAACCGACGTCCTGGGCTTCAACTGCATAAGCCGACGTCCAGGGCTTCAATAGCATAAACCGACGTCCAGGGCTTCAATAGCATAAACCGACGTCCAGGGCTTCAACTGCATAAGCCGACGTCCAGGGCTTCAACTGCATAAACCGACGTCCAGGGCTTCAACTGCATAAACCGACGTCCAGAGCTTCAACTGCATAAACCGACGTCCAGGGCTTCAACTGCATAAACCGACGTCCAGGGCTTCAATAGCATAAACCGACGTCCAGGGCTTCAACTGCATAAGCCGACGTCCAGGGCTTCAACTGCATAAACCGACGTCCTGGGCTTCAACTGCATAAGCCGACGTCCAGGGCTTCAATAGCATAAACCGACGTCCAGGGCTTCAATAGCATAAACCGACGTCCAGGGCTTCAATAGCATAAACCGACGTCCAGGGCTTCAATAGCATAAACCGACGTCCAGGGCTTCAATAGCATAAACCGACGTCCAGGGCTTCAATAGCATAAACCGACGTCCAGGGCTTCAATAGCATAAACCGACGTCCAGGGCTTCAACTGCATAAACCGACGTCCAGGGCTTCAACTGCATAAACCGACGTCCAGGGCTTCAATAGCATAAACCGACGTCCAGGGCTTCAATAGCATAAACCGACGTCCAGGGCTTCAATAGCATAAACCGACGTCCAGGGCTTCAATAGCATAAACCGACGTCCAGGGCTTCAACTGCATAAACCGACGTCCAGGGCTTCAATAGCATAAACCGACGTCCAGGGCTTCAATAGCATAAACCGACGTCCAGGGCTTCAATAGCATAAACCGACGTCCAGGGCTTCAATAGCATAAACCGACATGCAAGGCTTCACTTGCACTACGAAGGCTCTGATCGCATCAGTAGAGGAGGCGCGCTTCCGTCAGGGATGTTGAAACTTAATTTTCTGAGGCGCTGAAGAGCGTGACCACGGTAGAGGAAACAAGGTAGGGTCATTTCTAAGGGGGAAAATACACCTCCTCTTGTTCGGCTAGCCAATAGGACGTTTTATTTCAAACAAACTTTACGTCGTCACCATTACGACATGTCGTTAGGCCAATAGTGGTGCCGGATTTTGGCTAGAAGTGTTGCCAGATGCAATATGAGCGCTGCTATTGGTCCGTTGCCATGACGTCAGCATTGCCACACGGTCGACGAAAAAAAAGACTAGTTTGACCCTACCTTGTTTCTGTTGCAGTGAGCGTAACCAACCGCATCAGCTCGCGCTGCCGACTCTGCTAGTTTTTCTCGTACAAAATTATTATGAATGTCTATGTTAATTTCCCGTTCCAACGTACGCATACATGTGTATGTTGATAAGTGATGCATTCACACAACTATTGAGTCTAGGTTGAAACATGAGAGTAATAATTAATTTCACTGGCATTCAATTTCGCTATTAAATTGTCATAGATGAGAATGATTTGTTATGAAAGACAAAAGGCTGTAATGGTAATGAATTGTTATGGAAGACAATGAGCTGTAATGATAATGATTTATTATGGAAGACAATGAGCTGTAATGATAATGATTTGTTATGGAAGACAATGAGCTGTAATGATAATGATTTGTTATGGAAGACAATGAGCTGTAATGTTAATGAATTGTTATGAAAAACAATGAGCTGTTAAATGAACTACTATGGATGAAAATAATCTGTATTGACAGTGGACTGCTGTTGAAAGCAATGAACTTTTAAGCATGATAATGAAGTTGAAAAACCTATAAGTAGTCAGAGCAATACTTTGTGTGTTTGATTGTAAAGTGTACATTCAATTCCTAGTATATTTCTTTAAACCATAGTTTGCAGTTGAGACTAGGAAGATCTGCAAAAATATTGACAGACTCATAATTTGGATTGCGCCAGCTACTGTGTGTACTGTTTTGTTTTCTCACTCCAAAATTTTCCAATTTTACAACGATGAATGCATGTCGAAACGGCGGTCTACTTCCGTCGCGTCAATAACTTTCATGGAGACGTCGAACGTGTTTTTGAGAATCCTGGCCCTCGGTCAGGCTAGTACCCGTCAACATGGACTGAGTGGGAAATTGTCCTTTATTTCTTCCATTTCCCGATGTGAAAGAACGCCGGGCTCACGTTGAGGCACCACGCATTTCACGCGAAAACTGAGCACTCTGAACCACACGTCTCCTGCATAATGTGATAACTCTACCCGTGAAAATTTTACATTATTGTCACGCAAATCATATTGTAATGAAGGTAACTTCTCGCGGGACGATAATTACGTAGGTAACGGAGGTAACTTCTCGCTGGACGCTAATTACGTAGGCTCATCATCACCCTCGGCGGAGACGTGACCAGGGGGCGACTATATTCTAAGCCGCACCCTTTGTGATCTGCCTAATGGCGTAATTGTGTTGGCTAATTTGCGAGCAATTACGGCGGTGCTCAGAGTGACACCGAACGGCCGACTTGCCCAGATGAAGAGAGTTATCTTAAGACTTTTTGTTTGATAGCAGCGTGGGCCGGTGAAGTAGTGTGCCTTGCTGGCTGGGCCTCTCTCCGCCCTCGCGTGCTGTTTCCCTCGGAGCCCACGTCTCATGATCGCTTATGAGGGAAGTTAGTTGCTGGTTTGAGGGACGTTAGTTGCTGGAATGAGTTAGTTGCTAGTTTGAGGGACGCAAGTTGCTGGTTTGAGGGACGTTGGTTGCTGGTTTGAGGGACTTGAGTTACTGGTGTGAATTAGTTGCTGGTTTGAGGGACGTTAGTTGCTGGTGTGAGGGACGTTAGTTGCTGGTGTGAGGGACGTTAATTGCTGGTTTGAGGGACGTTAGTTGCTGGTGTGAGGGACGTTAGTTGCTGGTGTGAGGGACGTTAATTGCTGGTTTGAGGGACGTTAATTGCTGGTGTGAGGGACGTTAATTGCTGGTTTGAGGGACGTTAGTTGCTGGTGTGAGGGACGTTAGTTGCTGGTGTGAGGGACGTTAGTTTCTGGTGTGAGGGACGTTAATTGCTGGTTTGAGGGACGTTAGTTGCTGGTCTGAGGGACGTTAGTTGCTGGTGTGAGGGACGTTAGTTGCTGGTGTGAGGGACGTTAGTCGCAGGTTAGAGGGAAGTTAGTTGCTGGTTGAACATCACGCGCAGCTCCCCTTTCCTTACACACGCTGAATGTTCTCGTCTTACGCGCAACGGTCTAATAGTTTTTGGTGTTCATGACTACTTCTCGGTTCTAGTTGTTGCTCTCATCTCCTTCACCACATTGCGCTCGACATTAATGCGGCAATTTCTTCTTATTGATACTTTCTGGACAGGCTGTCGTAACTGATGCTAGTTTTGTTTTTCTGTCCTGTTTTTCAGCACCTACTACTTTCTTCTTCAACTTTCATCTTGTTTCATAATCCTCTTTCTCATCTTACTGTTCCTATGCCCCTTCTGCAGAGATTCTCCATTCCCTAATATCCATACTAAATGGTACCTTCCTCCTTCCTCTCTTTGACACGTTTTTTTTGTAGCGGTTAGGGAGGCTTAAACTAACCTATAATCTATCAATATATTATTGCACAGACGTCTTTAAAGGATATTGCAACTTCAAAGAGCATGTTAATTCCTCTCCATGAACGCTAGCAAAACAGCTACTGGTGCCGTTCGAATATGTTAAGGAATACACAAGTTACATTTTCCAAACTTGGTACAAATGCAACTAACATTGAATTTTGAAAAGAGCATATTCCCTCACCCAACCACTAAATAGCAATCTTCGAATCAGTTGTGAAGTCAGAGTGTGATGTGCAGAGTGTGATGAGCCAATCTGACGAGCTACCCAGAGCTGAGGGAATCAATTATGCTATTTGAACCATAAATTATGCAATTTGAACCATAAATTATATGATTTGAACAATAAATTAAGCCATTTGATCCATCAATTAGGCCATTTGATCCATAAATGTGGCTATTTGACCCAATAATTCAGCCCAAAAAATGCAGCCATATCAGGAAGCCAATGCAGGACGCATTTCTAAAAATTTTCCAGAGCAGCCGTCGGGTATAAGAAATTTTTATCTGAGCCAAGTTGCGGGTATTCTAGCCCACTACGTTCATTTGGAAATCCTATTTTGAGTATAGAAACTGTTCATTCGGTCGGCTGGGATTCATAGAACCAATCTTACCTAAACTGCTCAATTTTGTTACTCTCGTAACAAAATTAATACACCACGACGCCTCGCCCATCCAAATAGATTTTTAATTTCTCACCCCCGCAGCAATTTTAGCTTGTTGAAAAAAAATAAAGCTCTCGAGTCTGTCACCGACTTGGAAATTTGTTCGGTGAGAAAATATATTTCTGAAGGCACTTGAGCGAGCAAACCAAGACTGTAACGCCGATTTTACGACAGTGGCATTTTTACCGTCAGTAGTGGTCTATTTCTACGACAGTAGCGCATGAAGCAAACGCGTAATTTTTTAATGCTTAGATTTTTGGCGCAACGTAATTTCGGGAAAGGGAAAAATAAACTGAAAGCAAACGTAGGCAGCAATTGAATTTACTTGGTTTGTAGTATTTTTGCCGTTGACTGTGATTTATTTCTACAACAGTAGCACATGAATCAAACACGTAACTTTTTAAAGCTTAGATGTTTGGCGCAACGTAATTTCTAGAAAGGAAAGCGAAAACTAAAAGCAAACGTAGGCAGCACAGAAATTTACTTGACGAGTGTTTGTTATTTGTACATTTTGTGTAGGTTGTGCCTTCATGACTCGTGGGCAATTGAGGTGCAGCCTCAAGCACAATGATCTTGAGGCTCACGGCGAGAATGGCTGCACGGACAATAAAATTAGCGCGGCAAAAGTGGTATCGAACTCGTGGGGCATTCTACAGCACAACGAGCGAAAGTTTATGCGTGGGGAAAAATTCGAATAACATAGAGAAATACTAGAAGAATACGCACCATGAGACATGAAGTAAAACGTATAATTAATGTTACATCACCATCAACGTATGACCGTCTCCAACTAAGCAGAAACGACGTACGCGTCAAATTTTTAAACAAAACAAACATTCCAGGATCAAAATCGAACAGGTTCCCCAAATAATTGTTCCATGAATTCACACGTTGCTTTGGATGCAACCCATCGATGGGTCGTCAGAAATTTTTTAAAAATATTTAAAATTAATGCTAACTAATGAAGACCCAGTTAACGTTAAACATTCACATATAAAATTGCAAACAACTTTTGATTTTAAACTCGAGTTGAACATTGAACTTCAGCTTAACCGATCGCGGTCATCGTGTTAAATTTACATTGTTCTCTCCACTCCAGCACTCCACGCAAAGGTTGCAGCACCGCGCCGAATTTCATCTTACGAGGCGAGTCAAAAGTGCGTGCGTCTGGCGAGGGAGATCAATAATAAATCTGATCGTTGAGAGGCTATCGAGCGCCTGCAGTCTTAGCCAGATTGTTGCTCGGACGGTCAATGGAAAGTGAAGGACAATTTTTTGACGTGGCACACTTCGTTGTCGTGCACACTTCGTTGACGTGGCTCACTTCGTTGTCGTGGCACACTTCGTTGTCGTGGCACACTTCGTTGTCGTGCACACTTCGTTGTTGTGGCACACTTCGTTGTCGTGGCACACTTCGTTGTCGTGGCACACTTCGTTGTTGTGGCACACTTCGCTGTCGTGGCACACTTCGTTGTTGTGGCATACTTCGTTGTTGTGGCACACTTCGTTGTTGTGGCACACTTCGTTGTTGTGGCACACTTCGTTGTTGTGGCACACTTCGTTGTCGTGGCACACTTCGTTGTCTTGGCACACTTCATTGTTGTGGCACACTTCGTTGTTGTGGCACACTTCGTTGTCGTGGCACACTTCGTTGTTGTGGCACACTTCGTTGTTGTGGCACACTTCGTTGTCGTGGCACACTTCGCTGTCGTGGCACACTTCGCTGTCGTGGCACACTTCGCTGTCGTGGCACACTTCGTTGTCGTGGCTCACTTCGTTGTCGTGGCTCACTTCGTTGTCGTGGCACACTTCGCTGTCGTGGCACACTTCGTTGTCGTGGCACACTTCGTTGTCGTGGCTCACTTCGTTGTCGTGGCTCACTTCGTTGTTGTGGCACACTTCGTTGTTGTGGCACACTTCGTTGTTGTGGCACACTTCGTTGTTGTGGCACACTTCGTTGTCGTGGCACACTTCGCTGTCGTGGCACACTTTGTTGTCGTGGCACACTTCGTTGTCGTGGCACACTTCGTTATTGTGGCACACTTCGTTGTCGTGGCACACTTCGTTGTTGTGGCACACTTCGTTGTCGTGGCACACTTCGTTGTCGTGGCTCACTTCGTTGTTGTGACACACTTTGTTGTTGTGGCACACTTTTTTGTTGTGGCACACTTTTTTGTTGTGGCACACTTCGTTGTTGTGGCTCACTTCGTTGTTGTGGCACACTTCGTTGTTGTGGCACACTTCGTTGTTGTGGTAGACTTCGTTGTTGTGGCTCACTTCGTTGTTGTGGCACACTTCGTTGTCGTGGCACACTTCGTTGTCGTGGCACACTTCGTTGACGTGGCACACTTCGTTGACGTGGCACACTTCGGAAGTGTACTTAGACTTAGACTTGGAAGTGTGACCCTTCCAAGTAATGAAGTTAAGTTCTCTTTCATTTTGGCAGTTGAAACCGCATTCAGCCCCGACACACATTCAACTTAACGACAGAAATGGCGAAAAGATCATGACGATTAAATAGACTTCCAGCATTTTTTTCTATTTACCAGGATAAATACATTCTCCCAAGACTTCCTGACCACAATAAAGGCGATCTCAAGAGAGTGAGGCTTAAAACGTTGACTACGATTGTGCGGTTGCTACGGTCAGTTTGGTTAGGCCTAGAAGAAGTCGTTCTAAAAAACCGACTTTCCTCCTCTACAACATTTCTAACCTTTTTAAAAAGTATAAAGAATACAATTTAACAATTATATATGTTATCTTATACCCTAAATTTTATTTCAGAAAAGGCAGCAAAATAGTTGAAACGTTATTTGCATATGTAAATGGAACTTACCTAGTGGTAAACATGTGTACCATTTCGGAGTCAAAGTGTTAAACTAACTAATAGTCTAATATAATCACAAGAGAGGGAAGCGAAGGGACCACACAGTATGGACTGCAATGCATGAGGAACTTCTGCACGAGGTATACTCCCACACAAGATACCCCGCGCATAGCAACCTCAAAATAAGAAGAAAGAAGAAGAAAAGGTAGGAAACAGGTATCGAAGAAAGAAGTGGTATGGAACTGAGAGGAAGAGACAGAGAAGAGATATCGAGCTGAAAGGAAGAGATAGAGAAGGGATATCAAACTGAAAGGAAGAGATAAAGAAGAGATATCGAACTGAAAGGAAGAGATAAAGAAGAGATATCGAACTGAAAGGAAGAGATAAAAAAGAGATATCGAACTGAAAGAGGCTAAGTGAGCACGAAACACAAAAGACCAAAGATTTTTCTATAGCTGAGGTTCTTACTAATTTTCCGCAGATTAAAACTCTTAACACAACGAATTACAAGTAATTACCTTCCACACAACCCAGAAGAGAGGCTGCATCGCTTCTTCCTGTATCAGATCTTAACACTTTGACTGCGGCAGGCACAACTGAAGTTCAATATCTAACTCAAATTTAAAGTCGCGTGTAGTACGCCATGTGTCGAAAAGGCAACAATAACTGGATCGTGCCTTCATTCAGTTTTGCTTCAGTATTTATGAAAATTGAGTTGGTAACTACTGGTCGGTCAGCAGCATTGTGAAAACTTTCCCAGTGACCACTGGTGGGCACGTCGCAGTCAAAGTGTTCAATTTAGGGCCTTCTCTTTTCTTTCATGAGCGCGTTGTCGGTTTTAATGTATAAAGTTAATCACAAGTGTCAGTAAGGAAGCGGGAACAAGAGCTATCATGGTTTGTCCGGACCATTACCCTAACGGACTCTCGACTGAATTTTGCACCCGATTTCTGTGCAATGGTGTAGAAACAATGGTATAGAAGTAATGGTGCTTCTGTGGTGCAGATTTTGGTTCAATGGTGCTTCTGTGGTGCAGACTTTGGTGCTATGGTGTTGAGCAATGGTGCTTCTGTGGTGCAGACTTTGGTGCTATGGTGTAGAAGCAACGGTGCTTCTGTGGTGAAGATTTTGGCGCAATGGTGCTTCTGTGGGGCAGATTTTGATGCTATGGTGTAGAAGCAATGGTGCTTCTGTAGTGCAGATTTTGGTGCAATGGTGTAGAAAGATGTAAAGTTTCATGCTACCACTATGGGATGCGTAACTTAGGAGCAATAGTTCGGTAGCTTCAACAGTTGCACACCACAACGAAATCATTGCTGCGTTATGGGTACCCACATTATGGTACCCACATTATGGTACCCACATTATGGTACCCACATTATGGGTACCATATTCCTTATTTAATCAGCCAGGCTATTCAAGCGAAGAGGATCTACACACACAGTTCAGCATCAGTTACTACTGTCACGGTAGCACTGATACAGTTGTGGTACAAGCAGCATGAATGAAAAAATAGAGCGCATGGTCCCAGTCTAACTTTTTCTCCGGAGCATGCATGTTTTTCGCCGCCTTAGCGATTTAATTACTTGGGTGGCGAAAAAAATGCATGCAGGCGGCGAAAAAGCTAGACTTGGGTGGGAGAAATTACGTGAGAGAAAATAACAGAAATGCTGTGAAAGAACCACGGTCTGCCCAAACTGGTATTGATTGCAGAGAACTGAGCCCCGGTATTCCAGCTTTGATATATTCAAAGACCCTCAATTTGGTCGCAATCTCTCCAGATCTTTTGTTCGGTAAATATTGAAATTCTGTATGAAATTCTGTAAATATTGATATTCTTTAGATATTGAAATTCTGTAAATGCTGAAATTCTGTATATATTAAAGTTTTGTAAGTATTGAAGTTCTGTTAATATTTCGAACCTTAAGGATAAAAAGGAAAACCAACGTGGCTAAGAATATCATGATAAAAAACAAACGTTTCGGACTATAAAAAATCCATCTTCAGTGTTCTGAAATGCAATAAATCGATGTATTAAAACATTGTAACTATAAATCCTCTGAATAAATCGAATGAAAGATAATGAAATTTAAAAGACATGATAAAACAAAAACTATACAAATTTTTTTTAACAAACAATGGAAAGTTTCACCGCCGTATCACACTCATTTATTGACGGACGGTTTTTTAAAATGTATATCGATTCTAAAATGCGGAGATCGGATAAATTTGATGTTGAATCCAAAATTTTAAAATTTGTATTTTTAAAAATATGGTCTTTCTCCAAACAGTGCTCTCTTATAGATGAATTGGATGGTTTGGTGAGGTTACAGCCGGTGCGAAAGGAGACTCCCCTGTGTTGTGCACACCTCACAAACAATTGGAGCCCAGTGCTACCAATGTAAGAGCGCTCGCAGCAGTCACACGTATATTGATATACAACTGAGGTGCGCAACATCACATCCGGAGTATCCCTTCGCTTAAAATATGATCCGAGTTTTTTATCATTTTTAAAATATGAGCAAGGATTTATTTGTGGAAAAAACCTCTTAACTGTTGACACAACTTCCATTTTCATTTTCTCTGTGCGGGATCCTATAAAAGGTAACTGAAAATACAACCTTAGCTTCGGCACAGTAAGAATTTTTGGCTTTGCAGTGAACTTCCTGCTCAAAAATTTCCGTAATTCACTAGTAAAAATATTTTTAGGGTAATTATTCGAACAGAAATAACTTTGCAAATAATTCATCTCTACATGGAACAACTCGTAAGAAGATGAAATTTCAAAAGCTCTGTGAATTAAGGTGACTATCCCTGAAATTTTGTATTTTGAGAATATATTACTGAAAAAGTTCGTGCCCAATCCCGTGAAAGTTGCTTTACGAAACACTGAAGTTGTGAATTTGTCTCCAGATCTTGTAACTTTTACATCTAAAAATGGCAATTCATTATTCACTTCCAGTTCACATGTGAATTTGATATTCCTATGACATTCATTAAAGTATTGAAAAAAATGCTCGGAATCACGGCTGTTTTTGAAAAGAATAAACGTATCGTCAAGATACCTTCGGTAAAACACTGGTTTAAAATTATCTGGACATGGTTTCAAAAACTTTTCTTCAAAATTGTTCAGGAAGATATTAGCCACAATGGGGGATAACGCAGATCCCATCGTTTGTTTTTTATCATGATATTCTTAGCCACGTTGGTTTTCCTTTTTATCCTTAAAGTGAGATTTCCCAGAAATCAATCTATTTCATTTATTTCGAACCATCACGTGAACACCGCCACTCCTCCGAGCTCCGTGGAAGCTGGATTCGGGTCAGGGCAGCAAAAATACAGAGTGTGTGCACTGGAGAAGCTGAACACTTCCCATGCAACTTCCCATGCAACATGCAAGGACACTCAGTCTTGGACAACTTACTAATGTAGCATTGGTATGAATCCTATCTGAGGCAACCTACTGGTGTACCACTGGCATTAATTGTATCTAATACAACCTATTGGTGTAGCACTGGCTTTAATCTGACTAAAGACAACCTACTAGTGTAGGAGAGATTTTAATAACATTATATCATCCTCCATAATCTACAGGAGTAGCACATGTGCAGCAACGTACGTACCTCACACACAGACACCACACACACCACACAGACACCACACACATCTCACAGACACCACACACATCTCACAGACACCACACACATCTCACAGACACCACACACATCACACAGACACCACACACATCTCACAGACACCACACACATCACACAGACACCACACACATCACACAGACACCACACACATCACACAGACACCACACACATCTCACAAACCACGCGCACAAGTTGCTTATCCCACCAGGAGATATTACGTTCCGAACAAACACCTCACACAATAAATTCGCTGCCAAGCAGAAGGCATCAGCTGTGACAGATCCCAAAAAAAGAGAAGCAGAACCCACACACACACACACACACACACACACCCACACACACACACACACACACACACACGAGCGTCCTAACATTAGCCGCCCGTCCCGTACAACTGGCGCTGCAGGGCCCGAATAAGAAAGCCTGGTAATTTTAGTCGTAGCAAGGAGTTATTTTGAAGCGGCCTTTCTATTTTGCGGCGAGAGTTGGTAATTTTGTAGCGGTGCTGCCACGGGGCTATTTAGCGCCCCACGAGGGGCACCAGCAGCGCTCCGACGTGGTCGCTGCTGCCGGCATCCCCGCGGCTATTTCGGACGGGCGTGACTGCGTGCGGCACCGCCGTCTGGGGGACAGGGCGTGCGTTGCCGGGCTGTGGTGCGTGGTGACGTCAGGGACAACTGGAGGCGCAAGGAAGGCGCTTGGTGAAGCCAGAGGACAACTGGAGGCACAAGAAAGGCGCTTGGTGACGTCAGGGAGCAATGGGAGTGGTGCGTGGTGACGTCAGGGAGAACTGAAGGCACAAGGAAGGTGCAAGGAAGGCACTTGGTGACGTCAGGGACAACTGGAGGAGCAAGGAAGGCGCTTGATGACACAAAAGGACAACAGGAGACACGAGCAAGGCGCTTGGTGACGCCTCTCAATATTGAATGGAAACGAGACGCAATATGAACACGAAAAAAATGAGAAGACAGTACAAAGCTGGAGACTGGGAAATGAAGCTCACGAGCGCTGCGACTAGCATTGAGGTGGCAAGACCACCGAGTTCTTTTTAAATATCAGTGGTGGTAGCCAGCCAGGTCAGCGCGGTGAAGCCTGTGCAAACTGGCGCAGTAGCGTCCAGGCAGACTTGTGCAGTGAGGCCCGTACAGCGCAGTTCAGCGCAGCAATTTCCGCTCCAGAGCAGGTCGCGGCAGCACCTCAAATGCTGGCCGATGCTGCCGTGTGGCTGCACACAACTGCGTCGCAAAGCCACAACTGCGCCGCAATGCCGCAATGCCAATGCCGTTGATTTAATTGAAATAATTAATAGCACGAGGATACTTAACCACGTAAGCTAAAATCTGTTCAAAAAAAGTTGTGGAATAATTGTAATGCTGTTCATTTATGCAGGCACGCATATGAGAGGTTTACATTGGGGTACATATATGTCACAATACGTGTTGACGCGTTGACTGCGATGGGTTAAACTTGAGTTCAATATACAACTAAAATTTAAAGTCAAAAGTTTCTACTAATTTTATAAATGCCAAACATTAACTGGGTCCATTAATTAAAAACCATTAATTTTAAAACATCGTTAAAAACTTTCTCAAGCGACCCATCGATAGGTCGTATCGGACCCAACAAAATTATATTTAAGCAATAAGGCTGCTACAATTGACAATTGAGGCTTATAAAATAATATTGTAAAATATGATATTATAAAATTAAATATAATATTACATGCGAAAAAATACATCATTATGATATTAAAAATATAATAATATCAAATAAAATATAATGTAATATGCTCATATCATTAAATACATTATATAAAAAGTACAATACCGAAATAGAGGCCAATCTCTAAACTAATAACTCTATTTTCACACATTTATACCACAGGTTAGCGTATTTACAAATTAAGGTGTAAAGGCAACACTGGACAAGGTTCTGCAACTCAGAGCGCTCCTGCCACACGGAGGGATCGTCGTAGCGGATTTGCCGTAACAGTGGCCGTAACGCGAGCACTTTACGTTACTTTACGTAACGCGAGCACTTTACGTTACTTTACGTAACGCGAGCACTTTACGTTACTTTACGTAACGCGAGCACTTTACGTTACTTTACGTAACGCGAGCACTTTACGTTACTTTACGTAACGCGAGCACTTTACGTTACTTTACGTAACGCGAGCACTTTACGTTAATTTACGTAACGCGAGCACTTTACGTTACTTTACGTAACGCGAGCACTTTACGTTACTTTACGTAACGCGAGCACTTTACGTTACTTTACGTAACGCGAGCACTTTACGTTACTTTACGTAACGCGAGCACTTTACGTTACTTTACGTAACGCGAGCACTTTACGTTACTTTACGTAACGCGAGCACTTTACGTTACTTTACGTAACGCGAGCACTTTACGTTATTTTACGTAACGCGAGCACGGTCACGGACGGCATTTTTACAATGCTGCTGATCGACCAGTAGTCACAAACTAAATTTTGATAAATATACCATCAAAACTAAATGAATGCACGATCCAGTTCAAATTTGAGTTGAAAATTGAATTTCAGTTTAACCGAATGTCAAATCATGTATGTAATCAAATTCAGTTTGTCTGCGCGTTATCCGATCACATCAAGCGTAGTCAACCAATCTACAGGGAAGGTGCTAGTTGACAGATGGCGTAAGTTGGATTTGTCTGCGCACACCAAATAGACACTCGGCCAGGGCTTCTTAGCCTTTCTATTGTCGGTCTTAGCCTTTCTATTGTCCCCCCCCCCCCCCCTTAGCTTAACGGTGCATCTTCATGTTCCCCCAGCACAGTTAAAGGTTTAAGAAACCATTAAAATACGCTTAATAATTAATAATTATTTATACTTACACTGTCGTAGGTAAATATATATTGTACATTTTAGCACATGAAGTATGTTATGTGTACCCCTAGGGGTACATGTACCCACGGTTGAGAAGCCCTGCTCTAGGACGAACGTGTCACACTTTAGACTGAGTCACCTTATCTGAGTCACTTATTCACCTCTCAGCTTAATAACCGGCCGCTGCCTAACTAATCTTTGAGCTCGATATCCGAGGGAAACACACAACGAACACAAGATAGAATTACACGTTGTATGATTAGAAGTGACGGACGTGGCTAAGCAGTATTTCATGTTTGAAATTGGACCTTAAGCGTTGAGGAAAACTGTGAGCACATTCTCAAACTCTCGTCTGATATCTCGAGACAGTACAACATCAGAATACTGATTGCAGTCATGAAATAATATGGTTAAGGGGGGAAATAGAAAACTTCTTGACAATATTAACACTTTGACTGTGACTAATAACTATTAAGTTTGATGCAACACTCAAATTTTGAGTCAATTGTAGTAAACTATTTGGAAAATACTGAATATGAACTTGATCGTGCCTTCATTTAGCTTTGATTAAGTATTTCTGAAAATTGATTTTGCGACTTCTGGTCGGTCAGCAGCATTTTGAAAATTACCTTCGTGTACCACCGGTGGCGCACGTCGCAGTCAAAGTGTTAAGTTATCAGGGAGAGTTACCGAAGCAACATAACTGCAAACGAAGAGCGCTCCTTCACAGCTGAAGATTGTCAGTCGTACCCTGTATTACCGAGGCAAAATGACAGCAATGCGAAGGGCGCCTCTTCACAGCTGAAGATTGCGAGTTTGTACCCCGAGTTACCGAGGCAAAATGACTGCAAAGCGAAGGGCGCCCCTTCACAGCTGAAGATTGTCAGTCGTACCCTGTGTTACCGAGGCAAAATGACAGCAAAGCGAAGGGCGCCTCTTCACAGCTGAAGATTGCGAGTTTGTACCCCGAGTTACCGAGGCAAAATGACTGCAAAGCGAAGGGCGCCCCTTCACAGCTGAAGATTGTCAGTCGTACCCTGTATTACCGAGGCAAAATGACAGCAAAGCGAAGGGCGCCTCTTCACAGCTGAAGATTGCGAGTTTGTACCCCGAGTTACCGAGGCAAAATGACTGCAAAGCGAAGGGCGCCCCTTCACAGCTGAAGATTGTGAGTTTTTACCCCGAGTTACCGAGGCAAAATGACTGCAAAGCGAAGGGCGCCCCTTCACAGCTGAAGATTGCGAGTTTGTACCCCGAGTTACCGAGGCAAAATGACTGCAAAGCGAAGGGCGCCCCTTCACAGCTGAAGATTGCGAGTTTGTACCCCGAGTTACCGAGGCAAAATGACTGCAAAGCGAAGGGCGCCTCTTCACAGCTGGAGATTGCGAGTTTGTACCCCGAGTTACCGAGGCAAAATGACTGCAAAGCGAAGGGCGCCTCTTCACAGCTGAAGATTGAGAGTTTGTACCCCGATTTACCGAGGCAAAATGACTGCAAAGCGAAGGGCGCCCCCTTCACAGCTGGAGATTGTGAGTCGTACCCCGAGTTACCGAGGCAAAATGACTGCAAAGCGAAGGGCGCCCCTTCACAGCTGAAGATTGCGAGTTTGTACCCCGAGTTACCGAGGCAAAATGACTGCAAAGCGAAGGGCGCCCCTTCACAGCTGAAGATTGCGAGTTTGTACCCCGAGTTACCGAGGCAAAATGACTGCAAAGCGAAGGGCGCCTCTTCACAGCTGGAGATTGCGAGTTTGTACCCCGAGTTACCGAGGCAAAATGACTGCAAAGCGAAGGGCGCCTCTTCACAGCTGAAGATTGAGAGTTTGTACCCCGATTTACCGAGGCAAAATGACTGCAAAGCGAAGGGCGCCCCCTTCACAGCTGGAGATTGTGAGTCGTACCCCGTGTTACCGAGGCAAAATGACTGCAAGCGAAGGGCGCCCCTTCACAACTGAAGATTGCGCATCACGGACACTCCCGTGAGTGGCATGCGGCCCGTCGTGCAGCGACGAGGTGATGGGCAGCACGGTCCCCTCGCTCATTTATCAGGGCCCATTCATCAGTGACCGTAACTAGTACACAGCGCTGCCACTCTGTCATCAGATGAGGTTCTGAGAGTCAGGGCTCGTGATGAGAGAGCGTCGTAATAAGAGATCACGGCTTCTCCGATGCCAAATTACCTTTCAGTTGTGGGATCCGTTTGCTATTCAAAGCTCGAGATATCAACTTCAAGCGCACGGTTGTGTTAATGTTCAGTTCTGTGAACACAGGAACGTGTGGCTAGCTCTCTCCCCTCTCAAGGCATCGCAAAACATCAAAGTTGCATCAAAAAGAGTCGCTGGTCCAATCATACCGACCTGCATTAACCTTAGCGTACTGCTAAACTCAAGTCCATCATTTGTACGGAGCTCAATTTTTGTGTGACAGTTCATTTGCAGGCACGAATGTATTGCGAGCGACGAGAAATTGCTCCGTGAAAGTGTTTGAGCATGAGCCGCCAGGGTCCCATGCCCTCCTGCTTATATTCTTCTTAATAATGTCGTGCTGTTGATGTTCTGGTAAACGTGCGGATTCACCGAACGTTCGAACAAAAACCAAAACATAGGAAGGAGAGACATCGAAAACCAGTAGAGAAAACAATTCGTCTCAATGTTGAACCGTTTCAAAGTCACCGAATCGAAAATTTTCCATCACGCTTTCAAAGTCTTTTAACACTTTGACTGCAGCTGGTGAAATTGAAGTTTGATTTTCAACTCAAATTTGAAGGTAATTGTAAGCAATGTTGAAAATTGCAAACATTAACTGGATCGGGCCTTCATTTACTTTTGATTCAGCATTTATGAAAATTGAGTTTGTGACTACTAGTCTGTCAACAGCACTATGAAAACTCCCTCATTGATCATCGGTGGCTCACATCGCAGTAAAAGTGGTAATTTCTACCGTTTAATCAACACTGTAGGACTCCAGGGCTCCGTCCCTAACGCGAGGCCAAACTCCAACTCGAGGCCAGACTTTGGACAGCGCGTAAGTAATGCGTGAGTAATGTAGATTGCAACTGGCTGCAAGACTTTGGACAGCGCGTAAGTAATGCGTGAGTAATGTAGATTGCAACTGGCTGCAAGACTTTGGACAGCGCGTAAGTAATGCGTGAGTAATGTAGATTGCAACTCGCAGCAAGACTTTGGACGGCGCGTAAGTAATGCGTAAGTAATGTAGATTGCAACTCGCTGCAAGACTTTGGACAGCGCGTAAGTAAACTCGCGTGATTTCGGAGAGTACAAAAACGCCTGACGAGCATTAGCGCTTCGAATTACGTGAGGCAGGATGTCCTAATTTGTGAGGGGACTGAGACAGCGCTGTGAGGGGACTATACGACTCATGCAACGCTGAATGTGAGGGTGAGCTGTGAGGGTGAGCTTGGAATGTGAGGGTGTGTTTGTAATGTAAGGGTATGTTTTGAATGTAAGGGTATGTTTTGAATGTGAGAGTGTGTTTCAAAGGTGAGGGTGTGTTTCAAAGGTGAGGGTGTGTTTCAAAGGTGAGGGTGTGTTTCAAAGGTGAGGGTGTGTTTCAAATGTGAGGGTGTGTTTCAAATGTGAGGGTGTGTTTCAAAGGTGAGGGTGTGTTTCGAATGTGAGGGTGTGTTTCAAATGTGAGGGTGTGTTTCAAATGTGAGGGTGTGTTTCAAAGGTGAGGGTGTGTTTCAAATGTGAGGGTGTGTTTCAAGTGTGAGGGTGTGTTTCAAATGTGAGGGTGTGTTTCAAATGTGAGGATGTGTTTCAAAGGTGAGGGTGTGTTTCAAATGTGAGGGTGTGTTTCAAATGTGAGGGTGTGTTTCAAATGTGAGGGTGTGTTTCAAATGTGAGGGTGTGTTTCAAATGTGAGGGTGTGTTTCAAAGGTGAGGGTGAGCTTGGAATGCAATAGTGAGCTTTGAATGCAATAGTGAGCTTGGAATGCAATAGTGAGCTTGGAATGCAATGGTAAGCTTGGAATGCAATAGTGAGCTTGGAATGCAATAGTGAGCTTGGAACGCAATAGTGAGCTTGGAATGCAATAGTGAGCTTGGGATGCAATAGTGAGCTTGGAATGCAATAGTGAGCTTGGAATGCAATAGTGAGCTTGGAATGCAATGGTGAGCTTGGAATGCAATAGTGAGCTTGGAATGCAATAGTGAGCTTGGAATGCAATAGTGAGCTTGGAATGCAATAGTGAGTTTGGAATGCAATAGTGAGCTTGGAACGCAATAGTGAGCTTGGAATGCAATAGTGAGCTTGGAATGCAATAGTGAGCTTGGAATGCAATAGTGAGCTTGGAATGCAATAGTGAGCTTGGAATGCAATAGTGAGCTTGGAATGCAATAGTGAGCTTGGAATGCAATAGTGAGCTTGGAATGCAAAAGTGAGCTTGGAATGTAATAGTGAGCTTGGAATGCAATAGTGAGCTTGGAATGCAATAGTGAGCTTGGAGCAAAAGTGAGCTTGGAATGCAATAGTGAGCTTGGAATGCAAAAGTGAGCTTGGAATGCAATAGTGAGCTTGGAATGCAATAGTGAGCTTGGAATGCAATAGTGAGCTTGGAATGCAAAAGTGAGCTTGGAATGCAAAAGTGAGCTTGGAATGCAATAGTGAGCTTGGAATGCAAAAGTGAGCTTGGAATGCAATAGTGAGCTTGGAATGCAATAATGAGCTTGGAATGCAATAGTGAGCTTGGAGCAAAAGTGAGCTTGGAATGCAATAGTGAGCTTGGATTGCAAAAGTGAGCTTGGAATGCAATAGTGAGCTTGGATTGCAAAAGTGAGCTTGGAATGCAATAGTGAGCTTGGAGCAAAAGTGAGCTTGGAATGCAATAGTGAGCTTGGAATGCAAAAGTGAGCTTGGAATGCAATAGTGAGCTTGGAATGCAAAAGTGAGCTTGGAATGCAAAAGTGAGCTTGGAATGCAAAAGTGAGCTTGGAATGCAATAGTGAGCTTGGAATGCAATAGTGAGCTTGGAATGCAAAAGTGAGCTTGGAATGCAATAGTGAGCTTGGGATGCAACAGTGAGCTTGGAATGCAATAGTGAGCTTGGAATGCAATAGTGAGCTTGGAATGCAATAGTGAGCTTGGGATGCAACAGTGAGCTTGGAATGCAACAGTGAGCTTGGAATGCAATAGTGAGCTTGGAATGCAATAGTGAGCTTGGAATGCAAAAGTGAGCTTGGAATGCAATAGTGAGCTTGGGATGCAACAGTGAGCTTGGAATGCAACAGTGAGCTTGGAATGCAATAGTGAGCTTGGAATGCAATAGTGAGCTTGGAATGCAATAGTGAGCTTGGGATGCAACAGTGAGCTTGGAATGCAATAGTGAGCTTGGAATGCAATAGTGAGCTTGGAATGTAATAGTGAGCTTGGGATGCAATAGTGAGCTTGGGATGCAATAGTGAGCTTGGAATGCAATAGTGAGCTTGGAATGCAATAGTGAGCTTGGAATGCAATAGTGAGCTTGGGATGGGACAAAATAAATAAATAAGATATGCAGGCAGAAGCATAAAAAAAGCATGGGCTCAAATCTCGGAATTTCTGGATTTTTACCAGTCGACTGGCGGTGGGAAACGACTTCTTCTCCCATTGAATAACTTCAAATTTAGAAAACAATTATAATAAATACAATTTTTCGCTCAGTTCATCATGTAATCGTCATGTATTCAAGGAATGAGGCATCTAACTATACGCATGTAATCTATATACCATATACCAATCCTTTCCCTCTTTTTAGTAGAGTGTGGCTAGCATGTAATCTAAAGATAGAATTTTGAACATATTTTTTTTCACGCACTCGGCAAAGTACCAAAAATTGGATACAGCGCTATAGCAGCAGATCAGGAAATCGCCGAAAGTTAGGTAAATCGACATGGTCGCACGTTCGGAAATTGTTCTTCAATACGATTAGAATTTCAGGTTCTAATAACTCTTCGACATAACATTTTCGACCACGCGATTATTGAGCAAAACGTGTTTGTTTCAACGGTCCCAGCCTCATGATGAAGTTAACTCAACAATGCGTCGGTGACCCTGTATACCTCCAAGTTCATCAAGTGTACCATCGTGATATGCATTCAATGAGTTCATTTACTAAGTTCATCGAGTTCATCAAGTGTACCATCGTGATATGCATTCAATGAGTTCATTTACTAAGTTCATCGAGTTCATCAAGTGTACCATCGTGATATGCATTCAATGAGTTCATTTACTAAGTTCATCAAGTTCATCAAGTGTACCATCGTGATATGCATTCAATAAGTTCATTTACTAAGTTCATCGAGTTCATCAAGTGTACCATCGTGATATGCATTCAATGAGTTCATTTACTAAGTTCATCGAGTTCATCAAGTGTACCATCGTGATATGCATTCAATAAGTTCATTTACTAAGTTCATCGAGTTCATCAAGTGTACCATCGTGATATGCATTCAATAAGTTCATTTACTAAGTTCATCAAGTTCATCAAGTGTACCATCGTGATATGCATTCAATAAGTTCATTTACTAAGTTCATCGAGTTCATCAAGTGTGACATCGTGATATGCATTCAATAAGTTCATTTACTAAGTTCATCGAGTTCATCAAGTGAACCATCGTGATATGCATTCAATAAGTTCATTTACTAAGTTCATCAAGTGTGCCATCGTGATATGCATTCAATAAGTTCATTTACTAAGTTCATCGAGTTCATCAAGTGTACCATCGTGATATGCATTCAATAAGTTCATTTACTAAGTTCATCAAGTTCATCAAGTGTACCATCGTGATATGCATTCAATAAGTTCATTTACTAAGTTCATCGAGTTCATCAAGTGTGACATCGTGATATGCATTCAATAAGTTCATTTACTAAGTTCATCGAGTTCATCAAGTGAACCATCGTGATATGCATTCAATAAGTTCATTTACTAAGTTCATCAAGTGTGCCATCGTGATATGCATTCAATAAGTTCATTTACTAAGTTCATCAAGTTCATCAAGTGTGCCATCGTGATATGCATTTAATACGTTCATTTACTAAGTTCATCAAGTTCATCAAGTGTACCATCGTGATATGCATTCAATAAGTTCATTTACTAAGTTCATCGAGTTCATCAAGTGTACCATCGTGATATGCATTCAATAAGTTCATTTACTAAGTTCATCGAGTTCATCAAGTGTACCATCTTGATATGCATTCAATAAGTTCATTTACTAAGTTCATCAAGTGTGCCATCGTGATATGCATTCAATAAGTTCATTTACTAAATTCATCAAGTTCATCAAGTGTGCCATCGTGATATGCATTCAATAAGTTCATTTACTAAATTCATCAAGTTCATCAAGCGAACCATCGGGATATACGTTTGATAAGTTCATTTAATTAGTTCATTAAATTCATTGACTAAGTTCATTATGTTCATTTACTAAGTACATCTCCATTTACTAAATTCATTGTGTTCATTCACTAAATTCATTGTGTTCATTCGCTAAGTTCATTAAGTTGATTTACTAAGTTCATTAATAGTACTCACATCATGTAAGTTTACTAACTTCAAAAATTCAAGTTTGTTGCAGCGAGGGGAGTGGCCGACGCCAGCAAATTTTGCTGCCCTTGAACCACCGAGGCAGGTCGACTTCAAATGAGGGATCACGGAACAGCTTCTTTGTGAACTTTTCTTATTGGCTGGTCTCACACGGCGGCTGTTGTCTTGGTGTCGGAGTGAAAATATCAAGGCCCATTATTGCGTACCTCGATTACCAAGTAAAAATATCAAGGCCCATTATTGGGTACCATGATTTCCAAGTGAAAACATCAAGGCCCATTATTGGGTACCTTGATATCCAAGTGAAAACATCAAGGCCCTTTATTGGATACCTTGATTTCCAAGTAAAAATATCAAGGCCCTTTATTGGGTACCTTGATTTCCAAGTAAAAATATCAAGGCCCATTATTGCGTATCTTGATCGCGAAATTAAAAATCGAAGTAGGTTATTGCGGATCTAGATATCAGAGGAAAAATCTCGGGGTAGATTTCAAGCTATCTTGATTCACCAGATTAAAAATGGCAAGGTCCTTTACGTATCTTCACGTCGGATTAAAAACGTTGAGGTACATTAATACTAATTTCAACCTAGGATAAAACTCTAGATTTTTAGATCTGAACATTAGGTCGCCTAACTTTCTCCCCGAGGTACATTAATACTAATTTCAATTCGGATAAAACACTAGATTTCTATATCTTAACATTAGGTCGCCTAACTTTCAAACCCGAGGTACAATAATACTAATTTCATCCTCGGATAAAACACTAGATTTTTATATCTTAACATCAGTTCTCCTAACTTTCTCCCCCGAAGGAACTGTTTTTCGTTAGGCGCACTCGTGGCTATCGCACAGGCGGCGCTGCTGTGGCAGAGTAAACCTCTTAGCGCCCCACACCTGGCGGGGCTGGCTGCAGCGCACCGCGCAAACCCCACATAATTTCACCGACTGTACAAGAAGTGAAAATTGCCAGACCGAGTTTAAAAAACACTGAATATATCCGGACTGAGCATAAAACGGAGAGGAAATTGCGACTGTCAAATAAGCAGGTTAAATTTGCCCGACTGTAAAAAGTAAGTAAAATTTGATAGGCTCTAACTGTAAATAAAGCGAGTGAAAATTACCAGACTGAAAAAAAGCGAGCCGAAATCGCCAGACCGAAGCAAAAATGTAAAAAATTTACCAGCTAGAGCAAAAAGGTTTAAAATTTGTCAGGCTGCAGCAAAAGGGTAAAAATATTTCCAGGTGCTGCAGACCGGTTGAAAATTGCCAGCTGTAGCAGTATGGGTAATAATTGCCAGACTATAGTACAGCAGGCAAAAATTGTCAGACCTATGCAGCAGCAATACAGAAGCAGTACACCACCGCACCACCACCCCACCACCACACATCAAAACCACACACCACCATACACCCCCACCACACACCACCACCACCACACACCACCATCACATCCCCAAGAGCTGGGGATGCCACGCACGCTACCGTGTCCGCTCCCCACCTCCCCCACTTCCTGTGAGGAGTCTTCCCCACGTCTGGGGGACACTAAAGAAGCCTCTTGGGGAATTGCGGGCCAACCGCTAATGTTTAAATGCCCGCAGCTGCTGCGCTCCGTGCTGAGGGTGCTGCTTATGGTCATGCTGAGGGAGATGCTTTGCTGACGGTGCTGCTTATGGTGGTCATGCTGAGGGTGCTGCTTATGGTCATGCTGAGGGTGCTGCTTATGGTCATGCTGAGGGAGATGCTTTGCTGACGGTGCTGCTTATGGTGGTCATGCTGAGGGTGCTGCTGACGGTGGTCATGCTGAGGGTGATGCTTATGGTCATGCTGAGGGAGATGCTTTGCTGACGGTGCTGCTTATGGTGGTCATGCTGAGGGTGCTGCTTATGGTGGTCATGCTGAGGGTGCTGCTTATGGTCATGCTGAGGGTGCTGCTTATGGTCATGCTGAGGGAGATGCTTTGCTGACGGTGCTGCTTATGGTGGTCATGCTGAGGGTGCTGCTTATGGTGGTCATGCTGAGGATGCTGCTTATGGTCATGCTGAGGGTGCTGCTTATGGTCATGCTGAGGGAGATGCTTTGCTGACGGTGTTGCTGATGGTGGGCATGCTGAGGGTGCTGCTTATGGTCATGCTGAGGGAGATGCTTCGCTGACGGTGTTGCTGATGGTGGGCATGCTGAGGGTGCTGCTTATGGTCATGCTGAGGGAGATGCTTTGCTGACGGTGTTGCTTATGGTGGTCATGCTGAGGGTGCTGCTTATGGTCATGCTGAGGGTGCTGCTTATGGTCATGCTGAGGGAGATGCTTTGCTGACGGTGCTGCTTATGGTGGTCATGCTGAGGGTGCTGCTTACGGTGGTCATGCTGAGGGTGATGCTTATGGTCATGCTGAGGGTGCTGCTTATGGGCATGCTGAGGGTGCTCTTCTATTTATTATCATGAAATATTCAACTTTCAATAGCAGCACAATACTAAAATGACACAATCACAGCAGAAAGAAACGCTAAGAACCAAACTTCAGAACTTCATGCATGTGAATGATCGTATCCGTATTTTCGTAACGCCGACAGACAAATTGTTCGGTGAAACGCAACGATGGAAGGAAGAGCTTTCAAGAAAGTTTCATCAACGGGATGAACACTTTTAATTTGCCCTGAACATTGTTTGTTCGAAGAACATTCTTACGTGAAAACAGAGAACGCATTGAGCCGTTGTTTCTGAAGGTCAACAGAAAGCAGTGGAAAATAAAAAATATAAATAAAATAGACCCGTGCGTCAGAGCACGACTTGTTCATATCCTTATCTGGAACTTACGAGTATTGTTGCTCTTCAGAAGTTAGTTACTCTAGGTGCACGATTTTTATAGTTTAAGGTATAACTGTATAGTTCAAGGTATAGTTTAAGGTATAAATGTATAGTTCAAGGTATAGTTTAAGGTATAAATGAGTACAATACAAAATACTAGAGCAGAATGTACAATACAAGTGTTCTTTCACGACATTTCAGCATCAACTTCAGATGAGCAGTTTGAATGGCTTATAGTTGACATGCCTTAATGAAGAAAATAATATAAATAGATCGCAATCGTACCTTAATACAGAAAATACGACAAAAAAGATATCAATATCAAGAAGTAAAAAGCAATCGCAATTACCACGTTGACGGCGGTTGTGTTGTAGGTTAAATTAGGATGTAAGTACCAGAGTTGAAAATTTAGAAAAATGTTAATTTAAAGAAATGTTAAAAATATAACTATAGGATTCTATTGAACCTCGCACGCTAAACCCTATTCTAAAAAGGTAATGAAACATCCGTAACGCTCCGCATTTACGCTGGCACGAGACGACTAACATGCGCAGAGTTACACATCTGTTGCGTGCCAAAGTCAGCATCACGCAGTCAAACTTTTTCTCCGGAGCATGCATGTTTTTCGCCGCCTAAGCGATTTAATTACTTCGGCGGCGAAAAACATGCATGCTGGCTGCGAAAAAGTTAGACTGGGTAGCACAGCTGGGCAGACGAAATACCGCAGGGTCACAACTGTGATAATCACAGAAGAGTCAACACTGCAGTAACTACCGCAAAGTTAAATGCACGACGAGAACCGTGTCTGGTGCACTTTAACTCTGTCTATACCCTCATTTTCCCACGACGGCCTTTTCCCCTCATCCTCTAGTTCAAACTCCCCTCATCACTGCCCTCAAGCTCCCTCCATTCCCTCATCCCTTCCCTCAACTTATCCTCATCTCCTCCCTGTTCCTTCCTCCATTCCCTCAACCTTCCCTCGTCTCCTCCCTCTTCCTCCCTCCATTCCCTCAACCTTTCCTCATTCTCTCCCTCAACCTTCCCTCATCCCCAAGCTTGGGGAAGCTTCTGAGGAGGCACGCGTGCTACCGTTTGAGGGCTGCCGTGGGAGCGAGCGTTGATGGGGACATAATCAGCTGTAACTGTAGCGGCTGTAACTGTAGCAGCTGTAACTGTAACAGCTGTAACTGTAGCGGCTGTAACTGTAGCGGCTGTAACTGTAGTGGCTGTCACTTTAGCGGCTGTAACTGTAGCGGCTGTAACTGTAGCGGCTGTAACTGTAGCGGCTGTAACTATAACAGCTGTAACTGTAGCAGCTGTAACTGTAGTGGCTGTAACTGTAGCAGCTGTAACTGTAGCAGCTGTAACTGTAGCGGCTGTAACTGTAACGGCTGTAACTGTAGCGGCTGTAACTGTAGCGGCTGTAACTGTAGCGGCTGTAACTGTAGCAGCTGTAACTGTAGCAGCTGTAACTGTAGCGGCTGTAACTGTAGCGGCTGTAACTGTAGCGGCTGTAACTGTAGCGGCTGTAACTGTAGCGGCTGTAACTGTAGCGGCTGTAACTGTAGCGGCTGTAACTGTAGCGGCTGTAACTGTAGCAGCTGTAACTGTAGCAGCTGTAACTGTAGCGGCTGTAACTGTAGCAGCTGTAACTGTAGCAGCTGTAACTGTAGCAGCTGTAACTGTAGCAGCTGTAACTGTAGCAGCTGTAACTGTAGCAGCTGTAACTGTAGCAGCTGTAACTGTAGCAGCTGTAACTGTAGCGGCTGTAACTGTAGCGGCTGTAACTGTACCATCTGTAATTACAGCAGCTGTAGTTCTAGCAGCTGTAGTCGTAGCAGCAGAAACTGTAACAGCTGCACCAGTAACAGCAATGCAGGACGACAAAAATGTACTCCTACATTTTTCCAACTGACGTAGGTACAAGTCTCTTGAGTTATGTCAAAGAAAAAACTTTAAATTAAAGAAAATTAAATATAATGAAAAAAATATCAGTTGCGCCTGAAACCCAAATAAAGAATACACTTGTGTAATTTGTTGAAGAAAAGGGTAAAAAATTATGTTAAATATTAAAAGTGCCGTAAATCCCAATTCAGTTGCCCCTGAAATAAAAAAATAAAAATAAATACACTTCATGAGTGATCGTTAGTCATAAGAGTAAATAATTTTTCGTGGGGGGTGGGGATGTTGGAGGCACTCGGACACGCTATTTTGAGGGGGGTGGGGGTTGGAGTGGGGCATGGAGTGGGGCATGGAGTGGGGCATGGAGTGGGGGGACTGACTCTCAGTCCACATTTTCTTCGTCTAAATTTCACCCGCTCCCAAATCTTTGCTGCTTTGCTTCGCCTCCCTCAGTAGTCTCAGTCCTCAGTAGTCTCATTCAGTAGACTACTGAGTAGTCTCAGGTCCCTCAGTAGTCTCAGGTCCCTCAGTAGTCTCAGGTCCCTCAGTAGTCTCAGGTCCCTCAGTAGTCTCAGGTCCCTCAGTAGTCTCAGGTCCCTCAGTAGTCTCAGGTCCCTCAGTAGTCTCAGGTCCCTCAGTAGTCTCAGGTCCCTCAGTAGTCTCAGGTCCCTCAGTAGTCTCAGGTCCCTCAGTAGTCTCAGGTCCCTCAGTAGTCTCAGGTCCCTCAGTAGTCTCAGGTCCCTCAGTAGTCTCAGGTCCCTCAGTAGTCTCAGGTCCCTCAGTAGTCTCAGGTCCCTCAGTAGTCTCGGGTCCCTCAGTAGTCTCAGGTCCCTCAGTAGTCTCAGGTCCCTCAGTAGTCTCAGGTCCCTCAGTAGTCTCAGGTCCCTCAGTAGTCTCAGGTCCCTCAGTAGTCTCAGGTCCCTCAGTAGTCTCAGGTCCCTCAGTAGTCTCAGGTCCCTCAGTAGTCTCGGGTCCCTCAGTAGTCTCAGGTCCCTCAGTAGTCTCAGGTCCCTCAGTAGTCTCAGGTCCCTCAGTAGTCTCAGGTCCCTCAGTAGTCTCAGGTCCCTCAGTAGTCTCAGGTCCCTCAGTAGTCTCAGGTCCCTCAGTAGTCTCAGGTCCCTCAGTAGTCTCAGGTCCCTCAGTAGTCTCAGGTCCCTCAGTAGTCTCAGGTCCCTCAGTAGTCTCAGGTCCCTCAGTAGTCTCAGGTCCCTCAGTAGTCTCAGGTCCCTCAGTAGTCTCAGGTCCCTCAGTAGTCTCAGGTCCCTCAGTAGTCTCAGGTCCCTCAGTAGTCTCAGGTCCCTCAGTAGTCTCAGGTCCCTCAGTAGTCTCAGGTCCCTCAGTAGTCTCAGATCCCTCAGTAGTCTCAGGTCCCTCAGTAGTCTCAGGTCCCTCAGTAGTCTCAGGTCCCTCAGTAGTCTCAGGTCCCTCAGTAGTCTCAGGTCCCTCAGTAGTCTCAGGTCCCTCAGTAGTCTCAGGTCCCTCAGTAGTCTCAGGTCCCTCAGTAGTCAGTCTCGCGTCCCCGGCGTGCTCTGCTGAGCTCTTCCCCGCACTTCCTCTCTTCCGTCTACCGAGCGTCTTTCCCTCTGCCTCCCCTCTTCCCCTGCCTCCCCTTCTTCCCCTCGCCAGGTGGCAGCCGTCACCGCTCGCAGGCTCACCTAGTAAACATCCGGCACACTCCTCAGCCCGGCACACTCCCCAGCCCGGCACACTCCCCAGCCCGGCCCACTCCCCAGCACGGCACACTCCCCAGCCCGGCACACTCTTCAGCACGGCACACTCCCTAGCACGGCACACTCCCTAGCACGGCACACTCCCCAACCCGGCACACGTTCTCTATACTATGGAACTTGTAACTGCAACTTGCATTATGATGGTTGTGTCAATGAACTTGTAATAAAAAATTCAGAACTCAAACTTGTAGAACCCAGTGTGAGCTCGATTCTAGCTCCTCAGCCGCACTCTCACTAGCGCTCGTGGGATGCCTTTCATTAGGAGTTACGTGAAAATGTATTTTCCACCTTTTCAACTCTACGAAATGATTCTTTTCCGACTTTCCAAATTTTCGAAGTGTTTCAAGTAACGCGTGAAGGACTTAGTTACACAAAAATTTGATGAAAACAACATGAAAATTTGATCAAAAATACATTAAAACTTGAAAATAACGTGAAAATTCGACAAAATTTAACTAAAACTTGAAAATAACATGAAAATTTGATGAAATTTATATGAAAATTTGATCTGGAGAAAAAAGCAACCAGCGCAGGGTTTGTACGAAAAACCACAATCGAAGCTTTACGCAGCAGCGACTGTCTACCTGGTCTTGTGAGGTACATCATTTGACGAGCTTGGTGAGGGGTGGTTGGAGCGGGGGGAGGCAGGAAGAGCAAGGAAACGCAGTGGGAGGCCAGGGTGCTGAGGGGAGGCAGGGAGAGGCAGGGAGAGGCAGGGAGAGGCAGGGAGAGGCAGGGAGAGGCAGGGAGAGGCAGGGAGAGGCAGGGAGAGGCAGGGAGAGGCAGGGAGAGGCAGGGAGAGGCAGGGAGAGGCAGGGAGAGGCAGGGGGAGGCAGGGGGAGGCAGGGGGAGGCAGGGGGAGGCAGGGGGAGGCATGGGGAGGCAGGGAGAGGCAGGGGGAGGCAGGGGGAGGCAGGGGGAGGCAGGGAGAGGCAGGGGTAGGCATGGGGAGGCAGGGAGAGGCAGGGAGAGGCAGGGAGAGGCAGGGAGAGGCAGGGAGAGGCAGGGAGAGGCAGGGAGAGGCAGGGAGAGGCAGGGAGAGGCAGGGAGAGGCAGGGAGAGGCAGGGAGAGGCAGGGGGAGGCAGGGGGAGGCAGGGGGAGGCAGGGGGAGGCAGGGGGAGGCAGGGGGAGGCAGGGGGAGGCAGGGGGAGGCAGGGGGAGGCAGGGAGTGGCAGGGGGAGGCAGGGGGAGGCAGGGGGAGGCAGGGAGAGGCAGGGAGAGGCAGGGGGAGGCAGGGAGAGGCAGGGAGAGGCAGGGGGAGGCACGGGGAGGCAGGGGGAGGCAGGGAGAGGCAAGAAGAAGCAGGGGGAGGCAGGGAGAGGCAGGGAGAGGCAAGGGGAGGCAGGGAGAGGCAGGGAGAGGCAGGGAGAGGCAGGGGGAGGCAGGGAGAGGCAGGGAGAGGCAGGGAGAGGCAGGGAGAGGCAGGGGGAGGCAGGGGGAGGCAGGAGGAGGCAGAGGGAGGCAGGGGGAGGCAGGGGGTGCAGATGGGAGCCATAAGGAGCCATAAGGAGCCATTGGGAGGCAGGGGGAGCCATAGAGAGGCTGAGGGATGCCATGAGAAGGCAGGGGGGTGCAGTGGGAGGCAGGGAGAGGCAGGGGGGTGCAGTGGGAGGCAGGGGGAGGCAGGGGGGTGCAGTGGAAGGCAGGGGGAGCAGATGGGAGCCATTAGGAGCCATTGGAAGGCAGGGGGAGCCATAGAGAGGCAGAGGGATGCCATAGGGAGGCAGGGGGGGGGAGGCAGGTGAGGAGGAGAGCTGAGGGAGCCGAGCTGCGTGACGTACACCTGGCATCGTACCAGCCGCGGTGCGCCCTGCACCGCACACTGCACCACCACAGCACCAACACAGCACATCCTGTCCACTACACTGCACTATCAGTACACTAACAGCAGGTACAGTGCCCTAACAGTACACCAACACTGCACCAACAGAGCAACACTGTGCCCTACGCCGTCTGTTCAATAGATCTGACACTAAAACTTTCTAGCTGGCATACGACTTTTTAAATACTATTGTTTTCGCATTAATGAATGTTTCGCTTTGCTTCGTCTGAGTTCGTTGTTTGGTTTATTTATTAATAAATAATTTTTGTAATTTGGCACATGCTTACCCAGTCTAATTTTTTCGCCGCCTGCATGCATGTTTTTCGCCGCCTGTGCGATATAAGCGATTAACTCATTTACGCGGCAAAAACATGCATGAAGGCGGCGAAAAAGCTAGACTGGGTTAATGTTATCTAAGACAAGTGGCAATACCAAACGCCAAGTGGAAATTACAAATGTTGTTCCTCTTATTGGCCGTGGTAGTGTGCGACCGCTTTGACGTTTCAAGTATGGTTTTGAGTGCGACTTTGTACTTATCATCAAAAACAAAGAAAGCTGTTAAAACATTGATGAACATCAGACAAAATCATACTAATACTCACCAAGGAAAGACAATAATGTATGGTGAAATAAAAACAGTTTGGTAGGCGGTTAATACAAATTCTTTTCATGTTTGCTGAATGGAAGCCATTGCACTGCAAGGCGCAATACCCACAGGAAAGTAAGTCGTCTAGATCAGCACATCACAGCAAAGTATGATAACCATAAGGCAAAGAAACCAAAAACGAACAAATTTATTCCTCGACACCATTTACAACATGCATCGCAAAACACAAGAGAACAAACTTCATATCTTACAGTATACAACACAGGCATTGCAGGCCATTACAACATACACGAAAACAAACTTCATATCTTACAGTATACAACACAGGCATTGCAGGCCATTACAACATACACGAAAACAAACTTCATATCTTACAGTATACAACACAGGCATTGCAGGCCATTACAACATACACGAAAACAAACTTCATATCTTACAGTATACAACACAGGCATTGCAGGCCATTACAACATACACGAAAACAAACTTCATATCTTACAGTATACAACACAGGCATTGCAGGCCATTACAACATACACGAAAACAAACTTCATATCTCCAAGCAAACAATAAGGACATTGTAGGCCAAATAAGCAAGCCAGCTCCTACAGCGACCTCAGCAAAAGCACAACGCCAGGCGGGACCAAAGGCTGTGTGCGCACGACTAAGTCGCAGCAATCAGCGCTTCTTGGAACGAAATTCAGGGCGCTAGACAAGAAAACATCGCCTGCGGAAACAAGCATGATAAGAAAGCAAGAAGAAGACAGTAAAAGAATTCATTTCTGAAACAGATGACGCCAAAAAAACGCGAGAAGATACAGAAAATCAGGGTAGAAACACAATTTGTTTTTGATAAAGATGGTGCAAAAATGAAAGAGAATACCGCAAATAAAGAATGAAAAACGATTTTTTTCTGATAAATATGATACAACGTCCGAGGCAACAATCATGAAAAGAAAGAAAGAAAGAAAGAAAAACATTTCTAATAAATATGATACACAAATCGCGAGAGAATGCCAAAAATCAAGGAAGAAAAACAATTCGTTTCTGATAAAGATGACACAAAACACGTAAGAGAACACAGAAAACCAAGGAAGAGGAAGTATAGATATGAGGTGATGGAAGAGTTACACAAAATGATGGGTGGAAATAGGGTGGTGTGCGGGGTGGAGGTGAGCCCTGGCTTTGGATGTGTGCACGTCGTGTGGGGGAGGCGAGGGGAGATGAGGGGAGGGGCGAGAGGGGAGGCGAGGGGAGAGGCAAGAGGAGGGATGAGTGGGGAGATGAGGGGAGAGGCAAGATGGGAGACGAGGGGAGGGGCGAGAGGGGAGGCGAGGGGAGAGGCAAGAGGAGGGATGAGTAGGGAGATGAGGGGAGAGGCAAGAGGGGAGGCGAGGGGAGGGGCAAGGGGCAATGTTCAAAAGAATCAAAACGAACGAAAGTAAAGGATATTATTTTAATAAATAAAAAAGGAGAGGAAGAATATTCGAGAAAAAGCCAATAAAAAATGACGACAAAACGTTCGATTATTACTGCTAGAAATGAAAGGAAAGAATAAGAATGTGGAAAATGCATGACAGGAAACACAACGTATTAGAAATGTTCAAAAATGCAATATCGAAAAATGGGAAATTAAATTTCACGAAATGAGATGTCAAGAGATGAAACCCTCAAAAAAATATATTCGTCAAAAAATGAGAGAAAAAAGCTGATGCACTAAGAAGCCTTAACCAAAAACGACACTACTGAAAAGGGTAACGAACTAATAAAAGGATACACGAAAAAATAAATAAAAAATTAATGAAAAAATGAAACAAAAATGAATAAATAAATGAAAAAATTAAAAAATAAATGAGGAAATATGTGAAAAAATTAATGAAAAAATATATGACAAAACGACTGCAATATTACAGTACGAAGCATAGCTTAAAAAAATGAAAAAGTGGAGAAAAGTGTTCGGAAATTTCAAGAAAAAACACAAAAAAGGGGAAAAAAGGGTGGGAGGTTTTAAGGCGGGGTGACAGCGGGGGGAGAAGTTGGGGAAGAAGTAAGCACGCGCGCGCGAGAAGGCGTGGGGAGGCGTGGGGAGAGCTGGCTTCAGTTACATGCCCAAAAATAGCGGCAGTGGGGCCACACCAGCGCGTGGGGAAGCGCCGGGGAAGCGTGCTGTGCTCCACCCAGCTGCCCCAGCGCAAGGGGAGGCACAAGCCCAGGTGCGCTCGGCCGGCCACCCCAGGGGGAGGAGTACTGAAGTACTCCCCAATTTTTGGGAGGCACAGCGGTCCCCAAGCCGTGTTTTGGGTGAAGTTATTGTCAGCTAACTAGATGACGTGTGAAAAAAATCATTGTTAATTTTTAACGAGTGTATCCTGACACATTTTATCCACACGCTATCCTAATCAACCTTAGCTTATTAAAATCTATCTTACAGAATCATTCATTATTTTAGCGCGTATATCCTAACCTATTTTATCCCTACCGTAACCTGCTTTAACTTATTTCAAACCAATTTCAACTTTTTTTCAACTTACCTTAACTTCACCCTCCATAACCTATCCCCAACCTTGCCTCGCCTATGAAATTCTACCCTGAAATTTCCCTCTGTAAATCCTAGCCTAACCTATCCTTACCTACCAAATCCTAGCCTAACCTATCCTTACCTACCAAATCCTACCCTAACCTATCCTTACCTACCAAATCCTACCCTAACCTATCCTTACCTACCAAATCCTAGGCTAACCTTTCCTTACCTACCAAATCCTAGCCTAACCTATCCTTACCTACCAAATCCTACCCTAACCTATCCTTACCTACCAAATCCTACCCTAACCTATCCTTACCTACCAAATCCTAGCCTAACCTATCCTTACCTACCAAATCCTAGCCTAACCTATCCTTACCTACCAAATCCTAGCCTAACCTATCCTTACCTACCAAATCCTACCCTAACCTATCCTTACCTACCAAATCCTACCCTAACCTATCCTTACCTACCAAATCCTAGCCTAACCTATCCTTACCTACCAAATCCTAGCCTAACCTATCCTTACCTACCAAATCCTAGCCTAACCTATCCTTACCTACCAAATCCTAGCCTAACCTATCCTTACCTACCAAATCCTAGCCTAACCTATCCTTACCTACCAAATCCTACCCTAACCTATCCTTACCTACCAAATCCTAGCCTAACCTATCCTTACCTACCAAATCCTAGCCTAACCTATCCTTACCTACCAAATCCTAGCCTAACCTATCCTTACCTACCAAATCCTAGCCTAACCTATCCTTACCTACCAAATCCTAGCCTAACCTATCCTTACCTACCAAATCCTAGCCTAACCTATCCTTACCTACCAAATCCTATCCTTACCTACCAAATCCTAGCCTAACCTATCCTTACCTACCAAATCCTACCCTAACCTATCCTTACCTACCAAATCCTAGCCTAACCTACCCTTACCTACCAAATCCTAGCCTAACCTATCCTTACCTACCAAATCTTAGCCTAACCTATCCTTACCTACCAAATCCTACCCTAACCTATCCTTACCTACCAAATCCTAGCCTAACCTACCCTTACCTACCAAATCCTACCCTAACCTATCCTTATCTACCAAATCCTAGCCTAACCTATCCTTACCTACCAAATCCTAGCCTAACCTATCCTTACCTACCAAATCCTAGCCTAACCTATCCTTACCGACCAAATCCTACCCTAACCTATCCTTACCTACCAAATCCTATCCTAACCTATCCTTACCTACCAAATCCTAGCCTAACCTATCCTTACCTACCAAATCCTACCCTAACCTATCCTTACCTACCAAATCCTAGCCTAACCTATCCTTACCTACCAAATCCTAGCCTAACCTATCCTTACCTATCAAATCCTACCCTAACCTATCCTTACCTACCAAATCCTAGCCTAACCTATCCTTACCTACCAAATCCTAGCCTAACCTATCCTTACCTACCAAATCCTAGCCTAACCTATCCTTACCTACCAAATCCTAGCCTAACCTATCCTTACCTACCAAATCCTAGCCTAACCTATCCTTACCAACCAAATCCTAGCCTAACCTATCCTTACCTACCAAATCCTACCCTAACCTATCCTTACCTACCAAATCCTAGCCTAACCTATCCTTACCTACCAAATCCTAGCCAAACCTATCCTTACCTACCAAATCCTAGCCTAACCTATCCTTACCTACCAAATCCTAGCCTAACCTATCCTTACCTACCAAATCCTACCTTAACCTATCCTTACCTACCAAATCCTAGCCTAACCTATCCTTACCTACCAAATCCTAGCCAAACCTATCCTTACCTACCAAATCCTAGCCTAACCTATCCTTACCTACCAAATCCTACCCTAACCTATCCTTACCTACCAAATCCCACCCTACCCTATCTCTACCTACCAAATTCTATCCTGCCCTATCTCTACCAACCAAATTCTACCCTACCCTATCTCTACCTACCAAATTCTACCCTACCCTATCTCTACCTACCAAATCCTACCCTACCCTATCTCTACCTACCAAATCCTACCCTACCCTATCTCTACCTACCAAATTCTACCCTACTCTATCTCTACCTACCAAATCCTACCCTACCCTATCTCTACCTACCAAATTCTACCCTACCCTATCTCTACCTACCAAATCCTACCCTAACCTATCTCTACCTACCAAATCCTACCCTACCCTATCTTTACCTACCAAATCCTAGCCTAAACTAT
Organism: Morinoia aosen; assembly: GCA_030386875.1. Classification (NCBI taxonomy): domain Eukaryota; kingdom Metazoa; phylum Arthropoda; class Malacostraca; order Amphipoda; family Talitridae; genus Morinoia; species Morinoia aosen. The sequence continues at coordinate 66,057,241 of CM059560.1, forward strand.
TCTAAGCCACTTTGGCTAAACCAAACCACACCAAATGTGACCTTTACTGGCTTAATCAACAATTATCTACTTATATAACGCTAATTGATCTCATACCTGCCTACAAGTTAATTAAGCTGCTTCTTATACTGCGATTTGTAAAGCAATGACGGGGAAAAGAGCGGCGCAGCGAATCGCTTATATCTAATCATCGTATCAAAGATACGGCGTTTTTTTACCGAGCGTGAAAATTTTCTCCTATGAAATTATTGAAGAGAGCGACTCGCGGAAGAAACAAAAGCATATTTCTGGAGATAACGCCTCAATTTTTAGAGAACTTTACCTACCTTATACGGTCTCGAACAGTTTAACTTCACTTCAAAAATTGTGTAGTCACGAGTCCGTAACAAGGGAATTTGATAAAATTAAAAAGGAAAAAATTCAGGTCAAAGCATCGCTCATTTCACTAATCAACGTACTTTCGCTTCATTTAAATTTTCTACAGGAACTAGAGCAGCAGCCTGTTGTTATCATAACCTTTTATGAGCCATAATCCTTTTTCTTCCCCGCTCCAACCTCCCTCACCCTCTTTTCCCCTCTTCCCCATCCATCCACCCAACCCCTCTCAAAGCGCACCCCGCCAGGAAGCTTTCGCTGGTTTACCTTTGCTGCATCACAGCGTCAGTTCCCCGTCAGTTTCCACACACTCGCTGGAGAGAGTGCATTCGTTGAAATAGAGTAATTTCTTCCAGCCAATAAACAGCCTTCGTTTCATAAATACCTGAAGTAGTTATATTATAGAACTTTAAACCCCTAATAAGAGTGAACAATCGATTTAAAACGTCTTGACGACAAATGTGTTTTCGTTTTGTTTATTGAAAAAACTAGGAATTAATGTAAATTTCGTCTATAGTCTGGACATAAGAACAAATGATCGAGGGAGTAAGCTCGCAGGAGCCGTAGAATAAATGGCATAAAACAATCAATAGTTTAAACGAACAAATGAACAATAAATGCTTTAAACGAACAAATGCAAGAAGAATGGTAGTAAATAAAAAAAACACAATAAATATCTAATTAAACGCTGGTACTTGCAGGAATGATGCAACCAAAGAAGATAGACGAATAAGCAAAAAAAGTTAGAAAAAGGGAGGCAGTAGCAGAAGACGAGGTAGAGCACAGGAGCAAGAGAGGCGCAGGTATAGGGGACGACAGAGAAGGGGAAGAGTGACTGAAGAATTCCCCGAGCTGCGCTTCTTGGCTCCCCTGCCAAGGGGGCAGCCTTCCTCAGCTTTCCCCAACTGTCTACCCCACTTCTTCCCCCCCCCCTCTCCTACTCCATCTTTTTCTTCGCTCACCTCTCATTATCATTAATCTCTTTTTCTGTACCATCACCAGATCACCTCACTCCTCCATCACTATCACCACTCCCCTACCAGCCTCACCACTCCCACACCAGCCTCACCACTTCCACACCAGCCTCACCATCCCCTCACCAGCCTCACCACTCCCAAACCAGCCTCACCACTCCCACACCAGCCTCACCACTATCACACCAGCCTCACCACTATCACACCAGCCTCACCGCTCCCACACCAGTCTCACCACAATCACACCAGCCTCACCACAATCACACCAGCCTCACCACTCTCACACCAGCCTCACCACTATCACACCCACCTCACCACTCCCTTACCAGCTTCACCACTCCCACACCAGCCTCACCACTCCCCCACCAGCCTCACCACTCCCCCACCAGCCTCACCACTCCCACACCAGCCTCACCACTCCCACACCAGCCTCACCACTCCCACACCAGCTTCACCACTCCCACACCAGCCTCACCACTCCCCCACCAGCCTCACCATTCCCCCACCAGCCTCACCACTCCCACACCAGCCTCACCACTCCCACACCAGCCTCACCACTCCCACACCAGCCTCACCACTCCCCCACCAGCCTCACCACTCCCACACCAGCCTCACCACTCCCCCACCAGCCTCACCACTCCCACACCAGCCTCACCACTATCACACCCACCTCACCACTCCCCCACCAGCCTCACCACTCCCACACCAGCCTCACCACTATCACACCCACCTCACCACTCCCCCACCAGCCTCACCACTCCCACACCAGCCTCACCACTCCCACACCAGCCTCACCACTCCCACACCAGCCTCACCACTCCCACAACAGCCTCACCACTCCCACACCAGCCTCTTGAAGTCAACTTGACACAGTGTCAACTTGAGTGTCAACACAGTGTCAACCAGTTAACTTGAAGCAGTGTCAACTGGAAACAACTGTCAACTGGAAACAACTGTCAACTTGAAGCAGCCTTAGTAATAAACGGACGCGAGAGCCTCTGTCCGCAGCATTTCCATCAATTTAAAGATTGATTAGTCACTTAATTTTACTTAATTTACTTAATAATGCTATTTTTCTTATAATTTCACTTACTAATTAGATTCAATCTTAATAAGAAGAATATGAAGAATGAAAGGGAAAAATATCTAAAGATATAAGGAATTATGGAACACACCTCGCAAAAATAGTCACCACTCAACTGGTCAATTTACGGAAAAGTCCACGGTTATTAGTACCAAGATTTCACTAACTTTGTCGTTTCGTAGAATTCGGCTTTCTTACAGGCAAGTTAATTCGCTCGGAACAGGAGATAGTATGATAAAGTTAAGTGTATTTGTATATTTAATGGTTATTCAAGATTATTATTATTATTATATAAGAAAGTTTTAGCCTCCCTTAACCACGCAAAGATGTTCCAAGAGAGGAAAGAGGAAGGCACCATTTAGTATGGAGTTGAGGGAAACGCGGAATCTATGCACAAAGTGCACAGAAACAGTAAGCTAGGAAAGAAGTTCATGAAACAAGAAAAAAGTTGAAGAAGAAAGTAGTAGGTGCTGAAAAACAGGGCAGCAGTGAACCGAAAAAAGATGGTCCGTAACAAAACAGAAACCTATTTTATTACACCAAAAAAGAAGCCTACCTAACCTTTAGCTCAGGCCCTCACATAGTCCCCCTGGGAGCGCCAATTCCCATAGATACAATAGTTGTATCCCCCTGAGGGGATGGTTATTCAAGATTGTAACGCCGTAATATTGAACAGTAGTAGAGAGGTTAGAGCTCTATTTATGTCAATTGTAAGAAAAACAACACAAGAAATATAATCCTTGGATCAGGATAAGTTATTTCAGATAATATGGAAAATTTTACAAATTCAAGGAGTCCTACGAACCACAAAAATATTTACCCTTCACAAGATAACAGAATACCCTTGAGAAGCTGATTGTTTGTATCAACAAACTTCGTGCCCAACTTCGTACGATCTTGACACATTTTAGCGAAAGAAAATATTTTATATTTTTTACCACATATGAGTTGCACATTCCCAAAGGGAAAAATTGAGAATAATTCCTACAGGATTGAGAAAAAATAATGCATGGCTGGAACTTCAAAAGCTCAACACTTAAATATAAGATCTTACTTAAATATAAGACCCTACTTAAATATAAGATCTTACATAAATATAAGATATTACTTGAATATAAGATCTAACTTAAATATAAGACCCTACTTAAATATAAGATCTTACATAAATATAAGATATTACTTGAATATAAGATCTAACTTAAATATAAGATCTTACTTAAATATAAGACCTTACTTAAATATAAGATATTACTTGAATATAAGATCTTACTTAAATATAAGATCAAAACTAGAATATAATATGTATGCCAGTCACGAACAAGGATACAAAACTGAAAAAACACCGTTATGACTTCTTAGTAAATAGAAGGCGCATGAAAGGAGTACAATATATTTCAATTAAAATGCCAATTGTAAAATACGGCACAAGGTGAAAAAATTAGTTTGACCTCATTAAACCTGAGACCCTAAACCTAACCCTACAAGATCTAGGGCACCAAACCTAACCCTAACCCTACCAGACGTGCGGTCTTAAACCTAACCCTAACCCTACCAGACCTGAGACCATAAACCCAATCCTAACCCCTACAAGATGTAGGGCCTAAACCTAACCTTACCAGACGTGCGGTTCTAAGCCTGACTGTTAACGTTGCACCACACTGACTCAGCTCAAACCTGCAAAGACAGATTTGCAATGGCTAACGGCGAGGTTTGACCACGATGGGTTGGTTATTTTCAGTCTGTGGCGCATGTTTCCCCCCGTACTCAGCAAAGTACCGAGAACTGGGCACAGCCGCACATCAAAAAATAACCGAAAAATCGGTTGGGTTAACGTTCGATGGTGGGACGCATGAATCAATACAAACTTTTGGACTCGGGAAACATGCAAAATTAAACACAAACCGGCGCTTAGTAAAGAAAAAGCTTGAACTCCATTAATGAAGAGGAACAAGAGGTTATTGTTTGCTTAGAGCGATAAAAATATGTCTTCAGAGCACATAACAAGAAACACATGAACAGAAGGAACGGCTTCACTAACGATGGGCGAGAGAAAAGGCATGAAGAGAAAGAGGGAAATAAAAGAGAAAGGAAGATATTGAGACAACAATGATCAAACGCAGTAATGACAATAAGAGCTGGACGCAAGAATTGCACAAATAATGATAAGGCAAAACGAGGAGCGTAGCAGGTGTAAATGCAGGTCTAGGGTGGGGAAGAAGTGGTGAAAAGATGGTGGCAGAAATATCGAAGATGGGGGAAGAAGTGGTGAAAAGATGGGGCAGAGATGTGGAAGATGGGGGCAGAGATGTGGAAGATGGGGGCAGAGATGTGGAAGATGGGGGCAGAGATGTAGAAGATGGGGGCAGAGATGTGGAAGATGGGGCAGAGATGTGGAAGATGGGGGCAGAGATGTGGAAGATGGGGGCAGAGATGTGGAAGATGGGGGCAGAGATGTGGAAGATGGGGGCAGAGATGTGGAAGATGGGGGCAGAGATGGGGAAGATGGGGGCAGAGATATGGAAGAGATGGGGGCAGAGATATGGAAGATGGGGGCAGAGGTATGGAAGATGGGGGCAGAGATGTGGAAGATGGGGGCAGAGATGTAGAAGATGGGGGCAGAGATGTGGAAGATGGGGGCAGAGATGTGGAAGATGGGGGCAGAGATGTGGAAGATGGGGGCAGAGATGTGGAAGATGGGGGCAGAGATGTGGAAGATGGGGGCAGAGATGTGGAAGATGGGGGCAGAGATGTGGAAGATGGGGGCAGAGATGTGGAAGATGGGGGCAGAGATATGGAAGATGGTGGCAGAGATATGGAAGAGATGGGGGCAGAGATATGGAAGATGTGGGCAGAGATATGGAAGATGGGGGCAGAGATATGGAAGAGATGGGGACAGAGATGTGGAAGATGGGGGCAGAGGTGGGGAAGATGGGGGCAGATGTGGGGAAGATGGGGGCAGAGGTGGGGAAGATGGAGGCAGAGGTGGGGAAGATGGGGGCAGAGGTGGGGAAGATGGGGGCAGAGGTGGGGAAGATGGGGGCAGAGGTGGGGAAGATGGGGGCAGAGGTGGGGAAGATGGGGGCAGAGGTGGGGAAGATGGGGGCAGAGGTGGGGAAGATGGGGGCAGATGTGGGGAAGATGGGGGCAGAGGTGGGGAAGATGGGGGCAGAGGTGGGGAAGATGGGGGCAGAGGTGGGGAAGATGGGGGCAGAGGTGGGGAAGATGGGGGCAGAGGTGGGGAAGAAGTGGGGTAGAGATGGGAGGAGGTGAGGTAGAGGCTCCCTCTGACGTCAGCCAGGCGCCATGGCAACTGACTGGCGATGTGCGCACATGGTTGACGTGTGCGCCCTGCACACCAGGTGCATTGCCACGCATGCACATGAGCGTCAATACTAGTGGTTGGACATGTGAACGCACCAAAAACACACATGGTGGGTTATAATAAAACTTACAAAGTCGGTTATAGTTAAAGTTCCAATAAGAGTATATGGTCGGCTATAATAAAAGTAGCACGAATAATAGCTATAATGAACGTTACCAAAATAGTACATGGTCAGCAACAATATGAGTTACATGACTACATGGTCAAATATAATAAAAGTTACGAGACGAGATCGGTTATAATAATTTACAAGAAGAGTACATGGTCGGCTTTAATAACAGTTACTGCAAGCATGTGTAGCAGCGCAATTAGGCGCCGTTATTTATCAGCCTGACTGTTATTTAAACATCAGCAACAACACTCATCACAACCGTTCAGCGAGACAGAGAACTACAGCAGTTGTTGTGTGGGGTGAAATACAACATTGCCTGATTTTTGATAGCAAGAATAATTTTCTGAGTTTAACGATCTCATAACTAGTTTTGAATTTCAGTCATCTGTTAGTGTAGAACAGAACAGTTAGTGTAATACACAAACGATGTAGAACAGTAATCAATCAGCAGGTGGTGCAAAATAATAGTTATCTGTCAAAATGCATCAGTTTCTGCGATGTAATGGTATCAGACCACCTATTCAAAGTAAAAATAGTAATCCTTCAACAGGTGGTGCAAAACAGTACTCGGTCAACAGGTGGTGCAAAGTAGTAATCCTTCAACAGGTGGTGCAAAACAGTACTCGGTCAACAGGTGGTGCAAAGTAGTAATTCTTCAACAGGTGGTGCAAAATAGTGCTCGGTCAACAGGTTGTGCAAAGTAGTAATCCTTCAACAGGTGGTGCAAAACAGTACTCGGTCAACAGGTGGTGCAAAGCAATAATCATTCAACAGGTGGTGCAAAGTAGTAATCCTTCAACAGGTGGTGCAAAACAGTACTCGGTCAACAGGTGGTGCAAAGCAATAATCATTCAACAGGTGGTGCAAAGCAATAATCATTCAACAGGTTGTGCAAAGTAGTAATCCTTCAACAGGTGGTGCAAAACAGTACTCGGTCAACAGGTGGTGCAAAGCAATAATCATTCAACAGGTGGTGCAAAGCAATAATCATTCAACAGGTTGTGCAAAGTAGTAATCCTTCAACAGGTGGTGCAAAACAGTACTCGGTCAACAGGTGGTGCAAAGCAATAATCATTCAACAGGTGGTGCAAAGCAATAATCATTCAACAGGTTGTGCAAAGTAGTAATCCTTCAACAGGTGGTGCAAAACAGTACTCGGTCAACAGGTGGTGCAAAGCAATAATCATTCAACAGGTGGTGCAAAGCAATAATCATTCAACAGGTGGTGCAAAGTAGTAATCCTTCAACAGGTGGTGCAAAACAGTACTCGGTCAACAGGTGGTGCAAAGTAGTAATTCTTCAACAGGTGGTGCAAAACAGTACTCGGTCAACAGGTGGCGCAAAGAGCAATGGTCGATCAGACATTATGTGCGGTAACAGACACAATTTGTACCTTTTAGTAAATGAAGTTCTCAATCTAACCCTAATTCATTCCTGGGAGGGAGTTTCTTCTTGATTCATTTGTTCATTCATTCCTGATTTATTCATTAATGAAACTGAATGACAACGCTCCTCAATGGACTCTTCCGAGTTGAAACAAAAGAGTGAAGATTCGAATTTACAAATCTGATTCAAGCCTCAACAATCGGGAGACTTTCCACGCGATGCTCTCCTATCGTTTGGCGCTGAAGGAAAACCAGACCACCCTCCAACTAACGAGCAAGTCAATAATTAACGTAAAAATAAAGAATGAAGGTTTAATTCCAATCAAACCTGATACATATCATCTTTTATACAGTTTTTTAAAATGCCTTATAACTACGCCTTATAACTAACAATATGGTCACTCTATCACAGTCTGTTGAAATGGCACAGCGAGGAATGGCGAGGAGGGAGGATAAATTCTCCACAGATTGAGGCAACAAAGGAAAATCGTGTAGCGCAGACGAGCTGATTCGCTTCAAGTGACGTCACCATGACGTAACGAGGGTCACGTGTTCACCGCACGAGGAGCGGCGTACTTCGCATCCGCATCACAGTAGCATCAGTCCGCAGTCCACATTTCAAGAAGCCAGTCCATCTTCTTTCTTACCTAATAATACCCGTTGTGTGTTTATTTGTTTGTTTGGTGTCCGCTTCTCCCGTCTCTCTTTGATGATCATAAGGATGTTAATGACCGTATCTGTGATACAAGTTTCACCAGTGCACAAGTACAAGAATATTTTTTATCGCGGGTACTATTAGGATGGATATATTTGTATGTCATTCACAGCTGGAAAATTTTTTCCACTTATCTAACCTAATAATACCCGTTGTGTTTTTAGTTACATGTTTATTTATATATTTGTTTGTTGTCCCCTTCTTTCATTTCTCTGTCACGCTCATAAAGATGCTTAATGACCGTATCGGTGGTACGAGTTTCTCCAGTGCACCACAAATAGACGAATATTTTTTATCGCGGGTACTATTAGGATAATATACATTTTGTTATTTTTGATATATTTCGTTTGTCATCCAACTGGAAATTTTTTCCAGGAAAACATTGAATCCCGTCATTTTTGACGGGCTGTGTATACTAGTGCTGTAATAAGAGGCGAGATCTTCTGTCGCACTTTGAATGCCTAATAATGCGCTTTACAAGGGTTTGCTAGAAGGCATAGTTTTAAGGGGTTTTCTGGGTTCAAACGAGAAATGGTTTTAGTCTATGCTATAATCTGCTATATCCACATTTTGAAAGCATGATAAGGCAAAGTCCGTAGCTCATATACATGATTCAGTTACTTTGTACCAGTGCAAGGGTACTCTGAAATTAATGGTTTGAGGTCATTTGTTCTGTTCAAAACAACCAGCAACAAAGAAACGAATTGTTAGCGATTTGTTGTTGAACTGTTAGCGATTTAAACGAAGAACAAAAGAATTTTTAACGAATGAACTTAAAAGAAAAAGCTGTCGTCTTTTACAACAAGGATATCTTAAATCTCGAACGAAGTCAATGGAACTGCGCACCACCAGCAGCCGTCGCTGCTGTCGTCATCGACATGGTGCTATAGACGAGCTGTATTGAAAATCTGCAATTAGTTCGTGAATGCTTTTCCAATATTGCAAGTCTCCTGATCAATGTTTTTTTCCAATACATCGTTGATGTCATATCTGAGTTGCCACCTATTCCATGTCCATTAGTCCACCCCCTTTTTTGAAATAAGAAAGAGAGGCAAAATGAAAGAACGGCCGTAAGAAATATATAAAAATTTAATCTCTCGAGAGTTGATGAGGCCGAGTGCACACGGCCCGTCAAAATGTACAACAATGGTCGATAAATCACGTGACACACGTTCCTATTTCCTAAGAATTCCCGTGATATCCATTCCTACTCGAATCTGATGGATTAATGCACTGGAAATTGTGGAGTTGATGAAGCTTGTATCACAGATACGCTCATCACACACTGCAGGCTGGCTTCGGACAGACAGACAGAGACTGCTCTTATTATGCATAGTATAGATTAGACGATTTCTCCCGACTTTGAAAGTTAGGGGAGCAAATGTAAAGAACATCAAGACAGAAAAGCGTATGGCAAAGCAATTGAAAATCTGGACTTTTGTTAGATAAGAGAAACATGTATTTTTGCGCCAGCAAGCTGCTGAAGCGGAAGCGCTGTGCTCTGTATCTAGGATATGACACAAATTGCTATAACTACTTCAATTGCGGCTCAAAAATACTGCTGTATTCTAAGTGTTTATTACAGCCACAAAAACTAAGTTACCTTTTAACTAAGCTTAACATCGAAACTACCCTCGAACGAAAATTTGTTCAAGAAAGGTACTGAATCCCGTCATTTTTGACGGACCGTGTACAGTCGAAGAGAGGTTTCTGGAAACTAACGGAATCTAAGTGTTCCCTCGCAACGAAATTTCCCGTACACAGACGCACGGTATTGAAATTGTTTGGAATCCAAGAAAAGAGCATCACACGATTGTGCGAAAACAAGACAATTTCAAGGCAATCTCAAAACAACTGCAAAACAATGGCGACATGTTCAATGACCCGTTGATTCTTAGCTCAACACAAATTCAATGCAAGTCGACGATATGTTCAAAGAACGTTCAAGGTAAGTCGACGACGAGTTCTAGACAGGTTAACGACAAGTTTAAGACAAGTTAGCGATAAGTTTAAGAGAAATTAACGACGAGTAAATAAAATATTTAAAATGCTATAAATTTTTCCTATAATTGTTGTTTGGAAACTATCAAACGACAATTCCGAACTTGGCTTAGAAAACTAAAGTCTAAATCAAGCAATCCCTTTCGCAAAACTTCATTGGATTTACTCGTAATTCATTCATTCAAGGACCTCCTTTTGCAACTGAGACGGTGGGGAGTTGGACAGACCATGCTTGCCTTCAAGTCACAATGAAAACGGCTTAGCTTTATAGTCAGCCTACCTCGCCTTACCGTCCTAATTATTGTGAGTCAGACAGTCCACATTGATCTTCAAGTCATAGTGAAACTGACGTAATTTCCCAATCAGCCTAGCTCACCCAAACGTATTTTGGTGTCAGGAGCCTAGATGCGTCCATTTATTTGCCCTGGCGTGTGCAGCAAAACTGGATTTCTCAATTTCAAAATAAAAATGAGTCCAGTTTGCATAAAAATACAAATTTGACAAATCAAAATAAAAATTACGAATATGGTTGAACATTGCTCAACCACACAGACTCAACCGAATTATTTATTTTTAGCTCCTATTTTCAAATTTCAAGCAGAAGTTGCTCCGTATGTATACATGAAGTGATCTGTGCAAGTCAGAATAAAACTTCAACTTCATATAAAAATCGAAGAAAAATGAGGATCGCTTAACTCGTTAACTCGTAACGTCAAAATAATACATTGAAAAAAGAATAAGAGTCGTTAAATTTCACAAACAACTTCTCTACTGGTTTACACCGATTCAGAAACTCTGCAGTACAGAATTATATCTTAGTTTAATTATGAGAGTACATAGAAGATACAGGAGGAAAGTCTACTGCGAAAAAAACAGTTGTAGGATGTTTGTGTACATTAGGTAATTCAGTCGTCTCCTAACTTCAAAGGCAAATGAGAAATGTGATAGGCGAAATGACAGGTACTTTTAAGCGCCTGAGTTTTGACACATGAAGGCAAATTAACGGGAAATTCAATCTATACTATAATAAGAGCCGCGTCCGTCTGTCCGAAACCAGACAAAAGTGTGTGATGAGCATATCTATGATGCAAGCTCGGCCTCATCAATTCAAGAGTTTTAATTTTTTTATTTTTTATAGCCTTTTCCACTTCGCCTTCTTTTTCATTTCACATAGTGGAATATATAGTATTTAGAGAAGACCGCGAGCACAACTACAGTACATGAGCTGAAAGATGCCCCATCACTCTCGGAATATCTGTTTTCTTTATTGATAACTCCAGATTAGGCTGGGTAAGTTAGTTTGAGTCTCACTAACCACAACAAAGTCGCTCCAAAGAGAGAAAGAAATAAGGCACCATTTAGTGCGGAGTCAATGGGATGATGATTCTATTCACAAGCAGTGTTCCATCAGAATTTCCGTGTAAATAAAATAAAAAGTTAAGGGATAACTTAACGCCCCAAGTTAAAAAGTTGAAAAATACAGAAGTAGAGCTAGAAAATAGAACTGCATTGGACCGAAATAGGATGGTCAGAAACCAAACAAAACATCTATTCTATTTGAACAAAAAGGCGCCTTAACCTTCAGCTTGGAACTGTACATCTCCTCCCAAGAAACGACTAAGCCTATATATTTCAAATCAATTAAACAGGAACAGGTGATGAATTTTATTGGTCATCCCCATGGAAGAAAACTTTTTGACGTCAACTTAAAAAAATTTGCGGCTCAATGCATTATTTTATTTTATGCTTATTATAATGTTTATTTTATGTTTGTTAATAAGCTTTATGTTTATTTTTACACATGTGCCAGCAGAGCGTGGGAATCAATTCGTGAAAAAAAAAAACTTCAAATAAAGACACGGAGAATAATTTGTCACGCTGCAGAGGCTAACAAAGTTGACAGTGGCTGCATGTATCGAGCTTTGCGCCAGTCGGTAGATCTTCTGAAATATTTTTTTGAAAGATGTTCATTTCCCTTCATCTCCTTAACCATCTCCACAAGCACTTTAATTTCTTGTTCATAAACATCTCAACATCTTCTCCACTTAATACAGCATCCAGGAACTTGAAGAACAGAAAAAAATTTGGTACTCTTAGAGGAACTGCTACTGCAGTCAGGACAGCGATGTCTTCAGATGTGTTGTTTCGCCTAGAGAACCAGTCTCAGTCCTCGATAGACTAACGCTCCTTAGTCCTCAGTCCTCTTTGTCCTTTATGGACTGACGCTCCTTAGTCCTCAGTCCTCTTTGTCTTCAGTCTTCTTAGTCCTTAATGGACTAACGCTCCTTTGTCTATTAACGCTCCTTAGTCTATTAACGCTCCTTAGTGTACACCACCGGCAATGAATTTGCTATGGAGAAAACTAAGTCATATTCTGAGTTTTGGCTACAAATGGTTCTCAAATGCTAGCATCTTCAGGAGAGTACTTGTCGCTATTCAAAACAATGTATCCTAGTTAGTGTTTGTTGCTCCGTGAACATAAATTAATTCATAAAAATAATTGGTGCTACTATAGCCTGAGATCTACCGCCATGTATCGCCTACCCAGGTGCAGTTTGACATGTACAAAATAAGTGTTTATCGCTATATGAAATGCATGAAAATAAATAATATCCATTACTAACCTAATCTAACATATAGTTAGATTAGGTTACTAATGGTTACTAACTAAGGTTACTAGTATAGGTTACTAATCTAACGCAATAGTACTAGCTAGAGGTAGATCTCATGCTACAGTGTGGTAGACCTCACGCTATAGTACTAGCTAGAGGTAGATCTCATGCTATAGTGTGGTAGACCTCACGCTATAGTACTAGCTAGAGGTAGATCTCATGCCATAGTGTGGTAGACCTCACGCAATAGTACTAGCTAGAGGTAGGTCTCATGCTACAGTGTGGTAGACCTCACGCAATAGTACTAGCTAGAGGTAGATCTCATGCTACAGTGTGGTAGACATCACGCAATAGTACTAGTTAGAGGTAGATCTCATGCTATAGTGTGGTAGACCTCACGCAATAGTAATAGCTAGAGGTAGGTCTCATGCTATAGTGTGGTAGACTTCACGCAATAGTACTAGCTAGAGGTAGATCTCATGCTATAGTGTGGTAGACCTCATGCAATAGTACTAGCTAGAGGTAGATCTCATGCTATAGTGTGGTAGACCTCACGCAATAGTACTAGCTAGAGGTAGGTCTCATGCTATAGTGTGGTAGACCTCACGCAATAGTACTAGCTAGAGGTAGATCTCATGCTATAGTGTGGTAGACCTCACGCAATAGTACTAGCTAGAGGTAGGTCTCATGCTATAGTGTGGTAGACCTCACGCTATAGTATTAGCTAGAGGTAGATCTCATGCTACAGTATGGTAGACCTCACGCAATAGTACTAGCTAGAGGTAGGTCTCATACTATAGTGTGGTAGACTTCACGTTATAGTACTAGCTAGAGGTAGAACTCATGCTGTAGTGTGGTAGACTTCACGCTATAGTACTAGCTAGAGGTAGAACTCATGCTGTAGTGTGGTAGACTTCACGCTATAGTACTAGCTAGAGGTAGGTCTCATGCTATAGTGTGGTAGACTTCACGTTATAGTACTAGCTAGAGGTAGAACTCATGCTGTAGTGTGGTAGACTTCACGCTATAGTACTAGCTAGAGGTAGGTCTCATACTATAGTGTGGTAGACTTCACGTTACAGTACTAGCTAGAGGTAGAACTCATGCTGTAGTTTATTAGACCTCACGCTATAGTACTAGCTAGAGGTAGGTCTCATGCTATATTGTGGTAGACTTCACGCTATAGTACTAGCTAGAGGTAGAACTCATGCTGTAGTTTATTAGACCTCACGCTATATATAGCACTAGCTAGAGGTAGGTCTCATGCTATAGTGTAGTAGACTTCACGCTATAGCAGTACCAAATATTTTTTTTATTGTATGAGGATACGAAAATTTAGCGGGATTGTTCAACGGTCTTGTTTCTTAAGCATATTATAATGCGACCCTCTTTGTAGCTGCCCAAATGGTAAACGTGAACTCAAAATGAGTTCAAAAATGAACTCAATCTTTGGGAAACGCATTGTTAAAGTTGTCGCAAACACAGGATAGTGGACAGTGTATTAAGTCAAAATGGTCTCAATTCTTTTGAAACACATTAGTAAAATTGTAGTAAACAGGATAGTGAACAATATATTCAATCAAAAGGAAGTCAATTTTATAAAGCAAATTTTTAAAATTATCGCTAACACAGGATAATAAAAGTTAATAGTAGCCTGATAAGCCAGGAATCCTCGATATCCTCGTGAACACAGAAGATCGGAAGCGATAGACCTTCACAGATAAGAGCGCTTGATAACACAAGATACCTTATCGCCTGCAATCTCTGTAACTGGGTGCAGGAGGTGGGGCTTTGAAATCGGAAAATTGAAAAAAAAGGAAATTTCAAGTCTATACGAGTTACCCATCAAACAATTTTTACTGAGAGAAAAAAAAAGTTTTTAGGGTAAACTATAAAAAACATTCGAAATTAATACATCTAAAATGAAAGTTGATCTTGAAATAATAATTAAGCACATCTAATGTACACTCCATGATTGAACATTTTTATTAAATACCTAATCTAGCACTATGTTCAAAAAATGACTAGAGACATAGTGAAATATCAAAAATTTGTGTCATGATAAAATATTTCATTCTCTCCGGGCTCGTCATTTGGCAAACTAGTTGGTACGTGAGAGTGAAAAAAATTGTTTCGAATGTCCAACTTATCGTTAGACGCAAAATAATTAAATTTTCCCATTTTAATTTCAACATTAATTCTTCATATCACAAGTTCCTGCGCTCGCATTTCAATACAAGTTAGAGTTTTCCACTATGCTTCACTAGGATTGTTTTATCTGTTACTTGTATTTAAATGCATTGTTAAAATCAGATTAACGTAACAAAGGGAATGCATTTGTTTGTGCTTTTCTCTCAATTACTTGTTTCGACAATTATCATGAGTAATACCATACCCATTTGTGAACATCAACTAATGATCTTAATGTTAAGGCTGTTTAGAAAACAATGTTATACATACATTTCAAATATCAACTTTACTGGAAATCTTTTTCTTTATTTTTATTGCTTTAACGACAATTTAAAAAATGAAATGAATTGCTATTGTGAAACAATCAGGTTATACTTTCAGCTTAGAACAAGGTGCGCTCCTTTCCATAGGTTGGAAGCAGTATTTGCCTCAACAGCCCTCGCTGTATGACTCCCCTCAGGGGGATACAACTGTTGTATCTATGGGAATTAGCGCTCTCAGGGGGAAAATCTGAGGCCCCAGCTGAGGGTTACGTAGGCCTTCTTTTTGTTGAAATGAAATGGTTTTGTTATGTTAAGGACCACCTTTTTTCGGTTCACTGCTGTCCTGTTTTTCAGCACCTACTACTTTCTTCTTCAACTTTTATCTTGTTTCATGAACCTCTTTCTCAACTTACTGTTTCGACACCTCTTCTGCATATATTCCCCATTCTTTTATCACAATAGTAAATGCTACCTTCCTCCTTCCTCTCTTCGATACGCTCTTTTTGTAGCTGTTACGGAGGCTTAAACTAACTTATAATATAATCATAATCGTTGCTGTTTGACTGAATGACTAACACGAGTAAAAGATTAAATACACAATTTTCGGGCGATTCACTATCATTTTGTCCCCCATAGCGGTTAAGTAAGGGAGTGTGCCCTATAATCTCAGTAATCAGATAATGATGAATAATAAGAATAAATAATAATAAACTTCAGATAATAAATAAATAATTAAAGATTATAAGATTATAAATACATGGGTATTGCGATACCCATGTGTAAGTAACAACTAGAGATTAATGTTAAGATATTTTGAAAACCAAAGTTTCTAGCATTTCATGTTTAAACTTTATTGGAAATAAACAATTTTTCCGTAACTCGCCCCTCCATTTGCTGCGTCAACAGCGGCGATGCGGGCGTCAGCAATTGTGCTGCGAGGTGGCGGGGAATTGAAACGTGGCTGTGCTCACCTCCACCAAACACGGAATGAAGCACAGCTGAGTTCAATACCCCGGAATACGGAATGAAGCACAGCAGAGTTCACTACCCCGGAATACGGAATGAAGCACAGCTGAGTTCAATACCCCGGAATACGGAATGAAGCACAGCTGAGTTCAATACCCCGGAATACGGAATGAAGCACAGCTGAGTTCAATACCCCGGAATACGGAATGAAGCACAGCAGAGTTCAATACCCCGGAATACGGAATGAAGCACAGCTGAGTTCACTACCCCGGAATACGGAATGAAGCACAGCTGAGTTCAATACCCCGGAATACGGAATGAAGCACAGCAGAGTTCAATACCCCGGAATACGGAATGAAGCACAGCAGAGTTCAATAACCCGGATTACGGAATAAAACACAGCTGAGTTCAATACCTTGAAATACCGTACCATACACGACAGAGACGAATATTACAACGCCAAAATACGCAACAGAGACCAATATTATAACGCCAAAACACGCAACAGTACGTGACACTCACATGAGCGGAGCAGCGTTGGAAGGTCGGAAGCACAATCGGCTCGGCGTGAGCCACTCACCTGGGAGAGAAGGAACAGGTAGTGAGGAAAAGAATATTCGCAGGGTTTTAACACAAAAAAAAACATTTTAATTTACTAACATGCTTAGAATAAATCAAATGTAACCATCTAAAACCAAAAATTGTGATTTTCGATTGACTAAAATGTATTTTTTTATTGGTGGACCATAAATTCTGTCAAAAGTGAACCACTTAGTCCAGAGTAATGTAACCTAAATAATTCCTCTTGTAGTTCTGTATCATTCACGAACAGAAGGCATTATTAGACTCAGGCATTTGTGATACGGAAGTGGTTCCAGTAAACTGACGCCTCGACAGGCGGTCGCTTTGACTATCTTGTATAATTCATAGATAAATATCCCAAAAAAATCACTCACGAATAAATATCACAAAAATTAGCCTTTCTATTCGTTAATCATTAACTGTTGGAAGTTTTTGTTTTTATTGCCGCCATTAGGTACACCCTCATTAGGCTGGCTTTGGTATCAGGTAGTCACCGACGTCAGAATGCGGATTGAACTGCCACTCGGCAATGAACTTCGAAGAACACAATGGGGTACGATTTCAACAAGAAATACAATATAATATGTTGACCGCGATGGGTTAAACTGATATTAAATATACAGCTTAAATTAAATTCAATTGATGTGAGTAATTTTGAAAAAGCAAACATTATCTGGATTGTGCCGTTATTGAGCATTGATTAAATGCTTATAGAAATTGAATTTGTAACTACTGGTCGGTCAGCAGCATTGTATGAAAATTTCCTCCGTGTTCACCTGCGGCTCACGTTGCTCTATACAAAAACCGCTTTTTTTACAAAATTCTACCGATTCAAACTTGTATTATTTCTGAATATACTTGTTTATTAAACAAATTAAATGAACGTAAAGTACAAATGTCCAACATTTCATTATATTTAGGTGCAATCATCAAGGAAGCATCAAGGAGCAACATTTCATTTTTTATCATTTTATTTTTATTTAGGTGCAATTATTGTCTCAAATTTTGTTGAAAGTCGAAAAGAAGAAGGTACGCGGAATATATATTTTAGCATTGGAATAAAGACAAGTGACCAGCGTTCATCAGAGGATAAATTTTGCCCTTTCTACCAGTGAAGCTATTAGTGCAGGCAATGGAGGGGAACAGATAAACTAATTAGGTACACGTTAGACACAAAATGGCGAAGAAACCATAAAAAAAATTTACACCTTTCAACATAAGCAACGCCTACCTAATCCGCTCAGAACCTCACTTCTTCCCCGGAACGCTCAAACGTTTCCGTTGTTACTCCACGAGGGGCTCAAAAAAAAATAAAAATAGAAGAATCGTTAAAAAAATACATTCAGTTATGAATAATAAAAATGCTAGAGGCACACACATATTTCTCCCGTACAGCTCAGAAAGTCTCTGTGTAAGCATCCCTTTGTTTAGACTTGAACAAGAATATGTGAAAGTCTCTGTGTAAGCATCCCTTTGTTTAGACTTGAACAAGAATATGTGGATCAAATGCTAGGCGGTTCCGTATTTTCCAATGCACTTCAGCCCGTTGGCTACGATCGCACGGTTGCTCCGGTTGATTTGTTTAGGTTGGAAGTAGCAGACTTGAAAAAAACCGTCTTTACAGCTCGATTAGATTTTATCCTTTCTAAAACGCGTGATAATTAGAGTTGCACGGTAATATTTTAACTTGAACGCAATCATCTATTTTAAATGAAGGCAGTGAAACAATTGTAATGCTATTCATTTATACCGGTTAGTAAATGAGCAATTTACATAGTGGTACTCATATGTACCAGTACGCAGTAACGTGTAAATTAAGATTCCTGTTTATTCCAGTCCACATGCGTTCAAGTATAAGTCCCACAAAAGCGTGAACGAGAGAATATTATTAGATTTACAAATTAAATTTTCTAGGAAAATAAGATCATAAAAATCCTTTTGTGTAGCGGTATAATACCAGAACTGATGAAGTTTCTGTGGTCAACAAACCTGAATTTATCAGCAGCTCCTGACGACGTACATTGCAACCACGAACAAAAGAGCGCACATCGCGAATGATAATGAACAACGGCGTCAGCACGGATAAGCGCACTTTTTATTCCCAGCCTGGAATTAAATAACGAATGGTAATAAATAAGAATAGTCATAAATAACGGCAACAGCACGGATGAGCACGCTTTAGATTCTAAACCTGGTAATAAATGACGGATGGCAATAAATAAGAACAGTATTAGATAACGGCAACAGCACGGATGACCACACTTTATGTTCTCAACCTGGTAATAAATAACGAATGGCAATAAATAAGAATGATTTAATAAATAACAGATGAGTATGCTTTAGATTCTCAACCTGAAGGAAGGATTCAACACTCTGACCACCACGTCACAAAACGCAATGAGTTTGTAGCAGCTGAGGAGGGCGTTATAAGCAGCGCAACAATGATGCCAAAAGCCCCCATGAGTCCCTTTTAACTCTACAAGCCACTGAGCAAGATCTGACTAATAATCAAACACACAAAATTTGTCTTGAAAAGTCGACACACAAAGACGTAGGGCACCAAATGTATCGGAACGGACATCGCCGAGTTATCGCAAAACATTCGTCAGGTTTTGTTGGACAACATTGGGAGGAAGAGGAGCGTCTCGAGATGACAGATGTGGATAAATGTCCGAGGCTGAGAGGCTGTCATTGTTACTAGTAGATGTCTTCAGTACAAAGCTATTGGAACGTCCTTTCTCGCGAGACACTTGGTATTGTTATTGAGAAATTACTCCTGGCAATTTATTTTTCGTTGCAAAAACTTCTTGGAATGTTCCTTCTCGCGTGACATTATGATTACAAGAGGCTCAGTAAATTACATTTCGTTGCACAGTTATCCATTTCTGTTTAGAATATATGATTCATTATTTAAAGAATTGTAATTTAACTTGCCACATTTGGGAGGAAGGAAGTGAGACGATGCAGTCAAAAAGACTCGTTCGTTTGACGTTGAAAAAATACATGCACCTACAGCATCTCCAATGAATCTCAACAAGAAGCTGATTAGATTAGATTAGTTGTTAATTTGAGTCTCCCTAACAGCAAAACAAGGCGTTCCAAAGAGAGGAAGGAGTAAGGCGATATTTAGTATGGACTTGAGGTGATGCAGAACCATGAAGGTATAAAAGACTGGAGGGAGCGCTGGATGCGTTTCCTGTAACCTAGCTGGCTGTGTGCTAGCAGCCCGTATGGCTGTGCCTGCAGACCTTGAACCACAGCTCTAGTGAGTGAGCAGTGATTGTCAGACCGTCGTTGTGTTAATGTGTCGCTGCTGGCAACATGGTGAATTCCTGCAGCGTTCACGGTTGCAAAGCGCGCAACGACAAAAAGAATAACATCTCATTGCACAAGTAAGCACTAAATCTAGGTAACATTCATACTTTTGGAGAAGGCTTAAGTAAAATTGCAGTTCAGGCCCGTGTATTTGAATTTCGTTTATTATTTAATAGACTATACATATTTGCACAGTATTGTTCAGCGTAGAATTCAAATTTGAAAACCATTTCATTCGGAGATCTCTACTTTTTGAGTTATAGCGTTTCAAATGTGTAAAATAATACGCATCCCCCTCAACAGCTCATTACTAACTTATGTTCTTAAAGCAGCATTCACACGATAAATATTACTTAAAATATTTACTATTAGTGTAAATATATTGATCGTCTGAACGGCATACTGATAGACTGATGAA
The DNA here is from genome assembly GCA_030386875.1 of Morinoia aosen. NCBI lineage: Eukaryota > Metazoa > Arthropoda > Malacostraca > Amphipoda > Talitridae > Morinoia > Morinoia aosen. The sequence continues at coordinate 66,077,615 of CM059560.1, forward strand.
AATATTTATGTGATCAAAATTTTTTGAAATTTCATCAAAATTTGAGCATTCTTGGGTTGATGGAAAGTACTCTATATGAACGTATGAACGTGGCCCGTGTGCGCTGTGCAGCAATGGCTGAGTGGCTGACGGTGTGCCGCCGCCGCCGCTTCAGTTTTGCGTAAGTATTGCTCTGTTTCCTCTTCTGTAAATTTGTTTCATTTGCAATGCATTGCTGTTTTTAGCACCTGTCTTGTAGTTTAATGTTTCAGGTTGGTGTCTCTGCGTTTTTTAACAATTATTCGATATAGTTGTGTAGTTATAGCCTGAAACGTGAATTTATTCCTATGCAGTACAGTGTTTGGTACCCCTCCCGAGTGGCTGATTGCTGCCCGAGCTAGCTTCAATCTGCACTGAGGCGCGACTGTGTAGCGCTCCCTCCTGTCTTTTATACCTTCATGTGCAGAACCCATGCACAAGGTGCATAAAAACGGTAAGTTGAGAAAGAAGTTTGTGAAACAAAATAAAAGTTGAAAAGTTGAAGGTGCTGAAAAACAGGACAGAAGGGAACCGAAAATAAGTTGGTCCGCCACAAAACAAAAAAATCTATTTTTAGGCAACAAATCAAAAAATATCTATTCTATATCAACATAAGAAAGACCTACCTAACCTTTAGCTCGTGACCTCACACATTCCCCTATGAGTGCTAATTTTCATAAATACAATAATTGGATTTCCTTGAGGGGTCAAGGCTTGTTTTTAATAGGAAGCTAGAAAACAGAAAGTAGATACTTGCATCGTCCAAAAACAAATAATTACTCTGCTAAACACATCGAAATATTTACCAGGAGGAGTATTATAAACGGAAATAGGTTAAAATTCATAAGGCTATCCGAACCAAATAAAAAGATCAGGTCATATCCATGCCTTTATTTTTTCGAACAATTAATGAATGCTCAATTTCCTCAGATTATATAATGATCTCTGCTTTCAGTAAAACTTTGGAACTGTAGCAGAAATGCACAACTGCCCGAGTAATCTAATCTACTCACCTACTTTATTGCATCTTCGCAACCTTTCAGCTACTGTTACTAGTCGGTCAGCAGCATCTTAAAAATTCCCTCCGTGTTCAACGGCGCCTCACGTCCCGACCAACGCGTGAAAGCTCTTTACAAAAGCCGCTTTGTTTTTTTTTACAAATTATGTCGATTCAAACTTGCACTACTTACGAATCCATTTCGATCCCAACAACCGCAAGATGTCAAAACAGTCAATTCTGGTGACCGCGGAAGCTGAGCGGTAGCCCGCAACTCTGAGTTCAGCGATTTAGTCACGCTTCAGGCACAGGATGGTACAAAAAACTGGTCGACAGTAACCATCTAGAAGTCAAATTTCATAGATACCAGCTGTTTCGCTAACGCGATAAGTCTTTTTGTGATTATAAATGTACAGTTTTTGTGATCATGAATGTGGAGTTTTTTGGGATTATGAATGTGGAGTTTTTTTGGGGATTACGAATGTGGAGTTTTTGCGTGTATGACTGAGGAGTTTTTGCGATTATGACTGTGGAGTTTTTGCGTGTATGACTGGAGTTTTTGCGATTATGACTGTGGAGTTTTTGCGATTATGACTGTGGAGTTTTTACGATTATGAATATAGGGTTGTTGCGATTATTTATGTAGAGTTTTTGTGATGGTGACTGAAGAATTGTTGCGATAATGAATGTTGTGTTTTTTGCAATGACTAATGTAGAGTTTTTGCGATTTTGAATGTGGTGTTTTTCCATTATAAACGCAGAAGTTGTTGCGATGACGAATGTAGAGTTTTTGCGATATAACAGACATGTAACAAAAGGCTTATTGCGCATCACCCTTCTATGCACCGCAATCCGTCGTTGGAGTTAGGCTTCGCCTTTGCTCGAACCATACGGAGTTAGAAAAAACCACCTAAGTTTCAGAAAATTTCGTCATGTTTTCAACGAACAACAGACCTGGGCTCCCATAAACACTTGCACTTTGTAAGGCACAATATCGAACAATTTTCTTTCCCCGAGGGCTCATTTTTGGCAGGAAAAACGTTTTTATATGATAAAGTTAGCTTTAATTTGCAGAACTCAAAAAAATGCGTACATAATGCGTTCAATCAAAGGGACTATTATTTTACAGATTCTCTTGCTAATTGACAGAATGTGAATGATAAAAGAAATTGACTAATCACAATTGATTTTCTTCATTTTTGTACAGAAAAAAATTATGACAAAAAGGAATTAACGCTAAAATTTACCGGGAGCATTTGTTAAACAAAAGTTATTTAAACACAACCCCTTATTTAAAAAAACAATGCAAATAAACCTAAGAAGAGTATGTACATATACATTCACAGACTTTTATGCTTCACTTGAAAGTGTGTAATACTCTTTTGTCACAGTCTAAACGAATAAAAGTTGAATACATCCCTTAATTATCGGAAACTGATAACATACCTGTTTAAATCTCTCGAAACATAAAATATAATCGACAAAGTAAAATAAATGAATCGTTCATTGGGCTTTTCAGTTTCATTTTATACCTTATATAGAAAACACTAGGGTCTTTTTAAGCTATTTCAATCTAAGCAGCTAAAAAATCATTTGTACTGGTAAAATCAACCAGGCTGGATTTTATATAATTTAATTTCAGTAAATAAATCGGTTTTGAGTTGCTTCAACTTTGAACTATTTTAATTGAAGCTAATACTACGTCAATTTTAAGTTACTTCACCCTATGCAGCGAAAACAACTATTTGCACTCGTAAAATCAACCAGGGATGATAGAATATTTATTTAACTTTAATGACCAAATCAATTTTGAGTTACTTTAAGTTTAAGTTACTTCAATAGAAGCTACTATTACGTTAATTTTTAGTTACTTTAACCTATGCAGCTAGCAGACAACCGTTTGCACTGGTAAAATCAACGAGGCTTGGATTTTTATTTCTTAATTTCAATAACCAAATCTACGGAGAATTAGAGGTGCGAAGGTGCCAGATGAAGCTGGAGTATGAGCATGGAAAAATTAGATCTCAAAACACAAGTGCGTGTACATGTAGACTTCTGTAGGATTCGAAACTCTGCATTTATATTTATGATATTTAATTATATTTATTGATATTTAATGCTATTTAATAATATTTAATGATATTTAATAATATTTAATGACATTTAATAATATTTAATGATATTTAATAATATTTCATGATATTTAATGATATTCAGTAATATATAATATTTGATGATATTTAATGAAGCTGTAGATCTAATCATTATTATATAATTTCAGCTTCAAAAAAGACTGTCAAAGAGAAGAAGGATGAGGGCACCATTTAATTTGGACTCGAAGGAATCCAGAATTTATGCACAAAGTGTGTTCCCACACAGAATTCACCGCCAACAGGAACAGTAAGTTGAGATGAAATATTAGAAAACAACATTAAAGGTAAAGAAGAAAGTGTGAAACAATGAGAAACGGGACACCAGTGAAGCGAAGAAAAAACTTAACAAAAAAAAAAACGTTTTACTTCAACAAAAAAAAGCCTACGTAACTCTCTGCTCACGACCTCTTTTTTTTCCCTAGGGATCTTTACACTCATACACAGAATATTTATATCCCTCTGAGATGCCACAACCCTATATTAATTAAACAGTAGACTATATCTAAGCTGTTTCGATTAATAAACAATAAGTATTTATTGAACGCAAAACGCAGTACGAACACTTCCACACTTCTCTTGTGAAAGTAAATTATTTTTCTAAGTGCCAAAAAATTCCAACGTCAAAAAATATAAAAAATACATACTCTACTTAAGGTTCACACCAACAGAAAACGCAACAGGAATGTACCTTTGACGTATCAGTGAAATCTGGTAGAAGATCACTTATCGTCCAACCAACGGACGCTGATCGTGCGTGGGTCCGAGTTTCACTCGTGGCTTTCTGAATTATAACGAGTGAAAAGACCAGCAGAAGATAATAAAATTCTCGTGTTGATGAACTGATGATGAACGCAGATCGTTTGCTCCAAAGAACTTTTCAAGAACTTGATTTTAAAACTGATATACCTGAAAGTGAGTCGAAAACATTAACAGAGGCTGGGTTTCACTGGGGCGTAACAATCATGGGTTACAGTTGGATAATAAAACAAAGCTTGGGACTTATAAACAGACATTTGTGAAATGCTTTGCAAATTTTTAGTAACCTGACAACAAACTCAAAACGGTCGTGTCGCCCAAACAACAAATCGGTAACTTTGTCGCTAATCTGCTACACACACACGAGTGAATTTGCCCAAAGAAACAGGCGATTGCGAAGACGAGGTCGCAGACAGAGCAGCTGAGGATGCAGATGATCAAAAAAGACGTGACGTATAAAAAGGACAAGGCGAACATACACCGACAGATGACCAAAAAAAGGCTGGATGTAGGAAAGAGACACGAGATAATACACCGGCAGATGACCAAAATAAGGCAGGACATACGAAAAGGACACGGGAAAAATACACCGGCACACACACTCACGCTCGCTTCAAGACACTGACCAGCTCGTGACCTGACCTGACCCAACACCCCCGCCTGCTCACCGCAGGCCTCGACCAATCACGAGAGCGCATCATGCATCGTTGACGGCGGTCGTTACATGCTGTCACCCAATCAGAAGAGAAGCGCAGTAATCGTAAATGCTTCTGAAGCTTAAAGCATATATTTTATTTAATATCCAATGTAAAAGGAATATTCAACATAGAAGGAATGGGATATGGAATTTAGCATCCAATATCCGTTAATATACAATATATAATTAATATCCAATATAATATAAATTTCAATACAAAAATTTTCATACATCTAGCCATTACTTGAAATTCAGTTTACAAAAGAAAAACTTCCCTCAAATTTCCCGCGCGATCGAAAAACGCATTTTCTAGCGCGGGTCTACACAAAATGCTGTAGACCACAATGAGCTACTCGAAGAACAGCTGCCCGAAGCCAACGTTGTTTTCGCTCCCTGTGTCAACAGGCGGGCTCTTGCCTCCTACAGCTACGGCTGGCCTACCTCGGTCGATTTTGTGACTGTGCGTAAAACGAACGCTATATTCCTCGCTTTTTAATGTGAACATTTGAAAGGGATTAATGTCGACGACAGAAATGCCAGAAAATGAGAAGTTAATCAGTTCTCTACTTATGTCACCTAATTAAAAGGATTAATGCCAGCGATGGAAATTCCGTAAAAGGAAAAGTTTTACATTTCTCTACTCGCATTAAATTTTAAAATGGATTAATGCCAACGATAAAAATTTAGTAAAAGGAAAAATTTCTCGGTTCTCCTCTCATATCAAATTTTTAAAGGAATTAATGTCAACGATGAAAATTCCGTAACGAAATAGTTTCTCTGTTCCCTGCGATCAAAGTTAGTCGCAGCCGCCGCGTCGCGAAGGAGCGCTGGGCAGCCAGGCTGGAATGACCTACAGCACTCCTGGAAATGACCGTGGAAGTTGAACGTTCTCCTCTTGAGGATCGACATTTTAAGCAGCGGCCTGGCGTCCCTCATACCAAGTCACACTGGAGGCGTAAAAGATATGTCACAATTAAAGGAATATTACCATCTTCTTCAAGTGATTTACACCGTCACACTTCTTTATAATGTAGGAAAACAATGTTTAAATAACACTATAAACAACATTATGTTCTTTATAATGTGTTGGGAACTTGTGTCCCATGACATAACGGAATTAAATACAACATATAGGTCATAAAATACACGGTCGCCCACAATGAATTGCTGTTGGAGCTGCACGTATCGTCTGGCCAACTTCTGCTAAGTAGTCACTCTGAATAATATGGTTCCCATCTTTGTATAATTTTGTCACACAAACCTTCAAAAAAATGGCACGTTCGATGGCAACATTTTCATCATAAGTTAAAAGATCCAACCAATCATGTATATGAGGTTTTTCAGAAAGGTAATATCTTGGGATCGAGAAACTTGGAATTTTTTTCCAGGCATCCAGGGATTAAAAAAATATTGGGCCGCAGTCCTGGAATGAGCAAAAAAACCCAAGCCAGAAGCCCTAATTTGCATGTACTTGGCATTCCCCCTAAAAAATGTACACACTCTTCGACAGCGCAGTAGTTACGTAATTTGCTTTAACACGTTCATTAACAACCATAGTTGAAATAAAGTTCAATATTCAACTCAAATTTAAAGCCAGTTGTTGAAAGCAATTTTGAAAACAGCAAACATTAACTGGATCGTGCCTTCGTTTAGCTTCGATCAAGTATTTATGAAAATTGAGTTCGTGACTACTGGTCTGTCAGCAGCATCATGAAAATCCCCTCCGTGTACCACAGGTGGCTCACATGGAGGTTAACATGTTAATGTAGGTATTAACTGACATCCATACAAATCTAATGACCGAAATCAAAGATTAACATTACATTTAAGATAATCAAATGCTAAAAAACACTACTTAATTGCACCAAAAACAAAACATACATGGACAATCGTCAGTGAAACCATGAGTACTTTTTGGAATACACTGTTTTTTTGAGATCTTAGCTAAGATAAAATCTCAGCCACAAACAATGGCCCCATTAACAGACTTGACAGCTCGTAGGCGCAACTTTTTTACATTCTAACGCAAAAGTGCATGCCTCGCTGGTGAAATTTGTTTCATCGTTTACGATCAAAAAAATTACCCTGTCTTCGAGATACAAGACAATTAAAGGCGAGTTAGGGTAGAAAAGTTGCTTATGGTTGATTCGAGTGGAAGTGAAGTCTGATGCAAGTGAAGCCTGGTGGAAGTGAAGCCTGGTGGAAGTGAAGCCTGGTGGAAGTGAAGCCTGGTGGAAGTGAAGCCTGGTGGAAGTGAAGCCTGGTGGAAGTGAAGCCTGGTGGAAGTGAAGCCTGGTGGAAGTGAAGCCTGGTGGTAGTGAAGCCTGGTGGAAGTGAAGCCTGGTGGAAGTGAAGCCTGGTGGAAGTGAAGCCTGGTGGAAGTGAAGTCTGGTGGAAGTGAAGCCTGGTGGAAGTGAAGCCTGGTGGAAGTGAAGCCCGGTGGAAGTGAAGCCTGGTGGAAGTGAAGCCTGGTGGAAGTGAAGCCTGGTGGAAGTGAAGCCTGGTGGAAGTGAAGCCTGGTGGAAGTGAAGCCTGGTGGAAGTGAAACCTGGTGTAAGTGAAGCCTGGTGGAAGTGAAGCCTGGTGGAAGTGAAGCCTGGTGGAAGTGAAGCCTGGTGGAAGTGAAGCCTGGTGGACGTGAAGCCTGGTGGAAGTGAAGCCTGGTGGAAGTGAAGTCTGGTGGAAGTGAAGCCTGGTGGAAATGAAGCCTGGTGGAAGTGAAGCCTGGTGGAAGTGAAGCCTGGTGGACGTGAAGCCTGGTGGAAGTGAAGCCTGGTGGAAGTGAAGTCTGGTGGAAGTAAAGTCTGATGGAAGTGAAGCCTGATGGAGGTAAAACGGCGAGGTCGGAGGGACGTGCCTAAGTCTAACAAACGTGGCTAAGGCTGACGAAAGTAGCTAAGTCCGGATAAAGGGGCTAAGTCTGATGAAAATTGTGAAGTCTGCGGGTGCCTGATTACATTGCACAGGTTGGCTTAAGCCACTCTAAACAGCACAAAAGTGTTCCGAAAAAAAAGGCACCATTTTTTTACAGAGTTCAGACAACGGGGAATCTATGCACAAGGACATGTTCTCACACGCTGCACATAAAAAAGAAACATTCATGTAAGTTTGTGAAGCAAGATGCACGTTGAAGAAAGAAGTAAGAAGTGCCCAAAAAAGACTGCAATGATCGAAAACTCATGGTCCGTAACAAAACTAACCTATTTCATTTCAACAAAAAAAAATCACCAGCCTGACTTTCAGCTCGGGACTTCACATCTTCCCCCGAAGAACATTAATTCCAATATAATAGTTACATTCCTTTGAGTGGGTATGGGTGGCCGAAGTCAAAGCGGAAATTAAAAGCTGGTTAAAGTCAAAGTGGGTGAGGAGAAGAGCTCGCTGTAGTCTGAATGTGGCTGAAACATACGTGAGGCTGAAATTTACAGCTGGCTGAAGTTTGGAAGCAGCTGAAGTTCAATTCCTGGCAAAGTTGGCACACTACTCGAATTTAGAGCTAGCTGAATGCTTGCAATAGCTGAGACCACATAATGGGGTGCACATACTGGCCAGACGGTGCACATGCTGGCAGACGGTGCACATGCTGGCAAACGGTGCACATGCTGGCAAACGGTGCACATGCTGGCAAACGGTGCACATGCTGGCAAACGGTGCACATGCTGGCAGATGGTGCACATACTGGCACACTGTGCACATACTGGCACACGGTACACACACTGGCACACGGTGCACATACTGGCACACGGTGCACATACTGGCAGACGGTCAGACGGCTCGCAGACGACAATGACGTCCAACAAACGACGGCACCGTCCCGCTACAGACAATGGACGGAAGAATAATAATATTCTGTCTACGCGATTGTTTCTCCGAAAAACGATAATTTCAACTCTGATGCAAGCAACATGAGGGTTACAAAACAAAGTCTGGAATTCATTCCCGTAAAGAACTCGCAATTGTTCCCTTTAAGAACGGGCGGGTTCAGCAACTTCCTTCTCCTGTAGCATATTTTTTAACTACCTGAATGCTGGTTATGATAAAGTAATGCGCGGCAGAAAATTTTACAGAGAAACGTACCTGAAGAAATTTAATCTTCAAATTTAATTTGTCCAATTTTTAATTAATATATTTAATTTAATTTAATCATCTCCTATAGCAGATTTTGGAATTATCAGCATGCTGATACTGATAAAAAAATGCGCGGTAGAAAATGTGACAGAGAAACGTACCTGAAGAAATTTAATCTTCAGAGGTGTGCACCGAAGAGGATTGTCTTTCGACACATCTTAAGAGTTGAGAAGCTTAACACGTTAACTGCGACGGCCTTAGCTGAAGTTCAACACTCAAGTCCAATTAGAGTTCATGTTGCTGATAAATTGTAAAAAAAACATCATTGAATAGATATTGCCTTCATTTAGCTTTCATTACGTACGTACAAAAATTTAGTTTGTGACTTCTGATCACTCAGCAGCATTTTGAAAATCCCCTCAGTGACCACCGGTGGGTCCCTTCGCAGGAAACGTGTTCAGCGACCTTCGGGGTATGCGATGGATTCGTCAGCACGCTTACGGGATGTCCAGAGACACTCTGGGCAGCGTTTATCAGATGTAAGATCTCTGTCGGGTGACGCGTTGTTGGTTTTGGTTCCGTAGGTAGCAGGTCTGCGATTTTTCATTTTCAGACCCTTTTTTGGCGTTACATTTTTATCGATAGTTTTTTCATGGCAAAAATGGTATAAGTTTCATCAAGCGTTCATCAGATGTAAGATCACTCTCTGATTACCCGTTCCTAGTTTCGGTCGTGCCATTGCTAGGTCTTCCATTTTTTATTTTCGCACTCTTTTTCGCAGGAGTGGGAGATGTTGAATTTTTCCCGATAGTTTTTTAATGTTGAGGCGATAGACCGTTCATTTTTTGTTCATTATTTATTCTTGTTCATTATATATTTTCAATCCACCACAAACGGTTACGTATTTTCTCGTTGCTCGTCTGTTTTCATTTTTCGGAGAGGATCGAGGTGATTTTGTAGTATTAAAAGTGTAATTATACAAATCAGACCGAGCGGGCCACAGTTATAGAACGGGAAAATTAGACAAAACCCAAACTTAATTCTTATGTATGAGAAAATTACCAGACTTGCTACAAGCAGAGAATCAAGATAATTTTGTATTATTTAGAGCATAATTATGCAATTCAAACCGAGCGGGCCACAGTTATAGAACGGGAAAATTAGACAAAACCCAAACTCAATTCTTATGTATGAGAAAATTACCAGACTTGCTACAAGCAGAGAATCAAGATAATTTGGTATTATTTAGAGCATAATTATGCAATTCAAACCGAGTGGGCACCAGTTATAGAACGGGAAAAAAAGACAAAACCTATACTCAACTTTTATGTCTGAGAAAATTGACAATACTCACAGTTACGCGATAATTCGTCGAGGAAAAATAAAACCAAACCTAAACTCAATTTTTACATTTGAGAAAATTGACCAATCTTGCGAACAGTTCGGCGAACCTTGCGGGCATCAGCGCATAGACGCGCGACTGAAACATGACGAACAAAACCCAGTTGACTTGCAGACGACGGGATATCGGCTTTTTCAACGCATATTTGAGATGGCACATCGAGCCGTAGGTCAGCGACCGAATCTCATCAGAGGCCGCCGAGCAAAATAAGTCACAATAGGTCACAGCGTGTCCCTGTGGGTCACAATAGCCTAGGCACAAGCGACAATGGCGAACCATTAAGCTGCAGTTCCGGTATCGATCGGTATGGCCGTCCCAAAATCCGTTAGCTTAGGACCGGCCTTACAAAAATGACGAGAACGCACCCCAAACGTCGATCCATCCGCCTCCACAACAACATTTTTTGCGGCGACTCCCATTTGGATAAGCGGGCTGAGCCTCGGCCTCGTGAAAGTGAAGCAAAATTCGGCTACTTTTCTGTTTCTCAGTAATAACACCTTGATAAAATCTGCACACATAATGGAAGGCCTTTTTTCCCAGCGGTGTGCTTAAACTAATTAGAAAACAGCTAACTCATTTCAAGCATCTTCACTGTCTTCTAGCTACATTTAGCGCTGCTACAAAACGAGCGGACGTCTAGAAATGTGCACTCTGTGTTTTCACACACGAATGTTAGACTTCAGAAGATATCCATCGGCAGCTAGGAGAAGTTTTTGAGTTTGAGTTAGACCTCATGACTCGTTTCTTCGTCCGCGTCTATAATTACTTCTGTCACGGCTTGAAATAAACATAACACATACGAAAGAGTCCAAATTATTCAAAGACTACACAATTAAAAAATATAATTCGAATGACAATGACTCAAGTAGTCACTTATAAGATAAAGAACGAAGCTTTATGTAGCAAAGCAACGCGTGAAGAAATAGTGTCGAGTAAACCACGTGCTGTTCACGAGAGTTAGTCACACATGGTGAGAGCGCGACTTGAATAAGGTTCATTTCATTCAAGAATAAAACATACCTTAACACATTTCCTGCGAAGTGACCCACCGGTGGTCACATAGGTGATTTTTATTGTGCTGCTGACCACCTGCAGTCACTAACTCATTTTTTGCTAATACTTAATAAAAGCTAAATGAAGGCCCGATCCAGTTAATGTTTTCTATTTTCAAATCATAATTGATTACCACAATTGACTTTAAATTTGAATTGAATGTTGAACTTCAGTTTAATCCGTCGCAGTTAACGTGTTACACACTGACCGCAACGTGCACCGCCGGTGTCCACCGAGGGAATTTTCAAAATTCTGCCAGTATTTACACATCCAATTTTTATAAATACTTAATTCAAAGCTAAATAAAGGCATGATCTAGTTAATGATTGCTATTTTCACTGGAGTTGAATATTGAACTTCAGTTTGACCCCACCGCGGACCACGTGTTATTGTGTTGGCTCTCATTTTCATATTAACACTTTGACTGCGGCAACTAAATATTAAGTTCAATACCAAACCCAAATTTAAAGTCAACTGTAGAAAACTATTTTGAAAATAGCAAATATGAACTGGACCGTGCCTTCATTTAGCTTTGATTAAGTATTTATGAAAATTGAGTTTGCCTCTACTGATCTGTCAGCAGCATTATGAAAATTACCTCCGTGTACCACCGGTGGCACACGTCGCAGTCAAAGTGTTAAAAGGGAGATTTCCTCAAAATAAACTGATGAGTACGGTCATTAACATATGAATGTAATTCAACTGTTTTAACATACTCCTCACCATTAAGCCGGCCGCAAGTTGGTGATCGAAATGTTGCTCTAAACACATTTTCTGCGATGGGTTAAACTGGAGTTCAATATTTAATTTAAATTTAATGTTAATGGTAGTTAGCAATTTCGAAAATAGCTAACATTAACTGGATCGTTCGATAAAAATCGAAAGAGAAATGATTATAAGACAGTGTCCTCAAAATGGAATTGAAAGGACATCAAATACCACGAGTAGAATTCAATTCTAAAAATTGAATTCAATTCACAAAATGGAATTCAGTTCTCAAATAGAATTCAGTTCTCAAAATAGAATTCAGTTCTCAAAATAGAATTCTGTTCTCGAAATAGAATTCAGTTCTCAAATAGAATTCAGTTCTCAAAATAGAATTCAGTTCTCAAAATAGAATTCAATTCTCAAAATAGAATTCAATTCTCAAAATAGAATTCAATTCTCAAAATAGAATTCAATTCTCAAAATAGAATTCAATTCTCAAAATAGAATTCAATTCTCAAAATAGAATTCAGTTCTCAAATAGAATTCAATTCTCAAAATACAATTCAATTATCAAAATATAATTCAATTCTCAAAATAGAATTGAATTCTCAAAATAGAATTCAATTCTCAAAATAGAATTCAATTCTCAAAATAGAATTCAATTCTCAAAATAGAATTCAATTCTCAAAATAGAATTCAATTCTCACAACAAATATCAATTCTCAAATAGAATTAATTCTCAAAATAGAATTCAATTCTCAACATAGAATTGGGACTATTTCTAAGACTGCCTCAAAAATGAATTTTACAGGCACAGAATAAATTCCACAATACTCAAAATAGAATTCAATTCTCGAGGCAGAATTTGAACTCATTCAAAGCCAGTGCCAGCAGAACACTGAAAGAGCTGCTACCTCTGCTGAGGGCAGCCAGACAGCCTGCAGCGCGCTGGCGTCAAGGTGAGGTAGGAACAAAGACCTGCAGTGCAGACGCATCGCATCCTCCACTTCTCCACTGCATCCTCCAACTCATCCTCCACCTCATCCTCCGCCTCATCCTCCGCCTCATCCTCCGCCTCATCCTCCGCCTCATCCTCCGCCTCATCCTCCGCCTCATCCTCCGCCTCATCCTCCGCCTCATCCTCCGCCTCATCCTCCGCCTCATCCTCCGCCTCATCCTCCGCCTCATCCTCCGCCTCATCCTCCGCCTCATCCTCCGCCTCATCCTCCGCCTCATCCTCCGCCTCATCCTCCGCCTCATCCTCCGCCTCATCCTCCGCCTCATCCTCCGCCTCATCCTCCGCCTCATCCTCCGCCTCATCCTCCGCCTCATCCTCCGCCTCATCCTCCGCCCATCCTCCGCCTCATCCTCCGCCTCATCCTCCGCCTCATCCTCCACCTCATCCTCCACCTCATCCTCCACCTCATCCTCCACCTCATCCTCCACCTCATCCTCCACCTCATCCTCCACCTCATCCTCCACCTCATCCTCCACCTCATCCTCCACCTCATCCTCCACCTCATCCTCCACCTCATCCTCCACCTCATCCTCCACCTCATCCTCCACCTCATCCTCCACCTCATCCTCCACCTCATCCTCCACCTCATCCTCCACTTCATCCTCCCCTTCATCCTCCACTTCATCCTCCACTTCTTCCTCCACTTCTTCCTCCACTTCATCATCCACTTCATCATCCACTTCATCCTCCACTTCATCCTCCACCTCATCCTCCACCTCATCCTCCACCTCATCCTCCACCTCATCCTCCACCTCATCCTCCACCTCATCCTCCACCTCATCCTCCACCTCATCCTCCACCTCATCCTCCACCTCATCCTCCACCTCATCCTCCACCTCATCCTCCACCTCATCCTCCACCTCATCCTCCACCTCATCCTCCACCTCATCCTCCACCTCATCCTCCACCTCATCCTCCACCTCATCCTCCACCTCATCCTCCACCTCATCCTCCACCTCATCCTCCACCTCATCCTCCACCTCATCCTCCACCTCATCCTCCACCTCATCCTCCACCTCATCCTCCACCTCATCCTCCACCTCATCCTCCACCTCATCCTCCACCTCATCCTCCACCTCATCCTCCACCTCATCCTCCACCTCATCCTCCACCTCATCCTCCACCTCATCCTCCACCTCATCCTCCACCTCATCCTCCACCTCATCCTCCACCTCATCCTCCACCTCATCCTCCACCTCATCCTCCACCTCATCCTCCACCTCATCCTCCACCTCATCCTCCACCTCATCCTCCACCTCATCCTCCACCTCATCCTCCACCTCATCCTCCACTTCATCCTCCACTTCATCCTCCACTTCATCCTCCACTTCTTCCTCCACTTCTTCCTCCACTTCATCATCCCCTTCATCCTCCACTTCATCCTCCACTTCATCCTCCACTTCATCCTCTACTTCATCCTCCACTTCATCCTCCACTTCATCCTCCACTTCATCCTCCACCTCATCCTCCACCTCATCCTCCACCTCATCCTCCACCTCATCCTCCACCTCATCCTCCACCTCATCCTCCACCTCATCCTCCACCTCATCATCCACTTCATCCTCCACTTCATCCTCCACTTCATCCTCCACTTCATCCTCCACTTCATCCTCCACTTCATCCTCCACTTCATCCTCCACTTCATCCTCCTCTTCATCCTCCACTTCATCCTCCACTTCATCCTCCCTCTCATCCTCCACCTCTAGAAGAAAGAAGGGAGCTGCACAGGAGCGAACGACCCTCGTACTCGAAGAGATAATTAGCTGGCTCGGGTAGACCACTTGAGGGCAACGTTCATTGAGAACTGCATTTCGTCGCTTTCCTTGCGTCCGCTCAAGCCATTTTCATTCCATGTAATTCTCTTTCAATCCATTTTCATATCGTCTAATTTTATTTCAACCCATTTTCATGCAGCCTTTTTTTTCAACCTATTTTCGTACAGCCAAATTTTCTTTCAACCCATTTTCATGCAAACTTTTTTTTTAACCTATTTTCGTACAGCCAAATTTTCTTTCAACCCATTTTCACATCGCCCCATGGTCGTTTTCTACCTCGAATGATCAACAAAATGATCTCTCGTGGAGACGTTGAGACTCAATGCGCTCTGAGGGTGCGATGAATAAGTAGCAGACGCACCGATTAAGGTAGTGATACGCTCAAAGTAGAAATTACAGCGCAGCAGCAATAACAGCCGCAGCAACACAGCAGCAATAACAGCGCAGCAGCAATAACAGCCGCAGCAACACAGCAGCAATAACAGCGCAGCAGCAATAACAGCCGCAGCAACACAGCAGCAATAACAGCCGCAGCAACACAGCAGCAATAACAGCCGCACCAACACAGCAGCAATAACAGCGCAGCAGCAATAACAGCCGCACCAACACAGCAGTAATAACAGCGCAGCAGCAATAACAGCCGCAGCAATACAGCAGCAATAACAGCGCAGCAGCAATAACAGCCGCAGCAACACAGCAGCAATAACAGCGCAGCAGCAATAACAGCCGCACCAACACAGCAGCAATAACAGCCGCAGCAACACAGCAGCAATAACAGCCGCAGCAACACAGCAGCAATAACAGCGCAGCAGCAATAACAGCCGCAGCAACACAGCAGCAATAACAGCGCAGCAGCAATAACAGCCGCACCAACACAGCAGCAATAACAGCCGCAGCAACACAGCAGCAATAACAGCCGCACCAACACAGCAGCAATAACAGCGCAGCAGCAATAACAGCCGCACCAACACAGCAGCAATAATAGCACAGCAGCACCAACACAGCAGCAATAACAGCCGCAGCAACACAGCAGCAATAACAGCGCAGCAGCAATAACAGCCGCACCAACACAGCAGCAATAACAGCGCAGCAGCAATAACAGCCGCAGCAACACATCAGCAATAACAGCGCAGCAGCAATAACAGCCGCAGCAACACAGCAGCAATAACAGCACAGCAGCAATAACAGCCGCAGCAACACAGCAGCAATAACAGCACAGCAGCAATAACAGCACAGCAGCAATAACAGCACAGCAGCAATAACAGCACAGCAGCAATAACAGCCGCAGCAACACAGAAGCAATAACAGCCGCAGCAACACAGAAGCAATAACAGCACAGCAGCAACAACAGCTGCAGCAACACAGCAGCAATAACAGCACAGCAGCAACAACAGCTGCAGCAACACAGCAGCTGACCAAACTTTCGCCACACTCCCCTCACTCAGACGAGCCATCGAGCATGAAACCAAAAATTTTCCTGCAACAATCTTTTCGATAGTCATATGCTCGTGATCTTTGAAAATCAAAACGGATGTTTCACGCGAACTTTTCGAAATGCCTAGCGTTTTACCGCACAGTTTAACACACACACACACACACACACACACACACTCCAATGATCACAGGAATCAAACTCGAAAACCAATCGGTGCACCAATTTTTTTCCCGCAGAGCTCATAATTTGCACTTATAAACCCAAACAGAATAATTGGTGACGTGTTATACCAGTGAAGTTTTACAACGTTTAAGCAATTACAATGTTTTATCCGGAAGAAAGAACTTGAACTGCTGGAAGAGAAACGAAATTTTTGGGTGGTGAGGATACTGATGACAGCTGATCAGATCATGTCACTGGACAACAGCTATAATGTTGAGGTCAGATTATCAGGTTTATCAAAATAATCTATAACTATAATCAGGTTTCCACAAAAGTTACCATGAAGCAGCAGTCTTCCTAGTCCCTGCTCGGTGTACTGAAAAAAACTGCGTCTTGTACTGTGAAAAACTAGTTGGAGCGAATCGGTAGATCCGCTCCTACTAGTTTTTCACCATTTACAATTTTCATTCTCGAAGCGCCTTCAAAACTATACGTTAACACTTTGACTACGACGTGAGCCACCGGTGGTACACGGGAGGAATTTTCATAATGCTGCTGACCGACCAGCAGTCACCAACCCAAATTTCAAAAATACTTAATCAAAATTAAATGAAGCATTATCCAGGTAATGTTTGCTATTTTCAACATAGCTTACTGCAATTAACTTTAAATTTGAGTTGAACATTGAACTTTAGTTCTACTCGTCGCGTTTAATGTGTTAAAGACGGAGGGAAGTCGGTGTGGTTGTGATACCACAAGAAATAAGGTAAAGTACCAAACGCAGAAATGGCCGACTAGAGGAGATTTTTTTCTACGTGGACCCTAATCGCGCCATTAAAGCAATTAATTTAGTAGTGAAAACACAAAAAAACGCAAAAAACGCACAAAAAATAGATATAATGTTATGGATTATGGATTTTTTACGTACTCATTCCAGTGCAGTTATAAATAATTTATGAATTGCGACTGTGACTTCCCATTGCGCGACTGTGAATTAGCACGCTGGTCGCGACGTGAGCCGCCGGAGTACACGGAAGAAATTTTAAGAATTCTGCCGACCGACCAGTAGTCACAAACTCAATGTTCATGAAAACTTTACCGAAACTGAACGATGGGAAGATCCAGTTAATATTTGCTATTTTTAAAATTTTTCAGTACAATTGACTTCAAATTTGAATAGAATACTGAACTTCAGGTTAACGTTTCGCGGTCGACGAGTCAACACTTCGTTACATCATCATTTCTCATGGAACCAAAACATCCTTCTCACGAACGTGCTTGAGATGCGCATTGTTCTCCTTTACAGCCTCACAGCCTAGTCATAACAAATGTGCTTCACTGACCACAAAGCGGGAGCATCAAAGCTAGAAAAATTAAATCACGGGAAACTGATTCGACGATTTTTTACTCGGTTTAAACGAACTTTTTCTACTGTCTGATAGGTAAATATACCCAAAGGAGATAAAATTTGTATCATCAAGAACGGTTTTTTGCTCCCTAGATCCAAAAAAAATATTACAAAAATTTCACGGGTGTTAATTGGATAGCAAAGTACCTACAGTTTCACAGCAAAATTTTCCCCGTCACCGCATAGGTGCGTTACTGGGACAGAAGAACGCTGAGCAGTCCCAGGTCAAGCTTGGGGAGCGATTAGAGGTCAGACCAGGAAGCCACTCATTAGGGCAGGTACGCTCCAAAGTTCCACCGGCGAAAGACGAACAAATAAAGACGAACAAATTAAAAGAGAGTAAACAGCGCATCGTGTTTCCAGTTCACTTTACAGATGGAAGAGCCGTGGCAAGATGACCGGTCTTGTGGATGTTTCCCAACCAGCGCAGAAGTTCGAACGTTCTGCTCGATTATTAGCTATAGCTGTCCCTTCTCGAGCAACTTCCAAAACTTGATTTAACAGAAGATTGCAATAGTCACGTTTAAATAACTTATACTTCACAGCTCTATTTCGTATCAAATAAAGTAATCACATAGATATAAATTTAGAATTTAATATATTCCAGTCAAGGGTATATTTTATGAGATTTATTGACACGATAAAAAAATAAGTCAATTTAAACAGCAGAAAAAGAAAATAGTTGAAGGCTATGTGAATTTTTGTATTTGAAGCTTAGGAAGGAGCCATCAGGAACCGCGCATTTGCTGTCTATCTAGCATAGTTTAGACTGTAGAGTCTCGTTTTGCTACCCTATGTCTCCCGAAATTTTACATACACAAATACATTAGTAAACAACAGACGAACTGTTAATAAGTAAGCTGGTTTCAACCTCCCTAACTCAAAAAAAGTTGTTTTCATGCAAGGCACGACTTTGCTTCCGTAGAGCGTGTAATGAGAGTAATTATCCAATACATGTTATCACAAATAAGTAATTATAAACTATATGTAGTTATGAATTGCATGCAATTGTCAATTACACGTAATTATCAAATACATGTAATCATCAAATACGAGTAATTTTCAAGTACCTGCAACTACCGGTTTCCGCGCCCATGATCCCTCATCAACGTACACCTGATTTTTTCAACAAATGCAGGTGAATTTAAAAACTGATGAGTCAAAATATACATTTTTAATTTGGAAAAATATTTAATATTTTAATGTAGAAGAATATTTAATATTTTATTGGGGGAGAATATTTTTAATATTTTTTGAAAGAAAAATCTGACGTTAAAGTATTCTCTTAGAGAAAACTGAAGCTGTGACTGTCAATACCCAGGCATAAATGTCTCGTTCATTTCACAACTTATTGGATGTTGCTATAGCGTGAGGTCTACCTCTAGCTAGTACTATAGCGTGAGGTCTACCACACTACAGCATGAGGTCTACCTCTAGCTAGTACTATTGCGTGAGGTCTACCACACTATAGCATGAGATCTACCTCTAGCTAGTACTATTGCGTGAGGTCTACCACACTATAGCATGAGGTCTACCTCTAGCTAGTACTATTGCGTGAGGTCTACCACACTATAGCATGAGGTCTACCTCTAGCTAGTACTATAGCGTGAGGTCTACCACACCATAGCATGAGGTCTACCTCTAGCTAGTACTATAGCGTGAGGTCTACCTCTAGCTAGTACTATAGCATGAGGTCTACCTCTAGCTAGTACTATTGCGTGAGGTCTACCACACTATAGCATGAGGTCTACCTCTAGCTAGTACTATAGCGTGAGGTCTACCACACTATAGCATGAGGTCTACCTCTAGCTAGTACTATTGCGTGAGGTCTACCACACTATAGCATGAGGTCTACCTCTAGCTAGTACTATTGCGTGAGGTCTACCACACTATAGCATGAGGTCTACCTCTAGCTAGTACTATTGCGTGAGGTCTACCACACTATAGCGTGAGGTCTACCTCTACCTAGTACTATAGCGTGAGGTCTACCACACTATAGCATGAGGTCTACCTCTAGCTAGTACTATAGCGTGAGGTCTACCACACCATAGCATGAGGTCTACCTCTAGCTAGTGCTATAGCGTGAGGTCTACCACACTATAGCATGAGATCTACCTCTAGCTAGTACTATTGCGTGAGGTCTACCACACTATAGCATGAGATCTACCTCTAGCTAGTACTATTGCGTGAGGTCTACCACACTACAGCATGAGATCTACCTCTAGCTAGTACTATAGCGTGAGGTCTACCACACTATAGCATGAGATCTACCTCTAGCTAGTACTATTGCGTGAGGTCTACCACACTATAGCATGAGATCTACCTCTAGCTAGTACTATTGCGTGAGGTCTACCACACCATAGCATGAGATCTACCTCTAGCTAGTGCTATAGCGTGAGGTCTACCACACCATAGCATGAGGTCTACCTCTAGCTAGTACTATAGCGTGAGGTCTACCTCTAGCTAGTACTATAGCATGAGGTCTACCTCTAGCTAGTGCGATAGCGTGAGGTCTACCACACTATAGCATGAGATCTACCTCTAGCTAGTGCGATAGCGTGAGGTCTACCACACTACAGCATGAGATCTACCTCTAGCTAGTACTATAGCGTGAGGTCTACCACACTATAGCATGAGATCTACCTCTAGCTAGTACTATAGCGTGAGGTCTACCACACTATAGCATGAGATCTACCTCTAGCTAGTACTATAGCGTGAGGTCTACCACACTATAGCATGAGATCTACCTCTAGCTAGTACTATTGCGTGAGGTCTACCACACTATAGCATGAGATCTACCTCTAGCTAGTACTATAGCGTGAGGTCTACCACACTATAGCATGAGATCTACCTCTAGCTAGTACTATAGCGTGAGGTCTACCACACTACAGCATGAGATCTACCTCTAGCTAGTACTATAGCGTGAGGTCTACCACACTATAGCATGAGATCTACCTCTAGCTAGTACTATAGCGTGAGGTCTACCACACTATAGCATGAGATCTACCTCTAGCTAGTACTATTGCGTGAGGTCTACCACACTATAGCATGAGATCTACCTCTAGCTAGTACTATAGCGTGAGGTCTACCACACTATAGCATGAGATCTACCTCTAGCTAGTACTATTGCGTGAGGTCTACCACACTATAGCATGAGATCTACCTCTAGCTAGTACTATAGCGTGAGGTCTACCACACTATAGCATGAGATCTACCTCTAGCTAGTACTATAGCGTGAGGTCTACCACACTATAGCATGAGATCTACCTCTAGCTAGTACTATAGCGTGAGGTCTACCACACTACAGCATGAGATCTACCTCTAGCTAGTACTATAGCGTGAGGTCTACCACACTATAGCATGAGATCTACCTCTAGCTAGTACTATTGCGTGAGGTCTACCACACTATAGCATGAGATCTACCTCTAGCTAGTACTATAGCGTGAGGTCTACCACACTACAGCATGAGATCTACCTCTAGCTAGTACTATTGCGTGAGGTCTACCACACTATAGCATGAGACCTACCTCTAGCTAGTACTATAGCGTGAGGTCTACCACACTATAGCATGAGATCTACCTCTAGCTAGTACTATAGCGTGAGGTCTACCACACTACAGCATGAGACCTACCTCTAGCTAGTACTATAGCGTGAGGTCTACCACACTATAGCATGAGATCTACCTCTAGCTAGTACTATAGCGTGAGGTCTACTACACTATAGCATGAGATCTACCTCTAGCTGGTACTATAGCGTGAGGTCTACTACACTATAGCATGAGATCTACCTCTAGCTAGTACTATAGCGTGAGGTCTACCACACTATAGCATGAGGTCTACCTCTAGCTAGTACTATAGCGTGAGGTCTTCCACACCATAGCATGAGATCTACCTCTAGCTAGTACTATAGCGTGAGGTCTACCACACTACAGCATGAGATCTACCTCTAGCTAGTACTATAGCGTGAGGTCTACCACACTATAGCATTTGATCTACCTCTACCTAGTACTATAGCGTGAGGTCTACCACACTATAGCATGAGATCTACCTCTAGCTAGTGCTATAGCGTGAGGTCTACCACACTATAGCATGAGATCTACCTCTAGCTAGTGCTATAGCGTGAGGTCTACCACACTATATCATTTGATCTACCTTTAGCTAGTGCTATAGCGTGAGGTCTACCACACTATAGCATGAGATCTACCTCTAGCTAGTGCTATAGCGTGAGGTCTACCACACTATATCATTTGATCTACCTCTAGCTAGTACTATAGCGTGAGGTCTACCACACTATAGCATGAGATCTACCTCTAGCTAGTGCTATAGCGTGAGGTCTACCACACTATAGCATGAGATCTACCTCTAGCTAGTACTATAGCGTGAGGTCTACCACACTATATCATTTGATCTACCTTTAGCTAGTACTGTAGTGTGAGGTTAGGTTACTAATGGATATTACTTATTTCCGTACATTTAATTTAGCAATAAACGCTTTATTTGCACATCTCAAACTGCCATTGGGTAGGCGACGTATGGCAGTAGACCTCACGCTTTTGTAGCTCTATAGCACCACTTATGGCCTCAATTTGGAAGTTTTGGAGCACCTGAACATCCCAAGGTGAAGTCACTAGATTGTGAGATGAATCGCTTATTTTCAATAGTATTTTGCGTTTAATGCATCACGGTCCGCCAAGCGTGGGCAATGCAGCACCGGGTGTAGCGGGAACTTTTTACGATGATATTTTAAAAACCAACAAACAAAATTAAAATATATACATGTAGAACTGAACATTTAGGAGCTGTCGAAATAGTTGTATTCATCATTTAAAAAATTTTCAAAAGCAGTTTTCAAGGGTCATGATGATGAAGTAAAACGGTCATTAGAAATGAAGAAAATTTCCAATTTTTCTGAACTTGTTGGTAAAATTTCTGCAAAAATTTGGAGCTTACGAAGTAAAAAAATTGCCGAAAAAACCGCTAGAAAAGGGCATAATGATGTCGCAATTAACACTATCACAATATATTAAGAAAGCATGACATAAATTACATGGCCGAACTCATTTTTCATCTAAACGCGTTCGAGAAATCACTTCAAATTGTAACGCATGTTACATTTTGCCTCAAAAATGTATGAATTGTACGAAAAGAGCCTCAAAAATGTATGAAATGTTTGAAAAGAGCCTCAAAAATGTATGAAATGCATAAAAAGAGCCTCAAAAATGTATGAAATGTATGAAAAGAGCCTCAAAAATGTATGAAATGTTTGAAAAGAGCCTCAAAAATGTATGAAATGCATGAAAAAAGCCTCAAAAATGTATGAAATCCATGAAAAGAGCCTCAAAAATGTATGAGATGTATTAAAAGAGCCTCAAAATGTATGAATTGTACGAAAAGAGCCTCAAAAATGTATGAATTGTACGAAAAGAGCCTCAAAAATGTATGAACTGTACGAAAAGAGCCTCAAAAATGTATGAATTGTACGAAAAGAGCCTCAAAAATGTATGAATTGTACGAAAAGAGCCTCAAAAATGTACGAAATATATGAAAAGAGCCTCAAAAATGAACGAAATATATGAAAAGAGCCTCAAAAATGTATGAAATGTATGAAAAGAGCCTCAAAAATGTACGAAATATATGAAAAGAGCCTCAAAAATGTACGAAATCTAAGAAAAGAGCCTCAAAAATGTATGAAATGTATGAAAAGAGCCTCAAAAATGTACGAAATATATGAAAAGAGCCTCAAAAATGTATGAAATGTATGAAAAGAGCCTCAAAAATGTACGAAATATATGAAAAGAGCCTCAAAAATATATGAAATGTATGAAAAGAGCCTCAAAAATGTACGAAATATATGAAAAGAGCCTCAAAAATGTACGAAATATATGAAAAGAGCCTCAAAAATGTTTGAAATGTATGAAAAGAGCCTCAAAAATGTTTGAAATGTATGAAAAGAGCCTCAAAAATGTTTGAAATGTATGAAAAGAGCCTCAAAAATGTTTGAAATGTATGAAAAGAGCCTCAAAAATATATGAAATGTATGAAAAGAGCCTCAAAAATGTACGAAATATATGAAAAGAGCCTCAAAAATGTACGAAATATATGAAAAGAGCCTCAAAAATGTTTGAAATGTATGAAAAGAGCCTCAAAAATGTTTGAAATGTATGAAAAGAGCCTCAAAAATGTTTGAAATGTATGAAAAGAGCCTCAAAAATGTACGAAATATATGAAAAGAGCCTCAAAAATGTACGAAATCTAAGAAAAGAGCCTCAAAAATGTATGAAATGTATGAAAAGAGCCTCAAAAATGTACGAAATATATGAAAAGAGCCTCAAAAATGTATGAAATGTATGAAAAGAGCCTCAAAAATGTACGAAATATATGAAAAGAGCCTCAAAAATATATGAAATGTATGAAAAGAGCCTCAAAAATGTACGAAATATATGAAAAGAGCCTCAAAAATGTACGAAATATATGAAAAGAGCCTCAAAAATGTTTGAAATGTATGAAAAGAGCCTCAAAAATGTTTGAAATGTATGAAAAGAGCCTCAAAAATGTTTGAAATGTATGAAAAGAGCCTCAAAAATGTTTGAAATGTATGAAAAGAGCCTCAAAAATATATGAAATGTATGAAAAGAGCCTCAAAAATGTACGAAATATATGAAAAGAGCCTCAAAAATGTACGAAATATATGAAAAGAGCCTCAAAAATGTTTGAAATGTATGAAAAGAGCCTCAAAAATGTTTGAAATGTATGAAAAGAGCCTCAAAAATGTTTGAAATGTATGAAAAGAGCCTCAAAAATGTACGAAATATATGAAAAGAGCCTCAAAAATGTACGAAATATATGAAAAGAGCCTCAAAAATGTACGAAATATATGAAAAGAGCCTCAAAAATGTATGAAATGTATGAAAAGAGCCTCAAAAATGTTTGAAACAAACTGATGGAAACGCGAACGAGGAAACAACGCAGAGGAATGCGAGAGACGGCTTGTTTACTCATTAGGGCACCTTCTCCCAGGATCTAGAAAGGGAAAAAGAGAAAGACCTGCAAAGGATAAGAGAGCTTACGGACCACACACGCGACGTGCTCGATGTCCTGACGACCTCCCAGGCTTCAAGATCGCCATTTTGGCCCTTTAAATGGCCAAGATTGTCAAATTGGCCGTTTAAATAGTCATGATCGTCATTTTGGCTCCTTGAAAGCCCAAGATTGTCAAATTGGCCCTCTAAATGACCAAAATCGTTAAATTGGCCGTTTAAATGGTCACAATTATGAAATTTGCCCTTAAATTGATCAAAATTGTCAAATTGCCCTTTTAAATGGCTAGGATTGTGAAATTGGCCCTTTAAATGGCCAAGATCCACAATTCTGTGTATTTTTCAAACGCAACCCCTATAATAAAATCTCGGTTATGACATATAAGATGGTAGTTTAAGTCTCCATAACCGCAACAAAGGTGTTCCAAAAAGTGGAAGGAGGAAAGCACCATTTAATATGGAGTTGGGGACGAAGAAATTATACACAACGGGCAGAGAAACAGTAAGTTGATAAAAAGTTCAAGAAACAAGATAGAAGTTGATAAGAAAGTAGTAAGTGATGAAAAACAAGACAGCAGTGATCCGAAAAAAGTTGGTCCATAACATAACAAATAACATTTTATTTCAACAGAGCGAAGGCTTACAAAAACTCTCAGCTCGGGACCTCACATACTCCCCCTTGGAGTGCTAATTCCCATAGATACAATAGTTGCATCCCCCTGATGAATCCTAGTCCTGGCAACCCTGTAGAGTTGCCAAATGCTGAGTGCTCTTTATGGTCATTTTATTAGAGAAGAACTCAAACTTTAGAATTTTGTACACAAAAAAAAAATCAGGCAACATCTCAAGGGCTGTTACGTTTCGGAAATGACTGCCATTGACGACACGAGAATGTTTGGTAAGATGGTCGAATTGAAAATCTATTCAGCCCGAACGATGCATGTTTTTGTAATCGAATTAAACTGGAAACTATACGTGTATGATAATATAGGGAAGCCAAATTTTTAAAGAAGAATTTACAAACCACAAGAAAATTATTTCTAGAGTTTCAAGAGGTAAAACTCAACCTTTGTAGGCATCTATCTCTGCGACAGGAACACCTTTGTGCGTGCTAACAAACAAGCTGTCAGGGTGAAAACGTACTGTCAGAACGACGGTCATGTATGTAATAAATAAGTGGGTTAAAGAAAGAAAAATACCTAAAATAGCAGGATTCACTGCTCATTAGTG
Source organism: Morinoia aosen (assembly GCA_030386875.1). NCBI lineage: Eukaryota > Metazoa > Arthropoda > Malacostraca > Amphipoda > Talitridae > Morinoia > Morinoia aosen. The sequence continues at coordinate 66,103,531 of CM059560.1, forward strand.
ACGCACGATTTGAAATGCAATACTTGAAATTGGTGTTGAGAGTAAGGTTTTTGAGCTAGGAACGCACCGAGAAGACGTGTAACAAAATTTAAGCGTATATTTGTAATCACTGAGCTTGCTCTTTGTTTACCCACTCCTTCTGTTTAGGTTACCAAGTTAAAAAATCATTTCCACAACTAAATTGCAATAATGGAGCGATCAGCACAAATCTTTTCTTTTTTAAACAGGGGTGTTGAAGCCACCAGCAAATGTTTTTGCAGGTTTATATTTGCTGTATCACTTGTGGTAAATAAATTGTTTTAAAAAATTGTTTAAATCAGTCTCCCCACGCACTCGCTTCTCCGTTTTCTGTGTAGGTCCGCCCATGCCGCCCGGCGTAGAGTTAAGAAAACGAAACAAAACTCAAAATTTTCGACTAGTTCTGTATTTAATGGCTTTAGAAATTACAGTTCTGGCTTTAGAAAACGTAACATAAAAACCCAAAATGTTCGATCAGAGCTTTATTTACGGGCTTTAGAAAACGAAACATAAAAATCGAGATGTTCGATCAGCACTCGTCTCTGGGATATCATCTCACTCTGGTTTTAAGTTAATTATATTCCTGATGCTTCAAATGCTTAATTATTAATCTTTTATTCACCGACGAGAGGTTATAACTAATTCAAATACACGCATGTCGCAATGAAGCTGTATAGTTCGAGTGAAAAAGATGGGTGTATAATGGTAGTAAAGAAAAGAAAGAAAAGAAAAAGAAAAACCGTTTTTTCCCTAAAAGTTGACAGAGAAAATACATGCAAACACATTGGTTTTAAACATTTTTTAATATAAGACGCCCTTACACAAACGTACCATACGAGGTCTACTAATAGGCAAACCATACGAGGTGTACAAATAGACAAACTATCCGAGGTGTACAAATAGATAAACTAGATAGATAAAATAGATAAATGATCGCAATTCACGCTAAAAATTATTTTCATAAGGTTGAAAGAAAAAACAGAGGGAAAAATGACACTTGATAAGTAATTTTACTGACAACATTATTGTGACAGCCAGTCGAAAATCCCCGCTGAACTTTGTTGAACTTTATAACTCAGAATCATTGTTCATGCAATGGTGTAAATCATAAACTTTTTCCAAAGGACTTGAAAAAAATTTTTACATGCGTGCAAAATGCCGTCTAGAATCGGTAACATATAATTGGAGTTAACAGTATCGGAGTGAGCGAAAGTGTAAGAGCAAAATGAAAGAAAGAAAGAAAAAGAAAAGAAAGAAAATAGTTATTTCCAATAAAGATGATACAAAACTCACATCACGCCAACACTAAACAAAACACACATTGTGAGTTGGCGTTCTGCGCGCGACATGCAAAAACACAGCGAAATATGTATCTGCCATGTGTGCCCTGTGACATACCAACCAATAACACTCACTCACACAATACCGACATATTTACAAAACGATGAGTATTTGCTCTTGCATAAAAAATATGAAAAATAAACGTAGTGCTTCACAGATGCCATTTTCTCCTCAATTTACCCTGTAATAATTTGTTTTACATGAAATTCTAAGCGGAAATTTAAATTGCCATTTTTGAAAAAAAACAATGAACGTGAACAGGTCGGTGTCCATGAGCCAATAAAAAATCGGACAAAACAGTGACTTTGGATTAGAATTATAGTCGAATGGCTACCTCCCTCAGGTATAGTTTCCCAGGTAAAAATTGTATTTTGTCGTCATTTAGGTCACAACGATGATGGCCATCATGACAAGAAAGATGTGCGAGATAGCACAGGAATATAGTGATGCAATAGAAGCTACTAGAGAGAAATTTGCCGAAGCAACAAAGGAAAATGAAGGCATAATAAAAGCCGCAAAAAAAAACAAAAAATGCGCAAGGCAGCCAAAGAATATAGAGACGCAATGGTGAGCACGGAAAGAAAGATGTACAAGTTAGCAAAAGAATACGAAGTCATAATAGTCGCCACAGAAAATGGCCGAGGCAGCCCTGGAATATAGAGACGCAACAGTTATAAGAAAAACCGATCTCAAAACAGAGCAAAAACAGAGGAATATAAAAACGGGGAAATATAAAAACAGAAATATAATATCAGAAATATAATATCAGAAATATAATAACAGGGAAATATGAAAAACCGAGATATATAACGACGTATGCCACTCAAAAGAAGAAAGGCGAGCGTGGCACTGCAGGAATAGAGCAGCAACCCATTTTTAGACGCGAGTCGATTAGAAAAAAGCATCACCCGACCACTGGAGCGATTTTTATACAGGGCACAGGGTCGGTTTGAGCAATGGTGACGCGTGAGATGCCAAGCAATTGGAGAGATCATAGCTCATGAATATTGCAGAGCGTGTAAGGCTCGTTGCACGATAACTCTCGTCCTTCGGCCTGAGGATGACGACACAAGGACAATGTGTTGGAGCCGAAGGTAACACTCACGCAACACTTCATTCAAGACATTCACGCGGGATTCGTTGCATTTGGATTAGATAAGTTAATTTGGATTAGACAAGTTAAGACAAGTATATTTGGATTAGACAAGTTAATTTGGATTAGACAAGTTAATTTGGATTAGACAAGTTAATTTGGATTAGATAAGTTAATTTGGATTAGATAAGTTAATTTGGATTAGATAAGTTAATTTAACATTTTGACCGCAACGTGAGCCGCCGGTGGCCACGGAGGGGATTTTTATAATGCTGCTGACCAACCAGAAGTCACAAACTCAATTTTCACAAGTAATTAAGGCTAAATGAAGTCACGATCCAGTTGATGTTTGCTGTTTTCAAAATTGCGACTTCAAATTTAAAATGAATATTGAACTTCAGTTTAACCCATTGGGGTCAAAGTGTTGAGCCTCTCTAACCGCTACTAAAGTGCTCCAAAGAAAGGAATCGTTGCATCTCAATTCAAAGGAATTGTAGTGTGCGTGATTAAACCTGATATGCTTTCAGCACGTTGACTGCGTGTTGGTACATATGTGTACCACCAGGTAAATTGCTTAGTTACGTCCCAGAACAGACCAATAACACTGAAGCTATTTTGCTACCTTTTACGAAATAAATTTTAGTGTAAGATATGACATATTATACTTCAATTGTATTCTTCACACTTTTTAGAAAGGTTATAAAAGTATACGCAGAGTGAAGCCGGTTTTTCAATATGATTTCCTCCTACTTTACCAAACCGACCGTAACCACAGCGCAAACGCAGTTAATGTTAATTTGTTGATGTATTGTGTTTGGTATAGAGCATGACTGCAAGACAAGAACAATTAGCACCAGCGAAGATATGCACCCAGTCTAACTTTTTCGCCGCCCAAGTAATTAAATCGCTTGGGCGGCGAAAAACATGCATGCTCTGGCGAAAAATTAGACTGGGCAGTAGGATAAACGTCTCACATCATCCAATCTTTGCGAAAGAGGCTGTAGGCAACGCAGCAACAAACGCACATGCAAATTTAACCTAAAAATTATGGAAACTCTTGAGAAAGTTTACGAAAGGAGAAAGAAACATCAGATCTAAGAATCAAGCTGATCTGGAAGAGACGTAAATTTGCACCCCGTTCAAACGGGGTAAAAAAATTAATCTTTTAATAGGGAATATTTTAATCCATTAATCTTTTAATAGGAAATGTGAAGTTTTCATTTAATTCCTCTCGTTACGTAATCGTAGAGCCGCAATGACCTTGCAATCGCTCTCTCAACTGGCACTGAATGAAAGAACAAGCGTGCTCTCTTCACTTCGACATGCATAATATCTTAACCAAAGAAACATCGTCAAGTTGTTGTTCTTCGAACTTGAATTAGACAACAGAACGCAAATTTTTACCACGTTCTTTTTTATTATTAAAATAAGGATATTTTGCAGGAGAATAAAGCGTGAGAGATACGAAGAAGAGACGGAGGAAAAAATCAGAGGGAAAATTGACACTTCTGAGGTAATTTTACAAACTGAATATCATTCAACAAAGTGGCTTTCAGACGCAAAACCCATGTTGAAATTCCTAATTTCGAATAGTGTTAATCAGAAACTTAGCCCAACATGCTGAAGATAAGCAACCATCCAAGTTGATAAAAGTATCAGTAAGAGAAAACGAACGAGGTTCTAACCGATGAACAGATATTTTGATACGTACACAACTACACACATATACCTCAACTACAGGTGCAGCGTTGTACAGCTGTATCGCTACATAAAACAAGTGTGCGAGGCTGTTGCAAAGAGCAGTCGTATTGGACCATCATCGTATTCATCTCTCTTCCGTAGCTGCAGCACCCATCGATTGAAAAGCGACCTTGCTCTGCCAGGTTGTGACTGTCGAGGTGAGAAGTGGATCTCTGCGAAAATTATGTGTGGACTTGACTGGGTTAACAAAATCATTAACTCCTCGAAAATAATTTGTACACAATACTTTGTTAACAAAATCATTAACTCCTCGGAAATAATTTGTACACAATACTTTGTTATCAACATCATTAACTCCTCGAAAATAACTTGTACACAATACTTTGTTAACAACATCTTTAACTACTCGAAAATAATTTGTACACATGGCTTTGTAAACTATATCATTAACTCCTGGAAAATAATTTGTACACTTGACTTCGTAAACAAGATCATTAACTCCAGGAAAATAATTTGTACTCATGACTTTGTCAACTATATCATTCTCCTGGAAAATAATGAGTACACATTACTAGGTTAACAACATCATTCTGACAATAATGTGTACAAACGATTTTTCCAACATTAATCTCCTGGAAAATAATTTGTACACATAACTTAGTTGATATCATTCTTCTGGGAAATAATGCGTGAACCCGACTGGGTTAACAATATCCCTAACTCCATTAGGCATGTTAGGCATTAGGAAGAAGACAGCCAGTGCACGAGTTGGGGCTGTTTGCGAAGAGATATGTGTTCTCTTGGTTATGTGTGCATCACATTATGCAAATTGCCTGTCATCGGAGGCATTATGATTGCACAATCATGGTGCATCCCGGAAATAATTTTTCCGGGATATTCAATCATCTGCTCTCGGTAAATATAGCGATTGGTGAGGCAGTGTGGAGTATCAATGCTGCTTTTAGCGTCAAGTTCATGAAAATTTACCCTAGATTAGATAACAGGATATTCATGTGGTATATAAGCACGCAGTTGTTCCCCTCGATACACAAAACCAAAACTTAGAGACATGGATGAATGCTATGACGAAAACAGAAACCTCAGAGCAAAAGAATTTTCCCCGGAGACAGAGGAAACGATAAATTCATGATGCACGACCATGCAGTTGTCACTCTCGATTTAATATAAATATATGATATTCCTCTCGATATAATATAAATATATTATGTCCCTCTCGATATAATATAAATATATAATATTCCTCTCGATATAATATAAATATATTATGTCCCTCTCGATATAATATAAATATATAATATTCCTCTCGATATAATATAAATATATTATGTCCCTCTCGATATAATATAAATATATAATATTCCTCTCGATATAATATAAATATATTATGTCCCTCTCGATATAATATAAATATATAATATTCCTCTCGATATAATATAAATATATTATGTCCCTCTCGATATAATATAAATATTTAATATTCCTCTCGATATAATATAAATATATTATGTCCCTCTCGATATTATATAAATATATAATATTCCTCTCGATATAATATAAATATATTATGTCCCTCTCGATATAATATAAATATATAATATTCCTCTCGATATAATATAAATATATTATGTCCCTCTCGATATAATATAAATATATAATATTCCTCTCGATATAATATAAATATATTATGTCCCTCTCGATATAATATAAATATATAATATTCCTCTCGATATAATATAAATATTTAATATTCCTCTCGATATAATATAAATATATTATGTCCCTCTCGATATAATATAAATATATAATATTCCTCTCGATATAATATAAATATATAATATTCCTCTCGATATAATATAAATATATAATATTCCTCTCGATATAATATAAATATTTAATATTCCTCTCGATATAATATAAATATATTATGTCCCTCTCGATATAATATAAATATATAATATTCCTCTCGATATAATATAAATATATAATATTCCTCTCGATATAATATAAATATATAATATTCCTCTCGATATAATATAAATATATAATATTCCTCTCGATATAATATAAATATATAATATTCCTCTCGATATAATATAAATATATAATATTCCTCTCGATATAATATAAATATATAATATTCCTCTCGATATAATATAAATATATAATATTCCTCTCGATATTATATGTATACAACCGGAATCGATGAACCTGAATGACTGGCACCACGAAAACGGAAAACTCATAGCGAAAGAATTTTCCTTGGAGACGGAGCAGACGGAGCAGACGGAGCAGACGGAGCAGACGGACCAGACGGAGCAGACGGAGCAGACGGACCAGACCGAGCAGACGGAGCAGACGGAGCAGACGGAGCAGACGGAGCAGACGGAGCAGACGGAGCAGACGGAGCAGACGGAGCAGACGGAGCAGACGGACCAGACCGAGCAGACCGAGCAGACCGAGCAGACCGAGCAGACGGAGCAGACGGAGCAGACGGAGCAGACGGAGCAGACGGACCAGACCGAGCAGACCGAGCAGACGGAGCAGACGGAGCAGACGGAGCAGACGGAGCAGACGGACCAGACCGAGCAGACCGAGCAGACGGAGCAGACGGAGCAGACGGAGCAGACGGAGCAGACGGAGCAGACGGAGCAGACGGAGCAGACGGAGCAGACGGAGCAGACGGACCAGACCGAGCAGACCGAGCAGACGGAGCAGACGGAGCAGACGGAGCAGACGGAGCAGACGGACCAGACCGAGCAGACCGAGCAGACGGAGCAGACGGAGCAGACGGAGCAGACGGAGCAGACGGAGCAGACGGAGCAGACGGAGCAGACCGAGCAGACGGAGCAGACGGAGCAGACGGAGCAGACGGAGCAGACGGAGCAGACGGAGCAGACGGAGCAGACGAAGCAGACGGAGCAGACGGAGCAGACCGAGCAGACGGAGCAGACGGAGCAGACGAAGCAGACGGAGCAGACCGAGCAGACGAAGCAGACGGAGCAGACAATAGTCAACCTCCACACATGGCACAGCTTCTCACGAGGGAGGTATAATGACATCACTGGGCTGCGACGCTGCTCTGTGATGTGTCGCGCTGTGATGTCAGGCGAGTGTGTGTGTGTGTGTGTGTGGTGTGACCTACATGCTTTGTGTGTGATGTTACATGCTACATTCAGCAGCCACACGCTACATTCAGCAGCCACACGCTACATTCAGCAGCCACACGCTACATTCAGCAGTCACACGCTACATTCAGCAGCCACACGCTACATTCAGCAGCCACACACTACATTCAGCAGCCACACGCTACATTCAGCAGCCACACGCTACATTCAGCAGCCACACGCTACATTCAGCAGCCACACGCTACATTCAGCAGCCACACGCTACATTCAGCAGCCACACGCTACATTCAGCAGCCACACGCTACATTCAGCAGCCACACGCTACATTCAGCAGCCACACGCTACATTCAGCAGCCACACGCTACATTCAGCAGCCACACGCTACATTCAGCAGCCACACGCTACATTCAGCAGCCACACGCTACATTCAGCAGCCACACGCTACATTCAGCAGCCACACGCTACATTCAGCAGCCACACGCTACATTCAGCAGCTACACGGTACATTCAGCAGCCACACGCTACATTCAGCAGCCACACGCTACATTCAGCAGCTATACGCTACATTCAGCAGCCACACGCTACATTCAGCAGCCACACGCTACATTCAGCAGCCACACGCTACATTCAGCAGCCACACGCTACATTCAGCAGCTTCACGCTACATTCAGCAGCTACACACATTTTAATAGCTATCTTTCACCAAAAAGTTGCCAATTTACCTAAATAAACAACAAATGATAACCATGATCACTCTATCAGTCAGATTATAAAGATGCTACTTAACATATGTTCCTTGATATTTTCGAACGGTATATTATTTTGGTTCAATATATGGTTCATAAATATTTTAAGGTATCAAATAACATCTCGAACGTTATTTTTGCCAAAGCTTCTGAAAGAAATTTACAAGGGTAATTTTTTATGTACTATTTAGGGGTATTTTTTATTTAATTCGTTTCATGAAATGATAGATTGGCAGAGCTTTTCAGCAAAACGTTTTAAGGTAAGTTTTTAGGGAAATCCTACGGCGATATTTGTTGGGGAAAATTTGGGGGTAATTATTTGTGAATTTCTGAGGTAATTTTATTCAAGAATGGGATAATCGACCGAAATACTTGGTAGCCTGAGAGGGTATTGCCCAACGGGCCCGTCTTCTCCTGAAATATTAACTCAAAAAGCTTAACAGCATTTTCTTTTTTATTCGTTGTATTTCTAAAAATTGTTCGTATCTGTCCCTCCATCAAAATTTTGTCGTGCGATATTCCAGAAAAAAACGGGGAGCAGAATTCCCACGGCCGAATACTGTAGAAACGTACTCACACAATCGGGTTTTTCAAAACATACAGAAAATCGTTAACGCATTGAGCTCACAGCCCGGTCTAACTCTGTTGCCGCCTGCATGCATGTTTTTCGCCGCCCAAGTAATTGAATCGCCTAGGCGGCGAAAAGCATGCATGCTGACGGTAAAAAAGTTAGACTGGGAAGAGAAGATTGCATCTGAGACCAACAAAACCGGAAGTATGGGTCACATAAAAATAATATTGTGTGCGTGTGTGATTGTGCTGTGTGGAGTTCAGCGTGCAGGGGTGTATGCGTACATGAGTTTGTGTGAGCACGCGCAACTTGTTCACCTTGAACTGAACACACACGCACGAACACACGCGGACAGGTGTAAGTGTACACAGCAGACGCCTCACGCGCGCATACACACACACACACGTTGGAATCAAACACAGACCACACATACACACTGAATTAAACACGTTCAACAAAACACACGCACAAACACGCGCACTCGTACACGCTCCAGCTCCCCCCATTCCTCAGAACTGCTTCGAAAGGGAAGGTAAATAAAAAAAGGACTTTAAACAAAATGTAGCGTTTAGAATGGAATAAAACGGCATAGAATGAAGCATGGTAGTTTCTGCTTGATATGTGACTTGGTAGCAAGGACAGAGTAACAAGCTCAGTGGCCTGTTCTAAGGTAATACACAAAAATACCTTAGGGTAACACAAAAATACCCTAGGGCAACACGCAAAGATACCCTAGCGCAACACGCAAAGATACCCTAGCGCAACACGCAAAGATACCCTAGCGCAACACGCAAAGATACCCTAGCGCAACACGCAAAGATACCCTAGCGCAACACGCAAAGATACCCTAGCGCAACACGCAAAGATACCCTAGCGCAGCACGCAAAGATACCCTAGCGCAACACGCAAAGATACCCTAGCGCAACACAAAAAATACACTAAACTAAATCTACTGTACAGTGGGAAGCTTTTTCCAGCGTCCTTATATTGTGACATTCGTTTGTACTTGTCAAGCCTACGCTGATGTTTATTGAAGGGAAATTATTAATTGCGGAAGCTTCTTAATTCCCTACGTACTTAGGTTTTGGAAATTTATGATTAAAGCTATCGTTTATTTTATTTTACTATTTGATATCAGCCAACTGCAAGCCATTCAAACTGTTCAACTGGGACCGTTGATATCAGTCAACTGCAAGCCATTCAAACTGTTCAACTGGGACCGTTGATATCAGTCAACTGCAAGCCATTCAAACTGTTCAACTGGGACCGTTGATATCAGTCAACTGCAAGCCATCCAAACTGTTCAACTGGGACCGTTGATATCAGTCAACTGCAAGCCATCCAAACTGTTCAACTGGGACCGTTGATATCAGTCAACTGCAAGCCATCCAAACTGTTCAACTAGGACCGTTGATATCAGTCAACTGCAAGCCATTCAAACTGTTCAACTGGGACCGTTGATATCAGTCAACTGCAAGCCATCCAAACTGTTCAACTGGGACCGTTGATATCAGTCAACTGCAAGCCATTCAAACTGTTCAACTGGGACCGTAGATATCAGTCAACTGCAAGCCATTCGAACTGTTCAACTGGGACCGTTGACATCAGTCAACTGCAAGCCATTCGAACTGTTCAACTGGGACCGTTGATATCAGTCAACTGCAAGCCATTCAAACTGTTCAACTGGGACCGTAGATATCAGTCAACTGCAAGCCATTCGAACTGTTCAACTGGGACCGTTGACATCAGTCAACTGCAAGCCATTCAAACTGTTCAACTGGGACCGTTGATATCAGTCAACTGCAAGCCATCCAAACTGTTCAACTGGGACCGTTGATATCAGTCAACTGCAAGCCATCCAAACTGTTCAACTGGGACCGTTGATATCAGTCAACTGCAAGCCATCCAAACTGTTCAACTGGGACCGTTGATATCAGTCAACTGCAAGCCATTCAAACTGTTCAACTGGGACCGTTGATATCAGTCAACTGCAAGCCATCCAAACTGTTCAACTGGGACCGTTGATATCAGTCAACTGCAAGCCATTCAAACTGTTCAACTGGGACCGTAGATATCAGTCAACTGCAAGCCATTCGAACTGTTCAACTGGGACCGTTGACATCAGTCAACTGCAAGCCATTCGAACTGTTCAACTGGGACCGTTGATATCAGTCAACTGCATGCCATCCAAACTGTTCAACTGGGACCGTTGATATCAGTCAACTGCATACCATCCAAACTGTTCAACTGGGACCGTTGATATCAGTCAACTGCAAGCCATTCAAACTGTTCAACTGGGACCGTTGATATCAGTCAACTGCAAGCCATCCAAACTGTTCAACTGGGACCGTTGACATCAGTCAACTGCAAGCCATCCAAACTGTTTTACTGGGACCGTTGATATCAGTCAACTGCATACCATCCAAACTGTTCAACTGGGACCGTTGATATCAGTCAACTGCAAGCCATTCGAACTGTTCAACTGGGACCGTTGATATCAGTCAACTGCAAATATGTTTTTGAGAACGATGATAACAAGTTTTTGAGAACGATGATATCATGTTTTTGAGAACGATGATACCATGTTTTTGAGAACGATGATATCATGTTTTTGAGAACGATGATATGTTTTTGAGAACGGTGATATGTTTTTGAGAACGATGATATGTTTTTGAGAACGATGATATGTTTTTGAGAACGATGATATGTTTTTGAGAACGATGATATGTTTTTGAGAACGATGATATGTTTTTGAGAACGATGATATGTTTTTGAGAACGATACGTTTTTGAGAACGGTGATAACATGTTTTTGAGAACGATGATATGTTTTTGAAAACGATGATAACATGTTTTTGGGAACGATGATAACATGTTTTTGAGAACGATGATATGTTTTTGAGAACGATGATATGTTTTTGAGAACGATGATATGTTTTTGAGAACGATGATATGTTTTTGAGAACGATGATATGTTTTTGAGAACGATGATATGTTTTTGAGAACGATACGTTTTTGAGAACGGTGATAACATGTTTTTGAGAACGATGATATGTTTTTGAAAACGATGATAACATGTTTTTGAGAACGATGATAGCATGTTTTTGAGAACGATGATATGTTTTTGAGGACGATGATATGTTTTTGAGAACGATGATATGTTTTTGAGAATGATGATATGTTTTTGAGAACGGTGATAACATGTTTTTGAGAACGATGATATGTTTTTGAGAACGATGATATGTTTTTGAGAATGATGATATGTTTTCGAGAACGATGATATGTTTTTGAGAACGATGATAACATGTTTTTGAGAACGATGATAACATGTTTTTGAGAACGATGATATGTTTTTGAGAACGGTGATAACATGTTTTTGAGAACGATGATATGTTTTTGAGAACGATGATATGTTTTTGAGAACGATGATATGTTTTTGAGAACGATGATATGTTTTTGAGAACGATGATATGTTTTTGAGAACGACGATATGTTTTTGAGAACGATGATATGTTTTTGAGAACGATGATATGTTTTTGAGAACGATGATATGTTTTTGAGAACGATGATAACATGTTTTTGAGAACGATGATATGTTTTTGAGAACGATGATATGTTTTTGAGAACGATGATATGTTTTTGAGAATGATGATATGTTTTTGAGAACGGTGATAACATGTTTTTGAGAACGATGATATGTTTTTGAGAACGATGATAACATGTTTTTGAGAACGATAACATGTTTTTGAGAACGATGATATGTTTTTGAGAACGATGATATGTTTTTGAGAACGATGATATGTTTTTGAGAATGATGATATGTTTTTGAGAACGATGATAACATGTTTTTGAGAACGGTGATAACATGTTTTTAGAACGATGATATGTTTTTGAGAACGATGATATGTTTTTGAGAACGATGATATGTTTTTGAGAATGATGATATGTTTTTGAGAACGGTGATAACATGTTTTTGAGAACGATGATATGTTTTTGAGAACGATGATATCATGTTTTTGAGAACGATGATATCATGGTTTTGAGAACGATATCATGTTTTTGAGAACGATATCATGTTTTTGAGAATGATGATATCATGTTTTTGAGAACGATATCATATTTTTGAGAACGATGATATCATGTTTTTAAGAACGACGATAACATGTTTTTGAGAACGATATCATGGTTTTGAGAACGATGATATGTTTTTGAGAACGATATCATGTTTTGGGAACGATATCATGTTTTTGAGAACGATATAATGTTTTTGAGAACGATATAATGTTTTTGAAAACGATATCATGTTTTTGAGAACGATGACACCATGTTTTTGAGAACGATTTCTTTCGATGTTTAAAAACGGATACTTCTAATTTTTGAGCGAATTTCTTGCGTGGGCATATGTACCCAGCATCACTAGAGGTAGCATGTTCCGGGTCCACGAATGCATTTTTACGAATTCCTTTCAGGTATACTTTCTGGAATTTTCTTCAATTTCAATAAAGATGGGAGAGCAAAAATCGCTGATAAAAATTTCATTATACTGAGAACGTTTCGGGCTGATACTCATAATCAGCTCATTAAAAGAATCCGAACATCACAGTAAAAGGTGCTAAAGGGAACAGTGAAAATTCAATTAATTCATTCCTTTCATTACTGAAGTGCAGATCTGCTGGGATGTGAGACACTTTCTTTTCTATGCAGTCAATGCGCGCTGTACTCTCTTCCAATCGTAACCCAGGCCAGCTCTTTGTGTGCTCACCATGTACACAGTGCGGCAATCAATCCTGCATTTCAGAGAGGGCTGTGGAAGCCTGAAATGCAAGGTTAACTACTGCACAATGTACAAGCGAACAGGAATCAGATTTACGAACACTACACATTGTCGGAGTGACTGTTGAGCCGGCAGCGAAAGTTCATCTGTCGGCTCGGCTGCCCTACGCACTGTTTTCTCGCTAGAGTTCCATGTTTGAGTATTTACGAATAAAATTTGAGGAGACAACATCTGGTAACCATGCAGGGTTGCAAACGCATTCCTCAATAATCTGTAATGATGTTTATCGTGTGCAGTGATGACTTCTGATGTCATGAACGAACTCACTTCAAGAAATTAACTCGCTGAACACTCGAACATCCATCCGTACATCCACCCCTCGCACATCCACCCCTCGCACATCCACCCCTCGCACCTCTCACATCCATCCCTCGCACATCCACCCCTCGCACCTCTCACATCCACCCCTCGCACATCCACCCTTCGCACATCCACCCCTCGCACCTCTCACATCCATCCCTCGCACATCCACCCCTCGCACATCCACCCCTCGCACCTCTCACATCCATCCCTCGCACCTCTTACATCCATTCCTCGCACATCCACCCCTCGCACATCCACCCTTCGCACATCCACCCCTCACACCTCTCACATCCACCCCTCGCACATCCACCCTTCGCACATCCACCCCTCGCACCTCTCACAGCCATCCCTTGCACCTCTCACATCCATTCCTCGCACATCCACCCCTCGCACATCCACCCCTCGCACCTCTCACATTCGCACCTCTCACATCCATTCCTCGCACATCCACCCCTCGCACATCCACCCCTCGCACCTCTCACATCCATCCCTCGCACCTCTCACATCCATTCCTCGCACATCCACCCTTCGCACATCCACCCCTCGCACCTCTCACATCCCCCCCTCGCACATCCACCCCTCGCACATCCACCCATCGCACCTCTCACATCCACCCCTCGCACATCCACCCCTCGCACCTCTCACATCCACCCTTCGCACATCCACCCCTCGCACCTCTCACATCCACCCTTCGCACATCCACCCCTCGCACCGCTCACATCCACCCCTCGCACATCCATCAAATGTAGCAATAACATTAAACTTTAATTCATCCATCAAATTTAGCATGACCACCAGAAGTGGACCCAAATTCTTATTAAATATTGAACTTTAACTTAAATTCATCCATCAAATGTGGCACGCACGATATCGATAAGTTGCATAGAGTTATTATAAAACTTTGATTTTATGTGATAACCATCAGACCGTATTTTACTGAGTACACACACACGCTTAAAATATTGGCCATAAATGATAACCATCAGACCGTATTTCACTGAGTACACACACACACACACACACACACACATAAAATAGTGGCCATAAATGATAACCATCAGACCGTATTTCACAGAGTACACACACACACACACACACACAAAATAGTGGCCATAAATGATAACCATCAGACCGTATTTCACTGAGTACACACACACACACACACACACCACATAAAATAGTGGCCATAAATGATAACCATCAGAACGTATCACGCTCAGCACACACATGTGTGAAGTAATAGAGAGAAGCGTTCACTTGCAGACCAGACATCCATCGTACGTAACGTACGGTATGGTGTCCGTGATATTTTGCTCATCAATAGTCATCATTCAACAGTGCTGGGCCAAAAATGTCATCTGATTAATCATTTCATATAATTAGGTTAAAAATAATTTGGCTGATCATCCTTCATTAATATTTGACTAGTAATAATTAACAATGTTAACTAGTTCAAAACATCCTAGCCACATGCACTGCAATCTCAAGCGACCCGAGCGAAGGAATCAGGCAGTGTGGACCGTTGAAAACGGGGGATCTATGCTCAAGGTGTGTTTCAACTTATGAAACCATGCGCAGAGAACGGGTAAATAAGAAAGGAAAAGGAAGAAGAAACAAAGATGAGATAGCGATGAGCACTGAAAGAAGTAAAGGGTGTGCGAAATGTAGAAGTGACAAAGGCGAACCTATACTTGTAGAAGTGACAAAGGCGTGCCTATACTTGTAGAAGTGACAAAGGCGTGCCTATACTTGTAGAAGTGACAAAGGCGTGCCTATACTTGTAGAAGTGACAAGGGCGTACCTATACTTGTAGAAGTGACAAAGGCGTACCTATACTTATAGAAGTGACAAAGGCGTGCCAATTCTTGTAGAAGTGACAAAGGCGTACCCATACTTGTAGAAGCAACAAAGGAGTACCTGTAGTTGAAATAACCCTACAGTCTCTACCCGTAGACGTCAGTTCCCATAGCATAGGGTAGACGAACCTTACTAACGTAATTCAACTGTCTAAATTAAATCCGTTTCTCAGCACCTCTGACTTTCTTCTTTAAATCTTGTTTCATAACCTTCCTTCTTACTATTTCTACGCGCGCGGGATCCTATGCGGGAACACTCTTTGTGCATAGATTCCAAGTTCCCGTAACTCCATACTACATAAATGGAGCTTGTATCCTTCCTCTCTTTGAATTTCTTTGTTGTGGTAAAGGGGGACTGAAACTTATTTATAATCAACCAATCTACCCTATTTACCCTGTGACAAAACACTGAAACTAATTTATAATCCATCAATCCCTGTGGGGGGAAAGAACCCACCAACGAATTCCAAAACACACACCTACACAAAAGTCAGATAAGACTAGCAAGGTCACACAGGCACAGGGAAATAAAAGCTGCAATTCGAGTAGCCGCGCCCGCCCTGATAAAGCAATAAGGACGAGCAAGTTGACGAGTTGACGGACAACACACGTGAAGACGACACAAACATGGGGCCAGTGGCCTGATAAGCCACGTGTAATCAGTGCTGGGAGCGATAAGTGCGTTATCTCTGCAGTGTCGCATGTAGTGTTGGGGGAGGGAGCGGGTGTTGAGGGCCCACTGCGGCTGGCAGGTGAAAATTATTATTACTAGTCCAATCCCCTTTATTTGAAATAAAAATGAGGGTGTAATGAGAGAAAGGCCGTAAGAAATAAAAAATGCAATCTCTCGAGAGTTGATGAGGCCGCGTGAACACGGCCCGTCAAAATATATAGGGCTGGAGCTTGTATCACAGATACGCTCATCACACACTGCAGGCTGGCATCGGACAGACAGACGGACCGACGGACGCGGCTCTCATTATAGTATAGATTTTTGTAATTGTTCAACCACCGTTACCACTAACAAGTGATCCGCACAGTGAGTCGCAGTGTCAGGTGAGAAAACAAGATTGAAATTTGTTCCTTGATGATTGATGGTTTTGTGTTTAAGGGTAGCGACTCGTGGTGAGGTTTTCTTTGATGATAATCGTCAAAGATAAACTCGTGTGTTCAAGGGCAACGACTTATTTTTTCGTTTCTAAGGGTAACGACTTATGAGTTTGTCTTTGATTATTTATTGATGATTTTGTGATTAATGGTAACGACTCACGATAAGTTTATCTTTGATGATTAATGATTTGTGATTAAGGGTGACGACTCACGATGAGTTTGTCTTTGATGATTAATGATTATGTGATTAAGGGTACGAACTGATGATTTTGTCTTTATTGATTAATGATTTTGTAATTAAGAAAGATGACTTATGAGAAGTACCATCGTTTGAAATACTTCATGTTTTAAATATTTAAAGTGACAGTGTTAAAATGAAGGTTTCAGCGAAGCCTTAAAAAAGATTTCTTTAATAATAGAACGTTCCGACAGTTAAGGTCACCATCAACGGTCGTTTTAAATGAACCACACACAAACATTCAAGACTAGACATAAATAATCGTAAATCAATATATCAAGAATACAAAAAATACATAATAACGTAAGATCGCAGCACGTAAAACCGAAGAGAAGGAAAAAATGTGCGAAGTTAAGTTATTAGACGTAATATGAATTAATTTTTTATAAAAATGACGACCTCATGCCTTATCTTGGATAAAATACGGCTTTAAATACAAGTTCAAAATACAGGTTCAACATATACAGGTTCAAAATACAGGTTCAACATACAGGTTCAAAAAACAGGTTCAAAATACAGGTTCAACATACAGGTTCAACATACAGGTTCAACATACAGGTTCAACATACAGGTTCAACATACAGGTTCAACATACAGGTTCAACATACAGGTTCAACATACAGGTTCAACATACAGATTCAACTACAATTTTAAAGAACAAAAGGCAATCAGAAATTCATTTTTGTTTCATTCAGAACATTGTGAGTTCCTGTCCTGCAGTAGGATGTATGAATTTTAAGCTCAGCAAATTCAAGGTTTGAATTAAGAATATATGAATCCGTGTGCGTTAACAAATAAAAAATCATCACAACGATATGCAGTCGCCATACATCCATCTTAAATAGCTTCGTCATTGCGTCAAATTATTTTTATCTTCTAGCTCTTTTCTTATTTCTTTTAGTCGGACCGTCGTTACGTCAATTTTTTATCTTCTAACTCTTTTTTTATTTCTTTTAGTCGTATGTATAGATATTTTTATGATGATTTGTACTTTAACATGAACATGTGTTTCTACCTCATTGCAAACGGCCTCTGATGATTACCTGAATGGTGAAAATTTGTTTTTAACACAAGTGTCTCAAAAATTTATTTCAAAAGGAATTGATATCCCAATAACCTTCATTTCACAGTTGTCTCTTTCGTTACAATCTGACCTTAAGCACAAGAGTGACGACTAGTTGGAATAGTCTTCAGTTTAGTTTATTAGTTAGTTTAAGCCTCCCTATCCTCAACAATGAGATGTAAAGAAAGGAAGGAAGAAGGCACCATTTAGTATGGAGTTAAGGGAACGTGGAATCTATGCAGAAAGGGCACAGAAACAGAAAGCTAAGAAAGAAGTTCATGAAACAAGAAAAAGTTGAAGAAGAAAGTGGTAGGCGGTGAAAAACAGGACAACAGTGAACCGAAAAAAAAGATGGTCCGTAACACAACAAAACCTATTCTATTTCAACAAAAGAAAGCCTACCTAACCTTTAGCTCGGGCCCTCACATTGTCCCCCTGGGAGCGCTAGTTCCCATAGATACAATAATTGTATCCCCCTGAGGGGTGGAATAGTCTTCAAGAATTAATGTTTTTTATTAAGTTAAAGGAGCATCGATCGTCATTCTACGTAGATTTGAAGAGAAAATACTGGAAATATAGTATTAGATTTCGATCCAACAAACCCTACAATGGTAACTGTACCACATTATTTATAATAGTTACCATAGCGGTAGGATTTGACTTGTGTTGGACAAATGTCTCACAAATGTCTTACAAATGTCTTACAAATGTCTTACAAATGTCTTACAAATGTCTTACAAATGTCTTACAAATGTCTTACAAATGTCTTACAAATGTCTTACAAATGTCTTACAAATGTCTTACAAATGTCTTACAAATGTCTTACAAATGTCTTACAAATGTCTTACAAATGTCTTACAAATGTCTTACAAATGTCTTACAAATGTCTTACAAATGTCTTACAAATGTCTTACAAATGTCTTACAAATGTCTTACAAATGTCTTACAAATGTCTTACAAATGTCTTACAAATGTCTTACAAATGTCTTACAAATGTCTTACAAATGTCTTACAAATGTCTTACAAATGTCTTACAAATGTCTTACAAATGTCTTACAAATGTCTTACAAATGTCTTACAAATGTCTTACAAATGTCTTACAAATGTCTTACAAATGTCTTACAAATGTCTTACAAATGTCTTACAAATGTCTTACAAATGTCTTACAAATATCTTACAAATGTCTTACAAATGTCTTACAAATGTCTTACATGTACGACTCATGAGCAGCGCATAAATAACATTGTCTATTATTTGCAGTGAATTTGTAAAGAACGAACCATGAATGACGGTAATTTTGAAAATTATTGCATAACTCTATCATTACGCCCACGTAATATTGTTCTCGTTTGGTTGCGCATTAGATTAGATGTTGGCTTAAGCCTCCCTAACCGTGACAAAGACGGTCCAAAGAGATGATGGGGGAAGGTACCATTTAGTATGGAGTAACGGGAACGCGGAATCTACGCACAAAGGTGCATAGAAATAGCATAGAAAGTTCATGAAAGAAAATAATAGTTTAGCAAAAAAGTAGTAGATGCTGAAACATAGGACAACAGTCAACCGAAAAACGATGGTTCGTAATAAAACAAAAAACCTATTTTATTCAACAAAAGGAAAGCCTACCTAACCGTTAGCTCAGGACCACATTTGACCATGCTATCGACCGAGCAACACTGCTACACGCACCGTTAAGATGCTTTTTTAGATAATTAGCGTATATAATAAGGTGGTGGCATCACGACCCGGACAGTAAAGTGAATAATATTCATAAAGAAAAAAGTTATTGAGCTACAGGAGAGATTTTGTGCTTAAAAGAAAGCTTAAATAATTCCCCATCTTATGCTATGAGTTTCATATCTGTAGATATCATAGTATTGGTTTTACAACCGTTTTCAAAATCCTGAATTCTCTGTCCGGGTCGAGACCGCGTGTTCACGACCCGGACGGGGGTGTGGTCTCAACCCGGACAGATGTTTTGGTCCACCAAAAACACACTCACACCAGTGTTTTATATTTTTTCTTACTAAGAACATCCAGAACATGACACTGAAAGTTGGAATAAAACAATTGGTAGCAAAATAGCAATGTAATAAAAAAACCGACTCGGACTCAACATCACATCCGAGTCGAGACCACGTACATAATTTTTTTAAAAATTGGTAAAAAATATAAACAATTGGCCTAGGTTAAATATTTCAATTTGGAGAAGTAAACACTAATGAGGGGCACATATTATTGCTATAAATAATTCACTTCCATCAATAAAACACTTCGAAAAATCACTCGGTATTTAGCCGTGGCAAACACTCATTTCCAGCCTTTTCCATGGCTTTATCTCACATATTGTACATTATAGTTGTAAGAACTATGCAATCATTCACTTTTTAATTGGTTTTTCCAGTACACTTAATTTGCATGAATTGTTAAAAATTATCCAAGTCGAGAACACGGCATAATTTTGTTTAGCGGGCACTCCAAACGAGTCCATTGTTGTTTAGGCACTCCGTATTATCACTGATTATATGCCAATATGGCATATTACATAACAAAACTTATCACAAGTTGATCACGCCTTATTCGTGGTCATAGCACAATATATTCTGATGCCGAAAATTAAGATCGCGACCTCTTAAAATCGAAATTCTTACCTTGCTTACAAGCGGAGCGTCGGCGGGGGAGGTTTGCAAATGACGTCTATTTAGGACCGCCCTCCCTCATACCTCATAGCTCTGACGTCATCCCAGGCTCAATCGTTCATTGGTTAATCAAGACTGTCCGGGTCGAGACCTTGTCCGGGTCGTGAACACATCACCCTACTCTTTGTATTTTTGAACCGCCAAACGACACAGTCCATTTGCTTCGTACCATACCACCACACGGCGAAAGAGAAATATATTTAAACAACGCAAAATAACAAGATGTAAAAATTAATACCACGTGATCCAAATCACTTGATTCGCTCCATGCCATAAAACACGGAGAAAGATAAATTTGAATTACGCAATATAAGAAGACATTAAAACCAATCACAAGATCTTTAAATGCTCATTTTTCATTAACATTATGCTATCTAGGAGCGTAAGCCCGTGGCAGTTTCCGGAGAGATAAGCGTTCAGGTCTCGATATCTGCGCTGCGTGCAATGAAGGCATTGGAGAGCGCGACGCGTTATGCGCAACTTCTTATCACTCGTAACATTAGCACCACTACTCTAACCTTTAGCATCAATTAAACTTGTTAATTAACATCGTGATCTTCAACATCAATTCAACTTGTGTAATAACATTGTGATCTTCAACATCAATTAAACTTGTGTATAAAAATTGTAAACATCGTGAGCTTCAACATCAATTAAACTTGTGTACAAACATTGTTAACATTAAAATCGTTAACAGCGGTTAAATCCACGCTTAACTGAAGCGATAATCTTCAACATCAAAATCGTTTATATCAATTAAACTTGCGTATAAGCATTGTTAACAACATTATAATCATTAACAGTGGTTAAATTTGCGTATTGTCCATGTGCACGCTAAACTGAAACGATAGTCGTAGCAAGATTCCGTATAGATTCAGCGTAAGTGAGGCAACGAATGACGAAGTTCTAAAAGCTCGAACATATTTAAGGAAAACAGTGGCATTTCGTAAACATGAAAGGTTAGATTATATGTTTGTTTAAAACTCCCTAACCGCTAAAAAAAACTTCCGGAGAGAAGAAGGAAGAAGGCACCATTTAGTATGGAGATAAGAGAACGCGAAATCTATGCAGAAAGGGCATTGAAACAGCAAGCAGAGAAAAAGGTTCATAAAACAAGACATAAGTTGAAGAAGAAAGTAGTAAGTGCTGAAAGACAAGACAGCAGTGAGCCGAAAAAAGGTGGTTCACTGACCTAACCTAAAAAGCAAACATTTTATTTCAATAAAAAGAAGGCCTACGTAACTCTCAGCTCGATTGAGCCCTCACATTTTCCCTCTGGGAGCGCTAATTCCCATAGATACAATATAGTTGCATCCCCCTGAGGGATAGAAAACATGAAATGTCGAAGCAAATGCGATGAAAGAAAACCCACAAAGCAGCTGATCTGGAGCAACAAGTTGGTTAATAAACTCACGAAATAAACAATTAAGGCTAGTTAAGGAAAATTAAGGCAACAGTCTCGATGAAAGGAAACAGTACAGCAACAAGAAAGGATGAAGTACGATGATACTCGTGTAAGAAGTCGGTTGTGCGATAGGCCGCGCGGCCTCTCTTCCCGAACGGTGAGAAGTAGTTAAGACTAGAAGAAGGCTTTCTTAATAAGAAAAATGATCCCCACAACAGATTCCTGTACCTGGTGTTCAGATTCCAGAAACAGGAAGTCGGTTACAGGGAACGCCGGTCTCCTTCTCTCAAGAGAAAGAGAATACAGGAAAATGATAATAAAGTTGAAGGGTGTTTATAAACCCAACATCAAAGCGGGGATGCGAGTCCTTTGCAGCTCCCCTCTTTGCGGGAATATGGAAATATGACCTGCCGCAAAAGTAAGCTTAAAGCGGCCCATAGACGATCAATTTTATTGTCAATATTATTGACAATGATGAATATTGACAATATTATTGATCGTCTGTGGGCTTGATTGACGACCGTCAATTAATTGAATTAGTGGGCAACAAAAAATCTCATCAATATATTGAGTCAATGATATTGACAATTAAATTGATCGTCTATGGGCCGCTTAAGACGCACTCGTTCAACAAGCGTTACAGATTCTGTGGTGGGTACATGGCAAAAGCAGGAAGTCGGTTGCACGGTGCGCCGGTCTCTCTATCGAGAGAAAGAGAATAAGGAAATAAGGTTTGCCCAGCCGCAAAACTAAGCCTAAGACCCATAATATTTCACAAGCATGTAGCTGTAGCTTAGGCCTATTTTACACATTGTATAACTATCAACCTAGGTCTATTTTACACACGCCTGTAACAAGCGCTACAGGTGCTGCTTCGGGCGGGTGCAGCTAAGCTAATGTTTCTGGAGGAGCTAAGGCCCGGGATATCACCGTGGCATCGTGGCCTGTGAGATGTGCACGCCGGGCATCACTCACCACTGATGAGTGGCAGTGACAAGTCGACACAGTAATCCGTGTCAGTGACAAGTCGATACAGTAATCCGTATCAGTGACAAGTGCTCGAAACTGATCAATGGCAGTGACAAGGGCTCACCACTGATCAGCGTCAGCGACTCGAGCTCACTACTGATCAGTGCTCACCACTGATCGACGTTAGTGACAAGTCTTCACCACCATCAGTGCTCATCAGTGACAAGTGCTCAGCTCACCACTGATCAGTGTTAGTGATAATTATTAACACTGATTAGTGTCAGTGACCACTACGAACGTTGATAAGCGTCGGTAACAATGACGAACACTGATCAGACTCAGTGACAGTTACCGACACTTACGCTGTTCAGTGACGCTCACGTGCTGCGTGTCTTGAGAGATACTTTTGAGCGTAAAACCACCAAATAAAATAAAAAAAAATCCAAAATAACCAACCATAAATAACCACAAACACGACACGTTTCCGGGAGGCCACGGTCATTTACTTATTTTTTATTTCTGTTAGGTTAAGGTGATGTTCATACAGGGATGGAGATTTTTTCTCAGTGAAAGACGTGATGATCAGCAACTGAAAGAGAACTGTGAGCGGAAGAAAAGAGATGATCGTAGTATCCATGCTAAGAAGTCGGCCATCCTGTTGGACCTGTTGAAATTACGCATATGTTGGTTCAACAGGAGTTACGCACCTGTTGGACTTACGCACGTGTTGGTTAAACAGGACTTGAGAACCTGTTCGAAATGTGCGTCAGTGGTAAAGGGCAAACCAAGATCAAACATCGAGTAGGCAGCAACAGTGAATCTCCAGGGATAGGAGGGCTAGAGAGGGCTGCCGTAGCGAAGAGGCGTGTTATAGTGGGACGCTATTGAGTTGTTGCAGTGTTGTTGCTGCAGCAATTACTGCTGCTGCTGCTGATATTATTGCTGCATCTGTGACTGTTGCTGCAGCTGTGACTGCTGCAGCAGCTGTGACTGTTGCTGCAGCAATTACTGCTGCTGCTGATGTTATTGCTGCAGCTGTGACTGTTGCTGCAGCTGTGACTGTTGCAGCAGCCGTGACTGTTGCAACAACTGTGACTGTTGCCGCAGCTGTGCCTGTTGCAGCAGCTGTGACTGTTGCAGCAGCTGTGACTGTTGCAGCAGCTGTGACTGTTGCAGCAGCTGTGACTGTTGCAGCAGCTGTGCCTGTTGCAGCAGCTGTGACTGTTGCAGCAGCTGTGACTGTTGCAGCAGCTGTGACGTTTGCAGCAGCTGTGACTGTTGCAGCAGCTGTGACGTTTGCAGCAGCTGTGACTGTTGCAGCAGCTGTGAGGTTTGCAGCAGCTGTGACTGTTGCAGCAGCTGTGACGTTTGCAGCAGCTGTGACTGTTGCAGCAGCTGTGACGTTTGCAGCAGCTGTGACTGTTGCAGCAGCTGTGACGTTTGCAGCAGCTGTGACTGTTGCAGCAGCTGTGACTGTTGCAGCAGCTGTGACTGTTGCAGCAGCTGTGACTGTTGCAGCAGCTGTGACGTTTGCAGCAGCTGTGACTGTTGCAGCAGCTGTGACGTTTGCAGCAGCTGTGACTGTTGCAGCAGCTGTGACTGATGCAGCAGCTGTGACGTTTGCAGCAGCTGTGACTGTTGCAGCAGCTGTGACTGTTGCAGCAGCTGTGACTGTTGCAGCAGCTGTGACAGTTACCTAGTCAGCATGAATCCCGGCGCAGTAAAGCGCAAACAAACAGCCAGTCGTGGCAATCGAAAATGTTCTAGTGGACACCAGTGCTCGACAGTGGAGACACCAGTGCTCGACAGTGGAGACACCAGTGCTCGACAGTGGAGACACCAGTGCTCGACAGTGGAGACACCAGTACTCGACAGTGGAGACACCAGTACTCGACAGTGGAGACACCAGTGCTCGACAGTGGAGACACCAGTGCTCGACAGTGGAGACACCAGTGCTCGACAGTGGAGACACCAGTGCTCGACAGTGGACACCAGTGCTCGACAGTGGACACCAGTGCTCGACTGTGGGGACACCAGTGCTCGACAGTAGAGACACCAGTGCTCGACAGCGGAGATGCTCGACAGTGGCCACCAGTGCTCGACAGCACTGCTCACCAGTCACGAGGGGCATTCCCGGCGTGTGAGGGCGGCACGACCTTGCTGCTAAGGGCGCGCGTGACGCAGGCGTGTTGTGCCTGGGTGGCTCAGTGGAACTGGCGTGTGTTAACTGCCCAGTGCGTCCAGTGCTGTGTCCTGTGGTGCTGTGACTGCAGTTGTTATTGTTGGATCCAGTCGCACTGTTGCTGCAGTGGTTATTGTTGCGACAGTTGAAACTGTTGCTGCATCTCTGCTTGTTGCTGCTGTAACAAACTGATAAGCATAGCAACTTTACAGTACAAAAACTGTACAGTACAGTAACCCGAACAGTATAGGAACTGTAACAGTACAGCAACTGTACAGCTCAGCAACTGCACATCTACACCAGTGGTTTTTAACATTTTTTACAGTGATCCAAAATCTGCCCAAAATACAGTGACTGCCGCAACCCGAGCCCCTATAATAATAAAAAATTCATTCATAATACGGTTATTCTTTTGACAACATCTCACTATAGGTTTACACTACCAAAAAAAATGATAGCTGTCGTGTTATCAATATAAGTAGCACATTAGAACAACAGTGACGTTATGGGTCGCGACCACGGTAGAGGAAACAAGGTAGGGTCACTTCCATGGGATAAAATACACCTCCTCTTGTTCGGCTACCCAATAGAAAGGCTTCATTTCAAACAAACTTTATGACGTCACCAAAACGCCGTGTCGTTAGGCCAATAGTGGAGCCAGATTTGGTTGTAGCAGTGCTACCAGATGCAATATGAACGTTGCTATTGGTTCGTTGCCGTGACGTGAGCAAAGAGGTTAAGAACCACTGATCTACATCATACATGCTGTACTGCAGAAATCATGCGCATCTACTGCACAATGCATTCACTGTATGAAGAGTACTCACTGTACAACAGAAGAGTACTCACTGTACAACAGAAGAGTACTCACTGAACAACAGAAGAGTACTCACTGTACAACAGAAGAGTACTCACTGTACAACAGAAGAGTACTCACTGTACAACAGAATAGTACTCACTGTACAACAGAAGAGTACTCACTGTACAACAGAAGAGTACTCACTGTACAACAGAAGAGTACTCACTGAACAACAGAAGAGTACTCACTGTACAACAGAAGAGTACTCACTGTACAACAGAAGAGTACTCACTGTACAACAGAAGAGTACTCACTGTACAACAGAAGAATACTCACTGTACAACGGAAGAGTACTCACTGTACAACAGAAGAGTACTCAATACAAAAATAGAAGAACACAGCGACGCATAAATACATAAGCACACTAGAAAAACAAAAAAAATCATGAAACACAAACAAAACTACAAAACACACACGAAAATGCACAAAACACATCTACCCAACTACACAAAACACACACGAATTAAACCTTTGCAGGGAGAGAGAGTGAGAGATGAAAACGAAGAAGCGAGAGATAAAAAAAGAAAAATAATGAGAATGAGAAAAAGATAGAGAAAAGGAAAGGCAAACTGAGAGACAGAAAGAGAGGGTCGGTGCACAAAGCCGGTAAGGGAAGGAAGGCGGCGAAGGTGTGCGCTATTTTTTTTTTTTTTTTGCCCTCAGAACTTCCTCCGCCACTTCGGTGCCGAGCTGAAGTAGCTGTCCGCCGGCGCTGCAGTGGTTGTGCATGATCTCTATCGTTGCTCAGCAAACTTAACTGCAGGGTCGTTACACACTCAACTATAGGATTGTTACTCACTCAACTACCGCTAAATTACAGGATCGTATCTCACTAAATTACTCGCTCAACTGCAGGGTCGTTACTCACTCAAATACAGTATCGTTACGCAAACCACTAAAGTACTCTTACTCACCCAACCATAGTATCGTTACTCATTTACCCACTTTGATGTGTGCGGAAGATGTTCAGTAATGCACTATACAAGAAGTGTTTGTGTACGCTGAAGAGTAACTCCTATGGAGATACACACACGTCAGTTCAGTTAACAAATGTTACCCGAATAAAGTATCATTTCACATTCAATTGATCAAGCAATCTGTTTCAATGTACGTGTGATCCTACACTAAATATACCGTAAAGATTTCATCACGATGACCACGTTCCCGAGGGTGTTAACGCTTCGTCAGGTCGGTTGCGTGGTTCACCGTCATCGCTAAAGGAAGAGGAGTAAAACACGAAATAAGGCGTATCCTATTATAAGCGAAGCGAAATTTATTACAAATAAGGCGTAACCTATTATAAACGAAGCGAAATTTATTACAAATAAGGCGTATCCTATTATAAGCGAAGCGAAATTTATTACAAATAAGGCGTAACCTATTATAAACAAAGCGAAATTTATTGCAAATAAGGCGTAACCTATTATAAACGAAGCGAAATTTATTACAAATAAGGCGTATCCTATTATAAGCGAAGCGAAATTTATTACAAATAAGGCGTATCCTATTATAAACGAAGCGAAATTTATTACAAATAAGGCGTATCCTATTATAAGCGAAGCGAAATTTATTACAAATAAGGCGTATCCTATTATAAGCGAAGCGAAATTTATTACAAATAAGGCGTATCCTATTATAAGCGAAGCGAAATTTATTACAAATAAGGCGTATCCTATTATAAGCGAAGCGAAATTTATTACAAATAAGGCGTATCCTATTATAAACGAAGCGAAATTTATTACAAATAAGGCGTATCCTATTATAAGCGAAGCGAAATTTATTACAAATAAGGCGTATCCTATTATAAACGAAGCGAAATTTATTACAAATAAGGCGTAACCTATTATAAACTAAGCAAAATTTATTACAAATAAGGCGTAACCTATCATAAACGAAGCGAAATTTATTACAAATAAGGCGTAACCTATTATAAACGAAGCGAAATTTATTACAAATAGGCGTAACCTATTATAAACGAAGCGAAATTTATTACAAATAAGGCGTAACCTATTATAAACGAAGCGAAATTTATTACAAATAAGGCGTAACCTATAATAAACGAAGCGAAATTTATTACAAATAAGGCGTAACCTATTATAAACGAAGCGAAATTTATTACAAATAAGGCGTAACCTATTATAAACGAAGCGAAATTTATTACAAATAAGGCGTAACCTATTATAAACGAAGCGAAATTTATTACAAATAGGCGTAACCTATTATAAACGAAGCGAAATTTATTACAAATAAGGCGTAATCTATTACAAATAAGGCGTAACCTAATAAATATCTAAGCCCACAACAGACTCGTGCACTGATTTTGTGGTGGGTAGCCAGAATCAGTACAAGCGGCGCGTAATTACCGAAACATGTGTGAACAAGGAAAATTTTGACGCTAATACGAAGTATTACCCAACCGGTATGTTAACTAGCGACGTAAATTCATGATATGGTTTCTAATGCAACATTTTATTTATTTTATATAGAGTGCCAGGCTAAATTAAAAGGGCACGATGAGTGTCCGGAATACCAGTCTTTTGGCCCCTCAGGGGAATACATCTATTGTATCTATGGGAATTAGCACTCCCAGGGGAAAAATGTGAGGGCCCGAGCTGAGAGTTAGGTAGGCCTTCTTTTTGTTGAAATAAAATGTTTTGTTATGTTAAGGACCACTTTTTTAGGTTCACTACTATCCTGTTTTTCAGCACCTCTGACTTTCTTCAACTTTTATCTTATTTCATGAACTTCTTTCTCAACTTACTGTTTCTATACCCTTTCTGCATAGATTCCTAATTCTCTTATCTCCTTACTAGATGGTGCCTTCCTCCTTCCTCTCTTCGATACGCTCTTTTTGTAGCGGTTAGGGAGGCTTAAACTAACTTATAACCTTAATCAGTCTTTTGGATGACCAGACTACTGTCCCTAATGGTAAAATACACCAAGTTTAACACGTTAACCCGCGTGGGTTAAACAGAAGTTCAATATTCAGCTCAAATTCAAAATATATTGTAGTGAGCTAAATGGAAAATAGCTAACATTAAGTGGATCGTGTCTTCATTAAGCAGTACGTATTTATGAAAATTGAGTTTGTGATAACCGGTCTGGTATTATTAAAATTTCCTTCCTGTATTACCGGTGTCTCACATATCAATTAAAGTGTCAAATCTCTCAGAAATTCCATCCAATGCAATGAAAGAAAGGACGACAAGAACACGTCGCTAAAGCGGCCCATAGACGATCAATTTTATTGTTAATATAATTGACAATAATGAATATTGACAATTTAATTGATCGTCTGTGGACTTGATTGACGACCGTCAATTAATTGACTTAAGCGGCCCATAGACGATCAATTTAATTGTCAAAATCATTGACTTCATATAATTATGATATATATTGATAATATATTGATTGTCTTCAAGTTTCAATTGAAGACAAATTTTTCTACACCCGTTAGAGAAGCGTTATTCACAAATTTTTGCAAGAGAGCCACTTCGGTTAAACGCATCGATTGAGAAAGTCGCGGCTACCGCAAGTCGGCGTATATTATATAAATTATATATTAATTAATTAATTTATATATTTTTTGAGAGCCGCACATTGAATGCCACTGCTTTAGAGTTACCCGGCCACCGAGACTTATTTCTCGGCAAAGATTTCTCATGAACCTAAGCAGGTAACCCGAAACAATCCAGAGATATTGAGCTGTATAAGTGATCCCATGGATAACCCTAACCTATAGAAGTGCAAGTGGCATCAACTGGTCAACAGTCGAGTGTCCTCAGATGGCTGTAATTTTCTTTTTTCTTCTAGAAATACGTTTTCTGCCACCATGCTAAATCGCAAATTAATTTACCGAATCCAGCGCAACCAACCCAGGCTATGTTTTCAAACAATAATTCATGTCGTTGTGGATGTACAGTATGTCCCACAAAAACCCGTACTAGGTATTTATTTTCCCGTATCAGCAATACCATCATAATCAGTAACACCTTTTCTGTAGGTTAATTTTGAAGGATAATTTTGCCAGAAATTAAATGCTTTTTGTTTTCATATGATGGTATTACTGATACGGGAAAATAAATACTCGGTTCGGGTTTTTGTGGGACATACTGTGCAGCACGGTAGAGGAAACAAGATAGGTTTAAACCAGTCTTTTTTTTGTTGATGGTGTAGTTTTGCTGACGTCACGGCAACGAACCGATAGCAGCGCTCATATTGCATCTGGTAGCGCTGCTACCCCTAAATCTGGCTCCACTATTGGCCTAACGACATGGCGTTTTGGTGACGTCATAAATTTGTTGGAAATAAAGCCGTTCTATTGGCTAGCCGAACAAGAGGAGGTGTATTTTCTTCCATAGAAATGACCCTACCTTGCTTCCATGCCATGTCGTAAACATACTTCATTTTCCTACAATATTCTTCGCTTCAAGATTCATGTCAACTGGCGACTCAAGCAAGCTACGACTTGTTAGTTTTAAATTTTCAAATAGACAAATGTTTGCCACATTCAGTGTTACACTCACATGTGTGTTGTCAGTACGAATGTATTCCTATCACTAGTTGTACTTAGAGAGATACTTCAACAAATTATAGCTGTTAATTCCTTCTGTGATGATGCTCGCCGTGGCACAGTGGTTAAGGGATCGGCCTTGTATGTTGGAGACGAGGGTTCGTATCCCGGCGCTGGCGCGGCGATTTTCCCCGTTGGGTATAAGGGAAAGCTCAAGCACAATACCCCACTCAACCCAGTTGTCGGAAATGGGTACCGGCTTTACGGGGGAACCGTCATGGTGTCCTACATATAGTGTTAGTTATAAGACATTTGCAAAACCAACGCTTAAGATCATATGTATCAGGCTTGATTGGAAGTAAAGCATCCAAAAGATGCCGATGTTTGTTTGTTTGTTTGTTTGATCCCTCCTTTCCTTCTTCCTTACACACACTCATACGACACACATACGCACATGCTCGGGCGTGGACACTCAAGGCAAATTAGAGTTCTAAACTACAAGCCTTCACGACTCCAAGAGTAACATGTTCGAAATCAGGGCAATTTACACACCCCGAAAGGTAGGAATGGCGGCTACATTTGAGACTGAAAATGGCTGAAGGACTTGGAGTTTGGACCCCCCTTGTGTGGTGGTGAGGCTGATCTCATTGCCCCCGTGTGGTGCTGCTGCTCACGTGACTGTGTGGGGCAGTGAGTGGCTTGGTAGCTGCTGATGCCTGCAGACACCGAGGTGGTCTGCAGATACAGAGAGGATCTGCAGATACAGAGAGGATCTGCAGATACAGAGAGGATCTACAGATACAGAGAGGATCTGCAGATACAGAGAGGGTCTGCAGATACAGAGAGGGCCTGCAGACACCGAGGTGGTCTGCAGACACTGAGGTGGTCTGCAGATACAGAGAGGGACTGTACAGAGAGGGACTGCAGAAACCGAGGTGGTCTGCAGATACAGAGAGGGTCTGTACAGGGAGGAACTGCAGACACCGAGTTGGTCTGCAGATAAGGAGAGGGACTGTACAGGGAGGAACTGCCGACACCGAGGTGGTCTGCAGATAAGGAGAGGGACTGTACAGAGAGGAACTGCCGACACCGAGGTGGTCTGCAGATAAGTAGAGGGACTGTACAGAGAGGAACTGCCGACACCGAGGTGGTCTGCAGATAAGTAGAGGGACTGTACAGAGAGGAACTGCCGACACCGAGGTGGTCTGCAGATAAGTAGAGGGACTGTACAGAGAGGAACTGCCGACACCGGGGTGGTCTGCAGATAAGTAGAGGGACTGTACAGAGAGGAACTGCCGACACCGAGGTGGTCTGCAGATAAGGAGAGGGACTGTACAGAGAGGAACTGCCGACACCGAGGTGGTCTGCAGATAAGGAGAGGGACTGTACAGAGAGGAACTGCCGACACCGAGGTGGTCTGCAGATAAGGAGAGGGACTGTACAGAGAGGAACTGCCGACACCGAGGTGGTCTGCAGATAAGGAGAGGGACTGTACAGAGAGGAACTGCCGACACCGAGGTGGTCTGCAGATAAGGAGAGGGACTGTACAGAGAGGAACTGCCGACACCGAGTTGGTCTGCAGATAAGGAGAGGGACTGTACAGAGAGGAACTGCCGACACCGAGGTGGTCTGCAGATAAGGAGAGGGACTGTACAGAGAGGAACTGCCGACACCGAGGTGGTCTGCAGATAAGTAGAGGGACTGTACAGAGAGGAACTGCCGACACCGAGGTGGTCTGCAGATAAGGAGAGGGACTGTACAGAGAGGAACTGCCGACACCGAGGTGGTCTGCAGATAAGGAGAGGGACTGTACAGAGAGGAACTGCAGACACCGAGGTGGTCTGCAGATAAGGAGAGGGACTGTACAGAGAGGAACTGCAGACACCGAGGTGGTCTGCAGATACAGAGAGGGACTGCAGACAACGATGTATCTGCCGCTATATTAATTAGAAAGAACAGAAATATATTCGAACAGCGAAAACCATCGTACTGTTTACCAATTTGCAACGTGCGTCACCGATGGCCACGGAGGGGACTTTCATAATTCTGCTGACCAACCAATAGGCATCAACCTAATTTTCATAAATACTTAATTAAAGATTAATAAGGGCATTAACCAGTTAATGTTTGCTGTTTAATATTGCTTTTAAATTTATTTTGAATGTTGAACTTCAGTTTTACCAATTGCGGTTAAGTTCTTCAAATTCAAAACATCAACGCACACTCAAACTTAAACACTATATACGAAGGTACGAAGGTGACTAGGAATGCGTTTTCACAAAGCGCAAAAAAATTTTAGCCATCATAATAGTATTAGTCTTTAAAGGGGCAAGTTTTCTGTGAGGACGGTCTTCAATAATATTAGCTTTGAGCAATATCAATATCACTTTTAAGCAATATCAATATCAAGCAAAAACAGGGATTATCTGAACAATGTTATTAATAAACGAGTCTAATCTTTTTAAAATCGGTTTTTACAAGTATAAATCATCAAATAACATGAATGATTAATAAGATAAGTTTTTTAGATCAATCTTCCGTAAGAACAGTCGTTAATAAAAGTGTTTCATGATATCAGTCCCTAATTAACTCAGTCTTCAATCAAATCAAACTTCGGGCAAAATCAGATTTAACAATGTCAGTTTTTAATAAAATCAGTCTTCAATTGGAAGAGTATTTAATTAGATCTGTCTTTATTATGATCAAAATGACAAAATCCTTACGACAAAAAACCGAAACACTGCAGCCATAAACCCAGTGTTCAACGACCACCAAGTGGTCGTGCAAAATGAAGTTCACTCGCTGAACACGAGTCCTTAATTACGAGTTCATTCGCAAAATATGCGTCCTTAATTACGATTTTATTCACAAAATATGCGTCCTTAATTACGATTTTATTCGCAAAATATGCGTCCTTAATTGCGAGTTCATTCACAAAATATACGTCCTAAATTACGAGTTCATTCACAAAATATGCGTCCTTAATTACGAGTTCATTCACAAAATATGCGTCCTAAATTACGAGTTCATTTGCAAAATATGCGTCTTTAATTACGAGTTCATTCACAAAATATGCGTCCTAAATTACGATTTCATTCGCAAAATATGCGTCTTTAATTACGAGTTCATTCGCAAAATATGCGTCCTTAATTACGAGTTT
The DNA here is from genome assembly GCA_030386875.1 of Morinoia aosen. Classification (NCBI taxonomy): domain Eukaryota; kingdom Metazoa; phylum Arthropoda; class Malacostraca; order Amphipoda; family Talitridae; genus Morinoia; species Morinoia aosen. The sequence goes on from CM059560.1 coordinate 66,137,337, forward strand.
ACTCACAAAACATGCGTCCTTAATTACAAGTTCACTCGCTGAATGCGCGTTACGCATTCAGCTTAGTCGTTACGCATTTCAAATGTTCAACTACCAATTTCGAATATCAATTTCAAATGTTCAAATATTCAGAATATAGAATACACAATCACCGGTTAGATTACACATCATCGCAGTCTTGTGAAAATACAGGGCATACAATATATTTCACCATCGGACCAAATGCAGTTCCTCAGGGGCAGAGAAAACCAACACAACCAGTAAAACATCGGAGCAAATACGATCCCACCGCACAAAACAACAGCTGTAAGAGACACAAGCTGGAAGACGCGTGACGTCACACGGTCATCGCTCACAGTGACATCACCACGGTGGAGATGCCGTCACAGTGACATCATCGTTGGCCGGAGGCCTGATTGTCAGAACAGGGAGGCAGCTGTACGCCATATTGGCAGCGGTAAACGAAAAAAAAACACTTCGTTTTTAATATAGATGATACAAAAACTCATCATTGGTTTTTAAAATATCTTAAAGTAAGGGATTTTATATGCTACACACACATGAGTATCGTAATACCCATGTCACTGGTCAAAATAAATGTTAAGAGGAAAAATGCACCTGATTCTGTAGTGTGTATAAATCCACGAGCCTTTTCACGGCATCATGAGCATCGTTTGCATCATAGATGCAATTGATTGATTATAAATTAGTTTTAGCCTCCCCGGCCACAATTAACAAAGGTGTTCAAAGAGAGGAAGGATGAAGGCGCTATTTAGTTTAAAACTGAGAGAACGCGGAATCTATGCACAAGGTGTGTTCTCGTACGGGATTCTATGTGCATATAAACAGGAACTTAAGAAGGAAGATTAAGAAACAAGATAAAAGTTGAAGAAGAAAGTACATAGTAGGTGCAGCAAAACAGGACACCAGTAAACCGAAAAAAGATTGTGCGTAACAAAAAACAGAAAAAAACGTTCTATTTCAACAAAAAAAAGACCTACTTAACACTCAGCTCGAATCATAGATACATACGAGAAATTCTTCTATAAATAATGTGCTCGTCTCCTTCAAACCTCGGAACCGAATCCGAGTTGTAACCAATGAGAAAATGCGCTTGGCCGGTCGAGCTTTTCAATACAGAGGTCACAAGTTGAATTCCCTCACTTCCATTCACGTCTCAAGCGTCTTCAACTTCTGAAAACACAGCATCGATCGCACCTGATTTCCAAAAGTATTGTTGTAGGTCAATCCATCTTGATCTTACCACTCATTTTGAACAATCAATACCTAATTTAACACGCCACCTGTTCAATTCGGGTTGAAATTATTTTCAAAAGTAATGTTGTAGGTCAATCTATCTTGATCTTACAACTCATTTTGAACATTCAATACCTAATTTAACATGCCAATTGTTCAATTCGGGCTGATTTTTAAGCACAGCACGCAATCATCGTAAATATTGCTCTTAAAAATCGAGACCATCGTCGATTTTGTTACGCGTAGTCCAGCAGGTAATCGCTTATTGATCACACACTCGCAGATTATTTTTGTTTCTATAAAATGCTTGGTCACGAGCGGACTAATAAAGATGGAGGAACACATGCTTTAAATAGTAATGTTGATCGATCATTGAATACACGCACCACAAATTGTTGAACACACACACCACAAATTGTTGAACACACACACCACAAATTGTTGAACACACACACCACAAATTGTTGAACACACACACCACAAATTGTTGAACACACACATCACAAATTGTTGAACACGCACACCCCAAATATTTGAACACACACACCACAAATTGTTGAACACACACACCACAAATTGTTGAACACACACACCACAAATTGTTGAACACACACACCACAAATTGTTGAACACACACACCACAAATTGTTGAACACACACACCACAAATTGTTGAACACACACACCACAAATTGTTGAACACACACACCACAAATTGTTGAACACACACATCACAAATTGTTGAACACACACACCACAAATTGTTGAACACACACACCACAAATTGTTGAACACACACACCACAAATTGTTGAACACACACACCACAAATTGTTGAACACACACACCACAAATTGTTGAACACACACACCACAAATTTTTGAACACACACACCACAAATTGTTGAACACACACATCACAAATTGTTGAACACACACACCCCAAATTGTTGAACACACACACCACAAATTGTTGAACACACACACCACAAATTGTTGAACACACACATCACAAATTGTTGAACACACACACCACAAATTGTTGAACACACACACCACAAATTGTTGAACACACACATCACAAATTGTTGAACACACACATCACAAATTGTTGAACACACACACCACAAATTGTTGAACACACACACCACAAATTGTTGAACACACACATCACAAATTGTTGAACACACACATCACAAATTGTTGAACACACACACCACAAATTGTTGAACACACACATCACAAATTGTTGAACACACACACCACAAATTGTTGAACACACACACCACAAATTGTTGAACACACACACCACAAATTGTTGAACACACACACCACAAATTGTTGAACACACACACCCCAAATTGTTGAACACACACACCACAAATTGTTGAACACACACACCACAAATTGTTGAACACACACACCACAAATTGTTGAACACACACACCACAAATTGTTGAACACACACACCACAAATTGTTGAACACACACACCACAAATTGTTGAACACACGCACCACAAATTGGAAAACTAACTTTCAAGTTCAGATGATAGAAAAGCACAGTACCTACATAATAACTAACCATTCACTATACAATGCAACGAACATACTTACTCTGGCTTTCCTCCACAATGTGGCAAAAATTTAAACTTGAGAAACCGAATGAAAATTACCCTTTTTATGCTTCGTGGCGTGACGCTTCGATTGCCCTATGCTTCGTGGCGTGACGCTTCGATTGCCCTATGCTTCGTGGCGTGACGCTTCGATTGCCCTATGCTTCGTGGCGTGACGCTTCGATTGCCCTATGCTTCGTGGCGTGACGCTTCGATTGCCCTATGCTTCGTGGCGTGACGCTTCGATTGCCCTATGCTTCGTGGCGTGACGCTTCGATTGCCCTATGCTTCGTGGCGTGACGCTTCGATTGCCCTATGCTTCGTGGCGTGACGCTTCGATTGCCCTATGCTTCGTGGCGTGATGCTTCGATTGCCCTATGCTTCGTGGCGTGATGCTTCGATTGCCCTTTTTATGCTTCGTGGCGTGATGCTTCGATTGCCCTTTTTATGCTTCGTGGCGTGATGCTTCGATTGCCCTTTTTATGCTTCGTGGCGTGATGCTTCGATTGCCCTTTTTATGCTTCGTGGCGTGACGCTTCGATTGCCCTTTTTATGCTTCGTGGCGTGATGCTCCGATTGCCCTTTTTATGCTTCGTGGCGTGACGCTTCGATTGCCCTTTTTATGCTTCGTGGCGTGACGCTTCGATTGCCCTTTTTATGCTTCGTGGCGTGACGCTTCGATTGCCCTATGCTTCGTGGCGTGATGCTTCGATTGCCCTATGCTTCGTGGCGTGATGCTTCGATTGCCCTTTTTATGCTTCGTGGCGTGATGCTTCGATTGCCCTTTTTATGCTTCGTGGCGTGATGCTTCGATTGCCCTTTTTATGCTTCGTGGCGTGATGCTTCGATTGCCCTTTTTATGCTTCGTGGCTTGACGCTTCGATTGCCCTTTTTATGCTTCGTGGCTTGACGCTTCGATTGCCCTTTTTATGCTTCGTGGCTTGACGCTTCGATTGCCCTTTTTATGCTTCGTGGCGTGACGCTTCGATTGCCCTTTTTATGCTTCGCATAATTTCGCGTGAAGAAACAGCGTTGAGTTAAATACAATATACAACTACGAATAAAATATTCGACTGTGAATTAATTTTACGATTGAACTACAAAATGTTTTCGAAAACGCACTAAAGATCCTGTAAACTCAAATTAAAAACACAGAACAAAAGAAAAAGATAAATTAATTTTTAGTAGAAGAGATCTAGATGCGACCGCAGATGTCTTAATTTAACACCATACGAGACAAAAATGTTTGGGTCAAGTCTTTTAATTTTTTTATAATAACAAAGAGGATTTATTTGCAGCCATTTTGAGAATAATAAAGGAATTTTGATAATTATATTAAAGCATTTTTCATACATTTCTTCACAGGGGAATTAAAAGATATGATGCCTTTGGGGATAAAATACAAAGATTTGATCCGAACTATTCAGTGCACACTCACAAAAAATCAAAATTAAGAAAAGGCTTACCTTGATTTCAGTCGGTGTACGATGCCTCAGGTTGTGTTTCTGCAGTTGAGCTGTTTGCCCCGGACAATTTCTTGGCTCGTTTAGCTGTGGTTGGTGGCGCTGCAGCCTTTCCATGCATCACAAATGTCATCATAAAATGCACTTCAAATTCCAGTCATCTCGACTCACTCACTTCCATAGGATCTCTCGTGAAACTACACATTGTTTAGAAGAACTGCTTCCAAAATTAATAGTACAGGACTGGCAATGTTACTCAATTCCGAGTTGTGAATGGGAACGAAGTTCACAAGTGTATCGCCGAATTTATTATTGAAACACTCACGGGGTTAATTAAAATGATGAAATCAAAATCTACTCCGTATTCGTTTTCTTGATAATTTCAAATGAACTTATGATGAAACTGTATAAGAACTAAAAATCCCTGACAATTTGCCACTTGTATTATCAACTGTAGCTAGAGGACAAATGCCAGGGAACGAATGGCACGATGAGTCTTCTATCCTGACTCCAGCCTGAGAATCTTGAGGCTAAGGAATTTCCGGAACTTTAAAGCTAAAACAAAACCAAAAAATAAAGGGTTACCTTGAACTTCCGGTCCCTGATCCATATACTTGTAAAACTTGTAGCAACGGAGTAAGGATAATTTCAACTGAAAACATTAACCTGATCTTGCAGAATAAACGATCTGTGGGTACAAATTACAGTGTTTCAAATGGAAGTGGTTGAAAATTTTTCGTTGCCTAAACAATGGATTCCAGCGAAGAGAACTTATATCTTGAGACCAGGGAGGCACTCTTCAGTATCAGGGATACTAACCCGAATGAATATTACAACGAAGAAGCAAAAGTCGAGAATGCATTGAGGCAAATAATAAGAACAAGCGATGCAATAGAGATGTACGAGTAACACGCTTGCCGAAAATGAAATGCGTTAAAAACAATCGCAATGTTGGCATTAGTTAACTTTAGATAAGCGTAGCAATTCATCGAGTAAGTAATATTCGAGTAAAACCGAGTAAAATCGTAGCAATGCAACCACGCAAAACAAAATAGGAGATGTACGTCCCAGAGCAAAAGCTCTGGATATTATCACGCTTACAGTGTCGTGTCTAATTTTAAGTTTGTTTCTGAATGAAAGTTGTCGCGAAGAAACTTAAAATTTATCCCTGATGAGAAGTAGTGATATTTCTGTGGTAGAGTGCACATTTGCAATTATTTCAAAGTCTCATACACTGAGATATACGTCACGGTAGAGGCAACAAGGTAGGTTCAAACCAGTCATTTTTTCGTTGGCGGCGTGGTTTTGCTGCCGTCACGGCAACGAACCAATAGCAGCGCTCATATTGCATCTGGTAGCATTGCTACCCCTAAAACTAGCACCACTATTGGCCTAACGACTCGGCGTTTTGGTGATGTCATTAAGTTTGTTTGAAATAAAGCCGTTGTATTGGTCAGCCGAACAAAAGGAGGTGTATTTTTCCCCTTAGAAATGAGTCTTCCTTGTTTCCTCTACCGTAATATACGTAGATATTTGTTTCGGTTCCAACAGCACCAGCTCCGATAGGACTCTAGTGCTTCGCATGCCTCATCAAGTTCATGTCTACATGACAGCACACCTATTGAAGTCTCTAGAATCATACGGTATCAAGCATCGTTTTTTTCTAAATGTCACAAAATGGCTTCAAAGTTGGGCGAACTTAAACCCGTGTATCTCAGCAACCAATAAACCAAATATAAGTACCATTCAATCATTTGGCGACAACCTTTCTGCACGAACATACGACACACTTTTCAAACAGGGAAAGTTGGGTGATAACAGTATGCGAATAACTTGTCTTTGGTACATGTGGCAACGTATGATTCTAGGGTCCTTATTTATAAAGGCTTTAGCTCAAGTCAGTGGAAAATGATGGGGTAATAATAAATGCCTTCCACTAAAGATGTGCGACTGTAAGAGAATCCCCTCAGGGATTGTATCAATTTCAACTATTGTATCTATGAGAATTAGCGCTCCCAGGGGGACAATAGGAATTCCTGAGCTGAGAGTTGATTAGGCCTTCTTTAAGTTGAAATAAAATAGTTTTGTTTTGTTAAGAACCATCTTCTTTCGGCTCATTACTGTCCTGTTTTTCAGCACCTCTGACTTTTTCTTCAACTTTTATCTTGTTTCATAACCTTCCTTCTTATCTTACTGTTCCTATGCGCACGGGATCCTTTACGGAAACACTCTTTGTGCATGGATTCCACGTTTCCTTAACTCATGTTAAATGGTGGCTTCATTCTTCCTCTCTTTGAATATTTTTGTTGTGATAAAGAGAGGCTAAAACTAATTTATAAATAATCAATCAATCACTAAAAGGGAATTACCCGGCAAAAGCACGCGTCCGTACAAGTTACCTCTTCACAGTTTTTCGGTGTTGCCCATTTCTTTGCGGAGATTGGAAGCCTAATTCGAGAAACTTAAGTTACTGCTTTATTGTCAGGAAATACTAGAAATTAATTGGATATATAAAGGCATGGTAAGTTGTACGTAGTGTTGTTCATTACATAATCAGATCACCTAAGTGATTGTGAATAATTTCATACCTAAATACACAGAATATGTGATATATAGTTCGGGCCTTCGGATTATGCTAAATCATTGCATGAAATCTCACTAAAGTTGCTAGGACAATTTCAAGGGCATATTCACGCGACAATAAAAGATCAAAACACTTAATTCAACTCACTATGCCTGAAGCTGGCACCAGTCGCTGTATGTGGTCACTGGAGACTATAGTTTGACTGCGTTGCCAAGACCGATCGAATAGAGCCACTATAGACGCCCAGACACTGAACAAATAAGTTGCACATGGACTGCAGGCTTCGGGTTACGCTGTCTTATCAGCTGTGCTGGGGACCTGTGCCCTTGGATTCATTATAATTCGGTTTCTTCAGTGCCGATAGCCAAAAGAATCGTCATTTTCTCGAGGCTACAAGGGTAGTTTAAAGCTCCCTAACCATAACAAAGGCTCCCAAAGAGAGGAAGAATGATGGCCCCCTCTAGTAAAGAGTTAACACGTTAACCGCGGCGGGTTAAACTGAAGTTCAATATTCAACTCAAATTTAAAGTCAATAGTAGCAGAATATTTTGGAAATGGCAAGAATTTACTGGATCGCGCCTTCATTTAGCTTTGATTAAGTATTCAGAAAAAGTTTGTCACTACTGGTCGGTCAGCAGCAACATGAAAATTCCCTCAGTGACCATCGGTATGTCTCTTCGCAGGCAAAATGTTGCCCCTCAAATCTGAATTCTGGCCTTTTCGTGTTCAGTAATATTAAAAGGTATCAATTTAAATTTATTCAAAATTAAGTTCCAACTTCTCCGCTGCGTATCACCGATACCCACTGCAGGAGAAACTACCACCGCTACTTCAAAAATGGAACCCTCTGGCCGAAGTAGAAACACCATGCATTACAATATGAACCCAGTCCCCGTTTCCCTAGTCATCAGTGGGCTTTTACCCACAAGCGCAGCATTTGCGCACGACTTGTCAGGAGAGCTATCCAATTATTTTGTTTGGCAAGGTGACAAGTTTTTGTGTAAGGATTGTTGGGGCTCTTGGCTGTTCTTGTGCGTTCTCATTGGACAAAACAAAATGAGACGACGATTACTCTTTAATTTACCTTATCGGAATATGGAGGCAACTCAAGACACGCGCGGTAATGTCTGTTCACTTGTAGGCTTAGGTTCTTTTCTATGTATCAGAGCTCCTTCTTCATCTGTGGACCAGTAAAGCTGATTTAAATAAGGTGAAGTTAAAAATAACTGATGTACCCAGAAAAAGAACGCGAACATTACAAGTTATAAAAAAAATCAATTACAATTAGAAGCCGTAAAAAATTTGGTGTACTAAATACACTGAATTCAGAATGAATTATCTTTCCGGCATGGCACAGGGAGCAGCAGTATATTAATCCAAAACAAACATTATTCACTGCAGACCAAAAATAAAACAAGAAATAAAATATGCAACAATGAGAGAAAGCTCCCAAAACATAAAAAGATAAAAACCCAAAACTAATCAAGTAACATTTAAATTAGTCGACCTAAATATAAACCCACACACGTGCTACAAAAAAGCTCGAGCCCAAACAGTGAAGAAGTAATCGCGAGAGCTGAGATGGATGAAGAAACCCGTTCTGCGGTCAGTCCGTCATTCCAAGCACGCAGGCTTGTTTGCGTCTTCAAAACTGGGCATCGAAGTCTGGCCTGCATCTCGAAAACTACTCAAGGATACGGGCTCTAGCGTACGGACTTACAGCACACCCTGGCGGGGAGCGAACCATGACATTGGAAAATGAATGGTTAGCGAATTATAATTCAGTGTGAGGAATGGTTAGCGAATCATAACTCAGTGTGAGGAATGGTTAGCGAATCATAACTCAGTGTGAGGAATGGTTAGCGAAGCATAACTCAGTGTGAGGAATGGTTAGCGAATCATAACTCAGTGTGAGGAATGGTTAGCGAATCATAACTCAGTGTGAGGAATGGTTAGCGAATTATAACTCAGTGTGAGGAATGGTTAGCGAATCATAACTCAGTGTGAGGAATGGTTAGCGAATCATAACTCAGTGTGAGGAATGGTTAGCGAATCATAACTCAGTGTGAGGAATGGTTAGCGAATCATAACTCATTGTGAGGAATGGTTAGCGAATTATAACATAGGAAAAGGAATGGTTTCCAAATCTGACCATAGTAAAGGTATGGTTAGCGAACCAGAACTGAGTGTGAGGAACGGGTTGCGGAATCATAACTCAGGAAGAGGAACGTTTAGCTAATCTTAACTTAGTGTGAGCGGCGGTTAGCGAATTATAACTCAAGAAAAGGTACGGTTAGCGAATCATAACTAAGTGTGAGGAATGGTTAGCGAATCATAACTCAGGGAAAGGAACATTTGCAAATCTTGAGGTTGTGTGAAGGACAGTTGGCGAAGCAGGAGTATGTGTGAAGAACGATTAAAGGATCAGGAGTTTTTGTGAAGGATGATTAGCGAATTAGAGAATTCACCAATAGAGTTTACCAAAACTACAAATAATTTTTTTTTCTCAGAGACAGCTTTTGATTGGAGAGTGAAAAAATGTTTGCTCTCACCCGTACAATGCACCCATTCCAAAACTTAAATGATGTATTACGAAATTAGGTTGATAACCTGAGTGATTAAATGCACACAGAGGAAATCGCACAAAATTACTTCTCATAATTACTTGTTCTAAAGCTTTCTGCAAAAAGTACGTGAGAATATACAAGTGAATTATAGATCCAGAAAAAAATTAATGCTTTATTATAAAATGCAAGCGGAGCGCATATTTGTTCGTTGCTGATAATGATTTCTAGCGAGTTAACACGTAACTGCGTATTGGTACACATGTGTACCACCAGGTATATTGCTCATTTACGTACCGGTATAAATGAATGCCATTGCAATCATTTCACTACCTTCCTTTAAAATAGATGATAGCGTATAATTTAAAACATTGTAGTGCAGCTCTATTTATCATGATTTTTAAAAAGGATAAAATCTAATCGAGCAATTAAGATGTTTTTTTTTCAATTCTGCTACGTCCAACCTAACCGTAGCAACCGTGCGAACGTAGTCAACGTTTTAGACCTAATATCCAAAAATTATGGAAAGATTTCCACGATGTATCCAGCAAAAAATCATTTTAAACGTGGTAAACTTACGTCAACATAGTATTAGCCAAAAATTATGGAAATATTTCAACGGTGTATCTACAAAAAATAACTCGACCAAAAGGTACTGCAGGTGCTTTTTTTAGAAATCTTGAAACCGGAAAGCGGTTTCAGCGAAAGAAAGAAGTGTTTTTTTTTTTTGATTGAGAGAAAGTCTTCGACCTCGAAGAGGCCGTTTTTACGATAGTAAAATTTTCAAATCCATGCTTAGAGTAAAATTGTCAATTTGTCATTTACAACATTATTACGTGTTCCAATCGAGCGTACACTGGTTTACGACTCTGCAATAATTATGGTGAAGAATGTAAACAAAATTATGAAAGTGAAGATGGACCTCACGGTCTAATTCTTTCTGACAAACAGAGACGATCTTATTGTCAAAGTCAGTCATATTACTTCATTCGTTATTGCCATATTACCTCATTTATTATTGCCACAGTATTTTAATTATTATTACCATATTACTTCATTTTCAGGAAAGGGAATTATGACTTTATTCCCAAAAGCAAGGGCCATAGCGCTGTGCATGGCTGTTGGAAGAAATAAAGATAAAGTCAAGAGATAAATCATAAGATAAATGCGTCGCAGAAAGAAGAGCTTGTGAAAATAACATCGTAAAATTTCCGAAGGTACTCGATTTGGAAGGCTTGAATGATGCTTCAACTGATCACACTAAAGCTAAATAAAAATTTTGATTTTCAGGTCCATCCGTTTCGCACCTGACTAAGTTATTTATACTGGTATGCATTTAGAATACACAAAATGCAATCACATTTTCTTTTACTTATCTTTCACACTATAAAAATTAATGCCATTTCAGGGGGGAAAAAAGAGTTAAGTTGGAGAAAAGTTATTCAATTATAAACAAGTAAAATGCCTACAAAATGGCTAAAATGTTGGATTTTTGCAGTAATTTACAATGCGTAGCAGTGCAAGAGTATGCAAGGCACAAATGGATTGATTATAAGAGAGTTTTACCCTCCTTTTGCCACAACGAAGATGTTCAAAGAGAGGAAGGATGAAGGCTCATTTAGTATGGAGTTAAGGGAACGCGGAATCAATGCACAAGGTGCATAGAAACAGTAAGCTAAGAAAAAAGTTGATGAAACAAAAATGTTGAAGAAAGTCTTAGGTACAGAAAAAACAGGACAGCAGTGAACCGAAAATCGTGTATTATCGTGTAATAATTACAACCTAATGTTAATTGGCAATGTAGTATTAATTGTCATCTAATTTAGTGTCATGTCCCTCTCATCAACGATCAGCGAACTCTAATAAGTTTGGGGGCATTAAACTGTAAAAGAATACTAGGTGCATCATTAACTTATTAAATAGCAATTTTTTGTCGCGGTTCAACATCCTCGCAACTGAGAGCAACTGCTATTCAACGTGTTCATGTTGATAGAAAATGCACTTAAATAGAGTCTGACTTTCCGTTTTTTTTTTCCTTCGAACCAAAATAAAAGCTCCACACTCTTCAGTTCGGACCTCGCAAAATCGAGTGCTGAATCGTCTCGAAACACAAGTTGAAATGCAAAAATGTTTTAAAAATATTTTAGGAATGCACTGAAAATGTACTAGAAATATAATTGAAAAGTATTAGAGATGGATTAGCAATGTAATAGTAACGTACTAGTCACGCACTATTAATGTACAAGGAATGCATTAAAAACACGTCAAAAATGTACAAGAAGTGTATTAGAAATACACCACATTTCAGATTTTCTTTCAAATTTTCTTTCTTACATTTGCTATTATATTTTCTTTCTATCTTCTTTCAGAAATGTAATAGAAATGTATTAGAAATATGCAATAAATGTACCAGTGGTCGGCGGAGCCCGTGATGGAGGAAACACTGGCATGAGATGGCGCACATGACCGAGGCAGCGGAGAGATATACACCACGGTCAAGGTCGGGCCTCTGGAGCTAGAGATTTGACCCTCGTGATGGTGAGAGAACGTTTGACCCTCGTGATGATGAGTGAACGTTTGACCCTCGTGATGGTGAGCGAACGTTTGACCCTCGTGATGATGAGCGAACGTTTGACCCTCGTGATGACGAGTGAACGTTTGACCCTCGTGATGGTGAGCGAACGTTTGACCCTCGTGATGATGAGCGAACGTTTGACCCTCGTGATGATGAGTGAACGTTTGACCCTCGTGATGGTGAGCGAACGTTTGACCCTCGTGATGATGAGCGAACGTTTGACCCTCGTGATGACGAGTGAACGTTTGACCCTCGTGATGGTGAGCGAACGTTTGACCCTCGTGATGATGAGCGAACGTTTGACCCTCGTGATGACGAGTGAACGTTTGACCCTCGTGATGATGAGCGAACGTTTGACCCTCGTGATGGTGAGCGAACGTTTGACCCTCGTGATTATGAGCGAACGTTTGACCCTCGTGATGATGAGCGAACGTTTGACCCTCGTGATGACGAGTGAACGTTTGACCCTCGTGATGACGAGTGAACGTTTGACCCTCGTGATGACGAGTGAACGTTTGACCCTCGTGATGATGAGCGAACGTTTGACCCTCGTGATGACGAGTGAACGTTTGACCCTCGTGATGGTGAGCGAACGTTTGACCCTCGTGATGACGAGTGAACGTTTGACCCTCGTGATGATGAGCGAACGTTTGACCCTCGTGATGACGAGTGAACGTTTGACCCTCGTGATGGTGAGCGAACGTTTGACCCTCGTGATGATGAGCGAACGTTTGACCCTCGTGATGACGAGTGAACGTTTGACCCTCGTGATGATGAGCGAACGTTTGACCCTCGTGATGATGAGCGAACGTTTGACCCTCGTGATGATGAGCGAACGTTTGACCCTCGTGATTATGAGCGAACGTTTGGCCCTCGTGATGATGAGCGAACATTTGACCCTCGTGATGATGAGCGAACGTTTGACCCTCGTGATTATGAGCGAACGTTTGACCCACATAATGAGCGAACATTTTCAAGATAAAATGCAAAAATTATTGTCGTATTTGATTCTTTTAATGGATCAGTAACAGGAAATTGAAACCATGCACCGCAACCACGACGTATAAATGGCACAACTCCGATATGTTTGCGGGAACATTGGCTCGAAACAAACTTAATTCCTCATATGCACGAAAAAAACTCAGCAAATAGTTTTGTTCCTTAGTTATTCAGCGAAACATTTATAACATTTTTCATAGGAAGAAAATAATCTATTAATACTTTGGTATGTTTTGCTCTTCTACTCGCACGGTACAATTTGCAGTTAGTTAAAAATTCATACTTTATATTATACAGCGGGCATAATATTTAAAAAATGTCATAATTTTTAAAAAAAGTCTTGAGAACGTTAGCCGATAGAGCTAGTTTATTAAACCACAAGGTGTAACGCAAGAACAAAATTCGGAAAATAATTTTAAAAATTTCCACCCATTGGAGGAAACTGTTTCGAGAACAAACCAAAACAATTCAATTGAAGCACACCGATGAGTACCGAAAATCTTACTTTTAATCGCCTCGATCGCTTCAAGTGGCTTATTAGCGCCACTGAGTTCTTGCAGAATATATTCTTTCAGCACCAGAAGCATTTGATGGACCGTCTTCGAGTTCCTCATTATCAGCATGTGTTTTCTGTGATACTAGTTATCAGGAGCGCGATACGCGTCTAGCTCGCTGCAGCGCTCCCTATCTCCGCGATAGCTGGTGCGGCTCTCGTACAGTACAAGAATTTGCGTAATTGGTGTACATCGTGGAATTTCACTCGCATCTCGAGCTGAAACATTTAATTTATTTGTATTAATTTATTCATCTGCGACTATTATTTCATCGGCAACAATTAATTAATCTGCAGCAATTGATTCATCTGAAACAATTAATTCAACTATAACAATTAATTTAACATCAACAACTATTTCATCTGCAACAACCGATTCATCAGCAACAATTTATTCATCCGCAGCAATTGATTCAACTATAACAATTAGTTTAACTACAACAGTTAATTCAATTACAATAGTTAATTTATTAATACGACCAGACCTGAGACCCTAATACGATTTTGGGAGATCCAAACTGAAGAGTGTGGGTCTTTTTTTCTGTTCGGAAATCTTAAAGTCAACCATTATTTTGGGGGCATTTTCTATCAACATGAACACGTTGAATAGTCGTTGCTCTCGGTTGAAAGGATGTTGAACCGCGGCAAGAAATTGCAACTGAATAAGTTTATGAAGCACCTAGGGTTCATTTTCAGATTAATGCCCCCAATCAATGCCACAAGTTCAATTTTCAGTTTAATAAATTCACTTAGCGAACCCCCAATTTCTTGGAGTTCGCTGATCGTGTATGGGAGGAACATGACATTTCGCAACTCTTGAGCGTTTAGCCGCACAAAGCCAATTCAATCACATGAAGACAGGCATTTGCAATGACTAGTCATGAGGTTTCACCACGATCAATTGGTCATTTTTAGTTTGTGGCACATTTTTTTACGTACTAGGAAAACTACAAAAAAAAATTGGTAAAGCAGTCATGCGGCAGAATCAGAAACCACCGAAAAATCGATCAACGCCGGACAAATCGCATCGTTGTAACTTTTGCCCATCAGGCAAAATGATCTGGTAGCTCTATAATTTTCGAGCAACATGTCATTAAGCCCATTCATTTTTTTACGAAAAATAAATATTTAGGGGATTGAATTCATACTATCTTTTATGGTTGTAATAAATACATTGATGGATGTTATATGGATGTTATGAATATATTGCTGGATGTTATATGGATGTTATGAATATATTGATGGATGTTATTTATAAATGGATGGATATTATATGGATGTTATGAATAGATATGGATGGATATTATATGGATGTTATAAATATATGGATGAATATTAAATGGATGTTATAAATATATGGATGGATATTATATGGATGTTATAAATATATGGGTGGATATTTTATGGAAACATAATATTTGGATGTTACATCTAATAAGTACAGCTGGAGGTCAGTTCCCCTAAAGGTAGACTAAATAATGCCCATACAAACGCCTGTAGAGGCGCTATCGTCTGGAATCCTAGAAATCAGAAGAAATAATTCTTAGCAATCAGTACAAGCACGCACGTCACGGGACCTATCCGCGATAGTAGAAGTACTTGATCAACCAAATACGAATTCTTTGATTTCACTCGCATGTGCAGAGAACTGAGTGAAAATTTTTTATTCCTTTTGTAATGTATTAGAAATTACTTAGAACACTTGAAATGAAACGTAATCAGTACATGATGCAAACTAACGCTTGAAAAAGTGTTCTCTTCACAGAAAAACTACTAGTCGAAAAATTTCAGTAGCAGTCATTCGTAAAAATATCGGTAAAAGCTACTAGTAAAAATATCGGTAAAAGCCACTAGTAAAAATATCGGTAAAAGCCACTAGTAAAAATATCGGTAAAAGCTACTATTAAAAATATCGGTAAAAGCTACTAGTAAAAATATCAGTAATGCCTACTAGTAAAAATCAGAAAAATACAGTGACAAAAACATCAGTCAAAGCTACTAATAAAAACATAAGTATCAGCTTCTAATAAAAATAGGGACAATATACTGGTAAAAAAATCGGTTGAGGCTACAGGTAAAAATATCAGTAAAAGCTACTGATAAAAATACCATTAAAAGCTACTAATAAAAATACCAGTAAGAGCTACTGATAAAAATACCAGTAAGAGCTACTGATAAAAATATCAGTAAAAGCTACTAGCAGAATAACCGCAAGCATCTCCATGCGGACAACTAGAGAGTCTAAAACAAGACTGTATGACAGGTTCACGTTGGGTCCGAGTGCCACCGAACACCGTCACCGAGGAGAATATATAAAGACACATTGCTAAGTAAACCCGAACTTTACCCAGCACCAGCTCAAGGTTATTTGAAGGACTTCCTCCATGTGGCATCGCCACAAAATTACACTCAGGTACAACATGTCGTTATTTAAAATTGACATCATGTGATTATGTTTAATTAAGAATTTGTGAAATCATTTTAAATATGATTTCAATGCTTCGCGCTTTCTTGGTTTCTACATTCCTAATCGTTTCAAACTTAAACTTAATGATTATTTTAAATTCAGAATATGTGTATTCTTTTTTAAATGTGATTTCAATGCTGAGAACTTTCATCGTTTTTAAATGCCTAATTATTTAAAACTTACTCTATATACTTATTTTAAATTCAGAATTTGTGAATTTTTTTTAACTGTGATTTCAATGCTTAGCGCTTTCTTCGTTTCCAAAATCCCAATAATCATAATTTAGAAGTCGTACCTAATACAAACATCAATCAATCGCGGCATGCTGACAAAGCAAGTAAGTTTCCTTGAACCACACAACACCAGGCGGGCTCCAGAATTTCTAAAATTGATTCTCAGTGAAAACATGGAAATGATTTTGGCAGCACTGCATTCATTTCTCATGTTTCTAGTTCAGGTACAGACAAATACCAAAATTATATAATTTGTCTACCATGTACAGTATGCTTTGAACCCCATCATGGACTAGATTGGTAACTTCGACTCGTACCTGAACGCAGGTACTCCAATTTGGACTGATCTTAAACCCGAACTCTGGCATCAAATAGCAACAGCTTGGTAATTGATTAAATTCAAATAGCAACAGCTTTGTAGTTAAATGAACTGGAACAGCAGCAAGTCTGTCTTTAATCAAATTTATCCAAGGGCTCCTAAAAATCAGTACTGAATAAATTATTAAAATAAAGTAGCAACAGTTCTACAACTCATTAATTAAAAAAACAATAACTCTCAATTACAATATTTTAAATGACAAAATCAATGAAACAATTAATGAATTGCAGCATGTGGGTGTCGAATGAATTGCAGCATGTGGGTGTCGAATGAATTGCAGCATGTGTGTGTCGAATGAATTGCAGCATGTGTGTGTCGAATGAAAAGCTACTAGTAAAAATATGGGTAAAAGCTATTAGCAAAAATATGGGTAAAAGCCACTAGTAAAAATATCGGTAAAACTACTAGTAAAAATATGGGAAAAGCTACTAGTAACAATATGGGTAAAAGCTATTAGTAAAAATATGGGTAAAAGCTACTAGTAAAAATATGGGTAAAAGCTACTAGTAAAAATATGGGTAAAAGCTACTAGTAAAAATATGGGTAAATGAAAAATGAAAATATGGCCGTCGAATGAATTGCAGCATGTGGGTGTCGAATGAATTGCAGCATGTGGGTGTCGAATGAATTGCAGCATGTGGGTGTCGAATGAATTGCAGCATGTGACCGTCGAATGAATTGCAGCATATGGGTGTCGAATGAATTGCAGCATGTGGCCGTCGAATGAATTGCAGCATGTGGGTGTCGAATGAATTGCAGCATGTGGGTGTCGAATGAATTGCAGCATGTGGCCGTCGAATGAATTGCAGCATATGGGTGTCGAATGAATTGCAGCATGTGGGTGTCGAATGAATTGCAGCATGTGGCCGTCGAATGAATTGCAGCATGTGGGTGTCGAATGAATTGCAGCATATGGGTGTCGAATGAATTGCAGCATATGGGTGTCGAATGAATTGCAGCATGGGGGTGTCGAATGAATTGCAGCATGTGGCCGTCGAATGAATTGCAGCATGTGGCCGTCGAATGAATTGCATGTGGGTGTCGAATGAATTGCAGCATGTGGGTGTCGAATGAATTGCAGCATGTGGGTGTCGAATGAATTGCAGCATGTGGGTGTCGAATGAATTGCAGCATGTGGGTGTCGAATGAATTGCAGCATGTGGGTGTCGAATGAATTGCAGCATGTGGGTGTCGAATGAATTGCAGCGTGTGGCTGTCGAATGAATTGCAGCATGTGGGTGTCGAATGAATTGCAGCATGTGGGTGTCGAATGAATTGCAGCATGTGACCGTCGAATGAATTGCAGCATATGGGTGTCGAATGAATTGCAGCATGTGGCCGTCGAATGAATTGCAGCATGTGGCCGTCGAATGAATTGCAGCATGTGGGTGTCGAATGAATTGCAGCATGTGGCCGTCGAATGAATTGCAGCATATGGGTGTCGAATGAATTGCAGCATGTGGGTGTCGAATGAATTGCAGCATGTGGCCGTCGAATGAATTGCAGCATGTGGGTGTCGAATGAATTGCAGCATATGGGTGTCGAATGAATTGCAGCATATGGGTGTCGAATGAATTGCAGCATGGGGGTGTCGAATGAATTGCAGCATGTGGCCGTCGAATGAATTGCAGCATGTGGCCGTCGAATGAATTGCATGTGGGTGTCGAATGAATTGCAGCATGTGGGTGTCGAATGAATTGCAGCATGTGGGTGTCGAATGAATTGCAGCATGTGGGTGTCGAATGAATTGCAGCATGTGGGTGTCGAATGAATTGCAGCATGTGGGTGTCGAATGAATTGCAGCATGTGGGTGTCGAATGAATTGCAGCGTGTGGCTGTCGAATGAATTGCAGCATGTGGGTGTCGAATGAATTGCAGCATGTGGGTGTCGAATGAATTGCAGCATGTGGCCGTCGAATGAATTGCAGCATATGGGTGTCGAATGAATTGCAGCATGTGGCCGTCGAATGAATTGTAGCATGTGGCCGTCGAATGAATTGTAGTATGTGGCCGTCGAATGAATTGCAGCATGTGGGTGTCGAATGAATTGCAGCATGTGGCCGTCGAATGAATTGCAGCATGTGACCGTCGAATGAATTGCAGCATATGGGTGTCGAATGAATTGCAGCATGTGGCCGTCGAATGAATTGTAGCATGTGGCCGTCGAATGAATTGTAGCATGTGGCCGTCGAATGAATTGCAGCATGTGGCCATCGAAAAAATTAGAGCATGTGGTTTTCGTAAGTGGAAAACAGGGAAAGTCGGAGAGCCGCTCCATGAACATGATCTTAAAATTTATTATTCTACCATGCGAGGTAGATATGCGAGCACAAAACAGCCCATGCAGCGAAATCGCAACAAAAAGCAGTAGAAGCTGTTAGCGAACCCTAGCGGTTTCATCCTTCAGCCACATAATCTCATCGTAAATGCACATTCGAATACTCGTCTTTTACGGTAGTATACTGTATTAAAGAAAATTCATGTTAAATCTATTTTGAGTTGCTGATTGCATGGTAAATGCTATATGTCAAATGTTGAATCATTCCAAGTGAAAAAAAACTTTCCAATGCATTTATTACCGTGAAACTTGAATGTGAAAATGATGATTTCCGTTACGTGTGAAATATGTTTTTCAGTTCGAAATTTCCTCAAAAATGCATATATGTGGGTACGCTATTTATGATTTCCTTTTTATTTCTACACTTTTTAAAATTTTCTTTCGATTTACATAATTTGTTTGAATTTCTCAGGAGATCCTGTGTGGGAACACGACCTGTGCATGATTCTCATTTGTACAGTACACACTAAATCTTGTGCGTAGATTCCCCATATCTACAGTACACACTAAATCTTGTGCGTAGATTCCCCATTTCTACAGTACACACTACATCTTGTGCGTAGATTCCCCATTTCTGCAATGCACACTAAATCTTGTGCGTAGATTCCCCATTTCTACAGTACATACTACATCTTGTGCGTAGATTCCCCATTTCTGCAATGCACACTAAATCTTGTGCGTAGATTCCCAATTTCAACAGTACGCAGTAAATCTTGTGCGTAGATTCCCAATTTCAACAGTACGCAGTAAATCTTGTGCGTAGATTCCCAATTTCAACAGTACGCAGTAAATCTTGTGCGTAGATTCCCAATTTCAACAGTACGCAGTAAATCTTGTGCGTAGATTCCCAATTTCAACAGTACGCAGTAAATCTTGTGCGTATATTCCCCATTTCTACAGTACACGCGAAATCGTTTCACTTTCTCGAGATCGCCTTAGTTCTAGCTAGAGATTTTTCAACTCAGGTAGTGCAATAATCATATAATATTACCTTTCAACACGTTCAATTTTAACACGCGGTGGGTTAAACTAAAGTTCAATATTCAAATCGAATATAAGCCAACTGTAGCGAGCAAATTTGAAAATAGCAAATAATAACTGGATCGTGCCTTCACTTCTCTCTGATTAAGTATTTATGAAAATTGAGTTCGTGACTACTGGTCGGTCAGCAGCATTATAAAAATTCCCTCCGTGTACCACCGGTGTTAATGTGTTAATAATAATAACTCTTTTTCTTTCATCCAGAAGATCTAATAAGCCTGCCAGTTCACTGTCTTGCGCTGCCATTACAAGAAAAAAAATTTCTTTAACACTTTACCTGCGAGGTGAGCCACCGGTGGGACACGGAAGAAATTTTCATAATGCTGCTCACAAAGTCAATTTTCATAAATACTTAGGGAAAATTAAATAAAGACACGATCCAGTTAATATTTGCTATTTTTAGCATCACTTACCACAATTAACTTTGAATTTGAGTTGATTATTAATCTTCAGTTTTTCCTGCCGCAGTCAAAGTGTTAAAAAGAGTTGACAGCAAGTTAGATGGAATACATACACGATATTTCCTCCCTAAGTAATGATGGATGACCTGGAGAATGATCACCCTGATACCGCAGTGTGTACCACGGTAGGGGAAACAAGGTAGGGTCGTTTATATGTGGGAAAATACACCTCCTCTTGTCCGGCTAGCCAATAGAAAGGCTTTATTTCTAACAAACTTAATGATGTCATCAAAATTCTATGTCGTTAGGCCATTAGTGGAGCCAGATTTGGGGGTAGCAGTGTTACCAGATGCGATATGAACGCCACTATTAGTTCGTTGCCGTGACGTCAGCAAAAGCACACCGTCAACGAAAAAAAAGACTGGTTCGAACCTATCCTGTTTCCTCCACCGCGGTGTTTGCTCTCCAGCTGATTTGAAATGAGGTGCTTTTTATTCATGTGTAAATAATGAGATTAGATTTGTTTGCACGAGACGACAATTTTCCTGCAGAGTTATCCTGTCATTTGTTAGATCAGGTTATATACGCATGTACGGCAGAGAGACTTCTGTTGCTTTTACTCTCTTTCTCTCTCTCTCTCTCTTTGTTACTTTTTGTAGCAATAAAAATTGCTTCAACAAAACTAACAACTTTTGGCTTTAAATTTAAGTTGAATATTAAACTTCAGTTTAACCCACCGCAGTCAAAGTGTTATCCGTCCTAATCATTCTCTTGAAGTCGGTCGGTAAGTGGACAAAAACGCATTTGTAGCAGCGCCAGTGAACTCTTTCTTCAAAATCTTCAAAAAAGATTTGTTAACGAACGAAAGCCGTCGCAGGGCTGCAGATGGTAACCTAAGTTCTGCTATACAGTATGTCCCTCAAAAACCCGAACCGAGCATTAATTTTCCCGAATCAGTAATACCATCATAAGAATACCATGAGCATTTAATTTCTAGCAAAATTATGGGTCAATGTCGGGTTAAATGCAATCACGGAAATTAATAATTCCGTTCGCAAGAATCAGTAAAGGAACACATTTAAAACGTTTTACATGAATGACATTCTGCTCGCTGATGCGTAATTTTTGAATTATTCAACTTTGAAGTTATACGCACGTCGTATATAAAAGTGAAGGAACGGACACGTAAACGCGCTGTAATACGGTATTGACGTAACGATTTGTGAGTTTGGGGTAGGTAATGTTAGGTTAGTTCAATAAACCAACCCAAAATAACATAAATCGACCTAAAATAGCTTACCTTAACTTTTCGCGCCAGGAGTGGGCGTGTCCCGCCCGAAAAGTGGGCGTGACCCAACAATGCGGCGACTAAGCAGCCGACCATATAATGCTATTCCTATCTGAACGTAATTATTCTTATATCTCGAAAATACCGCATGAGCGAGCAAAATGTCATTTATGTAAAACGATCTTAAATGGGATCCTTTACTCATCCTTGGGACCGGAATTTTTTATTCCCGTGATTGCATTAAACCCGATATTGACCAAATTATGTTCCAAAATTTACCTATAGAAAAGGAATTAGTGATTATGATGGTATTGCTGATACGGGAAAATAAATACTTAGTACGGGTTTTTGTGGGACACTGTACTGTATAGACTAAGAAGAGCTTAAGCTTCAAAGTGTACGCTAAGACGACTTAAAATACTTCATATTTCCCTTGGTTTTCGGTTAGTTTCAACATAGCCTTTGTGGTTTCACTTAGTGTTTGCCGCGTTCCCGTTGCAGATGCAATTCTTTCATGCCAAGGGAGAAAATCGAAACAAATCCTCCAAAATAGTACTTCTTGCTGCAAATTAGCTCGCAGAAGGAAGTCTAGCAAACTGACAAAATCATGCCTACGCGTTTGTAACTCATGAACCGATAGTTTCAAACTTCCCTGCTGCTTACAAGCTGTACTTTTGACACACTGCGTGAAAAGATGGTTCAGAAATTCCGTGCTTCTTCTAAGGAGTTACCTCTTAATACACTCTTCGTGAAACGATAGTGCAGAAATCAAGTGCTCCTTCCAGGGAGTTACCTCTTAATACACTGCGTGAAACGATATTCCAGAAATTCCGTGCTTCTTCTAAGGAGTTACATCTTAATACACTCTTCGTGAAACGATAGTGCAGAAATTCAGTGCTTTTTTTATAAATTCAGCGCTTCAGAAATTCGAGATGCACTTGATACCTTTTGACACGGCACAAGGTGACGTCATGGCGAGCGCTGCAACAAGTCTCGCAGCACACTCGCTACTCTGCTGTTGTCGTGCGCCGTCTCAGGTGTGGGTTTTGATTGTGTGTAACTCGAACTTCATAAACTAAATCAAATAAAACACACACAGAGCTTAAGAAAGACAAACGTGACACACGAAAAAAAGGGCAAAAGGGAGGAGTTGTAATGATCATACACGCCAGTCGTTCAGGTACGTACATAGACACAAGAATAAAAGTCAGTTTTTCCGTAGGTCTCAGCTGTACTAGGAGAGCAGTAGTTATGTTGTTGGTTTGAGGGTATTGTACGGCACACAATGCCGCGACACACATCTGTTGAGCCATGACAACAGGAATATCAGAAGTAGGCTATTTGTACCACGCACTGTTTTTTTTGTTTGTTTTAAATTTATATTTTACCGTTTTCCTTGTTACGATTCGACTGTCGTACGCAAGGTTCAACTCAACCATGCATTCATTGTCTGATCAACAATAATGATAGGCATCATGTCAAGCAGGGAGCAATGCTAATTATGTTAATCGACGAAAAAATAAATCTGCAGTGGAAGATGCAGAACACTCGGACAACGTACGTGTTTACTCACGCCACTTTCTAAATGACCAACTTTTTCGCCAAGTCCTAACGTATAAAAATACGGTATCCACAATACCAAGCTGGAGATCAAAAGGGACACCGAAATAAGAGAAGACGAGCAGCACCGCAACTTGGACATGCTTTGGACCCTTGCCTACCTACAGACTTGGTCGCTTATCTCTAAGTCAGGAAGACGGGCAGCAGCAGTACGAACGCACGTGTAGAGCATACGCTACACCACCACGACCAAAAATGCACTTCACTTATTAAACTCTTTAAATTAGACCACTGCACTGAACCTTCACAGGCCCTCAATTTGCACCACGAGAACGGAATGGTGGGACGTCGTGAAAAAGGCAGGTAGGTCTGCAATGCTGACCACCTGTGCTTATCGAGAGTGGCAATGCAGCGATCAGGGGAGCAACACACGTACTCCTGCTCCCACCACCTTGCAACAGTCACTGAGTGGCAGTCTTCGTTTGAACCACCACTTGCTTCTGATGCACTCAATGGGTGATGTTCTGTGGCACTTTGTGTGTGTGTGCCACCGACGTCGAACTCATACAGAATTCACTGGATTCTTCTCCTTGAACGCGTTTCGTGCGACGGGTTAAACTGAAGTTCAGTATTCAACACAAATTTCAATTCAAAAGTTGTTAGCAGTTTTTTAAATACCAAACATTACCTGGGTCCCATAAGATTACGTTAATTTTAAAAGATTGATTAAACTTTCCCATACGAATCAATGCTAATACTACTACTACTACTACTACTACTACTACTACTACTACTACTACTACTACTACTACTACTACTACCATCAGCATTATGAAAACTGGTCCTCCCATATTTATTTGAAATGAGAGAGAAGGCGAAATGAAAGAAAGGCCGTGAGAAATTAAAAAAATACAACCTTTCGAGAGTTGATGAGCGCGTGAACATGGCCCTTCAAAAATGTACAATTATTTTCGACAAATCCCATGACACACGTTCCTATTTCCTAAGAATTCATGTGATATTCATTCCTACTCGAATCTGATGGATTAATGCACTGGAAATTGTGGAGTTGATGAAGCTTGTATCACAGATACGCTCATCACACACTGCAGGCTGGCTTCGGACAGACAGACAGCCCTCTTATTATAGTATAGATAGATTCCCTCAGTGACCACCGGTGGGTCCCATCGCAAGAAACGTGTTAACATCCCGGAGGGCAGCTTAAGGCTTTGATTAATTTAGATGTGCGCGGCTCACACTTTTTTGACTAAAAAACTCGGTTTTAGTGCCATACCTATGGAGGAATTAAATTAATTTCTTGTACCATATATACAGGTGTGGTACGAGGCTCATGGCCAGGTAGCATTGCGACACAAGTGTTGAAAATATTGTACAATATTGTGTGCATCTGTTTATTGAAACATTAATACATAATAAAAGCCCTGTAAGAACACAAACTATGTTTTTCAAGATTAAATAACTGTTCCTCCCACAAAAGCATGGTGAGCTTGATTACAGATATGATAATATTCGTTTGTGTTGTACATGACAGCTTTTTAGACCATTAAGTTGAATTGCATCTTAAAAAAGCCAAATACACCACGAAATTTTTTCACAAGAAGCAATACTTAAAATTTCAAATAGCGGTATTTTGCAAGCCATTTATGTTAAATGTGAATATTAAGTCACCGTACATTGCAGAATTCCAGTAGCGTACATTGCAGCCCCGTAAAATGAAACTCGGCATTTTGCAAGCCATTTATATTATTATAAAGTCACCGTACATTACAAAATTCCAGTAGCGTACGTACATTGCAGAACCATAAAAAGAAACTTGGTACTTTGCAAGTCAGTCATTTATGTTAATATAAAGTCACCGTACATTGCAGAATTACTTTAGAGAGAGAGAGAGAGAGAGAGGGAGAGAGTCGTGGTCACTACATAAAGGCGGATCTAATTAGGGTTAGACTGCAATGAAAAACTTACCTGCCGCTTTTACGTATACTACATAGTCCACCCCCTTTATTTCAAATAAGAAAGAAGGTGAAATGAATGAAAGGCTGTAAGAAATAAAAAAATTCATCCTATCGAGAGTTGATGAGGCAGAGCTTGTATCACAGATACGCTCATCACAGTTTCGGCTGGCTTCGGACAGATAGACCGACGGACGTAGTTCTTATAATAGTATAGATTGCTCAGAAGGATACAACTATTGCATATGTGGGAATTGTCGCTCTCAACGGGTAATTATGAGGTCTTGAGCTGACGGTTAGGTGGGCCTTCTTTACGTTGAAATAAAATCGGTTTTTGTTCCAAAAAGGACCATCTTTTTTTCAGTTCACAGGTGTCCTTTTTTCAGCTTCTCTATCTTTTCTTCGGCTTTTTTCTTACGCTATAAGGTTTTTCAGTTTTCCTCTTACTATTCGCTGAGAGTGGGGAGTCGCTGCACATAGATTCCCCTTTCACTTTATTTTATGTTATATAGAGCTTTCCTCCTTGCTCTCTTGAGAACACCTTTCTCATGGTAAGGGAGTCTTAAACCAAATTGTAACTATATAACATGCCTATCCTTCTGTCGATCACAAACTTTATAACATGACTATCATTCTGTTAATCACAAACCTTATAACATGGCTCTAGGATCTTCCTCTTAAGTTGAAAAAAAACATATAATGATTGTATTAGCCCTATAATTACTAAACTCCTACCTTACACTTTGTATATAGAGAATATACCATATTCTCTGGTTTAGAGAGTGCCTCTTCGATCTTGGCGGCTCAAACCTAAAAGGCTATGCCAAGATTTATACATGTTTGGATAGCAAGGTTCCCCTCGCTCATTAATATTGATATTTTCGTGATTCCATTAACGTTTTCACGCAAAAAATATAATTCTCGCATATGAATACTTTGGCTTGCATGGGTACTCTTCCTTTAGCTTATCTAACATTCACAAAACAAAACCGGTAGCCATCTAAGTTTAGAAAATGACTGTCAAGCTCGTAACATTAACCATATCAGGCGCTGACTCTAATTACAGGCAGTTACGTTGCTCCTAGAAACCTCGTATTGTTTTTCTATTAGTAGACCAGGTATAGTTTGCCTGTTAGTACTCCTCGCATGTTACGTTTGTCTAAGGAC
Source organism: Morinoia aosen (assembly GCA_030386875.1). Lineage (NCBI taxonomy): Eukaryota > Metazoa > Arthropoda > Malacostraca > Amphipoda > Talitridae > Morinoia > Morinoia aosen. Next base: position 66,163,790 of record CM059560.1, read on the forward strand.
GTCTTATATTAAGAAATTTTTAAAAGCCAATATGTTGCCATGAATCTCATGAGTCAACTTTTTTAGAAAAAAATCGTTTTTCTTTCTTCTTTCTTTATCCATACTAGCGTACGACCATCAATTTGGCGGCCGATAATACTTAGAGAACAATAATGCTGCTCCTCTTTCTGATATTGTACCAACTTTCTAACTCCGGAATAAATAATTTGAAAATAAAGGCTATGTCATTTCATAAACGTATTCATTAAGGGAGCTATACTGTTGAGCGGGATAACAGAGATGTTCCTCCGTCTAACGTAAGCATAAACCTCGACGATCAAGAACCAGCGACCCTGTAGGATGATGTAATAAAACAAATTTATGCTTCAACGTTTATGTTTTACCACTTATTTTTGTACAGTACATAGCGACTTCTTTAGGAGTATGTTCCATCTACCAGTCTGCCGCTAGAAACATGAGGTTGTTGAGACTTTCGACATCGGCTTCGTTTGGACCAACTCGCGCTCTAGACTCGAAGTCAAGTCCCAACCAATGCTCATTATCGTCACGTGGGTCCGACAAGTGGGACAACCCTTGCTCATTATCGCCGGGTCTCCCACGTGGGTCCGACAAGTGGGCCAACCACCGACTGTTGCTGCACTGGTCCGGAGCCAAGACCGCTACTGGCACCGCCAATATGCGTCTGGCGATCGCCGCCAAAGTTGGCATCTGAGCGCAGTTTTCATGCCACCAGTCGTCTGAAGAAGCGCTCGATGATGGGAAGGGAAGACTCTGGTATCTGTGATACGGGAGTTGGCGTTGTTATCGTCGGCGTTACTACTTTTTTAGAGCGCTAGTCACGGTAGAGAAAACAAGGTAGAGTCATTTCTATGGGGGAAAATACACATCCTCTTGTTCGGCTAGCCCAAGGCTTCTCAACCAAGAGTACTTGTACCCCTAGGGGTACATTTAACATGCTTCATATGTTACAATGTACAATATTTATTTGCATACAACCGCACATGTACATATATATAATTATTACTCATTAAGTGTACTTTTATAGTTTCTTAATCCTTTATCTGTGCTGGGGGTAGATGAAGAGACATTATTCAACTAAGAGGGTACACGACAATAGAAAGGTTGAGAAGCCCTTGGCTAGCCAATAGAACGGCCTTATTTCATACAAACTTTATGACGTCACCATTGCAACATGTCGTTTGCGTTATATATATATTTACACACACACATAAATATCTATTTATATCATATTTTTCACCACCCTACGTCCTTTCGACGAAAGCCGAACAAATTAAGAACATTTCCAATACGAGTTTACGATGACATTTTTTAACTTCTCTGCTTCCTGCTTACACTAAAAGTAATTTCTAAATAATTTCCGACAATGAGCCGAAATCACCAATAGAGGTTGAGGACGCAAAGGTTGAAAATCATTGAGCATATGTATAGGGTGACGCAAAAAGAATGCATGGAGCTAACTTGCGTAGTATCAGTGGGGGAGGTGGAATGGCCAATCATCCTAGGTAATTTTACTTCTAATAAATATGAATCGTGTAATTATATATTACTAGTCCACCCCCCTTTATTTAAAATAAGAAAGAAGGCGAAAGGAAGTAGTGGGCGTAAGAAATTAAAAATTAAATCTCTCAAGATTTAATGAGGCCGAGCTTGTATCACAGATACGCTCATCACACACTGCAGGCTGGCTTCGAACAGACGAATGGACGCGGCTCTTATTATAGTATAGATAGAATAAAAATTGGTATAATTATAACTACTCTTTTTGCGCTATCCTGTATTTAAACGGGATTTTAACAACTCGTAACCCTAAAAATAAACGCAAATCACCTGCTGAGCTCTATGTCAACTGGTGATTCATCTGCAGCAGAGTCGCTTGCATCAGACTGCATGAAGTGGGCGATGGAAGTGAAACGGCTTTTGGCGCCACACCCCCGAGAGCTGGGACCCGTTGAAGGGAAACGACTTTTGGCAGCACACTCCTGTGAGCTGGCACCTGCAACGCTGGTTTTCGACGTACCACGCTCAACGCCACCATTTTTATGCTTTTCCATTAAATCCATATTAACATGGCCTTGAACCCCTGTGTTATCGGCAGATGTTGCGTCTGTAGAAGCCTCGGTTAGTATATTTGAGCGGATTTTTTCGAGAGTTGGCACAGTTTTGAGCATTTTGTTAGGACGGTCACCATCTGGTGCTGTGGCGGTGCCACCTTGGAAGGACCTTTTAAGCGTCGAGTTGTTGGGTGCACTTGGAAGAATGGAATGAGAAGAAGAACTTTCTAATAACGAAACGAGTGTTGGATGTCCTCTAACGCGTTGCGTGCTTCTAATAGACTCACTTTGGTACAACTGAGACGAGTCATCCTCTAGTAATGACTTCAGAGTTGGATTTTTGTGGCCGGATGCTTCAAGTTTCTCATTCTTCGATGGACAGTTATTCAAATTTTTATGACTATTCTTATCGTTGTTTCTTTCGCCGCACTCAAACAAAGATTTAGAAGCTTCAAATTTGGAAATACCCCTATTTTCATTATGAATCGAGTTTTGCGCATCACCTCTCTCGGACTCTGGTGCGGAAAAACATTCCATTCCAAGGTCATTCGTACAATCATTTGTTCGATGTTTAGCTGAATTCGAGGATCCGTCAGATGTGCCGGCCATCCAAAACTGTGTTCCGATTCCTCGATCCTCTGTTGCGAGTTGCTTTACCCATCTTAGCGTTTTGCGTCTTTCGCTCTCACCAAGCATGGAGAGGCTTTTAAAGTGAGGAGTCAGAAAAGTGGCAACGTAATGTACGGGATGAGGGGCTAAACAACTTGTTACAACCTCAAGTCCAACCTCGTGGAGAGATAGACATCTACGCTGTTGGGAGCTAATATTTGTCAAGCCATCAGTAACTTCTACCTTATCTTCCTTCAGAGAGGGTATTGTTTCTGTGGCTTCCTCAGTTATACTCTCAGAGCCACCATTTTTCAAACGATCTAAATGGAAGTCGCTCTGACAATGCTCACAGGCAGTTCCATCAGCGAAACCAGAATCAGTAAGGTCCTTTGAGACAGAATCGACCGAGTCTGCTGCGTATTGCCTTAGGGTCTTGATCCAGGGTAACAACTTTCCAAGATTTGGTTCATTTTCATTGGAATTGCTGAAGTCCGACAAAGCGGCGTCGAATGGTTCAAAATACTCAACAACTTGAGCAAGCACTGTCTCGTCAATTGAAAGTTCACTAGAATAGCACTCGTTCATTTTAACAAGAGCTTTAATCGTTCGAGGAATGCGACTCGACGAACTGCCGTTGATGGCTCTTCCAGTTTCCAAGTTGGAATCCAAACGAGCACTGCCCTTCCTCGTCTTGCATTCTTCTTTGGAAAGACTCAAATTGGAATCTATTTCAGGGGTTGCGATATCACGCGAGGAACATGCAAGAGAGCGGGAAAGAATATTCTCAATTTCTTTCTTCCACTGCAGAGTAATCTTCACTTGTGAGAGTGACGGTGAACCACAAGCCTGAAAAACAATAAATACCAAATGACTACGAGCGTAGGAGCTATTGCTTATTGGTAAGTTATCTACGTGAAAAGGAAATGTACGTGGTCGTACACAATAACACGAGAGCAATGATATTTAAATGTTGAAACATCCAGTGCGATTTGAAACTTCTATCTTGACCAGCGGTATCATACATTATGAAATTAAAACCATGGTGAACTTAGGTGACTGCTTAAAGTCAGTTCACTGAAGAGAACATAAAAGGTATCATACATTATGAAATTAAAACCATGGTGAACTTGGGTGACTGCTTGAAGTCAGTTCACTGAAGAGAACATAAAAGGTATCATACATTATGAAATTAAAACGATAGTGAATTTGAAAAATTGCTTCAAGTCAGTTCACTGAAGTTCGAATAGCTCATATTCAAAAGGAGTAAAAATCATGACCCACACTAAATTTACCCCTCACTCTATATTGAATTTTGAATGGAAAACCAAAATTATTGCTATAACCAATTGTGACAGAAGAATGCTAAAATTTTAAAAGCTATAACTTTTGATCAACTTGTGATATAACAATTGCATCACTGAGGGGAAAATAAATCAAAAAACTTATTGACGTAAAAATCATCATCAAATTTAAAACACTATTTGTAACTTTCACCTCCAATTTCTACATTCAAGATTAAAAATCTCTTAGACTCCACAGTTTCCAATATTGTTGATCTCTATAATGGCTTCACTACACCACGAGAGTATGAATTAAAATACTACGCATGGGTAACACTCACCGGCCCCAATGTTTCCCTGAGAGATGCGACCAGCTGAGACGGAGCTACAGCCTCCACACCTCGAAGAAGACTTACGTTGGCCCTCACTGTCCGCTTGTACCGGGCGCACAGACGAGGGTGGTTCAGGATCCTGTTGATTGCATCTTGGATTAAACCAACACCGCATGGGACGACCTCAGTCATAGCTGGGTCTTGTCGGTCTGAGGAGACTGACGGAGGCCGTGGTGGTGAAGTTGCAGGGCTGCTGTCGGGTTCTGAATTGTCGCGAGAGAATTTTGACGCTACCCGAGGGCGTGTTACCACATGGTCCAACAACACTGATGAATCCACCGTGACGATTAGTTCATCCTGCAACAGCAACATACTGTATGAATTCGTGTATGATTTATATTATTGCTTTAAATATGATCGTTTCAAAATAGAATCCAGTCGAATGACTCCTCTAACATTTTTATATGAAATGATATGAATAACATTTAGATAAAGTGAAAGCACGTTGAGCGAAGCATGTCGTGAATTGGAAACCACACCTGCGACACTACTCAAGAAGCATACCATTTGAATTACAGGGGGATTTCTAGGTATGGGTCTTAAATGAATCTTTAAAGATTCCCAAAATAACGGATGGCTTTTGAAAAAAAAAGCAGTTACAATAACAAATCTGTTATGCAATTATGAGAAATACTAGTTTGATTTTGAGGACTTTTTGGGAACAATATTCTTCATGTGTTGCTCCTCCGAGAGCAGATAAAATCGGCGCGATTTCGTAAACTGTTCATTACGGCACTGGCAAGATCTGATCCCATTCCCTAGATTTCTACCTCAATGAATGCCTTGAGTTGGTTAAGATTTGCACGCTTTTCACGGTAAACTCTTCCTTTCAGGTATCTCCAAAGGAAATCACTAACTCAAGGCCGCCACACGGTGAAGATTGGAATGATATTTGCTTTATGTACAGAAATGACGAACTAGGGAACTCCGAATTCACCGATGAAACGTCTTTGTAGCGTCTTTGGTGGTGAAACAACCTATATCTATACTATAATAAGAGCCGCATCCGTCCGTCTGTCTGTCCGAAGCCAGCCTGCAGTGTGTGGTGAGCGTATCTGTGATACAAGCTCGGCCTTATCAACTCGTGAGAGATTGAAAAATTTTATTTCTTACTGCCTTTCTTTCATATCAACTTCTTTCTCATTTCAAATAGAGCGGAGGTGGGCTAGTAATAATAATAACACTAACTCAAGGCGACCATTGAGGTGTAAATTCAGCAAATTGGACCAGCTCCCACCACCCAGTCTAACTTTTTCACCGGAGCATGCATGCTTTTCGCCGCCATAGCGATTTAATTACTTGGGCGGCGAAAAACATGCATGCAGGTGGCGATAATGTTAGACTGGACAGCTCCGTAACGAACAGCCTGCGTCACCGCGTTTGTTATTGTCTGCGATCAGTTGGTGGCCCATGTTTAATATTGTGTTCAAAACGTAATACAAATAAAAATAGTGCAAAAACCAAATGAATACCACACTATATGGAAGAAACCATTCATCATTTTCAGTTGAAATTAAAGCATGTAACTCTTGCTACCATATGTTTGAATCACACGCACCACAAAGTACAAATTGAATATCACACGATATTAGGGAAAGTTTTCCATCACCTTCAGTTGAAATTCAATCATGTAATTCCCGCTACCATATATATGAGCCAATACGCTGGAAGCTATTTATTATTTTTAGTTAAACGCAAATCTTACGATTAGTGTAACCATGTATTTAACCCACACGCACCGCACAAAAAAAAGACTGAACATCTAGCTACATGCGGGAAAATATTCAACCGCCTTCAGTTAAAATTTTTTTCTTTTGTTATACGACTTATCTTGATAAGATAATCTGCCATGATAAATAATGTAGATCTTATGCTTTTAATTATTTTCTTGAATATACTGCTCCCGTCTAGCCCATATTAACTATTTTTTGTGAAAAATTAGGCATCAAAATATGATCAGTCCTGTATGCCCCTAGGTTAAGTTAAACATAACTGTACACTTCAAAAAATAGCTTTGATGATAGGATCTCGTAGAAGTCGTTGAACTTATTAGCTGTACTCAAATTAGCCCACAGCTAATCCCTCAAATTAGCTATTAGCCCCCAAGTAGCTGTACTCAAATATGTCCATTGTACTAGACTAAAGATAAAATCTATTGCTGTATCAGTTGTTGTAAGTAAATTGTTTATATTGTTTAAAATTGAACAATGAAATTAACGCTACCATATGTTTGAGCCATTTAAAAACTATTTGATCACCTCCAGTTAAAAGTGAATAATGCAATTCACTCATCAGTTTGAGCCATTTGAAAAAGACTGAACATCACACGACCCACGGGAAAATTTTCCACCACCTTGAAGGGGAGCAGACCGAGGAGCTGAAGGCAATGGCAGAGCTTGCGTCGGAGGAGCGCGGGCTGCTGGCTCGGCCACTCGCCCAGCGCGACTCCTTTCCTCAGCTTGATGTTGCTCAGTGCGTGCAGTGTGCAACGCACCCACTGCACCTGAGCACACCAAAGTTATCACTAACCAGCTATTTTTATCACTATTTTAGGAATTAAAACGATTAAAAATGCGAACACCAGAGGTATCACTGACTAACTATTTTTATCACTATTTTAGGAATTAAAACGCTTAAAAACGTGCACACCAAAGGTCTCACTAACTAACTATTTTGTTTCTATTTTAGGAATTAAAACGCTTAAAAGCATGCAAGGACAGCACATACAGATTAAATCCACTGATGAGACCATTTGAAAAGGTAGATGCACATGATGTTTTTGTTTTCGAGAAAAGGAAAAAGTTTTTATATTCCCATTAATAGTTGTGAACTAAAATTATTCAGATGTTGTTTCATGTTACGCTCACACTTCTTTGCCGAAAAAATTCTTACCCTGTCATGCTTCTCAGTTTTTGCAATGACCAAACATCCTCCGTTGTTCTTGATAATGTTGCTGAGGGATGACGCCACATGGCTGCGCTTCAGGCCAGCCATTTCAGCCGCACGGCTACGAATGGCTGTGGCGGATGGCAAAAGTGACTCTGCCCTGAAAAATATAAAATCAATGAACGAGAATTGAAAGCAAATAAACGGAAGTTGAAAGCCACGAAATGAAAATCGAAAGCCAATAAACGAAAATTGAAAGCCGATAAACGAAAATTTAAAGCCAATAAACGAAAATATAAAGCCAATAAACGAAAATATCAAGCCAATAAACGAAAATTGAAAGCCCATAAACGAAAATATAAAGCTGATAAACGAAAATATAAAGCCAGTAAACGAAAATTGAAAGCCAATAAATGAAAATCGAAAGTTAGTGAACGAAAATTGAATGCCACTAAACGAAAATCAAAAGCTAATAAATGAAAATTGAAAGCCAGTGAACGAAAATCGAAAACCAATAAATGATAATTGAAAGCCAATAAACGAAAATTAAAACCCTATAAACAAAAATGGACGACTTGACTTTCGACAACGTTGATGTATTTTTCTCACATTTTTCTTCTCATAAAAAATCCTTCAGCAAATATTTCTGGTAAAGCAACCATAAACCTGAACAAATATCCTTCGCTGTACACCAGATCTTGTCACCACACGTGTAGATTTAAATGAGAGTTAAAATGCAAGTTGCAATGAAGAAAGGAAGAAACACATGTTACAAGTTAGTAAGAATGCTAGGAATGGTGGACAGAGACCTCAACATGGATGATCTAGCAAAGGTTAATTAAATATCTTCAAATGTTCAAAACCAAACGAATTTGGCAAAATTCAATAATATCTACTCACAAATAAAGGAACACAACACCAGTGAGTAACGTTTGCAGATGAAGTAGAGAAAAATACACTCTACTCTAGGCTTTAATATCCAATCCATTGGAAAGAAAACATGAAATTGCAAGTGAGGTACATACGTACCTCTTACATCAAACAATCTAATGCTAGCCCATGAAGTTTTACATAGCTACCGTATGAACCATTTAGACGTCATAACGAAGTTAACCTGAGTATAATGCAAACATCAATGATTTTCAAAACTGTTCCCCACGTCTGTAGCGCAAATGGCTCTCGCAACAGAGACTTTCAGTTGCGGGAGCATATTAACACAAACTTTCAATTATACAATGTCTTTAGATGAAAAAGACAAGAGCACAGTTTTTTGAGAGGCATTAGCGCTGTAACAATGGTGTCGAAACAGGTTTAACTTCAAGGATGGAATATTCTAGTGATACTACATAATTTTACAGCTAAATGTTTCGCTGCCAAGGTTCACTGCTTTTTTTGGGTAAAACAGCTTTAAATATTTGTTTATCTACATAATATTCACAATCGTCTGTTCTCATTGTTGAGGGAAAACAATGCTATCTTATAGTATTCTCGATCACCTGTATTCTTTGTTGAGAAGAAAAAATGTTGTCGGATATAAAAATAGTTTAGTTTTCATTTGCGTTTATGGACTTTCTTGAAAAAAAATAATGACGTCTGATAGGAAAAAAAGCTTACTTAATTTTAAATTTGTGTTCATGGACTTTGTTGAGCAAAAAAAAATGCTATCTGATATGAAAAAAAGTCTGTTTAGCTCTTAATTTGCATTCATGGACTTACGGTAGCGTTCCAAACTGCGCTCCGATATTGACGAAAGCTTGGGCGAGTTCTCTCATGCCAAGACCACCGATATCATCGAACCAACGACCGTCCAGGCAACAGAAAGCGACAGCGGCATCCAGAACAGCTTTTTGAGCGAGGCTAAGATGGTTATTCATTGACTTTTGGGGAGCGTTTTCAGGTAATACATTTCTGGCACTCGTGTTGAGGTCTCGGTTATCAGGCGGTCGTTGGTGACGACCTATATCCCGATGTCGAGACCTTCTTGTCCGCCTATTGGTGAGAGAAGGTGACACGATGCCCGAAGACGCGTCCTGGCTGTTGAACTGAAGGCGAGGAGACAGAGATGTCGGCGTCGGTAGACTGCTACTAAACGGATTATAGTTAGCCTGAAAGTTTTTACTGGAGTCGTGAGCTTTGAACGGAGAGAGGGACGGCACTGGAGGAACATTCGAGGAGTTGCACTGCAAAAATGGATTTTGAGATTTCCACAGAAGCTGCTGGTTTAAGGCGAAGCGATCTGCGTTGAGGGATTGAGGAGAAAAGAGCAACTGAGGTGGCTGACTTGACAGTTCTTCTCGGGCGAGCTGAGGGGACGCTGACTCTGAAGATCTTGAGCCTGGAGACTCGGGGCTGAGAAATACAGAGAAAATACACTCATACAAAATAGGAACAGACTTATATAAAATTGTAACAGATATGCAAAATAGAAACTGACTAATAGAAAATAAAAACAGACTTATGCAAAATGGAAACTGACTTATACAAAACAGAAACAGACTTATACAAAACAGAAACAGACTTATACAAAACAGAAACAGACTTATACAAAATAGAAACAGACTTATACAAAATAGAAACAGACTTATGCAAAATAGAAACAGACTTATACAACAAAGAAACAGACTCATACAAAATAGAAAACAAACTTATACAAGATAGAAATAGACTCATGCAAAATAGAAACAGACTTATACAAAATAGAAACAGACAAACACAAAATATAAATAGACCAAGTTTTATTCAAAGAGAAATATATTTCAGTGAAGAAGTTCATCCCCTTACTACTGTCAGACCAAAAATTCAAGCAGCATATAAACTTTCAAACAGTTTTACCTAACTGAATTGGATTGCCAACTTTTATTCAGAGATAAATATTTCAGTAAAGAAGTTTATCCCTTCACAGTTACACCAGAAAAGAAGGAGACGCACAGACCGACACCTCGATCAGCAAAAATTTGACCTCAATAAAGCATCGAAATGTCCCCACAGTCGCCAGGATTTTGCTGAAACAGCTCATACGAGTAGATCTGGTGAACTGAACGAAACAGTTGGAATAGCGATGAATGCAGGTGCATCTCTGAAAGGACGTAAGCGCGATACAGCTACGGGCAAATTGAAAAAAGGAAACTCACCATACTATTTGAATACCATCATGCCATTAGACAACCATTAGAATACTATTAGAATATAATCATACCATTAAAATATCATACCATTAGAATATCATCATACAATAAGAATATCATCATACCATTAGAATGTCATCATACCATTAGAATATCATCATACCATTAGAATATCATCATACCATTAGAATATCAGCATACCATTAGAATATCATCATACCATTAGAATATCATCATACCATTAGAATATCAGCATAGCATTAGAGTATCATCATACCATTAGAATATCAGCATACCATTAGAATATCAGCATAGCATTAGAGTATCATCATACCATTAGAATATCAGCATACCATTAGAATATCATCATACCATTAGAATATCAGCATACCATTAGAATATCAGCATACCATTAGAATATCATCATACCATTAGAATATCATCATACCATTAGAATATCATCATACCATTAGAATATCAGCATACCATTAGAATATCAGCATACCATTAGAATATCATCATACCATTAGAATATCAGCATACCATTAGAATATCAGCATACCATTAGAATATCAGCATAGCATTAGAGTATCATCATACCATTAGAATATCAGCATACCATTAGAATATCAGCATAGCATTAGAGTATCATCATACCATTAGAATATCAGCATACCATTAGAATATCATCATACCATTAGAATATCAGCATACCATTAGAATATCAGCATACCATTAGAATATCAGCATCCCATTAGAATATCATCATACCATTAGAATATCATCATACCATTAGAATATCAGCATACCATTAGAATATCAGCATACCATTAGAATATCATCATACCATTAGAATATCATCATACCATTAGAATATCAGCATACCATTAGAATATCATCATATCATTAGAATATCATTATACCATTAGAATATCATCATACCATTAGAATATCAGCATACCATTAGAATATCAGCATACCATTAGAATATCATCATACCATTAGAATATCATCATACCATTAGAATATCAGCATACCATTAGAATATCATCATACCATTAGAATATCATCATACAATAAGAATATCATCATACCATTAGAATGTCATCATACCATTAGAATATCATCATACCATTAGAATATCATCATACCATTAGAATATCATCATACTATTAGAATATCAGTATACCATTAGAATATCATCATACCATTAGAATATCAGCATACCATTAGAATATCAGCATACCATTAGAATATCAGCATACCATTAGAATATCAGCATACCATTAGAATATCAGCATACCATTAGAATATCAGCATACCATTAGAATATCAGCATACCATTAGAATATCATCATACCATTAGAATATCATCATACCATTAGAATATCATCATACCATTAGAATATCAGCATACCATTAGAATTTCATCATACCATTAGAATATCAGCATACCATTAGAATATCAGCATACCATTAGAATATCATCATACCATTAGAATATCAGCATACCATTAGAATATCAGCATAGCATTAGAATATCAACATACCATTAGAATATCATCATACCATTAGAATATCAGCATACCATTAGAATATCAGCATACCATTAGAATATCATCATACCATTAGAATATCAGCATACCATTAGAATATCAGCATACCATTAGAATATCATCATACCATTAGAATATCATCATACCATTAGAATATCAGCATACCATTAGAATATCAGCATACCATTAGAATATCATCATACCATTAGAATATCATCATACCATTAGAATATCAGCATACCATTAGAATATCATCATACCATTAGAATATCATTATACCATTAGAATATCATCATACCATTAGAATATCAGCATACCATTAGAATATCAGCATACCATTAGAATATCATCATACCATTAGAATATCATCATACCATTAGAATATCAGCATACCATTAGAATATCATCATACCATTAGAATATCATCATACAATAAGAATATCATCATACCATTAGAATGTCATCATACCATTAGAATATCATCATACCATTAGAATATCATCATACCATTAGAATATCATCATACTATTAGAATATCAGTATACCATTAGAATATCATCATACCATTAGAATATCAGCATACCATTAGAATATCAGCATACCATTAGAATATCAGCATACCATTAGAATATCAGCATACCATTAGAATATCAGCATACCATTAGAATATCAGCATACCATTAGAATATCAGCATACCATTAGAATATCATCATACCATTAGAATATCATCATACCATTAGAATATCATCATACCATTAGAATATCAGCATACCATTAGAATTTCATCATACCATTAGAATATCAGCATACCATTAGAATATCAGCATACCATTAGAATATCATCATACCATTAGAATATCAGCATACCATTAGAATATCAGCATAGCATTAGAATATCAACATACCATTAGAATATCATCATACCATTAGAATATCAGCATACCATTAGAATATCAGCATACCATTAGAATATCATCATACCATTAGAATATCAGCATACCATTAGAATATCAGCATACCATTAGAATATCATCATACCATTAGAATATCATCATACCATTAGAATATCATCATACCATTAGAATATCATCATACCATTAGAATACCATCATACCTTTAGAATATCATCATACCATTAGAATATCAGCATACCATTAGAATATCAGCATACCATTAGAATATCAGCATACCATTAGAATATCAGCATACCATTAGAGTAAAACTAGGAAAAATTAATGGAGTCAAATTTGCTAACTCATGCTCCGTAAAGACGATGGTAGTCCTGCTGACAAACTGAAGGAGGCGGCCATTACCAACAAAATCATTTATTTATCTATTTTTCCCATTTATTGCTATCAGAACCGAAATGCATTAAAAACTAAAACTAAAACTGCAACGAAAACTTTAAACATGTTCAAAGGTAACCCCATACAGCAGGTGGGTAATCTTTAGACCCAAAAATTCCACATGTTGCCGATAGGTGCCATCCCGACATCCTATGCTGTGCTTCATTAAAAGCTTCCTTGACGGCGCCTTTTCACGGCACCCTTTGACGACGCCTTTTGACAGTGCCCTCTGACGACGCTTTTCGACAACGCCCTTTGACGACGCTTTTTGACAGTGCCCTTTGACGGCGCCTTTTGACAGCACCCTTTGACTCTCCCTTTGACGACCCCCTTTAACCCTCCATGCCCCACCTGTCGCACGCAAGACGGTGGCCGCTACAGTGCAGCACGTGGGCGACGAGAGGCCCGGAGCTGCCCGTCAGCTTGTGCCTCAACAATTTCCTGCAGGAGAGACAGACCACGAACGTCGTGTCTTGTCCGAACTCGTTGAACACGCGCTCGAAGTATTGCCAGATACGGCACTTCGAGTTCAGCTTCACCAGCCGGTATCGCCCCATCTGCACCATAGCTCGCACTTCTTCCTCCGTGTAGGATAAAGTCGGTAGTGCCAATGGTGCCTGTGAATTAAAATGACGTTGAAGAACAATGTTAAAAATTGGGAACGTATATGTAACTGAAATTTCGACCGCACTTCTTCCTCGGTGAACGATAAAGATAAAGTTGGCAATGATACAGGTGCCTGATGAAAGGGCGATGTTGAAAATTGGAAACGGAAATGAGATTAAATTACGAAAGGTTACCGCAATGTCAAATCATTAGGAACGTGTTTCGGCGCACGGAGCACGATAATTCATTAAAAAGAGAATTATTATGTGAAAGTTTCATATGAGTTTCGTCTTTCTTACTACATACGCAATTCCGCTCAAATGGTCTCACTAATGATGAATGGGCTACGAAAAACTCATATTAACGATACATAAATCAATAAAATTTAAAAACATGGAAAGCGATGCCAGAAACTACGAAAATACAAATCTAAAAAATAAAAAACTTTTGTCACGTGAAATACAAATCAAAAAGAAGAAAAGTACTCAGATCATATGAAATGGCTTTCTGAATGCCCTGTACTGCAACAATATAGAGAACCCCTCAATTGTACTCACTCTTGGGTAACGGGCATCCGCAGTCCAGCCTTCTGATTGGTCCATGCCATCGTGGTTCCCTGCGCTCGCAGCTCTCGGCACGACGCACGACGCGTCGGCTCTCATCTTCTCTTCCCGGCCACTGAAATCTCTTTCAGGTGTGAGGAAAGTGTCCACATCGCAGCCTCGGCTTGCTGCTGCAGCATAGTCAGGGAGGTCTAGTGAAGGGTGAAAAGACTTTTTGATAAAAACCGTAGCTCAAAACCCAGAGGATATGGAAAAATTCGCTAAGAAATTCATACTAGGTTAAGTGATTTAGGTTAAACATTATTGTACACCTTAGAATAACGTTGATGGTAGGATGCCCCAGAAGTCGCTGAACTTATTCGGGCCCATAGGTAGCTATATTCAAATTTGACCATTGTACTAGACTTGTGAAACATTCTACCTCTGTATCTGCTGTGGTAACTAAATTTTTAAATTGTTTAAAATAGTTTACTAAAACGTTCGCTACGTTTCTGCGATTGTTAACGGTTGGTTTGGTTAGATTGTAGTAGCAGAATTGGGATGTTGACTAACTGCTCGATTGTATTTTTACCCTTCCTAAGAGAGATTTTTACCCTTCCTAAGAGAGATTTTTACCCTTCCTAAGAGAGATTTAAAGCGCAATTGCACGATAACATTTCACCTCGCACCATATTAGTTATTTTCTAAAACAGCCGCGAAATAGGTGAAATGACATTCACTATACCGGTACGTGAATGAGTAATTTTCTCAGTGGTACGCATATGTTCTCATACGTAGTTAGCGTGTTAATAATACATCAAAATTTAAATTAATCATCAACATGGTTCTAGTTAAAAATATGATGGTTTTTTAAACTCAACTTCAGTGTATTTATATCATGCTATCACACGTCAAAACTCAAATGTGTTTAGCGTTACAAAATAACAAAAGAAAACAATGGTCCACGCGATCAATTAGCCATTTCAAGTACGGTTACTTTCATTACTCTAAAAAAGTTCACACTAAATAAGGAAAAACACAGATTTGTGTGGTTGTGTTCACAGTGTTTTAATATTGTGCATATGAAATAAAAATTAAAGAAATAACTTTTAAGTCAGCCTCACCTTCCTCACGTTTGCTGGTCAGGAACAGCAAGCTGTCCAGGGCCAGGGAAGAATCATTCGCAGGCGTCGAGCAGAAATCGACAGATGATTCTTCCGGTTCCTCTTTGACCAGGGCGAGGCTCATTATTTTCACTAACCGAACTGAAAAAATTACTGAATTTTCCCTCACTGAACTGAAAGAATATTGAATTTTCACTCACCGAACTAAGAAAAATATTGAATTTTCACTCACCGAACTGAGAAAAATCTTGAATTTTTTTTATTCACTAGACTGAAACAAATAACTGAATTTTCACTTCACCAGCCTGAAAAAATTATTGAATTTTCACTCATCAAACTGAAAAATTATTGAATTTTTACTCACTGAACCGAAAAAATACTGAATTTTCACTCACCGAACTGAAACAAATTAGGGAACTGAAAGAAATTAGGCCTGCATTAGGCATAAATGAAACGCTTCGATTTCTCTAACGAAAAATAGATCGTGTTCGTACAGAGAAAACCCTTTAAAACGAAGCATTTTCAATAAAAAGCATCTATAGTACGTCAAAAGTCGGATGTTCTATGAACCACAAATAAGGTAAACATTTGCATTAAATAGCGATCTAAAATATTGACAACTTTCATTCGGTTAAAATCATATTTACTACGATCGTTAAACAGTAGGTGATAATCAGTTTAAAAATAATAGTTGATCTATCGCTGGCATTCAACTCGATAGTTCATCACAGTAATTCATGAGCGAACTGACATTTAATTTATCTAATCATCTAAATATTCAGACATCTAATTTGAGCTCAGCACGACTCAGAATTACAAGGAACACATTTAAAAGCATTTAATTATGTTAAACTGACCAGGGCGAAGACCTATACTGTCACGCAAGCTGTTGTAACGTATATTTACATTTTTTTCTTGTCTGTTTCATCATATCAGTCAATTTCTATTAAAAATTAATGAAAATGGAAAATAATCCACACACATACACACTCACACAAACGCACACCCGCAGACACACGTATATACGCATTTATGTACGTATAACGCGTTAGGATTTCCTAAATGACGGAGTCTTATCTATTTCATACACCGCCCGTAAGTTCATTTATTTCTGGATGAAGATGCAAAATTCAAAACTTTAAGCTACGCAAATTTAACAGGTATATGGGAGAGCCAAGGGCGATATGCCTCAAATCTTCGGTACGAGTTACATCACCAGCAGGGATGAAGAACTTCAGTTGATGCTTTGTGCTCTACTCTCTGGATCGCAAGATATGCTGTGCTGGACTAGCGGCCTATACGGCAAAGATTTGTATATTCTGAAAGCAAGACCTGTATAACGTGGAGATCTGTATAATTTGAAAACCTATATAATCTGAAGACCTCTATTTTTAAAATTTGTATGATTAAGACCTGTATAATAAAGGCCAGTATAAGTTGAAAACAATGACGAGACAAGTAAATTTTGAGAGAAAAGAAGAATTTGTGAGAAGAGCAGAGTCTGTGAGGCGAGTATTATGTGAGACAAGCACGGTCTGTGAGATAAGAAGAATTTGTGATACAAACAAAATCTGTGAAACAACCGAAATCTGCATGATGAACCAAGTCGTCAACACAAACACAACCAGTGGCAGAAGCAAGGCACCAAAGTACCCAGAACCCACTCTGCAGACCCAGCGTGATGTACGCAATTTTCAGGCTAAGCAGGACTACAGGCGAGCCGGTAACGAAACAGCAGAGCTGCAGGCAAACTAGAGCAGAGCAGAGTTTCAGGCAGAGCAGAGCAGAGCTGCAGGCAGAGCAGAGCAGAGTTGCAGGCAGAGCAGAGCTGCAGGCAGAGCAGAGTAGAGCTGCAGGCAGAGCAGAGCAGAGTTGCAGGCAGAGCAGAGCAGAGTTGCAGGCAGAGCAGAGCTGCAGGCAGAGCAGAGCTGCAGGCAGAGCAGAGCTGCGGGCAGAGCAGAGCTGCAGGCAGAGCAGAGTAGAGCTGCAGGCAGAGCAGAGCAGAATTGCAGGCAGAGCAGAGCAGAGCTGCAGGCAGAGCAGAGCTGCAGGCAGAGCAGAGCAGAGTTGCAGGCAGCGCAGAGCAGAGTTGCAGGCAGAGCAGGGCAGAGTTGCAGGCAGAGCAGAGCAGATTTGCAGGCAGAGCAGAGTTGCAGGCAGAGTATAGCAGAGCTGCAGGCAGAGCAGAGCAGAGTTGCAGGAAGAGCAGAGCAGAGTTGCAGGCAGAGCAGAGTTGCAGGCAGAGCAGAGCAGAGCAGAGCAGAGCTGCAGGCAGAGCAGAGCTGCAGGCAGAGTGGAGCTGAGTTGCAGGCAGAGCAGAGCAGAGTTGCAGGCAGAGCAGAGCAGAGCTGCAGGCAGAGCAGAGCTGCAGGCAGAGCAGAGCTGCAGGCAGAGCAGAGCTGCAGGCAGATTCCGAGCTGCAGGCAAAGCAGAGCAGAGCAGAGCTGCAGGCAGATTCAGAGCTGCAGGCAAAGCAGAGCAGAGCAGAGCTGCAGGCAGATTCAGAGCTGCAGGCAAAGCAGAGCAGAGCAGAGCTGTAGGCAGATTCAGAGCTGCAGGCAAAGCAGAGCTGCAAAGCAGAGCACATCTGCAGGTAGAACAGAGCAAAGCTGCAGGCAGAACAGCGCAAAGCTGCAGGCAGAGCAGAGTAGAGCTTCAGACAGAGCAGAGCAGAGCACAGCTGCAGGCAGAGCAGAGCTGCAGGCAGATTCCGAGCTGCAGGCAAAGCAGAGCAGAGCAGAGCTGTAGGCAGATTCAGAGCTGCAGGCAAAGCAGAGCTGCAAAGCAGAGCACATCTGCAGGTAGAACAGAGCAAAGCTGCAGGCAGAACAGCGCAAAGCTGCAGGCAGAGCAGAGTAGAGCTTCAGGCAGAGCAGAGCGGAGCAGAGCTGCAGGCAGAGCAGAGCTGCAGAGCAGGGAAGCATGACGGGTGCGGAGCAGCAGAGCAGCACGGCGCGTCGCGCCTGGCCGAGGCCGCTACGCTTGGCCGCTCGACCGCATCACGGTCGCCCCCTCAGCCGCCCTTCCGCCGCCTCTTCGCCGCCCCCCTGTGCTTTCCCCCACCCTACTATCGAACGTAGGGAACGCTCGTAGGGTAGGTTTCTGTTTTTATATCTCGACGAGTGACTCCGATTAAGCTCAAAGGGTAGATTTCTAAACTTTTTTTTATTCATTTGTTATTTTAATTTCTCTATGATTTTTAATTTGGCGTCCCGTTTATCGAGCGTAGGGAACGCTCAAAAGGTAAAGTTTTAAGTTTTTCGAGGAATGGCTATGATCAAGGGGATGGGATAAATTTTAAATTGTAACTTTTTATCATTTTTTCGTTTGTATACATTTTTTCATTTCAATTTCGGTGTATTTTTTAACCAAATTTGTATTTCAATTTTAATTTTAATCAGTGTTTGTTCGAAAGGTTTATTTTTCAGTATTAAATTCATTAAATACTCAAGCTTAATTTTCATTTTAGAGAGCCGCCCCTCAAAAATTTAAAACATCTACCCTCGAGTGTGGGGATCGAAAAACTCAAAAGCTAGTAAATCATTTTTTGCAAGTTACGACTTTCTACTTCCATCTCTCAACGTCTAAACACTGGTGCTCTTACGGATAAACTTGCAAATAGAATTTCATTCATTCATTTGTCATTGCTTACGTTCGATTCGATCGATACATTAGTCGTGGAAATTTGTGGGGTTACTTCGGTTACTTGTATTCGCTACGTTAAGAGAAAGACTTTTTTATTTGGGAGGGGGAGGGGAATAATTTTTGACCATTTCGCTCATGAGAATTGGTTCGAAAATTCAATAGGTATTTTTGGGTAAGTAGTTCTGATTCACCGCTTAAGTTTGATTTAATCAAAGCATTGCTTAGAACTTGTTCCGACAAAAATTAGAATTAAATTTCTTTATAGAGGAACGCGTCTGCTTTACTGGTTACTTTTACCTGTGGAAAATTTCCCATCAAAACTTAAAATATTCTTGCACTTGTGCACTGGTGAAACTCGTATCACAGATACGGTCATCTAGCATCTTAAGAGCGTGAGAGAGAGACGGACCCACCAACAACTGTTATTATTGGATGAGTTTGAATATTTTGTGAATTCTGTAGATGATCTATTTTAGAGATTACTAGATGACCTATAACAGATATGAAACTGATGAACTTTTTTCAAGTAAAATGATAGTAAAGAAGAAATAATACAGCAGCATCCATTTTTATTCCTAATTAATGGTAGACATTTTTTACACGTTATTCAAAAAAGTGAAATTTTTTATCGATATTAAATTTAAAAATTTTGCGAAGTCCAACAAATACAATGACCAAATCTAGCGTGACGACTGTTTACAGAGCTTATAAGTCACATATTTCACTAGCAGAAAGAAATTGAGGGCAGTTACATACATACAAGTTTATTGCGAGAGAAGACGCTATGTAAGGATAACATACACGTGGTAACAAATTTATGTAAGTTTATTGCCTAATATTGTTACAAATTTTTTTTGCGAATCTATTCGTAAACCTCAAGTGAGACTTGTAGGAGATTTCTGGCGAGTGATCTGCTCATTCAGCCCGTACAATGGCTTAAAGTTACTATAATAATTATAGATACTAGTCCACCCCCTTTAATTTGAAATGAAAAAGAAGGGGAAATGAAAGAATGGCCGTAAGAAAAAAAATTCAATCCCTCAAGAGCTGTTGAGGCCGAGCTTGTATCAAAGATACGCTCATCACACACTGCAGGCTGGCTCCGGACAGACAGACAGACGGACGCGGCTCTTATTATAGTATAGATTTTAACCCACTATAACCTTATCTCACCTGCCTGCCTTTAAATTTATAACATTGTGCTCTCTGATAGCTCTAACTCTTATCAGTCTTAACACGTTGACTGCGACGAATTAAACTGAAGTTCAATATTCAACTCAAATTTAAAGTCAAAAGTTAATAACAATTTCATAAATATTAACTGGGTCCATTCAAAACCCCTTATTTAAAAGAATGTTAAAATTTTCCAAACAACCGTATGGCAAGGTGTATGTGATGGGTCGTATGGCAAGCAACGTGTTAAGTTGCTCTAAAAACTACGGCCATTTTACCTCACTACCGTACGTCCCACAAAAAAACGAATCGAGTATTTATTTTCCTGTATCAGTAATACCATCAAAAGAATACCATGAGCATCTAATTATAAGCACAATTATAATGGTATTACTGATACGGGTATTCTTATGATGGTGTAACTGATACGGGTATTCTTATGATGGTGTTACTGATACGGGTATTCTTATGATGGTGTTACTGATACGGGTATTCTCATGGTAGTATTACTGATACGGGTATTCATATGATGGTATTACTGATACGGGAAAATAAATACTCGGTTCGGGTGTTTGTGGGACATACTGTATAACCTTGTCCTCTCCTGCCTGCTTCGACACCTATGACATGGGGCTCTCTGGAAGCTCTGACTCTCATCATTCTTACGTTGATGTGTTGGGAATCGGAATCGAGGGAATATTGACGCCCATGTCCATTAAATCCGCCCTTTTCATATTAACCCAGACTAACTTTTTCGCCGCCTGCATGCATGTTTTTCGTCGCCTCAGTAATTAAATCGCTAAGGCGGTAAAAAACATGCATGCAGGCGGCGAAAAAGTTAGACTGGGTCGGAATATTAGCGACTTTAATTAGAGCACATCACTGATGTTGCTGACACAGAGATCAGAAGTGCGAGATGAAAACAGACGGATGGATGAGGGAAGCGAGAAAGACCAAGACGGAGAGATGAGGGAAGCGAGAAAGACCAAGACGGAGAGATGAGGGAAGCGAGAAAGACCAAGACAGAGGGATGAGGGAAGCGAGAAAGACCAAGACGGAGGGATGAGGGAAGCGAGAAAGACCAAGACGGAGGGATGAGGCAAGCGAGAAAGACCAAGACGGAGAGATGAGGGAAGCGAGAAAGACCAAGACAGAGGGCTGAGGGAAGCGAGAAAGACCAAGACGGAGGGATGAGGGAAGCGAGAAAGACCAAGGCGGAGGGATGAGGCAAGCGAGAAAGACCAAGACGAAGAGATGAGGGAAGCGAGAAAGACCAAGACGGAGAAATGAGGGAAGCGAGAAAGACCAAGACGGAGGGATGAGGGAAGCGAGAAAGACCAAGACGGAGAGATGAGGGAAGCGAGAAAGACCAAGACAGAGGGATGAGGGAAGCGAGAAAGACCAAGACGGAGGGATGAGGGAAGCGAGAAAGACCAAGACGGAGGGATGAAGCAAGCAGGAAAGACCAAGACGAAGAGATGAGGGAAGCGAGAAAGACCAAGACGGAGGGATGAGGGAAGCGAGAAAGACCAAGACGGAGGGATGAGGGAAGCGAGAAAGACCAAGACGGAGAGATGAGGGAAGCGAGAAAGACCAAGACAGAGGGATGAGGGAAGCGAGAAAGACCAAGACGGAGGGATGAGGGAAGCGAGAAAGACAGAGGGACGATTTCATATCAATTCCTCTCGACTGAACATAATTAGCATCACTCTGAACTATTTTCTTGAAATCTCATCACTCATCAGTCCTGGACACCCTGTCTATCAATAACAAATATTAAACAGTCGATCCCTAGGGAGGCTATGCAAAATCGTATTTGTTTTTAAACGCAGATGCGATACGTTAGGGAGAATTTGCATTCCGACCTGAATGGGTCGATCTGCCCTCGATTGGATCGTCCAGCCTCATTTGCTAAGTGTGACCTCAATTGATTGTAACGTAGGGATCTACTCGCCCTATAAATTCATCTTATTTCACTTAAAAACACAGGAAATGTAGTGGTATCTACGACTATAAATTCATATTATTTCACTTAAAAACACAGGAAATGTAGTGGTATCTACGACTATAAATTCATCTTATTTCACTCAAAAACAACAGGAAATGTAGTGGTATCTACGACTATAAATTCATCTTATTTCACTTAAAAACACAGAAAATGTAGTGGTATCTACGACTATAAATTCATATTATTTCACTTAAAAACACAGGAAATGTAGTGGTATCTAGACTATAAATTCATATTATTTCACTTAAAAACACAGGAAATGTAGTGGTATCTACGACCATAAATTCATATTATTTAATTTAAAAACACAGAAAATGTAGTGGTAACTACGACTATAAATTCATATTATTTCACTTGAAAACACAGGAAATGTAGTGGTATCTACGACTATAAATTCATATTATTTCACTTAAAAACACAGGAAATGTAGTGGTATCTACGACTATAAATTCATATTATTTCACTTGAAAACACAGGAAATGTAGGGGTATCTACGACTATAAATTCATATTATTTCACTTAAAAACACTGGAAATGTAGTGGTATCTACGACTATAAATTCATATTATTTCACTTAAAAACACAGAAAATGTAGTGGTAACTACGACTATAAATTCATATTATTTCACTTAAAAACACAGAAAATGTAGTGGTAACTACGACTATAAATTCATATTATTTCACTTAAAAACACAGGAAATGTAGTGGTATCTACGACTATAAATTCATATTATTTCACTTGAAAACACAGGAAATGTAGTGGTATCTACGACTATAAATTCATATTATTTCACTTAAAAACACAGGAAATGTAGTGGTATCATAAACTATAAATTCATATTATTTCACTAAAAAACACATGAAATGCAGTAGTATCTACGATACTCGGACTTCTGTCTGACAGAACTGTTCGCAATCACTATTCCGTTTTTTTAATCTATTAATCATTTTCATCTACGAAACAAAACTTCAATGAAATGGAGCCGTTAAATGACGTACATATATTATTATGTAACAAGACATCAAGTCGCAAACATGTCGTTCGATTACATCAATCAAATATCAGTAAATCATAGCAGATGCTATCGATGACAATAACAGGATTGGTTGCGAAATGCGTTCATGTGTAACAGTCAAAATAAATCACGGGACACCCGTGCCAAGAACTCCACGTTCCGCAATTTGCTAAAGCAATGCAGTTGATGAACAATATATAAGTATGAAGTAGATGGGTAAACACCTACTATGTGAGCCCGACCAATGTCTCATAAATCATAGACATAACTCACACACCCGTAATGTACTAGACAATCTCACTCAATTTGGAACGGCACTTCAACATATATTGCTAGTATAATTTCATTACTTTAATCTGTATGCGTCTGCAATCTTTTAAGTTGAGAACAACGCGAGCAAAAACGAATGGCTGGTTTGCCCTACTCAAGCATTCGAGTTGGAAAGATACAGCTACATCCACACTTCGTAAGAGCTGCGACCCTACTGAGGATGCTATGGAGCAGGCCAGCCTGGCCAGGGTTGCCAGATAAATCGGTCAGCTTATGGCAACTTTTCACGAAAAACGATGGCCAAAATGGCCTCAATTAAATATATGGACATTTTTTCATTTAGAAATCACAATTATAATAAACTTTTTATTCACTTTGACACTATCATGGCGAGCGCACCTCCGTGAGACGTTGTAGGTCTTCTGTTTCAGGAATCGTGCGATATTTTTAAATATGGCCAATTGAATTTCTCATGGCCACGGCGTTCAAAAAATGGCCAACTATGAGAAACCCTGCTATGGAGCTTGCGGCTCCGTTCGCCGCTTGCGAAGTGCGGACGTCAGGACGGATTAGAGCAGAGGTTCTTATCACTTTGACTGCGGAAGGTAAAACTGAAGTTCAATATTCAACTCAAATTTAAAGTCAATTGCAGTAAGCAATGTTGAAAATAGCAAACATGAACTGGATCGTGACTTCATTTGGTTTTGATTAAATGTTTATGAAAACTCATTTTGTGACTACTGGTCGGTCAGCAGCATTATGAAAATGCCCACCGCGTACACCACCGGTGGCTACATCGCATTCAAAGTATTAACTTGGGGTAAATTTACCACTGGTTGAGATAAATTTTAGCCTTATGAACTTAATACATAACCCCAAGGGGGTCAATGAGGGAGTAAAGGGTAAACTTGGCTGGATTAAAGCAAGGGTACCCAATCTGGGTGCTCGGACGCCCTAGAGCAGTGGTTCGTAACCTCGTTGGAGGTACTGAACCCCACAAGTTCCATACATGCATTTATCGAACCCTTCGTAGTTGGGAAAAATAAAATGTGCTTTCCTTCTTCAAATTCAAAATGTATTGTATACAATTATATACTATATTAGTACATAAAATGTACCATGCTGAACCCATGCAGGGACTCACCAAACCCCTGGGGCTTGATCGAACCCTGGTTAAGAACCACTGCAGTCTAGGGCTGCGAGACGATATTCCAGGGGTGCGAGACGATATTACAGGGATGCGAGACGATACTCCAGGGGTGCGAGACGATATTCCAGGGGTGCAAGGCGACATTCTAGGGGTGCGAGACGACATTCCAGGGGTGCGAGACGACATTCCAGGGGTGCGAAACGATATTCCAGGGGTGCGAGACGATATTCCAGGGGTGCGATACGATATTCCAGGGGTGCAAGACGATATTCTAGGAGGTGCGAGACGATATTCCAGGGGGTGTGAGACGATATTCCAGGGGTGCGAGACGACATTCCAGGGGTGCGAGACGACATTCCAGGGATGCGAGACGACATTCCAGGGGTGCGAGACGATATTCCAGAGGTGCAAGACTATATTCTAGGAGGTGCGAGACGATACTCCAGGGGTGCGAGACGACATTCCAGGGGTGCGAGACGATATTCCAGGGGTGCGAGACGATATTCCAGTGGTGCGAGACGATATTCCAGGGGTGCAAGACGATATTCTAGGAGGTGCGAGACGATATTCTAGGAGGTGCGAGACGATATTCCATGGGGTGTGAGACGATATTCCAGGGGTGCGAGACGACATTCCAGGGGGTGCAAGAGAATTCCAGGAAAATAATGGGATATTGGCTAAATGTTGACATTTTTATTTGAAGGGGTGCGAGGTTCGAATGGAATTTCCTTTGGGGTGCGGAGCAAAAAAATTTGGGAGCCCGTGGATGAGAGTAAGGCTGGTGTGGGTACCCATCGCCTGATAGTGACCACGTGTGACAACTTAAAATATACATTTGCTCTCCGAAGACAGAAAATGACAGTGAAGCCTAAAATGAATTATTTGGAGAAGGGCAATTCTTCTCGATCAGTTGAACTTATTTCCACTGAGCAATAGGACTCAGTGATATTTAAACAATTGAACGATGTTCAGTTTAATCCGCCGCAGTTATCGTATCAAATGAAGGCAGGTGGTGCCGTTGTATCTCTGGTAAAGTGGCATCGCACTGACTCTCCCGCACCGCAGCAATGAGTGGTAAAGCTGGAACACACGCAAACCAGCGACAGTTTACGCATCATGAACCCTCCGTTGTGACAAAGACAGATTAAATTTCTACTACTAACACGCACAGCAAAATTTTTCAGTGTGTGATCCGCGCGTTGTAGAAAGAAAGAAAGAAAGAAAGACAAAAAGAAAGAAAGAAAGACAGAACGAAAGAAAACCGTTTGTTCCCAAAAAAGTTTATACATGAGATGCGTTGTATCATAATGGGTTTTATAAATTTCTTGATGTATAAAATATCCTTAATTGATAGACAAACCATTCGAGGTGTACTAATATACAAATCATATACGAGGCGTACTTATATAGACAAACTGCGAGAGATGTAGAGAGAGAATTGGTGGATTATTTGTTTTCTCATCTCATACATGATACCGAAATGCATATCAATACATCAATGACATCGAACTTCGCTCACTTGTACGAAACCAAAGTTTTCCTGCGTTTACTTCTCTCGCAAAAACTAACTTGCAAACAACTGCCGTCATCAAACTTCGCACACTTGTGGTAAACTAGAATTTCCCCAAAATTCAGTCCGAATCAACATATTTTGCTCGAAACTCGTGTACCAAATAACCGCCGGCAAATACTGGAGCATCTACAGCCAACCCATCGCACTCGGAGCAGCACAAAACACGTCCGACGACTACACGTCCCTTTCGTGCCCTACTTCTGAGCAGGGGTGCCCCAGTCTCCGTTCAGCGTCTCCAGTTCTGGATACCGTGGTAGTGGAGTTGCAGTCTCACAGAAGAAGTTTGTCAGTGTTGGTGAGGAGGCCTGTGGACAGCAGCATGGAGCTCCTTCTATACGTGGGTGTGGGTTGGTTTATTCAGTGTTTCTAACATAGTGTGAATGGTTACGTATAAGTCCGTGAAAGTATATGCAGTATACTTCGTGACTTGTTCGATGTTTCTTACACCATGTGAATGGCAACCCATAAGTCTGTGGAAGTCTACGTCGCAACTTGTTTGATGTTTCAAGCATCATGTGAATTGTTACGCATAAGTTCCTGGAACCATGTATTGTATATACCGTAACTTGTTCGATGCTTCAAATATCACGTGAATAGTAACGCAAAAGTACATGGAAGTGTGTACAGAATACCTAGCGACGAGTTCTTGTGATTACTTGAAAATTATATCATTGTATTGGGCTTCTTTTTTTGAAGTTCATTACGTGTTAAAATTCTCAGCAAATTGCTTATCATTTTACTGAATCACACTATAGTCAATAGGTAAAATGCAACGTTTCAATGCCACTGGCATCATCCTCAGGCTGAAAAGACGAAAAGAAAACTGGTCACTCTATGGAAATGATACGATGATACATGCAAAAATAAAGACCATTAATAAAATTAATACAGAAACACACATGGATGTAAAATACCAAGACTAACTATTCTCAACACATGTTCACTCGGCCGAAGAATAAAGCGAAATGATCGACTGCAACGATTGTTCCAACAATTTACGGCGCGGTTCTCTTAAACAATTTCAGAGCAAAAAAATCATAAAATGATTTTTCAGTAAAATGATAAGCAGTTTGCTGAGAATTTTAACACGTAATGAACTTCAAATATATCGTGATGCTGAGAAATGTATTGGGCTTCCAAAATTTACTGAATTAGAAGCGTTTTAAGTGCTTTCTCATCATGAGCGTTTTGAAAACAAAAAAAAACTAGCTATACTTGTAACAGTTTTATCAAATGACATTGTCCAATGCATTTAATCAATACTTTAGCTTTCGTTCGAGAAATGGAAGCAAAGGAAGAAGTGGTTGCTTTTATTGGATCTTTAGGCAAAGCGCCTACTGCTGAAGTTACAGTCGAGCAAGATATAGCAAACCCTTTAAAAATATTTAGAAATGACTTGCTAAAGCGGTAGGACATAATATCACACAATAATACAAATTGCTCACTGATCCTGTCATTTCACTATGTTTGTTACACAAGATTGCTCCAAGTAGTTCAGAATTAATACGTCTATGGTTTTGATGCAATTTGACAGTTGTGATGGGGGGTGGCACTCGATTGTTAACAAAACCAACCGCCCAGAAAAGAAATGAATTTGACTATCAATAAACTTTTTTGATGGAACTATACATAGTACTGAATCAGTCGCAAAATTCGCTTTTAAAATTGAAACACTTTTCTATGAATTAGTGGTTCTGCAAACGGTGTCTGGTTTTTGCAAATAAATCGTAAAAAGTAGATCACAAGAAAATTTAGTCCTCATCTCCGAATTTTATTTACCGAAATTATAAATTTACCAATCAATGATAAAAAATGGATTGCCAGGTAAAAAATCTTGTTTAGATTTACAGTGAGTAAGAATTTGCTCCTAAAGCGAACAGTCAATCAAATCTTGTGCTCGCGGACCGAATAAGGTTTTTATTGGATCTCACATTGCACATAACGCAAAAATAATTGAAAAATATTGTCAATTCAGTGAATTCAGAAACACCAGTTTGATCGATTGTTCAGAAACACTAGTTTGATCGATTATTCAGAAACACTAGTCTCTTTACGAAATGATCACCGTTATGACTTAATCGCGTGGGCCGTTGATGCTTCTCAGGGTCTGTATGTGTTCCAGGAAGTTATGTTTATGGATGTGCTTATGGCAAAGACTAGTGAATAATGCACAAGCCCAGCTGCCTTTCTAGCATCTCTGTTGAAGGCAACCCCATGTCTTATCGTGAAGTTCTGACTTTCATTAAGCCATGTGAAGGATTTGTTTCTGAATGTTATGCAAAATTATGTTTAAAATATAAAATAACACAAAATATATTTCTGTAGACCACTGCCATACAAAAAGCATCATAATAGCCAGTGGTAGGTTAAAAAATTGAAGAATTGCCTATGGATTTGCGATTTCATATCAGTTTGAGCAAATTTAAAAGGAGAACCCTAATCTAACATTGTGGAGATATTCCGGATGCGCAACTCCACAAAGGATAAAGTTTGCCTATAGGCGGTACTCTAACCTTTCAAGAATACTTAAGACTGCTCTAATACGATGCTATAATTACAGGGGTGTATAATGACACATTTCACACTATTTCGTGTATTGAATATAACTTATTACATTCGATGACTAATTACTGATGATTTTGAGAAGCAGAAATGCGAAGCCTTTAACGTCAGTAATGTCAGATGAGCAGCTGTGTTTTTCTTTAGTAGTCCTTACTTAATGTTTTTTATAACTATAACTTTTGTTAGATTTCTGAAAGCATCTGTTTTCTGACTGATGCAGAAAGTATTAAATACATAAATTTTCTGATTGACGTAGAAAGTGTTAGACACAGAAATTTTCTGACTGATGCAGAAAGTATTAAATACATAAATTTTCTGATTGACGTAGAAAGTGTTAGACACAGAAATTTTCTGACTGATGCAGAAAGTATTAAATAAATAAATTTTCTGATTGACGTAGAAAGTGTTAGACACAGAAATTTTCTGACTAATGCAGAAAGTACTAGATACAGAAAGTATAAATTTCCAAAAACTTGATGCAGCTTAGAAAACGCAGGTAGAAATTTTATAAGGATAAAGTGAAATACGAATTTTATTACGATCGAAATCAGTGAGTGGAACATAATCTGAGGTGTAATGTGACAATGCATTTTTATTTTAAAACTTTATAGAACCGTCCCACTTTTATTTTACGCAGGGATTTCAAATTGAAAATACAGACTTTTTAAATAAACATCAGAATAAAAACATCTTTTCAATATTGCCGCAGGGCAGAATAAATGACAGTCATTATCTGAATAATCTGCATTGTAAGACGTAAGCGATGAATTTGGTTTACGTGAAATATCATCATATTGTGAAACACAGGAAGTGGAGTTGCTATTTATTCTTTTTCAGACGTTACTGATCGTATTTTGTCTCTATGAACAGTGAGGCATATGTATTATTAACCAAGTGAGGAGTTCGAGTTGAATTTCATCAATCCAAGAAAAAACAAGAGTAACATTTTTCACAATGAATTAGGATGCTTCACCCACATTTAAGCTCCCACTGATCTTCCTATTTGTAATAAATATCTCCAATATAAGCGTTAAGTATTTTAGAACGTTCTAATTTCTTAATTATGCTGTGAAAAATTGAGCGGGACGCCTAATTTTTTTGAAGCCATGCTGGTCTGAAACAAAAGTGAGCTACATAAATTGCCTAGGTAATAATTCTAAATTTCTTGGCATCCAATTTTTTAGACGCTATCTTTTAATGAGTAAAAAGGATATCATTGAGCTACCAGCGACTAACGTCTTTCACAGCAGGATACCACTGAGGCTTTTTAGACTCACAAGTTCCCTAAACGAGTGTTATACTGATGAGTTATTACCCATAAATTATGAAAAAGATACTCCTACGTACATTCGGTTTAATTTTCATATTAATGAAAATCAGACCATTTAACAGGTCATGGTAGGATGTAGGGGTAAAGATTCTTACCTAACCCATATTTTAAAACTCAGTATTTCTCAATTTTTACGAGGGGATCATCGATTGCACACAACTCGCAAATATCAAAACACGACTCCAGTTTCGTTGTTCAATAACGTTACGCACAACTTTCCAAAGCCAACCAAAGAAGTAAGAAAAAATTAGAGTACCTTCGGATATTCTCCTTTATACATTTTTTTCGGAGTAACTCCGGATTATACGTTGTGAAAAACTGGACCACGTCTTGCCAAGGTGGAAGCATGACCTAAATTCTATGGGATAACCATTGCAAGCCGGTTTTGAAGCGGTTGATCATCTTTCTGGCTCAACTTGGCCTGTGCTAAAACATATCGCAATTAAATTACTGTCCAACTTGAATAATACGTGATACAATCGGAAAATTAACACAAAATATGTTTTCAACTTGTTTATAAAAGTGTTTAATAATAATAATGAAGGCACCTACGGATGCTTTGTTTAGTGTACTCTCCTGCATTTAAGATGAGGTAAAAAATTATTTTCGTTATTTTGGACGCGTTAAATACAGAGTGAAGTGCACTTCTGAACATGAGTGAAAAGCCTAAAGTTATCACTGGACAACCGAGTGTGGTAAACGCTTAAATACAGAGTGAAGTGCACTTCTGAACAGGAGTGAAAAGCCTAAAGTTATCACTGGACAACCGAGTGTGGTAAACGCTTAAATACAGAGTGAAGTGCACTTCTGAACAGGAGTGAAAAGCCTAAAGTTATCACTGGACAACCGAGTGTGGTAAACGCTTAAATACAGAGTGAAGTGCACTTCTGAACAGGAGTGAAAAGCCTAAAGTTATCACTGGCCAACCGAGTGTGGTAAACGCTTAAATACAGAGTGAAGTGCACTTCTGAACATGAGGGAAAAGCCTAAAGTTATCACTGGCCAACCGAGTGTGGTAAACGCTTAAATACAGAGTGAAGTGCACTTCTGAACATGAGTGAAAAGCCTAAAGTTATCACTGGCCAACCGAGTGTGGTAAACGCTTAAATACAGAGTGAAGTGCACTTCTGAACATGAGTGAAAAGCCTAAAGTTATCACTGGCCAACCGAGTGTGGTAAACGCTTAAAAATATTAATACATGTTAGCATTTTTACGTAACGGATGTTAATTTTGGTTTACCAACCCGGATAATATTCAATGCACAAATCGAGGTAGACATAAAATGAAAAATGAACAAAAGTTATTTCTACAATATCTATAGAACGAGCTTCTATTTCAGCTATGTCAGCATGGACGACTTCAAAAAATATTTAGTTCTTAGCAAGTTGATACATGTCGTATCACACATTGATTTTCAAAAAGTATTAAATTAATGGCATATCGAAATTACCGTCGTCCCATTTGAGTCGGTCCCCTTTTCATAACACTAGGTTTGAGTGGGGAATTATAATAAGTTTTTCTTTTTCCCAACGAGGAGAAACACCAAGCTCCCAAGGCGGATTTCAAAAAATTTGGGTGTTTCACCTCGAAGGCGCTCGCTTTCATACCATTACACTATGTAAAATAAACTAATCTAGCAATTTTTTAAAATCTCAAAATACAAAGCCTTTTTGCCTTTCGGTGCATACTTTTCCTCGATTTTTATTATGCAAGTCGCTTATGTATCCCTAATGACATTTTGATGTATGTATGTATCCCTAATGATAATGTATGTATGTATGTATCCCTAATGATAAAGATGTATATTTTGTCTATTAATATGCCTCGTATGGTCTATCTATTTGTACACCTCTGATATTTTGTCTCTTATAGAACACCTCGTATAGTTTGCCTATTATTATGCCTCGTATGGCTAACCTATTTGTACACCTCGGATGGTTTGTCAATTAGTTCTCCTCTTATGGAACTTTTGTTAGACTATTAGCACGCCACGTATGGTTTGTCTATTAGTACGCCTCGCATATTTTGTCCGTTAATATGCCTCGTATGGTCTATCTATTTGTACACCTCTGATAGTTTGTCTATTAGTACACCTCGTATAGTTTGTCAATTATTATGCCTCGTATGGCTTTTCTATTTGTACACCTCTGATGGTTAGTCAATTAGTACTCCTCGTATGGAACTTTTGTTTTAGGACGTCCTATATTAAGAAACTTTTTAAACCCCAATATGTTGACATGTATCTCATGTGGCAACTTGGAAAATAAACGTTTTTTTCTAATGAATACTATGTAATGAAATGCCAGGTGTCTCCTCATCTAAAAAAAACTTTTTTGTGCACAATATCTCCTCTGTTAATAAAATGGGACTGCACGAGGTTCACCAGTGCACAAGTTCAAGAATATTTTAATCGCGATTACCACTAAGATGGATATATTTGTTTGCCACCCATATCTTAAGACTCATTTAAGGAAACTATCGAATCGCGTCATTTTGACGGGTCTTGTACACTAGTAGATGTCTAAGCAGTCTCCATTTTACAGGTCCTGACGGCAGCACTGCTCGTCACCAGCTCTCACAGTCTGCCCCAGTCGCCCAACCGACGTGATGCCGCACCTGAGGAAGCTCAAATATCTGGCCCTACATCATTGCGCAGCGGCGGAGACTGGGCCACGCAGCTCGAAGACGACTCAATCAGAACATCTCATCCACTCTTAGATCCAGAACTGGTGTCTACTAGCTCGCCTTATCCGGATATTGATGAAAACCGTTACATTGAATCGTCTGAGAGCGATTTCCATTCCCTTACCACCGAGGAGAATGAACAAGATTCAGAAAATACGTCTAAGAGCACTGTGAGACCGTTGACTGAAAAGGCCCTAGCAATTGAGCCTACGTATTCTGGGTTCTTCCCGGACAGTGGCGAATCAACAAGCACTATTTCTTATCAATCCTGGGGCATAACGAGCACAGACACACCTGACATTGTAAGCATAAATGAGGATAGAGAATACCCTGAAAATGTAATCATAAATGAGAATAGAGAAAACCCTGAAAATGTAATCATAAATGAGAATAGAGAAAACCCTGAAAATGTAATCATAAATGAGAATAGAGAAAACCCTGAAAATGTAATCATGAATGAGAATAGAGAAAGCCCTGAAAATGTAATCATAAATGAGAATAGAGAACACACTGATCACCAATGGTCACGCAAAGGGAAGATCCAGCTGAGTAAAGAGGCAGGAGATGCTCAAGGAGAGGAAGAACCGACGGAAAAAAGTGATGTGTTAGAATTGGAATCGGAGGAGACCAGAAGTAGCAACACTAGCGCTCAAGGGCGCTCGCACAAATACCGTCATCACCATCACAAAGGTGGCCAACACAAACGTCACAATCACCATCATGACCACGACCATCATCATGAATACAAACGTCACAATCACCATCATGACCACGACCATCATCATGGACGTCATCATCACCATCATCAGAGGCCACACCCTAGACACAAAGACCACCGTCACCGAGACCGCCACCATGACTCCCACCACCATACTGACTACGTCGACCACATTCATTTCCACGACCACAGCCACGAATACCCGGCAGCGTGCGCGGCATACCCGCCACCTCCAGAAATGTACCACGAGCATAACAGCTACAGCCGTCGATCTGGCCATCACTCAAGCCATAATGAACACCACGATAGCCCCCATGGGAAGTATAATTTCTTCGACCGCCATGGCCATCCGGATAAGGCTCTCCACCACCGGCACAAACACTACGAGCATGACAGCCATCGTGATGGAGAACACGACCAATACAGCCACCGACGTACGCATGACCATCACAGTCATGGTCATCACAAAGGTCATGATTATCACGGTCATAAAGATCATGGTCATCACAAAGGTCATGATCACCACAACCACCATGGCTGTTATGACTGCCCCCACGAGCACCACCATGACCACGACCGACGGCGCCGTCATCGCGACCGTCACCACGACGAAGACGGAGGCTGGAGCTTCGGGAACATCTTCAGATTGCCGATGATCGGTCATAAGATTACGTTGGGAATATCGGGAGGCTTAAAGAAAGGCCACCACAGTCACTGACCAAGAGACAGCTTAGCGTTTTGTTGTTTTTCAGCTCCGAGGCAGTCATTCCTCTGAAATTTAGCGTCCAGCAAGCCTCCGTTCAAGAATAGCAGAAAATCAGTCGGAACGAGTATCAGGGTAGAAGGGTAAACCAGAATATCTTTCGACGAAAATAAAATATACGTTTTCAATTATACTTATTTGCTAAGGAAAGTAAAATAAGGGTAAATCTGAGACTTTAAATGTAAATATGAAACCAATCCAAAGACGAAAGCTTTTCAGCCAAGCGTAATATTTTGAAACCTTAAAGTTTCTGTATTTGGGTTCCATTGAGACAGTATTTTATATTCCGAAAGGCTAAGGTTAACAGAATAATGTACCAGCTCATTTAACACAACTTAAATTTTTCATTATAGTTTCATTCAGCCGTTACTGATTTTGAGGGAACATTTGATCGGTGAGTTGAAAATCTTATCTCGAAGTGAAATTCCTGCGACAGGACTTCACTAACATCGACATGTTAAAACATCAACAACATATTCGTAACCTACAAAAACACAAATTAATTTCATAGTTTGAACTGAAAACGATTCGACTTGGCTAAATTATTTTTATTTGGTTTTTATATCTGTACTTATTATTCAAATTCACCATAAAATACTCCATCATATCAACACGGCCTTATTTCAATTTAAGCGTACGCAATTGATTCCGGGCAAATTTGTGCAATTAATTTATTGTCACCTATTTAGAGAACAAAATTGGACAGCATCTTGAAATTGCTTGTAGGATTTCACTACACTATGCTCGAGCAAAAAGGTGGAACAAAATTTGGCAAGTATATACCCTTACGATATTTTTTTAAATTTTTGACCAAAATTTCTAATAAAAACCTCACACATTCGTATACCCTCGCGATATTTTTTACTTTTTCAGTCATTGTTTCCAAAATCAACGAAACTCTTTGACAACTTCAATACTTGGTTGTACATCAGGAAAACTACTTATTTGAGTAGAAATTCTTACAAACACCTTGTGGTGGTCTCAACAAGCTGTGCGCGAACACTACCGCACAAGCTCAAAAGCGCCACCTCACAGCCTCGCAGCGCTCATTGGCCGACCAATCAGCGCTCAAGTTTGGCGCTGGGGTGCCGGACCGAGCCTCTACAAGCCGCACGCTCCGAGCAGCCAGGCGACATCTGAAGACACCCACATACGTTTAACGTTAAAATAATTAAGTTCACAGCATTAAAATAATCAATAAAGTTCACAGCGTTAAAATAACATAATGCAAGATTCATGAAATTACATTCTAACGTATACCAATAGCGACACTAACTTCCTTTATATTCGTGTAACCTAACTGTTGCAATAAGTTTCGAGTTTCAGTGTTTTCTCAGTGACATTTTGGCAGCCAATACATAACATACTCGAATGCAAAAGGGCTTTCGAACCGATCATTTTTGCTCAACGTTTGCGCGTGAACGTACTGAAACTGAAATTATTTCACAACATTCAGGTAGGTCTACGGTTTTTCATCGTTCGAAAATTGAAAATCTTCGTATAAATCCATGAAATAAAATCTAGGAACTGCAGAAAATTTAACGAATTGCATGTCTTCATCTCAACCATTCTTAAATACCTTTACAATCCTTTTTATTTTCAGATGAAATTAATTTCTGTGTGAGCGGTTGAGAACCATTACAGCAAAGCTTTTCATGACATGTGTTCGTATGTCTCTTCACTTATTTTCAATATTTTTATTTTCGCAACTTTCGAGAAATATTTTCATTTGAACGCAGCCACTTCGATTAGCTAGAACTAGAGTTGATTAGATTATTAGTTAGCTTTAAGCCCTTTGTCACGACGTTCTTTCGTCATTGCATTCAGTCTTCTGTTTTTTGAGTCGTTCTCGCTTCAT
The DNA here is from genome assembly GCA_030386875.1 of Morinoia aosen. Classification (NCBI taxonomy): domain Eukaryota; kingdom Metazoa; phylum Arthropoda; class Malacostraca; order Amphipoda; family Talitridae; genus Morinoia; species Morinoia aosen. The sequence continues at coordinate 66,200,081 of CM059560.1, forward strand.
ATCGTCATTAATTTTGCCTCCCTATCCTTAACTGGAGTTGAATACAAGCGCAATGCAAAAGGTTAAAAAAAAATCACTGTTATCGATTTCAAGACTTTAATGACAACCTCACAACTAGCTGAAGGAGATCGTACACATTTCCATGAGAAGGCAAGAATTGAAGCACTAAAAAGCGTTGACCAAACGCCAAATTCTACGAGAAGGAACTGAAAGATCTCATTCATATAGAGCCAATAACAAAACTTATTCATATAGAGCGTCAATTTTGGGAACTGAATTCGAATATAATAAGAAATAATTTTACACCAAACTCTAGCGGATCTCTCAAAGTATACAGAACTTGATAGGAACAATTCCGTTCCGATCAAGGAGTTGAATTTCAGTCAAACACTTGGATTCGAGACATCGAATGTTCGCTTAAGAGATCACTCTTTTCCACTCATCCTTTCCGGATAAATCAATGATTCAAGAAAAGATTTTTAGTAACAAACATAATGAGACACTATATACATCAACAATCGCTATGTAGCAATATAATGACCATTTCTCACTGAACCAGCGAAGCAGCATCTAGCAAGCTCGCACAAGCTATCTAGCAGACGGTCTGCAAGACTGGCAGGTAGGAATAGCACTATTACGAGCCGTTGCCTTCACACTGAACTCGCTTGTTTTATCCAGCATCTAGCATGCGAGGTGACAATGCAACCCTACCTGCCAGTCTCGCAGACCATCTGCTAGATGGCTCATGCGAGCTTGCTAGACGCTGCTCCGCAAACTCAGTGTGAAATGAGCTTAAGGCATCGAAACAATCATGTTATTGACTACGCTACAGGACGCTACATCATTGAAAGACTGTCGTAACTCAAATTTCGTGATTTGTCAGAGAAGCATTTTAAAGTATTTAAGTCATGCACCGTGATTTTGATTTAGACCAAAAATCTTCCCAGTACCATCAAAAATGCACTTACGTCTTTACTGCCAAAAAACGCGGAATTAATTCAGCATTCTTATAAACACTGTAGCTCTATACATGAAATTTTTGAGTGATGACAGTCTTGCAGTGATGCAGCGAGGTGCAGTAAAATATTCAATCGCTAATAAGCCTTTCGTCCCTATCACACGACCAGCACCCGAGCAAACCCTCGTCAAACATCAACCTGAAACTGTAAACCTGACTAGAACTGCACTCCGCACGCCTGAAAAAAAACGAAAAAGCATCTTAAAAACATTTCATTCGCAGAATGCATCCATATCCATGAAGAAAGGAAAGCTCTCGATATATACTACCATTTTAGTTACTATACTCCGAGAGTATAAAAACTATTAACTCATTTTATCATACTGGAGTCAGCCCTTAACGCACGCTCCAGTACTTGGAGGTATCTATTTAGATCCAATGACTCACAGCGTTGAAATTAACCCAGTTATGCTCAAACGGGATTTAAGCTAGCCTTACATCCGAGATATAATTTGTTCGACTCAGGCACTCCACAGTGAGTGAAAGATTAGATTAGATTAATAGTTAGTTTAGACCGCCCTATCCGCAACAAATGCAATTCAAAGAGAGGAAGGAGAAAGGCACCATTTAGAATGGAGATGATGAAAAGCGGAATCTATGCAGAAAAGGCATAGAAACAGTTAAGGTGAGAAATAAGATTATGAAACAAGATAAAAGTAGTAAGTGCTGAAAAACAGGACAGCCGTGAACCGAAAAAAAATGGTCCCTAACATAACAAAGAACATTTTATTTCAACAAAAAGATGGCCTACTTAACTTTCAGCTCGGGCCTTCACACATTTTTCCTCTGGGAGCGCTAATTCCCATAGATACAATACTTGTGTCCCCCTGAGAGGACAGTGAGTGAAAGCTGTGCCGTTATGGACATCTTCAGCGCACTGCACACACATATGGTATTGAGTTCGCCCGTAAAAATACAACACTTGTATAAGACTCCAATAGTATGAAATTTTAAACAGCATACTCCTACAACCTGTAGACTTTTATTAACGAATCAGCAACATTATACAAATTGATCACAGCACGTCAAACAGATAGAGCAACAAATGTTCTTAAAAATACAAGAAGATTATGCACAAAACTACTCTGGTCGCTTAAAAGATTTTTCCAGTATCGATAACCTTAAGAGAGTAATATTTGGAGAGCCAAATGATGATTCTTTTCCACGGGCCTAATCGTGTAACAAAAAGTTATTATATCAGAACACACAGATGAATCTCGAGTTATCACGTTGCATGCGATACAACTCACCGGTGGGTCGTGCTTTAGGTTTTTCCTGCCGCGAAACGACCCATCGTTTGAAAAATTCTAACAATCTCTTTTAAATGAATGGTATATAATGGACCCAGTTAATGTTTTGTATTCATAAATTTGAGTTCAATATTGAACTTCAGTTTAACCCATCGCAGTATTTAACTTATGCGCTTCTCAACGCGTTGACTACGTTTGTGCGGTTGCCACGGTGAGCAGCTAGGTTTGGGTCGTGGGTAGCAGAGCTGCACAACTGACGCGACTCCAACACATAACTATCTTTTCTAAGAAGTGTGAACATATAACTGCACGATATTTTAACTCATATTCTAAAATCTATTGAAAAAAATAGTGAGAAAATTGAAATGCTGTTCATTTATACCGTGCATTCATGAGCAATTTATCTAGTATTAGGTACACATCTGTACTACTCTGTTAATTTAATAGGATCGATTTCAGACCCAGTTATTCAACACGCTTGATTCAAATTACGAGTAAGGGGAACTAATTTTTACTAACATTAGTTGAAGTTTGCACAGGAAGATGCCTAACTCGAGGAAACCCTTCTTACATCTCTCGCTTCTCAGGTTGAGCGGAAAATGGGGCTAGATTTAAACGCATCTCGCTTCTCAGGTTGAGCGGAAAATGGGGCTAGATTTAAACGCATCTCGCTTCTCAGGTTGAGCGGAAAATGGGGCTAGATTTAAACGCATTTCGCTTCTCAGGTTGAGCGGAAAATGGGGCTAGATTTAAACGCATTTCGCTTCTCAGGTTGAGCGGAAAATAGGGCTAGATTTAAACGCATTTCGCTTCTCAGAATGAGCGGAAGATAGGGCTAGATTTAAACGCATTTCGCTTCTCAGGTTGAGCGGAAAATAGGGCTAGATTTAAACGCATTTCAAGAGTCTCGTTACTGTTTTGACAAGCATGTAGACAGATAAACTTTCCCAAACAATAATGCTTGACCTCCTGTAAACCAAAGAGAATGTTGGAGACAATCGACATTCGACGCAAGTGAGCAACGCGCACGCGCTAGACCAGTGGTTCTTAACCTTTTTACTATCACGCCCCCCTTAAGAATTTTCAGGTGAAATTGTGTGCAGATGGACTGGTAAACAAGAGCTCACAACAAAGTATATTGTGAATAGGTCCTCAAACATATTCAACTGTCAAAGTTCACTCTTTTATCGAAAACATTACTGGGAAAAATCAGGCCTTACTGCGGAGGCTTGCGCCCTAAAGGTTAAGAACCACTGCGCTAGACGCTCGTAACATCAACATACGCAACATATCCGAGGCACAAACGCATTAAAGGCTTAAGGAGCAAACGACTCCTAATGAGCATTACAATCCCCACATTGAGGTCAACCCCTTGACTTCGTTCATTGTGGTTGGTTAAGTTAAGTTGTTAGTAGCAGAAATGAATAATCTACTTTACAGCTCGACTTTATTTTGATTCTTTCGAAGAAGTTCAGAAAATATAGATGCACGATAATGCCTCAACTTGTGCGTTAAAATATGTTTTGAAAGGTAGTGAACTAGAATGAATGCTGCGCATTGATGCCGGTACGTAAATGGGCATTTACCTAGCGGTGCACGTGCGTACCAGCGCACAGTCGACGTGTTACACGTTGGTCGTGATGCGAGCCGTCAGTGTACGCGGAGGGAGATTCCATCTCGCTGCTGAACGACTAGTAGTCCCGAACTCAATATTTATAAACACTCGACACTTTAACCACAATTGGTTAAACTGAAATTCAATATCCAACTCAAATTCAAAGTAAATTGTAGTAAGTAATTTTGAAACTAGCAAACATCAACTGGATCGTGCCTTCATTGAGCTTTGATTAAGCATTTATGAAAATTGAGTTTGTGAATACTGGTCTGTCAGCAGCATTATGGAAATTCCCTCCGTGGCCACTGACCGCGCACGATGCGATCGAAGTGTTAAAAATGTTTGAACCTCCCTAACTTGAAAAAAAGGTGTATCCAAGAGAGGAGGGCACCATTAAGCATGGAATTGAGACAACGGGAAATCTTGTGCACAGGCCGCCACGCCCTGTGCTTTGAAAGGGCAACGTTGAAATGAGTTAATAAAATGAGATGAAAAATCAAAGAAAAAAGTTAAAGGTGATTAAAAAAGACAGCAGAAAATCGGAAATAATAATACATAACAAAATAAAAAACACAGATCAGTCACAGATTATTAATTACACCATGGTTTTATGAACGATATTCATCAGCAAAAATAGAGAAATGAGGGAGGTAACATCAACATAGCACTAAAACTACGTGCAATAATTCGCAGATTCCACAGAGGTGAGCTAAAGATACTGTCGAGGAATGTTACGTCTTACAAAGATTAGATTAGATTAGTTGTTAGTTTTAGCCTCACTGCCCGCAGCAACAAATGAGATCCAAAGAGAGAAAGGAGGAAGGCACCATTTAGTATGGAATTAAGGAAACGCGGAATCTAGGCAGAAAAGGCATAGAAACAGTAATTTGGGAAAGAAGATTATGAAAGAAGATCTAAGTTGAAGAAGGAAGTAGTAGGTGCTGAAAAACAGGACAGCAGTGAACCAAGAAAAGATGGTCTGTAACAAAACAAAATCCTTTTCTATTTCAACAAAAGATTAAATTATAAGTTAGTTTAAGCCTCCCTAACCGCTGCAAAAATAGAGCGTATCGAAGAGAGGAAGGAGGAAGGCACCATTTAGTATGGAGATAAGTAAATGAGTTATCTATGCATCTATGAATCTATATATTTCAACAAAAATAAGGCCTACCAAACTCTCAGCTCGGGCCCTCACATTTTTCCCCTGGGAGCGCTAATTCACATACATACAATAGTTCTATCCCTTTGAGGGGTCTATTTCAACAAAAAGAAAGCCTACCTAACCTTAAGCTCGGGCCCTCACATAGTCCAACTGGGAGCGCCAATTCCCATAGATACAATAGTTGAATCCCCCTGAGGGGTATGTTTTACATAACGCAGAAGATCAAAGGCATCGGTATAGCTTTCCAAGATGAATATAGGAATTTGATTGAACTTTGATCTCCAGCATGTCGCTAAGAAGCATTGAAGCACAATCCCCATCAACATACATACTTTCCCACGAGAGAGGCAGATATTCGAGAAGAAGAGAAGTCAAAATTTATTTCACAGCGATCATATTGCGCACCACTCGCGGATAAATACTCATCTAGGTCTGTTAAGATGGCTTACTTTCGCCCGGACCGTGATAAAGAACAAGTAACTTCGAATAGTTGTGTTGAATACTTGAAAAAATCTAATAATAAATCCTAAACAATCAGCCGTAGTTTTATATAACAATAATCATAACAAAAAGAAAATTCGCATCAAGTATAAAGGCACAGTCTTATAACAAGAATCAGTAAAACACCATCACGCTCACACTTCCCCACCAGCAAAAGAACTTGGAAGCTCATGAAGCAGAATAGAAATCATTTTTACACGCATTCTAAAAATTTTACACAAGGCAGGACAAGAATCGCAATCAGAAAACTTCTATGAGCACAACACATACATATTAAAACCTCTCAAGCCCCAAATTAAGAAACGTTTCTGATGCTAATGGATAACCATTGACAGAGATAAAGATTGGAATCACAACCAGGCCGTTCTAGCGCGATTGCCCAAGATGCAGGAATATCTCGGAGTACGCATTAACTCGCGAGAGCTTTCAGTCAGTAGCTTACATTAATGCTATAATTCATTCCACAGCAGTACCATCAGAAATGGCATAAAAAAGAATAGATTTCTCGCGCAACAATCTTCTTACCTACTAATACCCACGTATTACTATGTTTATTTATTATATATTTGTTTGGTGTCCGCGTTTCCCGGCTCTCTGTCACACTGTTAAGGAAGCTCAATGACCGAAACGAGTTTCACCAGTGCACAAGAACAAGAATATTTTAGTTGCGAGTACTATTAGGATGGATATATTTGTTTGACATCCACATCTGGAAAATTTATTCAAGGAAAGTATTGAATGCCGTCATTTTTGACGTGCCGTGTACACTAGTAATATAATGTTGAATCAGAGAAGCACAGGGCCAGGCTTTGCTACAGATGTGAGGAAGGATCGCTTGTTAGCTGTGGTAGAGATCACTGCGGTTATGTAGGCACAGCAGCAACGATGGGTCAAAACAGAGCGCAACATCAACAATAAATTTTTTTGCATGTACTGGAAAAGGACACGTAAGAGGATGTACATTGTACGGTACATCCCACAAAAACCCAAGCCGAGTATTTATTTTCCCGTATCAATACTACCATCATAAGAATACCCGTATCAGTTATACCATCATAAGAACACTTGTATCAGTAACACCACCATAATTTTGCTAGAAATTGAATGATTATGGTATACATACGATGGTAAAATATGGAAAAATAAATACTCAGTTCGGGTTTTTGTGGGACATACTGTATAAGAGTGATGCCAGTCTAAGGTGGGTTACCATATGCAAATGCCAGGAGGAAGCTATCAAAAGAATAGGGCGGTAAAAATAGTGGTATTAAAGCGTAGATTAGATGTTAATTTAAGCCTCCCTAACCGCAACCAAGGCGTTCTAAAAAAATGATAGAGTTAGGTACCACGTAGTATCGAGTTAGAGGAGCGCAGAATCTGATCACAAGGTGCATAGAAACAGTGAGTTGAGAAAAAAGTTCATGAAACAAGATAAAAGGTAAAGAAAATAGTAGGCACTGAAAAACAGAACAGCAGTGAACCGAGAAAAAGACGGCCCTTAACATAACAAGAATATTTCATTTCAACAAAAAGAAGACGCCTACTCAACTCTTAGCTTAGGTGGGACCTGGTATCAAAGTGCTAGAGGATTGATTTATGGCATTACCGCACTACAGCGCCAAAAAAATAAGGTCTGACCATCCAAGCGGGAATGTTCGATGTTGGACTTATTGGAGACAGGACGCGACGCGTGGTTAACGACGCAGTCACTGTGTACCAACGTGGCAGTGAAAAGCGCAGTAGCGTGCAGCTGCGCAAATTTACAACAGTGGAAAAATGGTGGACTGAGAACGAGATGATTTGGGAAGTGCACAGTTTTGTAAATGCAAGAACACTTTGCACAATGCAGGAAAGAACAGAGCAAGTTAGCGATAGAGAGCACCATGGAGTCACAGCTGGCAAGACACTGGTGCAGTTGATACACACATACGAGTTCACTAACAGGTTAGCACGAGCGTACAGAATACGCCCCGAGTGCTACAGGCATCTAAGTTGCTCTGAAATGAATAAATACATTGAAGATGAGTTTTGTGAGGAAGATATGGCTTTCAATTGCCATTTGAGTGACAGGTTGCTCGGAAAGGAGGAATAAATACATTGAAGATGAGTTGTGATAGGAATATATAGTTATAGTTACGCTATTTGAGTGACAGAGGATAAAAGAACCCTTTCCTCTTATATTTGAATTGAGTGAAAGAGTGAACCGTCATAGAATGTATGTACTGTCAAATCTACGAGGTAAGTTCAAGTGACCGTTTTGAAAGTCAAGTAGAACTCAGTCCATTATTTATTAAAGCAAAGAAAACTTATTCGTATTTTACACGTGAATAAAAATAACTGTATAAAATATTTAATGAGATACCTATGCAGGCTCAAAGATAGGCCCGCGTTGACTACGCTGACACATAACAGAATTTTCGTCAGAGGAACATAAAAATGTACTGGCACATCAACTAATACATCTGGGGGAATAATATTCGACACCGTAAAAGTAAAAATAATTTATCGTCTCACTTGCGCTCAGTCAACGAACAAAAATGCCCAAGAGCAATAAAGCTGGAAACAATTCCTCTAGAGGTAACATAGGCACCATGAATACCAGCTTTGTTTGCTCGGAGAATATGCTTATCCTACACCACAAAGTGGAACAAATAACTTCTTAAGTTTGAAGCAATTTATGTCCTTAAAAGCAGTACTGGCTCAACTCAGCGAGATCTCTTACCAACAATAATGAGAGAAGAATGCGGGGCTAACATTTCTGTGAGGACAGATGTTCAGAGAAGACAAGAATGATGAGACAAATGCTGAACAGTGATGAGTGGTAGGGTTTGCTCATGCAAACGAAAATTGAGAATGTATATCAGGAACAAAGACTTCAGTTAGAAGCGGCTTCAGCAACGTCCAGTTTAAGCTAGAGCAAATGATGAGAGTACACTAGCGGCTTCAGAAACGTCCAGTGTAAGCTAGAGCAAATTATGAGAGTACACTACAACATCACGTAAGGAGAATAAGGCTTGGACGAAGGCTGCCGCTGAGTGAGAGTGTTCACGACCACGTAGCGCGAGAAGATGATGTACAACTTGCGGAACCACACGTACTGACTTTCGTGGAGCTTCATCGCACGCTGTGGAGGACAGATTATATTAAACAATGGTCTCAAACGAGCGCTTCTGTCTAATTTGACAATAGAAGATACTAAGTAACTGGTCTTGTTTCAAACACATCAATCCTAGTGAAGAATAGAAAACAAACATTGGTCATAAAGCCTACCCGTCAAAAATGAAGTTCCAAAAAGCATATCCCTGATTCCAATTCAATGCTAACAAACTGGTTCACTAAGACACGCGAAAGTTGGGAAATCAGGCAATTGAGAAATGTCAGAAGCTGAATTTCCCAGGCAACAAAGCCATCCATACACCCATCGCTAAGGTAGCGTATGAACAATGCTAGGAATATAGTAGCTTAGGAAATGGATTGTTTTTATTTCTCCATAAAGGCAGACTATGACTTTGAGATTGCCTAACACATCCAGAAAACGAATGCGCATTAAATATCACAAAAACTTTAGATATCAAATATCGCAGTTAGCTAGGATATGGGATGACTCGGACGCAGCCTCAGCAACCGAGTGACCAATTGTAATATCTTAGTTTTTCATCACGACACGAGGTTTAGCCTAAGGTAGCTTTAACTACCGTATCAAGCCTTAACTTCGTGGAGTAGGAAAAGGAAACTCTCAGTAAGGTTCCTATTCTTGTACTGAATCATCCATACACCGACACTGCTTATAAGCTATAGCGCTCGGAAGTTAAACAATGCTCTTCCGGTGCATACCAATGCGATGCGCCCCGAAGGCACAGCTTCCGGCGGAGGTCCCATAAAGACATCTGACCTGAACGCGATATGGCAACCGGCGGCGGCAAGCCGCGCAAACCTCCGCTCCGGAACTCGTACTCATAAAACCAGTATCACATTATACGATGCATATTTTAATATACAACACCAATACCCTAGTTTTCCCAACCACCCAAAACAAGTTCATATTTTTTCGTCTGTTAAATTCAAGACAAAGGGCTAAACACAGCATAAACTACAGCACTTTTCCTGTTATCTTCAACCTGATGATTACGTCGTTGACATCAAACCCTGCAAGTTATACCTTGTGATCGTGATTAGTTTCAGTGAAACGATAAACAACTCTAAAATTTCAACCTTTGGAGAACTTTGTTAGTGAATAATTAACAACTAGAAGATTTTAACCTTTGGGAGAACTTGCATTAATCACTTCTACATGAATTACAGACCTCTGGAGAATTTCAAACTTTTGGAGAATTAGAATAAGTCACTTCTACATGAATTGCAATTTGCAAACCTTTGGAGAACTAGAATAAGTCACTTCCACATCAATAGCAAACCTTTGGAGAATTTCAGACTTTTGGAGAACTAGAATGTCACTTCTACATGAATTTCAAACCTTAAGAGAACTAGAATAAGTCACTTCCACATTAATAGCAAACCTTTGGAGAACTAGAATGACTCACTTCTCCATGAATTGCAAACCTTTGGAGAATTGGAGACCGTTGGAGAACTAGAATAAGTCACTTCTACATGAACTGGAGAGCAGCAGTCTCACCCTGATGGTGAAGAACTGCTGGGAGTTAGCCGTGAGCACGTGTGTGGAGCAGAGGCTGCTGCAGGCAATGTCCAACACGGAGGAGTACTTGCGCACCAAGTTCACCGAGTCGAGCGTGAACGCGCTGCAATCTGCTCAGGCATATTTCAACTGTCATTGCGATCGCTGGGTGGATGTGAATCATTTTACACAGTTTGTGCAATGGTGAAAAATTATTAAATACTGTTATACAGTGCCACTACAGGGTGATGAATGAATTTACACAGTTAGTACGGCCATAGGATGGAATCAAATGAATCTAGTTAGACTGACCCTAGGGTTAAAAAAATGAATCAGTGCAGTTGGTATAACTGACTCTAGGGTTGAAAAAAGAATTTGTGCAGTTGGCATGACTCCAGGGTGAAAAGAAATGAATCGATACAGTTAGTGCCACCACAGGGTGGAAAGTAATGATTTTACAGTTAGAGCAACAATAGGGCAATGAGTAGTTCCACAGGAAAAAAAACTTGTATGAAACTGATATTTTCATTTAACAGAATGATGAGAGCTCATTTCTTTTACTCAAGAGCATATTTGAAATTTATAAGGCTAAACCTATCTATTTACTGACAATTGGCGATTCATTTTTTCTTCCAGAAAAAATGCCTAAAATATGAAATTATTCATTTGAGAGGATGTAGTTAAAGGAAACTTCAGACATAACACTCGGCAAAACTTGCATTTAATAGCGATTCACACTTTAATCCGAACAAGGAATTCACATAAAGTAGGACTATTTGCCTATCTATTTGCGACTATATGACAAATGGTCATATAGTCGCAACAGACGACTATATGACCATCAGGGAACTGAAAATTAACATTTCAATTAACAATTAACATTTTCAGCTCCAATTCACTGAACACCACAGGATTAGGAATTGAGATTAAGGCAATTCGATTTGTAGTTTTGGCACTCACGGTGATAGCAACTCAAGTGAAAAACTTCGTCCCAAATACTAGAACTCTTCGTACCTCATTGAACATCAAAGCCAGCACTTCTCTGGTGAAAGTTTCTGAAATAAACCACACAACTGTGCAGGGTTTACCAAATATGGCAGGAACGTTCTAGTCACTACCTTGCCACTCAAAACAGCGCCAAACATACCCAGAAGGTCGAGGTTGGCCTACAAAAACTTTGTGTATCTACCAACATCCTACAATAGTGAAGACAAAATAGAGACCAGTGTAAAGTTGTAGCTGTGATACGAATGCATTAAACTTGAAAGATGAAAGAAATGAGAGGAAACTTGCAAAAAGCACAGAGTTATTTTCAGGCTGAGGTTCAACGATGGAGAGATGCAATAGCCACAAATCCATAATTAAATATACAGTTTCACAAATCATTAGCCAAGTTAGAGCTTAGAGGTAAAGCACACATTTAGGCAGACATTTTTCATTGAGGAGGTAGATGACTGAGGCAAATTTCCCTGGGAAAGCTTACACTTAAGTGGTCCATAGACGATCAATTTAATTGTCAATATCACTGACTAATTATATTAATGAAATCACTTTTTGCCCACTAAGTCAATTAATTGACTGTCGTCAATCAAGCCCACAGACGATCAATTTAATTGGCAATATTCATTACTGTCAATTATATTGACAGTAAAATTGATCGTCTATGGGCCACTTTAGACAGACGTTTTTCACTGAGAAGGTAAATGACAGAAGCCAATTTCACACGCAAAGCTTACACTTAGGCAGACGTTTCTCATTGAGCAGGTAGATGAGGGCAGCGTACAGCGACCTGTGGTTGACGTGTCCGCTCACACCACGTCCGTCAAACGTGATCACCTGAAAATGCATTTTGATGAGCAAAATATGAATATTACTGCGTTCAGCAGTTCACCAGGTGACTTAGCTCAAGCACAGCCAGATAAAATTGAAGAACCTCCATTTTCGAACTATAGAGTCATTATTTTAGCAAAAAAGATGCATAAATTTCATCTCAATCACTGCAATTGATAATATTTTCAAATGAAGGTCCTCTATTATTGAACTATAGAATCATTACTTTTGCAAAAAAGATTCGTAAATTTCACCTCTGATCACTGCAATCCAAAAGCATTGCAATTCTAAATTACTCAAATTGAAACACAGTGACAATTGCTCGTTTTTGAGCAATTTTAGCATCCACCAAGATGTGAAAATGTAAAAAAATTAAACATTGTTCAAGGCGGCGATAATTACCAAGGTAATTTATGAATCAACTAGAATGATATTCTGTCAAACAGAAACCATATCTACACATTTTTCTTAGCAATGACGTTACCTTCACTAAACGAGACAAAGTAGAAAATACAATGAACTATTCAAGGACAGTTGCTCTAAACCAGTGGTTCCAAGCCTCGGGGCCGCCAATTCATTTTGAGCGGAATATGAAGATAATATAAGAATTGATAATGTATTCTGATAAATATATATATCATTACTAGTTCACCCCCCCCCCCCCCCCCCCTTTATTTGAAATAAAAAAGAAGGCAAAATAAAAGAAAGGCCGTAAGAAATGAAAAATTCAATCTCTCGAGAGTTGATGAGGCCGAGTGCACACGGCTCGTCAAAAATGCATAATAATGTTCGAAAAATCACATGACACACGTTCCTATTTCCTAAGCTCGTATCACAGATACGCTCATCACACACTTTCGGCTGGCTAAGGACAGACGGACGCGGCTCTTATGATAGTATACATTTATACATATCATTTAAATTACTTTAAGGTTCGGGGTCGCAACCCGATTGCTTGTCCTAAAATGGGTCACCGTGCTTGAATGGTTGGGAATCACTGTTCTAAACTGATGGCAAAAGAAAGAAATGGAATCTTCAAATTCGTTAAATGCTGCAACCTTAGATAAAAATTGGCAGTTTTGTCGCTTTTTTATTAAAGCTCTGCATTCAAAATACGAGCATCATTACACACAAAAAAACATTGAAGACGGAACAACTACAGTTGCAGTAAAGTGGGCATAGGTTTACATAAATGTTTGAGGTCCCTTTTTACTTTACTTGCTGCTTTAAAAAACTATCCAAAACCTAACTAGCAACAGAGGAAATGAAATTTTACTACGAGATCCATGGCAAACTAATGCAACACACTGGAAATCACCGAGTGAACTTTGTTTTGCAGCACTGGAAATCACCGAGTGAACTTTGTTTTGCAACACACTTGAAATCACTGAGTGAACTTTGTTTTGCAACAAACAGGAAATCACTGAGTGAACTCGTCTCTTGACACACTATGTCAGATGATAGAGCGCAGACAGAGCGCACGAGACACGCCACTGACCATGTCGCAGTTGAGGGCGTGGATGTGGTGGTTGATGATATTGGCAGTGGTGACTATGGGCCAGGTCATGCTAGGATCATCCGGAATGTGGCGACACCTGCAACACATAAGCTTTTAGAACTTTTTCATTACAAGATCCAAAAACCTCACAGTTGCTGATGGAAGTATGTAACCTTCTATTGTAAATATGGTAAAATCTGACATTTGCTGATGAAAGTAGACTTTTATTGCAAGTATGGTAAAATCTGATATTTGCTGATGAAAGTAGCCCTTTATTGTAAATATGGTAAAATCTGACATTTGCTGATGAAAGTAACCCTTTATTGTAAATATGGTGAAACCTGATATTTGCTGATGAAAGTAATGCTTCATCAGAAATATGGTAAAACCTGACATTAGCTGATGGAAATAACACCACAATATAAACATGGAAAAGCAATGTGTTAGAAGAAACCAGAAATAAAAAACAGAAGAAGCACTCATCTAAAGACAACTGAGCCTTACAAGAAAAAATAAAAAGTGTAGCTCATTCCTATCAGCACGTCAAAGACTTTTTAACTACACCCAAGGCGATCACAAAAGAGAGAAAGAGAAGGAACCATTTATCAGGTTGATGCAGAACTTATGTCCGATTTTTAGAATATTTAAAATTCTCATTCTGTTATAGGTGTAATATATTTAAGTGTCAAAACTGAACGATTTTCTTTCACTTCATTTTTGTTACGTTCATATTTTTCATAAATATTGGCTTCCATGTTTTTCCCATCTGAAGATCACACGAGAAATGTTCTACTGAACGAGTTCCAAAAAGGTGTTAATGCAAGTGCAGCAACAAAATCTATTCAGAACACTCATGGGGACAATGCAGAGAATGAAAGAAGTTGCAGGAGATAGTTTTCTCAACTTTGAAGAGTGGGGATTTCACTTCAAAAGATGAGTCGAAGAAAGGTATGCAGGTGATACGCAATGTTCCTAATGTCTATCCCATGGCCCCTGAGGGAATATTTGCTGATGGTTAACTTTAGTGCTTGAAAAAATCTGACGTGTAATAAGTGCTACACATAGGGAGTGAAGATGTATTCCTTTCATAAAGGGATAAGAAACCTTAAATATAGATGGTAATGTGATAAAAATAAACCTATACACTGTGAAAAAAAAGCAAACAAGCTAACCAAGTGAGCTGCCTTCACCAATACCGGTGCGCGATTGTTGTCTGACAGCAAGAGGCTTGGCGGTCTAACAATCGGCCTCTTAGTTTGTTTCTGCTGTATCCTATCCCCTTTCGAAAAAACTCAGTTGAAAAGCAAGATGGAGACAAAATGGCCAGTTATCGTTTACAATTCTACATAAACACGTGCCCTCATACAGCATGCTGTGGCCTTCTAACTAGCCTGTTATCATACACAGTTCTACATATATCTACGCACTTGTCCAGCATGATGTACCTACTCATATACAAGTTTAGAACAGTAGTAACATAAGCTTTTAAGCATTTCAGTTGCTCAAACTAATTTGCTTTGAAGATGTATACTTCTATATACATATACGCACTTCTCCAGTGTGATGTACTTATGTACAAGTCGATAATATTGTAACATAAGTTTGCCAGCACTTTAAAAGTTCTCGACTATATCAAAGGTGTACACTTCTATATACATATACGTACTTGTAGAGCGTGATGTGTCCTTCAGGAATGCCAAGCACCTTGCAGCTGGCCCACAGCTCCCGCTGGCGCTTGGCACCCAAGGCTTTGTTACGATACGAGCCTGCACAGTAAAGTTCAGATGTTTATTACAGTGCTTGTGCTTGTTTATATTCAATTCTAAACTATGCTCAATTCTAAACCATGTTCATTTTTTGAACTGCCAGTGTTTTGTGGAAAATTCATGCATATTTAAAAGTTTTAAATACAGTACTTCCAGATTAAAATCAAATTTCCTCAATAATCTGAGCTACTCCTGCATATTTGGCCATTACCACTAACTTCTGTAACATACCTGATCTTCATTTGAGTAGAAACAGAGATAAGGTGCATTGCCCACTACAACAATCATTACACGTGAAGACACTGAAGGTACTAAATTGTGAATCATACCAGTCAAAAAATAGCTGCAAAATTTGACCCACAGGACTGATCTCCATACAAATATGGAGCATCTCCTCATCAGCAGCTCAGGCGCGTCATGTACTGGACTTTGTACAGGCGCTACCTTAGCGTGATGTCTACCGCCATATATTGACTGCTCTGGTGCACTTTGAGATTTACAAATTAAGTGTTTGCTGCTAATTTGAATGTACAGAAATAAATAATATCCATTAGTAACCTAATCTAAACTCACTATACGACTAGCGTTAGGTAAATCTCACGCTGTCGTGCGGTAGACCTCATGCTATAGCAGAACCCTAAGATGTACCAAGTACTGTTCAAGTAGTGCAATGAAGAACAACACATAAAAATTCCTTTCTATTTTACCACAGGTAAGATAATGAATACATGAAGAAAATAATAATCAATATTCAATCTCATGAATGAGTTGCTTACATTGGAGAAACTGAATACTTAGAGAAATGTGAAAGAAGGAATTGATAAGGTATAATTCAATATGAAATCATTTGTAGTACAAATTTGGTATGCAATTCACTTTTCTACATTGAATGAAGACACTAATCATCAGTAACTTGATTTTTTGCATGCAGGCAAATTGCAAAAACTGCAATTAATAGTGATGTACCGATACAATTTTTTTGGCCGATACCGATACCGATACCGATACCCATTTTTTGGCCGATACCGATACCGATACTCCGATACTTGAAAATACCGATACTTTGACCGATACTACTACCGATACCGATACTTTTACAATCATCTAACCTAATAATACCCGTTGTATGTTAGTTTATGTATTAGTTCGGTGTCCGATTCTTAAGAAACATAGGATGTCAGAGTTTGCGGTATCACGGAGACCGAATTCCTCGGTGAAACATTGAAAGATCGTTTGTACATGCAATGATATGTTTGAAATTTTATCAGGATAGGTTAGTAGTATTGGATAGGTTGTTGTGATCGCCGTAATTTACGCATTTTCCTAACCATGTCGCGTTTGTGTAGCTTTCAGGCCATATTGAATAATTAAAAGACATTAAATTGAATATAGTAATTTGTAGTGATGTACCGATGTATCGGTATCGGTATCGGTATCGGCAGTATCGGCCATTTTTAGTGGTATCGGTATCGGTATCGGTATCGGCAAAATCTGGCCGATACTTTACCGATACTTTCCAAAAGTACGTATTTTATCATTCAAATGAAGGTCATAAATCATGAAAGTAAAAGTATTTAACCTAATAATACCCGTTGTGTGTTTATTTATATATTTATTTGGTGTCCGCGTTGTGTGAGTTTGCGGTATCATGGATACCGAATTCCTCAGTGTAACATTAAAAGATGGCATTTCTGTGCATTTAAATATTTCACATTTTATCAGGATAGGTTTTGTTAGGATAGGATAGGTTAGCTCAGATTAGGCTAGGCTAGGTTAGCACAGGTTAGGTAATACTGTCAGAATTTTTTCTCGGGTCCGCCTAGCTTAACGATGACATTGTCCATGGAATCTCCGCGGGTCCTGCTACTATCTAATAATACCCTTGGTTTATTTGGAGTCCGCTTCTTCCATTTTCTTTGTCACGCTCATGAGGAGAGTTATAGTGGCCGTATCTGTGATACGAGTTTCACCAGTGCGTAAGAACAAGAATATTTTTCATCACGAGCGCAGTTAGGATGAATACATTCGTTGGGCATCA
Source organism: Morinoia aosen (assembly GCA_030386875.1). Lineage (NCBI taxonomy): Eukaryota > Metazoa > Arthropoda > Malacostraca > Amphipoda > Talitridae > Morinoia > Morinoia aosen. Next base: position 66,217,392 of record CM059560.1, read on the forward strand.
CATTTGGAAAATTTGTTCAAGAAAATTAGTGAGTCCCGTAATTTTTGACGGGCTGTGCGTACTTGTAATCAAATAAAGAGCTTATTCATACCTAGTAAATTAGATAGCTAACTGTTGAATTATAGCGTTCAATCAGGCCCGCTAACTGAATTCACTACTTTGAATTCCCGATGAGTCACGGTCATAACTGAAAGCTATGTAAAATGAATAGTTAAACCCTGTAGCTACATAAAATTTTTATACTTTTACGACTAAACCTTTATAGTTTGACCTAATATCCATTTCTTAAAGTATGTGACAGACTAACAAAAACCAAACCAATTTAATAAAGTTGATGGTGCGTTTGAAAGTTTTTGTGAATTTAATATAAAAATTGACGAAAATTCTATTTTAATTTAGCTTGTAAATCGCCAAATATTACCCCTCAGGGGAATACAACTATTGTATCTATGGGAATTGGCGCTCCCAGGGGGACAATGTGAGGGCCTGAGCTAAAGGTTAGGTAGGCTTCCTTTTTGTTGTAATAAAAAAGGTTTTTGCTTTGTTACGGACCATCTTTTTTCGGTTCACAGCTGTCCTGTTTTTCAGCACCTACTACTTTCTTCTTCAACTTTTTTCTTGTTTCATGAACTTCTTTCCTAGCTTACTGTTTCTGTGCACCTCGTGCATAGATTCCGCGTACCCTCAACTCCATACTAAATGGTGCCTTCCTCTTTCCTCTCTTGGAACATCTTTGTCGTGGTTAAGGGAGGCTAAAACTTTCATATATAATAATAATAATAACGCCAAATATTACGAAGCTAATAATTTATTTTAACTTAGCATGCATATCACCGTTCATTACGAATCTTGCATTTTTCTACTATGTTAAGATGTTTGAACAATTCACGAACAATCTTATAGTTCAATACATCTGAACCGGTCAGTTGATTGCTTTCATCGCAACTTGATGAATTTAAAAACGAGGAAAATTCCAATGAACTTAATCGTATTTACTAGGAATACGTTTCGGAGTCCAGCTCCATCATCAGTTCGTAAAATTAAAATTCATAACGACTACAATATAAGAAGAAATAAAATGTTGGAGAGAGTCATTAAAGAAAATCATGAAAACAAAAAAAATCAAAACTTGTCCCAGAGAAAGTAAAATCGACATGATCTACTTCCAATTTACGATGGGTAGGAACTGTCAGAATTGTTGAGGGCCAGTTTTCGTTTAAAAATATGTAGCGACTCTGAAATTCTGAGGTCACATGTAGTTGAAGCCGAATCTAAGGTTTTGAAGTCCGCAGAGGATATCGGTTCGTTGCATTTTACTGCGTGATTACGTACGAATTGTGCGAATTCATTCCCCGTGCGGAAGCTTCAACCTCGATGTTCAGCCATTCTGATATAAAAATTTTGTGCCGTAATGCCGACGTACGATGATGTGCACTGCACACAACTGTAAGAATAAATCAGAAAGGCTCTTTTTCCATCAAAAGCGTATCCTTGCACCGGAATTGTATAATTTTATGGTTGCTTCATTTTTCCGGTACAAGGATACGCTTCCGATGGAGATGCTAACCTCGATCTCTGATTTATTTTCAACAGTTATACAGTTGTGTGCAGTGCACATCATCGTACGTCGGCATGACGTCACGAAATTTTTATAACAGAATGGTCGAACATTGGGGTTGAAGCTTCCGCGCGGGGAACTAATTAGCTTACTCCTCACACTCCGCAGTACGTAATCACGCAGTAAAATGCAACTAAATCTTAGATTCAGCTTCAACTGCATGTGACCTCAGAATTTTAGAGTTGCTACATATTCGTAAACGAAAACCGGCCCTCTACAATTCTGATAGTTCCTACCCATAACACATTTAAACTAAATAGTAATCTTGTCGATTTTAGTTGTTCTGGGACATGTTTCAATTTTATTTTTATTTCCTTGATTTCCTTTAATGACTGTATCCAACATTTTGCTTTATCTTTTATTGCAGACATAATGATTTGTAAATTTACGAACTGATGATGGATTTGGACTCCGAAACGTATTCCTAATAAATATGATCAAGTTCCTTGAAATTGTCGTTTTTAAATTCTTCATCTTATAGATGGTTAAATTGCGTGTTTGCGGATATTTTCGGTTTCGGGGCTTACCGAATTTTAATATTTTCTTTCGCCAGAGTATGTACTCGTATTTGGTGTGAATAACACGAAAATGACAATCCTTTTTGAAGAAACTATTGTTTTGGTCCACTTTTGGAGCCAGTTGCTATTATAGCTAGTCTACATTACGTTGCAATACGATTAGAAACACATATCTATTGAATGGATTTCATTTTGTTGTTTTTCTCAACAATATAGTTAACATAGTAAGAGCATTTTATTTTTCACAATCGGAAACTTTTTGTCAATATTTTTGTATCATTAGATATATAAGGAAATAATTTTATTATAACTCCCATGTATAGGAGTTATAATGGTTTTATTTTAATACAAGTGTGCACGGCCCGCCAAAAATGAGATTCAATACTTTTCATGAACGAATTTTCAAGATGTTGATGATAAACAAATACAGTATATCCATCCTAACAGTACCCGTGATGAAAAATATTTTCGCACCGTTGAAACTCGTATCACAGATACGGCCATTATGAGCGTGAGTGACAGAGAAATGGAAGAAACAGACACCAAACAAATAAACCAAGGGCAAGGGTAATTAGGGTATTATTAGGTAGCAGCATGACCCATGGAAATGCCGAGGACAATGTCATCGTTAAGCTAGATGGATCCATGGAAGAATTCCGTCAACATTATCTAACTTATGCTATCCTAATTCTATGTCGTGACTCGCACCGCCGCAAAGCACGTTCACGACGCGAAGGCCTAGCGATCGTCATTACATGGTAGCAACTGCGGTTCTTGTAGACCCTACACCACTAATGCGTTTTCCATTGTTGCCAATACGTAGAACGGAAAGTCGGGTAGGTTTAAAATGTTTATGCCGAACACATATGCACAAGAACACACAAGCTCTCTTGACTCGGAGTTCCCCTCCGGTGACAAATCACCATTACTCAAAAATGATTACTTCGGGCACAGCTATTCACCAAATTACTATATTCAATTTAATGTCTTTTAATTATTCAATATGGCCTGAAAGCTACACAAACGCGACATGGTTAGGAAAATGCGTAAATTACGGCGATCACAACAACCTATCCAATACTACTAACCTATCCTGATAAAATTTCAAACATATCATTGCATGTACAAACGATCTTTCAATGTTTCACCGAGGAATTCGGTCTCCGTGATACCGCAAACTCTGACATCCTATGTTTCTTAAGAATCGGACACCGAACTAATACATAAACTAACATACAACGGGTATTATTAGGTTAGATGATTGTAAAAGTATCGGTATCGGTAGTAGTATCGGTCAAAGTATCGGTATTTTCAAGTATCGGAGTATCGGTATCGGCCAAAAAATGGGTATCGGTATCGGTATCGGCCAAAAAAATGGTATCGGTACATCACTAATTTGGTGAATAGCTGTGCCCGAAGTAATCATTTTTGAGTAATGGTGATTTGTCACCGGAGGGGAACTCCGAGTCAAGAGAGCTTGTGTGTTCTTGTGCATATGTGTTCGGCATAAACATTTTAAACCTACCCGACTTTCCGTTCTACGTATTGGCAACAATGGAAAACGCATTAGTGGTGTAGGGTCTACAAGAACCGCAGTTGCTACCATGTAATGACGATCGCTAGGCCTTCGCGTCGTGAACGTGCTTTGCGGCAGTGCGAGTCACGACATAGAATTAGGATAGCATAAGTTAGATAATGTTGACGGAATTCTTCCATGGATCCATCTAGCTTAACGATGACATTGTCCTCGGCATTTCCATGGGTCATGCTGCTACCTAATAATACCCTAATTACCCTTGCCCTTGGTTTATTTGTTTGGTGTCTGTTTCTTCCATTTCTCTGTCACTCACGCTCATAATGGCCGTATCTGTGATACGAGTTTCAACGGTGCGAAAATATTTTTCATCACGGGTACTGTTAGGATGGATATACTGTATTTGTTTATCATCAACATCTTGAAAATTCGTTCATGAAAAGTATTGAATCTCATTTTTGGCGGGCCGTGCACACTTGTATTAAAATAAAACCATTATAACTCCTATACATGGGAGTTATAATAAAATTATTTCCTTATATATCTAATGATACAAAAATATTGACAAAAAGTTTCCGATTGTGAAAAATAAAATGCTCTTACTATGTTAACTATATTGTTGAGAAAAACAACAAAATGAAATCCATTCAATAGATATGTGTTTCTAATCGTATTGCAACGTAATGTAGACTAGCTATAATAGCAACTGGCTCCAAAAGTGGACCAAAACAATAGTTTCTTCAAAAAGGATTGTCATTTTCGTGTTATTCACACCAAATACGAGTACATACTCTGGCGAAAGAAAATATTAAAATTCGGTAAGCCCCGAAACCGAAAATATCCGCAAACACGCAATTTAACCATCTATAAGATGAAGAATTTAAAAACGACAATTTCAAGGAACTTGATCATATTTATTAGGAATACGTTTCGGAGTCCAAATCCATCATCAGTTCGTAAATTTAC